>CM044985.1:6371000-7699000 GCA_024586325.1 Stellera chamaejasme | reverse complement strand
AAAGGTGATAAAATAGTTGCAATAAGAAGCGACAATGGAGGTGAGTTTGTTAATACAGAAATGGAATCCTTTTGTGCTTCACTTGGCATTACTCACAATTTCTCTTGTGCAAGAACACCCGAACAAAATGGTGTTGTGGAAAGGAAGAATCGCACCATTGGAGAAATGGTAAGGACCATGTTAAATGACCACTCTCTTCCTAAGTATTTTTGGGCAGAGGCAGCAAGCACTTCATGCTATATACTCAATAGAGTTTTGATTAGGCCCATCCTAAACAAAACTCCATATGAGCTTTGGAAAGGTAAAAAGCCAAATATTTCTCACTTTCATATTTTTGGGTGCAAATGTTTTGTGCTAAACTTGGATAAGCAGCATCTTGGTAAGTTTGATTCGAAAAATGATGAGGCTATTTTTCTTGGTTATTCCTCAAAGAGTAAAGCCTTTAGACTTTTCAATAAAAGGACTTTAAAGGTAGAAGAATCAATACATGTTATTTTCGATGAGGCTAACAATGTTCTCAGAGAAGATGATGATACTCCTGGAAGTCCAGCAGACACAAGTCAGAAGAGCAGTGAAGAAAAGAATCTGACTGGAGGCCAAGCAGATGAGAGTTCTGAAGCAAAAGATCATACTCAACCTGTTGAGGATGTTCCAGAAAGAACAGAAGAACAAAACTCAACCGCTGTACAGCCCTCACAAACATTGCCTCATGAGTGGAAATTCAAGCACAAATCAAGTCATCCTCAAGAGAATATTCTGGGTGATGTGACCCAAGGGGTAATGACACGCTCTTCCTTAAGAAATTTCTGTGCTTTTCAAGCTTTTGTTTCACTAGTCGAACCTAAGACTATTGATGAAGCTTTACAAGACGAAAACTGGATAAGTGCTATGCAGAAGAACTGAATCAGTTCAAAAGGAATGATGTATGGGACTTGGTTATCAGACCAAAGAATCATTCTATAATTGGTGCCAAATGGGTTTTTAGGAATAAACTTGATGAAAATGGTGTTGTCACAAGAAACAAAGCAAGATTAGTTGCTAAAGGCTACTCACAGGAAGAAGGGATTGATTTTGATGAAACCTTTGCTCCTGTAGCTAGACTTGAAGCAATAAGAATGCTTTGTGCTTTTGCATGCTTTATGAACATTCAACTTTTTCAAATGGATGTAAAGAGTGCTTTTCTAAACGGGTTTATAAAAGAGGAGGTTTATGTAGAACAACCTCCCGGTTTTGAAGATCCTCATTTTCCAGACCATGTTTACAAGTTAAAAAGGCTCTTTACGGTTTAAAGCAAGCTCCAAGAGCTTGGTATGAAAGATTGAGTACCTTCTTGGATGATCATGGTTTTACAAGGGGAAAAGTTGACAACACCCTATTCATAAAGTCTTCTAAAAATGACATTTTGGTTGTTCAAATTTATGTTGATGATATAATCTTTGGTGCTACTAATCAATCCTTGTGCAAGGAATTCTCTAAGTTAATGCAGGGAGAATTCGAGATGAGCATGATGGGCGAACTTAGCTATTTTCTTGGACTTCAAATCAAGCAATCAAAAGAAGGGATCTTTATAAGTCAAGCCAAGTACATTAAAGATATTCTGAAGAAGTTTGGCTATACATCAAGAAAGCCTGGCCCATACCAATGAGCGCTACAGCCAAGTTAGATGAAGACTCGAACGGTAAACAGGTTGATCAAAAACTGTTTAGAAGCATGATTGGTTCCTTGCTTTATTTAACTGCAAGTCGGCCTGATATTTTGTTTAGTGTATGCTTGTGTGCTAGATTTCAGTCAAACCCAAAAGAATCTCACTTGCATTGTGTCAAAAGAATTTTTAGATACTTGGTTGACACACCAAATCTTGGGTTGTGGTATTCAAAAGAAACGATTTTTGAACTTTATGGTTTTTCGATGCTGATTTTCTTTGGTAGCAAAGTAGATAGAAAATCTACTAGTGGTTCATGTCAATTCCTAGGAAGTTGCCTAGTTTCATGGTTTTCAAGAAAGCAAAATTCAGTTGCTCTATCAATGCAGCAGTGAGTACATAGCGGCAGTGAAGTCGTAGCTCAAATTTTGTGGATTGTTCAACAAATGAAGGATTTTGGTTTTAACTTCAGGAAAGTTCCCATTAAGTGTGACAACACAAGTGCAATTTGTTTGGCTAAAAATCCAGTTCATCATTCTAGAGCTAAGCACATTGAGATAAGATACCATTTCATTAGAGAACATGTTGCTAATGAGAATGTTTTGCTTGAGTTTGTTGATACTAATAATCAGCTGGCGGACATATTTACAAAACCACTCTGTGAAGAGAGATTCAGCTACATAAGGAGAGAATTGGGCATGAGCAATCCAAGGTAATTACAGTACATGTTCCTAAAACTGTTTAGTGTCTGTCGAATGAAACAAGGACATGTAATATGAAAATTAATTTCGTATATATGTGTTCTAAATTTCTGAAAGTAAATTGGTGCATGAATGTTCCCAGAATTTATTTTTAAAACAGTGCTTTTGGACTTGTTTTTTTTGTATTTTCGGTCAAAGGAAACTTTGAGAAGAGGAGAAGTTTTTTGTGGGATAAATCAGATTTTTTACTAAGGGTAAAAGAGTATTTTTCAAATATTTTACAGTGTAATAAAACCCCTCTTCCACACTCTTCTTTTCGTCCCTGACACTCCACCTCTCTCTCTCCGAAAGCCGAAAACCTTCGGACTCCTAGCCAAGCACGATGGCCTCCTCCTCTCAAAACCCTAGCGCCAACAATCCCAAATTCCAGCAGACCCTTGTTGATTATTCCAGTGATTCAAGCGACGAAGAGAATCGCCATTCACAGTCCCTCGAGAAAACTGCAACAATCGAAACCATGGCCTGTGCTACCCTCAACCTGATGAGTTCCGACGAAGAATCAGTAAAGATTGTTGGTCAGCACTCTCCCTCGTCCTCCCTTGACAGCTTTGATATGGCAATGACTCTGGCAGACTTCCAGAACAGTGCTAGAAAGAGGAAAGCTCCAAAACCATCTTACCCGATCCAAAGAAAACGGACTAGGGGAGATGGGTTGCGGTCACTTCGCTCAAAATCAACCTCCACGGTTTCAGAGAAACCAAAGAAACAGAAGCCCCTTCTCCTATTGTGAAGGTCAAGCCGTAAAGGCAAAATCAACGAAGGCCTCTCCTCCTTCAAAGAAAAAGAACTCAGACTGCGCGCACAAAAGATCTCTCACAAAGGTACATCCAAAATTTACAAAATTCCTTCGGCATTCATATGTGACTAGGGAAATACTTGAGTCTTTTGGCGTCTCTGAGGTAGCCGAATGGTTGGATGTTTATGGCTTGATGCCTTTTGTCTCAACACATGCTAAGGGTTATACAAATCTAGTGTCTGAATTCTTGTCCAAAATGCATGTGGATTTGGAAGAAATAGCTGTTGAGTCAAAGGTTCAAGGAAAATTGGTAAGAATCACACACATACGTCACGCCCTAGGTGTGCTTGATTCATTGAAGAACCTATTGATGACAAAGTGAGTCTAAGGAAGAAGCTTTTAAGTATTTCTTTGGGGATGTGGGAGTTCCTTTTCCAACTCTACCATATCAATTTACTTGCATGATGTTTAAGAACTTCAAACACAGAGTACTGCACTGGATTCTCACAGCAATTATCTTCCCAAAGGAAGGTACCCAACTGGTAACTTGGGGAGATATATGCCTGATGTATAAAATAGTAAGGGGATTGGAAATAGATTTCGGTAAAAGGGTTGTGCAACTGCTAGGACTGGCTGTAGAGGGTAAGCATAAGGAGCACATGCCCTATGCTACACTGCTCAGTAATTTTCTGAAAGAGAGCAAAGTCCCTGGCACATCTGTTAAGAAAGAGAAGTGGGAAAGCTACACCTATCTCATTCCGGCAACTGTGAAAAAGAGTGGGTTTCAGAAAGGTCAGGATGGCAAGTGGACCAAGATTGAGAGCAAATATGCTGGAGCTTTACAGAGGCTACGGGAGATCAGCAGCACCATAGTTGCAAGGAAGCAACCAAAGAAGAAAGAGGAAGAACATGATAGCACTAAAACTGTTGACCCAAAGAACAGAGGACGAGTTGTTGAGGATCAAGAGGCTGTGACTGAAAGAGCCATAATTGTCTACAATCCTCTCCGAATCCCCGAGATTCCGAGCTCGAGCACTCCACCACAGTCACCAAGCTCTGCTAAACCAGACCCCTACTGCCCTGTGTCAAGAACTCTTTTTTTGTTTTAATCGTTTTTATTATGCTCAAGCTGTTTTGTTTAAAACTTCTGGGATGCACGAATATTTTGTTGCCTTCTGACTCTCCTTCCTCTATACTTTATGATGGTTACTGCACTTTTTGATTATGACAAAAAGGGGGAGAAATATGGGAAGGTTAGATTTATTTAGAATTGGAAATATGGGAAGGTAAGGTTAGATTTATGGGATAGTATATGTTTTTGTTAAATGCGTCTTTGGTGAGTGTTGGTATGATTCTGCTCTTGTGCAAATGAGGCTTATTGTTATTTGTTCTTTTATGTAAAGAGTTGTGTGAAGTTCGGGGGAGCTTTTTCAAATCTTTTCAAAATGTTTTCAAATGTCTCAAGGAGAATTTGTTCAAGTCTTTTCAAATGTCTCAAGGAGAATTTGTTCAGGGGGAGTCTTTTCAAAAATCTAAACTTTAGTTTTGTCATCATCAAAAAGGGGGAGATTGTTGGATTATTTCTTTTGCAAGAAACCGATTTTGATGATCACAAAAGTTTTGGGTGTTTTATGAAAAGTTTTGAAAAGCTTGATGAGCTGTTAATAATTATGCATCTTGTTCAGTTAAATGATTTATGCAATATGGGCTACGTTCTGTTAAGGCCCAAGTTGCTATTTAGTCTAAAAAGCCCATTCGGTAAAAGTGTTTACGAAGAAGAAAAATAGTGCAGTAGTTGTAATTGTTTAGGACTCTTGCTTGTAATACGTTTCAAATTTAAACGTTACCCTCAGCTGATTCCATGGAGATTTTCGTGCGCATCCTCTGTCAAGAAGAAACAGAAATAGCTGTTGGGACGCTCCTCTCTCTTGCTATTTAATCGAGTGCAAGGCTTCATGAAGAAGAAGCTAAGAGATTGATCAAGAAGAAAAAGCTCTCAGTTGCAAAGAAACAACGATCATTCTAAAGCTCTCCAAAGATCGCATATTCCAAGATCAAAGCTTCTACTTCGTTCTAGATTGCCTACTTTATTTTGAGAAGAGAGAGAAACTGATCTAAAAAGTTTTTGTGAGTTTTTCGTGAAAAACCTCAAAAGGTTGAGTAGTTTTCTACAAAACAGTTTTTGTAAGGTTTGTTTTGGTGAGCCTCGGGAAAACCAAACAGGGATTTTGTTAGGTTATTAGTGAGCCTTTGGGAAAACTATTTTGGTGAGAGTTAGGTTGTTTTGGTAAGCCTTGGGAAAACCAAAAATAGGTTTTAGGTTTGTGTAACCATTTTAAAGTATAGTGGAAGGAACTCTCAAGTGGTGAGCTTGAGGAGAGGACGTAGGTCGAGACCGAACCTCTATAAATTGCTTTGTGTCATTCTTTTCGTATTTTATTTTGGTTTCTCGTTTTACCTCTCTACCGTCGTGTTTTTGTAAACAGTTTGAGTGTGCCACAGCATCTTAAGTTTAAGAAAAAGATTTCGTTTTAGAGTCAACCAATTCACCCCCTCTTGGCTGCCTATCCGGGACAACAAAATATATAGATATGATGTAGTTATAAATATTTTCACCTTAGCAACGAAAGCTGAAAATGTTTATTTGTTCAACTTATTTAGGAGTAACCTTACAAGGTGAACCACCGAATCAAGATGTTGAAAAGAGAGTGGGTTCAAGGTTGAACACTAGTACTCACTAATTCTTGCAACAACACAACTCCTGATTGAAGCAAAAGGAAGCATCCAATGAGAAGTCTTGAAGGCCACACGCTTGTTTACATGGATCATCGCTGCAAATGCCTTCATCCTCTGTTAACCACCATTCCCGGTCACAAGGCAACTTGTTGTTGCAACAACAGATACGATTTAGGTAACACACAGTTGCTTCAATCGGAAAGCCTTTCTCTTGGCATGCTTGTCTACAGGTTTCATGGTAACACGCCGTCTGGTCTTCCGTTGCAGTATCCGCGCATGGTATTGGGTCCACGGTGCCAGGGTCAGGGGCGAGATCTTCCCCAAAATCCTCCGGTTCAACATCAGGCTGAGGCGTAGGCGCGTTATCGTAATTGCAACAACAGAACTCTTCATTCAAACAACGTGATGTTTCTGTTCCATAACCCATATCCAAGCAACTTGCTCTGCAGTCATCATCGTCACAGTCTTCACCCTCTATTTCATTCACTTCCCATGTGGAGAAAGGATAGTCACAAGGTTCTAAATCACTTGGTTGTGCATATATCCCTGCAATTCATTTCACTATATTAATTATGTAGCCAAATTTGAAATAAATATGCAAGCCATACTTCTCTAATCATTCATGCCACTATATATATATATATATATATATATATATATATATATATATATATATATATATATATATATATATATATATATATATATATATATATATATGTCAGTCTAGAGGTAAGTGGAGAACGAGCAAAGTCACCATTTCACTTTAATATTCCTAAGTTTTATGGTTAAATTGTTATATTTACAAATTTTAGAGTGAAATTAAAGCATTAACCCTAAAAAATGTAAAGTCAATGTCCATGAAATTTTCCAATAGCAAGCCACATCAACGACATCTAAGCGTATCTCACTGCCAACTGAGACAACTTAATGTCCAGTGACAAATGTTCCCCTATAACAAAAGGTTGATGACATTTTTACCCCGGAAAAATGTTTGAGGTAAAATTAGAGATTTTTAAAAGAGTAGTGGTAAAATTACCATTTTCTCATTTATTTTTAAGCACGGATGAAGTAAATGAAAAGATAACCTAGAATACAAAGTCGAACTTCGAGCTATCCATGGACAGCGGGAAAGATTTTTTTTTTTTCCATCACCACCATCACCTTTTCATAGGTTAAATATCCCACAAATTTATTATAAAATATTATTTAACAGGAATTATCATTAATTGTTTCCATAAAAAAAATTTACAACAAGTTATTTATTAGAAAATAAGATAAGTACAAAAGTTTCAGCAAAATGCTAAAACAACACCAATCTAAACAAACATGCCCCTTTAATCTAGATTACACTAGAATACAAATCCCATAAGGTTAGAAATATTCACTCGCTCAATCCAATCATTCCTAATCCCATAAGGTTTCTATAAAATGGTGGGGATAAGGTCCATTTTTGCCACTAACATTTGGCAAAAGGATCTCTTTTGCAATTATTTTTAAAAATGGCTTCCTATTCACTGACATATATGTTTTCAACCCCCGTTTGTCACTGGCCGTTAAAATTTTCATGCTAGCATCTTAATTTCCACCATGTCGACATTTGATGATTATATGGCGGGTTGTTTGATGATGTGGCAAACTATTAATAGGTTTATGGTGCTCCGTCCGGGTCGCGGCCAAATCGGCTGACGGTGAACCTGGTCGATCGTACGACGACCTCGTCCTCTATCTCTTCCACCACTAACAATTGCAGGTCCTGCTGACCACTTTGGGATCCTCATCTGCTTGACCTCGGCTCCATTGTTGATCTCTTCTCCTTCCGCTGCCTCATGATCGAAAAAAGTCAAATCTACAACGAAATATTGCATGGGTTTACAGATCACCAACGGGTCCTGAAGCAAACGACAGTGACTGGATCCGCTTCTGGCTGAGGAGGATGCATTGGTAGCCGGGAAAAAGATGTGAATGTTGTTTGATTCACTAATGAGACTCTAATGTACCGATCCTCAATAATGTTTATTGAACAAGACTAACTTATATAGTACAAGAGATTGAAACCTAATAGAAATAGACTAAGTAGTAAATAGAGAGGAGAAGAGTTTTAACAGAAACCAAATCCTTAAAGGACATGACTTCTCCTCCAAGCAACGTCTGTAAACATACTCAATTGGCCCTCCTGAATTATTGAACAAGTAAATAACCTATCTAACCTAACATTCCTTCCCTTAAACTAGTTGTGAATAACAGTTAGTTTACTCATCAACTGTCTTAACCCCAATCAATGTCCTCATCTTCTGAAATGCTTCAAGCTTCAAGGGTTTGGTCATCACATCTGCATTTTGTTCTTCACTCTTGCAGTACACCAGCTCAATGACTCCTTTAGAAAGGTTTCTTAAAAAGTGATAACGCACATCTATGTGCTTGCTTCTTCCATGCATGGCTGGGTTTTTAGAGAGCTTCAATGTTGAACAGTTATCACATCTGATGAGAACAATGCTTGTTAGTTCATGTCCCAATTGTTGTTGCAAGATTCTCTTCATCCAAATTGCTTGGCAAGCTATCATGGCTACTACAATGAATTCTGCTTCTGTGGTTGAAAGATTAACAATTGACTTCTTTCTCGGCTCCAAGATATTACTCCTCCATTAAGTAAAAATGCATAGCCACTAATGCTCTTTTTGTCATTTAGATCACCAGCATAGTCACTGTCTGCAATTCTTCACCTCCATGTCTCTTGTAGTGTAATCCTAGATCTATAGTTCCACAAAGATATCTTAAGATCCTTTTAGCCAGCTTTAGATGCATCTGAGTAGGCCTTGACATGTATCTACTCACTAAACAGACAACAAACATGATGTTAGGTCTTGTAGAAGTGAGATACATCAGACTACCACAATTTGTTTAAATGTAGTCTCATCTGTTACAACACCTTCTTCATCTTTATCCACCTTGGTTCCCGACACAATTGGAGTTCTGACAGGCTTGCTGCTACTCATCCCAAATCTCTTCAATACATTAACACATACTTCTTTTGACACATAAAGGTCCCCTTTGAGTGTTGTGAGACTTCTATTCCCAGGAAATACCTCATTTGACCCAAGTCTATCATATCAAATACTTCCTCCATACTTCTCTTGAATTCATTCATCATTTTAGCACCACTACCAGTATAAATGAGATCATCTATATAGATGCTCACAATCAGAATCTTACCATCCTTATTTTGCTTAGTAAAAAGTGTTTGCTCACTGTAACATCTTTCAAAACCTTCCTTGACAAAGTGAGCTTCAATTTTGCTAAACCATGCTCTGGGAGATTGTTTCAAGCCATAGAATGCTTTACTCAATCTGTACACCATGTGTTCCTTACCTTGGATTTCAAATCCGTGCAGTTGAGCAAATACAGATCTTCACTGATTTCTTCATGGAGAAATGCATATTTTACATCAAATTGGAGAACACTCCAACCATTTTGTGATGCAATGGCCATGATCATTCTGATTGTATCAAGTCTGGCCACAGAAGCAAAAACCTCTATATAATCAATCCCGTACTTTTGTGTGTACCCTTTTGCTACCAACCTAGCCTTTAATTTTCAACCTTTCATTGCTCATTGTACTTTGTCTTAAAAATCCATTTACTCATTTCTTTGCACCTACTAGTAATAAGCACAGGGACCAGGTTTGATTCTTCTCAATAGATTCAATTTCTCTTTTCATTGCTACTTGCCATTCTGAGTTCTTGATAGCTTCTTCAAAACTAGTAAGATCTCCTGAAAAAGCTGCTAAAGTCATGTCTTCAAACTGATTTTTAGATTCTGTCACTTCTTCTGTTACTTCATCTAAGAGCAATGTCATGTTTACCTCCCCATCAGATGAAGATTCATTGCCTGAAATGTAATCTCTCATCCAAAGAGGTGATTGTCTCACCCTTCTTCCTTCCCTTACACCAGATTCTGGAGTTGCTATAGCAAGATGATCACCATTATTGTCTGGTACAGGTATTGCTTCTTCTTCTCCATTTATCTCTTCATCACTGTCTTCATCACGCCAATCCAAAGTAGCATGAATCTGTCTTTCATAGGTGTTATCCCAATCCCATCTTTCTTCTTCTTCAAACACAACATCTCTGCTTACTATAATCTTTTTAGTTCTTGGATCATAAAGTCTGTAGCCTTTTGATTCCTCACTCATACCCACCAAGACATTCATTGTGCTTCTGTCATCAAGTTTGGTACATTTGACATCTGGGACATGTATGTATGCCAAGCATCCAAAATCTTGAAGTGTTGAACTGATGGTTTGAGCCCAGTCTATACTTCCTCTTGTGCTTTCCCTTTTACTGATGTGACCTATTTTGCACATAATAGGGCTAATTTGGTGCTTCTGGCTGAAAAACTTTTGGCATGCCCTTATAAGCCAACATTCAATGTACCATGTTCATCACAGACTTAATTTTTATTTTAGCAACCCCATTGTGTTGGGGGATGAAGGCTGTGATCAACTGACGTTTGATACATGCCTGTGCACATAAGTCATTGAAGTCTCCAAAGGTGAATTTACCTCCTCTGTCAGTTCTCAAGCATTTTAGAAAGCAACTTGATTCCTTATCAACCAAGACTTTAAATCTTTTGAAGTGATAAAAAGCTTCAGATTTCTCACACAAGAAATATCCCATGATCTTCTAGTGTAATCATCAATAAACCATGATATGTACCTCTTGCCTCCACTAGATTCTATATAAATTGGTCCACAGATATCTGAGTGCATTTACTCCAGCTTGTTTGTTGCTCTCCATGTACTTTTCTTGGTAAAATTCCTATGTTATTTTCCCTTCATACATTCACCACAAGTTTTGTTGGTGATGGTAATATTTGGTGAGTGAGACCCAATCTCCTTTCTTTAGATTCTCCAAACCAGTGTAGCTCAGGTGTGCAAATCTTCTATGCCAAAGTTGAGTTAGATACTGAGAGTTGATCTGAAGGCATTCTTCTGCTACTGATGGTTTCTTCTGAGTCGATAGTATAAACATTCTGTTGTGGCTCATCCTTGTCCAAATAATTAATCCGTTTTTTTGGTGATATATGCTACAGGATCCTTTGCTGATGACAATGGTGAGTTTTTTTCTTGCAGCTTTCCCAGGCTTAACAAATTGTTCTTCAAATCAAGTATAAAGTACACTTTTGTCAAAGTAAAACAGATGTCATCAAATTTTATTTTGACAGATCCTTTTCCTTTCACTTGCAATCTGGTGTTGTTACCTATGATGACAGAATGTTGAAAATTCTTGTATAACACATCAAACAGGTTCTCATGGCCACACGTGGTTAGAGTACCCCGAGTCAAGATACCAATAACTAATGTTTCCTACTATTTTCAACCCTTCTTGAGCCATGACCACCATCCCATCATCTTGCCTTTTCCTTGCATGGTTTTCTGTGTGATGAACTTCTTGGTTTTTCAGACATTCAAATTTGTAGTGTCCTAGCTTATGACAATTATAGCATTCAGCATAGGCTCTATAATTGTAAAATTGTACTTTTCCTCGACCTGTTCCTTTGAAATATCCTCTGCCATGGCCTCTGCCTCCAGTTCTTTCTTCTGACACTTTGAGGACTCGAGTCTCTCTTTCTCCCTATCTTAACTTTTGGTCATCAATATGCTCCCGTCAATCGATTGGAATAGTTAGTTTTTGGCTTTCAGATCTTTAAGCCTCAACTCTTCTAAAGCCTTCTTATATGCTTCTGACGCGTCCTGATTTGTTTCTTCAAACCCTTCACGAACTACGTTCTAATATTGATGAGGGAGCACAAGTCCAGGAGCTTACAAGTCATCCTCTAAGCCCATTGCACAACATTTGAGCTCCCATGACAAGATCAAGGACAAAGAAGATGAATGAAGCACTTGGATTGTTCATGAAAGCAATGACCGAGAGTGAGGTACAAAACTTGGAAGTACAAGTAGTTTCAAGGAAGATTGAGGGCTTGGACTTGAAGATACTTGCTAAGAAAGAAGGCTTGAAGATCAAGGGGTTGGTGACATGCACTTTGCATCCATAATTGGAGCAAAACAAAGTAGTGGGGCAAGTTGCACAAGTGTTCATCGAGTCAAGCTAGGGCAGTCTGAGTAGTAACTTTGAGAGCCCATATCTTCTTTGTCTGATATCCAAATTGGGTCATTCAAGATGCCATTTTGTATCTCTGGAAGTGTGGTCTCAAGTCATTTGGAGATCCATAACTTAGGTTACAAGCATTACAAGATCAGAACTCCAAGGGAATGGGTGTTATGTACTTTTGTGGACCCCTCTTCATTTTGGTCATTGATTCAGCTTCAAATCCACCCCAACATCTTCACCAACCTCCTTCAAATCAGATACAAAGTCAAGAAGATGAATTGAAGGCCATACCAACTTGTCTTTATATTTATTTTGTTTTGAATATATAAGTAGGGTATAATTGGCCCTTAACTTTCATATTAGCCCTTAAGGCTTGTTGCTTAGCTTTATATCATACCACCTCACATCCCAAACATTTGTAGCCTTAGGATCAGATCTGGATGTTAGGTTGTTGGATTTATAGACGTAGCAACTCTCATTTTCATGTTAGAACTCATTTTGAAGAAAAATTCTCAAGAACATCTTGAAGGAGTTTTATGGTTCTCAACTTCTACTTCCATTCCAGCTCTTGAGGCTTGATTCCAAGCTCAGGGTTCATATTTAGTGTTGCCTTTTCCATCAGGAGAAGGAGGTTCTAGATCCACATCACTCTATTAGCCATCAAATCTCCAAATCGAAGAGAGTAGAGGCCAGCTTTCACCTTTTATGTTTCCTTTTGTGTTCTTAAGCTAGATCCAACAACCAAAGACCCTAGCTTGTCTAGGAGAGGTCCATATCAAATATTCTCTTGATCAAAGCAAATTCTCCATGAACAAACTCCAATACTCGTAATCACCCTCGAACTTAGGTATCCCAACTTGAGCAAAGCTTGATTCGCCCATTGATGAACAAGCTCTGATATCGGATGTGAATGTAGTTTGATTCACTGATGAGACTCGATTGCACCAAACATCAATAATATTTATTGAACAAGACTAACATATATAGTACAAGATATTGAAACCTAATAGAAGTAGACTAAGCAAAAATAAAAGAGAAGAGTTTTAACAGAAACCAAAACCTTAAAGGACTTGACTTATACTCCAAGCCAAACATACTCAGCTGGGCCTCCTAACTTATTGAACAAGTAATTAACCTATCTAATTTAACAAGAGATCGGCGGTGTTGGAATGGTTGATTAAGGCGCTAGACAGGCCAAAACTAGTGCGCTGGTGGCCGGGAGATTATTAGAGGCAGCGGATCGACATATGAATGGCTGGAATTTGGTGAAACATGTATGAACCGGGTCCAGTGGTTTATGGCTTGATTCATGTCCATCAGAGCATCTCTGATGGATTGGAATGGCTTCCCATACTGGACATGGCGGCGCGGTACTAGGGAGGCTTGGGTTTGATAACGAGAGGCAACGAAAGTGGGAGGAGGAGAGTAGAGGAAGGAGATGGCCGACAGTCTCTTTTTTCCACTAAACAATTAATTGCCTATTAATCTTGTCCACCTGGAAGATGCGTAAACACACACTCGCCACATCGGAACTCTGTGACGAAATATTCGAGCATATGCTCGCCGTCAGTCAAGTTAATGGCAACATGGAACCAAAAAGCTATTGTGGTGGTAATGTTGGATCGGTGAAATACTAAAAATTGTAAAAACGAACCATTTTTAAAAATAATTACAAAAGGGCACTTTTACTGAAGTGGCAAAAAGAAGGACAGTTGATAGAATATTTATCCTTTTTATACTTATATATATATATATATATATATATATATATTCAATTCAATCTAAGAAAAAGGGTTAATTAACTACGAGCAATAGTAATGGCAAAGAACTACTACATGTACCTAGGAATCTTGGAAGATGATGCATGCGCTTGAACTTCGGCAAACTCTTTTCACCTGTACACAAAGACAAAGAAATAGTCATCTTGCACTCAAGTTAATAATAGTAGATTGTAGTAGTTTTTTTTAAAGGCCGCAATAATTTGAGTGATAGGAAAAAAACTCATGTTAATTAATAGTATATTGTAGTAGTATCGTTGGTAGAATATATAGTAATCGTAAAAACAAAATGATTGAATAAAATACACAGATGATGAAATTTTTTTCCCATGATGAAGATTTTTTTCACCAACGGTGAAAGGTTCTGCCATATATATGCTTAGTTTGCTATATCTTCAACCTTGCAGACGACCTTTTGTATTGCTTTCGCAAGTCGCGACATCTCTGGCCGGTTCCACTGTCTCATCCTTAACACCGGCCTCCCAAGTCCCTATTGGTTATATTCACAAATGAGTTGTCCCACATGGTTGGTGAAACAAAGAGTGATCTACATATATATATGATGGTCTCTTCTCCCATTATTTTAAGCTTTGGGAACATGTGTGAGGCTACTATCATATGTTGTATCTCACTTGGTGGACCTCCAGGTGTTAACACTCCCCAACAAACAAGTGGTATAAGAGCTGATGGTTCGACTAGGATCAACACTGACTCAAGATGGTGGCTCGAGCTTGAGACCACGTGGTTTATACCCAGGTCACATGATGGGTGCAAGACTTGGAGACTTTCATGATGCCTGCCAAGAGGAGTGAGTTTTTTAAGCATCAAGGTAGAAGGCTTCCGCTCAAGGGGGTGTGGTGACCATGTGGAGTTGAGTCACTCGTGAAAAGGGAGATTTTTTGTGATGTTCACAAGTGACTTATCCCACATAGTTCCGTCACTGAAAGAGTGATGTGTAGTCTTTTTAAGGGTATCCCTGAAATATTGGTGCATTTCCTTTTATGGGAACTTTAGCTGACCTACTTTAATTGAATGTCCTTAACTTTCCTTCCATTTTGTTGACACTTCCCATTATTTCTTCCCCAAATCTGATCGTCTCCTCCCTCAAGATCTCCGCTTTGAATCTCACCTCATCTTGTGCCCTCCTCTTCACCATAAGCATCAATATCATCACTATGAACTCTAATAAGAATATCGCTTTCATTTGCGAACCGATCTCAATTTCCTTCACGATAGAGGACAGCATCAACATCGGGAATGGGTGTCTTCTAGGGCTCCTTCAGAGGAAGAAGAACACCACTCTGCTAAAAGTTTCCATGAGGAGCACGAACGATAGAGAACAAATAGAAGATTCAGATGCTTGCAAGTTGAAGACCACTCTCAAGAGTAAAAATTGTGCTACTTCTAAGGTCAAGATCCAAGTCACCAGTGAAGGGATACTGACAAGTGTGTCAATCCGGAAGACAACAGCCACTGCTTTGATGATGAAGGCCAGTCTAAAGTTGATACGAGGATCTGCATCTGGAGTATGTTGATGTTTTTTCTTATTTCAGAGGTGCACCTTGATTTAGATGAAAGGTGTGAGACTCTTTTGTCATGTTCCACTACTGATGATGGAATCATAGCCTTGTCTTGTTCCTGCCGAAGCGATCCGACGATGAATCCAAATCCGGCGAATCTGAAAGAAGCTGTTGGTGAACTTGAGAACAAGTTCTTCAATTCGAACTTCTTGACGATGATGCAGGAGATAATCATGAAAGAGGTGAGAAATTACATGTTTGGTAGTGAACATTTCTCTTCCATTGATTTCTTAGTCTCCATGTTCAAAAGAATGCACCACCCTTTCAGGGACGAATGGAGTATGCCGGTAGTCTCTTATCCAGTTGTCTTACGCTTTAGGGAACATGTGTGGGGCTACTATTATATATATATATATATATATATATATGTGTTGTATCTCACTTGGTGGATCTCTTTGGTGTTGGCAGTCCCCTACAGTCCTCACTGGCCACGACTTGGGCAAAGTCTCCGACAAGCCGTTCTCCATCATTGGCACTAGTATTGCCATCAAATCTAAAATCCTTTGTCTTCATGGCTAGGCACATCACTAACAAATCATCCTTGATGACCAGCATCTTCAACATCAATGTCACTTAATGGTGCGGTGGCGAAGAAGACATGTCCAATATGACATGTTATCTCATCATTGTAAAATTGTTGCTTGCTAGTGGAATAAAAAAAATCTCAACCATGCATAGATGCATATGATATAAATTTAAAAATGATAACTCACAGTTAAAGAGAAGGGCTACTAGTAGATGATAAATTAGAATGATGATCAGCTTGGATAGAGTGCTTCTTCTCCTACAAGCACCAATGGCATCCCTTTTGCAAGAATGAGTCATTAATTCTTTCATTAAGACCTACTCTTGTGCAAATAATATCGATTTTCTCATTCTAAGACATTGTAAATAGCCATGATTGGTTGCAAAAGTTGGCACCTAGTTTGTCTAATTACTAATGATCGTGATTGGTTGCAAAAGTTGGCACCTAGTTTGTCTAATTACTAATGATCGTGACAAATTTGTTGTTTATGCTCAATATTTATTCAATTCTATTCAATAATTCCTTGAATTCTCAACCAAAATAGTGGTAGATTATGAAACAGCAGTTAAAGACAACAACCTCCACCATTTACATAGCTTGCATCATTGCCATCTCCACGTAGACAAAGAAAAGTTGTAATTTGGCTAATGCTTTCCACTTATACCCTTCTTGATCCTAATCATTCAATTAATGTTTTTTAAGAAAGTGGCTTTCATTCAATATCAGTGGGTTAAAGCCGACAAAATTAACAGGGGGAACAAGTCCCCAGCAAACTACCTACGTCCTCTAAACCATGGTGGGCAATAAAATGAACAATAGAGTGAATGAAGTAAACTAAATTAACTAAAGAACAAAGAAATAAAAGATAGTGAAGCTCCCACCAGAAGGACAACACTTCTAACAACCAAAGATCCAAAGGTTTCAAGGCCAAATCAGAGGTTTCAAGGCCAGAGGCCAGTGGACCAGGCACCATCCCGATGCTTGAATGAAGCCATCGAAGGTGGCCAACAAGCCACTATATCTACACCTGGCGAGGCCGGATGCCGCTACTTGGAAATTGGCTGGCCGACGATGACGAGGATGTCGAGACGCCAATTCTTTGTGAGCCAAGGGAACGACACTCGAAGGTGACCTGAACAACGAATGTCGACGATGAGGACCTTGCAACAACGAATGCAAATGACTTTTCAAGTGACGATCGTAGTTAAAATTGACTATGGACTGGTCTGATAGTGGTAATGTATGGAATGCTCGGGTTAGGTAGATAATGTCGTCATTGAGCCAACAATGATGCATTAGGTATGACGATAGTGGCAATCGGTTGAATGACTGAAGACGGTGTCTTCAGTGATAGCGTTGTCGAAGATGAACAGTGGTGGAGACTGGTATGAATATGCGGATGACAATACCATTAGACAACTTTAGGTAGTGCTTTCTCTTTTTTCTTTTGGGGGGAGGGGGGTGAAGAAAGACTTTATATGAATTATACTAGATCTTTCTTAAAAAACATCACAAAAAGCCTGTTGTGACATTTTTAGCAAATGTCTTATAGGTGTTACTAAATCCAGTGTTGCTTAAAATTGAAGTGACATGTTGATTAAATGTTTGTGCAAGTTTTTTGTGACATTTTTAAGCATTATACTATTTTTTGTGGAATTTTAAAACATCGGAATAAAAATAAGCGAATGATATTTTAAAACGACGAGATGTAAGCAATTGCGACATTTATGAACGGTCAGCTAAGCTTTTTTAGCTATAAGACCCCATAATACAACGGGCTTGTTATTTAATACACTTTGTATGAACCAAATATAAACTTTGATATCTTATGCACAATAACTAGCTTTTAGATTTTTATATTATACTACCGTGATGAAAATATCACAATGGCCTAATGTAAACAGAAGTAACTAATATCATTTCGAACCATATAGCCAATAAATTCTATAAAACTCACATGTTACAAAGTTGTATCCAAGAATTGTAGAGAAAGTCATGGTCTAATTTCCATCTATATTGGCTTTGATTTTATGAATACAATGGAATAGCTAAGAGTACCTACACTATACTAAACTAAATGGTTTGCATGTAAAACTGAAGATGATCAACCTCGAACCATGGTGTGTTGTGGTGTGTTGCTCCTAGGGATGAGTTTGAGCCGAGCCGAGCCGAGCCCGAATCTAGCAGGTTCGAGCTCGGGCTCGTTAAATTTAGGCTCGGCTCAAGCTCGGCTCGAACTCTACCGAGCCCGAGAATTCGAGTTCGAGCTCGGCTCGAGGCAGGCTCGAGCTTGGCTTGATGATTCGTGAAGCTTGAGCTCGTTAGGCTCAATTCTGCTGTGCCTGTACCGCTTTCAGGTAAAATTCGCGGACGGTCCCGTTTTTAAGTCTGTGACCTAATCCGGTCCCAAATTAAGTTTCGCGTCCATTCTGCTTCTATATTTAAGTTGCGCATCCTAATATCATCATTTCTGTCCAAAATCATCGTTTAAATGAAGAGTCGACTTGAAATGTCGATTTTACCCTTGATTTAATTGATAAAATACACCCCAATTTTTTAAACTTAATCAATTCTAACAAGGTAGTCATGTTGATCTAACAACTCATCATGTTGATCATCATTTTATACTGATCAATCAAATAGTATTTTGGAAATTAGATTTACGATTAAGGAAGGTCATATACCTGCTGACATTTGATAAGGGTATATTAGTATTTTCACTAGTTTCGATAAGGCTCGTGAACCTTATCGAAGCAAACCTTTCATATTCGATTTTGACTCGTTAACGACACGAGTGTGAGGAACGGCTCGATCTCGAAAAAGCTCGGCTCGACTGGCTCGTTTACGTTCGAGCTTGAGGCGAGCCGAGCTCTGCTCGATTCATTCCACACCTCACTTGCTCCTAGCCATTGCCCAGTTTAATGGTGGTGGATAAGTTTCACTCCGTAGTTGTCTAGTTTTTTGAAACGAGCCTAAAGCCAATTGAGCCACTACAATCAATACTTGGGCAATGTAACGGCCGAATTTCGCTTGAGGCCGCTCAAGGCCATTTTTTCATTTTTAAAATTTTGTAGGCCCACCTCTTTGGTTTTTTTTTTGATGAAAAAGGCCCACCTCTTTTAATTATCCTCTCCGCCTCTACACACTACGTGGGGAGGACAAAAGCTACTGCGGCCCTTACTGCAGTTTGGGCCGCAGTAAGCCCATTTACGCAATAAATGGCGTAGCTGCTGGCGCAGTAAGATTTACTGCGGCCTTTGCCGCAGTAAGGCCGCAGTAAATATTTTTTTTAGGGTTTCTCTTCTCTTTTTCATCCGCCTCCTTCACATTTTTTCTCATCTTCTTCATTCTTCCATCTTCATCTTCTCCTTCATCTTCTTTCACTTCTTCTTCTTCATCTTCCTTTCCTTCTTTCTCCTTTAATCTTTTTTTTCTTCTTCATCTTCTTTTTATCTTCCCCTTCATCATCATCTTCTTAAATTCTTCTTCATCCTTCTTCTTCTTCTTCTTCTTCTTCTTCTGTTTTCCTCTTCTCTCTCCCATTTATCTTCTCTGTTTTCTTCTTCATATTCTCCTTCATCATCATAATCTTATTTTTCTTCTTCTTCTTCTTCTTCTTCTTCTGAGCCACCAATGCTCCACCACCGCCGCTCCACCGTCACCGTCCCACCGACGCCGTCATGACTTGCTCACCATTCATCTGATTTTCTAGGTTATTTGGAATTGTGGATGAATCCGGATGAATAAATTCATCCGGATTCATCCACTTTTTTTAAATAAAAATTTCGTCTACTGCGGCCATGGCTGCAGTAGGAAGCAAAACTGCGGCCAATTTTACCGCGGCATCTACTGCGGCCCATCCCGCAGTGCTTACTGCGGCTCTACTGCTTGGATGGCCGCAGTAGAGCCCGTTTTCTCGACGTAGTGACACTCAACTTTCCTTCAACATTTTTCTTCTACACCGAAACACTCTTCGTCTCCTCTTTTGTAATAGATCCATGCTAGCTCTTTACATCTTCTTCATCCATTCTTTTCTTATGAAATTCTAGATAATCCAAGTTCAACAGCGGAAAATTTGGTCCATCGATCGCCGAAATCCAGCGGCGGTGAGATCTAGATTCATCAAGGGCGTGACCATCACTTGTAGGAGCTTTTGGTTCAGAGTAGTTTTTTATAAGGTTTTCTAGGCTCGGATTTGTTGAATTTGGTGTAATATTTCTTTAGATCTACTGATGGATTTGATGACTTTGTTTCTGAGATTTTCACAAGGCTTCTGCTTATAAACAGTCAATTTCGAACTTTTCGTTTCCCCCCGAATTTATTACGCATTTGGATATTGTGGGGCCCACGCAAATTCGGCAAAAACTTACAATTAAGCCCAAACATCTTTGGAAGTTGCAAATTCGCCCGAACGTCCTTTAAATCCAGAATTTAGCACTACTATTGTTTAGAATTACGAATTTAGTACAAATATCCTCCGAGAGTACAAATTCAAATAGGAGATATTCTACTACAAATCCACGGGAACGTCATCGTCATTGTCATACGCCTGGTAATTTTCCACATCGTTATCCACTTCAACTGATCATCCAAAGCAAACATGCACGCATAACAAAGTTCTGATTACGGTGCGCGTCCCAAGTTTCCACTCCCGTATTCCATAAAACTTGTAGCTCCTCAATCAGTGGACGTAGAAACACGTCAATGTTACGGCCAGGAGATCGGGGACTTGGAATTAGCAGAGGCATGAAAGTGTACGGCTCCTTCATGCATAAATCAGGCGGCAGATTGTAAACAACGATGAATACCGGCCACATCGAATACGATTGTCTGTTTCGGACAACGGGTTAAAGCCATCGATTTAACCCCAACCGTACGCTTCGGTACTCCTATGCAAAATCCGGATACATTTCGTCGACGTGTTTCCAAGCCTCACCTTGAGATGGATGTCCAACAGTGTCAGATACATTTCCACTTGCTCTAATATGATACGTCATGAACTCTGCGGTTTAAGACGACTGTTAAAGCCGTTGTAGCCGCTCAGTGATTGGTAAATATCGCAAAACATTTTTCGGTTTCGGTTTCTTACTCGGGTCACACACATGATACCTATCCGCTCCACACACCCTACAATTCAATAACTTGCTAAAGCTACCGTAGAACAACATACAATTATTCTCGCAAGCGTGAATTATTTTATACGGTAACCCCAGCTCCTTCAACATAGCTTTCGTACTAAACATGCTTGTTGGCAACGAGTTTCCTCTGGGTAATATTTCATTGATATATCCGATCATCTCAGAGAAAAAGGTATCTGATACGTTGTGTTGACTTTTCAAACTCAACAACTTCGATACAACCGATAATTTGATGTACTTATCACCACAACCTTCATATAAAGGTTTTGATGCATCACACAGCAGTTGAAAAAACTGTTGCGCCCTTTCGTTTGGCACTTGGGGAGCTGAAACGTCCTCATCGTCATTACTCTGATCATTTTCAAAATTATTAGAGTGCTCATGAAACCCAAAAGCATCATGAACCATTTCTTCGTAAGTCGGCCGTTCAATTGGCTACCATCAGAAGAATTATGTATTGCAGTACTTGTACTTGTGCGATTTGATGATGTCGACGCTACTTCGTCAAAGCGATAACCTCGATAAACACATGGATTGATCTCAGGTCGTTCACCATGGCAATCCCACACATGATAATTGGGTGTAAATCCGTCTAACAGTAAATGATTGCCAATTGTAATTCGATCATAATAGTATCTATTTTTACAAATTGTACACGGGCATTTCACCAGTTCTTCTCCATTCGATTTAGCAACAAAAAAAGCGTAATCCAAGAATTCCTGAAGCCCGGTCCAAAATCTTTCACTTATATAGCGAGTCCCTTCCTCAAAGCGCCGATACATCCAATCACGTCCTTCGCCCATTTACGGTCTTTCCTATGATCATTCATTCATCAATAAAAACAATAAACATGCACAATTAATATTCACATATCATTTTCGCCTAATCCAGATTCAGGGTGCATGGGTCATATCCTATTCATAAAAGTACTATTAGTGAAGAAACTTTTATCGTTGCGTACGTAAAACTGTAATTACATAAATTTCGGCAAACATTTAGCCTTAGTTCCACACTATACCATTTCTCCGGAATATTACTCCTGCAATGTATAACGTGGAACAAGACGAAAATGCGATCAAACTTATGTAATCCGCTCGATTTACATACACAACCATAAAAGTTTAATACACCGATAGTAAACTTTTACAAACCGTCCAACTTGGACAATCCATGAAAACTCGTACAATATATTATTTCACACCGTTATTCCAACGTATTGAAATAAAGTGTAAAAAAATATATTCTTACAAGTTTTCATAGACAGGAACTACGGCTCAGCTAATTTAATTAAATTACTTAAAAAGAAAAAAAATTACCAATACATAACTTAAATTGAATTAAAAACTCTATAAGCATAAATTAATAAATACAATATTTATTACCTCAATAATACACCTGAAATCGACAGTACCGCAACTTTCACCTGAACTTCAGAGAGTTGAGAGAATTGAGAGATGAGAGTTTTGATTTGTGTTGAAATGAATCGGAAGGGAATGGGGGGGTATTTATAGACTACCCTACTGCGGCCTAATCCGCAGTAACGGCCGCAGTAGGGTGGGTGGTAGGTAAGGCACGTGGACCACGAGGCACGTACTGCGGCCTAACTGCGGTTCTGGCCGCAGTAGAACGAACTGCCACAACCGCGCAGTTCGTTCACTGCGAGAAGCAGCTCACTGCCGCCGTAACCGCAGTTACGGTCGCAGTGAAAACTGGCTTCCCCACGTAGTGTAGGGATCCTTGTTGCAACTGCGTTTGCAGCTTCATGTGCGCAGCAGCAGGAGGGACCTTGGTATCTTTCCTTACCGTTTTCGGTATTTCTGGTTTTTGCAGAAAAGTAGGCCAAAAGGCTAGTCACCCAAAAGTCTGCAAGATCATAAACATATGAATTCGTATAATTGAGAATGCTATAACAAGTTAAAGATGGTCTGGTGAGCCAAAGAGCAAGACTTAATGAAATACAAGCCATCGGGCAAGTTAATGTAGATGAACTTACCTTACATTAATGAGATGCCAATAATGATGTTTATGGCGTAACTTACATCTTTGAGATCGTACTTCAGGCAGAAAACACCGTAGCAATCGTTCTCAAGTTGACGCAATGTTTATAGACGTATAGGGTTGACAAATGTTATTGGAATTCTCAAGTTTTTTTTCAATCTCAGTTAAAAAGGTAAGAATATATTCATTATTATTTTTTTACAGAGAAACATTAGAAGGTTATTATAATGCTTGATTATGAGGTAGTGGCCTTCTTTCTGCTAACTCTATGAGTATCGCAGTGTTAAGGATCCAAGATGTCATGAATGTCTGGCAACATATATTCGTATGCGTGATTGGGGGTAGGGTAACCTTCCTAGCAATCGCTTAGCGTCACCGGACACCAACAGCGTTGGTGCTGTCGTCGACGAATCTGAGCCCACGACTGGGAAGATCGTGAGATCAGCTTGCAGCAAAGGGTTGAAATCTCCCAAATCGGGCTTGTGAGCTGCTCTCGGCCACCAGCGCCGCAACACCCAAACCCTGATGTGAGACAAATCCAAGCGTGAGGGACAGTACAGACAACCTTCAAATGAGTTATCTCTACTCCGCTGAATGGCACTGTCGGTTTGGGCTTTGCTTCAATACCATCTAGCCTCCAAAAACATGAAATCAGAACATGAGAGCGGTAAAAAAAAAAGTCAATAAGGCAAATCAAATTCAGATTTCGGTTATTTTTGCTACATCGGCTTGTTTGTCGTTTTGTTGTGTTGTTTCTAAACTGGAGGTCCCTAGCGGCGTTATAAGTCATTTACAGGTGGCAATGTAACTTCACATACACTTTGCATGGTGAATGGGCGTCTTGTTTCACGAAAGTTGATGCACGACATTCTCACTCTTTTCGATGCATTTTTAGTTCCTTTGTGGACGTTCTAGAAGTCTTTCCAAGCTACCAAGTTTAACGCCTGCAATGGTTCCCTTCAGATCACAAGCTTTGGTCTTTTATTCCCCTACTCAAATTGCTCTTTATTTCTGTCTACTTTTGACTGGGTTGTGACCTTTTTCTCTTTGGTTATTTTGAAAGGAATTTTTCCTTCATTCAGTACTTTGTGACCTATTTTGATTATTCTTAATGATCATTTCCCGTTTAAAAAAAAAATCGGAATTTGGTAATGGAAAAGAATGAGGGTAGAGAGATTCGGCACTATCCATCCCTTCACGAGAAGTGGGTTCCGATAACAAAGTTGGTTTTTAATTTTATCTAGTGAAAATGGATTTATGACACATTCCCAAAATGTCATTAAAGTCTATTATTGTTGTAGTGTAACTTACAAAATTGCATTAGTTTGTTGACATTTGATCTTAAATTTCTCCTCCTAAACATTCTATTGTGACATTTTTACTATTAACATGATTAAATCGCCACAATTACCGATATAGTTACCAATATTATCTTAAAAACTTAACACCATCTAAACTAATTTTAGTCTCCTACTTACATGATTAATTAATTTCTTGATATTTCTTCCCAAATTTATCGCTCCTAAACA
Source organism: Stellera chamaejasme (assembly GCA_024586325.1). NCBI lineage: Eukaryota > Viridiplantae > Streptophyta > Magnoliopsida > Malvales > Thymelaeaceae > Stellera > Stellera chamaejasme. The sequence continues at coordinate 7,674,463 of CM044985.1, read as the reverse complement.
TGATATTTTGACATTTTTACCATTAAAATGAGTAAATCGCTAGTACTTTCTTAAAAACTTACCACACTCTACACTAATATTACACATTTAGTTTCTATATATTTAGGGAAAATGCATTGTAGATTAATAGTGGCCAACCAATAGGGTTGGGCCACTCCATCCTTTTTTTTTGGTTTTGGTTTATAAATTGGATAATCATATTTTAACTTCAACTTTTCTTCTTCTTTTACATTGACCCCTACAGTTTTTCATTTATATGATATTACCCTATTTTATTCTTTGGGTGTAGAGTGGTATTATATATACATCTATACATTTATGAAAGTTGTTACTATAGACAAATATTGGTACATTAATGAGGTTGTGTCACCTCAGTATAAATGATGTCACTTTGTTATTTCTTATATATTTTTTATCAGTTTGTTCGAGCATCTAACTCTCTAATTTTGGTTTATCCATATATCCATAGAGTTTCTAACTTATACAGTTTGATCATCTTTTTTAGCATGGATAATCTCAATCAAGAGAAATATATGTCATGGATAATTAAATATTTATATTCATTTCTCTTATATTTCTCACCTTTTAAATTTAATCATGTTTTTAGTTTCATATTTTTATGGAATTTAGACTATCATTTTAGTTTTAAATATTTCATTTTTTATTTCCATTTGTTTAGTTTTAAGAAAATTAAAATTTTATTTCGCCATAACAGGCGAATAGTAATGACAATTAGCAATAGTACAATTATGTATTGGCTGATTACATTTGTCATTCGTATAATTTTATCTTTTATTCATCATTTGTATGGATGTTGTGTGGAAATAAATTATATGCATTGATTAATAATTAAAAATCACATTAGATCTAATATGTTAAAATGTGAAGCCTAAATTTATAATTTAACACAATCACTGAAAATTACTTTGGATGAAAGTTTTAATCGATTATGAGAACTCATCCTAATTTGTTACAAATATTTTTATTATTTAAATTGTTGAAAGAACCAACTCTTCCATTTAACTTTTATTTTTCATCCTTTTACATATTGATCAGTGAAATTTAGAATTAATAGTTAAATGGAAAATGGTTTAGGCCTAATGTTATTTTTTACATGTTACAATCTCATTTATTGAACTCCTATAAATTTTGCAATCCATACCCGCCGTGAAGCGCAGGCAAACGACACCTTGTTTAGTTTCAAGATTGTAGGCAAACGACACCTTGTTTACTTTCAAGATTGTATGCATTTCATGCGGCTATTCCAAAATTGGTCCTCCTAAGGCTATTATGACAATTTTTCTTTTTCTTTTTTTAAAAATTGATTTGTCATAATTACTAATTTTATTTACCATTAGAGCCAAACTACGAATTTAAATCTCCGATTATACCAATTAAATAAAACACCCTAATTATCATTTTAAATTCTCATTCATACGATACTACCCCTCCGTCCATATTTGGTTGATAAAATTACCGTTTAGAAAAGAAAATTTAACTATGTAAATTAATAAACCCGTAATATCTAAAACAAGCTGGTATGTTTTACGGGACGGGAGAAAAAAGAATTTAATGCAAATAATATGAAAGATTAATTGAATACTTTATTATGCCAAACGTTCCTGGTTTTTTTATATCAAATACCGAAAATGTGGGTGACAAAGTATCATTATGTGAAATCTCATGGGCAAATGATAAATCCAAAAAAATAGTATTACCTCCGTCCAATTTTTAATTATTTTGTTTCTTTTCGGCATTTAATCTATGATTTTTTTCAACATTTTGAAATCTATTATAAACTTATATGCATCAAAGAAATCAATGTGTTATAAAATGTAGTATTGGTTTGTGTTATAAAATTGCAGGAAAACTGAATTGAGAATAGATAGAGAAGCGATTCGAGTTCAGGTCCCACCAAACGGCAACATGGTATGCTGAAACATAATTTACATACCACATAAACCGGTTGAGATCATTTTGTTTAATATTCTACTCATTTTAATTCAAATCAAGACTGACTCATTCTCAATTCACAGGAAGATATATACCATGAGCCATGTTTGATGATCAACCTGTTTAACTTTTACATCCAAAACGTTTGAATTATGTAAAATATCTCATGCTTCTAATGTCATACACCTACTAAATACAAAGCAACTTACAAGGGAACTGAAAAGTAATTTATAACACAAAGCAGTGAAGAAACCAGATCATCACTATAACCATGTATTGCAGCTATATATCAAACTTTACTTTCAATTTTCTTTGCATAAACCAATTTTATAATTCAAACTTTACTTTCAATTTTCTTTGCATAAACCAATTTTATAATTCAAACTTTACTTTCAATTTTCTCTGTCACTATAACCATGTATTGCAGCTATATATCTATGAACATAATGGAAGCCAATTGTGATTCACATACCATAATTTCAGGCTAGCATGGAAAAGGACACAAAGAAGAGAAAGTAAAAACCAACCTCAACCCTAAGTGCCCTTCAGATGATAAAAAACAATAAAGAACTGTTCCTAACCCTTCGCACAGTGCCGTTCCTGACATTCTATGGCCCTAGACAAAATATAAAAACGAGACCCCACCTATAAAATTTTGAAAATATAATTTCATATAAAAAAATAGAAATGTTATTAAAAAATAGTACGTTTCATTACATTATCTCAATAACATCTTTTCAAATAAAAATTCATACAAAATAGAACATTTTTCTTCAACCTCCATCAATTATATCAATCATCTAAAAATATACTCATTGTAAGGTCACCTCTTATCACATTCAAAGAAAAAATCAAAACTAAATCACAAATGCGGCTTCCACGAGCATTCCGAGATGCAAAATCATTAATAATATCATCAACATCAATGCTTTCTAATAAATCTTTCTCAATTGATAATATTTTCAAACCATTCAGCCTTTCTTGTGACATTGATAACCTCAAATAGGTTTTTATAAACTTTATCTTTGAAAAGTTTTTTTTCAACTGATGTCAGTTACAAACACGGTTAAAAAAAATTATAAACAATGAAAACATTTGGATAACAATCTTTAGATTTTGTTAGCTTAAAAATTTCAATGGCTGACATTGACTAATTTGGCAAAGTCGTTTGCAACACTTTTAATTCATAGTATAAATTATTTAAATCATCATATGAATCACCATGAGAAATGTGAAGTAAAAATTAGCGAGTGACTATTAAAGTTTTTGGGGAAAATTGATATTTTTCAATTGAATTAATGATAAGTTGAGTTGGAAAATGGAAAGAAGTTTTTTTGATACATTGGATGTAGGGGATTGAGGATGGTAGAGACTTGAACACAAGACCTCCACCTTATGTCCCATGAGCTTAGCCACTAGGCTACAAACTCAGAAGATACAAAATAATTGAATGAGATTGAGAAAATGAGTTGAAAGTCCATGAAGATCATAGAGGAATTAAAGACGCTAAATCTCTCTCTTTCCCTTGGATATGTCGCTCGTCAAGTTGTTATTAACGCAAAATTAATTATTTTTTTACTGTATATAATATATTTTCAAATTGGGGCCCCTTTAGCTGTTGGGCCCTAGGCGGCTGCCCCTCGAGACTACCCTCAGAACCGGCCCTGCCTTCGCACAAATGTGAACTGGGTTGAGAGTCTCAAAGCATCTTTTAGAAGTAATCCAAGAAACTTGCTAAGCCAGTGCTGAAACGGTAGAGGTTATCATCAAGATCTACAATTCAAAAGAGAAAAAAAAATAGACTTAGAACAAATTCCTAAGAGTAAACTCTACCATTTACTAATAAAAAAAACTCTTACCATTTAAATAACAAACTGCATCATATGCAATATCTTACCGAAGAGCAATCGTACTTTTGTCATCACCGGAATGAGCAAACCAAGACTATTATTGATAATTACAATTTATGCCACTCGATTTGTACTACACTTCTAGAATAATTGTACACATGTCATCACCACAATGTTCTAAATAAAAAAAATATGAAATTATCACTCAGTATGCTTCCCTTTTATAAATTAATAGACTTGCAAGCTTACTTTGTCCAAAAAAATTCATCTTAAACATATTATTATAAAATTTTTCTAAAATTAATTAACCTGAATTATGTTGACTTGCTCATTTTCGCCGGTGAACAAAACTTCATTCTAACTCGGCCCTTGAACTATGAAATGACTGTCACTTTATTCCTCCAACTCAATAACTTGGCCCGTGTGAGATTGATGGTTAGGGGTGTAAATTCGGGTCAACCCGACCTTTTCGGGTTCGGGTTGACCCAAACCCGAAATTCTCAATACATAGTAAGGCACCCGAACCCAGCCCATATTAAATTTCGGGTCGGGTCAGCCCGAGCCCGAAATTTTCGGGTTAGGGTCGGGTTGACCCGAAAAACCCGAAATCTTATGTTTTTCAATTTTTTTGTTTTACCTTCTACATCAAACAACCACCAAATCGTTCTTTTTACATGATGACAAGTCTTAAACAATACAGTTATACAAATACTAAATCATAAAACTCATAATTCAAAGTTCAAACATTCCAAATTGAACTTCCAAATCTTCATTAACCACAAAGCTAACTTTAGTCTTCTATCTTCTTTGCGGCGTTTCTTCATCAACCCCCAAGATCAAACAACTTGATACCTATGATCAAGTCAAAAGAACCATCAAATACTAAGTAACACTTAACTCTGAACATTTATTGATAATCAATAAGAGAAGTACACCTGCAAAGCTCCAAGTTCAAATATCGATATCAATGATGGCCGGAGAATTTGAGACCGTGTCCAACTCTGAAAATTTTACACCAAAAAGAGAAGTTACAATTCCACAAAAAAACAAACACACATACATGACATATATATATATATATACTTTAATAAAATGATTCATACCCGCTTCAAGGTTCTGAATCTCTACAAGATGTTCTTCAAGGGTGATGGCATTCTTGTCAATCTTCAACCAATCCTGTGCACATACCAATGCCTCAACCATTTTAGGAGTTAAAGAACTCCTATACTGATCCAACACCCGGCCTGATGTACTGAAAGTATACTCAGAAGCGACAGTGGATACTGGGATGCCTAGAACATCACGGGCAACCAAACTCAGAACCGGAAACCTAGGACTATTCACCTTCCACCAATTCAAAATCTTTATGCTGTTTATCCCACCTTCTCCAGGAGCTTCTACATCCTCTTCCAAATATTTATCCAACTCACTCTTACCTTCGGAATTAGATCCAGATATTAGGTGCAAGTATTCATTCATCAAAGAGTGAGCATCCTCCTCAAAACAACTAGAAGTTGACAATCTTGTCACAGTAGAAGTAGAAGAATGACTTCGACCACTACTACTACTAGTTCCATCTTTAGAAAGTTTGGAAGAAGATGAGTGTCTTGATTTGTACTCCTTGAACATGTCATTCAATGTTTTCTTAACCTTTTCAATGAGAGCATTCACAACATCCTCTGAATACTTATGGAACAACATCAGATTTTATAGAACACTACGTTGCTACTTTGCATAAGATTTTATAGAACAACATCAGATATATAACTATAGGCTATAGATAGCACTATTTTATGTTTCTACTTTCTGCTAACTGCTGCTTACCACGATTCTATTTAGATAGCACTAAGTGCTACTCTACAACATCAAATATATAACATCAGATTCTATTTAGATAGCACTAAGTTGCTGCTTACCACGAGGCACGAGCTGTAGTGGTCCTAGTGGATGCGGAGGCGTAGAGGCAGAGCTGTGGAGCTCTGTGGAGGCAGGGGCGAGGTGCGGCGTAGAGTAGAGCGTCTAGCTGCTGGCGAGGTGAGGTGAGACCGAGACCGACTGCGACAGAGATGAAGCCGCGAAGGCGGAGGCGAGGAGAAGCCGCGAAGGCGGAGGCTAGGCGAAGCCGTGAAGAAGGCGGAGGTGATGCGAGACAGAGAAGGCGGAGGCTAGGCGAAGGCGAGAGCACGACGACGGCGACGAGAATGAGCGGAGACGAAGAGGCAGAGCGGGGCGGCAGAGGCAGAGCGGTTGCTGAGATGAGAATCTGAGATAGTGAGATTGCGGTTGAGGGGCTGAGGAGTGAGGGACTGAGGGGTGACTGGTGAGGCGTGAGGGCAGAGCCAGACTGAGTCTGAGAGTCGAAAGACCTGGGCCTGGGCGAGAGAGAGTAGACAAATGGGGTGGGTGGGTTTTGGGCCTGGGCTGGAAGCCTGGAATGGGACTGGGATGGGCTGGGCTGGGTGGGGGATTTAATTTCGGGTTTCGGGTTCGTATTCGGGTTATCGGGTTGGCCCAGCCCGAACCCGAAAATAACACATAATCTCAGGTTTGGGTCGGGTTTGGGCCACCCAGGGTAGTATTTTCCCTCGAACCGACCCTAACCCGACATTTTTTGGTCGGGCTTCGGGTTTCGGGTTTCCCTTACACCCCTATTGATGGTGTGAAATTGTTAACTGTCTAGTTCTTTAGTTGTATGAAATTAAAGCTTTTAAGACATAATCTAACAAAAAATATATAAAAAGGGTTAATTTGAAAACATAAAACAAAATAGAGGGGTGAAACCAAGGTTAATGCTGACCCAACCTCAGCCTCAGCAGCACCATCGTGAGGTGCAAAAGCTGAGCCAAGCAGTGCATCGTTGGGAGGAGCCCAGATAATTGCTTCAAGGCGACGAGGATGTATAACAGGGACATAAGATAAGGATTCTTGGCTATACATATCGAAATGGAGACGCAGAAGAGTGGAGCTTTCCAAATCGTAATGGAAATCGCGATAGAAAACAGAGATTCACGGAAGGCTGTTGACGGGATCGACGAGTGATGGTAGCCGGTGTCAATGGCGGATCAACGATTACAGGGCAAGTGGTGATTTCTTCGATCGGGATTCTAAACACGAGCGAGGCCAGGGAGCTGCTGGGTTTCGACATCACGTCCTTCACCGGCAGCAGCAACGAGGAAATTGAACGGAGAAGACGGCGCCGGTATCTTTCCTTTCTCGTAGTTTTCTTTAATTAATCTGACTTTCATGTCTCGTTGATTCTTTATCGGGTTAAGATAGTACTGACTTATCCATGATTTCTCGCTAAACTAGAATTCGCATGGTATGCATTGTGTTCTTGTTTTCTTTTATTTGGCCAGTTTGGGTTAATTGAAAACAGGGGCTGGGTTAAATGATTTTTGGGTATTCCATTTGCTTGCTTCTTTGGTATTTTGGGTGTTGATTGTTGAAGGAGGAGCAAGGGGATTTAGGTGAAAACAGGGTAGAATTAATAGATTACCTTAAGATATTTATTTGTTATGTTAGAGATGGAACAAGATGAATGGGGATGAGACAGAGTCTCGTTCATAGTAAGTAAACAAGGATGATGGGTAGAGGCATTAAATAGGCAAGTGCAACTCACTGGGTGTTCAGATACTTTCAATTGCAGCTTCCCACCACCGCTTAGGTTGACCATAATGGTGAGATCCTTCCAAGTGAGCCCCGCCGACGAGTTCTCTGTTGGTATTATCCCTCCTCCACAATGTCTCGTTGAGAGGACCCAGTCTGCCGACCACCATCCCGTTTCCATCTTTTCCGGCAGCCGCTTACTTGCCGCCGTCGCGCCGTCATCCACTAAGTTTTCGAAAGCTCCAACAATTTCGAAAGCTCGTGTAATCTCGAGTTGGCTTCCTCTATTTTTTTCCCGGCAGCGCCTAAGTTGAGCGAATCTATGTTTAGATGAATGGTGGCAATTTTGTAGTTTTTCTTTTAATCATTTAAGCACATCGTAAGTGCTAAAGCGCATTGCAAAACAACTCTACCTTATGTTTGACTATGCACGAAAACTAAGGATAGTTGAAGACTAAAAGTGAGGATAATGCCCAATCAAAAACAAAAGTCAGGATAATGAGTTTTTTATTAGATTCAAAACTTTTGGGTATTAAATGTCAAATAGTGAATGTAGAGGGGGCAATAAGCACTCAATTAACTTGAGTAAATTCCGTATGTAGTCCCAAAAAGAAATAATTATTGTCATGTTTTGGTCATATTTTAAAAACTTGTCATTTCTATCTAAGGGTACTATGTCCTGTTTTAGTCACCGGCGAGCATCGAATCGAAGCAGCAACGATGATTGGTCTGGCAGGTTGGGGCAGATTGGCATTGGCAGAGGCCGGGCTGGGGAGTGTTGGGTCAGGCTGGAGGCGGAGTTGCTGGTGCGGGTGTGAGTTGGTGGTGGCCGGCGGTGGTCGGCCGTCACTGGAAGCGGTGACTAAAGGTGTGTGGTCATTAGAAAGTTATATGTTTAGGTTAAGGGTGTAAAGATATTTTTTTAAAAAATAGTTCAGTTACTGGAAAAATCAATTTTCTTATAATTCCATTAATCTAACGGTAAAGGACTTGATTGAGACAAAAAAGAAAACAAAGATAAGTGATTCTAATAGTGTAAATTCTTAAAACAAAACCTGTTTAGGACAATAAGCAAAGATATGATGAGACTATCCATGCACTTTACTCTTAAGTTATACCATAAAAATAAAACACTCTTCATGTAATATGTTACTACCACTTACGCAGTTCATCTATACATGTGTTGTCCTTGTGAGTGTTATGTTGACACTTTCATTAAATCTGTCTCATTTTTTGGATGTGTAACGATGGTTTTTCAGATATTGTAAAAAATACATTGGCAAAATTATACTCCATCATCTCACAAAATTAGTCATGTTTGACTTTTATATTTATGTTTGATTTAAATTTTTATTTAAATACAAACTTGTACAATTTAATTTACATGTCAAAATGTTGTAAAAAAACATAAATTAAATATTGAAAAATAAAAAGGGGTCTTTTCAGAGCAGTTTTTTCTCTCGTGTAGCACTTGATATGCGTATTTTCAGTGGTCAATTTCATCCTCTAAACCATAAAAAGTTCCCATGAAAGATAATTATGGATGAGCTTTTATGATATCATTATATGTGATCATAACAATAAATCGATTTTCTGACACTCAATTCCGAGAATGAGGAATAGTCAATATACAATAGAGTCCCTCTTTATTTTCAGGGAATTGATATGTTTATTAGAATATATTGGGTTTTTGAGATGGAAGGAAATAAAAATATTTTTTTTTTCGTTTTGGTGGAAAAGGGGGACAAAAGAAAGAAGAAAAGGTTTCATTTTGCTAGGAATTAAGCCATGAAAGGGAAATGAATTTAGAAGGAGATGGGCAAAACAGGAATTACAATAAAGTTGCTGCTGAATAGCAGACAAATGTTGGAAGAGGAAAGAGGCCTCTCGTCATTTTATGCTTTTTTTCTGCTCCATTTTCTTCTCTTGCAATCCCTAAGGCCTAAGCTAACCTACGTAGTGCTAGGCTCACCAGGGTCCTCAATTTGTAGATCCTCCCAAAATAAACTTTTACATTTCAATGTCATTTCTTCCTATACTTAAGAGCTTTTTTCTAATAAATATTTTGTATTTTCCAATTAATACCAGTTCACTACAATTACAAATAAGAAAAGAAACAGCCAAACAAAAAAAAAAGCCCTGAAATGAGGCTAGCCCTGAAATCAGCAAGTATTTAGTGATTACAAAAATTCTTAATCCGGCCCAATAGGCCCATGACAAACAAGCCTCTGAAAGAAAACAATGGACTAGAAAAGTTCAGATACTAAAATACTAGACTGCAGAACAAAATAATAATGAAGTACATTGTTAAACTGTATCAGTTTTATTGGCACAGTGGAAGTATTTAGGAGATTATTGAAAATGATTTTCTTAAAAACATTTGAGTATGACAAAACAAATAATACTAATGAAGTACATTGTGATATAATGAAATCGTATTTAGAGAGAAATAAAAAGGTAAAAACTTTGAAAGGGTGGGAAGTTTTGAATATAAACAATATTAGATATATTATATTTTCTGAAAAACAATAGCTTACAAAATTATTCATTCCTTTTTAATTTCCTCTCTATTTCCCACTGAAACCGTCGTACTTCGTTGATTAATCTGAGAAAAAGTGCAAATACGAGGTTTGATTTTTTTAAAAATTATATTTCATGTGCAAGAATGGGAATGATTTCGAATTCGTTGCCTCACACACACACACACACACTACACTGTACACTGTCGCCCGCATGATACGGTTAAACCAAATCTTCCTTTTTCTCGTTACGCCACATATCTTCTCCACGCGCTCCTACATCCCACGCGCCATGTGCTTTTAAAATTACATCCAAAACGCATCGTTTATTCGCAAAACAATATCCCGAACCGCTCGTGCGTGCACAGTAAAATGTAGGTAGAAATTTCGCGGCAGAGTATTTTTACAGTTGAGGCAGCAGTAATAATTTTGACTCTGCATATATTCTCTGCACGTAGAAACAACCATCCAGCATTCGCAGAGAGAGAGAGATCGCAGTTGGTTGTACTTGTCTGTGAAGTGTGCCGCAATCGTTTATTTCCCGGGAAAACGGAGAAAATGTATTTGGACGAAGACGATGACCAGAAGAGGAGCTCCGCCGTGGCCGCCGCTGCGCTCGCTCGTCGTCCAGTCTTTCGATCCTCGTTTTCGGTTCCCGTTTCTTCTGGTAATTTCTGCTGATCAATGCTTTTTCTGATCGATTCTATTTCTGTTTTCATTCTCGTTATCGTGTTTTGATTCTACGAAATCGGCAGGCGGCGATGCGGCGGCTCACATCCGAGTCGGCGCTTACTACGAGCTCGACCACTCCAAGCTTCCTTCCGCAACTCCGTCCAACCTCAGCGGTGTTCGAATCGTCATGGTCCGAGCTCGTCACTTCAAGATAGATAGAATAGCTTTTGCGTTTCTTTACTTCATTTCTGTTGGATTCGAGTGATTTTTGTTGTTCGATTCTAAGACTTAGTTTTGTGAATTTAGGTGAGTGGAAAGTCGAGGAGAAATGTTTCGCTCAAGTTTCCCAGCGCTGAGTCGTTGAAAGTGTTCGCGGAGGAGTCGGAGCACGGCAAGTTGTTGCCGTCGATGGCCGGGAGGGCGACGATGGTTTCGGAGCTGGCGGCCGAAGCTCTGTACCGTAGAGTCCCGCCTCATGAGATTGCTGTTCGGAGGAATGATCGGAGCTTCTGGATTGTTCCTCCGGTAGAACGGGGTTACTTGGCCGCCAAGAATGGCGAGTGTTTTTCTCTTCTCAAGTCCGCTCCGATGCTCCACTGGGGCCGACGTCGGATCGTCCGGTTTCTGAGTCCCCGGAGTGAAGCGAGGAAAGATCTAATTCTTGCCATTAGAGGTAATGAGAACTCTGAGAGCAGAAACGAAGTGTCCGATGATCATTTGAAGGGTTCAGACGAAGAAGGTGAAGATGATGAAACATTTATGGAGTCTCGGGCGACCAGCAAGAGAAGGCGACTTCAATGTACTTATAAAACAGAGGACGTGGACAGGGCAAAGCGCCAGAATGCGAATCAAATCGCCATTTACAAGCAAACTAGGAAGAGAGTAATCAAGAAATTCATTAGCAGATGGTCTGCTGAGAGGTGGGTATCTGAATTAGTCAGATTGTTTTTAATATATATTTCTGGCCTTCTGGATGAATTTATAAAGTTTATGTTTGAGGTTAATGCAAGATTGTTGCGTTTGAAAGGTACAAAATGGCTGAAGTGAACATGTTAAAGATTTTGAAGGAGATGGGGGCTGCTTATGGGAATCCAGTTCTGAGGCCAGCTCTGAGGAATGAAGCTAGAAAGCTTATTGGTGACACAGGCCTGTTGGATCATTTGCTGAAACACATGGCTGGGAAGGTGGCTCCTGGAGGGAAGGACAGGTTTATGAGGCGCCACAACTCAGAAGGGGCAATGGAGTATTGGTTGGAGAGTGCTGATTTGGTGAAAATAAGGAAGGAAGCTGGAGTTCAAGATCCGTATTGGACTCCAGCTCCTGGATGGAAGCTTGGTGACAATCCAACTCAAGATCCTATCTGTGCTAGAGAGATCAGAGAACTTAAAGAACAAATCACAAAACTTAGAGAGTATGTTCATTGTTTCTGTCTTTACTGCCTATGCTTGGCTTTAATGTTTAGATCACTTGTTTAATTGATCTAATTTCTCTTTGGTGTTTCCAAACTATGAAGGCAAATGGAAGAGAACATGGGAAAGAGGCTTGAAGATGATTTTGCAATTGTCATCTCCCCAAATTCTTCTGTTTCAAGCCAGAAATTGGACAATGAGAATATGTCACGTCAGTTAAAGGTAAGCCTATAAACCCAAATGTGATCAATGTGCAGTTTAACTCCATGATCCTTCTAAAATTCCTGTTTGTTGATAGGAACTGCTCTCATGTTTGGTAAACAAGAAAACTAAACTTGAGGAACAGATGATGTCAGTTTCAGAGAGTTTGTCAGAACTAGAGGTATGGTGCATCTCCTTTGTGTTGTTTTGATGCGCTTCACAAAGATAATTTGGCTCCATATTAGGACTCGCTGCCTTGTGCCTAAATTCTCTAGTACAGTTGAACATAAGACTTCCCTGTGCAGCAAGTAAGAAGTTGATCAGTTTCAGCCTGCTATTTTGGTTCCTTCTTTCATTGCCTGTGATTATTTGTTTCGATGTTTACAAATGTCTCAATAAATGCGTTCTTTCATAGAACTTTAGACCTGTATAATGTATTTCCATAAGTATACCGAGTTCTCCCTAGCATTGATGCGTGTCTTGATTTATTAAGCATTGCCAGGATTTACTAATTATAGACTCCTACCCTCTGATTGAAGTACTTGATCATAAAAGGAAAAATGTATGGTTCCACAAATAACTTATTGCAGTTATGCTTATAACGTACGCCACCAGACCTTTTCTTTCTAAAATAAGACTTAATGATAGTGAAGAAGTGTTGTTAAATGGCTAATCATATGGTGCAGGATGAAATGGGAAAGCTAAGATCCTTGATGTCTGATGAACAAAAGAACGCCAAAGCTACAGAAACAACAGTAACATATATGGAATCAAGCACACCATCTTCAGGTGTAAACAGAGGTGAACATAAGAATAAATCATCAGAAATTACAACCGGGTCAGAACAAACTGAAACTGCTGTAATGGAGGACAGGGCATTAAAGATAGAAAGGCTGAAGAGTGGATTCAGGATTTGCAAGCCACAAGGGACCTTCTTGTGGCCAAGCATGGCCATATCTCCTCATGTTGATGACCACATTGCAGTCCCCACTCCACCATCTGTCTCTTCTTCCACCACCACCATCCAAGGCCAGTCTACAACCCCTAGTCCTCTACCACAAGGGATGACCTACACACCACACCCTGTCAAGCCATTGGCGGAGAGGCGCCCTGTGGGATTCAGCTTAGTACAATCACCTGCTGAAATAGCCATCCCTCCTCACATTAACCTTAATGCAGCTCCTGGTAGCCAGACTAATGAGAGCTTTTGTGTGTCTCTCAGTCGACATCAGTCATCAGCATCCATGTTCACCTACCAAAGGAGATACCACCACTCAGTGACTACCTCTCCCTCGAATTCTACACCCTGTGTATGCATGATTAATCTTTAACATATTCATCTTTCGTTTGATTCAGACTGTTGTTTTTACTAATTCCCTGCTTTCTTTGTACAGCTTGGAGAAAATAAGAAGGAACAGCAGGAATGCACCACATCTGCCAGCATTTCAGTTGGAGTGGGGACTTGGCTGGCTCTGGCTAGTCCTTCCTCTTCCTATGATAACAATCCAAGAGAATAAATAACTCTCTCCAGAGGGTTCAGATTCTTTGGGAGCAATTCATACCACGAGTCCCGGCTTTTTCAATTATTTTTATCATCTTTATGAAGAAGAGATGCAAATTGAGGCAAGGAGTCTTTACTTCGGTTATTTAGTGGCATAGGCATATTTAAATTCAGCATTGATCATGATTCAAGTTGAAGTGAGCCCTTGGGGCTCAAATTTTGGTACCATTTTTCATACCCATAAGAAAGGATTCTACGAAACAATTGACAATCAATCAGTTATATACTTATAGTGCCCTTACAAACTTGTATTTGATTCCAGCTATTTTTTGTAGCAGCTTTAACAGAAGTTTTCCAGCTTCTTTAGTGTCATTGTTGTCATCAGTGGAACCAGGTTGAGAAGCTTCGGCCATAAACATTGAAACGTGCGCCACAAGTTTCTGCCTGGATCCTGTGAAGAAGAAAGTGCTGGCCCACTTCCCGGCCTATTACATATGGGCTTATTGGGTCTGAAGAAAGACTGCTTGGTCTATCTCCATACCAGTCCTTCATACTATGTAGTATTAGTATCAAAGTAACCCAATCTATTCTAATTCATTTTCAAACTAAAATCTCTTTTCATCCCAAAAATTTTTAGGTTTAAACTTCTCTACAGGTAGCATGTGTGTTATATAGAAATTAAAAAAGACAGAGAAAACTAACAACGGTATCTCTAATTATTAGACTGAGTTATTAGTGATGGGACATGAGTTCCATATTATCACATAATGGTTTAGTCTCTCTTTTTTTCTTGGATATTGAAAATGCAGGTATAGCATGTTAACTAATACTTTCTTCTCTTATACGTTGTACAAAAATATTTTTGGTTTGGAAAAAACGGGAAAAAAAATCTAGCTATTCCAAATATCATGTCTTCTTGTAAGATAAAATATTTGGGTAACTTACATAAACCCGCTAGAGGTTAGGCGCAACCTACAGTTTCGCTTCCGGTTTTCAAAAACATGCCGAAATACCCTGAATTTTAGTGAAACCTATGCCCCCTGAGGCCTCAACCATGAACTTTTAACTCCGTTAATAATTCATCTACATTTATGGGTAAATCACGGGTAAAGTCTACTTTTAGTCCCTTACCTTTCCGGTTTGTCCTACTCGGGTCCCATTTTAAGAATTTGCATCATCTGAGTCCTTTAGCTTTGATTTTTGTCCCATTCAAGTCCTTCCGTTATGTTTTTCCATTAAATTTTCCGTTTTCCTTGTTATTTTACTTAAATACCCTACAATTATAATCTAATTACGTATTTACTAGAATTATGGTCATTAAACTTTTAACGTATATACATATAAGCCCTACAAATTTTTTTCCTCTCTAGACCCAACTTGAATTGAAGCTTCACTCAATCACCATGGGGTTCACCGGTCGTTCCTCGGTGGCTTGAAACCACTGCTCAAACTCCCTTCGTCATCGCGCTCCGCCCTTCTTCTTTCCCCACCAAGAAATTAACCAGACCTAACTCCTCTAAATCGCTTCCTTCTCTACGCCGCCATCCGAATCGTATCAGCCAACCTTCCATCTCAAAAATCGATTTCCCTTTTTATATCCTAATCCCTTTACTTCAACAAAATCGACTTCAGTTCCCCGTCTCCCTCATCTCTCTCCCTCATTCACGCATCGAAGCCCCGAAATAGCTCCTATTTTTTCCTTCTAGGCCGTCGTCGGGATCGGTGGGTCCTCGCCAAATTGGCGCTAGTTCGCAGCGGATCTGGCTGGAAATGGTGTAGCAGACGTCGGAGATTCTGGCGGTGCTGCTGAGATGAAGGAGGAGGAGGAGATTCTGGATCTCGTTGAAATCGGCTGTCTCGAGGCGGCAGTTGGAGGAGGAGAGAGAAACCGGTGGTCACGAATGGTGGTGGACTGCTGTGACAATCGATTGGTGCGGCAAGGAGAGCTGGAGACGTGCCGAATTGGAGGTAGATGGCTGGTGGAGGCGAGATGAAGGAGGCAAGCGATAAAGCTTAGATGGTGGCGGTGCTTGAAGATATATGGAATTGCTGCCCGCGAGGAAGATGGAGAATTGGTGAGGAGAAATCCCGATTTCTTTGGCGAGTGAGTTGCATATGTGGAGTATTGTCTCTTGTTTCATTTGCAGATCTGGGAGCTGGTATCCAAAAAATTTGATTGGGGAGGGAGATGAAGAGATGATGAATAGATGGAGTAAAGAGAGAAAGTAAGGGCTATTTTGTCCAAATTTTATTAAATCAGGGGTTAGTTAAAAATGGGCATTTTGGTAAAAGAATTAATTTAACGTATGACTTAACAGAAAAATTAACAGTAGGACCTAATTGGGACAAAAATCAAAGCTAAAGGACTCAGATGATGCAAATTCTTAAAATGGGACCCGAGTAGGACAAACCGGAAAGGTAAGGGACTAAAAGTAGACTTTACCCGAGTAAATCACTCTAACAGGATCTCAAGTTTATAAATCCTAAGATTTCTACCATAACAGTTTTGCACACACTTTTGACCTTCTCCCCACCTAACCCACAGCCAGCCTAACCACCCCAACCGCGTCGCCAATTGCACCGCTCAGACCATCTCATGTCGCTTAGCCTACCGCTAGTCCGTCATTTGTCGTGCCCATATATGGTCTCTAGATTTGTGCATGTGACTCAACAGCCATGTACCCCACTATTTGTCCTCTTTTATTTTGCGGTGGTCGGCGGTTCGGCAGTGCTCGGGGTGGTATGGGGGGTCAGGGAGGGTGAGTCATGGTGGTTTAGGGCTGCATAGAGGGATGTTCTAGTTGGGCTGGGGTCGTCGTTGGAGGGTGTTAAGTGCTAACAATGGCAACGCCATGAGAGGTGCACTACGTAGAAAATGCAGCTTTTACCGCGACCCTTACTGGGGCGAGGGCCGCAGTAAAGCTCTGCTCGTGGTAAAGCTCGCTTCCACAGGTTACCGCAGCCTTTCGCGTGGTAAGGCAGCAGTAAGGCTTTTTTAGGGTTTTTCATTCGCCATTTCGTCATCAACTGCACTCCCTCTCTCATTTCAAATCAGATCTTCTCACCCTCTCAATCCTCTCTCTCTTAACCCTCTCAACCGCTAAACCCTCTCTTCCTCCTTCATCCTCTCGATCGACAGCCTCCATCCTCTGTTCATCCAGCCACCTCCAATCGTCCCATTGTTGTTTCGTGGCCAGATCGTCGTCGTGTTGTTCAGGTATGTGTCAATTCCCTTTTTTCGATTTAATTTCGTTAATTTTTGTTTATGGTTCTAACATTTGGTAATTTACAAAACCACAGCAGGGTCACTGTCGTTTTGCCCTCCTCCTCGGCGTCGTTGCTTGCTTCACCGCCGCCTCATCAGATACAGAAGGTTAGTGTAATTTTATGTAATGTTTTTTGAATTTTCTATTCTCTGTATATATTAATTAATTTATGTATTTTTTTATGAGTAGTTTTCTGAATTTTTTTTGTAGGATGGGAATAATTTGGATTTGGATGATGGTTTCTGATTGGTAGATGAAGATTTCTGGGTTTGTGGATGAATCAGTATGAATTTCATCTGGATTCGTCCACCTTTTTGTTAATTAAAAAAATGTTTACAACGGACCATTGAGCAGTAACATGCAATAATGGTTGTTGCCACATACGCGGTAAGCCACCCTATCCCGAGCTTATTTACCGCGCAAAGTACCACGACCCTCCCCGCAGTTGTTACCGCGGGGGAGGTCGCGGTAAGCCGTGTTTGCTTGGTGTAGTGGTGGTGGTTAGGCCCATAGGTAAAAGAACCGGACCGGACCGGCCGGTCGGACCGGTTAAACCGTGAACTGGCTCCCTGTCCGGTCCGGTTATCGGTTTTGCACCACATTGGTCAAAAACCGGTCAAAACCAATTAAACCGAAAACCAATGAACCGGCGGTTCAACCAAAATGAGGTGAAAAAATTCAAATTTAATTTCTTTTTTTTAGAAAAAACAAACTCAAATAAGGAAAACAACTCAAATTTAATTGAGGAGTGAGAGTCAATATTAGGGTTTTATCTACTTAACTCTAAATCATCCACAAAGTTTTATTTTTTGTACAAATAAACTCTTATATTCTTTACAATTATTACTTTAACCTTTCATCTTTTAAGTAAATAATAATAGTTCTTATTGATTCTTAAAAATATGCATTATTATATGAATTATTTTATTGCAGTTCTATAAGATGGGTACTTTATTAATAATTTATAATAATATAAAAGTAACGGTCCAACCACTGGTTCAACTGATTCGACCGATTAAACCTTGAACCACTAACTTTACGGTTCAATGACCGGTTCGTTTTTTTTAACCATGGTTAGGCTAGGTAGCTTCACTAGAGGTGGTGGGGTTGACAGTGGAGTAGGGAAGTTTAGGGGCTAGTATGTGGGAAACATCCAGGGTAAGATTGTTAGAGTTTAAAACGTTTAAAGTTTAAATTGAACAATATCCCAAAACTCTTAACAAAAAAAGATAACGAAGGTAACGATTGAGAGGGTAGCTGTAAGTTTAAGCGAACCTTTAGGGATTTTTGGAGATTTTGAAAACTTGAGGTTGTATCTATAAATCAAGCTTAATCTCGGGTAGTTTTTGTAAGTTAACCTAAATATTTCCGTACAAAAAAGAAGGATGGGGATCTAGGGTGCAAATATTGAATGAAGATCACGTCCCTTTTTCCTCAATGCATCCCCTAGTGGTTAGTGCATTTAATTTACAATGTTAGTTGATCAGTAATAGATTAATTAACAACTAAGGGCTCGTTTGGTTGCAGGGATAAAAAATAGTGGGATGGGATGATTAAGTTGAGATAGGGTGGGATTATCTAGGATAGGATTGGATGAGATTATTTATGATAGGATTGGATGGGATTATATCAAATAAATTTGTCATAGTCTCAAATTTCTTTCTTCTTTTTTTGTTTATCCCATCCCTCCTTATCCATTGGTGGGTGAGGTATTATTTAATCTTACTTTTATGGGATAAAAATGCTAAATGGGATAACAATTATCCCATCTCTTGATGCACCAAACGAGGGATTAAAGAGGAGAATGAGATTAAAATTATCCCATCCCTCTTTATCCCTCCAACCAAACACACATGTACTATGGAAGAATGGGATAGGTTGATCATGGTTTATAAATATGAGTACCTATACATTG
Source organism: Stellera chamaejasme (assembly GCA_024586325.1). Taxonomy (NCBI): domain Eukaryota; kingdom Viridiplantae; phylum Streptophyta; class Magnoliopsida; order Malvales; family Thymelaeaceae; genus Stellera; species Stellera chamaejasme. The sequence goes on along the minus strand of CM044985.1, from coordinate 7,655,571 downwards.
CACCTAAGGAACACTATAAGAGCCTCTATAGTAGAAGAAAGAAGGAACACGGAGGTCGCCGTGTTTCACGGTGACGAAATCGGAGTCGTCTCCATGGATCCATCCATCCTTCCACGCGGAGTAATAAAATTAAATCGAAATTCACCGATTCCTCTTACTTTTTCGTAAAATCAACAAAATCAGCAACAAATTCCACCTATCCGGTTCTTCCGATGAAAACAACCGCCGGCCTTGGCACATTTGTTCGACTGCCCAAAATGATGTGCTTCAATACCATAATGATATATTCTCGATGCACTATGATGCGCTCCCGTAACAACCTGATGCACTTGTTTTGCTAACTTAATGATACATTTTGTTCTACAGCCACAGTGTTGCACTTGATTACCACAACGATGCATTCACGATACACAATAATGCTCTACCGCAACAACATGATGCAGTCCGACGCCACAACGAAGCACTCATGATGCACTATGATGCTCTCCCTTACAAATATGATGCACTCGTTCTGATGACTTAATGATGCAATTTTATTTAACCTTCCAAAATGATGCGCTTGGGGACAAGAGTGATGCTCTCCTTTTCCACTATGATGCTTTCCCTTATAAACATGATGCACTTCTCCCACTAATGATGCAATCCAGCTCACATATGATGCACTTCATCTCCCGAATGATGAACTCAGACGATGCACTTCATCCTCCAAATGCCCTTCGTGCATCAAATGATGCTTCTATGCAAAATGATACTTTTGTAGTGCAATGTGATGCTTCTTTCGCTAAAAATTTATCTTCTTCCATATACTTTAGCTGATATTCCTCCAATTTATCATTAATTGATATTAATTGGCATTATTATCTTCATTTTAACAGTTTTGAGTATTATTTGTATGTAATTCATGATTGCATCATTTTTTGTAAAAGGGTGCATCATAATAAGTCGATGACACATCATAAAGGTATGTCGGCACATCATAATGCTATTATGTGCAGCAGGTTGCAGCTATGGGGCGTCGGACGAATTGCGTCATTCGACTAATGAAATGGCTGGGAATGAAGCGATGGCGGGCTAGGACGACGATTGGTTGCTCCGGCACGGTCGATTGAGGCTTTGGTTGATGGATTTCGTTGGGTCGGTGGTCGGGACACCGCAAGTGTACAGCTGTCAAACAAGTAGTAAACCGGTGAGTACCGAGTTGAATCCACAGTGACTTGTGATTCGAACTAATTGTGATGAATTACTAACTAAATAAGGTAAATTGATTGATTTTGAGAGAATTACTTAGCTAGTAAAATAGAAGAGATTAAGAAATTAAATAATAAATCTACCTTCTATGATTATTGATCCACTTAAACTTCAGATTTGATAATTTAGAATTATCCGCAATTATTATTCTCAACATGTAAATCGATGTATCAATTCTAGATGTCATCTATCGAGCGCTGCACCTAGGTGATTAAAGCATAACCATCGCTCCACTCTAATTGTTCAAGTGATCTATCTCATTCCTAGACCTGTGGCAAATCATCACCGCTAATTCTTGGGTACGCCTAGGCGGAGTACGCCCATGTTACCGCGTTATACAGTTTCCGTTTTTTGTTTTTTAAAATTTAATTGTAAGCTGTTAATCCGTATATAACTCCCTCCCCTGAACTTCAACACGTAACCGTCCCTGGCCCCACTCCAACATTTCTCCTTACAATTCTACAATTTCTTCCAACTAATTTTATTGCTTCTTTACAATTCTTGAATTTCTTCCAACTAATTTTACCTTGATTTTTTCCACTTCCAATTAGTTTTTCACTCCCATTCTCCGTTAATAATTTTATTTATTACGTTTCTTCCTTGTCTTTTTCTCAAACCAATTAAGACTATTTGATTATTTTAATTATTTTTTCATTACGTTTTTAAATATCGATATATTGTCTGCAATTTATACACATTAGTTTTTCAAAAATCGTCAAACAGTATAATGCAATATGGTGGGTTGTAAAATTTTTATCTTCCAAATTTCATTGTTTGCAATGGTTAAGTATTTATGGTAATTGTCTGCAATTGTGAGAGAAATTATTTATAACTGTTAAAAATTATAAATATCAGACAATATAACAAAAGACCTCATACAATAGAGCTATAAAACTCAAACAAAAACTTTTGAATATCAGAAACATGTATGATTGCATCTCATTTCATGTCAGTATTGCATGATCATTGCTGCTCTTTGTAATCGTCGGCTTCAGTCGTCGATTGTCGACTAAAACACCAGGATCCGCTCTGTGGTCGTCACCTCTCATAGCCAAGACCGAGAGAACTTGATCAGATTTGTAGACAAAAGATAAATAATCTTAGACTATATCCATTACAAATATAACACAAGCTACAAGAATATCTCATACAAATTTGCCAAAATTTGTCATTTTATACAGTAGAGACTAAAACATCAGACAAAACAAAATTAAACTAAGACTTTCATCATAGCAAATTTTAGACAGCCTGGAAAATTTTAAAACAATTTAACACCTATTACAAGGAAGGGTCCATAACATAAAGGATAGCATAAATTAGCTTATATCAAAATTAGCTTAGATCAAATCTATTACAAATATCAGACAACCTGTAAGAAAATCTCACGTGAACTTTACCAATATCCATGAGAAATATATATCAAACAACCTCTAAAAAAAACCCTCATACGAATCTAACATCTATTGCAAAAGAGAGTCTGGAACATTAGACAACACAAAATCTAATTCAGTCACCATGAGAACAATCACACAACCTGCAAAAAAAATCTCATTCAAATAAAAACTCAACAAAATTAGAGCCCAAACATCAGACAAAACACCAATTATATCAAACCACAACCATCGCAAATATCAGACAACCTACCAATATAAAAAAAATTAACATCTTTAACTAAAATTATTATCCCAAAACATCAAACAATATGTGATTTTTTCCAGTCTAGTACCACGATACTTTTAGACAATTTCTACAACTAATTCCCTCACAAATACTGCACATCTAAAAATATTACCCACAGTATTAGATAAAATAGCTATTGTGAGACTACCAACATACCGATTTTTTTCACTCCACAATTTCTCAAACAACCAGACAAAACGTCGATAATCTCATCTCAGACAATAACAACTGTATTCTTTAGACAAATTTCAAATTATAATTCAACAACAACAAAATTACCTTGATGGCTGAAAATAGTTTGGTCACGTCTGCTAATAAAAACAGGGTCGTCTGAATAGAATGCCTGGCCGTCGGGTTACACCTCCTCCGCCTACGGCACGGACCTCCTCCGCCATTGGGTTTCTCTGAAAAGGAACCTCTGATCAGTTGTTTCTCTGGAAGAGACTACTTCCTTCAAACCCGTCGATAAAACGAAAGGGAAGCCATAAATTGGAGCAACGGGTTTCGGAATTGGTGGCGATGCTAACCAAATTGTAGGAAATTATGGATGTCGGGGGAGAAAAGAAGCTCGGCAGTTCGGTGAATCGTCTAGAGAGCGATTGGAAAGTGGGTTGAAATGAAGGGTTGAATCGTGGGTAAGAGTGGTTTCCTACTAGAACTGCACCCTACTAATTTGCAGGAATTTTGCTTTAAATTCTGATTTCTTTTTTCTAAAAAAAACTATATATTGAATGAAACGGTGAACTTACGGAGTTGAGTAGGCAGACTACGCCTAGGTGTTTATATGACTAATCTGACGAAATCTAACATAATTACCCCGAGCAATAGTCTTTTCTATCAAGAAAGATACCACAAATATTCTCTCAGAAAGAATAAAATATCTCTACTAAAAAGAATAATCGTAACTATAATAATTAATATCATAGAATAATAATTCATAGAACTAAAGTATCAAACCTTAGGTTTAAGTTTCATAATAAATCCTTGAAGATAAATCAAACTAGCTAATAAATATAATTAAATAAAAGAGATGAAGAACAAAAATGATATTGCCAACGATGATGGTGTTGCTCGCTGCTCTGCCAAATTTCTTCTCAATTGTGCGAGCTTTGCTCCTTTTGTGCGCTAGCCTCCTAAGCCCAAATAATTGGCTTTTATAACTCAGCCAAAATTAGCTAGGTGTAGTAGTCCAAATTGGACCAATCCGTGTAGAATAGGAATAAGGTGCAAGACATGCTAAAAGTGGATTAATGCCTTCTTTCTCCTCTAAGTTTCATATCTTGTTCAATTTGGCCTCTACCTTTGTCCTTCTACCACTTTAGCCCCTCAGCTTCTATATTCAATTCATGTAGGATCCAACTTCTCATTTCTTGTCAATTTCTTCTTTAATTCCTCAATTTTGCTTTCATATCTTCCAAAGTGGAATCCTACATAATTCTTACGCAAAATAATGAGAACATAACAATTAATTGAGTTTATATACAAAATTGAGGGTAAAATATATATACTAATTTGCACTTATCAGTCGGATAGTGGGTCGTCCGAAGTATCTCTGTCCGTATTGGGTGACTTTTGATGGAGGACGAGACTAGCTATTACTATTATGTACAAGATTTGTGGTCCAATTTACTATGAGTATTTTATACACGTAGTCGTCCTCATTTATCATACACTAAATCTAATACGTTATCCTTAATAAGTTGAGATGAAATGAAAGTACAATAGAGATCCATACAACCATATACTAGTCATATGTGTTCATATTCACCCGTTCTTGCTGCGCACAGTAGCATATACAACCTCCATTATTCTATTATGTCAGACATTTGATTTTCTACTTAGATTTGACTATAATTTATAATTTAATGGAAATTTTTTAAAAAATATATATTTATAAATTAGATACATAAATTACCATTTGTGTAAAATAATTTTGAATTTTTTATTGAAATTGTTTGAGATTTAAAATCATAGATTGAATGTTAAAAATTTTGTTTTAAAATTAAGTTTTGGGATCGAATGAGTAATAATTACCATCCCAGATTTGGGATGTGTGTTTTAATTGATGAATGAGATATATGTATATTGAAATATTTAAGAAAAATATAATTAATAAAAAATTTATGAATTTAAGGATGTTTTGTGTTCAAGAATTGAAAAAACAAATTTTGAGATTTTGTTTTTGGGTGAAAATAGCCATATATATAGACACAAACTACCCCCCTCTCACGCTTTCACGTTTCATTCATCTCACCATTTTCTCTCTTTCCCATCGATCGTCCATGTAGTACAGGTCGTCCAGGACTAGGAAGCTAGAGATCGAAAAACCGACCGTCGTCGTCAACGGCAGCCGACCGGAGCAGGCAGTCGTCGTTCAAGCACCGGAGCTATCGCGGCATGAGAATGCGGAGCTGGGGGAAATGGGTGTCGGAGATCCGAGAGCCCGGCAAGATCTCCCGGATTTGGCTGGGCACATTCGCCACCCCGGAGATGGCGGCGCGTGCCCACGACGCCGCGTCCCTCGCCATTAAAGGCCGCTTGGCTTACCTCGGCCCGCCACCAGCTCACGGCACCACATCCAAGAGGCTGCCAACAGGGCAGCTCACTTACATGATCATGAATCAAAGTCCCAAATTACCTGTACCAGTAGTGATCAGTGTCGTTCATGACATTCTATGGGCCCTAGGTAAAATAAAAAAATGAGACCCCACCTATAAAATTTTGAAAATATAATTTCATATAAAAAATAGAAATGTTATTAAAAAATAGTATGTTTCATTACATTATGTCAATAACATCTTTTCAAATAAAAATTCATACAAAATAGAACATTTTTCTTCAACCTCCACCAATTATATCAATCATCTAAAAATCTATTCCTTGTAAGGTCACCTCTTATCACATTCAAAGAAAAAATCAAAACTAAATCACAAAAGCGGCTTCCACGAGCATTCCGAGATGCAAAATCATTAATAATATCATCAACATCAATGCTTTCTAATAAATCTTTCTCAATTGATAATATTTTCAAATCATTCAACCTTTCTTGTGACATTGATGACCTCAAATAGGTTTTTATCAACTTTATCTTTGAAAAGTTTTTTTCAGCTGATGTCAGTTACAAACACGGTTAAATAAATTATAAGCAACGAAAACATTCGGATAACAATCTTTAGATTTTGTTAGCTTAAAAATTTCAATGGCTGACATTGACTAATTTGGCAAAGTGTGAAAATTAGCGAGTGACTATTAAAGTTTTTGGGGAAAATTGATATTTTTCATTTGAATTAATAATAGGTTGAGTTGGAAAATGGAAAGAAGTTTTTTTGATACATTGGAGGTAGGGGATTGAGGATGGTAGAGACTTGAACACAAGACCTCCACCTTATGTCCCATGAGCTTAGCCACTACAAACTCAGAAGAGACAAAATAATTGAATGAGATTGAGAGAAAATGAGTTGAAAGCCCATGGAGATCATAGAGGAATTAAAGACGCTAATTCTCTCTCTCTTTCCATTGGATATGTCGCTCGTCAAGTTGTTATTAACGCAAAATTAATTTTTTTTACTATATATAATATATTTTCAAATTGGGGCCCCTTTAACTGTTGGGCCCTAGACGACTGCCCCTCGAGACTACCCTCAGAACCGGCCCTGGTAGTGATGATAGCAGCTTGTGGGTGGATCTTCCTGATCTTTCAGAAACCCAACTCTCATCGGTTGGGGCACGTATATGGAGGTGTTTTGCGGGGAGAAGATGATTATGATGATCAAGTCCAAAGCATAGTTTAAAAAACCGGACCGGACGTCGAACCATTCGTTTAATGGTTCAAGGTCTAACCGTTCCAACCATTTAAACCAGTGGTTGGACCGTATTTTCATAAAATATAATAATAGATATTCATCTTATAAAGTTATTATAAAAAATTATATACAATTTAATAATACATATTTCTACACATGAGAGATTTTTTATATAAAAGATTATAGGAGTAATAATAAATGTAAAGAATGTAAGAGCTAATATGTATAGTAAGGGAAAGTTTGATGCCTAGTTTGTATAATAAAGAAAACTTTAATGATTACTTTGTTAATATCGAATTATTCATTTAGTTGAATATCAAACTTTGTTATCCTTCTTTTTCAATTTTCTTAGTTGAATATCAAATTTCTCCTTTAGTTTTGTTAAAATAGTTCAAATTGACCCCAAAATCAAATGGACCACTGGTTTAAGGTTCAACCGGTTCAAACAGTTTTTATGTTTTTTACGGTTTTTACCGGTTCTTACATCCTCAACTGGTTAACCGGAACCAGGACCGGAATAGAGACCGGTTCACGGTCCAACCAGTGGAACCGGCCGGTCCGGTCCGGTTCTTACAACCATGGTCCAAAGCTGTGTTTTTGGGCTAGCCAACTTTACTTAATTACTTAGGCCCTAGCTATACTAATTAATTTCTAAATTAATAATTAGCGATGTGTTCCCTTTGTTTCTATTATATATATATGGTAGAATTTGCTTCCTCCGCTCAAAAGTATAATGTAACGCTTGTTTTTAGTATTTAATTTGTGATTTTAATTCTACATTATTTTAAGTTATAACTTTAAAACTTAGGCATACAACTGATAGTATTCTACCAATTGAGAGCCTAAGAGGAGCCAAAGGGGGTTGAATCAACGACCTACACCAAGAGATGGGGAGACATTTTAGGCCTAGAGAAGGGTAAAGGGTGGGTGTAGTAGTAGTTACGTTTTGCATGGTATGCACCACCCCCAATATATAGGTTGATGTCGTAGCCTATTATGGAGGGCTTGAGCATAGGGATTATGCCATGAATGTGGTCATGTTTACGAGAGTTGTCAATCGTAGAAATTTCGTAAAATTCACCCACAACGACAGTTATTCTTCACAGATGATATCAGAAATTATGATTTTCCAAAATAAGGAATGGAGTGCTTAAAGCATCTTCAACAGTTTCACCGAAAATTTCTCCAAAATGGGCAAAGACCGCATTCTCTAAATTATTTTTACTATAACTCCAACAGCTTCTCCATTTTAGATAATCATGCATTTATTACAACAATAAAATATTATATATTTTTATTAATAATTAATAAATTATTTGAAGTGATGAGAGAGAGAATAGAGAAAATATGTTTAAACCAATAACAAATAGCCAAAAGAAATGATAGAGGATATGGGTTTGAAAAAAGTTGATTTGGGGAGGCTATCCAAAATTTGGAGAATGCTCCAAAATTGGGGAAGACTCCCCATTTTACCCCTTCTTCCCCATTTTGGAGAGCATCTCCAACATCTTCTTCATTTTATTGGAATATTCACTTTTGGAGAATTCTGAGCATTTTTTTGTCCAACAGCTTCCTCATCTCATTCTCCAAAACGGGGAATAAGGCAAAAAAATGGGGAGCATTCCTCAAATTTTAGAGAGCCTCTCCAAATCTACTTTTTTAAACCTATCTCATCTCTCCTCTTTTTTGGTTACTTGTGATTGGTTTAAACATCTCTCATCTTTCTCTCCAAATAATTCATTAATTATTATTCAAATATGTAGAATATTTTATTCTTGTAATAAATGCATAGTTTTTCAAAATAGGGAAATTGTTAGAGTTTGAGCAAAAAAACAATTGTGTGGAGAATATAACTTTTACTTCCCCATTTTGGGGAAAGTTTAGGGAAGCTGATGGAGATGCTCTTAGACCCTAAACTGATTTGAAATTAGTCACACCTCAACAGGTTTTCTCTTTTTCATAATAGTCCTTACAAAAATTGTGGAGTGCTATTTTAGACCGTGCACTTTTGTAAATTTTACAAAATATAAAAACAGAATAAAAAATCAATTAATTAAACATGAGATTGTTTGTTAGGGTATTAATTTTTGTCATTCTGTACAGATTATTTACTTACAACATTTATACTTTTCTAGATTACTAGAATTCACAAACCAAACATCTTCTTGAGTCTAATTGTCCTTGTGCATGCTATCATTTGAGCTTGTACCATGTCTCTTGAGTATATAGATAAATTATGAGAAATGTATAGATGTATAGATAAATTTAAGTCCAAATATTTACCGTTGAATTACTTTTAGGATGAAAAGACTAGCTCTCTATAATGAATTATAAATGGGGTATAATATATACACAATGCTAACTTTTTTTTAACAATAACAAAAAAATTATGAGAAATTGCACCAAAAAGAAAACGCCAGCATAAAGACATGATCAATGATCATATAACTCCTCACTAGACGAAACACCATATATACACACACAAGTACTTAATTACTATATATCCCCACCAAAACTAATTTTTACACTTGCTCATCAAAACAAGATAATTAGAATTCTCCTATGCAAGCCAAAACATTTTATGAGCATGAGAATTAGAATTGACCAAAATTTGTCATCTTTTACGACAAAGATCACACTACTTGTCTAATTTTCATTTCTTCTTCACACCATCTCTCTTGGGTCCGTGAAGTACTATAGGCAGGCCCAGCTGATTAAACTTAGGGGCCCAATATGTTGACATGAACATTATTAACTAGACGTTATGTATCATATACAAAAAAAATAAAAAATAAAATACAAATTACAGTACTAAAAACAAGTAGGCATTATGTATCAAAATTGGTTTTGCACCATATTGGTAAAAAATCGGTCAAAACCGGTCAAAACCAATTAAACCGAAAACCAATTAACCGGCGGTTCAACCAAAATGAGGTGAAAAAAATCAAATTTATTTATTTAAAAAAAAAACAAACTCAAATAAGGATAAAAACTCAAATTTAATTGAGGAGTGAGAGTCAATATTAGGGTTTTATCTACTTAACTCTAAATCATCCACAAAGTTTTATTTTTTGTACAAATAAACTCTTATATTCTTTACAATTATTACTTTAACCTTTCATCTTTTAGGTAAATAATAATAATAGTTCTTATTGATTCTTAAAAATATGCATTATTATATGAATTATTTTGTTGCACTTCTATAAGTTGGGTACTTTATTAATAGTTTATAATAATATAAAAGTAACGGTCCAACCACTGGTTTCAACCGATTCGACCGATTAAACCTTGAACCACTAACTTTACGATTCAATGACCGGTTCGTTTTTTTTAATAATGACATTAACTAGACGTTATGTATCATATACGAAAAATAAAATACAAATTGCAGTACTAAAAACAAGTAGGCATTATGTATCAAAATGCTGTAAATTCCATAAACTAGCTATACGCTTAAAAAGGAAATGTGGGAAAGAGTATCAAAATATGGTATTTTGTGCTATTTTTATTTGCAGTTCTATAGAAACATTATTATTTTAATTAGTTTAAGTTAATCACGTCAAATTAAAGCACACCTAACCAAACATTAATGAAAACAGCTCAAGCGTGTTCAGTAACTAAATGTAAAGATTAGCATCAGTAATTAAGAATAAAGTAACCTATTACCAAACAAAAACTGCATTAGTTCATCCACATTCCGTGTTGGATACACAAATTAAGGACTCCATATCCTCCTAATTAGCTGGTTTGTTCTGTATTAATTAAATGGAGAAACTCATGAGGAAGGGTTGTGCTAGGCTAGCTAGAGATCTGGCTCTCATAAATGGTAGGGCAGGTCCCATGCATGCCAGGGCTTGGCTGAGACCTAAACAGGGCTCATTTAATATGTTTGGCCGTTTAGGTCACTAAAATCTTGGCCAAGGCTGAGGTCACTTGACCCTCATCGTCATGTCAAATACAGAAGCATATATATATAAATCTCTTGTTGCCATTTAAGTAAGGGGAACTTACAGAAAATCTAAAAACTAAGGTCACAACTGATCTTATGCTGACACTACGTGCTTGATGATGCTTTTGTAGCGGAATATTTGCGGTCCGCTTAGTTACAAAACTAAAAAAAACGTCGCTCTAAAGACAATTCGTAACAAGTCCACTTTTGCCAATTTTTACAATTTTTATTTTCATTTTTATTCCGTTTATTAAGTATCTTTCTCAATTATTCAACACTCATTTTCAACTCTCTCTCTCTCTTCACCTGTTTCGATACTTTTTTCAATTATCTTTTCCTTCTTTTTCTCCACTTTTATCTCTTTCATTCTTTACTTTTATTCTTCTGTCTCTCTCAAGTATCACTTTGTTTATCTACCTCTTTCTAATCTCTATCTCTCATCCACGCTCTCTTCATCCAACTCATTCTCTCTATCTCTGTCGATCCTAAACAAAGACAAGGACGACGGCAAGATTAGGCTTTGATCGAAATTCAGCAGCGGCGAGAGCGTTCAAATCCCTCTCTTTTTGGTGAGATTCAAGGTTTAGTGATGTTTTTTTGCTAGATATGAGATCTGATGAAGACTTTTTACTAGATCCAGAGGAGATGGCCGTTGGTGGTGATGTTGAATGTGCTGAAGACATGCGATGGTGTCGTTGAAGCTATCCAAGATCTGACGTTAGAGGTTGTGAATCTAGTTACAATTTGTGGTTTGTTCTTGGTTTTTTCTGGGTTTGTATTCTTCGAATTTCTTCATGTATCCTCCCATAAATGGTGGGTTCCTCTTGTATTCTTCCTTTAATTTCTGATTTTTGTTATAGAGTATTTGAAGAGAATATCTGAATTTGATTCGTTTATGGATTTATTTATGATCTGCGAATATGAAGATAAATTTTACGAGACTTGGGTTCGTTTATGATTTGGATATGAATATGGTGAAGGTTTGGATCTAGATTCTTTTTCCAGTTCTGAATCTTTTTTTAAATTAATTTGTAATTGTAGCGGATTTGTTACGGATGCAAAGAAAATAGCTGCCCTAAACGTAGCGTCACAAATAACACACTCTCCTATTATGGTTGTAGCAGCAATGTAACGGGAATGCCGTAAAAAAACGCCATTTCAACTACGTAGTGTGATGCGATGATCACTACAAGAAAATTTGCAAAATTGACGGCGATAATCCAACCATCGGTTTTGATTAACGAACGGTTTAACTATCAAGTCAATCACCAAGAAGATGCAACATGGTCAATGTGGGGGATCTAGCGAAAGTAACCTATGATCGATCTAGACCTAAAAAATAAGTAAAGTATTGCATCAATGTTATTTATCGGGTGATTTTTCACCCACCTAGAGCACTTGAAAAATGGAGGATAGATATGTAATTGTCTAATTAGTTGGGGGCTTTCAAATTACCTTATAGATGAGTCATTTGAACAATGGGTGAAAAATCACCCGGGTGATGATTAACAGGATTGAAAGTATTGATCGGATCAATCCTGGGTTTGAATTTTTGCAATTAGAAATTAGGCTTCGCTAGAACAAGTGATAAAACATGAAGTCGTTCATTCATAGTGCCGACTGATTTTTTTATTTTTATTTTATGACAATTTTTTCAGTTTTAATTAGATTTCTCAGCTTTGTTTTCTCATTATACAAAAATTTAAACTCGAGATCTTGCTTAAACAGAATTTGCCTACCTTGTTAGCGATTTTTTACTACTTTTAAAATTATTTCATCTTATACATTACTTTTAATTTAATTGTTTTTGAGCATTTATGTCATAGTCTTTTTTATTCCAGGAAAAATGATACATTTAAGTACTGGTGGTGCATAGATTAAGAAATTTTGAAAATTTAAGGTTAATAAAGCAAAGTCTAGAATAAAACAAAAATACATTTTTAGATAGAAAAGGTGTATCGGGAGTAGTATGTGAAACATGGCTGTTCAAAAGTTCACTTAATGGAAATGTGCAAGAAGATTAGCAAAATGGAAACAAAACTTGGTTAGTTAAACTAAGCTGGAAACATCAACAGCGTCATCATATAGCTCGAATGGTTATGTGACGGAAGTTTCGACTGACAGAACGAGGGTTCGAGGACTCCTCATCACTTATTCATTGTTTTGTCACATTTTTTCCATCACGCCGTCGCTCCGCCGCCGCCGCCGACCGTTTTTGTGACCTTGCTCGCCAACTATGGCTGGAGAAGAGCAGCCCAACACTCGCCGAAAGGTTTAACCGTTCCCTTTTTTTCCTTCTTCTTCTTCGATTCAGATTTAGTTAAGCTTCGATAATCATTTACAACTCAAAACCCTAATCCAAGATTCGAACGAATTGCAGATCCGATTCGCACCGAAAGCTCCGCCTTCAAGAAAACCGAAGCCCGCCGTCCCGATAACGTAATTAAAGGAAATTTCGATTCAGTTGGTTATCGTAGTTTCTTTTACCCGATTTATTAATGTACTATTCCGCTACTCTTTTCTGGTGAAACACAGAGAAGAAAATGAAGAAGATCGAGAAGTTGCTCAGGCGCAGCGTCTGCTTGGTCATTTTACTGTACGTATTTATACATGTCAGGCATCCATACGATCTTTATACGCTTCGTATACGTTTTCAATTGCTTTTCAGAACTCTGACGGTATACGGTGTTGAGGTCACTGCTGTGTTCTTGTTTCAGGTGTTTTTTATAATCTGCTTTGTTTTCTATTACAGGAGGATCAAACACGGCGAAGGCCTAAAGCTGATAAAAAATGTAACTAAGCCTTGCTTTCATCATTGTGAAGTTTTTTGTTTTTAAATGCATTCTCATGTCAAAAGATCCTTCTTGTTCTCTTTTTCTACAAGGAATTTGTATTCGGCGAAAAAGTAGGACTTGGTAAACTTCTGTTAGCTTAACTAGGATCAAGAATAACGGGAACGAGATTACAGAAAAGATTTCTTCCAAAACATTAATTTTGAAATGCATTCAGGGAAGATCTTAGACTTGAGTAATAAAAGGTCGGGCAGTGTTATAACTGAGTAGACTTGATGAAACTTGTTCAAGTTTCTGAAAGTGATGACTAGCTGCAAGATTACAATTGCTGGAAGATATTACAGTGACCAACAGAAGATAACATTCTTGTTTGTCTTTTGAATTGTCGATGTTTCCCTTCTTTAGCTAACTATTGAAGTTTCATCCGGCAGCATCAGTTCAAGTCGCGTACGGACCAGGAGCCCAAACAGAGCCTTCAATAATGACGTCTGGCACTTTAAGAGACAAGAATGAGCTCCGAATCCAGGACTCTGGGCGTAGAAGTACTTCAGCTGGTGATGAGCAAATGACTGACTCTCAGCCTTCAATTGCTAACAAAGATACAACATATGGCACTTCTCCTGTTAGATCAACTTCAAAGTTCAAGGAAAGCTACAAGGGACCTTGGGTAAGGAACTCTTTTCTCCCCTCTTCCTCTTTGCTGTTTCCTTTCTAAGTGAGGAATTGTTTTCTGTGATGATTATGCAGGACCCCCAGAGTAACTACCCTATTACCCTTCCTTGGAGACCTTTCTCTGAAGATCCAAGTAATTGCGCTCACTCGGTCACTCCATTGATTCCCTCTGAGGAGACATTTCTCAGATTGACTTGCAATTAACTTTCTACAAACTAAACTCCTGCAAATTTTCGAAGAGCACTGCATGCTTTACTTTACATTTTGTTATTAGTTGATGAACAGAAAATGCACTTTTACACATCTAGACATTAATACTTTTCCAAAGTACTTCCTGACGTTTCATAAATTTAGTGGCATGTGCTTGGTTTCTTGCCTATTTAGTTCTATTTCTTCTCAACTTCGTTTACGGTCTACACTGTTCAGTCCCTGCATGAAGCACTTTTGTTAAGCCCTTCTGGCAGAAACTGAAACACTTTTGTTTGTGTCCACTCAACTTGTCAGAAAATTTAAATTGCATGTGGAATGAGCTACTTAACTTCCAAAAGTTGTGCTGAGCGGTTCTCATTTCTGTCCCATTTGATGGCTGAAACCTATTTCCACTTCTTACAGAACTTCTTAACGAGGAAGAATTTGGGGAAGCTGCAACAAGCTTGGAGTACGATGAGGCAACTCTAAATCCAGCTTCTGAGCTTGGGCTGCTGGTCTGTAATTAGAATGCAAAGTGGAATACTATCTATATTTCTCTCCTCTTGATTATATTTGACATTGTATCTAAATCAGAATAACTCAACCGTAGCAGGAGGAACAAGATGGGAAAAAGATGTTTTTATTTCATTTTCCTCCCCTGCCATTCCTCAAGCAGTCAGGTAGCTCAAAGGGGAAAGAGAAAGTGGAGAATGTTGGGTCACAGTCAAGTTCAGGGGCTTCCAGGAAGTGTGGTCAGGTGGAGGATTTGTCTGCAGGCTACATGGGGAAGATGCTAGTTTATAAAAGTGGAGCAGTGAAATTGAAGCTTGGAGAGACGCTTTTTGATGTAAGTTGGAGAGAATTCTTTGATCAAGAATATCGTGCTTTAGTTAGGAGTGCTAAGTGAAGCAATGTTCTGCAGGTAACACCTTCAAAATGTTCATTTGCTCAGGATGCTGCTGCCATCAACACACATGAAAAGCAGTGTTGCAATCTCGGACAGGTTGAGATAAGAGCTCAAATTCAGCCAGATGTACATTCTATCATGGATTCTGTCATTAACCTTGATTGATCGGTGAAGCAAGAAACCGTAATGAACAGCAAGCAGTTGACATGTTTCCATGTTCTTAGATTCTCATTGTATCCAGTTAGATGCAGATATAGGAACCATGATGACACCGGCAAAGTAACAGACTAATCTAGTTCAACAATTGGACTTCACTTGCACAGCTGAGATCACTCTGCCATGGGACTTACCAGTGTAAAGCATTTTCGTAAATAGTAGGAGTATGATTCATTTGCCATTGTTGTCTGTAAGTGAACAGATTGATGGATGATGCCTGAGGAGTTAAATACTTGCCCCTTTCTGTTGATCCAAAATGCAGTGGGTCTATTGTTAACTCTGCTGTAATTGCATCTCATAGTTTTCCTTCGGTCATTTAAAGCCTTTGTAGCCAAGTTGTCGTTTGCCATTTAAATGACTACTTTATAGTAGTACATCTCATATTAATTGATACAACATTTAATATGATACTACATTTGACTAAAGTGTGCAGATGAATTGAGGATAAAAAATAAAATAAGCATATAAGATAAGCATATAGTATATTTTTAGGTAAAAATTTCCTTGTGATAATTTTTATAGAACATCTTAATTAAAAATGAAAGTGCATCATTTTTTTTTGAGAAAATGGGGGATTAATAAGGAAAGTGTATCATTTTTTATGAAATTGACGGAGTAGTAGTTTATTGCATGAAACCAAATTTTCAGATTGAATTATGATTCCACCAGAGTGAAAAGATTGATGGAACGCAAAGTTTATGATGTTCAATCATGCAATCTAATCAGGATGAGGTGAGCTACAAAAATCCACACTTGACATGCATATCAATCAATGCAAAATGTAGCTACAAAAATCCATTGTTTGCACTAACGATTAAAGAAAACCAGACTGATAAGGATCAAAAAAAAAAAAGGAAAAGAAAAGAAAACCAGACTGAAATGGCAGTGCTTTACACCCACAACACTTAAAACCTCAAACAGTCTGTTATAAAAAGAACAATACAGAGTAGCTTCCCAGTCTCTCCGCTTTATTTATCAACAGCCATAACTGACCTGATAATGCAAGCCTCAAGCCTTGCAGGCACTTAAACTTGCATAAATCTGGTAGAGTACGTACAACATGTCATGTCGTCGAATTTTGATCAAGCCGCATTGGCTCGAGTGACAACCACCACCAGCAACACCACAACTGATAGCAAGAAAGAAGTTCTCAGCTTTTCCTCAAACTGATCAGTAGCTCCTCCTTCCTTGCTGGTTCTCTCGTTCTTGGGAGGTTGCCCGAATAACTCGTTTACAAGCCTTGTGATCTGCTCGAAAACTTCCATGAATTTGGCCCTGGTGCTGTCGAAGATCCACTTTACAACATTTACTGCTTCGTTCGATTTTTCATCAGAACTTACATCTGAACTAGGCGGAGAGTTGTCCACACCTGCACTCAAATGATGAAAGTCATTGGCTATTATTATTTGTATGCTGAAGAAAATGCTCAGGTAAAATGAGCTCCTGTTGAAAACAAAAGATCTCAGCCATCATCCACTAAGATTACAACGAACCTGCTGCGTATGATTCCCTGAGCTCACGAACTACTTCATTATTTAAAACAGCATCCCAAACAGCTTTGTCAGAGGACAAAGAAACGACCATTTTCTGTCCATATGCCAAGGGTATATAATAGAAGATTCGATCAAGTCAGTGGTGATGGTAAACAAAGCAACTGATAACTATCGATTACTCTAAGTTAGGCACTGCAGCTTTAACTGCAGTGTTAACTAGAAAGCACCTGAACAGTTGGCTCAGTCTGAAGTAATTGGAATGCATCATAAACTCTGTTAGTCCCAGGGGAATGCAATGACTTTGAGTTCAGAAGTTGCAGAGAAGGCTCCATCCAGTCTAAATCTGACCCGGCGGAAGGAACTCGGTGTATCAACTCAGTTGGGACTGAAATGCACTCTCCCATGTCCTTGTAGGAATTATAAACATATTTATCTCTGACCAGCTGAGAACAGGAGCTTGGATTGAAGACCCTAGAAAACATTAAACAAAAAAACAATCAGAATAACAAACAGTAAGTAACACAGATTAAAAAAATTGATTGTTCTACGTTCAATACTATGGATCTTCTACTCTTAAAAGGTTAATACTCGGAATGACAGATTAGACATAAAATTATCAATTGCAAATATATATTATTTGATTTTATATATCAAAATGTTGAAGGGAAAACAGCCGTAGTTAAATGGTGAGAAAGCAAATGTGACAAACTTTGTGGGATGGAGACTGTGTTTGTTAGGCGCGATTTAAACCCCTAATGCTTTGTTTATGTAGTGTCGACACACGCAGGATGATGGAGTGGAAGGGAATATCATGCAGATGCGGATAGACACACCATCCTTTAATTTTACTCCCTCCGTCCCATAAACAAAAATGCTCCATTCGACTTTTGATACTGCATTAACTTGTATCATTGCTAGAAAAACAAAATGTTAAAATATCGAAAAAAATATATTTAAAACCCGAAATGTGCATTTATCATTTGCATATAAAATTATGAACTTTGTAATGTGAAAGAAACAATTATAGTTTATGCTGAAAATGAAACAGAGCAATTACTCTGGAACAGGGGGGGAGTACAAAAATAAGTACGGAGACATACTATGCAGGAAAAGAAACAATAGAGAAGATCCTTAGAGAAATATGAGTGTAGATATGAATATTTCAAAAAAAATTAAATAAAAATTTCAATTCCGTTAAAAAAACGAATATTTAAAAAAAATTGAAAAGTTTGTTTGCACTAAAAATGGAGAGAGACAGAAATTGGAAATATCCCAATTTAGAAAGGAATTTAAATGACAAGGACACAGCCTTAAATAATTGAAGCGCTAGTAAGTTTACCCTGTAGGGAACATGATCCTTGTAGCATGAAGGACTTGCATCACATCTAACAAATTTTTCAAGTTAACTTTTTTACTAACATAGCTATAAGAAGTTACCAAAGAACTCTAAAATTACCATTAGATGGAAACATTTGGTACAACCTAAAGTCATCTAATAAAGCTTGTCACTTTTTCTATTATTTGTTTTTTAATTATAAGGTCAAACTGATAAATTTGCAGATACTTCCAAAAAAAAGCTTATCTCCTTCATGATCTTTATTGAGCTAGAAGATTATTACTCGTACAACACTTCTATTAATGGACTAAACTGGTTTGAAAGTAACTTCCTTTTCCAGATTGCTTGAAACGTCAGCATCCATCCTAGATACTTATCTTGCATCAAACACATTGATTGTAAAAATGGAAATTCTGTATTTCTATCCATGCAAGTTTGTAGAACTTCTAGATTAAGTTAGATTCATAAGTCAAATAATGTCAGCATCATACCAAATTTCATGACTTGTAACACTGACACAACTCAAGATCAATAATTTCTCATGTTAAAAAAAAAGTAATGAAATTGTTAACTGGGGAGAGATGAAAATTAAGCAATCAAAACTTACTGCTGAATCGCAGAGACAGCGTCCTGAACTTCATCAACGGAAGGGACAGCGCCAAGAACAAAATCATCAAAAACCGGAACTGGCATTTCCTCTTCAACAGAAACCCAATCAAACTCATCGCAACCGGAAGCCGGAGAGGCAAGAAAACCAGGCAGAGAATTGGGAGCAGTGTTCACAGGGAAGGAACTGAAAGGGCAATTCCCAGACGAGATTGAGAGATGATTAATCCCATTACGCTTCTGAGAAGCATTAGCCCTAGAGCCAGAGGTCGGCGACGTAGCCCCGGAAGAAGCGGCGTTCCCAGAGGCGACGCCGGTTCTGGAGACGACCCTGCCGAAAACCCTCATCATGCCTCCGCCTGCACCGCCGCCGCCGCCCATACCTGCACCGCCACCGACCATAAGAAGTTGAACAAACTGGGGGTATGAAAGTTGAATGCGCAGCAGAGAGAGCGGTTACTTTTGTTATCTATATCGCTATATCAATGTTGTGGTTGTGGATATGTGATAGAATCTGCAAGCGGCGAGTGTGCTGTAGAGTTCGGTTGTTTGTTTGGCACTTCGGAGTTTCAGATTTTTTTGACCACTCTTTCGGATCCTAGGATGTACTTGGTTTCAGAATTTTTTACATTTTTTTTTGGAAGGTATTGTATAAAATTCTATATTTTATTTTTAAAAAACCCCTCCAAAATATTTATCTCGGCAAAATTGATTTATTTTCCTTTTTCAACTATTCCAGTAATTGATGTGTTTTACAAAATAAAAATTACACTAACTTTCCCTTATTATTTTTTATTTTTTTCCTACTCAAATAAGTTTTTTTATCTTATATATTTATTTTATATTTTTATCATCTAATTAATAATATTCTTTAATCTTCCCAGCTAAATATATGAACTTTGGAGGGACCGATGGATTATACTAACTTAGTTAGACCTCAAAGAGAAATTTTGGGGTCAAATCTCCTGACACGTAATCACCCCTTTCTCACCACTAAACCTAACTCCCTTCATCCCACCACCGCGATTGACTTTTGTACATTTGACTCAATTTTTTTAAAAAATAATTTGTCAAAAAATTTCTTGAAAGTATATTTAGAAACAATTCACATTATATTTGGTTAAAGTTAATTAAATTGATTAATTTGCTTAAATGAATGGCTTATAGTACAATTTTTTGAAACATACTATCATATATATCTTTTACTTAATTTGATTAAAAAAATCAAATCTATAATCACATAAACTGTTTAATCAATTTGATTAAGTCGGAAATGAAATAAGCATAGTTTTGATTAAGTTATTTATATCAGTAAAAAGTGAGAATCCATTGCTCAACAAAAAAGTGAGAATTCATTCTTGATTTGGGTTAATTTTCAATTTGTAAACGTATAATTATCTATCTGAATTTGGGTAAATTGTAAACAAATAAGTGCATCCAAATAGTTTGATTAAGGGCTTTATTATAAAATAGTCACCTGAGTTATGTTGACTCAATCACTTTAGTCCTCAAACAATAACACATATCAACTCAGTCTCTTAACTATGCACCGTCAAGCACTTTACCCTTCAATTTTTGTTTTGTTGCAAAAGTTGTGTAAAAAAACATAACCTAAGATTTATTTATTCGATGTATGTGTTTTTTTCACTCACACTTCACTTTCCTAGAATTTTGATATTTTGACAGTTCTTTCGGGTTAGTTAATAAATGATTGATTTGGGTTGCATTCACTCATCGTTAGGGCTGTAAATGAGCCGAGCTCTTATCGTACTTACTCGAATTCGAACTCAGCTCGTGTGTAATTGAGCTTCGAACTCGAACTCGAGCCGAACTCAGAGCTCGATATTTTTATCGAGCCGAGCTCGAGCTATCTTGAGTTCGGCTCGATAGCTTATCGAGCTATCGAGTAAAATATATTAAAAAGAGTTAGGATAGTTCATATGTAAATAATTAAAGTAATTTGACATAATTTACTAAGTTTCTAAAGTATAAGGGTTATTTTGAATGACTTATTTGACTAAAATCATAAAACACGAGGAATATGATTTATTTTGTTAATTGAAATAGATTTCGAGCCGTTTTCGAGTCGAACTCGAGCTTAGTTCAAATGATTTTTTTACAGATTTTCGAGCAGCTCGTGAGCCATCGAGCCGAATTCGAGCAATTAATCGAGCAGAGTTCGAGCTTTCAATATGAAGGCTCGTCGAGCTATCGAGCCGAACTCAAGCTCAATAAAAGACTATTGAGCTGAACTCGAGCTCAACACAGTTCTAACTCGACTCGACTCGTTTACAGCCCTACTCACCGTTGTTTTGTATGAACACTACACACATTGTGTGGATCCCTTCACTTCTGGATCTAGATAAAACCAACCCCTTAGGTTTTAATTTGACGAAATAGAACAACAAGAGAAAGCCGTAAAGAGCCTTGGGCTCTATTTGGTTGGACTTCAGCCAACGACTTAACATACTCCTATTACCTTAAGTTTCGTTTGATAATAGCTATTTCAAGTAGCTGTAGCGTTTTGGATAATTTTTTAATGGTTAAGATCAAACAGCTACATGTAAACGCTAAAAGCTACCCTTAGATAGTTTTTTCAAAACGCAAAAGCTACTTTAAAAAATTGTTGCCAAATAGACCCTAAATATGACTTACTCACATACCCCCTCAATCCCTGCAAAATTGGTCCATTTTTTTTAATGTCGTAGGAGATTCAAATTATTATTAGAAAGAACTCGTAAAAAAATAGGAAAAAAATATATTTAAAAAATACACACTGATGGTCGTCAGACCCGATCTACTTAAAAGGCCCCAAAAGGTCTAACAAAAGGCCCAATCAGTAGGCCATAATAAGGGCCCTATTTAAAAAAATGTAACTCATAACCCGAACAAGATAAAAAAGTAACCGGATATGATAAGAATTAACCCGAACATATTGAGGACATACCCGGACTATACATACCCGAACCTATCAAGGACATGAGTCCTCTGACACGCCGCCACTATATATTGGGATATTACAATATTGCCACAATAACAATGGACTATAAAAACATTTATGGAGAGAATTAATGGGATCTCTTGACGACTGTCATATCACTCACCCAATATTTAAAAACTACAAGTAGAGGACCTCCTCTATTTCCATTATTTTCTCAAATTCCGAGTCTAACGTACTAGATCCCCATGACGTCCAACAACGTCAAAACACGTTAGCACAGAAGGATTGTGACGGTAGCCCACAGAGATCTGCCACCACACACATTAATCGATACTTTGCATCTAAATTATTTGATTTTATGTATCAAAATATTGGAGAAATAAAATCATAAATTAAACGCTGAAAAATAAATGTATCATTTTTTCAGGGACAGAGATAGTATATGAAGAATGTATTTACATTTTCCCTATATATAGATACATATACATTTAAAGACAATAAAGTTATTTTACTCATGAATGATTCTCACTTTTTTAATCATATAAATGACTTAGACAAATTGGTTATTTTGCTTAATCCATTTCCGGATTAATTAATTTGATTAAGTCGTTTATGTGGTTATATATTTGGAATTGTTTCTCAAATTAAGTAAATATATTATTTATTTGAGTGTCTATTTGTGGAGTTTTAGGGGAAAATACAAGAAATATTCGATTAAGTTGGACTTTAAGCTATTCACTTAAGAAAAATGATCAACCAAATAGGTCTACACATGCAGTCAGTGGACTTAAGTGCAATTTAATAAAATATATGATATTTTCTTTTGTGATTTAGCTGAAAATGGAATAATCAATTTGATTAAGTCTTTAAGTGATTAAAAAGTGAATGAAAATAAGCGCCAAGAGAAGAATTAAGTATGTGCAAAGAGAATAATTATCTCTTAACAGAGCAATTTCTTTTAAGTGACGGAAATCATAAAATTGAAAATATTTTGTATTTATATATGGGAAAAGAATGAAATTAAGAGGAAGAAATAAACAAAAAGAAAATAAGAAGAAAAGATAAAATGTTAGACTTATGAATGGATTGATGGTAGAGTATATCAAATTAGAAGACCCAAGCCCAAACTAAGTCCACTATGCGATACCCAACCCAACCCAACTCTACTGGAACTGAAGCCTGCCGCAAGGCCCGCCACCCTCCATTGCTGTCAGCTACTCATCCCTGCCTCCTCCGTCAGCCGGAGCACAGCACGCTCCTAATTCCCGGTTCGGATTCATCGAACCCGACCTTTCACACTTCATTTCGGCTCACTACTGAGAAGTAAACCTCACTTCTTCGTCTCGCTGAGCACCTATAGTTTCGAGCTCCAGCCGGAAACAATGGGAACTTCCGTTCAAGTCACTCCGCTTTGCGGGGTTTACAATGAAAACCCTCTCTCCTATCTGGTTTCGATTGACGGCTTCAACTTCTTAATCGACTGTGGATGGAACGACCAATTTGACCCGTCCCTGCTTCAGCCTCTCTCAAGGTTTTGTTTGTTTGTTTGTTTGTCTGCTGTTGTTCGTGACCCAGATTTTCACACATTTCAGTTTAGTCATTCGCCGGCTCCTTTCTTTGGCTTTTGCTGCAGAGTCGCTTCTAAGGTGGACGCTGTTCTGCTCTCGCACCCCGATACACTTCACCTCGCTGCTCTTCCTTACGCAATGAAGCAGTTTGGGCTCTCTGCACCAGTTTATTCCACTGAACCTGTGTTCAGATTGGGCCTTCTCACCATGTATGATCAATATCTCTCTCGAAAGGTCAGTTTCTTCCACATTGGTGTAAGTGTTTTTGAGGAGAGGAAATTGTATGTCTGAAACTGCAGAACTCAAGTGTTTGTGTTTCTTGGCTGCAGCAAGTATCCGAGTTCGATTTGTTCACTTTGGATGATATTGATTCAGCTTTCAAAAATGTGACTCCACTGACTTACTCACAGAACTATCATCTCTCTGGTAAGCTTTGTTTAAAATTTGTCTGGTCGAGAGGGGGTTAAGTAGCTCCGTCAGGGTTGAACTAGCAATGGTATTTTAGCTATTTCTTGTGCTGATCAATTTGAATTTGGGATCATTATTAGGGAAAGGAGAAGGTATTGTGATTTCGCCTCATGTTGCTGGACATCTATTGGGTGGTACTGTATGGAAGATAACTAAGGATGGAGAGGATGTCATATATGCTGTTGATTTTAACCGGAGAAAAGAAAAGTACATATCCAATTTTATACAATGACATTGGTCTCATTTGGATCATATTTACTGCGCGTAACCCATTTTGTTTTATCTTTTCTGTTGGTATTCTACTGTTGCTTTTATCAGGCATCTGAATGGAACTGTTCTAGAATCTTTTGTTCGGCCTGCTGTTCTCATAACGGATTCCTACAATGCCCTAAACAATCAACCATCTAAGCCACAAAGGGAAAGGGACAAAGAATTTGTTGGTAATCTGCCTTCACTGTACTAGAAATAACCACTAATTCTGTACATTTAGTTTGATTAGTTCCTTTGTCCATCTACATCTTGCAGAAATAATGTTGAATCTTGAATGCTTGAGTTACTGTTTAAGACCTAAAAGGCCATCATTAACCTTGAGATGCTGCAGATACTATGCTGAAGACACTAGAAGTAGGTGGTAAGGTGTTGCTGCCTATTGATACTGCTGGACGAGTGTTGGAGCTTCTCTTGATATTGGAAGAGGTCGGTGGGATAGAAACAGTCTTATTTTGATCCTTGTTACTTACTCCGTATTAGCTCTATGTCTATGCTTACATGCATGGAATTCCATGATTAACTGCAGCACTGGGCATTCAAGTCATTGAACTATCCCATATACTTTCTCACATATGTTTCATCAAGCACTATTGATTATGCCAAGAGTTTTCTTGAGTGGATGAGTGATTCCATAACAAAGTCGTTTGAAACTTCCCGTGACAATGCTTTTCTTCTCAGGTTGGTCGGCTTTTTTATTTTATTTTATTTATTATTATGATAGTGATATGACTTACAGTGTCAGTATGCTTATATAAAACATTTCCCTTCTGCTTTATAAATCTGCACTTATATGAATTTAGTAGACAATCACTATCTATCAGGGAAATCTGAGGTTGACTTGTTTGCATACATGCTTGTATTTGCAGGCGTGTCACACTTCTGATTAGCAAAAGCGAGCTTGATAAGGTTCCAGATGGTCCCAAGGTACGTGCAATTTTTGCATTTCCATGGTATTAGCAGCACCATGATGCGAGTGTTATATATTTTGTTTTGCATATTATAACAGATACACTATTTTAGGTCGTACTGGCATCCATGGCCAGCTTGGAGGCAGGTTTTGCTCATGATATTTTTGTAGAATGGGCTGCAGATGTTAGGAATCTAGTACTATTCACTGAAAGAGGCCAGGTAACAATTGAATGTCCTTGAATTATGAGTATTAATTAGGTTGGTCTACTATATATAACTTGTACCTCAAATTGGCATGACATACCTGCTTTAATTGCAATGTCTCTTTGACATTGGAAATGTTAGCAACACCAACATTTTTTTTTCTTATTCTCTTCATTAATAAATTTGGTGAATAATCTTTCCTAAGAATGATTTGGTCTTGATGCTGAAGGTTCAGATATCTGATAATATTACCCTTTTAAAGTTCTCTCTTAATTGTTATTATTGCTGTAGTTTCATGGTAGTTGAAAATGCCTAATTGTTTAATTTTACTAGTGGAAAGTTGAATAGGCCTTTATAATTTACGTTAATGTTTCATGTTGTTTTACTGTGTAGTTTGGCACCTTAGCTCGCATGCTGCAGGCAGACCCACCTCCAAGAGCTGTTAAAGTCACTTTGTCTTGGAGAGTTCCTTTGGTTGGGGATGAACTGATTGCGTATGAGGAAGAGCAAAATCGTTTGAGGGAAGAAGCTTTAAAAGCCAGTCTTATCAAAGAGGAAGAATCTAAAGCTGCCCAAGCTGTAGATGTTGAAGCAAGTGATCCAATGGTTGATGATGCCACTGGCAAGCATGTGGCTACTGATGGTACGTACTTTGTGTTCCTTGAAGTAATTGTCTCTTCATTTCATTTTCGCCATTTATGATCTTTTTTTACTCTATACGGTATCATATCTCCGCGAAAGGAGTATGTTAGACTGATGTCAACTACGATTGCACATCTCAAGACTGATTTTTGGTGCAAAAATTTGTGCCGCTTTAGGAGTGTTACAATTAAACCATCCAATATTTCACATTTTAAGATTTATTTGCTGTGAGAATTAGCTGAAATGCTTTTTTAGTCGGTGCGAAGCCATGATTCCAGTGGTTAGTCCACATGAATAAAGACCCATTTGCAATTTATGTTAGAATTGGGTAATTTATGATCCTTAACCATAAATGTATGTAACTCCAGTGTGAACTGCAAATATTGTTTCACACATGTGATTAATCTGTGAGATTAATGCATTGTATTAACACTGCTTCGCACCAACCAAGTGGAACAGAAGTTTGATAGGACTTGTGTTTATATCCAGAAACACTTTCTAGGTTTACAAATAGTTTTCAAGTGTGGCTTTCAGTTTTGTTTACGTTTAGCAATAATGTGCATTAATATTTGAAAGCTCTCTCTCAGGCAAATCCTCAATATTACAGATTCATTTCACTGAATTTAACAATAGATATCTCTACATTACATTCTTAGGTCAGCGTGGTAGTGGCTTCCGAGATGTGCTGATTGATGGGTTTATCCCTCCAGCAACTAGTGTTGCGCCCATGTTTCCTTGCTTTGAAGACACTGCTGAGTGGGATGATTTTGGTGAAGTCATAAATCCTGATGATTATGTGAGGAAGGATGATGATGTGAACCAAGGGGCCATGCGTGTAAGGACACTATCTATCTTTCTATTTTTATTTTTACTTTTTTTTGTTGTACAAATTTCATTACCTTTTTTAATAAGCTTTCTATGATGTTCAGCCTTTTGTCTGATTTAGAACCAAATTTGATTGGCATACAATAATATTTGTGTTGGGGCAATTTGTGACTATAGACATCAGAATGCACATAGTTCATAAGTTCTGCATTTAAGGAATGTGATAAGAGACCTTCAGTTTTTACTTGCTTGTGAGGTTTATTTCTTTCACGGTATACCCTACCCTCCCCTGAGTTTGGGTGCCAAATTAACTGTTCATACATCCCAAACTCTTGACTTGGCATAACATTATTCCTAGACCCTCAAGTGTATATATGCTGTTTGACTCTTGCAAATAATTATGATTGAGGTTGTCATAACGTGTTAATGTTCTTTGAATTTTTTTTTGTGACACTTCTTGATTAACATATTTTATTGGCACTTTCCAATTATGTTGTTTGACTCTTGCAAATAATTAAAACTAGGGTATTCATAACGTGTTAATGTTGTTCTTTACTTGGATGTTTGGCACTTCCCAGTTATCATATTTAGAGAGGATGTTGCAATTTGCATCCTTGCATTACAATAGGGGGTTTCAAAGTTTGGTGATTTGGGGTGAGTTATAAAAAATTTCACTCCTCATTTTTCACGGTGAAATTTGAAACTTCTCACTTCCCGGACCTATGGTGAATTACGCGGACGGGAGTTTCGGCGGCAACTCACCGTGAATTTCGCCCTTCCAAATCAACGTCGCAGAAGCTTCGGACCAACCCCGCAACCTTCCCCACCCCCACTCCTCTCCTGCCTGCCTGCTCTCCGGCGACTGGGTGGGGTCCACGACAACCAGCCAAGCAGAGAGGAGGGGAGTGGGGGTGAGGAGGCCGATCGGAAGGCACTCCTCGGTCTCCGGCGGCTGCCAGGGAAGAGGGGAGTGTGGGTGAGGAGGCCGATCGGAAGGCACTCCTCTCCTGATCTGCTGGTCTCCGGCGGCTGGCAGGGAAGAGGGGAGTGGGAGTGAGGAGGCATCGGCCGAGAGCTGGGCGACGACGAGGAGCTGGGCGAGGATGAGGAGGGTTCAATTTTTGGGTTTTTCATAGTGAATTTTGCAAAAAATCACTGACTTTTTTTTTGTACTCATCTCAGGTTTGAACCCCCCTAATGAAATATCCGGATGAGTTTCTGGATTTTTCTTTCTCCTTCTTGAAAGAATTTTATGGTCTGTTTGATGTTACTTTAATCTATACTTTATCATTTGTCTCAGGTCGGAATGGATATAGATGGAAAACTAGATGAAAGTGCTACATTCATGATCGACAGCACTCCTTCAAAAGTCATAAGTAATGAATTGACTGTAAGTCAACATTTTCTATTGGCATATAGCTAATGTGATTATACTTTTATGGCTGAATTGTGATATGGAAATGAATGGTAAACTAGATAAAAGTTCCACATTTTACTACTTTAAAATCATAAGTGATGATTTGACTGTAAGTCAATATTTTCTATTGGCATATGGCTGATGTAATTAGACTTTTATGGCTGTTCTGGTTCTGGTCCTCATGCATTTGGGCCGTGCCAGTTTATCAAGACAAATAGCTTTCAGACCATTTTATATTAGTTTGAGGAAGTTGCAATCTGTCAGTTTTATCCACTTACTAAAGCTCCCTGTTTTTTTTTCTCATGGTGTTTAGGTTCAAGTTAAATGTTCATTGACCTATATGGACTATGAAGGTCGCTCTGATGGTAGATCTGTCAAGTCCATCCTTGCTCATGTAGCACCATTGAAGCTAGTAAGCAGTCCGGCTATAACAGAGCGTATATGAAAGTGCTAAATTTATCAGATTATCTTTATTGATCCGTTTTCATTTTTTATACTGTATATGGTTAGTCATGATTTCAAATGTAACATCACACTAAAGGTTAGCTTAAACTGATACAATTATGCCATCCATTTATAAGTGCGGATATCTTAAAGGTTTGAAGCTACTAGTGTTTTTCTCTACTGCAATGAATAGTCTCCACTATCTTCCTATGAAATGCATAAGCAGCAACTTCTTTTACTTAACACAGAGTTGATTAAGTTGCAAAAAAATGTTTTGTGCTCTGGACATTCAACATGACATCATCATTGGTTATGGATTATGTTCAACCAGCTACCGCATTATGGCAGGTATTGGTTCATGGATCTGCTGAGGCCACGGAGCATCTAAAACAACACTGCTTAAAACATGTGTGCCCACATGTTTATGCACCCCAAATAGAAGAAACTATTGATGTCACTTCTGATCTATGCGCGTACAAGGTTTGATTATAGGAAAACATTCTTTTGCATTCTATACGGGTTTAGCATTTTGGTGTCCATAAATGTTCCTTTTGCCTTCTTTCTAATGCAGGTGCAACTTTCAGAAAAATTGATGAGCAACGTGCTCTTCAAAAAGGTAATACACCAGCTCGGTTTGTGTATATCATTTTCACAGATGGTGTTTCATGTACTCTTTACCTTTGGTCATCTCACATACCTCGACTTCAGATAGGAGACTATGAAATAGCTTGGATTGATGCTAAAGTAGGAAAGACAGAGGACGGTGCACTTTCGTTGCTGCCCCTATCTGCCCCAGCTCCACCACATAAAACAGTCATTGTTGGTGATTTAAAACTGGCCGACTTTAAGCAATTTCTTGCCAGTAAAGGTGTCAAGGTACGGTTTCAAACCATTTTTGTTTTCACAGCGTTGCTTACTGATTAAAGGTTACAGCCTTTTTTCTTATCTTGGTGAAGACTCTAGGGTACAGACGTATATACTACATTCTTTCACAAAAAATCCAATGAGAATCTGTCTAATCAATCTTTTCTCCAATATTTTCCCAAAACAAACTTCAAATCAATTTTCAAAACTTCCATTTTTTCCCCAAATTTTCTGGAAAGGAACACGCCCATAGTTTCAAATCTCAATGGTTAGATAAGGTTATAGAAACAAGGTCAGAGATGATGGGTGCCTACATGTTAGATATGCGGCAACTTTGTCAACTCGGAAATATTTAGTGGGATATAAATTCATGAGAAGGTTTTCTGCAGTAACATTGATTAGTGTAAGTAAATAAAATTGTGTTTGTCTTTTATGTTGTGAACTCATACTTGATTGCTGTTATGCAGGTGGAATTCGGTGGTGGAGCATTGCGATGTGGCGAGTATGTGACGTTGCGCAAAGTTGGACACGCTGGTCAGAAGGTGAGGAATTTCAACATATTTTTTCCTGAACGGCAACAAAAGATTATTTATTAAATAGACATAAAAAGGATGCATCTTAACCCCAAAATAGGAATTTCGACATATTGTAAGGGTGCTATCACCGGCAGCTAACTTGACTTGCATGTTGATATGTTGATCACTCTGGCAGGGTGCAGCTTCCTCTACTCAGCAAATTGTCCTAGAAGGGCCACTGTGTGAAGATTACTACAAGATCAGGGACTATCTCTATTCTCAGTTCTATCTGCTCTAAAATTATTGCAACTGCATTTAAACGAAGTTCACTTATATCAGGTACTAACAGCTTTAGTGTGTACATTAGGGAGGCAGCTTTAGAACAATACAAGAAAACGAAGTCTAGATAAGGCTCGTGTATGTGAACTTGTACAAAAGGGAGCTCCTCTGACCATAATTTTGTAGTATAGTGCAGTCATTCTATTCCGTTTGATCAATTTTGAAAAATTTGAGTAGTTTGGTTACTAATAGTCCCGATAGAACGCTGTTGGTGGGAGATTACAATTATGTTAGATCATATCATAGAATGAAGGGAAATGACTAAGATCTTATTGATAACAGCAAGACTCCACTATATAGACAGATTAAGAGAAGCAAATGATGACATAGATTACAACGAGTAATTAAGAAGGTAGACAGACAGTTGATGGGAAGATGAGACCTTGGGAAGGTAGGAAGACCATAAATACTGTAACTAACATTAATTAATAATAATAGATGATTCCATAACATGCTAAAATCTAATAGAATAAAACACGCTTACAGAATTAACTATTTACTTATAACATTTGACTACTGGAATTTCACACTTACGAACACTTTCTGGTGAGTAGAGGTTCTCCATTCCCAGGTTGGATATGATTGTGAAAATCTTTGTTGTTGAGTCCTTTAGTTAAACATCTGCCAACTGTCCCTTTGATGAAATGTAATGCATACAGATGATCTTCCTATCCAGCTTTTCATTAATGAATATTGTCCATCTTAATGTGCTTTGTTCTATCATGTTGGACTGGATTGTGTGCAATCTGAATATTAGATTTGCAATCACAATGTAACTTTATAGGGACTTTAAGTTTCATCCCCTTATATCCTGTAGGATAATATTCAGCCACATTAATTTACAATTCCCTTAAGCCAATGCCTTGAATTCTACTTCAGCACTAGAACAAGCCACCACATGTTTCATAATTCTCCAAGTGATCAAATTTCCTCCTAAGAATGTGTAGTAACCTGATGTGGATCTTGTGTCAACTGGGGACTGAACATAGTTTGCATCAGTATAACCTTTCGAAGACGTTCCTCTATTTCGTTTGAACAGATCCCCTTTCTTAGAGTTCCTTTCAAGTACTGAAGAATCCTATAAGCAGCCTGTTGGTGGATTTACTTGGGATTATGCATGAACTAACTTACTACACTGACTGCACATGCAATGTTTGGCCTTGTATGGACCAGATAGATCACCTTCCTAACCAATTTTTGATATCTCTTTGTCTACACTTGGATCTTCCTTAGCCACACCTAGCTTGTGATTTGGGTCAACAGTCATGGATAGTAGTTTACATGCCAACTTTCATGTTTGTCTAAGCAAGTCAACTGCATATTTTTCTGTTGGGAGTTGAAGATGCCTTGTTTAGATTGAGTCACTTCAATGCCCAAGTAATAATTCAAGTTCCCCTGAGTTCGAGTGTTTGATAAATAAAGTGTAATCCCCATGACTTATAACAAAACTTCAACATTATCTTTGTGAACATGTCAAATCATGCCCCTAAGGACTGTTTAGTCAATGGAGAGAATGTTACTACGATAAAGCCTGGAGGAATAGTCATGTAGGAAGATCACCATGGATGAAGGCATTCTTGACATCGAATTGTTGTAGGTCCCAACTATAGTTAGCATCAAGGGACAATAATAATATGACAATATTCATGTTTGCTAGTCGAGCAAATGTTTATTGATAGTTCAACCTATATGTTTGTGTATATCTCTTGGCTACTAGCCCTGCTTTGTACATTCCTGTACATTGGATCTTGCTAGGATACCTTAAGAGGTTGGTACCTTAGCCATGCGTCATCCTACATGGCTGTACACATAGATAGCTGACTGTACTTTTTTCAAATCGTTAAATATTACTATCTTGGTCCCTGTTGCTTACAAAATTCTAGTTTCTAAACGCAAATTTCGTAGATGACAGTCCCAGCCACATGCAAGTGCAACGGCAAACTTAAGAAGCGGATAATGAAAGAGATACTTTCATCATATGTGAGATTTTCCAATGGGAGAAATTCATGATCAAATTCTCCTTGACTTATTTGACCAAGTTTCATCGATGAATTTGTTCTGTAACATGTAACGAAATGACATGAAACTCTTCGCTGAAATCTAACCAATTTGGTGTCGATGATGAGGATGGAGGACAATGATTCATGAAGCGGATTTCCACAAAGGCCTTATGCTGCTGGTATGTTGTGGCAGGCTAGGGCTCAGAGACGTGAGGACTACAATTCATCACAGCAAGGTCACAGGCACGAGTTCGTAGCAGGTGGGTGGGGATTGGGGTTATCGATCAGCGACGGAGACTGGCTGGAAGAGCGAGGAGACCCGGATTTGGTTGTGCGCGATGGCTAGAATTGCAACAGGCGATGGGCTTGGTCCGATTGGATCAGAGGTGCAGTACCGTTGAGGTGCAGTGTCGCCGGAGAGACTAGGCAACCCGGAGGAGCACGAAGGCCGGGTCTGGCAGCATGCGGCCCGCTGCATTGGTGACTGGTGGCAGGATGAAGACCGGAAGGTGCAATAACAAGTCACCGGTGAACCTTGTATGGGGAATGTGACTAAGGAATAAGGATAGTGAAGTAGTCTCACGAAAAGTTAAAGATTAAAATAATAATATTTCACAATTGGAAGAAAACAGTCACCTATCTATGTATACAGCCATGTAGATGCCACATTGGCTAGGGTATCAACAGCCGAATTATGGACAATTAACACAAAACTCTTAACAATGCTGTAGCAGGAGAGTAAGTGATCAAAACAAAGACTTGGACTAGTCTGCATCGTAACCTATGACATAGACCAAAGAAGATTTACATGTATCCATAAAGACATGAGTAAGAATAAGTGCAAATCTGGCCATCAATATCCTAGTCATTTACAATTAAAAAGAGTGCTCTAGTTGTCTCATATTGAAAGTTAAGAACTTGAATAAAATTAATGACCAAACTCAGTGACCAACCATAGTTGTACTAACCCAGACAGGGGGGTTAACTGAGTAGCAACCTCCAGTTGCTAAGGACGAAGCATCGGACAAGCAGATGGCCTCCGACGTCAAACAAAAGATGGCAGGCCAAGAGACTCCGGAAAAAGATGTGAACGGCGGTGAATGGAAACGCCACCGGACTCCTAATGACCGATTTTTTATAATTAGTAATTTAGATCCGTGAAATGCCTCAAAGCTCCTAAGATTTGGGACAAAATTGGGCGTCAACAGCTGTTCCATTTTGCATGATTTATGTGACATGAATCACGCAAAGCAAATTGACCCAAATTTTGTCCCGCGAATAACAAGAACTTTCTCGTTCTTGGTATGTAACTGAAAGTATTATGTACTAACCTCTATTCCCTTTATCTACATGCATTGATGTTTCATTTTGTACGTGTTCATTTGTAGACAACAGAGATGATTATTTTGTGTACAACTATAAATCAACTTCATATATTTATCACACGATTATTTGATGAAATCCCATTTGTATATTAAGAAAGAATTTTGGAAGTGTTAGTTGCAAAAAATTGAATTTAGTCCATACACTCATTCAAACAAAAAAGCCAATTTATAATGATTAAAAAGAGAGAAAAAAAATAGGAAAGACGTAAAATGTAAGAGATAAATGAATGAATCGTGTGAATTAAAATTAATAATGAAACAAAAAACTTTACTAATTAAATCCCTTATCTCTATCTAATAAAATCACAAAAAGAAATATTTTGAGAAAATTGCAAGCTAAAAAGGGGAAGTGAATCTCACTCAATTAAAATTCAATAAGAAAAAGAAAACGATCGCACAAACATCTCGCGTTACGGTTGACGGAAACCGTAATACAATAGAGGTGCAATGCAACGGGTGAATTTTAGAATTCTCCTCCAAACAACCCCCTTCCACCGGAAAACCGAACACCTTAGTCATCCGAAGGGCCATATCCGATAGGGTTCATACTGCCATTAATGCATTTCATATGTCCAGAAGTACAATCAGGGGCGGATCCAGAAATTCTACCTACTAGTAGATGCAATTAGTAAAAAAATTTGTGAGTGGGGCAATATAAAAAATTTAATGGGAGCAAATTGCACATTTTATAGGATTATATGTCTCATATACCTACTTTTCTCAGTTATGAGTGGGACCCCACTCAAATGCAAGTAGCGCCGCCACTAAATACAATGGCCCCCACCCACTAATCCTAGTAGTTCAGTTACAAGGTAATCTGGAAACTTAAACCCAACTAACTGAATAATTACATATTCACCTTTCATTTTCCAAGTGCTTTAGGTGGATGAAAATTCACCCGGATGATAAATAAAATTGACGGACACTTTGGGTGCTATTGTGGATACAGACTAAATAAGACATCTTGAAGGTCAACTCTTCCTCCTCTTGTGGATATATTATGGATTTTTCATCCCGAACATGGACCAATAAATGTAAGTCATTTTCACTGTTCCGGTATTGCATTCGCTACTTTGCCTTCCCTTACTCTCCTCCACACCAATATCGACTTAAGCGTCGGAGTACTAGGCACCAGGAAAACCTCTGATCCGGCCCTTAGCTCACTCCTTTGTTGCATATCAAACACCACCTTCAACAGGGTCTCCCAATGAACTAAGACAAGGAACCAGCTGAAACTTAAGAATGTGGTCATCCCAGCCCATGGATCGGTCACCAGTTACATTTTGCTTTTAGGGTAGCCCAAAATTAGTTGTTGCATTTCATTTTTTAGAAAGTTTAATCTACTTATTACTCTCATTTTTCTATTACTAATTTTTAAAATCCGGCTGCGGGATGGCGAAGCAAAGAATGAAATTAATTAACGTACCTTGATGGCCTTCCTTTGGAATATTATAAGGTGAATGTATTATGTTTGACGACAAAGCATGCATGCATGATTCGCATACAGTAAATAATTAAACCCGATTCTTTACGTTCCTTCTTCTTATAAAGATCATCCGAATCCAAACAAATCAAATAAAAAACCACTAGTGATCTTCATCTTCTCCTCCGAATCATTAATCTCAGATATCATATCTATGGCGGCGAATGGGTTAACACGCCGGAATAGTAGCCATGTAGCTGAAGCATATGTCCCGCCGTCTGCCTGGACGGAGGAATCCAACGGCCGATATCTCCTTATTGACCTTCCCGGTACTAATTACACTATATATATGTTTTTATGTTATTATAACGTCGGATAAAAAAATTGTTGAGTTGAATGGTAGTTTTACTCTAGGTACTCCCTAAATTAGATATTTCGGAAAATATAAACGTCCTTCGAAATCTATTTTCTGGATATTTGTAAAATAAGAAAAGTGTTTCAAGGAACAATTGAATTAAAGATTAAAACAAGTCGATTAATTGCACTGTCTTCATTTTCTATTTTTCGAAGAAAAAAATTACAAGTAAACCAGCTCTTTGTGACGTACGCATAGGTTTCAAAAAGGAGGAGGTGAGGCTTGAAGTT
This sequence comes from Stellera chamaejasme, assembly GCA_024586325.1. Lineage (NCBI taxonomy): Eukaryota > Viridiplantae > Streptophyta > Magnoliopsida > Malvales > Thymelaeaceae > Stellera > Stellera chamaejasme. The sequence goes on along the minus strand of CM044985.1, from coordinate 7,619,821 downwards.
GCCTCCACCGGCCGAATAATAATCAGCGGCGAGAGGCTGGTGGGAACCGACAAGTGCGTGTTCTTTGAGCAGGACTTTCCTCTGCCGGAGGACGCGGACGCCGACAACATCTCCGGAAAATTCGACGGCGAACTCTTGTACGTATCCGTCCCCAAGAAGCAACCTGTAAAGTCAGCTGAAAAGGAAAATGAATACCACCACGAGATAACCAGTGTTGGACATGACAGTACTACCCATGAGTCATCGCCATCATCATCAGAAGAAGATGATGAGGAGACTGAAGATGATGATGGAGAATTTGTCAAAGGATCAGAAAGGCCGCCAGTTGGAGGAGGCAATGGTGGTCCGGTGGTGGCCGGTTTCCCGCCGGAGATTGTGAAGATGTGGGCGAAGGAGAAGGGTCAATTGGGAGAGGCTATTAAGTTGGTTAAAGTTAACAAAGGAATGCTTCTTGCGCTTGTTGTAGCCTTTTCTCTTGGCGTTTACGTCTCACAAAGGTTAGGGACAACTGCACCAGAATAGATGCTGCTGCTACATAATACGAGTATAAATAATTTATCTGAAATATACTGCTTGATAAAGACATGTAAATTTTAAAAGAATGTAAAGTTAAATGATCCATATGTTTCTAATAATTTAAAATTTAAACTTTCAATATATATATATTGGAATTTTTTTTCCTTATTTATTTTAATAAATTTTTAAACCAAACACTGCAACTTGAAACGTCAAAATTAAACGTTTTTTTTAAAATGCTTCATTTTAAGCGGCATATGGATTAAGAACGTGTTCACTTGAAAATAAAAAGATAAAATATGTATATAAAATAAAAATAATCATTTTAAGTAAAAGAGATAAATTAGGATAATGAAATAAAATTAGTGTAAAAAAACTTTCCATAAAAGAAAGCATAGTAGTAAGTTTTAAGGGATGGAAAAGGTATATACTCCCTCAGTCCATTTTTAGTTGCACATTTTGACTTTTATAGTTATTGTTTAACTCAAATTTTCATTAGGAATTTTTTGTTAAAAATATCCTTAGAAAATATATTTAAAATTAGAGATGTTCATTTTGTTGGGAGTCACAAGTAAAGTGACTTGTTCCACATGGAGATTGAAAATCAAATGTGAGATACAGATAGGCCAAAATGCACCATGGTACCCTGAATTATTGTGACTCGGGTACTTCAAGGCCTGAACTTCAAAACGGCATGAGCCGTCAGGTGACCCGACATCCGTCACTCTTTTTCACGGTTTTCGTAATGGTGTTAATGGATCCGATTAGGGATGATCTTTTAGACACTTTTAAAACTTTGAGGTGAAACCCCAAATCCTGGGCTTCCAACTTGTGGCCGGCCCCCTTTCCCCAGTGGCCCCGCCGTGGTCTTCCTCTTTTCGACGACGGTAAGTAATATCCAGTTCAGAGTTCCTCTTGGATGAACTGCAACCTGCCTAGCTTCTAGTCTCGCGTTACGGTACGGCGAGGTAAAGCGAGGAGCATGAAGCGAATTAGCAAACACAGGGGGAGTGAGAGAGACAGATTCGATTGGAGGAAATAGTCGAGCTTAGACGAAATTAAGGTTCCAATATAATTTTGGATATTTAGAAAACCATTTTGCATGATTGTTGATCTTCAGTCGTTCCTCGTTTGGGTGTGATCAAAGATAATCAATCAATTGGCTCCAAAGGCAGGCAGCCCCATGGAAACAATGAGGTATCTCTTCCAACTCTGCAAGTGTTTGCTTTGTTTTTCAATATTGATGTGTTGGGTCACGTGAAAAAGAGTGACGGACATCGGGTCACGTGTCAGCTCGTGTCAAATTGAGTGAACCCAAGCCCTTATTTGCCCCAATTCGATAGTTTAGGATATCATTCTACCCGTTTTGAAGTTCAGACTCTGAAATATCCGAGTCATAATAGTTCAGGATACCATTGTTCATTTTGACCATACAAATATATGATAGTGATCTATCGTCTTATCAACTCAAATTTTTTGGAACAAGTATGAAGGTACCACCATATGTTGTATCTCACATGTGCGTCATCCCGGTCTAGACACTCCCCAACACATTTATCATTAACATTATTAAGCTTTATATATTAAAAAATTGAAAAATATATATCTGAAAAAAAATGTAACAATTAAAAGGAACGAAAGAAGTACACAAATAGAAATATGTCAATCAGATACTAGACAAGCATAAAAAGACAAACGTTTTAATAGTCATCGTCTGAACTATTACAGAACACATACTCTACCCTTCTCTTAAAAGAAAAATTGCTCCAGTTTAACTTTCAAATTTATATTTGACTCAAATTTTCACAAGGAATAATTTGTTACAAAAACAAAACATCTTTGAAAATACGCATATATAAACAAATTTTTAAAGTTTCTAAATATAATTTGTAAGAATATTTTAACAGATTCTTAGTTTCTTCATTGTGAAAATTTGAGCCACACGAGGTTGAAAGTCAAAGCGTAGCAATTTTAAAGTAGGGAGAGACTTGCTCTGTAGGTTACCAGACTTGCTTAACCTAAACTGCAAGCCATTCTTTCTTTGTTGCTGCCCTCCCCCTTCCTTATTGTTGATGCTTATCTACACTCCATCTTACACCCACTGCTACTGCTACTGCCCTCTCTCTTTTTTTGTCACAAGTTCCAAAATAAACAAAAGAATTTACAGGGGCCAAGTTTGAGCAATCAAGGTCTTGGGGCTGCCATCTGCTGTTTCTTCACCCGTTCGTGCGACTTCACCATGCTGTTTACACCACCCAATCTCAGGGTTAGAATCTTTTCAGATTGCTAATCTAAGTTTACTGATAATCATGTAACATAGTATGTAGAAATCAGTGATACCTAATGTCATGGGGTGTGATAAATATCCATTGGGATTTCTGCTCCAGGGCGAACTCCATTAATGTCTCCAAGCTGATCTTGCGGCTTACTGCATCCTGTACAGACACACCACACCACACCACTATATCAATCTCTGTGTGAATGGACATAGATACTTAAACAAAACAATCGATTCTTCATCCACATGAACATGATCGGAAACTCATCCATGAAAACAATAAGGATTACCATGAAAACATCAAACTCATCCATGGCACGGAATGGAGCTTCAGTCATCTGATGAAGAGCCAGAGCAAAGCACAATGTTGAGAAGGAACGCTCCCCACCTGTGCCCAATAATCAAAGCCACAGTTACAAACACCATTAAAATCTTGCTCAAAAGATCGAAAATAAGTACTTCACACTGATTGAACCGCATCATGGGATGAATAGGAAAATAAAAGACATTATGCGTAAGGAGTAAACCTGAGAGCCCTCTAGTGTCATGAACAGCATTACCGGATGCATCTTGAGGCATGGTAACCTGTTAAAGAAAGAAAAAAACGAAAGAATCAGTGCAGGACATTTCACAGCTAAATGCATAAGAGTAGGTGCAATAAAGCAGAATCACTTACCTCAACCGAGAGTGTCTTTTTCTCATAATCAACATTAATATGTCCACTAATTCCTTTCCTTCCCAAATTACAGTTAAAACTAGATGGAAAAATTGACCAAGGTCAGATTATGATGTCACACAATGGGGGGACCATTCTTAAAAGTTTTGAAGATCATAGGTTCATAGATATCATAATTTAAAAATGAAGCACGAAACATACTTCAACGTCAATCCAAGTCTGAGAGATTTAGCATTCCTTCTGAACTTGTTCCAACGTAAGTCAAGGGCGTGTTTGCAAGCCTACAAGATTATGGAGAATATAAGAATCAACTGCATCAAATGCATGAAATAGATATTCTTATCAAAGGCAGCAATGAACAGGTTTACCAAGTAAGAATCTGAGATACTTGCAGAAGGGGTGGAATAGCATCATTTAATATTCTTGCAACAGGAAAAAAAATATGGACCCATTTCAATCCCATCAATTTTTCTTTTTATTTGAAAAAAAATACGCTACAAAATTCATGCCACCAACTCCAATGTAGTTAAGAAGATGCAGTGTTATGATCAATTAAAATTCAAAGAAACTCAGCATATGGTTTCTACTTCCATTTCATATACCTCAAGAATAAACATAATTACAACCAATTTGTGATGCTAATCCAACACTCCAAATATACTTCCAAAGAAAGATATACAAGTGGGGAAAAACTGCTTACATCAAGTTTTTCATGCAAAGCTCTATAATGTTGCCGTTTCTTTAAAATCTTCCGCTCCTTTTTCTCATAAATCATCCTAAGATCATCAATAGATTCCGAACATCTGCATCAAATGAAAAATGCAATATGTTAATCAAACTGCAAATTCTAACACTAGTAAAAACCATTAACAAAAGGATCATTTTCTGTGTGTGTTCCATACTGTTGGTTCTCATGCTGAAGCCTCTGATTCAGTCTATCTAATTTTGCACTGAGTTGCTCGGGCGTGGCTCCATCCCAGCCTCCTAGAGCTTCGATTTCGCTTTCTGGGCAAATAATAGAAGCTTTTTTACTGCTCTCCTGCCAATCCAAAGCAGCTTTTAGCTTTAATAAAAAAAAATGAAGACGGTTTAGTAAGGGGAAGTGATAGGAACATAATAACTTTGGAATTGCAGAATAAAAAATCCCAGAATCTTTAACCTTCAGAGGATAAAAAAATCTCATCCAGGCAGAAACCATTAACTGTCATATTTCAAGGTCTGAGGTTCCTTGTAATTATACCATTTCCAGATATCAGGAAAATACTTGATTTTATTCCAAATCAATCTAAATCAGAGACCAAATGCGAGCGCAAACAACGTAAAGGAAGGGGTTCAATAACAAAGGTATTCAGCTTCCCACTTAAAAGGTAGGATCCTGATATGCTAATTTTGACTTGTTACGTAACAGCAGTGCTTTACACAAGACAAACCTTACGCTGGGCTTCAAGCTCCCGAAACTCCTGCTCTGCAACTTTGATTTCAGAGAGGACCTTATCTTTCATTATATCCTCATAATGCTTCTGAGCCTAGAGCAGGTATCACATATTTCAGAAAATAGGAATCATATGGTAAAACATCAGAGTTTGAAAGGGAAAAGTTATTTAAGGATAAGAAGATACCTTTTCAGCTTCCTTTATTTGTAATTCAATCTTTCTTTCATCCTCCTGTGCATTCTGCCAGGCATTGGTCTCCTCGTTTGTCGACTCTGAAATTTAAAGACCAGTCCTATTGAATACAGATGTCAAAACAAATTACATCTAATGGTGAACATATCAAACTAAGAATGTACCGCATATTTTTTCAAACGATAGCTTAAGGTTCTCCGCCTCCTTTTCTGCTTCACTCATGGTATAACGAAGCTTTTCTAGCAAGGCATCCTTTTCTTTTATTCGCTCTTTAATCCTCTGAAACAACAGATATCATTGACAAGGCATAAATGAAGCATAACCCAGTGAGAAACAAAATTAATCCAAGTGAAACAATGGCTGTGAAACAAACTGGGATATCTAGACTGAGTTCATCAGTGGTCAATGTAGTAGGGAAACTAGCTTCGGAAACACGAGACTCTTTTGCATCCTTCAGAGCCATCTCCTTGGCGCAGCATTCCCGCTCTGCTTGTGAGCATCTTCTCTGGACAACATGTAATTCATTCTTAAGCATACATGTACCGACAATTTCAGAATCTAATTAACATCTGTCAACAAACTCAAATATCAGGATGCAGCTAATGTTGAACCACAAACATAGTATTAAAAAAAACAGTCATCCGTGACATAATAATCAATGAGAAGTAAATGACACTATTACTGAACCATACTTGAGATCATAAGGACAATAAAAAAACCAACTATTTGGGGGACATGAAGACCTCATAGAAATTTATGAGTAGCACCTGTCAAGAAGTGAGAAATAGGTTATGTATTTTTGCTGATTCAAAAAAATATACAGTTTAATTCCTTGTCAATTACTGATTTTCCTGACAAAGATATGATCATAAAGCAAAGTGGGGAGAAACCCAGAAATCGCTATCAGTTAGGATACTACAAATGTTGACACGGGGAATTACCTTTAAACTTTGCAGATTACTCTGTAAACCATTGAGCTTTTCCTCTGCTTCTCGCTTTCTTTTCTTATTATCATTGAGTACTTCCTCCGCTTTCAACTTTTCATTCACAAGATTATTTATCTGATCATCAAAAGAACCGTGAAGCCGGGCATCTCTAGGTTTCTTATTGGGTGGAAGGACGGTCTGGACTGAATTTCTCGAAAACCTGAAGAACCATTGGGGAAAGTATAATTTAAAAAGAAACATATCAAAAAACCTTTAGAGGCTAAATGGAATCTGCATACCATGAACCGTCACGAAAACAAAGTTATATGGAGTATTAAACTTTTAGAACAAGTGACTTCGTTAATGAACATGCGACTTCAGCCAGTACAAATGAACTGGATGATAGTACGATTTTCAAAAGAAAAATCGTTGTGTAACATTCAAAAAAAAACTTGTTAATATGCAACTGGGATGCTCAATGCTCCTTAGTAACTCAGCAATATTAAAGGATAAGTATTAGAGATCTCTACAAATATACAATTAACTTTATCCAGTTACACCATTCCATGAAAGTTACTCTTTATATTTTGTTTTCCAGTATACCATTCTGATTATAAAAAACTAGCAAAAGGAGGGAAAAAAATCACTCCAGCTTCACCATAGAATGGCTCCTTTAGAGCTTTCTATGCTGCAATGAATTGAATGCTTTCCAACTTCAATTGTCATACATACTACCCATGCACATTGCACACATAGAAGTGGGAAAATGGGAGCAAAGGCAGCCTATCTGTTTCATTGGTCTGAAGATACTGTCTAATACATTTAAGGGGTTACTAAAAGGAAAGTATTGAAAGAATTTAAAGCATGTATTGAAGAGATGATAGCAACAACCTATCCGAAGTACAACAGGACTAGCCTGTTAATGTGTAACAGATGTAAAAATTAAGATATTGTGTCGGCAGCTTTTTCATTCACCCCAATCATGATTCATGAATAGTAAAGAAGCCAAGGAAACCTATAATAAAATGACATCGTTGTGTTGTATGAACACAAATGTTGATATCCACAAAGTACATGAGTGAAATCAGTGAATTCAGTTCTCTAAATGACAAACGAAAAACTCAGGCATTACAGGACTTACATTCTTCTCCCTTCTGAAGTGTAAACCTCCTTCAAATTTGGAATTCTTCGATCAAATGCAAGGGCCTTACCAGCATCATAGTCATCAACCAGAACTTGCCTCTCAATACCTCCCTGAATAAAATAGTCCATTATTGCAAGAAAATTGAAGAGTGCCTTCAGCTCTAATCTCTGATAACATATTCAATCAACTGAGCCTTAATCCCAACGATCTTTGATAACATATTAATGAAAAATATTACCATGTCCACCAGAACATTTAAAATAGTGTGATTGTCAGACTGCAGGACAGAGAGAGTCGTCGGGCAATTAGTCTGAGGACGCATGTGATTAGGTATGGTTAACCTACAAAGGTAAAGAACAACCATCAAACTGGCCTGGCAAAGTAGAAAAAACAACTCATTGGAGGAAAATTCTCTTTCATCTGACCTCTGCCTTGCGAAGTCATAAATGAAAATCTGAAGATAGTTATAGTGTGCCTCTTTAGCGCAAGCTTTCAGAGTCTGTAAATCTTTATGATTGGTCACAATGAAAGCATTAAGCAATTTGCCAAGGGCATTCTCAACAGCACAAGCCCACTTCTTGTCAACTAATGTCTGCAGTAGAAGAACACAGCAACTTAATGGCATTATGCATCGAGAGATATTGCAAAAGCTTGCACGTAAACATTTAAAAGTTCAAACTTCATCTATAGCTATCAATAGTTGCAAATAATAAACAGTGACCATTCCTAAAGAAATGGAAGTTTATTTCAGTCAAAAAATAAACAGTGACCATTCCCAAAGAAATGGTTCTCTCAAAAAGAGTATCCCCACAACACCTGATTTCTAGTAATTTTGAGTATTAAAGAGGCAGTTGCACCGAACACTATAAACCCAACAGCGCTGTTTACAATCCAAATAAAAGTTATTGCATTAAAAAAAACAAAAAAAGTTAAAATTTCAAAGGCAATGGTTTCTGGTAAAACCTTAGGCAACAAAAGAATGGTATCACATAATGGAAAAGGCAGTTGCATCAGATCCTAGTTAACTGCTCTCAAGGCCAGTGCTGAAAGTTAAGAACTCGCTGATATTTAAAGAAAAAACCTTTGAAGTTGCCAGAAACAACAGCTGAGATAAGTTAAGCTGCTGCCTTTAGTAGTAACTGCCAAAGTTGGAGATAATATAACAGATTACTACTCACCAGATGAGCACCAATTGGACCAATAGGTGGCCTTGAAAATTTTAAATGATGCCGTTCAATTGCTTGCAAAAGATGAAGCACTCTGCCTCCTCCAAAAGCTGTAACCTAAGTAAAAATGTAGATAATAGCCTAAGAGTTTATAAGAGAACTTTGAAACAAGCAAAAAACATCCTCTAAGCAAAAAGACTGCAGACCACAACAGCTTCATAGTACCTGAAATACTATAAAAGAAGAAGCTGCAGGGATATTATGTACCTTATTTGTCTGATGTAGCCGGAACTCTTTAATTTGAGACTGAATGGAATAATGCTCCTTATTTAACCGATCAATCTACCAGAAGACCAAAACCAAATTATTTACTCGGACATCTCCAAGTTAGCTGATAATTTAATTACAAAAATTTACATGTACACAAACTGACCACAAACTGCAAAACTCTAGAGAAGTATACTTAAAGCCTAGGACACTTGTTGAACCTCATTTCCTAGAGTAAAAACCAAAGAACCGGACTTATAGAAAAGACAAAAGTACATGACCAAAACAACTAGCCTCAAAGCCTAACATTAAGATGTCAGACTGAACAAGGGTTCCCAGATAACAATAGTTTGAAGCATTTGATGTGCATATGTTATGCCACCCAGGTCTTGATTCATAAAAATAAATGAAAAGTAAAGAGAGAAGGAAACCCAATAAGATAAGATTTGATCACTTAGGAAACGAATTACCAACTGCTTTAATGCTGCAGCTGCTTCTAACAATTACTACCACCGCTAGATCATACACATGTCAGAACGAAGAGATTAAAGATTTACTAATACACTAGGGATCTTAGGAGCCTTGTATCTTAATTCATAGTGGAAGTAGAGACAGGAATGACATAGCAAACCTTGATATGCTCACTTAAGTTTAACTTGTACTGTAAATTTTAAAAAACATTAAAAACAGACAATGGATGCAGGACAACAGTCAACATCATGATCTTCAGTAACACCTTACAACTGATACAAGCCTGAGGACTTTAATGGTACCGATACAAGAGCAAGAGCTCTTAATTCTTGAACATATCGACTAAACTGTGTGGGGACAGAGGCGAGCAGCCGCCTGCTCCTATTTTTTGTAAAGGTATGGGTATGTAATATCCAATTAGTATAATGAGGGGTGTTAATTTTAAGTTTATATATATATATATATATCCGCTCTCTAATTTATATACAACTTAAATACAAGTTTAAAATTGGGACCCAAATGTAAAATATAACACCCAAATAATAAAAGCACACACACCACCAAAAACCCACAACCCACCTATGAATCTTTGACCTCTACCTACTACGTGGCTACTTACTGAAACCGAACACAACCCAACAAAAATATTCACTTAGCCACTCAATAGTTCGCCTAAACCTCAAAGTTTACTGGTTATCACGCACACACCGAACAGAATCAGAAAACTGCACACCACCAGTCCACTGGAATCGCTCCCTCAGCCATCACCCTTCATCGTCAGGCCATCCTACGCCTGGCCACGTCCGGTCCTCATCAGCCCAGCATCTCTACTCCAGCAGGAGCCTCCTCTTTACCCATCAACCGTCTTCATTCAATCATTTGAGTATGAAAATTGTGAAGACCAGACTACGAACCAAGATGAACAATGATTTTCTAGCTAATACTCTTCTTTTGTACATTGAAAGAGATATTGCTATGAAATTTAGTTTAGAAGAGTTGGTCGATAATTTTAGAGATTTTAAGGAACATCGTGTTAGATTTTGAGAACTTTTGCTATGTATTTTGAGTACTTTTGATATACGTATGGCTACCGAGTAAAAAAGTACTTGTGATATGTATCTTCCGTCACCCCATAATTTAATTACTAGCTTTGCACCTGCTTCAAATCATCCGCATTTGCTTCAAAATGAAACTAATCAAAAGCAAGCACCGGCTACTCAAGCTCCATTGAGCAAATCTATTTCACAAAGATCTCTAGACTAGGCCCCCAAAGCAACTAATTAATACTCCCTCCACCCCAAAAAATTCGAATCACTTTCCGTTATGGGTTGTCCAAAGCTATTGAAAAATTTCCCTCTTATTTAACCATTTAAATATTAGCTTACCATGTTACCCTTTATTCAACTATCCTTCCATCCATTTTACAGAACTACCAATAAGGTTTACTTTCTCTTTTCAACAACTTTTAAGATTTTTAATTATACTCCATTTTTAAGGGCATAAATGAAATAGCATAAACAATTTCTACAAACCTTAATCTTCGTGCCCGCATAGACCTTTAAAAAAAAAGAACAGAGGGAGTATGCCACAGGAAAAAGAATAGTTAGCATCTGATTCTCTATCGGTGACAAGCTACTGATAATAGCATCCAGCAGGAAGATGCATACACAATTTCCTTTGGAGTGCCAAGAGGGTGTGAAAAGTTCAAGGTAGACTGACAAACTAAACAACCCCTCCAACCCCTTTAAATGTCAACATCAAAAAAAATTCTCTACATTCACTAAAAGCAATAAAAGCCTATGATCACTCAGATAAAGCAAGCACATTCTTCAAATTCATTATATTTGAATCAGGTGTTATACGAGATTGAGTTGGAAAAAAAATTAACTTATTATAAGCATACGATACACTGATTTGTTCGATAAATTTGTCCATTAGGTAAGGATTTCACATAAAGGCCACTGTTGATAACCACATACACGAAGTTTACCAACTCTATTTATGCATGCATTGCTTAATTCAGAAAGGATAACGATAACAGAGGTATCAATGCATCTGTATAGTTCTTATTGACAATAAGAAATTAAGTCATGTTATGTGAGATTGACAGTTGGACAATGAAATGGAAACACACAACAAAAACGAACATTGTGGAAATGCTAATGCTGCAATGGATGAGTGGGCGCACTTCAAGAAATAGAATAAAAAACAGAGACATTAGAGACTTGCCTCGCATAAACCTTACCTATCACTTTTATGCACTGGTGCATCTAAAGTTTTTTTAATGTCCAAACCATCTAAGTCGAATCCTCTATTAACAACAAGTAGATCTACACCGGGGGAATTAGTAATGTGCCAGGAAAAATTGGTACAAGAAGCCGTGGATACACTTCTTGATAATGGAATTCGCGGACAACCAATGAGGGACGGTCATAATAAGGTTTACAAGTCGTTTTCAGATCTAATTGAAAGGCAGAGAGGGAAGATTTTGCGAGACTTTGCTTGGGAAATGAGTTGATTATTCGGGGCAATGGGAAGATCAAAAAATTGGAAGAAAGGATTTTTTGGTTAGACGCATAGAATTAGCAAAGCATTTTATTCGAACAAATATAGAACCAAAATGGATGGTTTTATGTCTATTACCGGTTCTTCCTCCCGAGTTGAGACCTATCATTTAGATGGATGGAGGTAAACTCATGAGTTCAGATATTAATGAACTTTATAGAAGAGTTATCTATAAACCTATTATTATTCCTCGGATTCTCCATTAGCTCGATCAGGGGAACCTTGCCAACATACGGTGCGCTTAAGACGAATGTCATATAAGGAGAGGAGGACGGGGCTCAAGCCCTACAGTACAGGCTTGCCTCACCTAAACCTTACCTATCACTTTTATGCACCAGTGCATCTAAAGTTTTTTTAATGTCCAAACCATCTAAGTCGACTTCTCTAATTTGGTCTCCAATTGGTGCTACTCCCACCAAGCCTTTATTGTCTTTGTTTCTTACATGGTCAAGTCTAGTTTAGAGGGACCTTCGGTCCAAAAACTTCCACATAAATTCGTTACAAACAGAACTAAATGAAGATGCAAAATTCATGTAGCTGAACCCAACTAGTTGTGATTAAACCTCAGTTGTTGTTGTTGTTGCTGTATTCAATAACATACCTCCTCACTAATCATTCTCATTTCATCCTTTCCTTTTGAGACATATTCCAACAAAGCTCTCTCTTCATCCTGCAACCTGAAAAGTCATGGGATCCCGTTTAGAAAATGATGTGGAGAATATAGGTAAAATGATATGCTGTAATATATGAAAACCCAGAAATATGTAACCTTGAAAGAGTTGATTTAGAAATTCTAAAATCTTCTTCAAAAGCCTTGATTCTTTCCTCTATCTCTGAATTTTCAGCCTGCAAATCACACAGAAAGATCTATGATTTAGGCATTTCATTTCATTATTTCTTAGAAGGTTGCGATAGGAAGGGCATCAGAGTAAAACTGTCATAAATTTACTGTTTGCTAATTTTAGAAATTAATTGATGCTATAAACTTCATACCACTGACCCCAATATAGTTGGACTAAGGTTGTGATGATGAAATCATACTTGAAATTCTCTAAAAAACTGTACACAACTGAAACTGTTTGATCTGTGAGAACAATTCACACTTTTGCCAAGTCCTGAACATCCAATCCTAGGTTGGTTTTTCTCCATCTTTTTCGCTGTACTACCCCTAGTCCTAAACATTAAGAAACTTAGCTGTCATTTTGTTGTAGACCTGCACTTGAGATTTTTCTAAAAACGGAGAGACAAATATTTTTGCATGCATGAGCAAAGTACAACAGATGAGCAGAACGGAAACAAACAAAGAAGCGGGATGGTCCATCATCTCCACATCAACGAAATTGTTGCCTAATTCATGGTTTATGGAAAGAAAAATAAAAAGCACAATGGACCCAGATCGATCTGACCCTTACCCAGACCCAGCGCATAGCAGGAGCTTCGTGCACCTGGATGCTGGTTTATGGAACGGAATAATGGAAGGATGGAGCATCCATTTTAACAAGCACAAAATACATCTTACTATTCTGAACTATGTCAACTCAGTCATAACAGTACCTTAACCTATTTAAAGTGGAACACTTTAAGGGCCTGACTCGGTGAAGTCAGCGCCTGAGTCAAGACCTTAAGTGACCGAGTCAGGCTCTTAAGTGTTCCATTCTAAATAATTTACCTTTTTGTTCGACTTAAAATTTGGGCCCTTATGTGACCGAGTTGATATAGTTCAGCACCGTTACATACATTTTGGTGTTTTAACAGATGACCTGAGGTAGAAGGTGACAGTTCTATAATACTTATACATACTACTTTTGTTGCAAATCACACAAACCAATTGTCACTAACAGTCTTGAGTAATGACAGTACTGTTGAATAGGCCAATGGCCGAAAGCAACCACCAAAATTAACAAAGGGTGGGAAAACATGCAGTTTGTTTTCCTATGAACCCGCTTTGCTTTAACCATTCTTAATTTGGAACCTTGAATATTGCAGGAGACAAGAAAACATTAGAATGGAGAGGAAACCTGGGTATTCCTAAGATATTGCTCTTCAATATCTTTAACTTGCTGTTCGAGCTTCTTGACATTTGTTGCCAACTTTTGGAGATTGTTTTCTTCCCTCCCATGCTCTAATTCAAGTTCAAGCTTCCTCCTCATAGCCTAGAAAAAAATAGCATAAACAAGTGACCTAAAAGAAGATGAAGAAAAAAGCAAAGAACCATAAAGTTGAAATTAACCAACACAGATGCAATGGAGAGTAATTGTTCAAGGAGGATAACAGAAACACAAATTCAAATTCAGCACTTAGGTGATTTCTTAATGATTACTGTAATACCAAAAAAAAATTATGACTCTTTACTTCTCTTGCAAGGGTATTTGGAGGAAAAAAAAGAAAGCCATCTAAGATGTTTATATTTTCCCTTCTGTTTTCTCTTTTGGCTTGAAGCAGTCTGGAAAAGCTGTCCTCACAATATCCTTGGGAAAAATCTATCAGTAGCTAATCCTTTGACAGTCTTGCTAGGATGATCATATCCTCTAAGGTGGTGTTGAATAACAAAGTTCAGAAATCATCAAAACATGTAAAAGGAATAAAAATGAAAGCAAAGCAATTTCCTTAGACCATCCATCAATACTTAGATGATTTGGAAAGTGAAAAATCAAAGCAATTGATGTCCAAACGCGTTGTTACCCGCTACACTCATTTTTGTGAGTTTCAATATAGCTTCTGTTACCAGATGTAAGCCCGATAAGTGATAGGGCATTATACTATCACTTTTTATAAAGAGTTTGTGGCCATTTCTCTATCCCTTAATAATAAGTACTCCTGTCCTAGAACCAGTAAAATTGATACATATTCCTCTTTGAAAGTCCCAAAAAGATTGACAAATTTCCTTTCAAAAAAAGTTTTCCCCATACTATTTACCACATTACCTTAATTCTCCTTCCAACTTTTTTATACCTACTCACAAAGGTAAAGATAGGGGGAAAAACAATTCATGTACCACCTTAATCTCCATGTCAAAACAAAAGAATCAATGTTAGCTGGATGAAGGGAGTACTATTTCTTACATACAAAAGAAGCTAGGAAGTTCACACTAGCTTGAAAAACGACCATACATTTCAATCACCACAATATCACAGCCACCATTCTATCAGTCAGTGTGATACTGATAGCTCTTTAGTAAAAGAGAAAAGAAATGCAGATTAATATACCGATGCTAGCTCCTGCTTCATTTCACTCTCTCTTCGCTTCGCTTCATCCATGTCGTGCCTCAAGCGAGCAAATTGCGCTTTCTTCTTTGATAAGCGGTCCCTCAACAACTCCACTTCATTCTGAAAAATGTAAGCCATGAAAAACCAAGCTGCTGTCACAATAACTACACAATATCTAAAAAATAAAACTCACCTGACCAAGCTGTAGTATATTTTTCCACAATATCTAAGAAAAACCAAGTTCTTCCTGGCAACGTACTTTCAATTTCTTGTGTATATTAATGTTATCTTTGCATTTGTCATGCTTTCCCATCCCACTATGGCTTCCGTGGGCTTCTTACATTATTCCGCGGTCAATTTAATAGGAATAGATTTACATAGATACTGTTTATTCCATTAACATCTCAACATTTATTCCAGAAAATAAGCCACAAGAACAAAGAACATAAGCTTCAAATACATTCACAACCCAAGTAGAGCATGCATTAAAAGAGTCTGCCTCTTCTACTATTTTCATTTTCCGCTCAACAACAACAACAACAATAATAATAATAATAATAGTCCCTCCGTCACAAAAATGATGCAACGTTTGAGTTTTTATGACAATTTGACTTCCAATTTATATATATTATACTTCAGTAAAAAAAACTAAAGAAAACATGTTTATAAATAATAAACATCAAATTATCAATTGTATGCAAGAATTTTAAATTTATACTTTAAAATGATTGAAAACTAAAATCATAGATTCACTGCTTAAAAATGAATGTTGTTGTTGTTGTTGTTGATGATGACAACAACTACAAGGCTTTATGATGATTAATGCTGACTTGGTATCTTCACAAATAGCCTAAAGCAACAGAATTTCAGTGATGCCTGTCCAAACTTCCTGTTATTCTCTACAACAGCTAGACTGCTAACCACTAAATTTCTTTTAACTTTTTGTCCCCATATATCTCCGAAACAGAAAATGCACCACCATGGACCATAGTTTATGCAAATATCATAGCCCGGGTAAAATGTAGGATTTTAGTAATAGCCAACAGTAGCATTTTAACCTAATGACAGTTCCCACGAATAACAACTTCCCAAGATAAGTAAAATCTCTGGAAAAAATCGATGTAAGGAAGACTATACTCACAAGTATTGAGTCAATTCTAGCTTGGCACCGTGGTCTTCGAGCTTCCAGTTTTTCGATCTTTAAACGTTGCTCCTCCATTTGCTTATCAAAATTAAATACCCATGACCATGCCAGCTTCTTCTTCAATTGCTTAGCCTCCTGCGATATCTTTTCTAAATGTTCCATATTTTTTATCTTTAATTGGAGCTCATCAAGTTCACGCTCAACCGGTTTTATTGAACGCTCCAATTCTTCAACAAGGCTATAAGCATTATTTACTTGTTGTCCAATATTTTGTAGCAGCTCATCAACTTGCTGAAGAAGGGAAGCCCTATAGAAGAACTGAGAAGAAAATACATTATCAAGGCATCCATATGAACCTTTCAATAAGGCAAAGGTGGGTCACCAGATGATGTCTGTTTCTTTTAAGGTGTAGTTAACATATTTTTCTAGCAAAGAAAAACAATGTAAACCAGACATTACCTTGAACTTATCTTTGTCATTGCCAGAATGTAAAAACTCTCTGCTTCTGTCTTGACTCATTATAACACATGGATTCTCAACATCGATCTATGAGAAGCATATAAGATCGTTTAAGACATTAAGACGTGAAAACTTATACCAGAAGGCACATAATCGTTGCACATGAGAACAGAGAGAGGATGAAAATATTTTCCTCGGCCAAATGATTTTCAGTTTCAATCACAAGTAGCCAGTCAGTCACGTGAGAGATAAATGTAGGTCACCACAACTACACCTTTGTTCACATACAAGGGCATGCTAATCGCCTTGGGTAGGATAACTAGTGCTGGACCTCAAACACTTTTTAAAATTAAAAAGGAAAAAAAATAAATTCCAGTAAAAAATGCACAGAGACACAAAGACACATGACGCAAAATCTAAAAACAAACTAATAAAATACTTCAAAAAAATTCCAGACAAAAAAAGTTATCACATGACTGTTTAAATTTTCCTACAAGCCACCCAGTACCAAACAAAGCTTTAAATCTCTGATAAGAGAAATTAAATGAATTTAAATCCATGAAGTCATGTAATTCTAGAAGAAATAAATATAAACAGACAAAACTTTACTAAATGTTAGCTCCGCAAAACGACAATTAAAATTAAGCTTTTTTTCCAATAACACAATCCTTACAATGGAAACAGGCAGCATAATCTCTCTTTAATCATCAAATCAAGAGCTAAGATTCATCATAAGTTCCAATTCCAAATGTGATATATTAATGCATTAACATTATAAACTTGTATTTCCACCTGATGCAAACCTTGAAAACTTCACACAACACCCTTACATAATTCAATATATGAGCATTTGATATTTGTTTCATTAAGGCTTCAGCAGTGCTGAACACACAGGATTCATGCTCATATGTATGATAAACTGCAGGATACAGAGAACATTGACCTTTATTTATAAAGAAAATGCTTACGTTAAAATGCTCCACTAGCTCATGAAGCTCATCTCTTCGACCACTAACCTTTTTCCCTGTCCACAATGTGAGCATTCAACATTCAGAAACTCCGAGATTGACAATTTAACCCATGTGGGCAATTCTAACCAGATCAAACAGCATGAGAAGAGTAAAGAGAAAAGGATACATACTCCGTTCCCAAAGAAATAGCTAAAGTTAGAAAGTTTAAGGTAATTTTGACTTTTTTGTGAAAGAAAGAACTTCATCAGCGCACTAGTATCAATGTTTAATCTGCATAAGAGAAATCAACCCAAATGCATACGACTGGTGGTGAACGGACTGAATAACTAAAAAAAACTACAGCAATATTTTATTAACCATCAAAACCAGTTCTGTACATAGAGTCAGGTATGCATACAAGGTACATGCACATATCTGAAGGTGGGACAGTTAATTACTCAGGTATGCACACAGCGCACATGATTGTTCCCATCATTAAATGGACCTAGTTAAAAAATCTGAAATTCATAAAGACAGCAGAGAATGATGGAAAAGAGAAAGACTGCTGCTAGAGGAGAAGTAAGCCAAAACAAGACAAAGGGAGAAGCATATAGAGAACCTTGATGATCTTTCAGAACTATTGAGCTGGTCGACTCAGATATTCTGCGATCTATAATGATGGTATTTCCATAAATCTCATACTTATAAGCATCAGCTCCTTCATTCCTGACTTCTACTTCCACAATTGCATGACTGAAAATTTCAAGAAGACAATAAAGTTATCAACCTAAACTGGAGGAAAAGTGTGGGTAAAGGAGCTCGCACAGAAAAATGAAATAATACATTGAGGGATCATCGACTTGATTAAACACAGTTACTAGACATTTTCAGAAGAAAAAAAACTCCAAAATTTTAAAAAGAAAATAATGTTCAGCCAGCCAGAAGAATTGTTAGCATGTAAATGGAACTACTCCAAGAAATCAGAATTATCGTTTCACTTCTAGCTCACTAGGTTCTGCAGTCTCATATATCTAGCTCACTAGCAGCCCAAGCAATTACCAGGAATCCACCCACTCCTTAGGTCAATCACTTTTCTAAAGCAAAAAGATCACATACCAAAGAAATTGTAAGCTCACAAACCAGACCCCTGATTGTTTAAGCAAGTATTTTCATAAAGCAAAAAATGGAAAAGGACAAAAAAAAAATGCACCTTCTGAAAGCCATGTTTGAGAGGGGAAAAGGGCAAACCTGCAACCAGTTTTGATAAAATCTTTTAATCTGGAAGCCCTCTGAGTATCTTTAGCGCGGCAACCAAACGCTATGCACAGAGCCGTCAAGATTGCACTTTTACCACCTGCGAACCCAAAACCCAAAGCGACCCACTTCAGACCGACAAATAAAGAGGCAAAAAAAGAAGAGAAGAGAAGAGAAAATAAATAAACAGTAGCGCAAAAAAACTGAATCGCACTTCCGTTTTGGCCGGTGATGAAATTGACCCAGCGGCCTAATTCGATCTGAAGATTGCTGTGGCACATGAAGTTCTCCAGCCGGATCCTCTTGATGGTTCCGGCTCCGGATGGTTCAACGGCGGGGTCATCGGCGGCCGAGAAGCCCCCAGAGTTCTCCATTACTTCGACGGCGGTTTCAGTCGGCAATCGGAGTGGCGAAAGTGGGTGAAGTGTATGTGGGAAGCGTGGGCTCAATAAAAAGCCTCGATTCTGTGTGGCGGGAAAGGTTAAGGTATTCGTCCTTGGGTTTTTCCTGTAACTTGCAAAAACCCTCGCACATTTGAGAAAATCAACATTTTCGTCCCTGGATTTTGAAACCATACAGTTATATCCTTGATCAATACTGATAAAAGGACCACATTATAAAACCTCTGAAAAATCGAACTCTCACCATCTCCACTCTCTTGAAGTTTATGTGGTGGGTTCACGGCCTTCATCAACACCACGTAGCCTCTCGCTCGGTTTGCATCATGAGCCCAAGCACTGGAGACCAGGATTATTAATATGTGGGTGCACCATTTCCTTCTTATTTCTCAATTTTTTTATTGGAAAAAAATCTGGTAATTTCATAATTTCACATTATATATCCATAGATCTCATAGCTTTAATACAAAAAAAATTGTTTGAAATAAATAACTTTAAAAAAATCAACTAAACATTGAAAATATTTTGTATCCCTTCAAAATACTTTGATTGGATATTCTAAATTTATAAAATACAAACACTCTTTATTTGTTAGGAGAAAATTAGTTTATTTTGTTTAATAATTCGTTCAAAAACTGTATAAGATATTCTAATTGTGCTTGTGAGGTTGGTGATGTGGTCAAAACCGACATAGTGAGGTAGGTGAGGCCACCGATGGAGGCGGATAGCTAGTTTAAGATGTTGGCATGGAACACTGATGTGGACATCGCCCCAAAGAATCCACAAGCTCAAGATGGTCCGCAACCCCAAGTGCGCGCACCTCCAGATCCACTCCAAGGTATAGGCGGACCCATGACCAGGTCCCGGCTGAAGCAAGTTCAAGTGAGTCTCAACGCTTTCATGAGGGTCATGGCGCAGGACGATCAAGAGGAGTCTCGCACGAAGGCCTTACAGCTTCGCCACCTCGGCATCGCATTAGACGAAGAATATGCGAGGCCCTTTGGAGCCTTGAGCATAAGCATCCTCGAGGAAGGGAGCAGCGAGACTATGGTGCGCGGACACTTAATAGAGGCGAAGACCCCAGGCCCAGGCATTCCCGCGAAGGCGCCAGGCGAAGGCATTCCCGCGAAGGCGCCAAGCGAAGGCATTCCCGCGAAGGCGCCAGGCGAAGGCATTCCCGCGAAGGCGCCAGGCGAAGGCATTCACGCGAAGGCGCCAGGCGAAGGCATTCCGCGAAGCCTCCATACTTAGCCAACTGACCGACCAAATCCAGCACAAAGCGTCCTTTCTCTGCAAACACTTGGGAAGACAAATATCCACTTTACATGCAAAAGACATCCGAACACTTTTAGGCTAGCCCTACCTTTTTCACCTTTTTGGAAGCTTTTCACGCTGCATGCAGGCAAAAGCACTTTATGCTTTCTGCACGCATGCACGGTTGAAGCGCCGCTTTGCTTCTCACATTTCCTCCCACTATTTAAGCTAGTTGCAAACATCATTGTAACCCAGAACATAATATTGAATTAATCAAATTCGGCCGAAACTCTCCCAGCGAGACTATTGGTTTTTGTGTTCTCTATTCTTGCATTTCCATTTCCCTAGTGATCCATGCAACATGATCCAAACATAATATCTAGTATTGCTTGACCTTGTAGTCAAGAGGTGCTAGATCTCATCTTCATTCCCAGGCATTATCACGCGCATTGCCTCACCTCGTAGTGAGGAGGTTCGCGTGGCCGAAATCTGTTCTTCGTTTATCCGCATTCGCCTCCGCCAAGCTAGATCCGTAGCGTTGATCACACTCACCTTGCCCGTGATCACATCAAACACTGTGAGGGCAGTGATGCGGTGGGTGAAGTTTTCGCACTCCACGATGTACCCGTCGTAGCAGTCGATGGATCGGGGTTACAACCTTATAGTGCTCTGACGGAGATGGGCGTAGGAGGGTTGAGAGGTTGAACCAAACAGAGGCGTTCAAATGGTTGCTCAAATCCAAGACTTTCAGAGGCCAACGAATGAGGCGAGTTGTTGAACCTCGACTTTTGGTCTTGGTGCTCCTCCAAGAGACAGAGAATCTTACAATATTTAGCGATCGAGGTTGCATTAAGTTTGATGAGCGTGGTTGTGACAAGGAAGGAGGAGGCTAGGGCGGGTAGGGAAGGTAGTGTGGCTGCTGGGGAAAAATGCCCAACTAGGTCTAAACTTTTAAGGTTTTCGAGTTTTAGTCCTAAAACTTTTCGACTTCGAATCGTAGGCCTAAACGTTTTATTCGTTACTGGGTTGTAGTCCTAAAACGCAAGGTGGTCGATGGAATGCTGACGTGGATGACTAACGGTGTTAATTTTATCGCCTGACACCTCATCAAAATGACATCATTTTGATAGTTATGTCAGCTCTTCCTCTTGGCCACCACTTATTCACCTGTGAGGAACAGAAACAAAGAAGAAGAGGCGTAGAACTGAGGCGGACGAACATTTGAATCGCAGACGATAGCTGGGGGCCGATCTCCACATGGAAACCAGTGCCCAGGTAAAGGGCTTGACATTTTCGTATTCTTCAGCAGCAGTAGAGTAATTGTTAGTAATTTGTAAGTCTGCCACTTTAGGGTTTTAGAATGAATCGGTTAAAAGTACCTTTCAGAATGGGCAGCTCCGGGTCCTCCTCCGCGACGAGTAATCAAGTAAGTAGATCTGCCACTCTTTATTTCTGCGAGATGCGAGTAGTGGTGAAGATGGCATGGACCTATCATAATGCTGGGAGAAGATTTCTCGGTTGCCCTCAGTTTGGCACTAAAAGATTTTGTGGTTTCCGGGAGTGGATAGATGAACCAATTCCATAGCATATAATGAAGATGTTGCTGGAATCAAAGAAAGGGAAGCGAGGGGTAAGTGGGTCTGTTGAGGGAGAAGTTGTGAAATCAAATGAAGGAGTAGGTGTGATGGCACAAATTGTTTTCATAGAGGAGGAGATGAAGAAAATGAAGCAGATGTTGGAAGATTCACATAAGAGCATGGAAAATTATGTGGATGAACGATTGAAGTCATTACAAATGGAGAATAAGAGAATCCATACGAAGAAAATGTTCTAATTATTCTGTTGTTGTATCTTTTTGCTCATTCTTCTTTTGAAGTAGCTAGTTTGTTGTTGTTGTTATACGAATTAGTGGATGTAATTGAACTTTGGAATGAAGTGCATTTCTTGTTGGTCACTAATGTTTTGAATGACCTATATCTTTTGGAATGCGAAAACTAGGCCTCAAAAATTTTAGTTTTAACAAATAGTAGTCCTATAACTTGTTGGTATTATCAAATTGTAGGCCTATAACTTTTTATATTTAACAAATACTACTCCTATAACTTTTCAATTTCTGCTTTAAAAGCGTCTCCCCAAATGATTAACTTCTAAAACGTTTGAACCTAAAAATGTTGTTGAACACAATAACAAAACATTAACCAACGTGTTTTGAAATTAACCATTCACTAGATAATAAGTACCTACAGGGGTATGGTTAAAAACCATGTAGTCGATGTTTGTTCCATACATGTATGATTAGTATGGTGTACCATACCATTCTTCCTGCTTGCTGATGTAGTATGGTCAGACAAACTAAGTTTGATCCTAGTATCTTAACTAGGATACATCATTTACAAAAATAGCACTGCTTCAAAAATAACCTATCTTTTATACATTCTTAATCCAAATTGTTGAACTTTCTCCTTTGTTGATCTCTGATGTAATCCTTCAAAGATTCAGCCTTCCTCTTAGCAACATTTGCAAAAGCTTTCTTTGCTGCTTCATTGTCAAAGTCATGGGTGGTTGCTTTCTTCTTTCTAGTTGTTGTGGCTTCCTCCAATAGCTTAGTAAGTCTTCGACCTTCCAATTATCAGCTCACCAGTGCTCTTAGGCTGTAATATAACCAAGAATATGATTGTTATGAAAGTTCTTTTAGGTTGTAATATAATTGAGAAATGCTTACGTTGAATGTTGTTCTGGTATGCTCTTTCACGTAGCTCTTCTTGGCAGGGGATTTCTTCTTTTTTGATGAAACCCTTTCAAACTCTTTTGTTGTCCGAACCTCTTTGTTGTTTTTTTGCCCTTGCGCTTTTCTTTTTCTTTTTTTTCCTCCAGCTATTTCTGCTATTGTTTTCTAAAAATAATTATGACATTAATGCACAATGGTCGTAAAATAAATTGAGATTTAAATAAACAATCAACTATTCAGTCAGAAAACTAACCTGTGGACAACCACCCTTATTGTGGCCTTTTCCCTTGCAAAGTGAGCATGCTATTGTACCACCTTTCCTTGACATTTGGGTGCATTTAACCATTTCCAAATGATCCAATTTTCTCTTTATTGTTAACCTACCATTTGTCTTCTTGAATTTAGGTGGTTCCACACATTCATCACTTGTCTCCTTCACCCAAAATTTGCTACTAGGAATAGGTTCCATCATAAACGAGTAGGTGTCCATAACCTTGTGCTGACTGTAAAACTCAGCTAAGAACTTCTCAGGTTCCTCATCCATATATCTTGCAGTAGCACAAACATGTTTACAAGGAATGCCACTAAGTTGCCAAGCCACACAATCACAGGTCTTCCTTTCCACATTAACAGTATAAATCAATTCACCATCCTTGTCCTCATACCCCTTGTCCCGATTCCAAACACATGTGCATGAAAGACTATCTTTAATTTCTTGAACTTCTCTAATTTCTTGAAAATATTGGGGCCAAATTCTATACTCCATTTAACACATGCATCCCTTTGTGTATGCAGCCTCACCATTACTTAACCTCTCACTGTTTCTAAAAAAGATAATATCGACTTACATCTACCATCTAAGATCCATCCATTAAAAGCCTCACTGAGATTATTATGCATCCTATCACACTTAGTACAATCGTTAAAGTATGCCTTGCACCATTTAGAAGCAGTTTTGTCCCATCTGCTAGAGCTTGAAGAATTCCTAAAGAACATGCGTATTCAGGCCCAATACGTTGTTGTATTCCTGCTAGAGAAAATACCCGTTTATTCAGCATTGGATCATCTATAGCAGTCATATCAATTTTACTAAGTTTTTTTAGTAATTCCTTTTAGCTATCATCTTGTTTTAGCTGATCCCAATATCGGTATTTTTTTATGGATTGTCATTTCAAGTATTGCCCATGTTGGCCTTCTTATGTCAGGATACAGATCTTTCTCAACTAACCATAAGTGGCCATAAGGAGTTCTTTCATTGAGCTTGCTCATGTGATGCTTGAATTCCTTTTTGTTAGTGGATCTCGCAGCATCCCAGAAAATCTTTTCAGTCATTGGCCCTCGATGTTGACAGCAAAGTTTGAGTATAAATGTATTGTGCATGTTCTGTGCTCAACAAACGGCAAAAGGGACTAAATGGCATTGAGTAAACCTTGCACAAAACCAAAAAACACTATTACCTTTTGTTTATCACATTAAAAAATAATAACTCTTTGTTAACTTTAAAATATTACATTTTGCTTATCACTATTGATTGCCCAACCAAGGCCTTGACCAATACCCAAATCAGTGATAAGGTTCTGCAAGAACCAAGTCCATGATTCAGTATTCTCCACCTTAACCACTGCCCAAGCGATTGGGTACATCTGGTCATTTTCATTTCGACTAACAGCAGCTAACAATACCCTCTTGCACATACCTTTCAGCCGACAACCATCAATTCCAAATATCTGCCTACATCCAGCTATGAACCTTTTTTTCAGTGCATTAAAGCACACATAAAAGGAGTTGAAAATGTGCTTATCTAACCCTTTAGCAGGCTGATCCAATTTTAGAAAACAACTGGTCCCGGGATTCCTTAACTTTATTTCCTCAACATATGCAGGGAGTAATCCATACTCCTCTATGTAGGATCCCACAATCTTCTTGAATACCCTGGACTTGGTGTTTCTCACCAGATCTTTACTAATTTCAGCACCCAATCTTTCCCTCACAAGAGTTCTAAAGGCTGGATATTTTATGGTTGTCATTGCTTTTATCTCTAGCATGAATCTATCTGCCAACCACTTCGCATCATTCCTTCTATTTTTTAAGGATATTCCACAAGTGTGCGGTTGAACCAATTTTGGACAAGTTTTGGTTGTCCTAATAGGCCTCATTTCAGATATAAAATAGTCAGATAACGCCTTTTTAAACTCATCAGGGCTACTAAAAATTTGGAAAACAACAAACTCATGATTAGTGCTTTTTGAATCATACTTAGGGTACCCATATTTCTCAATCTCCATTGCCTGCTCCCTCAACCCCTCTTCAAATTGGGTTTTTTGCCCTGCACATAGTATCTCAATTCTAATTTTTTAACTGCGCATTTCTTCCTAAACTCTATCACATTGCTTCTGATTTCATTGAGCTCCTCATCATCATCACTCAAATAATTACTATCAATCAAGTCATCCTCCTCCTCATCATCATAATTCTTCCAATGGCCATCCAGCTTCTCCAATATGTCACTCTCCTTATCTATTTTATCATCGTTACTCTCCTCCCCCTCCCCCTCCCCCTCCCCCTCACCTTCACCTTCACCTTCACTTCACCCTCACCTTCACCTTCACTCTCACCCTCACCCTCATCCCTAAAATCAGCCTCATCTTCTTTATAAACTACCTTCAACCTTTCCCCACCACTACCTTCACCAATCTCTATTTGCCTTACAACCTCTTGTTCATGTTCCACTAAAATATATATATCGATCCACCTGTAAGAATAATATCTGATATAGCTCTAACACACTCATCAGATTCTTAATCTCTTTAGTACCCCCTGTTCCACATTCGTTCGGATCCATGTAGAACAGTCCAGTAAATGTCTTCTTTGTACACTCCTTCACAATTCTATACTTTTTTGACTACCCCCTATTTACTTTTTTGAATACCCCTTATATACTTAGCTAGACCTCCTCCCCAATCTATTTTACCATCATAGAAAACAATGTTGCCATTTCAACGACAAAGAACGTCTACCCCAACCTCTGCGAATCGGTCCACTCTTTAAGCTGGTGCTTGTCTTCGATAGACCCCAGCCCTGGCCCCTCCACGCTTGGTTTTCATCTCGTTTATCGTCGCGTGCGTACGCCTTTCTTCTTTTCTTTTTCTCCACCTCGTGACTGAGAGTCTGGCGAGAAGACCAGATGCAGCCAAACTCAAGAGGCACCAAAACGACATTGTTTTGATGAAGTGTTAGGCGAGTTTTTAAAATTAACACCGTTAGTCATCCACGTCAGCATTCCGTCGGCCACCTTGCGTTTTAGGACAACAACCTAGTAACGGATAAAATGTCTAAGCCTATGATTCGAAGTCGAAAAGTGTTAGGACTAAAACTCGAACCTTAAAAGTTTTAGGCCTAGTTGGGCACTTTTCCCGAGGCTGCTGGGTAGTGGAGATGTGGGGGTCAACTTGTGAGATATTAAAGTTTTGGGTGTAATATGTATGTGACTATAACTAATGGTGTTTTTTATATATATAAAAAATCGAACACTATTGGGTCACGACATTAGTTCAAAAGCGTAAAAATATAAAACAGTACAGAACGATAGAGACTAATGACCAAAATAGAAGGAGTGACTAATACCCTAGTTTAGGACCATCATAAAATAAATTTAAAAAGGATACCAAAAAAACTTTTGAATTATCTTTATAGGACGGCCAATGAAATTTACTCAAAAAAGTAATTAGATATTTACATTTTTAAAAATTGATTGAGAACTTACAACTATTGTTTTCGCCGAAAAGGTAAAATTCATCCGTAGTCCATTAACTTTATTTATTGTACTATTGTAGCATTGTTTTAAGATTTTGCACCAATGAGGTCTCGTTAAAAGATTTTCTTCATTTGTAGTCCTATTCGTCAATTTTTCCATTAAGTTTAACGGATTGTCGGGAAAAATGATAATTTTAGCTACTGAAATTTACTTAAAAACTCTTTTAAACGCTAAGCTTTGAACCTAACTATCTAAGCACCCAAAATAATTATATACTTAACAATTTTACCCAAATTTTTCAAATTTCACCTTAGCCAACCACACCCACCAGACCACCGTCAGAATGCCGAGAAAGATGAAAAAATACCATCGGGCAGCAGATCGAGGCCATGGGCTGTCGGATCGTGGCCCTAGGCCGTCAGAAGAAAATAAATTAAAATTACAAATAAAATTAACGAAAATTAATTCTATGCTAATCATCAAATTTATTCGTAGCATGTGGACAATTGATTACTTGAAACCTTAAGATTTAAAAGGATAAGAATGTAGAAGTTTATATAATCGGTGAAATTGTCCTTTATCCTCAAACTTCTTTTATCTAATCAATTAAGTCCTCTAGGTTTGCAAAAAATGCTCATCTTTTGACCGATTTGCTCATTGATCCTTCATTCTTTGTGTGATTGCACTTAGGTCCTCAAGTTTGGACGACTTTCAGTTAAGTCCTTTGGTGGATTTAGATCAGTTTCCCAAGTGAGACGAGGAAAAAGGTTGGTGTGCGAGGCCATAGGGGAAGAAGGCATGTTTTTGTTGTCGTGGGCGTCGCACGACGTTGCATTGAGGCTAGGGGCAACTGGTAAAAAAAAGGCATTGTCGTAGGCGGCGGGCGGAAAGCGTTGCGACAATGGAAAGGATGGGTCCGACGGTGGAGGTACTTGGGATTTAGAGGGTGAATGGAGGTTTAAATGTAACATAAATATGTTAAGGGTAAATTGTCACTATGTAGATAGAACAATGATTACTGTAGTCCTTTCCGCAATTGGACCGTTGATGGACGTTTTATATGTGTATAAATTAAGCACAATATCAAGTAATAAAACTCATTCAACCCAAGTGCAAGGTGTGCAGTTGTAGTAGGATGAGTGAGGTCGAACCCAAGAGATTGTAGTGAAGTTTATGGAAGTATAGTTTTTGCTCTATTTTTGGATTTTTGATTTAAGGAGACAAATGATACGAATGAATGATGTGAGGAATTTGGAACACTATTTTACAACTAGTATAATCTACTTTAAACTACAACACAAAAGCAAGTTATAGCTAGATGTAATGTAATGTAAATGAATGATCAAATTCAATATATAAAGTCTCCCAAGGGTTGGTTAATGTTGAGATTATTAGGTGAGTTGATGAATATGTTTAGCAAGAATTAAAGGAGTTTGATAAACTTCAAGTCCTAATTACTACAGTAGAACTATTCTCATAATGTTGAACTTAGAAAGTCTCATCACTTGCATTCAACGTTATGGCTTTATGTTAAGCCAATAAAGTCTCCTAACAAGTTAATCCTAAAGTATCTAGGGTAATTCCTATGTCAAGTTCAATAAAATCTCTCTTGAGCATTTCATCGAACACTTGGTAGCTGTAGAATAGTAGAGAGCTCTTCTTCTTTTTATACAAGTAGAGAGCTCTTCTACTCCTTCTACACCTTCTTGAAACTCAAGAATTCCCTATAAATTCAAATATATACATATTCAAGCAACCATAAACCACTCAATAATACTACAAAAATTAACCAACCGTAGGAGAGAAGGAACTACTCTTCAATCACAATATAACTCAAAATCTTAAAAATAAATGAAGAGCAAGAACAATTGATCGAAAAGGAGTAGAAGGAACTCTTAATTAATGCAAAAAAATCATCAAATCATCCACAAAGGTCTTAAATTCATAGCTACATGATGGAGAGAATGAGTGAGGAGCAAGAACCCTAAAACCTAGGAGAGCAAAATATGGAGCTAGAACTAGAGAGATGATGGAGTTGTAGGATAGTAAAATCCTCTAAGAAATAATCCTACATACCCCAAAATAATCAAAAATATTGAGTGAGAGAGTACTTTTGGATGTTCATACAAACAAGGAGTCATGCTTGAGTCTGAAAAGAGAGGAAAACCGGAAATCTCGCACCAACTCCAACTTTCCCGATGCCAAAAATGAAGCTGAAGTGTATTTTAAAACAACAGTAAGTGATCGCTCACTACGGGCGAGAGATCGCTCTCAAAGGCACTGTGAGCGATCGCTCACTAACTTTTTGGCCGTGCACTGGTCGCTCACCACCCTTCTGATACAGGAGAAACACGGTTGCTCGCCGTTCTTCCTTCATCGCACAGCGGTCGCTCACTTGTTTGATGCCTTTCCAACATCCCCAACTTCTCCATAAAGTGCAATTGGGTCCCTTCTTTCACTTTTCCATGCAATTTAGTTCGTTTTGAACTCTTTTTCACTAATTCTTCCTTGGACATGTGACCTCTATGAAAACACTTGTGCCAATACTAAGAACTAGCAATAATTATCATAAAAATCACAGTTTATAGGCAAATTATGAATCAATAAAGCACACTCATCAACCGATGTACATACTACGGGAAGGGTCGCAGTAAATTTTGCAGTAAATAAGGGCGCAGTTATGCGCTTACTACGGTCACGGTCGTGGTAGCTATTGCGGCTTACTACAGCCATGGCCACAGTAACCATTTTCAGTAATTACAAAAATGTCGATGAATCCGAATGAATTCATCCACCTTTTCCCAGAAATGCCGAGAAAGCGGCAGCCTAGCAGGAGCAAGTGGTGGTGGCGACGATGGCGACAGTGGAAGGGTGGCGTCGGTGGAGCGGTGGTAGCGATGGTGGCCAAGAAGAAGAAGAATAATAATAAAAGAGATGGAGATAACAAAATAGAGAAGGAAAGGAGATAGAAAGAAGAAGAAAACGGAAGAAGAATAAGAAGAAAGGAAGAAGAGAGAAAGAAAGGAGATAACAGAAAGAAGAAGAGAGAAGGAAAGGAGAAAGAAAGAAGAAGAATTGAAGAAGAAAACATAAGAAAAGAAGAAGATGAAGAAAATGTGGATTCGGTAGATGAAAAAAGTTGAGAAAACCCTAAAAAATAGGTTTACTGCCGGCCTAATTGCGGTTGGGACCGCAATAAACCTTTATTTTGCCAGAAATTCACCATTTACGGTAGCAGTAAAATTGGATTTGCCCACGTAATGTGTAATCTGTTAAGAAATTTGAGGTTTAGTTTTTCAATTAAGCCTAAAAATTAAAAGACGATTTTTGAAAATCGATGGGGGTAAACGATGAAATATATAGATACATTGGAGCTAAGATTTTGGCAATTCTGTTTTTGTAGCTATCCTCATTCTGTACCTTCTGCTTTTGCCAAGGAATGTTTTTAAGTTCCCACACACTCTCTACACTTCTTCCCCTCCTTGCTCTCACACCAAACACAACATAAATTTAGCCGCCTTTGTTTTCTGCAAACACACACAAACACTCTCTCTGTCTCTTCCCTTCTGCTCCTCTTTCCATGGAAGACAAGCAGAGGATCTGCGAGATCTGCAACAAGCGGTTCGCCAATGGCAAAGCCATGGGCGGCCACATGAGATCTCACATGGCCAAGCTTCCCCTAGCCACCAAAACCTTCATTAACACCACCCAACCACCTCTTTACAGCAGCAATTTCATGTCAACTCCGCCGCCGCCCTGGCCACCCAAAACGGCGCCTCCGTCATCTTCCTCCTCCGTCGTCAGTGCTTACCGCTGGAGCTCCACCAGTTCCCACCCGCATTTCATCTCCATGATCAATCACCGATCTCTCGATGATTCTCATGAACCCGCTATTCCTCGCCGCCGCCGCCACCACAAGTCGCCGTCTTTGGAGGGAGACAGCGACACTGACTCCTCGCCGCGAAACCCGACCCGGAAGAGATCGCAACGGCGCCGCAGACTAGATTCTCCTCCGTTCGGGTTCTCCGACGACGAGGAAGTGGCCATGTGTCTCATGAAGCTGTCGAGGGACAAATGGACGACAGAAACAGAGATCAGAATCATGAAACCGGTCGTCGGAGACGACGACGACGAAGATCAAGCTGCATCGGTTTCACGGCGGCGACGGACGTACAAGTGTGAAACGTGCAACAAACTGTTCCGATCTTATCAAGCTTTAGGTGGGCACAGAGCGAGCCACAAACACAAGAAACTGAAACTGTGTTTTGATGATAATTATGATCATAATAATGGTGATTATGATGATTTACTGGATCTTAATTTTCTACCTGAAGAAGAGGAAGAGCTCTCCACAGTTTCAAATGCAGATTTCAGATGAAGGTTAAGTTAATTAGAATCAGGTTGTTCATGCTTTCTGTTCTGCATGTACGTACAATAGTATTATTTTCTGCATTTTCATTTCATTTCATTTTTTTTAATAGAAAAAATGAGAATCTGAAATTCAGAGTACCGAAAGTGAGTCAAGTGATGACTCAAATCACAGGGGAACAAATTAAATGCTGATATTGCAGAATCAGAGTCCATTTAGTTGAGATTAATGGGCATGCATTATTAAGAAATTGTTAATATATTTATGTATGCTTAATTTCCAAATTGCCTTTGAATTACAGTTTTAGAATAATGGACCGAGTTCAAAAAAATTTTAGTTTTTAAATTAATTTCGTTTTCCAAATCTGTTGCATGAAAATCTGGTATTCACGAGAATACGGTGTTGATGTGGAAGTACTGTGAGCAAAGTTTTAATGGAGAAAAAAGGAAAACTGATTTTGTTACTCACTTCTTCTTTTCTTTTTTCATTTTTTTTTTAATTTGGAAACTGTCTCTAGATAGAGTAGGTACAGTGAAGCAACCCCAGAATGTAATTATATTATTTGGTAAAAACATATAGTTACATTTTATCCATATATGCTTAATTATAATTTGGCTCATTTGCATGAACATTTTAGTTTTTATTCTTTGTTTTTTCTTGATATAAAGTAGCGAATTTGAGCCGATCGAATCATAGAACTGCGAAATTCGTTGAACGGTACTTTAATCTCACTATTAATTAATATTATTAATTAATTAATTAACCAAAGGATGCAATTTTGCTGTTAATCACTAAGAAAACTGCGGTCACAGTCTTTTTATTTACATGCATGGTGGAGAAGTGGAACTGTGGAAGAGTAATTGCGGTTAGGATCTTTGGTTTGTTAGTATTATTACTTCTAACGTTTTGGGATTTCTATCTTATGAAAGTTTTTTTTAATACATTGTGGATAGGGAATTGAGGATGATGGAAACTTGAACGACTTGAACACAAAACATCTATCTCATGTTCTATGAACTTAGCTACTACGCTATAACCTTAGGAGTCAATTTAAAAGTAAAGGATTCCTTATAAACAGAGTGGTCTGGCTCAACATCCAGGGAGTTCCCCTTCAAGCCTGGAACAAAACAACTTTCGCTAACAATGGAAGGCAATGGGGGACGCTACTTGAAATCGACCAAGATACCGATCTACGAAATCACATTTTTGCTGGACGCATCTGCATTCTCACAAAACAACACCAAACAATCTCAGAACTCATCACACTCAAAATCGGTGATTCCAAATTCCAGGTAAAGGTTCGAGAGGACCAGGTGGTAGTGGAAGGTTTTGATACTAGCTTTAACTCGTCCTAGAGCGATGAAGGAGACGTGGTGCGTTCCGGCGAAACTTTCGTCAAGAAAAAACAATGAGAAAACACAAAGCGAGAATTTTTTGCGAACCAGATCTCCAACAGGATTTGCGTGAGGCGGTGCTGATCCTCAGTCTGCTATAGACTGGACAAAGCGATGATGAGTCTTGTCACTCAACTATTCCCTCTGTTCACTTTGTTCATGGGAACCAGCAGAGCTCGAAAACTTTCGTACAAGACACAGATATTGAATAAGGAAAAGGGACGCCTTTCGAGGAGCATGGAGATGGGTTAGCAAACCTGGGAGCAATGCGCCTTGGCTTGGGCTCAAACCCAGAAGAGGGCCTTTTACCTCTACCACCTAACCATTCCTCGCTTCACAAAGACACACGAGAAGGCGGGCTTGGGCCTCTTTTATTACCCACGAATTTGGCCACTAAAACCCAATCCATACATGTTGGAAAGAAGACCAACTCTAAACCAACTTCTTCTAAGCCAGTTCTCTCAAAAGGTCCAAGCAATCTAAACCAGTCAGAAAACTAGAATCCGCAACTAAAGCTTTCCAAAAAGAAACCAGATAACAACGATATCAGGGGAGGAATTCATGAGCGAGTGTCTCTCATATGTATGAAAGCCACAGCCAGAGCACATGCAGCAAAGGTGAAAACAATCAAAGACGAAAATGATGCAAGACAGACTAGAATCAAACCAGGTTGCACACCAAAAATTATTTCCAGAACTTCTTATTCGCAACCGACAAAGAAAGGTAGTACAACCTCCAGTAATTCGACAGCTTCCTCAGGTTACATCAATTTGGGTAAGCAGGTTGGTTTTGTCTTTCCTTCTCAAATTGAATCTTCAGTTTTTCCTGTTGAAAATGGAGCTGCAGTGTTTTCCCAATGAAGATGCTCTCTCTAAATATCAACGGTTTGGGTGGTCTAGATAAAAAAGAAGGGTTTAAAGGAATTGCTTATAAAGGGGGATTTTGATATCATTGCTCTTCAAGAAACTAAACTTCAAGGCGATGTTTCCTCTATAAATGAAAGACTTTGGTTGAGAGAAGATGTCTCTTTTCATTTTAAAGAGGTGAGTGGTCATTTTGGTGGTTTACTCTTTGTCTGAAAAATGATGTCTTCGTTTTGGAGTGTTGTGCTACAGGGGAAGGATTCATTTCTATCCAAGGTCTGTGGCTACCGACAAAAAGCAAAATCATGCTCATAAATGTTTATGGTCTGCACAATAGAGTGCTGAAATCAAATCTGTGGGAAGACTTGGCAGCTTCCAAAGCAAACTTTGATAGGCCTTGGTGTGCCATGGGAGATTTCAATGAAGTCTGTAGAATGTCTGATCAGAAAGGTTCTAATTTTTGTGATCACCAAGCTACAATCTTCAATGATTTCATTCACTCTTCGGGTTTGGTTGAAGTCAAAATGGGGGGCTCCATTTTACATGGTCGTCAAAAGATGGAAGAAAGCTAAGTAAAATTTATCGTGTTCTGCTTTCAGATGCTTTTGTAGCCTCTTGGCCTGATATCTCTGCCATTGCTTTATCGAGAACTATTTCGGACCATAGTCCTATGCTCATCAAATGTTTATACAAGGATTTTGGGCCGTCTCCTTTTAGGAGTTTTGACGCTTGGATTGAGATGGAGGGTTTCAAGCAGCTTGTGATTGACTTTTGGATGGCAATTAAATATTTGGTTCTGCAGGTTTTGTCCTTAAAGAGAAGTTGAAATATCTTAAATCATGCATCAAGGCTTGGCGAACAAAGAATGTAGGTGATCTAGATAACCAGATTACTACTTCAAAATTTGTCTTAGCAAAGTGGGAATCGGATCTGAAGGTGCGTGATCTATCGGATTAAGAAGTAACTGCTTTTATTGAAGCAAAGAAAAATCTTGGGGATGCTGAACGAATTAAGGGTAAGATGCTTCGCCAGAAATCCCGCTTAAAGTGGGCAGCTAAGGGTGGTGAAAACTCAAAATTCTTTCATGCATCCCTAAGATACAGAAGGAGGAAAAACACAATCAGGGGTCTTGTGTCTAACGATTCTTGGTTGGAGGAACCATCCACAATAAAGAGGGAAATCTTCAACTATTTCAGCAGCTTTGCAAAAGAGCCCCAATCCTCCAGACCTCAGTTTACGAGTTCTTTCTTCTCTCGCCTATCCAATAGTCAAGCAACATCTCTTGAAGCTCCATTTTTCTGAAGAAGAAATCAAAAAAGCTGTTTGGTCCTATGACAACTCCAAAGCACCAGGCCCAGACGGTCTAAATTTCAAATTCATTAAAACCTTCTGGGAGACCTTGAAGCCTGAACTGATCAGATTCATCTTCTCTTTTTGGTCCTCTGGAGTTATCCTCGATGGCTGCAACTCTTCTTTCGTGACTTTGGTTCCAAAGATAAACAACCCCAAGACAGTCACAGAATTTTGGCCTACTAGTCTTATTGGCAGCATGCACAAAATCTTATCCAAGGTTCTGGCAGAGAGGCTAAAGGCGGTTCCGCCTTGCGACGGTGTTATGGTCGCAAATGAGACGGTTGGGCTAAGAAAAATGAAGAAAAAATCATGCTTCTCAAAATTGACTTCGCTAAAGCTTTCGACTCTCTAAACTGGAACTTCCTCCAATCAATCTTGATTTAGATGGGTTTTGGTACAAAGTGGTGTTCATGGATCAGGTCTTGCTTAACGTCCGCTAGAGTTTATGTTCTTGTGAACGGTAATCCAACCGAGGAGTTCTCAATGGAGCGGGGACTAAGGCAAGGAGACCCTCTGTCTCCCTTTCTTTTTATCATTGCAGCTGAAGCGGTCGGGCCAATGATGAAAGAAGCTAGCGCAGCTGGAATATTTAAAGGCGTGAATCTTGGCTCCAACAGTGGCACCGTTGTGACCTGTCGTTCCAGCTGCATGGTAAAGCGGCAAGAGTCCGGTGAACGACAGTTCACAACCTTCAGGATCTTTTGCAGTTATTTTAGAAATGTTTAAAAACCAGTTAATAAAAATATTGATTTAAAGTTGTAAAAGAATAATAAAAGTTCTTTATAAACAAAGATTAAGTGTGTGTGTCTATAAATACAACTAAAGACAAAAAAAAAACTTTAATTACAACTTAATCTAGTTAATAAGTGACTTGCGCTGCAAGTCTTCCCAGCTTCTTGTCCTTATGAGCCTCCCTCCAGTAATGATTAATTCCATTAATTCCAGGTTCCCTCCGAGTACAAAAGGAGTAAGTGGCAAATAAAGCTAGCAAATTTACACCTCAGTCATTTCATGTTAACTACTCCTTCATCTATCAGTCATTAAGCTACCTAGAGTTCACACAAATTTACATACTTGTTTCTCCATAGTAGCTCTCAAATTTCCTCATCAAAGCCGAACCACCCTTTATGCATTTTCTTCTAATTTCCCTAAATCTAGCAGCCATGCTTCTCTCAGAGAAGTTATGTAAACAATAATTAATTAAAAGGTACTTCCATTTCCATCCAATTCTCGTATTACTAACCAGCTTCCATCCGAAACCTTCAATGATGCATGCATTCTGTCCTAACAATGCATATCCCTTCACAGTTCCCTCGTTCTTTTTCTTTTCAGCTTCTGTTTTTCCAATTCCTTGAAGCATCTTTGCCCCTGCAGGTGAACTGGTGCTCAAGCACTCAGTCAAACAAACAAACTTGTCAGTTCTCAGCATGGACAGACTTCACTAAAAGAATTTTTTAAAATTCCACAAATAAGAAAATCTGTATCTATAAAATCTGCAGTAAACTAGACACACAAGGCTTTGCTCACAAAATGTTAATTTCAAGTTAAACCTCAAAGCGAATGGGTGCAGATTTCGAAAACAAAATCACCCACCTAGCCTTGGCATATCCCGCCCTCTGGTCGTTTTGCCGATGAGGGACTCTTGGCGTTGGAGTCTAGGCTCCAATGGTTACACCGTTGCTTCGCTTACCAGGTATTTTGACGCCTTCAAGTTCTCAGCCTCTTCATCTCCAAGCTTCTCCCGAAGAAGGTTCTGGTTTCCCTCTGGCGGGCACAACGGCACTTCCTTCCAGCTTTGGTCCAGCTTCAGCATCGTGGGCTTCCAGTGCCGAACACATCCTGCCTGCAGGTTTGTAATCAAATGGCGGAAACTGTATGCATATATGGGATTCAGTCCGGAGGTGGTGCGGTATCTCTCCAGAAACTCTCTTGCCCGCGGAAGATCTTTCTAAGTCTTTCTTCCAAAGATTTTCTATTTTGAAGTACACTGCTTCAAGACTTGAAGTACACCATCAGTACTTTGTGAAGTTGGACATTTTAGCACCTAAAGTTTTTTTCTGTCAGTTTTGTTGTGTATTTCTCCTATGTTGAGGCTAAAAATGGGTGTATTCATGCGAAGGAGCAATGTTTCCCATTGTTATAGCCTATTAAAGAATCTGTAGAAAGAAATCATGGTTGATGGTTTTTTTTTGATTTTCGTCGTGGAAGCGTAAGACGTAATTTTAATGTTGTTGCAGCTTGACGGAACCCCGCTTGTGAAATGGCCAAAGTCGCTTTGCCTAGTGTTGTAACCCTGTTCATTTAATCGAGAAATATTGGTCACTGCCCCGACGAGGCACCTAACATTAGTCATTCTAGAAGGAGCCAAATATTCGTCGGCGCCCTTACGAGGCACCTAACGTTAGTCATTCTAGAACATTCTAGATGAAAGTGTGGTATAAGAGTTACCTAATAGCGTTGGAGTCGTTAAAATTAGCGTTAGAGTTTCGTAAAATAACGTTTAATTAACGCGATTGTATAATTTTAGAACTTTTTGTATTTTTTATTTGATATTTAAGTATAATGTACGTTTTATATGTTAGTAATGAACTGACTATAGTGTATTTAAGTGTTTTGTATGGGAAATTATTTTTATGATTCCTCTTAGGTTAACTCTTGTTGAAGTATGTGTTTGAGGCAATACCTAAAGTCATGACCCGTACTCTAGATTCCGTGGTTGTCATATTTAAAATATTTAGCTCTTCTGGAATAGTAGTTTTGTCTATTCTATAAGCCCATGTGTTGTTTTTATTGATTAAAAACAGTAATTAATCTCATTTAAAAGCTTGCATCATTTTAGGGTAGATAGTAACGCTATTGATGATTGCCCTAACGTCGTTTATGAGCAATGAAACGCTGGTTAATGGGCTTTAGTGAGTCACAGTGTAAGTCCAGGTGCATGGAGCGGCGCTGGGCACCGTTAGGGTGCCTTTCGTGCAACATTAGTTTCCCGAGAAAACGCTAGCATTGCACGCAAAGGGTTCAGACTCCACTGTTGATCATCTAACCTAACTATTTACTAGCAGACGCATGGTTTGAGATGTATTTACCCTGGGTTCTGGTTGTCTGTCTGTAATGAAATGTAAGTATGGAGCAGTGGAAGAACCGGTAACATTCCTCTCGCTTTGATTCCGCGGTCGCCCCTTTGGTGGTGGTTGTTGATGCTGTGTAGGAGGTGCGTATTTATGGTTCATTGATTTATTTATGCATACGTGAAGAGACACTTGGACTACAACGTGGTTGTCGACGCACGTAATACAATTGACGTATTTGGTTGAAAGATGGATGAAAACAGAGGCTCTCTTCGCGATTTCATGGCGTCATCGTGGGGTGATAACCAATTTGATTGTGGTGCAAAGAACTGGGTCAGCTCTAGTAATGCAAGCTGCTATCCTCCGCACATTCAAGTTGGAAAGGTAACGATGCTGAATTCTTTGAAAATATGGATGCGGCAGAGGACAACACGGAACTGGAAAAGAGTGACGAGGAGTTGTGTAATGACGATGTTTTTGACGATCAGTGGAGTGCAATAGTTTTACAGTTGAGTAAGCCAGTGCGTATGGGAACTTGTGGATTTGAAGGATATCTTTTTGATGACACCGAGTGTGCAGAGAGGTTCTATAAATGCTATGCTAAAGTTATGGGTTTTGGGACGAGGAGGGTTGAGAAAAAATGTACATGGGTACAGACATTGTCATGAGGAGGAGGTGGGTGTGTAATGAGATATGGGCTAAATGAGCCCAAGTTCGCTCCCATGAGAGGCAAAGGAAACCCATGAGAGTTGGAAGGTGTGGATGTCCCGCTTCATTCCGGGTCAATTGTGTTAAGGAGACCGGTAAGTATGAAGTGAGGGAGTTCAAGACAGGTCATAATCACCCTATGGTCGAGAGAACTGAAATGCACCTTGTTGCATCGCACAAAAATGTAAGCTTTATGGCGAAGGAGCAAACAAAGCAGATGAAGAGTGTAGGCATCAAGACCAGTGTTATAATGGACTACATGGTCTTGGTTGCAGGTGGTTTCAACAGAGTCGGGTTCAGCATTAAAGATCTTTACAATTTTGTCGATAGTGATCGAAGGGTTCAAATAATGGATAGTGACGCAGAGGCTGCTATAGGGTACTTGACTAGAGTTGTGGAGGGAGATCCGGGCATGTATTGCACCTATCGTGTGGACGAGGGCAGCAGACTCCGCTATCTTTTCTGGGCTGACAGCCAAATGCAACGGGATTTCCGATCGCTTGGTGATGTTGTCGGGTTCGACTCAACTTTC
Organism: Stellera chamaejasme; assembly: GCA_024586325.1. Classification (NCBI taxonomy): domain Eukaryota; kingdom Viridiplantae; phylum Streptophyta; class Magnoliopsida; order Malvales; family Thymelaeaceae; genus Stellera; species Stellera chamaejasme. The sequence continues at coordinate 7,580,750 of CM044985.1, read as the reverse complement.
GTAACAAATGAGTACGGACTGCCTTTTATAACTTTCGTTGGTGTGAATAACCATTTCTCCACAATTGTATTTGCATGCGCTCTTATAAATGAGCAAAGTGAGGAAGCTTTTGTTTGGTTGTTGGAGAACTTTGTGGAGTGTATGAATGGGAAGACCCCGCTTCAGTTGATTACAGATCAAGATGCAGCCATGCGTGTAGCCATACGGAAAGTCCTCCCTAATGCGATACATCGCTTGTGTTCGTGGCACCTAATGGGTAATCGCTCCGAGAAGGTGAATGATGGGAAATTTAGACATGAGTTCCGGGACATTTTTGAGAAGTTAATGCTCTGGATTGATGATGCCGATGATTTCTAGAGAGTGTGGCATGCGAATGTGTCTGAGTATGGGTTGCAATATAACCCCGGGTGAAGCAGATGTTTGAGCGGAAAAATATGTGGTGTTTAGCTTATCTATTGGGTCACTTCTTTGCCGGTATGTCAAGCAACCAAAGGCGCGAAGGGATGCACTCTTACCGTAAAAGGTTTGTTAGAAGCAGGTTAAAATTGTTCCAGTTTGTGAGGCATGTGGATATTGCATTAGCAAGAATGAGGGAGAAGGTAGTTCAGAACAATTATAATAGCAAGCATAAGGGGGCACAATTGACAACCCATCTTCCGGAACTGGAAAAACATGCTGCTGAAGTGTATACTGATGCAATCTTCAGATTGGTGGCTGAAGAGATTAGGGGTGAAGCCCCTATTTGGCTCAGAGGCAAGTCACAGTAAACAGCGATGAAGTGCGGGTGTATTTAGTGGGGCGATATCGGAAAGAGAATGTGAGGAAAAGAGAAGTTTGCGTCCATCCAGATAGTAGCGTGACATGTACTTGTCCACTTTTGCATTACAAAGGTACATTAACGTCATAGGTGTAACCAAACGCGTTTGGGGTTATAAATAACGTTTATAGTCCCGTTGAATAACGCTTGTAGTCCCGCTGAATAACGCTTTCAATGGTGTATTTAGTGTTGCATAATCTTTACGCTTTGTTGAATGACTTGGCAGGCATCCCTTGTAAACACATGTTCTCTGCCTTGAAGATGGAGCATGCGTCAAGGATTCCTGAATCTTTGATACTAAAAAGGTGGACTAAGTCAGCCGGTGAACCATGTTTCCAACCATCGATTGACTCGAGCTCTGATGAAGTGTTGACCAGGGCAAGGCAAATGGAGCTAGGTAACCTGTGCAACAAGATTGTATACAATGGTGCTAGATGTCCAAGGGAAGAGTATGAGTGGTTAAAAGATGGTCTGAGAAACTTGGAGACGCGTGTTGATGAAGTTAGGGGGAAACGTGATAATTTGGACCAACACCGAAATGGGAGTAAGTCATGCTTGGTTCTCAATCCTGTTGCTATCGCACTGCCAAGAAGAAGAAATCAACCGGCACAGGAAGAAGGAAATGTAGCAAGTGTGGGGAGGTCGGCCACAACCGAAGGAACCGTACTGCAAGACGCCGTGGAAGCCGAGGCAGCCCCTCGAATCCGACATTCCGTAACCTGTCCCACCCTTGTACGCAGTGGTTGTTTTCCCAGGAAGCCGGAAGTGACGTGACCCCTGTTTTTGGTGGGAACATTTGGCCGGACGAATACGATGGAGGAATGCAGGGCCAGGTTGGGCCAACATCGTCGTCACTTACCATTGGTCTTTGTCCACTGCCGGGCACCGATATTAATCCCTGGGGCAATTTGTGATTGAATCGTGGCGTGGTATGTAAACAGAGTGTTCGTTGAGCGTACACAGACGCCGTGTATTTTTGGACCCCTTAAAAGCTTCACCGACATCTAAATGAAATGGATATTTGAAATTAATTGTCCCGCCGCATGGGCTCAATTCGCGTGTTTGTTAGCTGCGCGCTGACGCATTTTTGACCCTCACGGTCGCCGGTGTATTAGTATATTAGCCATCCGTAGACGCCGCTGGGTCGTGTGGGTCGTGAGTGAGGGGATTTAGGGTTAGCCATGGTGAGCCAGTCATCGAGGTCAAGCTATGGCGAGAGCGACGACATCAGATCGTATCACCAAGCGTACGGCCAGACATGCTCATGTGGGTTGGGTTGCGCCGCGACGGGCGTGGAGTTCGGATAACCCAGGCCGACGTTACTGCGCTGCCGTAGTGCGCAGGTGAGTTTAGATCTCTACATTCTTACCCAGATCTTCATAATCCATGACTCCTCTTTGGTTCTCGCACCTGTGGGGATGATCCAGTTGCGGATTCGAGGAGTGGGTTGACCCACCATTCCCAACTCGTGCGATCTCTGTGATTAATGAGTTGAAGGACTCCAGAGATATACTTCTTCACTGCAAAATCCAGTTGTCACGTTCAGTTGCTGGTAGAGAGGAGGAGGTTGCTCATCTGAAACAGGTATCAAGTGAGCTGAGAGCTGCCTATGCTGAGGAGAAGGCTCTACTCCAAAGGCGCCTTACGATGCGTACGATGTTGTGTAGTTTATCCGTCGTGGTGTTGTTGTTTGCTATGGCTGCAACATGTGTAAGGGTCAAACGTTAGTTCAAACGTTGTAAGTTAGTTCAAACGTTAGTTGAGTATGGATTTTATGGCGTATCCGTTTCACCTGTTGTACTTATTTTAATTGCTGCTCTTAAGTTGTATGGATGGATTCTAACTCTTAAGATGTCTGATATGAATGCTTGTTTTCCATTACAAAACAGAGCTAAAATATTGTACATGTTGTTAGTAGTTGTCCTACAACCTTCATCAATTTCAATTTCACCAGAATCAGTAGTGTGCAAATGAGTGAAACGTTGTCTGTTGTACCGCCTGACGCTGTAAGTTAGTTACAACGTTGTTCGTTAAACCACGGAACGCTATTTATGTACTGGGCCACTGTGTCATTTTAGGGGGCCATGAGACGGCCACTGTGTCATTTTTTGGGGCACAGTATTTTTTTAACATATAAATTTAGTATTTTAATGTTTTTAGTTTCCATAAATGTATACTCATTTGTCCATAAACCGCATATATCAACTTATCATTTTCATATAGTAATTTATGAACTTTTTGTGTTAAAATGTTGAAGTAACGATATAAATGTGATAAACCCCTTGTCACAATAACGTGTGTCAAGTACAAGTTTAAAAGTTAAGTGTTACACTAAAAATTTAAGGATGAAGCTAGTATAAAAGAAAGAAGAAACAAAAGAATGAGAGCAATTAGTTTTGTATAGTTCGTTGTAAGTTATTTCAAACGCCCAAGCCTTGCGTGGAAACGCTCTTCGTCAGACGCCCGACGTTGTAAGTTAGGTCAAACGCTATTTGGACATACAACGGAACGCGGGTTATGTACTGGGCCACTGTGTCTTATTTGGGGGCCATGAGACGGCCTCTGTGTGATTTGTGGGGGCACATTTTTTTTTAACATATAAATTTAGTATTTTAATGTTTTTAGTTTCCATAAATGTATACTCATTTTTCCATAAACTGCATATATCAACTTATCATATTCATATAGTAATTTGGAAACTTTTGCGTTAAAATGTTGAAGGAAAGATGTAAATGTGATAAACTCCTTGTAGCAATAATGTCTCACAAATACAAGTTTAACAGCTTAAGTGTTACACTAAAAATTTAAGGATGAAGCTAGTATAAAAGAAAGAAGAAACAAAAGAATGAGAGCAATTAGTTATTAGTTCGTTGTAAGGACCGACGTTGTAAGTTATTTCAAACGTCGAAGCCCCAGCTTGCGTGAAACGTTGTTCGTCAGACGCCCGACGCTTTTAAGTTAGGTCAAACGCGATACGTTATATAACGGAACGCGTTTCGTGATCGGGCCACCGTGTCTTTTTAGGGGGCCAGGAGGCGGCCGCTGTGTCATCTTTGGGGCCACGCAGATCGCACGATGCAAGGGCAGACGGTATTTGGAAATATCATGGACGCGGTTTTTGAGTCTCAACGCGCATTCCTCATCATTCAAACGTCAGTTTACCCATTATCTCCACACATGAAAATAAAAGCATTTTTACCTACACCTGACCGTACTAATACTAATAAATAACCACCCTACGCTTTCTTCATCCCTTTACACATGACCATACTACAACGAATTAAGACGCACCCTATGCTTTCTTCATCCTTTTATAAGCTCTCGTTATCACACGGGGCGGACTTCCCTTAGGTGGCTGAACGTCGTCCCCCTTTTTCTCCTCTGAGGATGTAACATCACCTCCACCCACCTCGTCCCTTGTACTTGCCTGCACATCGGCGTCAACATCCTCCCGAGCTGTTTAAGAACGGTAGCGACAACTGCTCAAGATCGCCATGCAACGCCTCCTTGTCGCCACGTGACGTTACTTTCCCGGTCCCGTTGCTGCGTTTCTCGATCGGCACCTTCACCGCAACATGCACGCTTGGTTGTGGCCGGATTTGGATGAAGAAATCCATCATATCGGACGCGCCCCCGCCTCTCCCCGCCTCGCAGCTTCTTTCTCATTGCCCTCTTCCGTGTCGGTGTCATTGTCATTGTGAGCATCGTTATTGTCATTGTCTTTACCCTCCGAATCGCCTTCTTCCTTGTCGGTGTCGCTGCCTTTATCCTCCGCACCGCCTTCTTCCCGGTCGGTGCCATCGCCTTCATCCTCTCGCACCGCCTACCGCCCGGTTGTTGTCATTCTCAAGATCTTCCCGGCTTCCATCCTTGGCACCCTCGTTCCTTGCTTCGAACAGATGAGCTGGCCCGCTGCTGTATGGATGAAGACGCTGCACGGTCATCCATCTTGCTACTCCCGCAACCTTTGAGCAGCCTAATTTTGGTTGCTGCAGCAGTCCTTGCATCGATAGGGCCATCTTCAACCCACCAATCATTCGTAGCATCCGGTGGCCATTTCGAGAGGAACCTACAAACAAAGTAGGGTGTATGTTATTAGTTTACTACGAAACATGTAGGGAACAACGTATGACATGCGTTTCAACATACGGATGTCATCGTCGGTGGTATGGGGAAGCCTTCAACTTCTTCGGCGGGTGGCATCGGTATGAGAAATGGCTCGCTTGCTCCGGTCTCAAGATTTGCAATGTAAATCCTCCGTGACGGGAACTCAAACTCAGCCACGGCGTCGGCACCCGTAGTGGCCAAACAAGAGGTGTATGTTGGGTCGCCTGAAGTTTTCTTTTCTGTTTTGGTGGTGGAGGAGGAATGTCAGTGCAAGAAATTCCCTCTTTATCCTATTCAGCCGCATCTCAGCCATCCACCAGGTTCCCGTGACGGGACATCCCGCATTAAACCATCCACCCACCGCCCGGAAAATGTCCCTTGCAAGGCATCATACAACTCTATTGCGGTCCACTCCTTGAAAACATTGTATTGGGTGGTGGCCGGGCACCACTGGTTTAAGCCATTCACTGTCTCGCCAGCCCACCGCCGCATAACCCTCTCTCCTAGATACCACGCCTCCCATAAGGTGACTCCAAAACCACATGTTTCTTGGCTTTATCCTCACTTTCCCGCACATACCGGGCAGATCATCACCCCATGGATTCCATATCACCCTAGTCACCGAGGCATTCTCCGCCGCTCCTTGTACAATGTCATGTCTTTCAAGTTCTTCCCTTGCGATCCTTGTGCCCAGTGTTTTCCCCTTGGGAATGAGGTCCTCCCGCCCCAACACCTAAAGACTCGAATGAGGGGCCTATGTCCCTAAAGTACTCAAGCCCAAGCTTGCCATGCCTCCCAAGAGCCACCACTACCAGCTCGACCCCCGCTTAATCCGTCCATGTACAAATAAAGGGTTCCCAAGCCCGCACTTCCCCAATCATACGTCTTCATTGCAGGGATGTCTTCCACACATGATAGCCAGAATGTATCGACAAACCCACTGCTAGTGTCAGCCATAAATGTAGTGCCGATGAGGACGAAGCAAAACACCCGCAGGAGGTGGTCCCTTCTGTCAGGAGTACTGACATCGTAGGTTTCATAATCCTTCATGATATCTGTGTACTTAACTTCTTTTTTTGTACCACCTTTCCCAAAGTGGTCCCCGACAGCCTTCTCTAACCTCCTAGCATCGTCCCGTATGGTTATGTCAACTCGGGAGCCTCTTACCCGAACATCTCAAACCGCTTATGGCGGAAAATCAAGAGGCGTCATGGTCATCTCACCAATCGGGGGAAGTGGAACGAATGTGTGGTGTCCCACCGAAGTAGCTCAAAGCCCGCATCGGTTGACGGTCGCAGAAGTCCTCTTCATTGCATTTTTAAACTCCTCCAGACCACCGTGTCTCTTGAATGAATCCTTCACGTACCTTGGCAGTTTCATCGTACCATCTAACCATAGTTGAAGAAGCCCCGTGGCCCCGAAGGTTGTAAGGTGGTCCTGTTCATGGTTCCACCAAGATGTCAATCTCCACACACAACCATCTGTCACAAAAACTGTTATAGTAAGCGAAATGTACCTTGTGCCGAGGATTTGACACGTGATGCTCAAGTCGTAATATAGCTCGTATTCCCGAATACTCCAACCAACTTCACGGGCTTGATCGACGATTCCCCTTATCACACGGCATTCGGGGTTCATACCGAGCTTGTATTTCCATCATCCGACTACCCATCCTGAGCCATCTAAAGGATGACTAACAAGAGAAACCCCCAAGAAAGAGGAAACAAGAATCCGCAACCTCGGTGCCCGCCACACCGTTGAGAAGAACTGGGCAACAAACCTGGGTCCTCAAGTCGACGGCCGGAGTCGGGAGTCCGATGCCGTTGTCTACCGCCGCCGGCCACCGATCTAGGCGCCAGCTCTCCGAAAGATCGCATCCATGGCCGCCGCAAGTGCTGGAACTCGTTCTTCAGGATCGAGGATTTGGAGAAATCGCTGCACTTAACGGTTACTGTGTAACCGCCAAGTGTGACGTCATGTCACTGTCCGATCCTTAGGTGCCTAAAGATGTACACTGGCAACGTTTAGGGTCCATAACTGTCTCATTGGGGCGCCTTAGACCCGTCAAATGATACATGTGTCATTTCGTGCCCTCTTGAGGTCCCCTGGCCCAGTTGCCTTCAGATGAAAGTCAAATGACTCATTGATGGCCTATTCGGTTATTTTACCCGACACACTTTAGGGATCCAGAAAGGACCACAATTCCTTCGAATCGTCACCGTAGCCTTTTCGGTCCCCACTTAAGGGTTCGTGGCAACGTTTTGGTGCCTCCACAGGTTCAATGTGTCACATTAGGACCATAACGAACGTCAGGGTATCACTTAAGGACCTCTAAAGTATACGATGTAGAATTTTTGGGGCCTAGATTCCTCGCTGACTACAACAAACGACTCGTATTTAAATTTAACGTAGCCCTTTTAGACCTTCTCGTAACGCTATATGTGACGCCTAACGCTAATTCCATGTACATTAAACCCTATTGTGCCAACATAACATCCAGAATATTTACATGAACTTTCAACTGTTACACGGAAAGGTTTTTCCCACCAACTCAACTAAAAATCCTACTGCTAATACCATATTACACACGATCTTTCACCACCTTTGGTTTGTACACTCTTTTTTTCCCTTTCTTCCTCGGCGTACCTTCGACCTCCGTACTGAATTCTGGACTCAAGTGTTGCACACCATCAGCAGCCGGACCACCACACTCTACAGCAGGGCGTTCTCGAAAAGTCCATGGACGTCACTTGCCGTCTGTTACCCTCCCTCGTGTAGGCCTATCAAGCTCTTCCAACTTCAGACGGTGCCATAGGATGGCATGGTCCTTAACATGGGTGAATAATGCGTTTGTCTCACTTGCAAGTAGTCGGAGAGCCAATTTACACCGCTTTCTCATGTGAGCGCCACTGAAATTTGAATGGAACAACGATCGTTGACATAACTATTAATAAGGTAAACACAACTAGTATTACATGTAATAATCACCTCAGATGTAGTATGTTTGTCATATTTATGAGGTTTCCCATCCAATAACAAACAAACACCCCGCAATCATGAGCATTAGGTCTGGCTAACCGGTGTAACCCTTCTTGCAAAATCACAAAAGCTAAAACCAGCTGGCTTCACTATGGCATCCATTGCAGGGCACCGCAATGCGTAAACAAAATGGCCTTAGATAAACCTCTAAACATGACAACAAAGCCAACCTGTCAAAGTTGAACTTTAAGGTCTCGAGAGGCATACCAACTTGTCCAAAGACAGCCCGATACCGTGCCGGTGACTCATTACTCCCACCTAAGCTATCCCATACGCCAATGTATTTCCCTCGAGGAAGAAAACAACCAGATAGAAGTGTCCGGAATCAATTACGTTAACCGGCACAAACACCGCACACATTTACGCAATTTCAAATCAACATTTCAACATGTCAATGACAACCACACTAAAACAATATTACTTGCTTGCCTAACTGCTTCAAGTTCGTTGCATTCAACCTCACGTCTTCGGGAATCCACCTCAGCCGTATGGCCCTGCCGAGGGCGAACTGTGCACTTACATCAGCAGACCTCGCCAAATTTAAATTAAATAACAGTTACTAAACATCACCGGCAACCCTATGTTAATCACACATTTCATAACAAACCTGTAAATCCACCGGGAAATACCAACTCTCAAGGAGTTCCTTAAGAGGCCGCTGCCTCTCTTGAAGGAATAACACCCACGTATTCACAATCCCATCACATAGCATTTTGTTCGAGATAGGCCTCGCTGAAATGTCCCATCGCTCAAGGAAGTAGCCCTGCACTCCTAACCAGTGCTCCTGGCCCATTAAACAGAAATTCGGTTACTCAAATGCACTCTCAATGACCATGCTCGCAGCCCTTACAAAAGACTAATTTCAAGACACTAACACTTACTTCTCATCCTCCCTATGATCAAAAGCATAAGACACTATTTTGTGGTCAACCTCGCCAAAGCTTTTGAAGCTCTCACATTAAATGGTCCAGCCCACATCAAGTTCGGGTGACCAGCCTTCTTCACATGAATCCAAGGCATCCTCTGGAAAGGTCCGCCACCGGCATTCTTCTCGACTGCCTTCCTTGGGAACATACCCTCGTAGAACCCTCTCGTGATCTGTGCCAATTAATGCAATCGCTTCTCAAAACGCACCGCTACAATATGCATATAGAATTCTATGAACTAAAGAACGACTGAAATAAAAGCATCTTACCTCGACGCATGAATGCTTCGACCTCCCACCACCGGTGCCTCTGCCGCACCCGGGACTACACAACCGTCACTATCTTGCTCCTCCTCAACAGCTGCGGCCTTATAGGTCACCGCACTCACCTTCTCAACCCCCACTCCCTTCTCGCACAGTGACGCCACCTCGGTTTCTACATTCCCATCAACCTTACCCTTCACAGGAGTATTCTCACCACTCCTCAAATCTGGCCGCCTCTCAACAACATTCACCGACGGTCCTCCCCTTGTGCATCAACATGACCAGACCACCTTTCAAGAAATGGTAACAATTTCTTCAACTCTCCTCTCGCAGCCCATCAACTTCCTTACGCAAACCACAATTCTCTTCCCGCAGCTTGGTCACTTGTTTCTTCAAACTTCTCTCATTCCCCTGCAACACAAAAACTTCCTCCCGCAGAGCCTTAACAAACCCAATTTCACGGCGCAGTTGCCTCACCTCCATCCTTAGATCCACATCCTCACGACCCTCTCCGGCAGTAACCTCGGTCGTACTCTCCTTCTTCACCGCTATTGCCTCGCAGCCTCACCTCCCTCTTCTTCGGCCTCCATATTCTCATCACATGCAAGGCCCTACATGGTAAGGGAAACCTATAAGTACCACAAGATCAAGCATTGCTGGAACTGAACAAATTCAACATACCTCATACAAACGCATGTACGTAACGGTCATCTCAGAGAAAAGAAGACTACGGCTGGAATTTGCTTCGGGATCCTCGCCCGCGCAGCTTGCAATCTTTCTCGATAAAACATCTACAATAATGTAAGGGTGGTTTGTAAATTTCATATTACGGGATTACGGAAAACATGAGTACGCTAACCACAAAGAACCATACCGTAGAAATATTGTACAGCCCCGACCTTCGGGATATATTCCTCACCGTGTACTCCATTCACAAAAGTCTCAACACTCCCGACCAACTCACGAAAGCATAACGGCCCCATGACCTCTTCGCCCCATTCGCACACCCACTACATTCTTCATTGGGTGGTTGTAAATCCTTTTCCGGGAGGAGGACAGAGAACAGTCTTGAGCCAAGAGATCGTATGCTATACGTACCATCGTCTGTCGGCGCTCCCACGCAACACATCCACAATCGACTCATGTGAAACAATGGTACGCTCACCAACTTCACACAAAACGCATCACATATCTCCTTACCGGGCTTCACATTCTTGCTGTTTCTAATGTCCTCTCCCCATCTTCTATACCCATAATGTCACAAAAATCTTCAGCGGTCAATGGATATGTCCGCCCACCAAATGCTATGTCATTGCTCGCGTACTCCATGAATTTAGCAGGTCCTTTATCGACTTTTGTTAGTGGGATCACCCTTCAACCCCAACAAGCTTTTGAAGGACTATCCCCTATCATTTCATGCCTCTCCCGACTCAACCCACTAACTACGCCGTAGAATGTCCGGACCTGGCATCTCAACACTATCTTCATCCCGCCATCCCCACCATCACCCCACTTCGCCTTATCCTCGGGTGACATCTCATTCCACACATCCTTTATGCTTTGTCCCTCGTCAAGGCCAACATCACCAGCCTTTAACTTCACCATAAAGTCTACTTTGTAACAATGAACCATATTATATACTCGGACATATTTTAGGGAATCACAAAATTAAACTATTTCACGCATGAAACTTATCAAAATTGTTCCACGCATTGCCACCGATCTTGATAGCTCTCCTCTTCTTACTCGCCCACTGCTCCAAATGGTATAAACAATAAAACGTTATCGCGTGTAATGCAAATTATGATGAAATCATTGTTTACACTACATAACACCGTGACGCTGTTCATTGTACACCATAACGTCAATACTACTCTCAATCGCTGTTTTGGGACGAATCGCACCCTCTTCTTAAACCGTCGAACTATAGGGCCTCTCGGTATGTCACCGTCCGCTTTGGAGGCTAGAAGGGGGTCTAGAACTCAACAGACCTTCGCGCCAAGACGTCTTCTTCTTCCCCACCCTTCCTTTTCCTCTTGCTTCTGGTTGACCCACTCAGGGTTGAAGAAGAATTCGAATCCTGCGTCACAAACTAAAGAACCCTAAAACTTGGAAGCTACTCGCAACCGGATCAAACGTATAACTTTCGAACACGAAAAGTTGAGCGTGTGCCGACTTATCTCAAATGCTACTTAGATGCTTGTTGACGACGGTGGAAGATGTTCGCTGGTGCAATGAAGAAGGAGGAGGAGTGGAAGTTACGCACTGGCTCCCGGTCCGACCGTGGAGAAGAACGTGGAAACGGCAACCGTTACTTCACGGTTGCCTCCAAAACGACGCTCGTTTTGGTATTTGAACGCACAAAAAAATTGGTACTTCAACTCCTTCAAACTTCGGTACTTCAAAATAGAAAAGCCTCTTTCTTCTGCGTCTTCGCCCTTCTCGTGTCGTCGACATATGGCGGCCTATCGGGGTCACAAATATGCAAATATACAAATAAGACAATATAGCTTCTAGGAAGACCAATGCGTGGGAGTACAACTACAACAACCCTCTTAATCATCACCTAGGTGATATTTCACCCACTAGTCCAAATGGTTCATTTACAAAGTAATCTGGAAGTCCAAGCCCAGCTAATTGAAAAATTACATATCCATCTCTCATTTTCCAAGTGTTCTAGGTGGGTGAAAATTCACCCGGGTGATAAATATCACCTACGCGCGTCCAACAACATTCGAAAGAATGCCAAAAACGGTCCTCCCCTTTTTGATGTTCTTTGTTTTTTTTCTAACTTTTGTATTTGTTTCAACCAAGTATGCATCGCGGCCGTCTCTTTTCTTAAGGGCCAATTGCTTTATCTCAACTACAATCATCATAAAATCTAGTAAAAATTCTGGAGTAAATTTCATACACAGTCTCTTAAAAATAATTATTGTCCTGTTTTGGTCATATTTTAAAAATTTATCCTATTTTGATCCTATCTAAGAATTCACTGTCATATTTTGGTCATTTCCGTCCATTGATGCCGTTACTCTTGACGGATCTCTATGAAAGTACCATTTTGCCCTTCTGATTACCTGACGTATGTGCGAGTGACACGTGCGGAAGGCTTAATGTTTTCGGCGATAACCCTAACTGGGAAATTGAAGAAATGCCGACGCCGAGAGTCATGGGGGATATGATCCTGTTACCAAACGGCGACGTTATGATAATCAACAGCGCCGAATCGGGCACCGCCGGATGGGAGCTCGCCCGGAACCCTAACACTCAGCCGATCATCTACTACCCTCCGGCGAGATAATTCTGGGTCATGAATTCGTCTCCGAGACCGAGAATGTACCATTCAACGGCAATTCTATTACCCGACGACCGGATATTAGTCGGAAGGTATGTATTACAACTTTACCGTTGTCGATTTCCCCACCGATCTGAGCCTCGAAGCTTTCTATCCTTCATACTTATCGAGATCCTACATGTTGGATTATTTCTTTTGCAAGAAACCGATTTTGATGATCACAAAAGTTTTGGGTGTTTTATGAAAAGTTTTGAAAAGCTGTTAAATAATTATGCATTTTGTTCGTGCAAATGTGTTATGTAGCCCGTTTTGATGCCCAAGTTGCTATTTAGTCTAAAAGCCCATTCGGTAAAAGTGTTTACGAAGAAGAAAAATAGTGCGGTAGTTGTAATTGTTTAGGATGTTCGTTTCAAATTTAAACGTTACCCTCGGTGATTCCATGGAGATTTTCGTGCGCATCCTCTGTCAGAAATAGCTGTTGGGACGCGCTATTTAATCGAGTGCAAGGCTTCATGAAGAACAAGTTAAGAGATTGATCAAGAAGAAAAAGCTCTCGGTTTGCAAAGAAAAGATCATACTAAAGCTCTCGGCATATTCCAAGATCAAAGCTTCTACTTCGTTCTAGATTGCCTACTTTATTTTGAGAGAGAGAGAATCGGTCCGTTTTTCGTGAAAAACCTCAAAAGGTTGAGTAGTTTTCTCTTTTGTAAGGTTTGTTTTGGTGAGCCTCGGGGGATTTTGTTAGGTTATTAGTGAGCCTTTGGGAAAACTATTTTGGTGAGAGTTAGGTTGTTTTGGTGAACCTTGGGAAAACCAAAAATAGGTTTTAGTTGAGCCTCGGGAAAAACTTTGTATACTTTAGGTTTGTGTCGTTTTAAAGTATAGTGGAAGGAACTCTCAAGTGGTGAGCTTGAGGAGAGGGCGTAGGTCGTAGACCGAACCTCTATAAATTCTTTGTGTCATTCTTTTCGGTATTTTATTTTGGTTTCTCGTTTTACCTCTCTGGTCGCGTTTTTGTAAACGGTTTGAGTGTGCTACAGCATCTTAGTTTTAAGAAAAAGATTTCGTTTTTAGAGTCAACCAATTCACCCCCTCTTGGCTGCTATCCGGGACAACACTACATGCCATTGAGGTGTGCCGGAGCCCGTTACGAGATTTTAGGATACGAATCATGTTCGGTGAGATTCAAGGTGGCGAAATCGGCGATCGACACAAGCAAAGCTTCGGTGGTTATAATTGCACCGGCGTTCACGAGTCATTGTTTTGGGATGAATAAGAGGATGGTGGTGCTGAAAACGGTTGAGGTGAAGTCGGAGGGTCGTCTGCATGAAGCGACCGTCGTTGGTTAAATTGCTCCGTCGTTACTACTTGTTTGTGGTGCTCAATCGAATACCGAGTCCGGGCTTTAGCATTAAATGCGACGGTTCCCTCACCTCCGATCACCCATATTCGTACAAACACGTTGGCAACATATTTTTAGCTATGTCATAATGTTGGTCCGAGTGAGCGTCACGTCAGGTAATCAAGGGGACAAAATGGTACTTTTACAGAGATCCGTCAAGAGTAATGACATCAATGGACAGAAAGGACCAAAATAGGATAGTGAACCCTTAGATATGACCAAAACATGACAAGTTTTTAAAATAGTACCAAACAGGATAATAATTATTTTTACGGGACTGTGTACGGAATTTACTCCAAATTTCTGCACAAATATGCAATATAATCGGGGAAGATGGCTAAGATGCAATTAAGAATAAATATAGGGGGCTAAAGGTGTAATTACCAGTATATCAATATAAAAGGTTGTCCTCCAAGCAGAGCTAGAAAAAGCTGCTGTTTACGGCCGTGCGTTTCTTGGCCCCCAATCTTCTCTCAATTCTTTCCCCAATCGTAATTCTTACCCTAATTTTTACCGTTGAAGCCTTCCCTTTTAGTCTCTTCTCCGGGTTGCTACTCCTTAAGCAAATACTCAAAGATTGATGTTGTTAACCAGAGCGATTGATTTTGTCTATCTTCATTGAAAAGTTTACTTCTCGATCATAAGATGCTCAAAGATGAATTTTTTTCAAGATGGGTCTTTTGACGGAGCCTTGTTGGGCGATGAACGGCGGCCGTTGGCCTTGTAGCAACGGAATTATCGAGTTGGAATGATGGAATTCCTGGCTTTTCCTCTGCCTCTGTCCCTTCCGCTGAGAAAATCCCAGTTGAGATATCGATAGAGGAATGGCAACTGTGGCAGGAATTCATCGAGCTATTGCAAAGCCAGAGTCCTGATGGTGATGAGAGCAAGAGGGCCGTTTTTCAAATCCTGTTCGATCAAATCCCCAAGAAGAAGAGGTCCCAGAGGAACCGGAAGCGCAAATTAACCAGTGAGCAACAGGTTGTTCTTCCTTGCGTTGGAAATCCACTTCAAATGACCATGGAGAAGCGCCAAGTTGGGACAGAGCAGTTGCAAGAATCGACCAGGAAGGAACAGCATAATGCCAATGCGTGCCACAAACATAATCTTAAAGATTCCTTAGAAATCGACGACGAAACCAGGAAGAATCGACCATCATCAGCATCAGCCTGCATTTCAGTTGAAGACCTGCCAGAGTCGTTCAGGTCTTTCATCGAACAGATGGGGGACACGAACCCGATTCTCGTGGTGCAGAAACAACTTTACAGATCCGACATCAACCCAGACCAAAACCGGTTCTTGATTCCGAGAAAGAGAATGAAAGATGAGTTCTTAACGGCAGAAGAGTCACATCTGCTGGAAAGTTACCACAAAAACAAGTACTCAGAGGGCGACATGAGAGTGGTGATGATCGAGCCGTCGCTGGGGAAGAGCAGGTTGAGCCTGAGGGTGTGGAACGCCAACTCGAGGACACGATTTCTGGTGAAAGATTGGAAGTTGGTTGTGAAGAGGAACGAGTTAAAGATCGGGGACAGAGTTCAGCTCCGGTCCTTCCGGATTGGAACACAGCTCTGCTTTGCTCTCCCTGTTTCTGGGTCAGGATCTTTCTCTGCAACACTGACAATGGATGAAGAAAACTGTAGCAGGATTTTGCAGTAAAGGTAACAAACTGTATTATATGTTTGATTCTCCCAAGGTAACTGACGATCAGTATTCTTAGTTTTATAACCGATGACTAAGTGGATTGACTCAATATTTGTTGTTCAAGATGTAACAAGTTACAAAAAATCGACACTTTTTGAATATTGAAAGAGAATGTGTTAGAGGAAAATGGGAGGTGGATTTGAATTGTTGTCAATAAATTGTGGATCGCTGTTGCTATGAACACAAGGTGTTGTTGAAAAAGTTGCCTTTGTGTTTTGTTGATTTGTTATATGTAAGAGGAAAAAAATACTATTGATTTGGTATAAAGTTGAAAAAAATTGGAAATATAACATTTTGAAAATTCGTTGCTAATGTTTAGCCAAAATGGAAAGTTTATCCACAAGCTAATTTTACGGGAGATTTTGTCATAAATGTTTTATTTGGGGGGCAATTTGCCATCAAGTGTGAAATACGGATGATGTTATTTACCAACTAGTTGGAAAACCACTAGTTATGTTGTGTGTGTAAATATCCAACTAAAAAGGTATTTTAGTCTTTAAAATTTTTAGTTAGTTAGTTAAATTAGTTAGATAGTATTAGAATCAATTTAGTGGTTTTACCAACTAGTTGATAAATAGAAAGATGGTGAAATACTAACCAAAATATGAAAAAGACACATTTAGTTCAAAACTTCTTAATTTTCAAAAAACATTTCCCCAACAATTTGAAATATGGAGTGACAATTTTAATCATTCTTCAATCATGTTTTTCTTTTGCACTAGAGGTTGTCATTTCTTTTGTTTCACTCATAACGACTGTGTTTGGGAACAATTTTTCAAAGTAGTATCGAAAAAACTATCAACTATAGCTTTTTGAGATTAGTTGTTAATTGTTTGATCTCAACTATTAAAAATTATCCAAAACACTACAACTAATCAAAAATTTATTTGCCAAATGGGTCTAACATCTTCATTTGTGTTCCACAACTCTCCATTCCTCTCGTCGATGGTGTTCTGGGATAACATCTCTTTTCAATGCGTTTTAATTTGCTTAGATCTCGAATAATCATTTCGCAATTTGATTTGTCATTCAATTTTGCTTTTTCTTTGTGATTCGGTGTTGCCTCATCCATATTGTTTTTAATTTGTTTTGTTTTCGTAGGAGATTAGATTGTATGTTGAGCAATTTACCAATTGTTTGGAACTGATTTTTTTTTAAGATTTTGGTTGTGGACTCATCCGTGTGTCTTATGTTATTTGTTTCTATTTTCTTATGTTTATTAATCGTAATTCCAAGGACCAAATTAGAAGCTCCAGTGAAGGAGTTAAGGTGTTGCTTCTTTTTCTTCTTGACATAATGTATTTGGATTCAAATTCAAGTTCTCAAAATCTCAAACATTTGAAAGTTCCGATTGTTCTAAATCATAAAATGACATAAAAGTTGGAGCTTAAAGGAATACAATATGACAATTTTGAATCTCTTATATGTTGAACAAGTTCGAGAATTTTTAGGTGTACATAGTCGAAGAAGAATATTGGCAACTGGAATTGTTTAATCACTCATCTTTTCATGTTTTGTTATGGTTTTCTTGTTTTAAGACAACTATCGCTGCGGGAAGGAAAACATGAATGAAAAATGATTACAAATGAGGCGCTTCTCTATACAAATGTAAGTGTCGTTTGGTTATTCAAATTAATAAAATTTTGGAGGTGAGCTCCCTTCGTTCCTAAAAAAATGACTGCAAATGATATTTTTCAAATGTTGGGAAAATGTTTCTCAAAAATAAAAATTTTATGGGCTAAAACTGACATTTTTGTCATGCGTGTTCCGTTAGTATTTCATGGTCGGTGGTAAAATTGCCGCAGATATAACTTTGATGGCAAAGCCTCCCTAAAAAATAGCTAGATGTCAACATTTCCTTTTTGGCAAATATAAGTGACAAATTCTCCCTTTTATTCGAAGTTGCAACTACTTTTATCGAAATGTTATAACTAATCGGAAAAGTGTTTTTAGACAACTAATTGGTTTAGGGGCAACTTTACCACTCAATTGTGACTAAAATGATAAATTTACTATCATCCTTTTAAAGTGCTTGTATTTATCAACTTAGACAATAGGACAAATTCACGATTCTCCCATTTTCGTAATTAGTGTATTTTACATCCTCTGCTTTTTCCAAAATACACCATTCAACAAAAATACCATATTTTTCATCTTACTATACATTTATATATTTAGGGATATATTTAGAGAAAATTATTGTAGATGAATAGTAAGTTTTTGTGTTTTTCTTTTGTTGTTTTTTTCTCTCTAATAGTTTGGGTTATATTTGCAATTAGCCTTACATTCTATTAACATTTCGATCCCCTTATTCTTTGCATGTTTAGTTTTACCCTTTTTCCTCTTAAGATGTTGCCAATGATAGATATGAAAATGAAAATGGTTTTATTATTTTATTCTATTAACATTTTGGTCATCTTATTCTTTGCATGTTTTGTTTTACCCTCTTTCTTCTTAAGATGTCAATGATAGGTATGAAAACGAAAATGGTTTCAAAATTGTGATAATTTAAAATAGATAAACATGGGGGCAAAAATGAAATAACAAAATGAGAATTTGGAGCTTAAGAAGCGAGCATGCGCATCGTCTACTAAACTAAAGCCGAAATTAACCTCATTTAGCAACACTTGACAGTCCAACTCAACCAACACAGACGACCAACCACGTCTCTGTGCTTCACGCAAATCTCATAAAATTGCAGCGGCTTCCACATACCATGGATCAGCGGCGACAAACCGAAAATCAAGCGAAGTGATATCGATTAAAACACCCAAATGATCACGCGCGATCATTCATGCTGCAGCAAAACTATCTTCTTTTCGTAAAGCGCAATCCATATTAATTTTAATTAGTTCCACAGGTGGTGGAGACCAGCGTGCAAGATTCCGCTACAGACTGGGCATTGCACGGGCGATTTACATCATACAAAGTAGTCAACCATGCCATTATACTCATATTCTTCCCAAATTTCACATTATACTCATTTTATTGGAAAAAGTACAACTTTGTAGAATATTTTGAATCATATTAGTAATAAACAATATCATTTTAATTGTTATAAAATTGACAACCTAAAGTTTTTAAAATAATGAAATCATCCCTAAACTTTTGAAATCATAACGAAATCATCCATAAACTTATAAACCTTTATCATTAACATATTAAAACAAAAGTGGTTAAAGTGATTAACTTATCGGGACAAAATGTAAACTTTATAATTAGATCCATAAAATTTTACAAATTTAGCCCCTTACAAATTATATCCATATTCTTGAAAAAATTACAAAATTGTAGTATATTTTGAATCATATTAGTAATAAACAATATCATTTTAATTATTACTCTCTCCGTCGCATAAAGATTGTAGCTTTCTTTTTCTGTTTTCATAGTATTTAATCTACGATTTATTTTTATGTACTTATAGACATGTAAAGTTAAATGATTCATATGCTTCTCATAATATGCAATCTAAACTATATGTGTGTATATATATATATATGTATAATATTTTTCACTAGCTTTGCAATCTTTACGGGAGAAAGGAGTATAAACTTTACAATTAGACCTAAAGTTCTTAAAATATGCTCTATCCATCCCACAAAGGTTGTCAGCATTACTATATTGGGTTGTCCCATAAAGGTTGTCAAGTTTCCTAAAATATAAAATTTTCACCACCACTTTCGTAAAATTACCCTTACTTATCCTTACCATTTTAAACACTTATTTTTATATACCTTTTTTATAGCGAGGGTAAAAAGGTCAACACATTACTATTCTCTCACTTTACTTAATATCTGTGCCTAAACAAATCCTACAACCTTTGTGGGACGAAGGATTGATTTTTCTCCATCATTTTTAAAGACACATTTTACCATTTAATTATAAATTTTTATACATTAACATATTTATTCCTTAAAGTTTTATGCATTAAACTTTTCCAAAAATTAGAAAAGATGCACAATTAGTCCCTCAACTACTAAAACTTTACAAACGATTCGTGAAGTTTTTTACACTTTTATATATTGGTGGACCTTTCACCCAAAAACTAGAATTAATCATGTATAGTTTAGCCCAAAGCCTTAAAAACCCATCAACTTAGAAACTATCATATATCTCACATTGCCTAGAAAGCTCTAAGAGCACTCACCCCAACACTATAAATACCCCCAAGAGACTCTCATTTCTCACCATGTTAATCTTGGACTTAACATTTGCACTATCTGTGGGAATCCGGGCAAAAGACCCAATGGATACCACACTTGTGCATCCTCATTCAATAAAATGTCTTCGAGTAATAATATAAGATTTTTCATATGCCCTCTAGAGCCATTATATATCTTTTGGGACCATCACATGTCCTCCGGGGCCATCAAAGTGTCCTTCGAGCCATCAATATGCCCTCCGAGGTCATCATGCATACGCCCTTCGGGACAATCAAAATGCCCTTTGGGGCTTGGTAACGCACTTGGGGCCGAGAAACATTCTTGAAGAATAACTCCGGACCAAGTAACATGGTGGGAACATGGTTGAGGAACATGGTCGAGTAAGCAGTATAAACTTTATAATTAGATCTATAAAATTTTACAAATTGACCTCCTTACAAATTTACATACTCACATAAAGGCCTTAACAACACATCAACTTAGAAACTCATATATCCCACTTTGCTTAGAAAACTCTAAGAGTACTCACCCTCAACACTATATATACCCTCAAAAGACTCTCATTTCTCACCATGCTTGGACTTAATATATATTAACGTATTTAGTCCTTAAAATTTTGAAAAGATTACTAAAGATAAACAATTATTCCCTAAACTTTTAAAAACTTAACGAAATGGTCCCTAAACTTTTAAACGTTTATCATTAACATATTAAAACAAAAGTGGCTAAAGCTTATACATGGATACAATGTAAACTTTATAATTAAACCCATAAAATTTTACAAATTGACCCCTTACTTACAAATTTACTTTTTCCCCATTCCAATGTACTTAAACCAATATTCAATAAATATAATTTGTTACTATTATTATAGTAAAGGTTCAACCTATGTCACATTGATATTCATTTTATTTATAACTTGTTACAATTACAAATTTATGTTTATGTTTTTATGTAATTTTCATTATACAAGAGTGTACCCGAACCGTAAGGTGGGTATATACACTAATTTGATCTGAAACGTGTACTCTATGAACTGCTGATTAATTTCCATTTGCGCTCTTTTCAATCTGAGAAATTTAAGGTAATTTCTTGAAATTTGGAAATTTGATGGAAATTTGGAAAAAGGTGGAGAGAATGAGGAGGAAGGTCTCGAGACTAGAATTAGTTTAGGTTAAAACACAGAAAAAGTTTTCTTCAAACAAAAAAATGAAAAAAATGTGAAGCCCCCTCCCATTTTGGGACTTCCTTGTCCGACCCAAATACGCATAACAATGTTAACTTTTCTAAATATGTGTTATATATATATATATATATATATATATATATATATATATATATATATATATATATATAATATTTGAGTGAAACTCTCAAATATATAAAACATAAAATGAAACCATTCAATTTTACTCCCACCCCATAATAACCATGTTAATTCGGGCACTTTACAAAAGTACATAATTCAACGCTACTCATACTTTGAACTAAAACAAATACTGAGAGGCTTTGGAGGGGCTAGTGAAGAAGCTTGATGGGCCTTTGCCCTCGAGCCCATTTTCAATGGGCCTAAAGCTCTCTCTTAGATTATTAACCGTTTCTAAAAGGTGGGCTTTTGGGCCTTCTAAATCTAGGTTTGCGTATAGTCGGTGAAAAGCCTAGGATTATATTCGGTTGGGTGCCTCAACATACTCATTAGGGGTTTCAAAGTTGGCCCAAAAGAGGTGAATTTTTTTTTTCACTCCACAAACTCACCATGAATTTTCTTCTTTCTCATTTTAGGACCTATGGTGAGTTCTACAAAAGTGAATTTGGGCAAATTCACAATTCACGTGAGAATGCTCATTTGGGCAAATTTACAAAAGTGTTTTGCTGTTGTTGGCAGTGGTGCCCATCTCGCAAGAGCTGGTCCAATCCTCTGCCGCAGGTGGCCCGATCGTCGTCGTCACCGGTAATCGGCCGGCTGAGGAACCTCCACATTAGCAGCCGAGCCGTGGCGGAGTCGCGGCGGCCGATGGAGCGGAACGACTTGTCCGGAGCGTACCATCTGTTGTCATCCGCTCGGGCTCTTCTAGTCCAGTCCGGCGCAGAGGAGTTTCTCCGGTCCGTCGAGGCGGAGTTGGCGGAGGTGAACCATCGGCGGCGGTCTGGAAGCGAAAGGAGCGGCGGTAACTCAAATGGAGCGAAGTTGTTGGTGATGTTTTTCTTCTTTTGTAAGGAGGAGTTTTCCATGTGGGGTTAGCGCAGCCGGCACCGGAGGAGTTTTCCGGCGAGAGGAGTTTTCCGGCGAATCGGGAGCACTGGGTGAAGACGATGGCGGAGGTGGCGCAGGGTCTCAAAGTTGAGTTTGGTGAATTAGATTTTCTAATTCACCATGATTTTGGGAATGAGGTGAATTAGATTTCCCCAGTTTTAAGTTTGACACCCCTATTAAAGGGCTTCAAACTTCATTTTGTGGAGGTGAGGATGAGGAGTGATTTACTTCCAAAATTCATGGTGATTTTAGAAGTTTTTCACTCCTCCAAAATCATTTGAGGTGTGAATATTAGTTTTTCATCGTGAAAAAATGAAATTTAACATTTAATCTATGATTTTTGTTCTTCAATATTTTAATATCTAAAGATTAATAATTTATATGTAAATAATAAATGAACATCTAGTTTCTAAATATATTTTTAGTGATTTTTTTAGTGAACCATGAAAAATTGGAGGCGGGGCTTGACACTCCGTGAAAATACGTTGCCTTTTGGGGTGAATTCACCACGACAACTCCTCACCCGAGACAAAAGCCTCGTAATCGCTTCCTCGTTGACGCCGCGTCGTTCTTCATCATCAACCCTCGCCGCCGCCGCCGCCGCTTCTTAAGTTGAGCTGGTCGAGGCTTTTTCACGCTCGATCTCATCGAGATTCGGGTAAGATTTGAGGTAGATGTCGATGTCGCGGTATAGATCATTGTCGAATTTTTCGGCGGTTTTCGCGAATCTCCGCCTCGTGGTGGAGCTCGTTGTTTCTTCATTTTCTCGCCTTTAACACTGCCTAAATATGAATCGTCGACCGTTACATGCTCGAGATCCAGAAATCGCAAATCGTCGCCCGCTTAACGACGGTGACGGCAATCGATCGTGATTGTCGGTGGTTGCAGCTGGGAATGGTGCGTCAGCAGTCGAGCGACGTCGTGGAGGTGGAGGCGCAGCTGATTGAAGTGTTGGGAGCGGTGAAGACGTGGGATTGGGCTGACGAGGCGAGTCCATTGTTCTTTTGGCAGATCTTGAAATAAACGACGCCGATTGGCCTCGGCTCCAATCGAGGAGGATGTGCTGGTGGTAGGGAAGATGTCGGCGCTGGTTGGGACTGTTGACTCGGGCTAGTGGAGGTTCCAGACAGAGGTGAGAGGTGGAGGACGGATTTGCTTGGGTTTGGCCGATTTCACGTGAAAAATTAAATTCACTTTGTCTTTTACACCCGACGTCCGAATTTTCAAGGATGATTTTTATTGGTGACTAATTTGTGAATTCAACAAGTGATTCACTCTATTTTTTTCACCTTATATGGGGTGTTTGTTTCCTATTAATCCTAAAGCTTCATGGATAAATTTTCTATACTGCATACGGTAATGAGCAACTACGAAATTTTTAAAATTCTACATTTTTATGCTTACACATCTATTTATAATATAAAACAGAAGAAGTTTTAAACAAGACAAAAACAGAAAACTAACTTCAAGAGTGAAGACGCCTCAACTTCACATTGGCGAAATGTTTTTTTAGCCACTTTGGCAAACATCTCAGCTCACCATATTCTACTCCTACAAGTACCATTTTTTCAGGAATGAAATTTTGCTCCTGCCTGGTTAGGAGGAAGCTCCTCCTTTCTGCACACGTGTCGTGATGATAGTGGTTGGAGCCATTACTATTAATTACGGGGCTACCACTATTAGTTATGGGGGTGACAGATCCGTAATTACGTGTGGTAGCACGAACCAATAATAGCATGACACATATGCAGGACGAAGAATTTTTTCCTTTTTTCAGCCAACCATTTTTTTCCGCATGCCATACACACTGCATTAAGCATTGGTCTGGGTTAAAATGCGCACTATGCACGTGTGTGCATAAGCGTTTTGCTTATTTACAAGTTTGTCACACAGGTTTTTTATCAACAATGTTGTCATGTTCAATCAGCATTAATTAGCGATCAACAACATAGTTTATCTTGATCAACATCTCCAAAATAAATGTTGATCTGTAAGGCGGTCAACATCTCATTTAACTTGATCAGCATTGTTGTCGTGTTTGATCAGCATTAATTAATGATCATCATGATGAGTTATCCTGATCAACATTGCCAGAATAAATATTGATCTGCATAGTGATCAACATCATGACCGGTCCTGAGATTTCTAGGGCTTGAAGCAAAAAGAAAAATTGGGGCACCTTGTCAAAATTGTATTTATATAATATATTTTTAAAAAAATATGTATGGTAAGTGACGGATCCGAGATTTTTTAAAAAGGGACCGTTTATATATCGAACGTATATTACTTTCTCAACCTTGAAATTTTTGCAAAATTTTGACTTGATATGGGGACTAAAGCTTGAAAATTTTGACTTTTCACTTCATAATTCTACGCTTTTTTATATTGTACGATGTGGTTAGACGTATAAACCAAGAAACAAATACAAAAATTAACTACAATAATGAATATATAGTTCAAGAAAAAATTCAAACGACTAGGAAACTGAAGAGAAAAAACATATCTAGAAACTAAAAGAACCAATATTGACTATATTTAACATTTTTTATACGTCACTTATTGTAATAAAACTTTTAGAACGAACGAAATATTGACTATAGAAATAATATCACAAAAAATAAGGGGTCCATTACAAGTTTTAAGGAATTTAAAACAATAAATTATATACCAAATATACATATTATTGATAAAAAGAGGTTCATGGACCCCCCCCCTTATTTCACGTAGGTCCGCCTATGTGTATTCCACAACATAACAATAAAACTTTCAATAATAATAAAATGTAATAATGTTAAAAACAAATATATGAAAATTACAAATATTAGTACCTATTTTTTTTGTGTATATATGTGTCTATATATATATATATATATATATATATATATATATATTGGGCCCCTTAAAATTTGGGGCCCCAAGCACAAGCTTTAGTGGCTTGTAGCTATAAGGCCAGTCTTGATCAACATATCCTTATACCTGATCAACATCAATGTCGTGTTTGATTAACATTAAATGTTGATCAGCATGATCAGAATAAATGTTGATCTGCATGGTGATCAACATCTCCTTAAACCTTATCAGCATTGATTTGCATGGTAATCATCATTTCCTTAAACTTGATCAGCATTGATTTGTATAGTGAACAACATCTCCTTACACTTGATCAGCATCATTGTCGTGATTGATCAACATCGCCAGAATAAATGTTAATCTGCAAGGTGATCAACATCTCCTTACATCTGATCAGCATTGATCTATATGGTGATCAACATCTCCTTACATTTGATCAACATCGTTGTCGCGCTTGATCAACATTATGAATGCAGGTCAACATCATGGCTTCTTTTAAACAACATCGCCACTAAAAATATTGATAAACATGGTGATCAGTATCTCCTTACATCTGATCAACATCGATCTACATGGTGATCAACATCTCCTTCTGATCAGCATTGTTGTCGTGCTTGATCAACATGAACATTGCCAGAATTATAAGACAACCGGAATCTTGTCGGTGGTGGTGATGGTGGCCGGAAAACGTGAATCCATGTGCTTCTTTGTGTTTCTTAGTTATAACTAATCTTGTTGATGAGAAATGATAAGAGTTGTTGAGGTGATGATTTGTAATGCGCTATAAAGTTATCGGAAGTTTTACGGTCATGGCAGAGAAGCTCGAATCTGTGCTTTCTGGATCGGAACTGAATAGTGTCATCGGAAATGAGAAGTGTGGTTATGGTAAAGCTTTGGAAATGTAAGGTGAGATGAAGATTGTAGACGATGATGAAGGTTGAATACGAGTCGGCGGTGGAAGACATCGATGGAAGACACGATAGCAATTAATGTAATTCTTACTATCTCTTATGCGTATAGGTTGCACATACCTAATTACTATGGTATAAATTATATAGTTTGACCATTGTTTTCTTTTTCTACCTCCACGTGCGTTCACATCAGCATCACCACTCAACAAAATGAAAAGTCTCCCATAGATTAACTCACAATTTTACCGGCATGTTGAATGTCATTTATTGACATATTCCTCCATTTAATTTAATGTTAACAGATATAGGAAGCCACACTACTGGTTTGTTGCGATGGACTTTAGGAGTGAGAGGAAGGACAACCGAGGGCTGGGTTGGGCGGAGAAACGGTCGGAAACAGGAAGGGATTGGACGTGACGGGAATATTAGAGGAGTGATGGCGGCTTTGACGCAAGCAGTGGTCGCCTTCTTAGAGAAGGGATTTCTGATTACTCCTTCATCTTTATGATTTCGTTCTTTTTTATATGTTTTTATGGATTTTTTTCCTTGCGATGTTGTATCCGCTCTTCCTTCTTCCAGGGCTGCTTCACCCAGGCACCTTATGTAGCAGGTGATAAGCGTGCATTATCGATATATATATTTGCCCTCATTTCATGTGCTTTATCGATAAATATGCTAGTACTTAGTGTGGACGTAAGCATTTTTGCAGTGTTTGGTGTCGGACGTAAAAGGGCCATAAAGAGAAAGCTGAGAACCAAATTGAAGAATCTGGAAAAAGTTCAAGGAATGATGAAAAAAGTGGCCCAGGCGAAGCTCCAGGCGGCCAGCACCTCAGCCCAGGCGGTTGCCCGAACCAGCATCCGAGGAGGTTCAGCGGCCCAGGCGACCAGCCAGGCGGCCCGGGCCCTGAACTAGGCGGTCGCCTGGTCGGGCGAAACCCCTGACGACCCCTTTCCACAGTGTCATGGCCGGCGAAGCCCCTAGGCGACCCCTTTCCTCGTGTCGGGCGGTCGTCTAGCCAGCGAAATCCCAGGCGACGGTCGCTCGGACGCAGATTCCTGCAATCATCTTCCTCACGATGTAGGTCCCTAAGTCGGATCACCACCATTCTTGGTCGACCACTACCCCTGAAATTCGTCTTTCCGGATCAAAGAACCTTTCCAACACCACTCCATGTTACTTCCATGTGAGTTTCCTTGATTTATGATTATGGTTGGCTCATTTTTCCATCTATATAAACTTCATTGTATTCACTTAGCGAAATAGAGTTTCCTTAGGGAGTTAGAGCTCCTTTTGGAGCTCTCAACTCATTTCTCATTCCTTAATTCGAATTTGGTTTGTTTTATGGATGATTGAAGATTGCTACATCATTTCTAAGCTACTCTCTATCTCTTTTATTTTCGTTTATCATATATATTCATTATGTTTGAGCAAAACGTGTTGAGCATGGGTAGGAGTAGTTCTTCATCTCTTTGGTTGTTTAGGTTGTTGTATGATTGTTAAATGATGTAAATATGTTGGTTTGATTATTATAAATGATGAGTGATCATTTCTTGAGCTTAAAGAATGTGTGAGAGGAAATGGAGGCCTACTCCTCCTTAACACCTACCAAGTGTTTGATGAAATGCTTGAGAGAGCATTTCATTGAATTTATCATGAGAAATGGTTAGATATTCTAGGATTGCTTAAGTATGGTAATCTTGATTATTAGGATACTATAATTGGGTTGCCTAAAGCTACCCTAAATGGTGCAAATGATGAGTATTTATTTGGTCATTTACGGTAAGGATAATTCTAGCATCGTAAGGTAGAGTTTGATTTTTAATCCAATCTCCTCTATCATTGCGTTAATCTCAAATTAGCATGTCATTTAACGCCATCAATTCTAAACAACCAAAGGGACTTTTAATTAATTGAATTATTGTTATCGTTTGGATTTTGATTCATCACCATTGTTCTTGAATTCCACTCTTGCATTACATGCTAGTTTAGTTACGCACTTAGCATACTAATTTAGAAACGCTCGATTCTCTTGGGTTCGATCCCTTACTCAAAGCCCCTTTATTACAATAGACAAAAAAATGGTAAGTAAGGTGTTTATAAATGTATTTGAATTATTGCATCCATGTGTTGCATTGAGCTGAAAAAGCCCTCGATCAGCAGGTTTGTATGATGGGAATGGCATATTCGGTTTGTTCGCTTTCTCTTTTATGTTAATCTTTTACTAATGATATGTTTATCGTAGCGGTTTCTTGAATCTTTGTTGGATTCTGTTTCTAAGTGTGGGAAGTAGATTTACATGGCTAAAGCCATTTGGTTTAATTTGCATAGGAAAGAATGTTTTTATGAGATTTATGATGCATTAAGTCTTTTAAGAGGATGACGCTATAGTACATAGAACTCGTGTTTATGTGGGAAAATATCATTGTTATATAGTTTTGAGCAAGATGCTTTTTACATTATTGACAGCTATATGTTGATTTCTATAATAATCACTCTTTTGAATCATAAACACTTTCTTTTTGCTGGTGTATCAAAGGTTGTGTGTATGTTAGAGGACTTGAAGAGTTCAAAAAAAACTAGAGTGAGCTTATAATTATTAGTGCTGGAGGTATTTGGGGACAAGGGGTGGCAGCCGACGCCCCAATTTTTTTGAAATATATGGATATATAGTGGACATTTATGTTAGTTTGGGGTTAATTATATTTTCATTTTATGTTAATCCAAATCTAAATTTCTAATTGAACTAGCTAAACAAAACTCAACCCAATCCGATATCTATGGTCTTAACTTAATTATAGCATACTAACTCTTCTATGGTCTACAAATCCACGATGAGTGTAAGATTTATTTCTATAAAAAAATTCGATGAAAGAAAAGTTACACTACCAATGCATAAAATCATGAGTAATTATTTTGTCAAGTGGTGAGACTTTATTTCCATTATCAGCATTTTATTAAACAAATTTGTGAGTCAGTTATATTTTTATAGTACTAAATTTGTAGGCTCTCGGTACCAATAAAAAAATGATGAATATTTTTTCTAAATTAGATGTATATATTTTAAAATCATTACTCGTCTCAAGTGGATGAATATCAAATCGTTTAAATATAATTTAATCATTATTTATTAATTCATCAAAAAAATGAATAAAATTGATTTAATTTAATATATATTATTTAATTTCAATTTAGGTCAAGAATTATTTTTTTATTTTTATCATTACTGCCACCCCGCACTTTAAATCCTGGCTCCGCCACTGCTTATAATAGTGTGTTTATGTTACTATATACATACATGGACATGGGTTGTAAATCAATTTACCCTATTCTACAAGTAAGTGATGCATTATGCATAAAATACAATAACCTCACCTTGCAAGGTCAAGGTTCTGTATTAGCTCATTTCTCTTCTATTCGTGTATTCGCTCCCCTTATTAATAACACATATTGCCTATAAAATTGTAATGGTAAACTAATTGCAATAGGCATGTGTTTAAGCTTTTTAAATGTTTGTGATAGTAATATTTTTTTTATTAACATATACTCCCTTCATCCCAAAATAAATGATACATTTCTTTTTGACACTCAAATTAAGAAACGAAGGGAAGAAAAAAAATTGGTTAAAAAAGACTTCACAGCAACACATGGTTGAATGTTAGACGATAAATAATTAGAGGATTGAATGTTAGGGATATTTAAGTAAAATAAATTGATATTTATAACAATTGTCCCATAACAAAGGTGGGTATTTAAGCTAGTTAATTAACTTTCAAATACATTGACTTGAAAATTCTTTTATTATTTCATCAACATCTATTTCAAACCAGTGAGTGATTTTATTCTAATATCCGTTTCCTTTTTTTTTGAAAAAAAACACAAATCTTATCGAGTATTTTTTTAAGGGGAAAATAACTTAGATGACACTTAAGTGTAAATAAATCGAAGTAGCAAAATATTTTCTATCAAAACTTCTTGTATGATCGTACTTAATATGGTTTTTACTTGCAGGTATTTTGGTTGAGCTTCACAAAAGTCAAAGGCTTAAATCAGTTACTTTTAGAGAAAATCACTAAATTATCATTTCACTAAAGTGATGAGGAGAGAATGCAAAATTATGTAATTTCTTTCACATTTTTGGACTATTATCAACTGAATCTGAATCCAAATTGTTAAACCATTGGCTTTAATTACACTTCCCAAATGGACCCTTCATCAAATTTGGATGTTAAAATTGTACTCTATTACGTGAAGAAGACCAATCTTACTGCGGCCCTTACTGCGATTTGGGTTGTAGTAAGTTCAAAGACGCAGTTAATGACAGTAAGCTTTACTACGGTCAACGCCGCAGTAAGAGGCCGCAGTAAGGCAGCGGTAAACCATTTTTTAGGATTTTTTCATCCGCCTCTTCCTTCATTTTTTGCATCTTCTTCAATCCTTCTTCTTCTTCATCATCATCATCATCATCATCATCATCTCCTCCTCCTTGTTCTTCATCTTCTTCTTCTTTCTTTTCATCATCATCATCATCATCATCATCATCTTCTTCTTCTTCTTCCGTCTTCTTCTTCTTCTTCTTCTTCTTCTTCTTCTTCTTCTTCTTCTTCTTCTTCTTCTTCTTCTTCTTCTTCTTTCTTTCTTTCTGCGTCTTCTTCCGTCTTCTTCTTATTCTTCTTTCTTTCTTTCTTTCTTTCTTTCCGCATCTTCTTCTTATCTCTTTCTCTTTTCCTTCTCTTTTCTTCTTATCTCTTTCTCTTTTCCTTCTCTCTTCTTCTTTATGTTACCTCCCTTCTCCTTCTTCTTCGCTGCTAGTAAAGATAAATGAACAATGATACTACATGATAAGGTTATCTTATTTTCTTCTTCACCACTCGGTAGACTATTTTCACTGCGGTCCCTATAGCAATAAGCAGGCCGGCACAGTAAGTTTTTACTGCGGTCTGGGCCGCAATAAAGTCCTTTTTAAGGTTTCCACTCTTCTTCCTTCCGCCGAATCCTTCATTTTACTTATCTTCTTCCATCTTCATCTTCTCTTTGTTTTCCTCTTCAATCCTTCTTTCTTTCGGTTTTCTTCCTTCTTCTTCTTCTTCTTCTTCTTCTTCTTCTTTTGTTTTCTTTTTCTACTTCATTTCTCTCCATCTTCATCTTCTTCCAATCCTCATCTTCTCCTTCATTTCTCTCCATCTTCATCTTCTTCCAATCCTCATCTTCTCCTTCATTTCTCTCCATCTTCCTCTTCTTGATCTTATTCTTCTTTCTTTCTCTTCATCTTCTTCCGTTTTCTTCTTTATTTCTCTCTTCTTTATGTTAACTCCTTCTTTGTTTCTTTATTTATTTCATTTTCTTCTTCTCTCTTCATCTTTCTGTTATCTCCTTCTCACTTCTTCTTCTTCTTCTTCTTCTTCTTCTTCTTCTTCTTTTGGGCCACCACCGCTCTACTGACGCCGTCCTCCCGCCGTCGCCACCGTCAGTTGATCCTCCTTGGCCGCCGGTTTCTGGGCATTTCTAGAAAAAGGTGGATGAATCCGAATGAAATTCATCCGTATTCATCCACCTTTTTAAAATTATTGAAAATGGTTTTTGCGGCCTCTTACGTGGTGAGATCGCAATACGCACCACGGCCTCAGCCGTAGTGCTTGAGAAACTGCAGCCGTTTTTACCACGGCATTCACTGCGGCCCTTGCTGCAGTAGCTACCACGGCCCAACTGCGTTGAGGGCCGCAGTAATCACCCTCCCCTCCACGTAGTGCTTGAATCGTAAATGATATTATACTATATGATATTGGTATACGTTAGGATGCGTTGTTACATTTAGAGCTTATGATGTGCTTTAGTTTGCACTTTATTTACATTCATGTCATTTCCCTTTCTCTCATTCTCTTAAAAAAATGCATATTTTTTATTCCATAATTACAAATTACAAAATAAGTCCAATAAAAAGAAAAAAAAGAAGACGAAGAAAAATATATCCATATATCATATATTTTGATATTTTTTTGGGAGTCCATGAAACTCTTGCTACGGGATCACTACTCTTTTACTGTTAGATCATTCTACTACGAGATCATGACTTTTCTAATGTGGGATCACTACTCTTCTACTGCGGGTTCACGACTTTCTATCGCAAGATCACTACTCTTCTACTGCGGGTTCACGACTTTCTATCGCAAGATCACTACTCTTCTACTACTGGATCACTGCATTATTAAATTGATGCAATGGATCACAAAATCGGAAAAATATATAATAAAATCACAAATAGAAAACGTTAGTAGCAAACAAGTTATATGAACAAACAAGTCAAACACTTATCCTCCAATAAAACAAGTCACAAGGATGAAGGGAATACTTGAAGGCCGAACTGGTTGGACGAACAAAAACTAAAGAGCAGGTGCAAGTCCGAAGCCTTAAAGGACCGGCCGGCGCACATCCACGTTCCCCATATCATCGTCACGAACAGCCAATCGATTCCAAGTACTGCAGCTTCCAACTGCTTCATCGGAGCCGATGAAACAAGAGATCTGGTCGCCTGCAGTGCTCAGACTCTGGAAGAAGAAATCAGCCCTTAAGCTTTGAATCGTGTTAAGTGGATCGAGGCTGAAGCGTTGAATGACATATTTTGTAATTAACAGTATATCTTATAAACGTTTAGAATGCGCTTATAGCGCACTCTAAAGCTACTCTATGATATTATATTACACTTATATACATTTATGGAAGTTATATAAAGATATATAGTTGAATAGTGATACACAAATGAGCTTGAAAAGGATCATTAATACGAAACTGAAAACATAAATGATAAGTGCAAATTATGATATATATTTCATCCTCAATTTTGCATATAAACTCAATTAATTGCTACGTTGTTAGTATTTTGCGCAAGGGTTTTGTAGGATTTACTCTAGGAGGTATTGGAGCAACAGTGATGAATTTGGAGATAAAATTGGCAAGGAATGAAAATTGGAGCAATGAAGAAGATCTAGGGATCCAATTGGCACAAAACTAAAAGATGTGGATTAAAAGGGATGGAGTATGAAAAGTTGGGATCAAAGAGTCAAAAAACCAATGCTGCTAACCTATGCGCTAACTCCTAAGTCAATGTGGACTTGTTTACTTAATTGGCTATAAAAGCCAATGTGAGTTACGCATCACAAGGCAGCAACAAGCACACATCAGGAGCAATTCGGGCGGAGGAGAGCAAAGTGAAATAGTTTTCTTGTTTCATCTCCTTTATTTAATTATGTTCTAGGCTATATTATCTTCTAGGATTTATTGTGAAACTTAAACATAGAGTTTAATACTTTAGTTCTATGAATTATTATTCCATGATACTTGTTTAATTACTCAGATAGTTCATGCATTATTCTTTTGGCCAGAGAATATTTGTGGTATGCTTTTGGTCGATAGAGAAAAGTACTACTTGACCACAGGGTAATTATGCTAGATTTCGTCATTGATAGCCAAAGTATGATCTCCTGCCAAAGATCTTCCGACGACTAGGACAGTGGCTCCAATACCTAAAGGACAAGACAAAAGACACTTTCAGTGTAGACAAAGGAGGAAAGTGTGGGTGTGTAGTAATCACCTTATTTGAGCGGTGCACCACCCAATATATAGGGTGGTGCTAGGTCCCGTTATGGGCCTTAAACGCTGATGAATCTCCATAAATGTACCCATAATTGGAATGACGGCGTATTAATGGTGTAGTAACAATGAGTTATTAGGGAATTACTCCCTCTCCTTTGGCTTAATGCCATAAGTAGTGTAACGGTTAGTTTGAGGAGGCGGTGAACGCGTTTCGTGACCAACGGCTTTATACGGGCGCCTTATCGGGTAAGAGAGGCTCTCCGTAATGACGAGATCCATTGTGGTGGACGCGCCCATATGGCTTTTGCATTTGACAATACCGTATGGGGGCCCATATATATCAAGTATGCCCTCCCCATGAGGAGGACGGGCCGGGCCTGTGCTCGGTTTGGAAGGAAGTATGCCTATAGACATTGAGCCCATGTGGTATTGTGATGTTTTGGAGCCTGATTAGGGAGGCCCAAGAGTTGTCCCCAATGTTGGCCCAAAACTTTGGCCCAATATCAATTGTGGCGGTTGGCAAAAGCACTTTTCAAAATTTGCGCTTTTTGCGCCGTTTGTAATTATGGGGGAAGTCGTTTCACTTCCCATCGCGCTCCTCTTATACGCCAACCCAAGTGGGAAGTCAGTTTCCCGAAATCTTGCTTTCCTTGCTTTTGCGCTTCAGCTTCCTTTGCAATCTAGTTTCCATTTTCGGCAATTACCGAAGAATTTCCCGGCGAGATTCGAAGAACCCAGCCGTTGAATCTTTCGTTTTCGTCTCCATCGAATCACTAAGTGGTATCCCTTTTTAGTTTTCGTTTCTCGTTGCGGCGATTGTCGCGAGTGGCGCCCGCGCCACCGCACGGGTTCTTGGGTCTAGGGTTTAGTTTTTGAATTTTGCGGTTTACTTTTGTAGATGGCTCCCAAGAATCCAAGCAAGCTGCATCGGCCCCGATGTCGAGAAGGTGTGGCCCCGAACAGTGCTGCCGGGAAGAAAATGGCAGATATCTGCCAGAACCACCATGTGTATACCGGGGTGGTTTGTGGGCTTTCTCCGGCGGATGTGTTGAGGAAAGCGGGGATGGAGTTGAGCGACGTTGCCATGAGGGAACAGAACATGGTGGTCTACGAAGCCCAACTCAAAGCCGGATTGAGGCTCCCCCTTTGTTCCTCGCCGTTGCAAGCTGTGTGAGGATGGGCGTTTGCCACAGGCAATCGGCCCAAACGTGTTTACTACCGTAAACGCATTTGTGGTGGCCTGCCACTTGGCGAAGACGGCGGTGTTACCGGAGACCTTCTTGCAGTTCTATACCCTGAAGAGGCCGGTCGGACACCCCTTCTATCAACTGACCCCCGAGGAGGTGAAGGTGGGGAACAAAATGGTGAAGATCGGAGTCTTCGCTGAGACCACCAGCTCGTGGGGAGTTGGAAAAGCAATTTCTTCTTCATCCTCAAGGAGGATAGTTGGGGGTTTCTGCGTATTTCATCAAGGAGAAAGACGCAGGGTGTCAGTGAGGCCCTCCTTGTGGGTGGGTAGCGAGGGAAGAGGGCCTCGACGCCCTATGTGAATGGGTCCGTGGTGTTGAGAGGCTCGAGGAGTGTAAGGGTAGGTTTCCCTTCACTCTGTCCCACTGGACGAAGTGGTCCTCGGGAGGGTAGGGGTTAGCAGGGCCCACCGTCTTCCGAGCCATGTGGATGCCTTAAAAACCGGGTGGATGGGTTGGATGGGGACCTCGTCGTGTGTTTTTGTGCTTGCACCTTTTAAGTGCTATTATAACTGACTTTGTGTTTTTCAGCCAAGATGTTGCACCTCAAAGACCCTTTTGCCAAGAAGCGGGATTTGTTGGAGGCTCTTAAGGCAAAGATGGAGGAGGAGGTCCCTGCAGAGCCTGCTCAAAGGGCTATCGAGGGTCATTGCAGGGGACCTCGAAAGGCGGAGAGGCCCGAGGTGTTGCGGTCACCCCGAGCGGGTTGCGGCCGGGTGACCCGGGGCTCGATTTTGGCTGCGCGGTCACGTTCTTTGGCGTTCAGACGGCTCCCGAGCCCTATCCGAGTATCATTTTGGCGAACCCCTCCGTATTTGAGGTCGTGTGGGTCCCCCGGACGTTTCCGCCGAAAATATTTTTCTGGCGCCGGGGGGTTGTCGGGGTCGCCTCGGGACGTACAGCGGGCTCGGTAGCGCTCTCGAGATCTCAGTTTGAGAAGCCGTTTGTAGTTTTGGAGTCGTGGAAACGTCCCGGTGGTGGTTGTGGAGTTTAATATTTGGGGCGGGACGTTCGGTTCCGGGCGACTCCCGGGGCTCGGGACGGGAATCCCGGGACTCGGGATGGAAATTTTCTGACGGCTTTGGGGTAAGATGTGTTATAAATTAAGATGGAATTTATGTGTATTTTTATAGAATTTTGGTGTGATGGGATTTTGGTTCTGTTGGACACGCTCGCACGTCGGGTTTTGGTTCGGGTTCAGCGAGCTCGGTAGGACACTCCGGAAAGGTAAATGAACTTCTGAAAAATGTTCTGTGAATGTTATAATATTCTGAAGGTTGTGTCCAAGTTTCGTTAATTTTGGAATTCGGTAATTATTTTTGGGCAAAAAGAATTGGAACTTTCGGAAAAATTGGGAGTTAATTTGCAAATGGGTGCAAAATTAATAATAGAAGAGTATGGGCAGCAATCAGTTTTTCGGCAGCAAGTGTGGGGTGTGTGATTTATAGGACGCTTGTCCTATTCTTATTTAAGATGAAAAGAGATGATATATGGGATATATATATATATCTTATAAAAAGCTTATTATTTCCATCTCTTATTCATTTCTTCTTCTTTCTTCTTCTCTCTTCCATCTCTGCCGCCACCATTGAAGCTTCTCCCAAAGCTTCTTGTCCTTCAAATTTTGGCTCAAATCAAGGAGGAGATGGATCCTTTTTGTGGTAAGCATCCTCCTACTCCTCTTTTCTTGTTAGTTTTGGAGATTAGTGGTAAAAGAGAAGGATTTGTGAATTATGGTTTTGTTCTTAGCTACATGTTTGGATGATTCTCTTCCTCCCATCTTTTAGTATGTTGTTCTTGGGTTGTATGGGAGTGATAATCAAGTGTTGGATTTTGGAAAACACATCTTGGAAGAGGAACCCTTGTTTGGCCGAATTTTTGGGATAATTTCCAAAATGATGTGTGTTTGTTATCTTGTTTCATGCTTTAAGTATGTTGTTCCTAGCATGATTCTAAGATTATCTATGGTTTTAATTTGATGGAAAGCATGCTAGGGAAGAATTCCCCAAGTTGGCCGAATTGCTCAAAGGAGGGTTTTATTGATTTTGAAGCAATTGGTTAGTAATCTTGTTTAATAATTGCAATTGGTGATAAAAGAGTGCTAATGGAACTTTGTTTGGATTGAAATGAAGGTTGGGTGAGAAATCCCCATTAAGGCCGAATTGTTCAAAATTGGGGGTTTGTTGTGTTGATGCAATTGGTTAGTAAGTTGGGTTAGGAAGTGAAATTGGTGATTAGTGGGATTAATTGGAAGCTTGAACGGTTTGAATTGGAAGTGTGGTGAAAAATTGGTTAAGGATCAAATTGTTAAAGTGATTCTTTTTCTATGTTGGTGGTGTGTGTTGATTGAATTGGATGCTAAATTGGTAATGTGAGTGGAAGTAGGTGCGTTATGGTGTTTGAAATACCATTTTCGGGTTAGAAATGAGAAAGTTAGTTTTATACGAGTTTTCCGGGAAAGGTGTCCGGAATGTGGGTTTAAAGGTTGAAATGGGTTTGGTGGTGTATGATTAACAATGTTCAGGCTCGGTTTGTAAAACCGGGCTTTCTGTGGAATTTTCCGGGAAGTGCGGGTTTGTGCGGAAATTGTTTTCTCGGGGTTTGTTTGGATATGTTCGATCCAACTATGGTTGTACAGACTTGATTCTGCGTTGGTGGAGTAGCGCGGACCCGTAGGAGCCAAGTTGTGCATTTCGGTCGGGAGTCGGGATTTTCCGAGTGTTGGGCTGCGGGCGCGTTTCGAGGTAAGGGCTTAATTTGGTAAAATGTATGTTTGTTCCGTTCAAGGCCCGGATGACCTTAGAGGCCCGGGTTCCTATTCTGTTCTGTATATGTTTAACAGGTAATGATACTTCTGTTTATATTTATGTATTATTGTTATTATTGTATGTTCTGTTCTGTGACGAGACCCGGATGGTCAGAGAGGCCACGGGTGCTCCTTAGATCTGTTATGCGTATCCGCACCGGAGTGCCGACATTGCCCGTGTCCGCACCGAGGGTGCCGACATTCTGCGTGTATCCGCACCGGAGTGCCGATACTACTTCGTGACCCTACGACAGTTTGGGGATCGCGACCCCACCGGTACCGTGCTATCTGCTCGCTCGACCGTATATTCGACCTCCGCTGAGGGCCGTGCCGCATGGTCGCTCGCGGTTGGACCGCATATGTTGGATTCTGATTTACGTTATGCTTTATGTTCGTATGTACATGTATATGCTGTGTTATTCTGTTTTGCAGGTTCAGATTGTTGCCCTGTGGGCAAACTGCACTTTTACCTTAAGCCCTTACTGGGTCCTTTCGAGGACTCACCCTTTTATTTGTTTACCATCTTTCAGCGATCGACAAGCAACCAGCGGAATAGAGATCCGCGGTGCTTCCGGACATTTTGGGTTCTCAGAGCAAGAAGAGCTACCACGTGCGGGAATTCTTGAGCGAGAGGCTTCGATTCCGCACTTAGGTATATATATATATAGGATTTTGTTTAATGGCTCAGTAGCTGTAGCCGCATGCATGTAGGTCAGATCATGAATTTGTATATGCCATATGATCGGAAATATATTCGCCTTTGATGCCTTCGAGTCGAGGCGGAGCCCGACTTGCCTATATTGGATTTGTTATGATATGAATTCGGTGTTTCGTGGTTGTTGCGATGAGCAATGTTTGGTATACCATGAACCGCTTGGTTGGTATTTTGTCGAGTTATCATGTATACTTGCCATGTATGGGTTCTGTAGGTTGCTAGTCGATACTCGTTTGTTCTGTATTTGAGCTCGATGCTCCGCTGCCGCGCTTTCCGTCGTAAGTTCCGGTTCTCCGACGTCGCGGCCGGCTCCGCCTCCGCAACCGGGCGGGGTGGCTGTGACAAGTTGGTATCAGAGCAGGTCGGGTCGAAGTGACCCAAGAGGTAAAGCATGGTTAGTTAAAGTATGGGTTGTGGAAGGCAAGTCATGCTAGTTCATGGGTAAGCTTTACAAGTAATGACTTCGAAGGGCAAGCTACTGGTTTACACCTCATTCTGGAGTGGTTCGGTACGGAGCCTGATCAACTCCTTATTTGAACCATTTCGGAATGCGTGTGGAGAGGTGGCGGTTCTTTGGAGCATTATGGAAGGTGTGGGTGTTATATGAAGTGATTCCGTGATTATAAGCATGATCTGATTCTATGTTAAGGTTTATTATTTAGTTTCGGGATTCTGAAAAGAATCCTTGCATCATGCATTGCATTACACTACAGAGCCTTAGAATACTGCTGCTGGCTTTTGGATAGATGGGGAAGAGTTAGTTGATTTGGACTTTTGGATATGGGATAAGTTGGCTTTGGTTGGACTTGGTTTAAGGGAATGTTTACTACACGCGAATAGCGTGATTTGGTACCGGAGGGGCGGGACTGGGATCCCACACCTCCGTGGAATAGGATACGGGTTCAGCGTAACCCAGGGTCTGAACAACCACACTCACCGCCCCCGAGGCTTAGCTGTCGTAGGGACCCCTCTCTGATTTGGTATTACCGCCAGCCTAGCTGGTTCAGGGGCGGCAGTAGGCAGGGGAAAATCTGTTTATGCCACGGTAAGGGCATTTTGATCAGGTGGTGATAGCGAGACTTTAGCCACTGCTTGCTACAGCTTTGGAATTGGTAAGTGAGTGACTCCGAGGAGCGTGGTCACTACGACACCTAGACTTCTCGTCGGTCCTATCAACGACGGGGAGATCTGAGACACCAGTCTGACGAGGTTGGACTTTTGGAGAGGTTTCAGAGTTTGAATCCCCCCCCCGAGGTTCAGCGGCCGAGGAGGGCCGGAGGTATTAGAGACTTGGTTTGCAGGAATTGACAAACTCCTGGAGGGAGGCTATTCTGAGCCGGTTGGCCGGGAACGGCTACTCCGGCCGATTGCTTCCAGATTCGAACCGGAGTTCGGATTGACCCGATATCTGATTTCTAGTGTCCTGGCAAGTGTACCGGACATTTCCGCGGAAAATATTTTTCGGGCCGGGGTTGCCCGGATGATTTTCGGGATTCTGGCGGAGAAACGGCTCCCGGAGTGACCCGGGACTCAGATTTGCGCTTTGAGGAAGATCTGGAGTCGGGATATAATTTACATTTTTCTCGTGAAGAAAATGTTCGGTCGGAAATTACGGTTTCGGGCAGTTTTCGGGCTCGGGGCGAGCCAAGCTGTGACACTTGGCGAAATGTGATTAGTGGAAAGTATTGGACTTGGTCTCTTGTTATTTCTAGTGATTATGATTCACTATGATGTCAAAAAGGATGTCATGTGCAAAGTACATGACTTATTATTACAAGACTTAAGTTTTGGCAAGTCTTGCAAAAATGCAAACGTATTCTTCTTCCTTCTTCACTGCCGAATTCTTCCTCTCTCTAAAGCCACCATTGTTGTGTTTTACAAGCTTCCAAAGCTTGCTCTAGATTGCTTCTTGGTCCGAGAGTTCAACTGGGAAGTTGATCAAAGAACTCGAGTACTACGCCTGTCTGAGGTATGGTTCGATTCTGTTGAGTATTTGGCAATATTGGAAAGTTGATGTTCTTGGCTTAGATCTGAGTTTTGATGGAATTGAACCGTTGGATCGTTGTGTGGTTCATATATGTTGATGTTGGGTAGGTAAGGATTAGGGAAATAACGTTGGATCGTTGGAAACACAACACGGGTGAGAACTCACCTTTTGGCCGAATTTTTGACTGATTATGTTGGGAATTTCTGTTGAATTTGATGTGTTCTGTGGATTGATTTGTGATTATTGAAGTGAATTCTTGCATGTTCTGAATCGGTTCTGAATTCGATGTTTCATGAAAATCGGAATTTTACCAAATTCGCCGGATTTTCGATTTTGGGTCGGGGTGTAGTTTGGTAGTGTGGTTGGTAAAGTTGCTAATTCAGCTTGAATTGACAGATTCGAGGTCCAAGGTTGAAAAGAAAGGTTTCCGGGTTTTGGGTCGCGGGAAATTGTGTTTGAGATCCACCGCAATGGCATCGCTCCGATATCTATTCCTCC
The DNA here is from genome assembly GCA_024586325.1 of Stellera chamaejasme. NCBI lineage: Eukaryota > Viridiplantae > Streptophyta > Magnoliopsida > Malvales > Thymelaeaceae > Stellera > Stellera chamaejasme. Next base: position 7,540,176 of record CM044985.1, on the reverse strand, counting down.
TTATCGGATGCCTATTTCGAGATGCAAGAGTAGAAGAAGCAATCGGAGGAATTACAAAGAAAAGAGTTTCGTCCGACCGAGCACTTCAGCGTGGGGTGCTCTGGTTTTGTTTGTTAAGAAGAATGATGGGACACTGACTTTGTATTGATTACGACGGTTGAATGCTCTTATTGGGAAGAATAAGTATCCGTTACCGAGGATTAACGATCTTTTTGATCAACTTCGGGGTTTAAGGGTTTTCTCAAAGATTGATCTCTGATCGGGGTATTTTCAGCTTAGGGTGAAGGATGAGGACATACCTAAGACTGCTTTCCGGACCCGATTTAGACACTTTGAGTTTACGGTCATGCCATTTGGGCTGACCAATGTTCCGGTGGCATTCATGGATCTGATGCATCGGGTGTTCCGACCGCATTTGGACTCATTTCGGTGGTTTTATTGATGATATTCGATATATTCTCGGGATGAGGATTCGCATCGGGATCATCTGAGGGTAGATCTGCAGACACTTTGGGAGTATCAGCTTTATGCTAAATTCTCAAAGTGTGAGTTCTGGATTCGGGAAGTTACCTTTCTGGGACACATTATATCTGAGCATGGTCTGTCTGTGGGTCCAGAGAAGGTGAGGGCGGTTCGGGATTGGAAACAACTTACCACGGTACGGGAGATCAAGAGCTCCCTGGGGTTAGTAGGATATTATCGGAGGTTTGTACTGGGATTTTCTATTCTGGCATCTCCGCTTATGCAGTTGACTAAGAAGGGTCAACTGTATATCTGGTCTGATAAGTGTGAGCAGGATTTTCAGAAGTTGAGGCGGTAGTTGACTAACGCTCTGATTCTGACTCTTTCAGATCCGATCTTACCGTATGTGAATTATACGGATGCTTCCACATCCGGTTTGGGGTGTGTTGGTGCAAGAGCGTTTTGTGGTAGCTTATGGGTCGGAGCAGCTGCGACCGCATGAGCTGAACTGACTGACACATGATCTGGAGTTGGCTATAATAGTTTATGCGCTGAAACATTGGAAGCAATATCTGTTTGGTAGTAAATTTCAGATTCTTATCGACCATAAGAGTCTGAAATATCTGTTTACGCAAAAGGAGCTTAATTTGAGGCATTGCAGATGGCTCGAATACATTAAGGACTATGGTTGTTGTATCGAGTACATCTCTGGCATGGGCAACACGGTTGCCGATGCTCTGAGCAGGAAGTATACTGGCTTAATTAAGAAAGGAAATGTTGGTGACCGATCTGAGGAGAGTGATCTGACGTGCCTTTGGCACAGGTGGCAGCTCTGGGAGCGTGCTCAGGTTATTACACTTATTATACATTCTGAGTGGCTTGATAGGATGCGCGAAGCGCAAGGTAGAGATCTGGTATTGAAGAAGTTATCTGGGGAAGATAAGGGTTTATGTGTTACCGACGTTTCAGTATAGGCAGGGATTGCTATACTTCTGAGATCGCCTTTATGTACCTGAGGATCAGGAGTTCTGGAATGAGATTTTCGAGGAGGCACACTCGAGCAGTTTGAGCATCAGGAACCGGCAGGGACACTGCAGACTTTGCCCATTCCAGTCTGGAAGTGGGGTAATGTTATGATGGACTTTCTGACTGCACTGCCCTGACACGGTTTCATCATGATGCTATCTGGGTTTTTGTGGATCGGCTGACAAAGTGCGTACACTTTCGCCTATTCGGCCGCTGCACCCTCCGAGAAGCTTGCCCGGCTTTACATCAGTGAGATTGTACGATTACATGGAGCACCAGACTCCATTGTATCTGACCGTGATCCGCGTTTCACGGCACGGTTCTGGGGGGCTTTTCATGAAGCGCTGGGCACGCGACTCCATCTGAGTACAGCTTATCACCCACAGACGGACGGGCAATCGGAGCGGGTGATTCGATATTGGAGGATATGTTGCGAATCTGTACTTTGGATTTTGGAGGAGTTTGGGACTAGCGATTACTTTGATAGAGTTCTCATACAACAATTGCTTTTGACTACGTTTGACATGGCACCCTATGAGGTGTTGTACGGGAGGAGGTGCATGACACCATACTGTTGGACAGATGCGTCTGATGGGGTTGAACTGGGACCCGAGTTTTTTTTGAGAGGAGACTACGGCGAAGATCAGATTGTTACAAGCGCGGATTAAAACCGCGAACGACTGCACCACTGCTTATACGAACCGTCGCCGTAGGGCTCTGGAATCTGAGTTTGGTGGCAGAATTTGACTGGAGGTAGTACCGTGCAGAGGAACAGTAAGATTTGGTAGGCGGGGCAAGTTACCCCGAATTTTATCGGCTCTCACGAGTTTCTAGAATAAGTTGTTAGGTTTATCTTTCCCCCCCAACTGTTGCTGTTTTATGTGGTATCTTCCAGGATAGCCTGTTGTGGATCGGTTAGATTTAGGTTCGGTACTGTCTGGGGTTGTCTGGTAGAAATACCGCAATCGACTGGGTGCAATAAGGTGCACCCGGAGGGTGGGACGCCGTGAGGCTCAGTATGGTAGTCTAAACTACCACTCCCGCCGCACCAAGACGGTGGTCCGATTGTTCAGGTTAGAGGAATGTTTGTATATTCGGTTGGTAGTGTCACTGTCTGGTTGGTTCAGCTACTCTTGGAGGACCAAGAGTTCTAAGGGGGAGAATGTTGCGGTCACCCCGAGCGGGTTGCGACCGGGTGACCCGGCTCCGGTTTTGGCTCGCGGTCACGTTTTTTGGCGTTCAGACGGCTCCCGAGCCCTATCCGAGTATCATTTTGGCGAACCCTTCCGTATTTGAGGTCGTGTGGGTCCCCCGGACGTTTCCGCCGAAAATATTTTTCTGGCGCCGGGGGGTTGTCGGGGTCGCCTCGGGACGTACAACGGGCTCGGTAGCGCTCTCGAGATCTCAGTTTGAGAAGCCGTTTGTAGTTTTGGAGTCGTGGAAACGTCCCGGTGGTGGTTGTGGAGTTTAATATTTGGTGCGGGACGTTCGGTTCCGGGCGACTCCCGGGGCTCGGGACGGGAATCCCGGGGCTCGGGATGGAAATTTTCTGACGGCTTTGGGGTAAGATGTGTTATAAATTAAGATGGAATTTATGTGTATTTTTGTGGAATTTTGGTGTGATGGGATTTTGGTTCTGTTGGACACGCTCGCACGTCGGGTTTTGGTTCGGGTTCAGCGAGCTCGGTAGGACACTCCGGAATGGTAAATGAAATTCTGAAAATGTTCTGTGAATGTTATAATATTCTGAAGGTTGTGTCCAAGTTTCGTTAATTTTGGAATTCGGTAATTATTTTTGGGCAAAAAGAATTGGAACTTTCGGAAAAATTGGGAGTTAATTTGCAAATGGGTGCAAAATTAATAATAGAAGAGTATGGGCAGCAATCAGTTTTTCGGCAGCAAGTGTGGGGGTGTGTGATTTATAGGACACTTGTCCTATTCTTATTTAAGATGAAAAGAGATGATATATGGGATATATATATATATCTTATAAAAGCTTATTATTTCCATCTCTTTTCATTTCTTCTTCTTTCTTCTTCTCTCTTCCTTCTCTGCCGCCACCATTGAAGCTTCTCCCAAAGCTTCTTGTCCTTCAAATTTTGGCTCAAATCAAGGAGGAGATGGATCCTTTTTGTGGTAAGCATCCTCCCTACTCCTCTTTTCTTGTTAGTTTTGGAGATTAGTGGTAAAAAGAGAAGGATTTGTGAATTATGGTTTTGTTCTTAGCTACATGTTTGGATGATTCTCTTCCTCCCATCTTTTAGTATGTTGTTCTTGGGTTGTATGGGAGTGATAATCAAGTGTTGGATTTTGGAAAACACATCTTGGAAGAGGAACCCTTGTTTGGCCGAATTTTTGGGATAATTTCCAAAATGATGTGTGTTTGTTATCTTGTTTCATGCTTTAAGTATGTTGTTCCTAGCATGATTCTAAGATTATCTATGGTTTTAATTTGATGGAAAGCATGCTAGGGAAGAATTCCCCAAGTTGGCCGAATTGCTCAAAGGAGGGTTTTATTGATTTTGAAGCAATTGGTTAGTAATCTTGTTTAATAATTGCAATTGGTGATAAAAGAGTGCTAATGGAACTTTGTTTGGATTGAAATGAAGGTTGGGTGAGAAATCCCCATTAAGGCCGAATTGTTCAAAATTGGGGGTTTGTTGTGTTGATGCAATTGGTTAGTAAGTTGGGTTAGGAAGTGAAATTGGTGATTAGTGGGATTAATTGGAAGCTTGAACGGTTTGAATTGGAAGTGTGGTGAAAAATTGGTTAAGGATCAAATTGTTAAAGTGATTCTTTTTCTATGTTGGTGGTGTGTGTTGATTGAATTGGATGCTAAATTGGTAATGTGAGTGGAAGTAGGTGCGTTATGGTGTTTGAAATACCATTTTCGGGTTAGAAATGAGAAAGTTAGTTTTATACGAGTTTACCGGGAAAAGTGTCTGGAATGTGGGTTTAAAGGTTGGAATGGGTTTGGTGGTGTATGAATAACAATGTTCAGGCTCGGTTCGTGAAACCGAGCTTTCTGTGGAATTTTGCGGGAAAGTGCGGGTTTGAGCGGAAATTGTTTTCTGGGGTTTGTTTGGATATGTTCTGATCCAACTATGGTTGTACAGCTTGATTCTGCGTTGGTGGAGTAGCGCGGACCCGTAGGAGCCAAGTTGTGCATTTCGGGTCGGGAGTCGGGATTTTCCGAGTGTTGGGCTGCGGGGCAGCGTTTCTGAGGTAAGGGCTTAATTTGGTAAAATGTATGTTTGTTCCGTTCAAGGCCCGGATGACCTTAGAGGCCCGGGTTCCTATTCTGTTCTGTATATGTTTAGCAGGTAATGATACTTCTGTTTATATTTATGTATTATTGTTATTATTGTATGTTCTGTTCTGTGACGAGACCCGGATGGTCAGAGAGGCCACGGGTGCTCTTTAGATCTGTTATGCGTATCCGCACCGGGAGTGCCGATATTTCTGTTCTGTGTCCGCACTGAAGGGTGCCGACATTCTGCGTGTATCCGCACCGGAGTGCCGATATTCTGCTCGTGACCCTACGACGGTTTGGGGATCGCGACCAGCCGGTACCGTGCTATCTGCTCTGCTCGACCAGATATTCGACCTCCGCTGAGGGTCGCACATGGTCGCTCGCGGTTGGACCGCATATGTTGGATTCTGATTTACGTTATGCTTTATGTTCGTATGTACATGTATATGCTGTGTTATTCATTTTGCAGTTCGATTGTTGTCCGTGGCAAACCGCACTTTTACCTTAAGCCTCATCGGGTCCTTTCGAGGACTCACCCTTTTGTTTGTTTACCATCTTTCAGTATCGACAAGCAACCAGCGGAATAGAGATCCGCGGTGCTTCCGGACATTCTGGGTTCTCAGAGAAGAAGAGTACCACGTGCGGGAATTCTTGAGCGAGAGGCTTCGATTCCGCACTTAGGTATATATATATAGGATTTTGTTTAATGGCTCAGTAGCTGTAGCCGCATGCATGTAGGTCAGATCATGAATTTGTATATGCCATATGATCGGAAATATATTCTCGCCTTTGATGCCTTCTCGAGTCGAGGCGGAGCCCGACTTGCCTATATTGGATTTGTTATGATATGAATTCGGTGTTTCGTGGTTGTTGCGATGAGCAATGTTTGGTATACCATGAACCGCTTGGTTGGTATTTTGTTGAGTTATCATGTATACTTGCCATGTATGGGTTCTCGTAGGTTGCTAGTCGATTCTCGCTTGTTCGTATTTGAGCTCGATGCTCGCTGCCGCGCTTTCCGTCGTAAGTTCCGGTTCTCCGACGCCGCGGCAGCTCCGCCTCCGCAACCGGGCGGGGTGGCTGTGACACCCGAGGTGTGGAGGCCTTGGTGACGGTGGCTCAACCGGTCAACATGGCTGGTCCCGTCATCGTCGAGGAGCTGTCCGAGGACTCGAGGAGGAAATCCTTCGACGGAAGTGCCCCCACTTGCAGGTACTATTCTTGTTTCCCTTGGCTCTTTGGTGAACTTTCCTGTACATTGTGTTCGATTCCCATTTAACCTTGTAACGGCAGAGGGCTTGGCTGTGTCCTCGGACAGCAATCCCAGCTCGCCAAAGATAAAGGGAAAAGACCAGCCCTCGAGGAGTCTTCCGGTAGCCCTGCTCGGGCGCTGGGAACCCGTCGGCCTATTGGCGGATGCTCGGAGGGCTGTTGTGGCCCGAGTATATACAAGAAGGCCTTCGAGGATCCTTAAGACCCCGAAGGGCATAGATCCAGCTTTTCGAGCCTCAATTGCTCGAGGACTATCGGCGGGAGCTGCGGAGAAATCCTTCAAACGCCGGGATCTGGCCCTTCTGAGGCACAGGACCCCGTCATGAGGGTGACTCGCGACGAGTCAATACTCCTCGGGAAGGGGAGGTGAGACTAAAGGTTGTAGAGGGTCTCGCACTTCCCGAGACAGGCATTTTTGAAGTACACCTCCTCGGGGCCCTAGACATGGCGAAGGACATCTGTCGTGGCCTCACTCGAGTAAGTCACAAATATCGACTCCCCTTTGTTACTTATCTTTTTGTCGGCATACTTTGTTTATATGCTTTGCGTTTGTAACTTGCGAAAAGCTGCTGGCCTAAGGGCCGGTGGCCAAGATCGAGGACCTTGAATCCCTCGTGAAGAGTCTTGAGGCCAAGGCAAAGAACACCGAGGAGGTGGAGAGCCTAAAAAGGCCCTGGTGACAAGGATGCCAAGTTGGCTGAAAAGGAGGCCGAGTTAGGGTCCTCGAGGAAAGAGGAGGCTAACCTTCTGTGAGCCCTGGGTGTCATGGGCAACCAGCTGAAAGCTTCCATGGCCGATGGAAAGAAGCACGAGGCCCTCTTCCTTGCCGAGCATCATGCGAAGAAAGAGCTTGAAGCTGAAATGGAGCAAGTGCTCGGGGAGTATCAAAGAATGGAGGCCCAAGCTGAGCTGAAAGGCAAACTCGCAGAGGAGTTGTCTCGAGGTTGCCCAGGCTGAGGATCTGGCGTCTAAGGCTGCAGTCCAGATCGAAGACTGCACCCAGACCCTTAATGAGGTGACGGGTTCTGCGGTGGCTGATCATTTAGCCTTCGTACAACTAGAAAACCAAATTGGTTTTAAGTTGTACGATGGTGAAAGTGTTCAACCCCCCTTTTGTAAAGCCCATTCTTTGAAAGGGCGGGTCGAGCGCAGTCGCCGAGGTGCCGATCGAGAAGACCGCGAACGCACAAGCCATGGAGGGTGTCCGTTATGCTGAGGGCTTCTTACGATGCCGCCACCAAGTGGAGGCCATCGTTGAGAAGTCCGATTTGGAACCCCTTAACGCTATGAAGGTCGAAGACCCTCCTCAGGCGATTTTGTTCGAGTGGGGTAGGGCAGAGAAGAAATTAGGAGTAGAATATCCTTATGATATTCTGCCCGGGCATGTAGAGGATGCCTCTGTTGTACCTCCAAACGATGATGTCCCAAAGTAGTTTGTGGACTTGTAATTAAATTTTTGCTCATTTTTGATAAAATATACAACGTTTCAGCATTTGTTGCCTTTGTAGTTGTTATACGAGTATTATTTGCATAATGCGTAGTGTTTGTATTTGTGCTGGGTAAATTTGTGCAAATGAATTTGCGTAACTCTTCGTGAAGTTATTTTATTCGATGTGCTTTGGTCGAGCGGTGACCTTGCAATCAAATTTTAAACTTACTTGTATAAAGTGGGGACACTCTTCGTAGAGTGATTTTATGTGAACATAGTTTGCACAATGCAAAGACTTGGAATATTACCTTTCCTTTGATGTATGAACAGCATTTTGTACAACGCAAAGACTTTGAAAGCGTAAAACTAAAACGTAATAAGGCCTCAAGACCATGACGTGGTAGTCATTTTTGAGTTTTTGCCTTGATGGTCCTTTAACTTGTACACACCTTCTCTTTCTTTACCGTGTACCACATAAGGCCCCGCCCATCCGGGAACGAAGTGCACCATGGCCAGGATTACGACGACAACTCCGCCTTTAGCAAGACCATACCACCCACGTGGATCTGCTTTGCCGAACTTTGGCGTTGTGATCGAGGTTTGCCCTTTGTCGTAAGGCCATAAGCCTATGGCTCGCCCCCTCGCGGAGTTCCTCGACGAGGTCCAAACGCGCTCGAAGACCGCTCTCATTGTGAGGGGCGTCGTAATATAGCGTTCGGATTGTGGGTATTGAGACTTCGATTGGTAGTAAGGCATCGACGCCGTAAACCAAGGAGAAAGGAGTTTCTCCCGTGGGTCCCCGTGTAGTTGTTCGATAGTACCAGAGGACGCAGGGAAGGGCCTCGACCCACTTCCCTTTATAGTCAACGAGGCGCATTTTTAAACCCTCATTGATCGTGCGATTTGTTACTTCTACCTGGCCATTTGATTGCGGGTGTGCCACGGGAGCGTAGAGCATTTGTATGTTCATCTTAGTGGCCCAATCCTTAAGCTTTTTGCTCGCGAATTGAGTCCCATTGTCTGTGATTATGGCTCTTGGTGCCACGAGGTCGTGCCAGAGGAAGTGTATGACCCTGGCGGTTGTTATGTTCTCGAGTGGCTGGACCTCGACCCACTTGGTGAAGTAATCGACAGCCACTATACAAAATTTGAACTGCCCTTGGCCGTAGGCATTGGGCCGATTAAATCGAGGCCCCACAGCCAAGGGTATAGGGTATGTCTCCGTAACCACTTCGTTTGCCGGCTTTCGTTGAATGCGAGAGTTGAGTTGGCATTTGTGGCACGCTCGCACCAAATCATGCGCGTCTTTCCTCAAAGTTGGCCAATAATAACCGAGGCGCAAGCATTTGCGTGCTAGCGCATCGGAGCCAATGTGTGCTCCGCAAACTCCCGAGTGGACTTCGTTCGTGATGAGTTTGGAATCGTCGGGGTCAATACATCGCTGCAAAGGAGTAGAATATCGTTTACGCCATAATGTGCCATCTATGATGACATGGCTATTGATCGCGTCCTTATTTTCTTTTACAACGCTGGTGGGCCTCGATTGCGCCGGTTTAGAGATACTTGGAGGATTGGGTCCCTCCAATCAGTCACTGCGTTGGCGTCGATTGCATGAATTGTATTTATCGAAGGTTGTGCTAAGGTTTCGAGGAATGCATCCGCCCGCCCTTAGACAACCTGTCACCACAAGTGTTTTGATCCCTTCGGATCTTATTAATATTTAGCTGCTCGAACTGCTCTTGTAAGTTTTTACAAGGCGCAAGTACTCGAGAGTACTAGATCCTTGCAGTCATTGGTCCTCGTAACTCGGCTTACGACGAGCCGTGAGTCATCGTGTACAGCTTAGACGCCGTAAACCAGCTTTCAGGCGGTCTTGAGACTGCTACGAGTGCCTCGTATTCGGCCACATTGTTTGTGACGGGAACCGGAAAGCTACTCGTAAGCTAGCCTCCATGCCGTGTGGGCCCCTGATATGAACGCCTCCTCGGGCGATCGGCACTGGATGAACCATCCACGAACATGTCCCACTGGGAGGCTCCAACTCGGTGGTGGTTCCTCGAAGGACAATGTTCGAGGATAAATGGAAAGCTCGGCCATGAAATCCGCCAAAGCTTGTGCCTTTATTGCTCGTCGAGGCTCAAACTTGATGTCATACTCCCCGAGTTCGATGCACCAACGGGCTAAACGACCACTATGTTCCGGTCTGTTTAGAATGTCCCGGATTGGTAGGTCAGATCTGACAATGATTGTGTGGGCTTGGAAGTATGCTCGTAATTTCCTGGCAGCCACGATCAAGGCGTAGATCGTTTTTGGAGGGGGTAATTAACCTCAGCCCTCGTAGCGTGTGGCTTATGTAATAGACGGCCACTGTTGTGGGCCTTCCTCTTAACGAGCACCGCGGATACAGTATTGTTCGAAGTGGAGAGGTAGATGACGAGTTCATCCCCCGGTTGCGGACATTTCAATGTTGGCAAATCGGAGAGGTGTTTCTTGATTTGCTCGAATGCTTCCTGGCATTCCGGTGTCCAAGTGAACGCCTTTTTCATGCGAAGCTGTTCGAAGAACGGCTTACACTTGTCCCCTAACTTGGAAATGAATCGCCCCAAGGAAACAATTCTTTCGTAAGTTGCTGGATTTCCTTAATGTTCCTTGGTGGCGCCATTTCGTGATGGCTGATATTTTCTTAAGGTTGGCGTCGATCCCCTTTCGGAGATCATATAGCCCAGGAATTTCCCGGCTCCAACAAAGAAGGAACACTTGGCTGGATTGAACCTCATGTTATATCACCGGAACGATTCGAAGGTCTCGGCTAGATCTTGAAGGTGATCTTCGAATGTCATGCTTTTGACAATGACATCGTCGACGTATGCTTCAAGGTTACGGCCCATTTGGTGGGCAAAGACCTTGTCCATTAGACGCTGGTAAGTGGCTCCAGCGTTTTGAGCCCAAAAGGCATTCGAACGTAGTAATAGACGTCATCACCAGTCGTGAACGCCGTTTTGAAGGCGTCCTCGGGATCCATGTAGATTTGGTGGTAACCACTCTTAGCGTCCATGAACGACAAGTATTTATATTTGGAAGTTGCGTCCACAAGTTGGTCGATGACAGGTAACGGGTAGGGGTCCTTTGGACAATGCCTATTGACGCCCGTGAAATCAACGCACATACGAAGTTCACCATTTGTTTTGTCAGCTAAAACTATGTTAGCGAGCCACTCAGAGTACTGAATTTCCTTTATTATTCCAGCTTCGAGGAGTTTAGAAACCTCCTCGTTTACCACGTTCTGTTTGGAAGGCTCCATACCCCTTGTCTGTTGCTTAACCGGCTTTTAATCCGGGAATACATTAAGTTTGTGGGTGATGACGTTAGGGTCGACACCCGGCAGATCCTTCAAGCTCCAGGCGAAGACGTCAAGGTTTGCCTCGAGGAGGTGGATGAGTGCCATCTTCTCCTTTTGCTCAAGGTTTTTGCCAACCTTAAACTTCTTGCCTGGAACGACGTCGATCTCCTCTGTCACGTCATCGAGGCGTGGCCTGTCGTCAGGTTCCGCAGGCTCCTCGAGCTTCTTCGATGTTCGTGGGTCCACCGCAGAGCTCAAAGAAGCCACGTAGTTCGTCCTCACCGTCCGCTGGTCAATGTAGATGCTTGCATCTCCACGAGGCGTCGCAAATGTGACCGTGAGGGAACGGATGTCACACTCATGTGAAATTCGACCTGGCTGGGTCGACCAACGATGGCGTTGTATGTGGAAGGGACTTCGAGGACCAAGAACTCCGTCATAATGGAATGGCAGTCAACCGTGCCAAACTGTGTGTCCCCAATCAGCATGAGGGGCAGGTTGACGACCCCTATTGTTGGCACAATGTCCCTGCCGATGCCAAAGGTAGGGCCGGAGCTCCTTCGTATGACGGACATGTGTATCCCGAGTTTATCGAGCATGTCCTTGAAAATGACACTGGTGTTTGCACCAGTGTCGATGTAGACCCGGTTGGTGTCGTAACCGGCGATCCTTGCTGTGATAAGCGGTGGATCGGAGTGTGAACGACGACCTTTGACCCATTGGGTCGGTAAATGACGTTCTCCTCGAGGTGATCGATCTGCAAAATTTCTCTTGCATACCGTTTCCTGGAGGAGGCGCCTTCCGACTTCGTGAGCATGTGAATGACGCCCGCGGGTGGTGGTGGTGGTAAGTTTTGCCTCCGAGGGCTGTTGTGTCGACGGCGCGCTTTTGTTGCGGCCGCCGCTGTCATCATCTCTCTTGCGGCTTTTGGGGAATTCCTTGCGGGGAAGAGGAGTCGACAGAATTCCTTGAGCTTACCTGCTCAATCATCTCGTAAATGAGATTTGAGCTGAAAGCACGCTCCGTGTCGTGGCCACGGTCCTTGTGGTAAAGGCAGTACTTGTCAAACCCCCTCGTGTTCTTATGTTGGATCGGCTGAGGCCACTTGGGGACCTTGTTCTGCTTCTCCAACATGAGAAGAATGTTCGTGCGGGTGTCACGAAGGGCGGGGTGGTGGTCGGGGGCCCTCAGGCCAGTGTTCGAGGACTGGTACCTCGATAAAGCAGACCCCTTGTCAAATTTCTTGCTGCGGTCGCCATGGGGCTGATCAAGGGTATTCGTTGCTCAATGCAAAACACGGGTGCAATGATTCAAATACATTTATAAACACCTTAACTCACCCTTGTATTTGTCAAAAATAGTGTAGGCGAAGAGTAAGGGGTCGAACCCAAGAGAATCGAGCGTTCCTAGGCTAGTGTGCAATGTGTATAACTATGCTAGAATGCAATGCAAGGGGCAGCAATGGTTTGATGGGATGGTTGGTGGAAAGCGTAACTAATTTAAATGAAACTAGATGCAATGGAGGCAACGAGTGAAATGAAACAAGTAAGAGCTAGGAAAATTAGAACTTGTGGAATTTCAAGTATAGAGATCTCTTCGGGGATTCATGTATCTTAGAGGCTACTTGTGCATCTCGACTCATGGTTTAGAGATTGATTACTAAAGCTAACATGCTTCCATCTCTAGATAGCACATTAATCTCTCGCCAAACACTAACCTAAACAACTCTCGTTGTATTAGCATTAGGTGACAAGGCATGAACAACTCCTAATCTACTAATCAATCAACTCCTAGATGTTATCTCTAACAATCAGCAAGCCAATCAACCAAATCCCTTAGGCAAAGTTCATTAAAACCTCTCTCGAGCATTTCAACAAACACCTTAGATGTATATGCTATAGTTAGCCATTCTCTAACATACTTAAGCATTCAATGATCACGGAATTGGTATCTAAATCCATACAAGTCGAGAATATCACAACCAAACCTCTAATAACATTAAACCCCCAAGAAGAAATGAAAACTACCTACTCCTACTCATGATACTACTCAAAATCAGCACCAATAAAACACCAACAATGAAGAGTAAAAGAGAGAGATAGGATAGAAATCACCCTATAAATGATCATCCACAAGAGCCCCAATCAACTTCTCATATTTGTGAGGTTGAAGGGGCTCAAAAGCCCTAGGAGAGGAAGGAAGAACAGCTCCAAAACTGAAGTTTTCTCTAAAATTCGTCCAAATGGTGAGTTGTTCCTAAAACTCATCCTAAAAGTCTATATATACTATATCTAAGAGTCTAAAAAGTCCCTAGACATATGGGACATTATAACAAGGTAAAATAAGGGTAAACATGTCCAAAAAGCAGGTGCAAAACGAGTGGAATCGAGTCTGAATCGAGAAAGACTCATTAAATGACGTGGAGGCCCGAGGTGGCTGGGGGTTGCGCTGGTGGGCCTGGGGATGCGCCCGTACTGTTCACAAAGGGTCAGTTTTCCGGAGGATGCGCCGAGAGTGCGCCTGGGATGCGCCGGGGATGGGCCTCATCGCTCACAGAGGGCCATTTTGCTCCGTGATGATGCGCCCGGTGCGCCCGGGTTGCTCCTATTCATCGCTCACAGAGGCTCAACCTTTCACACTTCACTTTTTTCGGTCCTTGCGCGGGATTCTCCCAACTTTTTTGCCACTCCTCGAACTCCACTCCTTTAGCGTGCGCCTGCAAACAAATAGCCACAGCGAGTATAGCGCACACAAAATACAATAATATGATAAAAAAGGTGATGAATTTGACTTAGAACACCATGAAAATGTGAAATGTTTGTGCCACACATCGGGGGCCTGTTGTAAGGCTTATTCATCTCCTCGGAGTTCATGAACCGGTCGCCCGATCGATGAACTCACCCATCGTTGTAACAGAGTTTTCATTAATATTGTACGCGAGCCTGACTCGCGCCAAGGCCTCGAGTCACGGCCAGAGCCGCATGTCCGAAGAGAGACCCTGGACTTGGACGGCTTCTGCCTGAAACCGCCGGATGTAATCACGGAGTGTTTCCTCCCTTTGCTGTTTCACTCTTAACAAGTGTTGGACAGTCTTGGGGGGAGGTCGAGCTCCCATGAAGTGGCGCAGGAACGACGAGGCGAGGTCCTTAAAGCATTTGAAATGCTGGCCTCGTAACGTTCCAAACCATGTTGAAGCAGCCCCTTTCAAGGTGGAGCTGAAAGCTTTGCAGAGTATGGGATCGGAGGCGCGAGCCATCTCCATTTGGGAGATGTAACGCCGCAAATGGTCAACGGGGTCCGTCGTCGCGTCGTAGCTTTCGGCGACCGCATTCGAAAGTCGGGCGGGCCTTGACGGCAATAACGTCCTCTGTGAAGGGTTGAGTGAGGAGAACCTCGATGTCATCGAGGACCAGGTTTGGCGCCTTAACCTGTTCCTCGACCACGTTGATTCTTCTAAGAAGATCGCCGACATCCGTGTTCGCAGCAGACGGGTTTTGATTCGGGATTGTTCATCCCGGTCGTTGGGAGGCGGGAGGCGAGCAGCCTGCATTTCCGCCTTGATGGTTTGTACCATGAAGGCCTTCATTTCGTTGAGCATGCTCGCCGAGCAGTGCCATCCGAGCGGATCGACGATGACCTGCCGGGGTCGTCGAGGTCCCAGCGAGGTATGTCATAGTAGCTGCTTGCGGTTGTGGGGGCTGTTGCACCCCTGGGGTGTCAGCAGCAGGGAGTGGCGGGGTTGCCACCAACTGGGAGTTGTGGGGCTGTTGCGTCCCCGTTGCCCCACCAGTAGGGAGTGGTGGAGGTACATCGGAGGAGCTGGAAGCAGCATCCTCAACATGTACACTGTTGTGAGTTCTTCTTGTTTTCACCACGAAAACGGTTAGAAGTTGAAAAGCTTAGTAGAAAAAGAAAAATGGCTTGTTTTTCTTTCCCACGACGGCGCCAAATTGATAGCCAAAGTATGATCTCCGGCTGCCAAAGATCTTCCGACGACCAGGACAGGTGGCTCCGATACCTGAAGGACAAGGCAAAAGACACTTTCAGGTGTAGACAAAGGAGGAAAGTGTGGGTGTGTAGTAATCACCTTATTTGAGGCGAGACACCACCCAATAAATATAGGGTGGTGCTAGGTCCCGTTACGGGCCTTAAACGCTGGAGAATCACCATAAATGCAACCATAATTGGAATGGCAGCGTATTAATGCAGTAATAACAGCGGAGTTATAAGGGAATTACTCCCTCTCCTTTGGCTTAATGCCATAAGTAGTGGAACGGTTAGTTTGAGGAGGCGGTGAACGTTTCGTGACCAACGGCTTTATACGGGCGCCACTATCGGTAAGAGAGGCTCTCCGTAATGACGAGATCCGTGGTGGACGCGGCCCATATGGCTTTTGCATTTGACAATACTGCGTATGGTGGCCCATATATATCAGTCATAGAGCGATGACTTGCCACGGGTCTAGGAATGAGATAGATCACTTGAACAATTAGAGTGGAGCGATAGGTGGAGCGCTCGATAGAGGACATCTAGAATTGATATATCGATTTACATGTTGAGAATAATAACTGTGGATAATTCTAAATTGTTAAACCTGAAGTTTAAGTGGATCAATAATCCTAGAAGGTAGATTTATTATTTAATTTCTTAATCTCTTCTATTTTACTAGCTAAGTAATTTTCTCCAAATCAATCATTTTACCTTATTTAGTTAGTAATTCATCATAATTTACTAGAATCACAAGTCCTTCCTTGTGAATTTGACCCGGTACTCACCGGTTTACTACTTGTTTGACAGTCGTACACTTGCGGTGTTACGACCAATAAACACTTGCAAAAAAAATTCCATTGAGACTCGAGAAAGGAAAAGAAAAACAAAAGAGAAGAAAGAAGACTATATATATAATCTATCTATCTATATATATATATATATATATATATATATACACATATATATCGCTTCTCCTATACCAATTAATAATTAATCCGCCCACAATCTGAGAAAGAAAAAACAAGAGCTAGAAGGAAGATCCAAAAAGCTAATATCTACCTAGCAGATCACCAATGAAACCCCGGAAAATAAAAGAAATTAAGGAAGAATTAAAAAAGAAACTCATCCCCAAAAAAGAGATAAAGATTACAAGTGAGAATGCACTCTAAAAATATTAACATTCAACATTAATAGACAGCTTTTGTGGCAGAGGTGCATGGCCATGATCTCCTCCTCCATGATCATGATGATCTGCAACCAGCTTCCTTTTAGGTTTAGCTTCTTGGAGCATGAGGAGGACGTCTCTCATGGAGGGGCGGTCGGCCGGATTCCGGCTGGTGCAGAGCAAAGCAATCCTCAGCATCTGCAACATCTCTTCCCTCACAGAGGAACATGAACCTCCTGCTTTCTTGTCCAACACGTCATTCAACCCTTCTTTGATCTTCATCTTACTTCTCACCCACTCCACTATGCTGTTCCCCTCCCCGAACTGATCTGAATCCACTGATCTTTTCCCGCTGATCATCTCCATTAACACCACTCCAAAGCTGTATATGTCACTCTTCTCGTCCACTTGCAGGGTGTAAGCATATTCTGTGTCATATATAATACTACATGTATCAAGAGAAAGTAGGCGGGGGGAAAAGAAAACAAACATCTATATATGGATTTGAAATAGGAGTAATGATTTTGGGAAATAATGATTTTAATTTTAATTTTAAATTTTGGGAAATAATGATTTTAATTTTAAATAACTAGTCATATATCTAAATTATATCTATAAAGAAAATTTGAGATGGATTTGAAACTGGAAAAGAAATGAAATACTGCATAAGCCACAATAGCCATAGCATGCGTCGCTGTTGCACACAAAACTATACCCATGCTAGCAGCATGCATGCATGGTCCATTTGAAAAAAAAGTGTTCTTTTAAAACCTAGCTAGCTACATACGTACTATTTCTCTTTTTCTCATTTTCGAATTCAAATATGATTCGAATTAAGAAACACTAAATTGAAGACAAAATTCAATTTTTTCTTCATTTTCACTAAAATAGCTCCCATATTTTTTCTTCAGTTTCACTTCAATTATTTAGATAGCAAAAATTCCTTTCATTTTCGAATTGTTTTTGTTTTTTCTCCCCTTAAAATTCTGAAACCTATGCAAGTAGGTGGAATGACATTAAATTAAAGTGTGTACACAATATTCTCTCCTACTAAATAAATGGCTTTATCAGGACAACAAGCCTAGGAGCTAGTGACACAAGAAAGCAAGTTTGATCAATCAAAGATAGAAACTTGGTGTGCCACTTTTGGACCGCCCATTAATCTTAAAGCCTGCCCTGTGGCCCAACTTATCATTTGACTTTTGACAATTGTCTTTCACCCCCCTATAAAACTCAGAAAAGGACAAATCTCACCCTGTACTTTACTCACCAATCCCATTGTCAAACCTTGTAAAGAAACTGAAGAGCATTTTCAGCACTGCTTACTTAATCTTGATTACCACTTACCATCCCCACCTTTATCTGAAACATAATCATTACCATTTCATTTTTCATTTTTTTTAATAGCATTGCTGGCCAGCCCAAGAATATAAGGAATATAAAGACAGATTCTTTCTTTTCTTTTTTGTTATTCCTAATTTAATTTCACAAGGAATAGACAAAAAAAAACAGAACTAAAACGTTGGAATTATTAAGCGAAAACAAACAAAGAGTTTATTATTAGTTGTGTTAATCTCCTCACCTGGTGCGATGTAACCGTAGGACCCAGCGATGACAGACATGGACTGATCACTGTCGATCAGCTTGGCCACCCCGAAATCCGCCACCCTGGCCTCCATCTCACCGTCCAGTAAAATGTTACTCGGCTTCAGATCGCGGTGGACGATCACCGGGTCACAGTCGTGGTGAAGATAGCAGATCCCCTGCGCCACCCCGAGCGCGATTTTGTACCTTGTCACCCAATCCTCCTCCGCCACCAAATTCTCACCACCACCTTTGTTATTACCGTGCAGTAAATCGTCCAAGTTACCGTTGGGCATGTACTCGTAGAGCAGCATGGTGCACTCCCTGTTGCTGCAGCAGCCGAGTAATCTCACGATGTTCCTGTGCCGAACGTTCCCCAGTACTTCGACTTCCGCTAGAACACCTCTCCGCCGTCTGATGCTGCTATCCTTCTGTTTCCCCCAGAGCTTCTTGACCGCTATGATCTCGCCACCTGGCATCTCCGCTCTGTACACCGTCCCCGTCCCTCCCATTCCTATGATCTTATCGGACATGGATAAGCACTCGAGCACGTCCTCCGCCGTGAAGTTTAAACGTTGGAACGCCGTTAGTTTCCAGGGCCCCACCTCATGATCTTCGTTAAATCCACGGGTGTAATTGGCCTTGAAACACCGGGTCCCAGCCACTAAAACGAACAGGCCAATCCCGAAAGCTGCCGCCATAATCCAAACGATTGCACCGGCCGTTTTCTTCGGCTGCTGTTGCCGGACCTCCACGTCGCTTTCCCCCACCGTCGCCGCCGTGCACGGCTTCGAGGTGAGACCGCCGCAGAGACCTTCGTTTCCGGCGAACGATGAGGGGTGCAAGTTGGGGAATAGGCTCCCGGACGTCGGGACCGTTCCGGTGAGGAGGTTGTAAGAGACGTCGAAGGTCTCGATCGTTGAACAGTTGGCGAAGTTGGATGGGATCGATCCGGTCAACCGGTTGTGAGACAGATCGACGTTGGTGATGGTCTGGAGAGTGGAGATCTGCCACGGGATGATTCCGGTGAGCGAGTTCCGGCTAAGGTTCAAGGTCTGAAGCTTCTCGCAATGGCTGATGTCCCATGGAATCGTGCCGTTGAAGTCGTTGCCCTGGAGCTCGATCTTGTAGATGAGTTTGCAGCCGACGAAGTCGGGGATTCGGCCGGTGAGGTTCGCGTAGCTGGCGGAGAATATCTGGAGATTCGGGGCGGCCCATATGTCGTTGGGTAATGAGCTGCTGAAGTAGTTCTGCGAAATGTTGAGGCTACTCAGATTCGGGCCACTTCCGAGATCGGCGGGGATTTCGCCGGCGAAACTGTTCCGGCTGAGATCGACGAAGGTGAAGTTGGGAAGGAGGCCGAAACCGCGAGGAATTGTACCGTTGAGGAGGTTGTTCTGTACTCTCAACCTCCATAGAGCCGTACAGTTGACCAGAGTGCTTGGGATTGGGCCAGAGAATTTATTGTCGAAGAGAATGAGCTTGTACAGCGATTTTCCGGCGCAGAGATTCGGCGGTAGTTGGCCGGAGAGAGAGTTGGACGAGACATCGACGGCCAGCAATTTCTCGTTGGACCCAAGTTTTTGAGGAAGTTCGCCGACGAGGTTGTTGGTCCAAAGATTCAAGGTGTTGAGGTTAGGCAGCTCGCCGATTTCCGCCGGAATTTCGCCGGAGAGATTGTTACGCATCAAGCTCAACAATGTCAGGTTCATCAGCGACCCAAAACCCTTCGGGATTGGCCCAGACAGTTGGTTGTCTGAGAAATCGAGCACCTCAAGAGATTTTAACCTCCCGAAACTCGCCGGGATTCCGCCGGAAATATTGTTCTTATAAAGGTAAAGTTTCTGGAGCCTCGTGAGATTCCCCAACTCGTCTGGGAGAGGGCCAGAGAGGCTGCAACTGCAGATGTCCAGAAAAGTGAGTTTGAACAGCTTGCTGATTTCCGGCGGCACGGTGCCGGCTAAACTATTGTAGCCGATTTCCAAGCGCTCCAACGAAGACAAAGACCCCAACTCCGGCGGCACATTCCCGACCAGCGAATTCCCGGCCAAATCAAGCCACTTTAACGCCGGAAAACTCCCGTACGCCACCGGAATCTCACCCTCGAAGTAACTCCCACCGAGATTGAGCTTCTCCAACAATTTCAACTTAACAACTTCCGTTGGAAGTGGACCATCGAAGCTATTACTGTACGCATCGAAGATTCTCAGAACTTTAAGCTTGGAAATTCCCGGCGGGAAGCTCGAATTGAAGTTGTTCCGGCTAACATCGAGCACTCTGAGATGAGAAAGCTCGAAAAGAACAACAGGGAACGGCCCATCGAGCGAATTGCCGCTCAAATTCAAATGCACCAAGCTGGACAAATACCTGATCTCCTCCGGAACTTTACCGGAAAGATTCCGGTGAGAAAGATCAAGGCTTGTAATTTCAGCAGTGTTGGGTCTACACTTGATCCCAGACCACAAACACCAAACGGGGTCTTCACTCTCAGGCTTAAATTCCCAATCCCTGAACGTGGAGAGAGGGTCTCTGAAAGACGATTTGATGGAGAGAAGAGAGACGACAGCGAGAGGCGGCGAAGACGACGACGACAAAGAAACAGAGGATGTCAAAAAGAAGAGGAGGAAGAAACAGAGGTTGAAAAAGCAGAGAAAATAAGGTTTGAATTTCATGGCTATGGAGAAGAAAGTGGGGATTTTTCCTTGATGGAGGGTGAAATGGAAGTGAAAGATGGTGATTTAAGAGAAGGAATGTTTTGATGGAGAGAGGGATGATGACTTTTTTGGAGGAGTGCTGGATGTTTCATCATTGCCGGTGGGGTGAGAAGAGGATTAATTTTCCCTTTCCACCGAAATTTTCTCAGTCTGCAGGGGAAGATGTTTGGCTGAAGATGATGATGATGTTGATGGAAGAGAAGAAGAAGAAGATGATGAAGAGAATGATTTAACGGATTTTTGTTTTCGAGATGAAAACTGTTTTTGATGAGTAGATATACTACTGCATTTTTTTTGTGGGCAAATTAATACTTTCGGTTTTTTTTTTTGTTTTTTGTTGTAATTTCCTTTTCCTTTGTTTTCACCTTTTTCATCATTAATCGCCTTTTTCTTTTTAAGAATTATCAATCTGATGGAATAATTTTTAACCCGTAAAAGGGATCAGGAGGATCTGTTCTCTCACAGGATCCGATAAATCACTGCCACCTTCTCTCATTTAACCACTGATTACATTACACTGTAATTTTCCCTATTATTATCTATTTCATTTTCATCTAGGGTGTGTTTAGATTAAAAAAATTGGAATTTTTTTTGTGTCCTTTATTATTGATGATAGATGTATATGAATATGAGTAGAAAATTTTGATGAAAAAGTGGTTTGATAAATTTAAGAAAGTTTTATACATAGGGAAATGTCACTCATTTGTATACAATTCTGAATTGTTCAAATCAACTTTTGATCATTTTCCTAATTGACATTCATTATTTATGTGATTACACTTAGATCCTCGGGTTTCGGAGAGTTTGCATTTACTGGATCAATTACTAAATACATGTCGTGAGTTCAAAGACAAAGTGAATTTGATTCAATTATTGCATCAATTACTAATCAATGCTAATAGTAACATCTCACCAAATTAAGTATGCTCATCAATACGTACTGATGTGATGACTCCACGATTTACTACTTCGCTTAAAAGCAAAAAAAATGGGGTACATCATTTAGACCAGATACAGTACTTTAAATTCCCATTTATACAAAAATTTAGAGTTCGTTTGGAATAGTCATTTCAATAAGCTATAGTGTTTTGAATTATTTTTTAATGTTTAAAATTAAATAGCTAAGCTAAATACTAAAAATTACCCGTTAATAGTTTTTTTTAACACAAAGCTATTTTAAAAATATGTTGTCAAACATTCAAACAAAGTAATTTTTGAGAATATAGGTAACAGAAGATTTCGTTAAACCTCAGAAGGGCAACAGAAGATTTTTGAAAATAGGGAGTGTAAACTGAACATTTCACTAGACATCGGGGTATTTGTGATTTAACCTAAGTTTCATCAATTCTAGCAGAAGTTAAAAAAGGATAATTGTTCATGTATGTGATATAAACAAAGTAATCAATGCACTGAATTTTTAGGATTTCACACCAAGTAAACAAGTCTTTAATAATGTGTCTTGTTTTAGTGAGTATTTTCTTTTTCTTTTCTTTTTTGTTTTGTTTTTGAAATAATATTGAATTTATTAGGAGTAGTTCTGTCAATGGTCGCTGAGTTTGACTTTGGTAAAGCATTTCTGAGTGTCACCATGCCCATTTACTCACTTTGCATCATTAATAATATGTTTCTAAAGCATTTCCCAACACAATCATCTCTCCCTTACAATTGGTTCACAATATTCTGAAATATATAATCATCCAACTTTGTCAATGATGTCTATCAAGTCCATCAGATTTCTTTCTTGTGCTTAATATAACCATTCTACTTTAAAATTTGTAGTCACTTGATTCAGGAAATCAAATTAATTTTGACCCATAATTTTGGGGGGAAAACATCTTTCATCTAAGCCATCAAGGAAGGACGCTTTCTTTTCCTTTTTTTATATTTATTTTTGTTATATTTTTAAATGCTCCAAAAAAACATCAATGACTCCTTAGATATAAATCTGAACGTCAATGGGCTTAAGAGCAAAGAAAACGCTAGGGCTAATTGGCATATACATATGAGTTTGATGATCATTCGTGGATTTTGTTTTATATATTAGTATCTATGACAATAGGAGGTTTCAAACTTAACGTTTTTCGGTTGAACAACTGACTTTTTCGCTTTTCCTTTTTCACGTGAGTAGGATCGCGTGATTCACCGTTTTCTACACGGACCCAAATCTCTCGTTTTTGAAGGACATCGTGGATTCCATCTGTTTTGCTGCCGTTCAGTAGCAAGGAACACCAAGATAATAGTGGGTCTTCTCTTTCCACTTCCTATACTTCATTCTCCATCGTTTTATCGCTTGGTCTCCCTCAATCGTCTCTTCCCGGCTTTGGACGGTACAAATTCTTCCTGGGTCAGGGCAGAGGTTGCTTGGGTTTGCTGAATTTGTGCTAACCTGAAATTTATTTTGAACGCTGGTGGATCACAAATATGTGTGATGCGCACGACAGTCCGCACATATTTTGCACAAAGTTGTGCGGCACACAGATGTGTGCACAAATAAGTGCACAATATATAATTGACGCACTTTCAGTAAACGCACAGGCTTGCGCACATGTTGATCTTACCTCTCGGGACTCTTGTTTGTTCTTTTAATCATGTATAGCATGCCTTAAAAAGAAGTCCTCTAATTGATTTAGGTTTATATTTCTCTGTAATAGTTGAACTGTGCTAACTTGTGTTCTTGAATTGAAGGGTCGCATGTTTGAGCACACCATGTCCAGGCAACCCATCCACCCCGCACAGCACAACGCCAGATTCAATTCCGAGCAATATGCAATGATTCTGAACTTCCTAGAGGACTCGGTGAATAAGGCGAAGGTATTTGGTGTTCCCGGGAAGACAGAGGTTGGAGTGTCACTTCCGCGTAAGAACACGGCTTAGAAAGAATTAGCCACCCTCATCAACAGTAAATACAAGGGCAAATTTAAGCTTGTTGCCAAATCCGTGGGTGACCGTTGGCGTAACTACTTGAACAAGTATAAAGCCGCCGTGATAAAAGCAACACCACTGATTTCGGCGTGCCAAATCCGTGGGTGACCATTTTTTGCTGATCAATCAAGTATGTATGTCGATCTAACTAGGTAGTGATGTCGATCTAAACAACTCATCATGTTGATCACCATTTTATGCTGATCAATCAAGTATGTATGTCGATCTAACAAGGTAGTGATATCGATCTAAACAACTCATCATGTTGATCACCATTTTATGTTGATCAATCAAGTATGTATGTCGATCTAACAAGATAGTGATGTCAATATAAACAACTCATCATGTTGATCAGCATTTTATATTGATCAATCAACTATGTATGTCGATCTAACAAGGTTGTCATGTCGATCTAACAAGATAGTGATGTCGATCTAAAAAACTCATCATGTTGATCACCATTTTATGCTGATCAATCAAATATGTATGTCGATCTAACAAGGTAGTGATGTCGATCTAACTAGGTAGTGATGTCGATCTAAACAACTCATCATGTTGATCATCATTTTATGTTGATCAATCAAGTATGTATGTCGATCTAACAAGATGGTCATGTGGATCTGACAAGGTTGTGATGTCGATCTAACTGATCTAACTAGTTAGTCATGTCGATCTAACAAGATAGTGATGTTGATCAATCAATCAATTATGTATGTCGATCTAACAAGGTAGTGATGTCGATCTAATTAGGTAGTGATGTTGATTTAAACAATTCATCACGCTGATCACCATTTTATGCTGATCAATCAAATACGTATGTCGATTTAACAAGGTAGTCATGTGGATCTGACAAGGTAGTGATGTCGATCTAACTAGGTAGTCATGTCGATCTAACTAGGTAGTCATGTCGATCTAACTAGATAGTGATGTCGATCTAAACAACTCATCATGTTGATCACCATTTTATACTAATCAATCAAGTAGGTATAGTAGGTAGAAGAACAACATCAAAGTTATTTTGAACGCCGATGGATCACGAATATGTGCGCGGCGCACGACAATCCGCACATAGTCTCGCATAACGTTGTGTGCGACACACAGCTGTGCGCACAAATAAATGCACAAATATAATTGACACACTTCCAGTAAATGCACAGTGAAACGCACGGGCTAGAAAAAAGGTAAGGGAAAAGAGGTGGGAAAAGGTTGGGTGAGCGAAATTCACGCCTCAGCCCCCTTCAATTTCACGGATTCTTCAAACTTGGGCCCCCTTATTCACTTTTCTCATTCACCTCTCAAAACCTTAGTTATTAGGTGAAAAACTCATCCCCCAATTTCCAAGTTTGAAATCCTTACTCTCGTCAATTATTCTTTTTCATAAAATCTGGATTTGTTGATAACTCCACTCAACAACTTTTTCTCCATTGTGCTTATTTTTTAATATAATATTTCAGTTTGAGCTTTTTTTCCCTCCATTTTTTTAATATATAAATTAAGCGCGCATGATTGAAATGGAGATTGTGAGGCTGCAACCGGATCTATTAATATTATCCAACCGGATCTATTAATATTATCCGAATGATCTGATCTTCAATCTATCACCATAATTAGTAAATTGCATCATGTATACCTAAATTATACCCGAATAAAAATTTATTATAAAAATATCTCTCTAAAGTATTTGTTCGTTATAAATCTATACTCGCGAGTTAACAGCCGTTAAAACTTAACGGAATTTTCGAGAAAAATACTCAAATTGACCCTTATGGTTTCTAAAATGTGTTGAACACCCCTATAAATTTATAATTTTTTTTGAGTCATTATTTCTTATCACATATGTATTTTTTCATATATCCATTCCAATTCAGAAATATTAATTATAGATTGAGTCTCAATAACAAAAACAGTCAACAACTATATATTCTTTCCAAATCATCAAACATTGATCAACATATTACTTACTTAGAATTATATATTATTAGTCATAATAAATCTTATTTATTTCGTGTATACACTGTGTTTTGAATTGTATCAAACGAATAGAATGAACAATTTCAAGAAAATTTATAATTAAATATGGAAAACTTCTAAAAAAATACAAATGTGTAAATAAAATGAAAAAAATGGATATTGGTATTTTCAAAATTAGTATAAAAAATAAAACAGGAAAATGTGCTCATTTGAAAATTTTCAAATTAATTTGTGAGTTGTTCAAATATATTTTCAAAAAAATGGATATTAGTATTCTTGCATTTTATTTTGGTAATACTATTTTGTCATAATAAAAAGGTAAATGTTAGTATACAAATATTAATATTGATATTATTTTAAAACATTTTTTTTCAAGTGATAACTTTTTGGATATTTTAGACTCAATTTAAATTAATATAATTGATTCATCTATTTTTTTGTTGAGGTTTATTTAGAAAATCTATACTTCAAATTATGATATTTATATGAATTATTAAACTTTATATGTCTAAATATTGATGGAAAAAAAATCATAGATTAAATACTGTGAAAACAACAAAACAAAACCTACAATCTTTGAAAAACGGGGGTAGTACAACGAAAGGCTGTTTAGAATAGACTTGACCAACGTTATTCTTCCTCCCATTGAAAGGGTACAAGCCTTCCAAGAATTTAATTTTTTAATGAATTTTTTCTTTACCTCAGACCAACTTGCCACCAATTTTATGTTGGCTCCAACCGGCAGCCCAAGACACGAAAATGGAAGCTGCCCGGCTTTGCAATGAAGGCTAGCAGCCAACCTAACCTCAGAATGCATCACACTAACTCCGAAAATTTGGAGTTTGTTGAGGTTTATTCGGAGACCGGAAGCCGCCTCGAAACACTTCAATAGCTTCAATAAGTTCAAGGCATTCCCAGCAAACCAATCCCCTAAAAATAACACATCATCTGCAAATTGAAGGTGAGTAATTTCCACAGAATCTGCTCCAACTTTTACTCCTTTAAATAACCCCCTTTCCGCAGCTTCCATCATCATAACATTTAAGGCCTCCGCGGCTATAATAAAAAGAAATATAAAGTTCAATAAATTGTATGTTTATCATAATTCGCAACATATCCTTTCCAAATATATATTTTTTTAATTTTTCTTCCCTATTTATTTTGGAAAAATTTGAGTCAAACTAGGGATGGCAACGGATCGGAGTAACCGCGGATATATCTAAACCATAACCACGACCGCGAATATATAACTATCCGCGGTTAACGGATATCCACCAATGCGGTTCTACTCAGACACCTATTAATGAATATCCGCGGATATCCGCCACTCGCGGTTAATCCGCGGACAATACATAAAGTTCAACAAAGTTTAACAAACAGATTAGAAATCAGCATCAAAACCATTCTGGACCCCTGAGCTAAGGTAAGAATTACAAATGCAGAGCTAAAACTGATGAATCAGTTTGCTGGCTGTTAGGTAAGAATTACAAATGCAGAGCTTATAATGGGCTTTTGGCATAAATGTTGCATGGTTAGTTACATGGTTAACGGTTACGGATATCTGCGATTCGGATAGCTTATATCCGTAACCGTAACCATTTATCTCACGGTTATAAAAATTCATCTACTAGTCAATAACCGCGGATAATAACCGCGGATATAACCGCTTATATGCCTCGGTTATCCGCGGTTAACGGATATCATCCGACCCACTGTCATCCCTAAGTCAAACACTGTTACACAGAACATAAAAGTCGAATGAATTAATTATTATGGAACGAAGGGAGTACTATGTATTTCTTAATGTTTAATTATTATATGTTTTTAGTTTTCTTCAAATGAAAAACAGATATTCATATTATCATAGTCCAAGTACATTCCAAGGTTTTCTTGTAAGGGGTGTGGCGAACGGTTATTAGTGGGTGTCTATTTATTACATACGTGGAAAAACACACTATGAAAATGTAAAGTTTACCCTCTTAATAAATATCTACGAATGGTGTTTTAATTTAGTCTTTTAATTTATTAGAATAGTTAGTTGAGTTGGTTACTTAGTAGTACATTTAGGTAGGTGTTTTTTCACATATGTGGTAAATAAACGGACTCTGCTTATTGGGGTTGAGTGCAGTGGCAGAGCCAGGATTTTAGGTTCGGGGGGGCCAATAACTGACAAAAACTAAGATTAAATTGTAGCAAGAAATTTGTTTCTCAAAAGGTTAATATATTACTACAAATCGGTACGATATAAAAAAATACACCATAAATGCATATGTTTATTTATGAAGTTTGAGCAAAATGTGCCGCTCTTTTAAATCAGCAAAATCTTTTAGAATGGAAACTAGACTAAAAATTGATATCACTTACCTGATGGTTGTAGCCACGGCGGACCTGGACAAGGACAAAGACTAGAGCCGGAGGCAGTAAGGTTCTCTTTGGGGAATATGGAAAGATTTGTACTTTTAGTTACTTGATTACTTGTTGGGCTAAATTGATATAATTTTGTGAATTAGATCAATCAATTAAGCCCAATTTTAAAAATGAATTATCAATTTTTTATCCAAATGAACCTTATATAACTTATATAAACATAAAAAAACAATATCTCAATTAATATACTAATACTACTATATACTACTAGTTAATTTGTAAAAATTTGGGAGGTGTCATAACACACCCCACAGTCTATGTGACTCCGCCACTAGTTGAGTGGTGAAGGACTCATCCCTCTTTAAGTAAGATCTTGGGTTTGAGGTTTATGTATGGAGAAAATACCAGCGAGAGAGCTATCTCTCCAAGATATTCAAAAATACTCGATTCACTTGAAATTGAAAAACATTTGGTGTTCAAATACACACACACACACATATATATATATATATATATATATCTATATATCTATATATATATAAAGTTTTATGAGATGCAAACGAAAAATAGTTTAGATCTATTGTCCCTTTTCCCATGACCCCTCTATGTTCTCTAATGTAATTATATAACATTGTTATTTTTTATGTTAAAAAATTAATATATTATGTAATACCATTAGAATTTAGAAGTAGAGAATAAGAGCATCTCAAATAGTTTTTCGATTTTATTGAAATGTTAATTTTTAGATAATTTTTAGGCCTTTTTTGTCCAACAACTTCACAAATGTTGGGAAGGATGAGAAAAAAAGATGGAGTTTTCCTCAAACCTACAACATTCTACTTGTACCATTTGGTACTTACCTTAGCTTTTTGGTTTATTTTTTATATTTTTTATATTTCACTTCTTTAAAAATTTACTTTTATGCTTAATTATTATATGCTGCTTTTTATCTTAATTAAAATTATTATGTTTGTTTCGTAACATTAAATTTATCTGTGTTCAACATTTTAAATAAATATATATAATAATAAATTGGGTACATGATCAATGACTGTTTTAGTTTTTATATGTTATTTAAAAATTCATAGTAGTGTGCTGCCTACAAAATTTTAATCATATACAAATTAGAAAGTCATGTGTAACAAAATGAGTATTATATTTAAAAATTGCACTTCCTTTCTATTTCTTCATATGTATTTTTCTAACTTTTTATCAGTATTGTGATATTATAGTTAATACAATGATTAAGAGTATATATTTTCATCGTTTATTAGGGTAGAAATTCGTTCTTTTTTCTTAGAGGGCAATTTTATCATGTATTTCAAAGTGTCAAATAAAAATTAATTATTACTATTTATTAGAGTAAAGTGTGCCAGAGATCCCTTAACTTTAAATTATGTCCTATTGGGATCTTATTTTAACTTTATGTCCTCTTAAAGTCATATTTTAAGTTTTTTGATTCATCCATGGTCCTTTTGGACAATTTTACCCCTTAGGACAAAAAAGATAAACTCTAGTGTATCATTGAGGTTTAGAAAAACTTTCAATTTACCACTCAAATTTCATAAACATACAAAAAAGTTAACAATTTCTCAAAACAGTTCAAAAAATTATCTAAATTTTCTCAAACAATTTCAAATATAACAATTCTACCTTATATTTCCCCTCTTCTCCTCCACCACCACCGCCGAAACTTTGCTGGCCGACCACCGCCAGACCTTCACCGGTGCTTGAAATTTTTTCTAAACCTCAAGGATTTCTATAATTTACCTTTTATCTCCTAAGTGGCAAAATTGTCCAAAAAGATCACGGGTGTATCAAAAAACTTAAAATATGACTTTATGAGGATGAATAGTTAAAATGGGATCCCAATAGGACGTAATTAAAAGTTAAGGGACATCAGTGCACTTTATTCCTATTTATTAGTAAAAAATATATAATGTTTTATTGTTGTAATAAATACAAAATTCTTTAAAATGGAGAAATTGTTGGAGTTGGAGTTGAACTGTCGGAGCAAAAATAATTTGGGAAATATATTTTTGTTTCCGAATTTAAAGAAATTTGTGGAAAAGCTTCTAGATCAGGACATGAGAAAAGGGACACAACACATCTGGACTGGACGAAAAGCTGGACGGTTTGTTACGAAAATCGTTAGATAGAGCCGGCCACTAACGGAACATTCTTCTCGTTACTCTCTGTGTTTTTTTTATTTTATTTTATGTGGGACAATAACATTAAAAAGGTATTCATGAATATTCGATGTTACCTTACCTAGCTGTTTAACCTTTTTTTTTCACCAATTTCATTATGCATGCTAATAGAAAACTTCTTTTTTTCCATGAAATCATTTGAAAGAACATTCTCCTAATTAGTACTCATTCTTACACTTGATGGTTATTACTTGTTTGCTAGGTTCCTTTAGAATTAGGCTTAAACTTTTAGTGCCCAATAATCATTTTGTTCTTTTGCATGCTGAGATCGATTTTTTTTTTAAATGTCTCCATTTCTTTAATTAGTTTCTAAAAGTAACTGAGAATCAATATAAAAGTGCATTATATGACTTAGAAATTTTTGAAAATTGATGTAAATTTGTGAAAGAAAATATCATTATTGGAGGAATAGATTAATTTGTTAAACTAAGAAATGTTTTTGGTTGTTTGCTCTGAGGATATACAATGAAATTTAAGACCATACTTACATCCCAAGTAGTTTTTTAGAAACCGGTCGCTTTGAAACATAAAAAGTAAAGAAAAAACAAAAAACGGAGGCCTGTCCGTTTTAACACTTTAGGATGCTTGTACGTATAATGGGCTTTCTGTTCAGGTAATACGCCCATACCGTACGTTCACTATACGTTATTTCTTCAATTATGGAGTATGATTGTACTTTTAATTATATTATATTATATGAAGTTCCCCGTATTACATTTTGGGAAGAGCATTAATTAAAAAGAACTAATGAACATACCCGCTTACGACATGAGATATCTGTTTTAAATCTCTTTTCAGCGCCAAATAAACAATGCATTTCTTTGTATACGTAAATTAGTTTTAATACCCGACTTCGTCACGGGTTCACTGAATTAATAATGATCAAAATTTTTAATGTATTAAATAACAATATATCCGGTCTAATAAATTTATAGAAATTTAGTTCGTTTTTAAAAAAAATGGCTTAGATTTATTTAAATTTATGAAAAATTAGTTCACTTTTAAAAGTTTTGGGTTAATTTTATTATTTGAATAATGACATTTATACCACTTATATCTTTTATCCAAGAAAAGATATCAGTTCTCTCTCTGATGATTTAATTTGTTTTGTCACTCATCCCTAACTCGACCACGTCACAGGTGGTCATCCCGTGAACCACTTTTGACCATCTGGGGTCATATTGGAAGCTTTCGACGGCGAGCCCAAGCATCATATCGTTGACATAGCTTACACTTTTTGTTCACAATAAATGACTCTGCTCGAAGCGCTTGTTACCCGATTCGACGACACACCGTATCTCCACCTCACCATGAGTGTCCCTATTGGCGACTAAAGAACATGAAAGAGATCGGAAACTAGATGGAGAAATTCGCACGATTAACGGTAATGAATAAAAGTTTCTTAGAATTACCTTTCGTGTTTGGTTGATCATTCTCTGCTCAACATTTTTTTCTTGGTATTTACTAATTCTTTATTTAATGGCTTGGACATCTACCTCTTCAATCAAATTAATTACTGCAAACAAATGACATGAAAAGGGAAAATGTGAGTAATCAAACATACAAATAAACAAATGTTAGCACCATAATTTTCTTTTAAAAGTGTTACCGCAAACATGTCCATAGTGAGTGTTATCTGCACAACAACTTATTCTAGAAATGACACATTTCAGTGTAACCTTTTTAAAAACTTCATTCAAGTCTTTGCAGAAATTTATTTTTCCACACTTGTCTCACTACGTAGAGAAGACAAATCTTATTGCGGCCTTTCTGCGGTTTGGGCCGCAGAAGATGAAAATGCAAGAAATGCGCAAGAGCTTTACTGCGCTTTGGCCGCATGATAAGGCATTTTTAGGCCGCATGAACGCCTCCTCCCACGTAGTGTCTTAAAAATTTCAAATATAATGATATGCTCAAATCCATTCATCAAATGAAGCCTAAAAGACAACCGTAGTTTATCCTAAGACCTAGACCTCGAGCAACAAAGGTAACCGAATTTCTCTGTATGCACAATTGTGTATACTCACCCAATCAACGCCAAGATGCAAAATTTATTACCCTCGCCGCTGCCTGCCGCAAAATCTTCATCTTGTTTGATCAGCATAATTTTTTTGTGCTTCACCATTAATATTAATTGAAAAAAATCACCAATTCTTTTGATGACTATAAGACTCTCTTAGAATTACATTTCGTGCTTGGTTGATCATTATCTGCTCAGCATTTAGGTGGAGAGAAATGTGTTAATCACTCAGAACACAATAAGCTTATATTTTAATTGGAAATAAAAAAAATAAAAAGAACGAAGAGGAAGGGCTTGTTAACATAAATTCATTATCAGATCTGGAAATGTGAAGTCATAATTCATTCCGCCACTAAGCCCGACAAGCAATCCCCTCACAACCTAAGACGTTTCAGATCTGGAATAAACGATGATCTTCGGCATCGATTCATCCCCTCCCGCCAAGTGTCATTGTCGCACCATCGATTCGCATGTCTCCCACCGTCGAGTCCGCACCAATACTCAAATCGAGCGCTTAGCATTGTGGAGGACTCAAGATGAAAGGTTTCTTCATGTTTCGGTGATGGCAGGAAATAAACGAATGGAGATGATAGAGAGCGGAGTAATCAAATGCTGTAAAAGTGTGTTTTAATTATTTTTTGATTGTGGGTGTTAATTATTTTAATTACATATGAGAAAACAAAGGAGAGTGATTAGATGCTTGCCTTAACTACAATTAAAAAT
This sequence comes from Stellera chamaejasme, assembly GCA_024586325.1. Classification (NCBI taxonomy): domain Eukaryota; kingdom Viridiplantae; phylum Streptophyta; class Magnoliopsida; order Malvales; family Thymelaeaceae; genus Stellera; species Stellera chamaejasme. The sequence goes on along the minus strand of CM044985.1, from coordinate 7,507,728 downwards.
TTTGGAAGTTACCATTCAGTTGTTACCTTATGGGATCAGGAAAAAAACTCCAAATTTGATGTGGAGATGAGGTGGAGCACATGTGGTTTAATCAGAAAGTGAGTTTCGTTTTTTTGCAATTAATGCTGTTATCCTGTATTAATATATAATAGTAGATTAAGAAATGAAGGGAAGAAATTTTTTGGGTCAAATTTACCCATGGTTGAATGTTAGAGGATAAATAACTAGAAGATTGGAGGATTGAATGTTAAGGTTATTTAAGTAAAACAAATGGGTCAAAGTTTCTAAACAATGAAATGCAACAATTTTTTAGGGCATCCTAAAAAGGAATACGTACCATTTATTTGGGAACGTATGTAGTATAATTTAATAAAAGATGAATTGTTTAAATAAATTAATAATTCAGATAAAAAACATACAAATGTTAGAATAAAATATTTAATACACCAACAACTAAAAATACAATAAAATAAACAGTTCTCTTCATCTATTTATTGTTAAAGATCTGAGATTGGATGGTCTTCAATTACAAAACTGCATACAATGAAAATAAAAAATTACACCATTACTTTAAGATTAAATACATTTAAATTAAGTAATATAATTAATCAGTTAAGAATAAAATATCACACAAAAAGTGTTTGAAAATGTGTAAAATGTACCGGTGGTTCCTTAACTTTTAATTACGTCATATATGAGTCCTATTTTAACTTTTTGTTCTCTTAAAGTCCAATTCTTTAAAAAATATAACTTTTTGTTCTCTTAAAGTCCCATTTTAAAAAAATTTGTCCTCTTAAAGTCTTTCCGTCCATTTTTACCGTTAACTTTAATGGAATTTAAGGGAAAATGATAATTTTAACTACTTAGCTTTTCCTAAATGCTCTATTTACACCATAAGTTTTAAACATAATAATTTAGTCGCCCCAAAATTTTTTAAACTTAACAATTCAACCAAACACTTTTCAAACTTTACTTTAGACCACCACACCCGCCGGACAACCACCGACCACCGCCGGACTACCATCGACCAACGCTGGAATGCCAAGAACGATGAAAAAACACTACCAAACCGCTTTGTTCTTTATTGCCGAGAACAACGAAAAAACTTCTTCCAATTTATTGGCTTGAATCCATTTTTGTCTTTTAATTTCCTGACTTCCCGTTTGTCCACAACCTAGGCGCTTGCTCTGTAACAGCTGCAACATCCAGAGCACAAGTCCACACTAATTCCTTTTCATATCCAATTATTTAGTTGTTGTTTCTCACATCAGCGAGGGAAAAGTTTCGAGAACAATTCATTTGATAGGAAAATGAAGAATGTGTTTTTCATGCTTAAGCCCAATTAGCAAACTAATTAGACTAAGATGCTTCTAACATGACGACTTAAGCGTACAATTAAGCAATGTTGGTAAGCAAATTATTGTTTACAATATCTGCTAGCCATATATATTAGCAAGCTACGGACGAGCTGGTCTCTCCATAACCTATATATATATATCACCACGCCATTTTAACCAAATTTGCTTAGAAATAAATCACCATCTTCGGAATCAGGCACCGGCCGGGCAAAGTCGGATTTGGTTCCTTGGTGGAGTTGGAATATATTGCTTTGATAGGGTTAACTGTCTCAACCCTGCATTCTCGCTCGATATAAGAAATGCTTTCACAGAAATGTCAAGAAATTATGTCAAGCTGGTCCGAAATTTCTGCAATAATTAAGCTTGGTGGAAGAATGATCCAGTCAGTGACTTGCCTTGTTTCAAATCCCACATAAACATGACCTGTTAATTAGCTTGTTTTTGGAAAAGTAGCAGCTTAAGGTTTCTGAGAAGTACTCTTCGCCAAAATTATTCTCAAATATGTAAAGTAGCATATATGACCTATTGCCGCCGTTTAGGGTGACGATATGAGATGCCTTGTAATTGATCATTGTTGGTGTGGTTGGAAGAGTTGAAAGAGCTTGAAGCTTGGACATGATGGTATGGTTAGATAGAAGATCATTTGGAGAACTGAGGTGAGAATGTTGAGAAAATGAAAGTATAGGGACTACGATAATGTTTTTTCATAAATATATTATGCCACATCACCAACAGTCCTGATATGGTACTACTATGTGTTCCTACACATAGTAGTTACCAAGCCCAATATACGGACCTCACAACCGAAGCCCAATCCCGAAACGTCTGAAATGTCTAAAACACCCCTCATTCAATTTTTTTCAATTTTCGACGAAAACCCCACCGACCCGAGTTCGACGTCCCCATAACTCCCATAACCCCTATCTTTCAAACCGCCGACCTGCAGCTCGATCTTGGCGACGGAATTGTCAACCACTGCCTGCACGATTCGAGGTCGCATTCGACGATCACACGACGACGACGGCATGGCAGACAAAGACTCCGCCATAGAGAGACGACTGCGCGACGACGCGACAACCGATTCGCAACCTCATCCATTATCGTCACAATCGGAGCCAGGTTCTCAACCTCCACCATCAGAAGCAGCAAACACGGAAGACATGCAGGACAACCAAAGGTATTACTGATTTTGCTCCTATTTGACGTTTCGTAAACTCATTTTTGCTTTTTCTTTCCTGACATTTCTTCCCTCCGGCCTCAACATTTCTGGTCTCTTCTGTATCAAATCATGTACTGCTCCACTGTTAAATAAGAGAGTGTATCAACATTATTGGTACATAATGTATACCACTGATTCAGTCATTGAAACATAATAAACTTTGCTGTTTGGACAGTCAGACAGATTATGCTAGTTTATTAGACATATCATGCTTTACACGCAGACATATGCTTTAAAGTGCACGTACATATGTACCAAATACATTTTGTGGACTCCACACTCGCATAATGATGTGTCTGAATCTGTCTGAACAGTAGTTTACATATGTCTTTTGCACAACACTGATATGTTCACATAGTGAAGTCTATATCTGTCTGACTTACACTTGACATATGTCTACGTAGTAACACCGATGTGTCTGAATCTGTCTGAACAGTAGTTTACATATGTCTTTTGCACAACACTGATATGTTCACATAATGATGTCTGTATCTGTCTGACTTACATTTGACATATGTCTACATAGTAACACCGATGTGTCTGCCTCTGTCTGAACAGTTGTTTACATATGTCTTTTGCACATCACTGATATGTTCACATAATGATGACTATAACTGTCTGACTTACATTTGACATATGAATAAATAGTACCACCGATATGTCTGAACTGTAAGTGAAATGTTTAAATATTCTATTTGCAGTGCCGGAAGGAAAAGGTTGGGGAAAGGCGAAACTGGGCGAAGCAACCGTAGACCAAGATTGACTCAGAAGGGGAAGAAAACAATGAAATCGAGTTCATCACCCGTAAGACCAGAGCGTAATCAAGAAAAACCTGAAGCAGCAAGGAAAAAGAAGAAAGTTGCTGAAACAAGAAAAAGTCCAAGGAAAATGGAGAAAGTTGATGTTCCAAAACCTGTTGAAAAGAAGAATGTTGCTGACAAAGACTCCATCAAAAGAAAGAAGAGCAATAAAGAAGGTCGGAAGTCTGATTCCGAAAGAGTGTCAAAAAAGATGAAGCAACAGCCGAATGAGTCAGAAAAAGGAAGCGATGACTGTCCAAAACAAGCAAGGCATAAAAGTGAAGAGAGGTAACCAAAATATTTATCTTTATTAAACATATCGAAGCCAGAACACTGACATATGTATGTATTACGTTTGACATATGTCTGAAATGAATTTGAAATATGTCTGCCTTACATTGGATATATGTCTGACTTACATTTGGCATATGTCCGTATAACATTTGACATATGTCTGAGTCAAACTCTTTATCTCTTAAATCGTAACACTGATATGTCTAAATTGTAATACTGATATGTCTGACTTACATTAGACATATGTCTGACTTACATTTGGCATATGTCTGTATAACATTTGACATGTGTCTGAAACTGTCTGAAGAGTGCTTTACATATGTCTTATACAAAACACTGATATGTTTAATCGGCAGTGATCTTATCAAAAGCCACTGCAGTCCGTCAGCAGTGAGAGCAAAAATGGATGATCTCTCAAGAAGTGCAGCACATATTAGAGCTGTTAAGGAGCTTGGATTTGGTTCCATGTCTCAAATAACATGTACCAAGCTTCATCTCCCATTACTTACTTGGATGGTAAATTCCTTCAATCCAGATGATACGTCCCTAACGGTGAGCAACAAAAAGATAAAGATAACAGCAGAGGATGTTCACAATGTCCTAGGCCTACCAATGGGACAAATCATAATACAAGAGCACACATACTCGAACTGCAATGACAAAGAACTGAAAGAATGGAGAATGACCTACGGCAAAAATGAAGGACCGTTAACAAGTCATATAGATAGAGAAGTCTCAACAGACAAGCCTGCAGACAGCTCCTTCCAATTCAACTTCGTGGTTTATGTAGTAACAAAGTTGCTTGCACCTTCAAACAGGTCAACATGCAGCTTCAGAATACACAAAGCTCTGAAATACGGTGTTGACAATGTCGATAACATGAACTGGTCAGCGTACACGCTGTCCACACTGGCAAGGGAAATATCAAAGTACAAGGGCACTAAAAAAAGTGAACACTGCGGTGGTTGCCTCTACTTCTTGCAGGTAAGTGAACTATACCTCCTGCATCTGTCCATTATTTCGCCCGATATGTCCGGAGTACTTACCTTAACTATACATTAAAAACACGGTTTAAAGGGATACAAAATTTTTGTCTGCAGATGTTCTATTTGGACAGATTCATGTACAAAGGCCAAATGTTTGTTCAAAGACAGTTCCCATCAATGACCGGCTGGAGCACAAAGGTGGCAAATACTAGATTAACTAATGAGGCCAAAGGAGGGTATGGGAGAGGACAGCTTTTGCCACCGATCTGTACACAGAGAATGGATGAAGAAAATGTTGAAGCTGCTCCTCAAAAGAATAAGCCTCAGGAGAAGAAAACAATGGAAGCTGAAGTGGAAGCACAAAGTGAAGGAGCAGAAGCTGGAAAAGAAAATGAGAATGAACAATCCACATACCTCAGAAAGATGAAGAATCTGTTCGAATGTGTGAAGGCATTGACGGAAGCTTCACAAAAGACAAAGTTGGCAATTATTGAGGTATGTGGAAAATACCCGGAGACCACTGTTGAGCTCAACCAGCTAATCCAACAATTCTGCAGCAAAGTCCAAACAGATAAGATGTATAACAGATGATGAGTTACTCATGTTCGGAAACCAAATCATGGATGCAATGGAACTTGGAAGACGACATCTATTGGGAAATCTACGTGATCAAAATCTGCTTAATATTGAAGGAGAAAACATCAACAATGACATCATTGAAGGCCTGGAAGACCTTCCTCCATTCACCATTGAACTTCCGGTGGCTTTGGGTGCAGAGAATTTTACATGCACTCCTACTAAAATCCAGCCACCGAATTCAATCTCCTCCATGAATCACAAGAAACCGTAGAGGTCTCATTGCGTTCTCCATATCTGATACCACTGCTCAGAAACCAAGCAAAATATTTGACTGCTGATCAATCGATACTGTTGGATTATGTATGGAGAGGCAAAGCAGATAAAAAGTAAGTTCACTCTAAATTTAAAATAGCTAACACATATGTATGTGTACTTTAAAGCATATGTCTGCGTGTGAAGCATGATATGTCTAATAAACTAGCATCATCTGTCTGACTGTCCAAACAGCAAAGTAACACATATGTATATTTACTTTAAAGCATCTGTCTGCGTGTAAAGCATGATATGTCTGATAAACTAGCATAATCTGTCTGACTGTCCAAACAGCGAAGTAACACATATGTATGTGCACTTTAAAGCATATGTCTGCGTGTAAAGCATGATATGTCTAATACACTAGCATAATCTGTCTGACTGCCCAAACAGCAAAGTTTATTATGTTTCAATGACTGAATCAGTGGTATACATTATGTACCAATAATTTTAGATAAATTGGCTGTAAATATTCTGTCAAATTCTCATTATAAAAATATGTTTTGTTACAGGGAGAAGGTTGGAATTTTTGGAGACGGATTGATAATCACCAGGGAAGAAATCCTGACATTGAGACCAGGGGTTCTTGTTTATGATCAGATAGTTAGTGCATATGCATTCATTCTGAATCATACAGACAGAGAAAATGGGTCAACAGATAGGTTTTATTTCCCGGTAGAAATATCGGTAAGGTTATATCATTATTGATGCTATACTGTTTTAAAAAAAGTATCATAATGCTAGACATTGATTAATTGAAAAATCCCAGATGTCCATGGTACACTATGCAACAACAGTTCTGAAGGAACAAACAGAGGAGACCATCATTCAGAACAAAAACTCTGTTGACATGTTGTTCGAAATCATGGATGCCTGGATCGAACAAAACAACCGGTCGAAGGAGAGTTTGAAAAGAAACAATTTGGTAATCATCTATCTCTCCATACTAATTCAATTTTTGTTGTAAGTATAAACGGAAACTTCAAAACACATAAATAGACATATTGACCAATCAAGATAAACATATGTTTCTCTTCCCTATACTGATGTTGAAAACTCAAATGAACATTGTTCTTCCCTATACTACGTGAAGCCCATTTCTTCGTGTTCTGCATCAATACAACGGCAAAGGAAATCCAGATAATGGATAACATGAATCAAACTCTACTCAAATATAGCAATATCCCACAGATATTCGTAAGTGTTCGAATTTTGAAATTATATCTAAATTATTGTAGTGTCTTAAAAATTTCTATTTGGAACTGAAAATGTAAACAAATTGATCGGAATGTATTTGAATTCATTGGGCATCCATGTTGTTCTCGCATTTGCAACATATGAGACAAAATTTGTGAATCTCAAATGGAAGGACCATTACAAAAAGTTACTGGAGAACACGACGGACTGTGCAGTTTTTGCTATGAAACATATGGAATACTACAGAGGGATGGAGTTTGACTCAGATCTTGGACCGGTAATTACAATATTTACAATTACAGTGTTGACATATTATCTCTATGCATAGTGTAAAACTGAAAGATAATTAACTTTGATTTGTTCAAATGTATACAGCCATCAAATATGAAGAAACATAGAGCCCAGATTGCTGCAACGATACTCTCACATCCAAAGAAACATGGAAAAGATGAATTAACCCGTAAAGCCAACTTGCAAAGCATTGCACAGTCCTCAATGCCATGAAAACTGGTTGTAAAGGAAACGATTGACTACCGCTTGTAACTAGTTAACATTGATGAAATCACAGATATTTGGTAGGATTTTGTTTGTTAAATGCTTACAATGTTTACAGTTTGCAAAAATGTTATCATGATTGTAAAATTAGCAGGGTTCCCCATGTCCTAACTTTTGTTTATTTTGGAATGTCTGAAGCAGGTATGATTGGTCTGAAAGAAATGTTTGATATGTCTGCGTACAAAGAATGATATGTCTAATAAAACAGCATAATCTGTCTGACTGTCCAAACATGCATAATCTGCATAAAAATTTTAGATAAATTGGTTGTAAATATTCTGTCAAATTCTCATTATAATCATGGTTGTAAAATTAGCAGAGTTCCCCATGTTCTAACTTTTGTTTATTTTGAAATGTCTAAAGCAGGTATGTTATCTGTCTGAAAGAAAGCTTTGATATGTCTGCGTACAAAGCATGATATGTCTAATAAAATTAGCAGGGTTCCCAATGTTCTAACTCTTGTTAATTTTGAAATGTCTGAAGCAGGTATGTTATCTGTCTGAAAGAAAGCTTTGATATGTTTGGTCCAACCGATGGTCCATCGAACTCACTCATGCATTGAACAAAAAAATAACTTGGTGTATCAATTGTAAACTGTTACATCTCAAAAATAGTATCTGAATGATAACCTCAAACTGTCAGAAAGAAATATTTCATCTGTCTAGGAGCAAACCTTGATACGTTTTCCCAACATGATATGTAATCTGTATTAAAAAAAATACACTGTCTGAATGCTTGTAATAAACTGTCTATTACAGGTCTATAATCTGTCAAACGAGATGTAAATTTAAAAAACTCATCTAAAACCATTTATATGCTAAACCAACTGCTGCAACATCATTGAGTAGCAACTCCGATACTTCGACCTCGACCACGCCTGCCACGAGAAACTCGTCTTGAACCAAAATTATTCGAGGAGACAAATGCTGGATTAGACAGCTCAAAATCTAAAGCAGAATTTGAGCTTGTAATGCTACTTGTGTGATTTGAACAACTTCCACCTTCTGTGGCAAACAGCCGCAACTGATGTTCGAAAGATGACAACAACTTTTCAAAGTTATCTCTATGTTGCTCATCTTTTTGAGCCTCCAACACCAAATTCAAAGCTCGCTTCATAACTGAATTTCTCCATGCATACCGGAAAATGAATCTTGGCAAGTATACTTCCCATTACCATCAACAACCAACATAGCTGCCTTTGTCCAACGATGAAGAATATATTGTGGTGGCAGCTCACGTACATTGCACAAGTTTAAAATCCGAAGTGCATGGCAACAAAGATACCCTCTCTCCTCAAAAAGCATGCAAGAACAGGATATGCAACCAGATGATAGATGATAAATAACTGCAAACTTCCTAGAGTCATCTAGCCCAACACATACCTGAAAATGCATGTTCGAACCATCTTGATAAATCACTTCATGCTCACCGCACCCACCTTTCCAAAACTCCCTCTCAAAGCACTCTAATATTGTAAGCGTATACACTTTAGAAGCATGAATCACAAGTCTAGACCATGCAGCTCTCAAATGAGGGACACCATTATTCCTAAAATCTTCTTCAAGTCTTTTATTTCTCCAATCATCTACCATCTTCTCAACAAATGGTAAAAACACCAAAAGACCCAATTGTCTATTAGCCAAGGACGTCAAAGACACTATTTGTACTCTCACTACGCTGAGAAGACCTAATACCTGCAAAAAAGGAAACAGTAGAAAATAATAATTACTTCTGTCTGAACATAAATATGGAAATGTCTAATAGTAAATACAGAAACGTCAAACTTAAAAATTAATCTCTTACTGACCAGCAGAAAAAATGTGCTTGCACAAAGCAGGTGACCACTTGAACCTCAGATTAAACAAATTAGTAAGCCATGGATTGTTCTCACATGGGAAAGAAGACTGTAGTTGATCCCATAAACTATAAAACTCCTCTGCAGTCACACAGTAATACAAACACTTGTAGAACATATCTGAAAACCCATCAATACGCCACAAACCCTTCAAGTTTTTCTTTGCATTCTCACAAATATGCCACAAACATAATCTATGCTGCACACCAACCAAAACAGAATCAGCCGCATAAGCAATGGCTTGATCTTGGTCTGTCATTAATGTCAACGGTTTCTTCCCACCCATGCTGCGAAGGAAACTCTCAAAACACCAACTAAAATCATCCTTCTTCAGCCCCACTAAAAAAGCTATAGCGAAAACAACGCTCGCCTATGGTTATCAATACCAATGAAAGGGGCACGTAACATGTTATACTGTTGGTCCGAAATGTTGTATCGAAGACAACAACATCACCAAAAATCAAATAATCAGACTTCATGATTTCATCACTCCACAAAAATTAGTCATCCGATTATCCCGATTAACGATATCTCAAAGAAAAATTAGGATCATTCTTAACCCTATCTTTGAATGTATCTAAGAGCAATCACGCATCCCCAATAACCGAGGTAATCCCTCTTTCAGAAAGAATACTATTATAAACCATTCTTCTTGTCATTCCAAGTGCCTCAAGACCGCCCACTTGATCAGCTAATACCCTAATTGCTTGAGACGGTCTAATACCGAACCCATCATATCAAAAACTGCTTGAAATAAGTCCTTGTTAACATGCCGCCCACTACGTAATAAAAACCTCTGACGTGTAACAACATATGCATGAGAATGCTGACGATCATGCCGAACACATTCCCAACGGCCAGCATCATCAAGCTTACACCAAATTACCACCTTGCATAAACACCTCTTATCAACCCTTTGACGTTTACCCTTAGTGTTATAGACAGAACCGTCCTTCAAAACAGACATATCACCCTTCTTCTTGTAACAACAAAGCAACTCTTGGTGATAACAATTCTCATCTTTCTTTGTATACCGCTTCCTTCCCAAACGAATTTTATATCCTCTAGATATTGCATACTCTGAAGAAAGAGCAACAATCTTCTAAAGTATCAAAACTTGATCCAACCCAACAAACATCATCATGACCCATTGACGACAATTCACTAGAAATCTCAGATGAAGTTTCATTAACAGGGATTGAAACAACATCTTCATCTTGACAAACATCAACTTCATTAATCTTATCATTTATAGCACCGTAAATAATCTCACCACCACATTCCAACACACCTGGGGCAGATTGTCTGATAGGCATGTTCGAAACGTCCACTACACATAAATGAACTGTCTAAGACAAACGAAAAACACTACAAAGACCAAATACAACTAACAATAGGAGACTTCCAAAAACAGAGAAAGGTATCACAGACTGTCTACTAGGCATGTCCGAAATGTCAACTACAATGAAGACAAATGTATAAGACTAATGAAAATCTAAAACCAACAGAGCAGAACGCAGCATAATAAAGCAACGAAACCAGTAAAACGAACCTGAAACAGAAGGATGTGGATCAAAATCATCTTCTTCAACCTCCTGCGAAAAAGTAAATAAAAAGCCAGAACCATCTTCTAAGGTACCTCCAAAAATTCCGCCATTATCTGGCTCCAAATTCAAATCCAAAATTGAATCCATCAAAATGTCTGGAACACCAAAAGAATTATTCAGTAGACAGTGGAAAAACAAAAGAATAAGAACTGATTGATCAAGTGAAACAATTAGAACGAAGAAGACCGCCGGAAATTCAACAGCAGATGAAATAGAGAGAGAACTTACCGAAGGACGCTCGCCGGAAATTCTTTAGTAGATCGGCGGAAGGACGACCGATTGAGAGAAGCAACGGAGAAAGAAGAACGATCGGCAAAAAATAGACAAAAACGAGTTACGAGCGGCGGACAATTTTGTAACTTGATTAGGTTTATAAGGAGGGACAATTTTGTAACTACACAATGGTATGTGTAGGTGCGCATATGCGCACCCTAAAATTGGTAGTTTCGGCATTACTTAGGCGTTACGGACGTTCAATTTCAAAATATTAAAATAAATTTCAGAATACTAAAATATTTTTTCAAATATTTAAAAATTTCAATAATTTACAAATATTAACAAATTAAGATAATTTACAAATATTAACAAAAATGATATTAAAAATATTAACAAATTAATTACGATATTAACAAAAATAAATATTAAGTATGTTCATATTTTTTTAGAAATTCCATTAAAATTAATGATCATTTTTGATTAAGTATGTTCATGTTTTCTTTTGGATTTGATAGAAAAATTCATTAGTTTCTAACCATGGAAAGATTAAGAAAATATAATTTTAAATAAACCTTACTCTCATTATTATTTACTAGTTTATCTAAAATAATGATAATAATAATAATATAGAATCCCATTATAGTAATAAAAATAATATAGAACAATCCATAATGATAATAATAATATAGAATCCCATTATAGAACAATATAGACAATTGGTGCGGTGGGAGATACGTGTTGCCCATTTTCTCACCCCAGGAAGGCTGGGGTTCGAACCACACGGATGTGGGATGTGGAGAAATTGCGCATAATTTTAATTTGGGATAGTAACGCCCGGTAGGGGGTGGGGCGCTACCAGCTGTCGGGCTTTGTCGGGCGGTGGCGCCACTGTAACGCTTTTGCTGAAGTAACAGCGTCGAATGGTAGCGCCACAGTAGCGCTTTTTGGCGTTACCATTCGTAACGCCTTGGTAACGAAAGTGGCGTTACCAGCCCTTTCCGCAAATACGTAGTGCCATGACGTATTGAAGTAGTCATGCTTCAAGCTCACCCGCCATTTGTGACTCGAGAATCATGCAATAACCATTTAGATCTTCAACGATCCCAAGTAGAAATTGTTGAGATCGATCAACTCGGAGGAAAGATAGTTGAATAGTGTCGATAGCTCGCCATTGTTCTTCAACCACTGTCCAAAATCCCTTCCTCTATCAACAGCCGCATCTTTCCCAAAATTTTCCAGGTGACGGATGAAGAGGACATAGTTCGCCATCGAAAAGCGTTCTTGGGCAGGCATTGCTCGTAAGCAAGCATATTTCGGAAGAAGAGCTCGCTCGAATCGGCGATCACTACGGAAGGGATCTCGAGAATCCCATCTTGGAATCCGATGTTGAAGATGTTTGAGCTCCGGGTCGATCGCCGGAATCTCACTCCGGCTGGTAGAGGTCGGTGGCCGTTGGAATTTTCAACGTCTTGATCCGGGTTTTCTCTGGTTTGTCTGTTGGACCCAAAAACATCATTTGTAATTCAACGATATGGGAGGTCAGAACTTTGCCCGCAAATCTTCGTTCACCGGCGGCAATTTGAAGTGATCGGCGACAAATTGAGGCAAATGTTGAGGATATATGCTGGGTTGATTCAAATAGGCGAAAATGAGCTAGTATGGATCTCGAACAAGAAACATAGGAATCGATTCTCGAGCAAGCACAAATCGTACCTAATATTGAGAATCGACCTCGGCACGCCACCGATTTGATCCTCCGGGAAATCTCCACTTTCGTACATGAGCAAGAACTGGATGAGAAAGTGGCGTCAACGATAACCATTTTTAAAAATTCATCGATGCTTAGCTCAACGTCTTATGTGTAGAAATCGCGGACTCTGCGCTCAAGCCGGCGGAGCGATCGGACGCATTTGGTGTAGTTGGAAATTTGAAATTAGTTAGGGTTCATTTGTAGTATTTTTAGGAGATTGGATGTTAAATTTAGTATTAGACCTAGACATTTTGGTAATTTTATCACTTTAACGGCAGTTTTAACGGAAAATTTAACAGGAGGACTGACATTGCACACGATTGAAACTTACAGGATTAAAGCGAGACAAATTCTTAAAACGGAATCCAAATAGAATAAACTCTAAACTTACAGGACTACCAACATAGTTTACTCCATTGTTTTGACACAAATGAAAGTGAGTTAAAGATGTAGAAATTTAATAAAAGTATACCTAAGAAAGAGAATAGTCGAATTGGTTAAGTTTGCAAGGTTAAATAGGCTAAGAAAAAATAGTTAAAAATATATATTGAAAATTTTATTAAATTTATTTAATAAGGAAACAAAAATTTACCCAATAAAAATATTGCAAATATTTATGAACATCTCAAAAATAGGAAATTCCAATCTACAATTTGTCAACTTTTAAGAAAATGATAGATTCATATAAACGTTTTTAGTTATTTATGCATATGACAAGATATGTTTATGCATTGTTCCAAAAAAAAAAAAGAAGAAGATATGTTTATGCAATAATAATTGAAAAATGCACTCCACCGCAACAAACGGGTTACTAATACCTCGTTTCTTATTCGCTATGTTATTTTATTATTGCAACATTTTGACTTTTAATATCCCATTTGATTTTAATTTATCTACATTATGTAGAAAAAAATTTAAAAATATATTTAAAAATAGTCACATTAAATTTTTGTTGTTTGCTAAAAATTGAAAATTTATATTTAAAAATGTTAGATAAATAAAATTATATTCCATCCGTCCTTAAAAATTTGTCTCATTTGACTTTGTTGTTTCAAGTTCAATGTTTGACTGAAATTTTATCAAAGATAAACAGTGCATATATATATATATTGAAAATTTATATTGCAAGTTTTAATACACACGCGAATTATTTGATTTTTAATGTTTAAACATTTACGAAAAATATAGATTCAATATTGTGAAATCAAAACAAATGAGACAACCAAACATGCACTTCTTTGCTTTTGTTGGGGTAAAAATACTCAATTTAAACTATTATGTCTGTGTATATATATACGCACGTAGGCATGGCAATGGACTGGTTAAACCACAGTAATCCTTAAACCACGATCACCAACTACGGTTTTTTTAGTATCCGCGGTATATGGTTTTACGCGTCTCGGTTATAAATTTATACACACAACCGTTAACCACAGATATTCACTGTTAACGGTTCATTCGCGGTTATTTAGATGAAAACTTGAATATTATACAAATATCCTAAATAAATCCATAAATTCAACATAAACATCCAAACAACATTTTAAATATCCAAACATCAATACATAAATTCAGCATAAACATAAAAAAACATCCATGGTAGTCTAAATATATATATTAGTCCAAACGTGCAAGATTGTCATCTTCATTTTGTTGATACGCATAACTTCTCCTACAAAATAGAAAATGATATAGTTAGAAAAGAACATAATTTATTAGATAAGTATTTAAAAATTGGGATTAATATGATACTATATTACCTCTGAATCACCCTCAACCTGATCATCATAAAATCGGCAATAATCTTCGGGAGCAATTGAGCTAGTACCTAATGCAAATATCAAATGATGAATCGATCTGAGCTGAGAGTCTTAGTCTTAAACTTGAGTTGAGTGTGTGTTAAAATAGTTAATGGGTTGGGTTTGGGACTTGAGCTTCACCCATAAGTGACTTATGAGTGAGGGATGAATATGATATTTAAGTTGAGCTTGGCCCATGAGATTTTAATTAGGAGGTGGATTAGTGGTTATCCGTCAAACCGCGGATAATGGTTATCCGCGGTGTGAGTATCCCTAAACCACAACCACGACCATTAAACTGATAGTTATGAAAAAAACCACAACCGCTAACCGCGTAATTTTAATCGCGGTTAAAACCGTCAAAATGGTCGGTTAAGCTGCGGTTAGCGGTTCTTTACCGCCCGTGGCATGCCTACGCACGTGCAAGTGACTGACTGAAATCATGTTGTATTTGCTTTTTTAAAAGCTAGGGCAAGTTGTATTATTAGAGGCGGAAAACTAGACTCTGGGAAGAGTATGTTCACGACAAAATGTTCAGACCAACTTACAAGTTAATGAAAACTGTAAGGAGCTACGAGATATTTCTAATAACCCCAAGGGGTTTACAAGCCAATCCACCCAGGATACTGTAAAGTGTTTCCACCGATTCAAGATTCACAAATAAGATAGCATTTGAATCGAAGATAGCCACGAAGTGAGAGCATGAGATTTGTCGAGAAGATCACCTAATTTCTCGCTTTTCCAATTGCTCCACATTGCAACGCTTTTGATTGCATCCACTACGTATCTGAAGGAGGCCTGGTAACGCCAAATGCGTTACCAACCCATTACGGATGGTAACGCACGAGGGCGTTACAATGACGCTACGATTCGATGCGTTACTTAAGGGTAGTGCGTTACTAGGCGTTACTAGGCCTGACAGCATGTTTGCCAAGCTGACAAGCCTGGTAGCGCCCCGCCCCCTACTATCCCATAACCTTTTTTATGTTTTCACATTTAATCTATTAAATCTAATAAATGTTATTATAAAAGAAATAGAAATAATCAATAGACAGGTATCAAGATGATCCGACATTTCAAGAAGAAACAAAGATCTCTTCCAAATTGGTGCAGCTGAATTCTGGAGATGCCCTTGAGAGTTTCTTTTATTGCATTTGACATGTGATGAAATACTTTCAGCTGTAAGAATGTATCGAAACTTGTAAGTTTGTGGCCTTGTTGGGGCTTGAATAAAGAACAAATGACAGGATGCCTCTGCTTTTCATATTTGTTGGCTTTGTTTTGGTGATGGTAGTCCCATAAATATTGCAAAAGATGCAATTAGATTACTACATATGCTACTAAATAATGTTAGGTTTAGCAGAAAAGATCTCAAGGATACCCTAACTCGCCATAAAAAAGGTTTAATAACCGACTATATGTATCCTACATACTCCTAACAGTTGTCGTTAGATTAAGAAGCTTTTCCATATTGTTCTTGTTCTTGGAATTCATTATCATGGTAGATGTGCTCTCCCATCTGCCATTTTGAAGAATATTGTCTTCAGAAACACTAGCAACCATCCATTGCTCAACCGGGTTCCATGAAAAATCGGCAATTTTTCCGGTGTGACCACCGTGTATGAAGAGCAATTCCGGAGGGCCATCCTCAGCATCCTGTGGTGCTTGCTCTTCACCAATTCTACCAAATGAATACCGAAAATGGATACCATCATATCTCTTGAAATGGATACCGAAAATGAAAAAAAAAACAAGAGGAAAGGAGCTTACCTCGAACCGGCGTTGAATTCGGCATCGAAATGGAGGGAGGATGGCGCCGGCGTGACAGAGGAGGTCAGCGGTGCGAGGCTGAGAGAGAGGAGGTTGAGGGAGGCAACTATGCGGTCGGGTTCGAGATCTGAAAGAGGAGACGCGTTTTTAATTCAGGTTGGGAATCTGTATTTACTTGAATGATGCTACAAATCTTCATCAAAGTGGTTCTTTTTTTATAATTGAACAAAAGCGAGGAGGGGTGAAATCCAAAGATCTACGAAGGAACGCCAAAAGCGAAGGCAGCTCTCTGGGTCCCTACCGACGCTGGGGTGCGAAAGCATGGGTAGCGAACGGGATTAGATACCCTGGTAGTCCATGCCGTAAACGATGAGTGTTCGCCCTTGGTCTACGCAGATCAGAACGCACTAAAGTATTACCGGGCGTTGCTACCTCGAAAGGCTCGATAGGTAGCGCCCTTAGTAATGCCTTGGGCGCTACCAAGATTTTCGGCCCCACGAACGCCCGGGCGCTACTGCATGCATTACGCGATGGGCTACCTATCGAGCACTGTCGGAGAATATCTCTACACCTGCCAAGAGCAAACTCAGTCGAGATCAATTCATCTCTCGTTGCATAGGCTCAAGTTGCGACAAGGGTGACGATAAAGTGCAAATCTGGGTTGACATCAACACGTTTAGGGAGGGTGGCATTGTTGGGGCGGGTAGATCTGCGAAGGGTGGGACCGAGCGGCTTCTGGTTGGCCGGGGAGGAGGGAGGGTGGTTAAAGGGTGCTCGCGTGACAAACTTGTGGCTTGGGGTGGGGATAGAGGCGGATCTATGTAGTGTAAAGGGGTGTCCATGAACATTCTTTTTTTCTTAATAATATCTATATATGGTATATAATTTATTAGATTAATCCTTTAAAAATTGAACCATCTATATTTTGTGATATGTGTTTTTATATTTTATAATTCATATGTTCCCAATATTTTATAACACTAAAAGACATCAAAAAAAATGCAAAATGTCTTTTTATTTTTCCAAATATCTTTTTCTCTTCAATTTCTTAATTGGTTTAAAATTTTTATTGGATTGTTCATTTTTATAGTTGATTTCGGTGTACTATATGTTTCTCGGCTTATTTAAATGGACATCCCTTCTAAAAAATCTTGGACTGGTTTATTGAATAGCAAAAAGCAGTTATTGCACCTCCTCTCTCCATCGATCGACTTGATTGTAGTGCATTTAGTTTATCTTTTTTTTGTTCCATCGCTTCAATGAAGTCAAAATTTTCTCACTTTAATCATCAGTGTAATATTCATTGACATATTTAAATAGATACCCCTTCTAAAAAATCCTGAATTAGAGTTAAATTCTATTTTTGAAAAAGTGAGTCAGTTTAAAGCCATGTTTAGGACAACGATGAAATTAATGGATCGCGAACCGAGTTTACTCCTCGTTGACATGTTGTTTTTAAAATACTTTGTTCATTTTACTGTTTTTCGGTTATCTCACAAAATTTAAAATGTTCATTTAATTAAAAATTCGTAACATAAATTTTACTTCAATACCATTAATTTAATTTATTAGTTAAAAATTTACTTCTATCTTTTATGTATATATATTTTTTGAAACATCTTTTATGTATATTTTAGTTTATAACTTTTAAATTTACAATATTTCTTTATTTTTTTTGCGCGTGCTCAATGCAATACTTCTACTTTTATAGGACACAAGAATAATAAATAAATACATACACTCCTTTGTTTCCAATTAATTCTACAAGTGAAGATTAAGGTGAAACGAGATTTTATATGATTTGAAATAATTACCCTTGAGTAGAGGTTGCACAAAAAACAAGATAGAAAAAGTTAAAATAAATTAGGAATAATTTGATAACTTAAAAGAATAAAAATTTCTATTTAAAAAAATGTAAATTTTTTCAAGAATAGTCTTAAAAAGAAAATATATAGAATTAATTTGGTACAACGGAAATATATGAAAAAATTGACATTTAGAGTGAGAGTGAGAAGAGCAAAGAGAATTAAGTTGATGGATACGGGGCAGGCAGAAAAGGAGAATGAGAATGAGAATGAGAATGAGACCTTTTCCCATTCTCCTTCAGCTCTGTCTCCTTATAACCCTCCAATTCCTTCTGGGAAAAAGACCTTCTTGTCCCACTCTGTTTTGCCGAGGATGTCACGTGCCCCTCATGTGCACACTTATATATATATATATATATATATATATATATATATATATATATATATATACATATATATATATATCCACTAATAATTACACAGCTCAATTTCATTTGTTTATAATATTTAGAAACTATATTAATCTTCATTTGTCATTTAATTTGTGTATTTGACTTTAATTTAGGTTTCTTTATGAAAAATATTTATTTAAGATAAATAAGTTTTGAGAGGGAAATAAGTTTTGATTTTGGGCGTGAAGGGCGTGGGCACCCACTCACTCAACACTAAACAGACCAACAGCAGCACTAACCAAAGGGATGATGGACCAACAGCACGCCCCCTTCACTTCACTTCATATTTCTTTTTTCATTTTTCTCTTTCCTTTTTCTTTTAGTAAAAAAAACAGATTAATCACCATTTTAATTCAAATAATAAACTAATCAAAAGCTCCCCTTAATTTTTCCAAAATACATATGCTCTCATTTGGAAACCGTTATTATTTCAACTAACTACAGTGTTTTGAATAATTTTTAATGATTTAACTCAAACAGTACAATATACATATAAACTCTAAAAACTGCTAAGATAGTTAAATTTAGGGATGTATCTTTTATTGATGAATGAGAGTAGAGAAATTTGAGAAAAATGTGATTTAATAAAAAGTAGGGAAGAATTGATACATTTTTAAAAATTTATGTGTTGGAAATTGAAAAAGTTGGTTTTTTTTGGTTGAGAAATGTGACAACCGTTATCTGATTCATGTTAATTTGGCTTTGGCTGAGCGTGCGTGCCTCATTTTTGTTTTAGAGTAATTAATTTTGCATTTTTCTCATCTTCAAAAAAATAAAAGAAAAGAAAAGAAAAAGGTTTCACCCGCAATCTTGATCATCTATCTACTCGTAAACTAGTGGGCCTAAACTAAGGTGGGTCCACAAATACCATGTTATAGTGTTGGGCTTACTTTAGGGGAACTAGTAAAAACTCCTTATGGTTTGAGCAAATCTGCAGTTTTATCCTATATTTCAGAAACCTGTATAATTACCCTCTTTAGTTGTTAGTTGTTAAAAGGTCTAACTCTATATTTGTGGCCTTCAAATTTCAAAACAATCCAGATTTATCATAGAAAACACAGTACTCCATCCGTCCCATGAAATTAACCATGTTTGTTTTTTAGCATTTAATTTATGATTTTTTTCTTACAATATTTGATTTATAAATTGTATAAGTTTATATGCAAATAAAAATTAAAATGTCTAGTTTCTAAATATTTTTTTCAACAATTTTTTTGACAAATTATTCATAATAAAAATTGAAGTAAAAAATAAGTGCAAAATTCACACGTGATTAACTTTATGGGATGAAGGGAGCAGTAATCAAAATTCATACATGACTAATTTTATTGGATGGACGAACGAATCAATGCACTGATTTGCAGTGGTGCCTAGCAGGTTGACAATCATACATCGTGAATGGTTAGTGATTATTTAGGAGTAAGAAGTATAGGGTTTTATTTATTTATTTATATAGATTTGAAATTATAAAAGTTAAATATAATATTTTGGCCAAATAAGTTAATGGTCAAAGTAATAATAATCAAGAGATCAGATAACTATATATGTAAGGTTATGAATAGATCAGGAGAGTGAAACTGTTGATTTACCTTGAATAAAGTATTTTTCTAAGTTATCCTTCAGCTTTTTGCATTATAAGATTGAAGAACCGTTTCTTCATTTCAGGAGTATTTCTAAGGAAATGATTTTTGACTTCCAAATGTGGTACATATGATCAGCCTAATCTTTATATATATATATACATATATGATTTTTTGACTTCCAAATGTGGTAACATATGATTTTTGATTTTTGAATAAATTTTTTGATTGAGAAGATAGAGTAAGAGTAATGAAGTAAATTGATATAAAATATTTCATAAAAGAAAGAGTAATGAAGTAAATTGATATAAAATATTAAAACAAAATTTTTTGAACAACAAAGTCTTATGGAACGGAGGGAGTAGTACATTTTTTTGAACAACAATATTTTTTTTATTAAAACAAGATAAAAAAGCACATCTTAATCTCAAAACGGAATAAATAAATTTTTATATAGTACATGCATGATATATAAGATTAGTTTTGATATATTAATATTTCGATAAGATTTTGTTTTGAGAGAAGCGATCAATTGTATTAATGATTAGCAAAAACTACATGCGATATAAGCCAAAAGCTGACAAAGAACGAAAGGGCAAAGCAACAAAATGCAAGAGCTAAACAAACTAATGACCGACCATAATCGAGATGAACAGCTGAAAAGCACAAAATAGCAGCAGATGATGACAGCCAAGGCGTAGCGAACAACCTCCGAAAATGCCCATTAGACCACACTTTGTAACCCTACCAAAAGCCATGACAAATTCTTGACCACGACCCATCGGCAGTACCATCCAAAGCTTCATCCATAGCCCTCACCCATAAGAAGCAAACTAGCCGCCTGACGGCCCTAAGATAACCGGGTCGCCACCGGCAACGACAATAAGATTAATTTTTACATTGTAGTACATATTTACATAATGTGATATTTTTGTTTGATATGGTATACATATATGCTAATTTAGGTTATTGAATTTGGTTTTGTGAAGATGGAACCAAAAGGGAAAACAACTCACTGTTCAGTGTTGTAGTAGTAATTAATAGGCAGGCAAACAAATTAGCACCAAAAGTAGAGGAATGGACCCAACAAACATGAAGATACTTTACAATTCTAGAAAACAATCATTAGAAGCTTGAACATCATAGAATTCTCTTATCAGGCTAAGAAAAATAAATAAAAATGACCCACTTCAGCTTTTTGAGCTTTTTGCCCTTACCACAAGAAAATCAGTAAAAATTAAAATACACCTTCCTTCCTTCCCAAGTGTGTGAGAGAGAATTAGGTGAGTTTCTTTCCCAAGTGAAAGTGGAGAACAAAATCATGAGGTTTTGAAGGTTGGTGAAAAGACTGGGGGGCATGTGAGGTTTCTTCAAAGTCAAGGTCTTTTTCTTCATGGACGGAGGTGCCAAACGTCGTCGTAGGTTGTGTTCACATAAATAATGAGAAAAAAAATTGGAGAATTTTGACTGATGAATTTTTACTTACTTTTGTTTTCTCCTTTCTCATTACCATGTCAGCGTTTACTTAACACATCATTAGGACCCTATTAGGCTTATTTGGTGCGTAATAATCTGGATTAATCCGTAAACTAATACTACCACTAATACTATTGGTCATTTCGTTTTTAACATTATAATTAATTTCTTTAACACTTCAATATATAAGTCAAATATTTTAAATTCAGATTATAGATTAAGGAGTATTTCTAATTTCTAAATATATTTTTTTCTGATTTTTTTGATGAATTATTTATAGTAATATTTGAGTTGACTAAACTATTAAAAAAACATACCAATTTTTCAGTGATGAAGGGATTATATGATTTGAGTCTACTACAATATAAAATAAAATAAAAACATTGGTAGTGAAAAAAAAAAATCTTGAAAGAAGCACCATCTCACTTTCCATTTTATACCATTGGAAAAACAAAACTATAAAGAAAAAGTTACCAATTTACAGCATGCCTACACAAAACGATAAAATCATTAAAGGTTGTTTGATGTGATAAATCTCACCAGCTCTTAATTTCCATCTTACATCTGCACAATGGCATATTAGAACAAGAGTAAGAGATAATTAGTTGTTTAGGGGACCCAACAAATTTTGTTTAAGTTCTAAAAGCACGATGTTAACCAACACTCCTCTCATGGGTAAACTAGAAAGTTAAAATGAAAAGAAGCAGATAGATGAATACCCATGTGATGAGGAACTATTGCCTTCATCATAATCACTCATTTGAGACTTCTTTAATTGTAGATGAATGCCCATGTGACATCTTTGTCAATGCAAGTAGATTGCAGAGGAGAGGTTATTTGGAAGGGTCCCATATGTATTGTTATTACATGTCATCTTGTTCAAAATTCTCAAACAAAAAAAAACTATCAATCAGTTGGGTTACTATCAATCAATCAACCGAACCTTAATCCCAATTGGTTACAATCGGTTACATGAATATTACATCTCTATTCCGCTCTATCTATAACAAGTTCCTCTTGAAGATCCATAGATTATTGCGTAGTTGCAGCCAACCTGGTAATGGGGTAAGTAAGGGTCGGCCGTTACCATGGGTTGAATAGAGTGGTAGGGCCCCTTACATTACCGAACTCGCTACCTGTCAGAGCTAGTAGCAGGCCTGGTAACGCCTGGACCGTTACCAACGTCAACTTTAATTCAAAGCCCTCTACCCTTCTCCTTCCAGATTTGTCGAACCCAACACTTCTCCATTCTTCTTCCCCTTAAACAGCCGCACCACCGCCTCTGGTTTGACGATTCTAGCGCCCATAAACCTCCAAATCAAATTTATCTTCATCACCAAACAAAGGTAAGTCCGCTATTACCTTTTTTTTCCTTTCATTTTAGCTATGAAATCGCAGTACTTATCTCACTTTTTTTTTTGTTCAAGGAGACCTCCACCGTTCACTGCCACCATTCACTGCCGCCGTTCGTTGCTGCCATCTTAAAAGCAGGAGGTTAGGTTTTTGAGATTGTTGGCATTTCTGGTGTTTGTGACATTGTGTGATGTTTGTAAAACATTGATGAATTTTAGGTAGTTAAGTATTTATGAATATTTGTGTTTGAAGTTTTAGGATTTATTATTTATGATTATTTTTGGTAAAGTTTTAGTAAGTTGTATGATTTTGGTGAATTTTTATGATTTATGGTAATTTTATGATTTGTGGTGAATTTTTAGTAATTTATACTACCTCTGTCCCACAATAATAGCCACGTTTGACTTTTGTATTTGTGTTTGACTCAAATTTTCATTAAGAATAATTCCTCAAAACAATTATTCAAAAATATATTTAGAAACATGACACATTAAATTTTTATTTGGATATAAATTTATACAATTTATAAGTTAAGAAGCTGTAAGAAAAAAATCATAGATTAAACGCTGAAAAACAAACGTGACTATTTTTCTGGGACGAAGGGAGTATGATTTATGGTGGATTTTTAGTAATTGTTATGATTTTCGGCGAATTTTTAGTAGGTTGGATGAATTTGGTGAATTTTTTGTGATTTATGGTAAATAAATTTTAAGATTTGTGGTGAAGTTTTAGTAATTTATATGATTTATTCTGAATTTTTAGTAATTGTTATGATTTTTTTGAATTATTATTAAATTCTATGATTTTTGGTGAATATTTTAAATATTCTGGTATTATTGTAAACTTTAGCTAACTTTTTTGTTGAAATTGTATACTTTTAAAAGTTTTGGGTTAAATTGTAAAATTTTAAAAGTTTTAGATCAAAGTGTAAACTTTTAAAACTTTTTAAGGGAACTATATAGTTTAAAAAGTTTTAGATTAAATTGTAAGCTTTTAAAAGTTTTATGATCAATTTATAAAATTTTAAAACTTTTCGGTGAAATTGTCTAATTTTAAAAGTTTTGGATTAAATTGTAAAATTTTGAAAGTTTTAGAGCAAAGTGTAAACTTCTAAAACTTTATCAAGAAATTGTATACTTTTGAAAGTTTTGGATTAAATTGTCAAATTTTAAAAGTCTCAGAGCAAAGTGTAAACTTTGTATACTTTTTTATGAAACTGTATAATTTTAAAAGTTTTAGATTAAATTGTAAACTTTTAAAAGTTTTATGATCAATTTGTAGATTTTTAAAACTTTTCGATGAAATTTTATACTTTTAAAAGTTTTGGATTAAATTTTAAAATGTTAAAAGTTTTAGAGCAAAGTGTAAACTTTTAAAACTTTATGATAAAAGTGTATATTTTAAAAATTTTAGATTAAATTGTAAACTTTTAAAAGTTTTATGAACGAATTGTAAACTTTTAAAACTTTTTGTTGTAATTATATACTTTTGAAAGTTTTGGATTAAATTGTAAACTTCTAAAACTATTAGATGAAATTGTAAACTTTTAAAAAAATTGTATTAAATTGTAAACTTTTAAAACTTTTGAATGAAATTTTAAACTTTTATAACTTTTGGATGAAATTGCATACTTTTATTGATTATTTAACTTTCAACAGGAACTTTCCGCTTAAGAGGGGTGTCGGGCAAAGACGGAGGCCCTATGCAAAACAGAGGAAGAGGTCTGTGTGCTCAGGGTGCGTCAGGCCGAGTAAGGTTAACGAGGATAGGCAACCTAATGATTGTGGATTTGCTAAATTAGAGAAATACTAACCACAGTTATTTGGACAATTGTCTTCACATTTTCCTAATAAAATCTTGCAACAAGTTCATTATTAGTGTTCAAATATCAATTTGTTAGCTGCTAGCATTTCCCATCAATTTTATTTTTAGGTTTGCTCTAATCACACTTTTAATGAGCACTTTGATAAACGTGAGTAAGATGCTTCATGATCATAATTAAAAATAATTACTAGATTTAGATTAGTAGGTTTACTTGCAAATTAATTAGGCGTGGCATGTATAAAAAGGACACAGACCGTTCCGTGAGCATAATCATTAGAATTTGTTAGCTAGTTGTTTGGCAATGTTGATTGTTGATACATGTGATCATGTGAGATATACAAAACCAATGCGCAATTCATTCCAAGATCATCTTTTTTGGATCCAATAATGTACAAAGGTAATATTATACTCCTCCGTCCCACAAAGGTTGTAGGATTTGTTTACATATATTAAGGAAAGTGGGAGAATAGTAGTGTATTTGACAAAATTACCTCATGAAAAAGAAAGAAATAGAAGATTTTGTGGACCCCAATTTTAAGTTTAATGGGAGGAAGAGAAAAACTTGTGGGTGTGGTGTGAGATAAGAGGATAAAATGGTAAAAATGGTGATAGAAAGTTTCATTTTAGGAATGTTGTCCTTTGTGGGGCCAAATATAGTAATGTATGGCCTTTGTGGGACGGAGGAGTCTTATATAACATTTAGAAACTTGCATGAATAGTAATTTGAGTCTTTTGTAGGGTGTGTAGGGTGTATGTTAAGAGCTATGCACATGTCTTCTTCTTCTTTTTCTGTTAATGGTATAAATACCTTCTCATATTATATTTTCAATCCTTTTTCACTTTGGCTCATATGTTTATAATTTTCTAAGACATTTCAACATTTTCCTTTCTTTTTCTTGTGTTTTTATTTGTAAAAACAGAAAAAACTAATACTTATCTTTTATTTTAAAATGTTTGTTATTTGAACACTTCGACATTTCTTATTGTATTTTTCTTTTGTTTGACAAAAGCATAAAATTTATTTTTACCTATTTTTTTATATATATTTTTGCGCATAGGCCCAAGTTATATTCTTAATATTTTGAATTTGATATTTCAGCATTTTACCTTTTTCTCTTTTGTTTGGTAAAAATAAAACAATTAGAAAAAAAATTAACAATTAGAAACTTTGGTAAATATGATAAATAGTAACTTGAGTGTTTTGTTGTTTGTACCCATCTCTATTTACAATTGGTGCACTCACATTTATGAGCATTGATGTGTGTGCTATAATACATTCACCCACACTAGATAAGTGGTTGCATCTTCTTTTTGTCATTTATGTTTTACTTTATTATTTTATAAAATGAAGGATAATAAGGAATTTATTTTTAAAGAATTGGGATAAGAAAAAAGAAAACATAAAAAAAGCAAAAAAGAAAAACGAAAAGATAAAAACAAAAACGACAAATGAATTATTGTTCATTTACACTACTTTGGTTTCTTTACAAATTCTATTCTTCAATTTATATTCCTCCATTTTAAATCTTTGAAACGTTTAATTTTGTAGTCTATTTAATTTCATTCTATACATATTATTCTACACTAATTTGTTTTGAAATATATATTCATAAAGTATCCAAATCAAACATTCGTATACAAAAAGATTGAATAATTAAATTTATTAAATATCAAAATATTAAAATCATAAATTAAATGTTAAAAATTGTGTGTTTCATTACCTGTCATATTTATTCCTTTTACCAATCTCTACAAAATGTTTTCAATCTTATGATGTGGGTCTCTTCATATATTTTATACTCTTGATTTAGTTTTATACTCCCTCCATATTAAATTATTGAAATGTTTGATTTTAGAGTAGATTTAACTTCATTTTTCATACAATATCCTATATCAGAAAATAATTTTGAAAAATACATTCATAAAATAGTCACATCAAAGTTTATGTACAAAAAAATAAATTAATGTTTTGGATATTAAAAAATTAAAAGAATAAATATTACAATTTGTATGTTTCAATAATTTAAGATAAATAAATTAAAGAATTAAAAGAATAAATATTACAATTTGTATGTTTCAATAATTATTACAATTTGTATGTTTCAAGAAAATAATTATTCCTGTAGCAGAGCACGGGTATAATCAAACCTCGTTCGTTCCTAAAAACTGGAATCATAACTCTTGATACAGAGGACAAACATCCTGAAATTGGAGAAACTTTTCAAGAATTTCAGGAAGACAGATGTAGAATTTAGTGCAAAGTTGCACCCAATGCACCAACTTAAGAAGGGATTTGGGTGCTGGAAGGAGAACAGTGAGTTTTTGTTTTTGCAAATTAGATCCAAACAAACAGAACCTAAACCTAGTAGTAGGTAGCTGGAACCAATCTTCTCCTTCTTCAAGTCTTTCATCATTTGGTTTTGAAAGATGGAAGCCCCAATATTGGATCTTTCTTCTTGTTGCCTAATTGTCTCTACTCACCCAAAACCCAGGTCCCAGTTTCAATCATAATCCTTTCCCCATGAATTACCAGCACCTCTTGTTTCTTTTTAAGAGTTAAAAAACTTTTCTTCTCACAATTTTCCCTATCATTTTTAAATATTTGCCACTTTTTTTTCATACTAAAGTGTCATGTAGAACGAAGTGTGTTCATTTCACACAATTTCACAAACAAAACCTCCCAAAATCTATCGAATCTCCATCAAATCACTTTTTTTTTTCAAATTTTTTTCCTTATAAACATCACATCCACAATTCAGGGTGTGTTCTTTATGAATATCATCATCAAAATTCCATCAACCATCAAATCAACTATTTTCCTTCAATTCCCCCTCCCCCCCCCCCCCCACGTACAACACATCAATTTTCAAATACATTCACTTTCTTCTCAAAATTATTACACAACGAACACTCCCCAAACACAAACTTTATTTCTCATTAATGGGTAATAAAGTGAGATAAATATATAAAAATGTTTCTTAAAAATGAAATGTATCAATTTTAATGCAAACCCAAAAAGAAAAACATGTTCTGAATTTCTTGAATTAGAGAGTACATGGTAGGGGAGAGAAAATGAAAAAAGTAAAAA
This sequence comes from Stellera chamaejasme, assembly GCA_024586325.1. Lineage (NCBI taxonomy): Eukaryota > Viridiplantae > Streptophyta > Magnoliopsida > Malvales > Thymelaeaceae > Stellera > Stellera chamaejasme. The sequence continues at coordinate 7,479,853 of CM044985.1, read as the reverse complement.
TTAAAAAAAAAACAGGAGATTTACAATTTATAAATATCTCATTTTCATTCTATCCCTACACTTATTTCCAATAAGTGAGACAATGTTTGGATATTGTTTTTTTTTGTTGATTTTTTTTTCTTTTCAAAACAACAGCAGTATATTTCTTAGTTATTGGAATCTTTTTGAAAAACCTGGAAGACAATGTTATCATACCTCTAATGTAGGAAAGATAAAATAAAAATAAAACAGAAACATATGGAGACGTTACCAAATGGGCTCTACATTATGAAGACAAATTATAACTACACAAAGCATCACTATGCCAATAAAGTAAGTAGCTAATGAATGGCTATTAATTATTGGATTCCATGAAGGGCACTGCCACTTGCAACAACTACTCCAATTTGATTTTGCTTCTGTTCAAAGCTAGAAGTATATCTTAGTTTTATCACAACTCAAATCATACCTGTACTAATTATTAAACCGCACCAACGTGTGAACACTCTACTGCGTGCTGGTGCTAATATTTCCAATCTATTCCACTAAGAGAAACTAACACTGGAATAAAAGATTTCAGAGACATTTGAGTAATTCATACTTCTCCTGTTTCCAGTGACTACTGCAGGAATCATCAGTTGGCTTCAACTCCAATTGCATACAGAACACAGAAAATGAAAGAGGAATTACCCTATGTTAAGTTTACTGGTTTACCATCCATCCCAGCCTTGCTAATTCCGACCAAATATTCCATCAATAAAATTAAAAAAGCTGCTCCTAATATTAGTGTGAGTTAACGCTTTCAGTACTGACTGGAAAATTAGGTGCCCTCATCCATTTTCTGGCTTAAAATACTGTCTCACATCTGAAATTTGTTCAAGAGAAACAAGAGACAAGAAAGAAGCGTATCTAAGAGAAACACGAAGGTCAAATTTAGAGACGTATAAAAAAGTAATCCCACCTTTAAAGATTGCTGTGTAGCTCGTGGTTCCTCAGTCCATATGATCACGGGAGCGGAAAATTCTATTGATAAAGTGCCTCTCATGACGATACCTATTGAAAAAGAAACAAAAAACAAAAATGGAAAGAGGGTTACAACTTACAAAGATTGACTGAGAAAAAACAGACAAGAAAGGCAGTATATTGGTATCAATTCTCAGCAACACTTACAACTGATAGAAAAAGATGCAGAAAGGCAGAAACCCAACCAAGAAGTGATAAGGAAATGTTCGCCAAAAATTGGCTTGATCAAGTAAGATCTTCTCAGATACAAGAGTAGCCATGCTTGACAATAACAGATATATCCAGCCAAAAGGTAGGCATCTTGAAAAGGAAAAAGACTCTTGATCCTGTTCAAAATAAAAGACCAAGCAAGTTTAGAATTAGCAAGAAACAGAAAAGCAAAAAAAATGCTCAGGTTACAGTAGAAATAAATTGTACCTTGAAATAGTTCTTGATGAAAGCTAGAGAGTACATAATCCTTAACATCATATCTATCCCAAAGTCAAGGAAAAACGAAGACATGCATTTAATCATGTTAGCTACGACCGTCCAGAAATTACTTGAAAACATGTCTATGTAAAAATTTACAAAAATATAGAACAGAAACAAACTAGCTCAAATCAGGAAAAGTTTGTTTTGTATGATATAATACATCTAGCTAGACAGAAACAAACTAGCTCAAATCAGCAAAATTTACAAAAACATAGAACAGAACATTTGTGGATTCGACTGACCAACTAGCTAGACTTTCGGTCTAAACAATCAGAAACTGCTGATTAGACTAATACTATAATACATCACGCAAGAAAAAAACACAATCTAGCAGATCCAATTTCCTTTTTCTTCAAAAAAAAAAGATTGACAGAAGAAAGGAATACGGGAAAACACGGTAATGATTAAAAATGATAAGGATACTCAAACAATTTGCAAGTATTGCGCCGACAGCACCTGCTAGCCGTATCAGTATGACATTCAGCACTACGCTAATGAATGAAAATACAAGTAGCATAGCATTCCTTGATTTTAGCTGATTCTCTGATGCAACTGCAGTCACAAACGCTTCTGAGGTCCCTGATAGAAAATCAGATAGATAATCAATAAAAAAACAATGTTAGCAATATGATATAAAATCAATCCGGAATAAGAATCATCAGTAGCGGAATGTTATTACTGTCACTGACACGTATCTACCACTTAATAGGCACATTGGCTTTAAGGATATCCAGACTAAGTAATACTTCCAAAGCTGTCATTAAAGACCCAGGCCTAGTCAATGATTACACTCCTAAAATGGAAGATTTCCACGTTCAGCATTAACAGTGACACTTCAGCTAATTTGAGATATATACTTTTGGGATTCTGTTACCAGAACAATTTATATTCATTTTGCTGTGATTAATCATAGACAACCTGAGCAAAAGTCAATACAACTTAAGTGTACGGGGTTCCTGAGAAAACTAGCATATATGGAAGAAGCAATCAATCATGATGAACATGCCCAACTTGATGATTCATATTGCACAAAATGTTTACGCAGTAAACAATTTAATCCATAACCATCCATAAAATTACCAACCGTTCATGGCCAAAATAACAATATACAAGCAATAGTAGCGGAGAGCCTCTGAAGCTTCTCCATCACTCCATTTCTGACCATACAAGAGTCTTATTAGGGAATATGAGTAACTGGGCCCAAAAGCCACAAATATAAGACCTGCAAAGAAAAAGGAAATCTCAAATGAAAAACCTATAACAATAAACCGTTCTTATAGCAACTCATGCATCCCGTGTGACATGAATTTTATATGCACGTAAGCAGAGAAAGTTTGACAGAGAGCTTGATTGGTGACTTCAGCATATGAAAATTCTTCTACCATTACCGCTGTTGCTCATCCACATACAAAATAAAATATTACTCTGAGAAGGCCAGGAAAAGGGAATATCCTTCATTTAAATATAAGAATGACATGTATTCCACCTAGTTGATACAAATTCTCAAAGCTAGGTCTTAGGCATCAACCCGGCGGGAAGTCTGTGCATTTGACATGACTAGCAAAAAACAAAACCAGATCAGGTAACTGATACAAGGATTCATTACAATCTTCTTGCTTCTAAGGTGGGTAAAATATAAGACTGAAAAATATCTTGCATAGGAACATGGATGCCACAAGATAATATTGATGACCGACCTCCTTATCATGTGTATGACATCATTAATATTCATTCAAAGTTCCCATCCAAGACAAGGGTGAAGGCTCAAGGGGCAAATTAACCACCCAAAATAAGTTTTCATGCTAAATTAGTCATCATTTTTTGAACGACTTAAAGAACCATAAAACATTCAAATGGGGACAATGACAATCAGAAAGAATATTCCAGTGAGGGGTCATCAGAAAGAATATTCCAGTGAGGGGTCATCAGAAAGAATATTCCAGTGAGGGGTCATCAGAAAGAATATTCCAGTGAAAATACGGAATATATCAGCAACTTAGTGACACATTGGATGCTGACATAATGAAATGAGATCACTCGACCTTTTCATTTTTGTCTAAAGTACCATGAACTTCTTCAGTTGTCATCCTGACCATCCTCACCATATGCAATGCCATTCATCAACATGCCCCTCCCATTCAGTGCCGCTGCCATAACCATTAAGCATCTTTGAGTTGTTTCCCCTCAATGTTGGATACATGGAGAAACTTATTCCACTCTCTGCTGTTTTCTGCCTCTCAAGAGGCAATGTCATCTCCTCCTGCTCTTCTCTCTTCATTTCCTCCAGTAACAATTGGATTTCATCAAGAACAGACATCTCTTCCATCGCATTTATGGCTAGAACAGCCTCTGCTATGCTCACATACCCTCATGAATGTAACCCACTACAACAAACTTCATTTCCGTTCAACCCAAAGCTCGGCTTCCCCATGTAAATCCTCGTGTGTCAAGACCTCACCTTCTCTTCGCCCACTCATGTCAAGAAACCCAGAGCTGGAGCTAGAACTGATCTCAAAATGCTGAAGCTTAGATTAGAGTTTGAGATTTTCATTTGAAGTTTAAACCAAGCTGGAAATAACGAGAGCTGATAACAGACAAGTGGGTTTTCCTCAAAACTGCTTGCTTGGAGACCTTCCTCCACAGAATGATGGAACTCGTGAAAGGGTTTTTACCAACAATCATAAGTTTACCAAAGTGAATCAAGTAATCGCAATTTACTGATATTAGCTAGAACTATTAGGGTCCTGCTGGGCATCAAATTTTTAAAACAGTACAAGAAGATAATTTTTAATGACGAAGGGAGGACGATGATTTTCTTATTGAATTCAAAAGTTCTGGGAGCTTAGTGCCAAATAGTAAAAGTAGATGGGTAAGAAGCAATTAAATGTTATCCCAGTGGCTGCCACTTCACATAACAAGTCAACATCTGTGGGGTCACCTATACACGTTTTGTCTCAGTGGATGCCACATTGTCACCTTCACCGGAGGAGTGGCTTTTTGCACCGCCTCAGGGTGTTGGATGGCTTTTTAGGACCTTTCAAAAGTACGATGGTTATTTTGCACTGTAGGCATATTTTGGATGTTTTGAGTCATGGGTGAAAGTAACCCTTGGAAGGAAAAGTACATAGAATAAGAAATTACTGGTAAGTTTTTCACATTTTTCAGATTCAGACTTGTATCATTGTAGTCATAAGTAGTATTTAAATTGATATGGTCAAGTTAAGTTTCATCACGCCACTGAACTCATCAACATAGCACCATCGAAGGCCAATATTCAGAAAAGCCTTGCAAGCAATCTCATAACAATTGATGCTATTGGAACAGAGAAAGATTAGTATAATTTGAAAAGGATAGAAATAAAATTCTAACAAATAAAATATAGTGCATACTGGTTAGCAAAACAAGCTTCATATCAAATTAAATAAAGTGCATACCGATTAGCAAAACAAGCTTCATAGCTTCCATCAGACAATTACCAAGCCTTTTGCTTTTATTGGGAGATGCATCTGTCAAGCAACATGTAGTGAGCATTCATTCCATAGCATCCAAACAGGCAAACTAGATAACCCATTCAGAGCAACCAAATATAAGATCTTTTCCTTTACTAATCTTCCAATAAAATGTATCAAATATTACAAGCATGGAATGGCAAAACAGGTTTGCAAAGAAGAGGTTACAAAAAACTTTACAACCTAAAACATTGACAATATACCAATTCCTTTAGTCTGCCAGAATTCTGAACCATACAACTAAATTTCTTTATATTTTCAATTGTGAGACCTAAAACATATTTGTAAATGCCTAATGCATTAAGACCATTACCTATACATGTGAACAAAAGAAAATAAGAGATGTCTTAGCATAAGACAGCAAGTTCTCTAGATTAGGGTTACGGGTATATAAAACATAGGTTAGAAAGGTGATAGGAAAAGTACACCATAAGTAGTGATTAAGTACAAGACCACTAACAAAGTAGAGAAATAACCTGAAGCGGACCTGGCAAATGTGGTGTATGAACTTTCTTCTAATGGAAGAAACAATAGCCTTACGACTAGGCTCCCTGGAAGATGACAGATCAATCAGATTCTCACAATTGAAGCAGAAAGAGATGTAAATGTATTGCGGCTGCACCTGTAGTCATAGTTATCTCTATCAACCTATAGCCGTATAGTCACTTAGTGAGCCTGGCAACTTATGCCTCTGCATAATGAACCTTGAGGCTTGAAGTAATAACTTAAGCTGTGTTCATTACCTAAACAAATTCTAAAAAAATTGAAATTTGAACTTCCCCTCCAATTTTCTCTCTTTTCCTTAAAAAAATTTCCCTCCATTATCAAAAACACAAACTACTTCTCAGACTTGTTTAAAAAACGCGACCTTACCTAATTTATCTACAAGCCCATAGACAGCTTGATTGTAAGGTGTATCAAACCAAACAAGAATGAATTTCTCGCTTTCCTGAAGTACTAGCTTCTGGAAGGATTCAAACGTGAACAGGAAACACATGTTTGCAAGCTGCCGATCATAATTCATCACAATTTCCAGCCTGCAAAAAACAATTGCATGTACAAAAGATGATCAACAACTAGCAGGAAAACTTGCACAACCAGTATTGAAGTGCTAAAAGATAATTAAATTAATTAAGTGTTTATCTTAAAATAATTTATTCCTAAAATCCAGGTGGAAACCGCACAAGGACTTTGGCATGACTCTTCCTACTTATATGTGATTAAAATAAGCTGTCTTATAAAAGTAGGTGTTCCTTGGCCATGCATGTCCACACTAGAATAATGAGATAACGTAAGTTTATTATAAAAAGGGGGGGGGGATTGCCAAAGTTACATGCGTAAAACTTTGATTTGAAATAGCCTAAAACTTGACCAAGTGACAAAAAAGGTCCCATGAGTAAAGACCAAAGTGCATAGTAAATATTACATCAGTACTCCAGTAGGAGAAGGGCCTTCAAGAACTGGAGCTAACAAAAAAAAAATAGTAGTATAAAACTAAAGAACAGAAAACCCATTGACAACACACAAGGGTCTCTGACCATAACATCTATCTCTAGTTGGCTCACTCAGTCCGAAGAAAGCGTTAGGCTCTCAACTTTCTTGAAACAACTCTTGATATTACTAAACCAATTAATCACGTAGCAGTATATAGAGCTTTTAGGAGCCTATTACTTCTATCTCCTAATAGGACTAACAATCACAATTTGGCACTTGGGAACTCTAGTTAAATAACTCCTAAACAAGAAAATAAACTAAAATAGACCTGTAATAATATTCCTTCAATAAATCCTCGAACTCCGAGCAGACCAGAAAAATCAATACCTGTGTTAGAAATAATAGGAGCAACAAGAAGTGTAATAACGCAAGCCCCTAGTCCAATCTAATATCGTAATGTCATTAATGCCTATGTGCATCCTTTATCCAGTGCTAAAAACAAAATCATCACTCACCACCTAGTTCCTCATTCAGATTACTTTTTTTATGTGGGCTCTGTGCAGAAAATTTATTTGTTCAACACCTTAAACAAAGTATTAAATCCAAAAAAGAAACATCAGAAAAACAATGTAAAATATGAAGCCAAAGGTATTACCTAAAGGGGAACAGATCAGCAATTCGGAATGCACCACATAAAAGAAAATACGCCCAATAACTGAAGAACAAGCAGGACGCGTATGCAATTTGGGACATGGCAAAGACAATTCCTTTATCCTGTTGGCAAAAATGTGAGAAAAAAATCATCATATGATTATAGCAAGATGCAGCCTAACAGTAGGGAAAAAATAGGTACAGAAAAAAGAAAAGAAAAGAAGGCACAATCGTCATATGATTACAGCAAGATACAGCCTAACAGCTAGGGAAAATAAAGATACAGACAAAAGAAAAAAAGAAAAGAGAAGAAGGCATAGCAATGTGGGATGAAACTCAAAGAATATCAGGATAAAATATAAAAAGATGCGTGTCCTAAAAAAATAAAAAAGAAGAGAACTAAACCTTTACCATGTTACTGTGATTGATGATTAGAATTGTCATTGTAAGACAGCGTAACAATGTTGCTGCAGTTTCAGCTACTAATCGTAGCTTGAGCAGAAGCAAGGACTGAGCTAGCAAATACAACGGTTCAGCTAATAGCTCTAGCATACATGCGCACCCTACCATACAAAACAAAAGGATCTCACTTGTAATCAAATGATTGTTACTGAATCTGATAAGAAGCCAGTTTAGGCATTTCAAGGACCAAAAACATTTCTCTTGATTTTAACGAAAAACTGTCTCCATGCTTTTGGAACCATCTTAAGGCCTTAATAAATTCATCCGGATTGTTCTCAGTCAATGCTACATTTTTTTTGAACAGAATTTGTTTTTTATTAAAATAAAAAGAAAATGTACATCTTAATTAAACTAGTAACACCCTTAAACCCACTTCTATGCGATCCAAGCCCAGTAGCCCACATACCCAATAGCCCACATCCAATTTGAATACAATTACTCCCTCTCAGCAATTAAACAGGCATGCTCTCATTTTATAAAAATAAAAAAAAACACATGCGTACTGCATACACACCACTTAACCCCATTCCAGCACTAGTATCCCCACCTTTCAAAGTCAACCACGCCCTCTCAGTCAATGCTACATGGTTCTAAATAAGATTGTTTACACAGGGGAAGAGACAGTTGAGTCTATGGGTACATGATATTAAGGGGAGAACAAAAGGCAAGTCAACAACTGATAAAGAGACCTAGATTTCAAGGTATTGGTTCAACTAACCTCAATACCCGCAGTGAACCAATAGAGTAGTTTATCAATGATGTACAATGGCTAATTCCTAGTGCATGCAAAATTAATATGGACATAGTACCATTAAGCAAGATAGCTTTTGTATAAGAGTTCAATGGACTTGATAGATGCGGTCCTTGAAACCAAAAGACCAAAACGCATGCCGTTGTTGTGATGAATAGTCCGAAAGGAACAGTGATCCATGCCAACTTTAGTAAATCTGCAGCCTTTCCTTTTGCTGAAGTAGTATCCCTTAAGCACATGCATAATCAAGTAAGCATGTAAAATCCTTAAGTAACACCATAAGGTAAATCAGATAACACAGCAATAGATACAATCTATAGTATCCTCAATTAATTGAAAATTATCTTCAGAGAAAAAAGAATTTCTGACATGATGAAGATAAAGAGTCATAGTGTCATACTTCTAGGACCAGTAAAGCTGCTACCAGCTGTGTATCATGGTGTCACTGGTCTTTCCTACCAAGACAAATTATCAATAGATCAGCCCTAACTTGCCAAAGCACAATATGGTATTGCTTTTGACGTGATAGCCAAGTCAATTAGGTGTATGTCAACAACAGAAATGTTTTTTGGATTTAAGAAATGATTTTGCTTTCGCTTCACCACCATTTGTGTATGTGTAAAATTAAAATCACTTTCCGAAACCTACAAATGGAATACAAATAATTAAGAATAAAAAGATCCCGTCCCACTAGCTTCAACAATTTTAACTCTCTTCTCTCTCTCTCTCTCTCTCTCTCTCTCTCTCTCTCTTGTTCGAGCACAACTCAGGCAATATGAGCAAAATAAAATTACTCTGGACAAATTGCGTTAGTTCTTCTAAGCATTGCAATGACAATGATGGTTATTGTTTTAAGTTTGGTAGAAATGTTCATTGAGGTTTTACATTACTTTAGCCAAACAGGTTTTGCATTAACTTAAATGATGCACTTGAGAATAGGCATTTTAAGTGATATAGCTACCAAACTATAGCTTATGCAAAACTTTAACCAGCCAGTTTCAAATTTTTAACTCTGACTAATTAGGTTGCCTAGCTCTTGGTTTGCTTACTCCATCATATTGGTAGTCTAAACCAAGTGGGCAGTTTTAGTTCTCAGGGCATGATACCCCTACCCAACCTCTTCACGCAATCTGATCAATTGCATGAACAACTTGACAAAATCATTCACATTGAACACAGAACATTACATAGAAAGGTGAAAGCGGCTTACCCTCTAACATCTTTACGCATGAGTGCCCGGCGAAATCCCTCACGGCTCAGAAGCAAGATGCATGTAACAAAAAGATGGAATTTCACTGCATAGAGCTACCAATTTGAGGGATAATTCAGTTCATGTAATCAGCAAAGCAAATCACATCCCAAAAATGAAAAGATAACAAAAACTGAAGCAAATAACTGAGCAAGAAGAGTGGTTACCGCATAATCTGCATCAGTAAGATGTCGAACAAGCCATAGATTAAATAAGAACGGGATTGCCCTTGAAAGAAACTGCGTAGCTGATTGTCCCAAAAAGAGAAACAGAAGAAGGAAAAACAAAATAGGTTACAATTTGATTGGTTGCAGTAACAATTTACTATCTAACGAACCAAATCAAAAAACTAGTCAAAGTTGAGAGCATCTGGTACCTAAACTCATTAAACCATTTGAGTGTCCGAAGAAGACTAACCTGTTAAGTACTTGAAAGTGTGAGCCAGTCTCGCCAGATCGGCTTCACCGGGAATCTGCGATTGACGCTCTGAAACACTCGACATCTGGAATCAAGCACCGTTGTCTATGATCAAGAGAGTGAAAACCTTCAGTGGCCAAATGAAACAAGATCCCCGATTGGAGAATAGGAGAAACTGCGGACGCTAATTAAGGATGAAAAATGCAAATATCTTCTCCTGTAAACTCAACTCTCACAACGCCATGAACCCAAACTCTCCAAATTCAATTCGTCCTACGCCGCCGTCGTGTGTCAACTTGGGGCGATGGCGTCGCGTCAATCCACAGTCCTTGGACAATGGCTACGCTCGCAGCAGGATTACCATGATCACCGCCGGCAAACACCGTTCACTTTCGTTCTCGCTATATGCTCGAAGCCCCAATCACATAACATAAAGCTTCTTTCTGTATAAGTTAAAGCCAAAGAATCTGGATTCATACAAGAAGAATAGCAGGACTGGGAAGTTGAAGCGGTTGACGGTGACGGACCAGGATTTTGGACTAGAATGGAGTTGAGCTTGAGCTCGAGGACAGATCAAATTAACCACGCAAAATAAACTTTCAGACTAAATTAGTCATCGTCTTTTCGAACAGTTTAGAATAACCATTGGGATTTAGGCATTTTTAGCTAGGGTTGAGTAACGAATCGAGCCGAGCTCAGCTCGAGCTCGAGCTCGAGCTTTAACGAGCCCGACGAGCCGAGCCTCACGAGCCTCGAGCTCGAGCTTGAACCGAGCTCGAGCCCGAAACGTTCGGCTCGTAAGGTTCGCGAGCCTTAACGAGCTCGAGCTCGCGAGCTCGTTTGGGGTCGAATCGAGCCTAGCCGAGCTCGCGAGCCTAACGAGCTCGAGCTTCACGAACCTTCGAGCCGAACTCGATCTCGAATTTTCGGGCTCGTTCGAACTCGAGCCGAGCTCGAGCCGTGCCCGAATTTAACGAGCTCGAGCTCGAACCTGCTAGGCTCGGCTCGGCTCAAACTCACCCCTATTTTTAGTGGATCGAATAAACCATTACATTTTCTTTCGGACCTCATTAAGCACTTCTGGGTAGATAGAGCTGTAAATGAGCCGAGTTGTTATCGAACTTACTCGAACTCGAATTCGAACTCGTGTGTTATTGAGCGATGTATTATCGAGCTTCGAGTTCGAGTTCGAGCACAGTTCATAACTCGATAATTTTATCTAACCGAGTTGAGTCCGATTCGATTGTTTATTGAGCTATCGAGCAATACATACTAAAAAGAACATAGAATAGTTCATCTTTAAATAATTAAAGTGGTACGACCTAATTTACAATAATTATAAAGTATAATGAGAAATTTGAAAATAGTACGACCTAGTTGACTAAAATTATAAAACATCAGGACTAAAATTACAAAGGAGTATTAGATTTCAAGCAGCTATCAACCGAACTCAAGCGTTGTTTGATTGATCTTGACACGTTTTTGAGCAGCTCGTAAGCTATCGAGCCAAATTCGAGTAATCAATCGAGTCGAGTTCGAGCCCGCATCATGAAGGCTTGTCGAGCCATTGTGCCGAACTCAAGCCCGTTCAAAAACTTTCGAGCCGAGAACAGTTCGAGCCCGACTCAACTCATTTAAGTATATTTGAAATCTAAAAACGTTAACTTATCAATTGAATATAAACTTGATAATTTGTATATGATAAAATGTCAAAGGAAATAAGTTAAATGTCAATGAAAACTGATCTAACCGATTTTGGTGGATCGATTTGACACCATTGACCATTCAATCTATTTGGTTTTAACCGAACCAAAATTATCGGTTTGATCGGTTTACGATTTTTTGACCATAACAAACAGAACTGGTCAAATTAATTGTTCAAACAGAAAAAACCGAAACCAAATTTCTTCGATTCGGTTCGGTTTTCGACCGAACTAGTTGAATTTTCCTTATACTTTGTTTTGCTTCGGTCTGACCTAACAAAACCAAACCGGTCGAATTTTGATTACAACAATTCATTCATGCAATCCAATCAAGTCTTACATAATTAAATAAAGTCTTAAACTACTATAAATGCAACCAAATAAAACATAAACAGTCACAAAATTATCCTAAGTTTCCAACATATGCAATGCAATTGAGTCTTTTTCGACTTTTGGCAGAGGACAGATTGGGGTTGGAGGCCACTATTTGGTTGGTAATTGGTAGGGTAACCCTTCAAAATGATTTGGGTTTGGGCTACTAGCCTGCAGTGCTGATGTGCAGCCCAAGAGGGTAAAAAAAAACATTCGATTCAATTTTCAGTTAACCAAATAAACCAATCCACAAAACCATAACCAAACAGAAACCATATAATTGCATTTCAGTTTCAACCGAACCGAACCAAACCAAACCATTTAAACCGAACATATTCACTTCCGCTTCAATCGGTTTCCGTCAAAATTTGCTCACCCCTATTACTAGTACAAAATAAAGACAAAACGCATATCATATTGGATACAGTTTCATTCTAGTTCTACTTCTAAAAAGTAACAACCTTGTGAGCAGCATACCGCTCATGTCAAATGTTGAAGAACAGTAACGACAGAACTTCCAATTTCCCACTTGCAGATCAAAATAAAATGCAACTCAAGTGAAACACCAAATCTTCCACTGAAAAAGAAAATTTTGCGCTTGTTCAAAGCATTGGCCAAAATTCAAGAGTAACAGCATTCCAGATATGTTCGACCCAAAACCAACACTTATAAGGTTGGAAAACCCTACAACAGCAATAAAAATAACAATGTGATAATCGGAAGAAAACATTATGTTCCTCAACGGTAGCGGCGAAGAGAAAGTGTATTGTTCCTCTTCCAGGTCGCCCTCCTCGAAGGTCGGTTCTTGTGGTAGAGGTGCCCTTTGCCACGAAGACCACGGTACTTCTTTCCAGCAGAGGTAAGCCCACGAAGCTCTCTGTGCTTGTGGACGGGGTTGCAGAGCCAGTTGATTCTTGGGTCATTGCGGATGGCGTTATGGTGAGGATCAACCAATATGATCTCAAAGTACTTGTAGGTTGAATCCTGCTCAAGCAAACATGTATCACGTAACAATCTTGTATTACGGTTAAAAGCCAAGTTCAATCTTTAAAGAACTTGTAAATGAGGCAGACCCATGAAGATCACTACTTCACAACTAGATAAATGCAGCAGTTGCGAAAAGTGAAGACAGATGACTAACCAATTTGAGAGAATAGGGCACAATGCACAATAAAGAATACTGACCTCATTAATCCAGTAAGAGTTCAGAACCCTCAGACCACCCAGCTTCCGGCCAGCACGTTCTTCAGCAACAGAGCGCTTGCTCCGCTGGAATTTCAGTTGGGTCACACCCTGATTGGTGGGCTTCCCATACACAATACCCTTGGGAACAGGCCTCTTTCTTCCTCCACGCCTTACACGCACACGATAGACCACATAACCCTGTTAAAAAAGGACAAAAAACAGCATAGAAAACGAATTCTACTTAAAATGCATAACCAAACACACTTTCATAACTCAAATGATAAAAACTCCCACATCCAATAAAAGCAAAGATACTTCAAGAGGGAAAAGACTTCACTGCTAAATTTCCTTTCCTCAATGAAAATTTTCTGGACTGTGTTAAAAACTCTAAGCCTAAGTGGAGGAGACGATTACACTGAACTAGGACCTACTTCCAAAAGAAATCATACTAGAGAGAAACTGCAGACAGACAGTGGACGAAACAGTGAACCAATTTACCTGCTTGGCCTTGTAACCCAGGCGACGGGCCTTGTCTGGACGAGTAGGCCGAGTCAAACGTACAATTGAGGGATGCTGGCGGTACTCCCAGCACCTAACCCTCTGCAAGAACCTCATCACATCGGACTGCTTCTTCCTCCATAGCTCCGACACGTATTTGTAGGCACCTGATTGCACGAGATCGCAATATGAAACAACACTATATTATTACCAGATGACCAAATCAGAAACCTTAAGTGGATACGATCATCTTCATCTACAAAACATAAAATGCCAGAATAAGCTAATACTCCTAACAAATGAGAACCGGGGAAAGAGACGAGATTATAGTTCGAATCGGCACACCATAGAAGGAACAGGAGACGAAAACCTAACATCTATTGCCAACAACGGTGTCATCATCGACTCACTTCCACCACAGAACAATCATTCAATACCATGCAGGAATGAAACTAAAGAGCAGCTTCAAGAAACGATATGAAAGATTCGTAAACAGTGTCCAAAGATTGTTGATGAGAAAATGGCGTACCCATTCTTCGTCGTCGACCTCCGGATGCCTCGCCTGCTTCAGGTAAATGAAATTCTGGCTGCTGAGTGAGATTTATGAGACGGAGATGCGCCTAGGGTTAAGCAGTGAGCCACCGAAATGACGAATCTAACCCTATTTCAGAAGTTGTTTTCTTTTTGGGCCTTAAAGTCTGGGCGAGGCCCAAGAGGTCCAAGCCCATGTCTTGAACCCGATAAAGCTCTTGCTCGTACCTTCGACGGTTTTTCCACATCGCATTTTTCTGTCTCGTTGCAGTTTCCGGTACCGGCAGTTCTTTTCCGATGAAAGAGAAGGGCGAGAAGATCTCGTCGCCGTGCGACGTGGAGGCGCTGAAGAAGTGCCTGGAGGAGAACAACGGCGACCGTATCAAATGCCAGTCGCAGATCGAGGCATTCAAGTCTTCCTGTTCTTTGAAGAATCCCAGCTCTTCGACGCAGACTAAGAGCAGGACAACTGTTTGATCATTTGTCTCTGAGAAGATCGTGTCTTGTCATTTTAGCCATGTCCGCATTTGTTAGTAAACATGAATTTGGGGTAAAAACAGAAACTTGTTCGATGCTGTTCGACTCTGGATATGTTGAATAAAATCAATCAGATTGATGATTTTGGTTGCTCATGGTTTGACAAACAACGAGCGGAAATGTTATGACAATGACGTAGTCATGAACTGCTAGCAAGCATTACAACTCTTCCTGCAAGTACCGTAATAATCAGGCGAACCGACCATGAACACAGGGTTCTTTTTGCACTCTCCTAGAGCAGCCCACCGGGGGCAGTTATCATCTTCATCACTGCATTCGCCACCACGGCCATCAAACTGCGATGGAGGTTGTAGCTTGTTAACAGGTTTAACATGGAAGAATTTGGTGGCGCACCACATTTCCTCGTCCAGCACCGGGCATCTAGCATGAGAACTACTTATGTCAGGAGATGAATTCAGATGTCGAGTGAACACCATTATCGCGTTTCCTTTTATGGG
Source organism: Stellera chamaejasme (assembly GCA_024586325.1). Lineage (NCBI taxonomy): Eukaryota > Viridiplantae > Streptophyta > Magnoliopsida > Malvales > Thymelaeaceae > Stellera > Stellera chamaejasme. The sequence continues at coordinate 7,464,623 of CM044985.1, read as the reverse complement.
TTTAAGGATGTTGCCGGTTCTTGAACAGTCAGACCAAGCTGTTGTCCTTGCCTGACGAAGTCACAAGGCATTTAGTTGAATTCACAAAAGTTTATGTTGCACCTTTTAGTTTGTGTAATTTGCCCTTACCGTTGTTCCGGGGAAAAGAATTTCACCGCCCTGGGTCAAGTTTGATAGGTATAAAACCACCATTGCCATCAAGGACTCACTTGTACCATTCACAGATATATCACCAAAGAAGTCTAACTTCTGTTTGGCCTTCTCTGGTCCAAAATGCATAATTTGCAGAGGCTTGCCATTATCTGCAGGAAGTTACAAGTAAGTTCATGGAAAAGTAAGTGCAAGGAAAGTGTGGTTGTATGATAGATGGAGAGCATACTTTTCGGAAGGAAGCTCCAAGCTGAAATTTTATCTTCGATCCGTGCAATAACTTCATCCTAGGAGGCACAGAGGAATCCAACTCAAAATCATGTATGTGCGCAATCTTTTACATTTGCAAGTACGAAGAGCAAGATCTACAAGAACAGATGTGTCGCTTCTAATTGAACTACACCTGAGGCTGGAAAAAGTTCTCAAACCGAATCGCATTGATCAGGTAAAGGGAGACAATCGTGTGATACAAAAGCATAAAACAAGCACCTGAATTAGAAACTAGATTACTTCTGGTGCGAGAAATTTATCGCCCTCTGATAGCATCAAGTGTAAATCCACAGCTTAACTATGCAGAATCTATGGACGCCCAGAGGACTGTACTGAACACAAAAAATAATAAACACAGATTTTCCTCTCACAGATCTCATTCTTTCAAATTTGAACGAAACACATCCCCCACACTGTATCTCTTGACTCCCCCCTCCTTCCAGAGAATTATCTGCTTAAAAATGATGCCAGAAAACCTAACCCTATCGGGACTTGGTCCCCAAAAAAGAAAGGAATCTAGGATCCATTTGATTAAAACTGCCTGGAACAGAAGAATTCAGGTAAAATAGTTTCTTCAACGCAATATCAAATCCTATTTTGCTAGAACTGAAACAAAAGCCCAGGTACCTAACAACTATTACCGACAGTAGCCACAACCTTAGCTATGAAGTACTAAGACACCTCTTTGAAGCACCAAACAAATCGGTACAGCTGAGAATATTTTCCATTTCTTCAAGTACTGTTAGCAAGATGGCAAAGTTCATACACAACTTAACAATTAAACCAGTGGAACTCACCTCTAGATACATCTCAGCATCTGAACTGGCAAGCTGCCTCTTCGCACTACCACTTTCTTCTAAATCTTTGATTCTCAGAACTTTCTCTGGCGTTCCACGAGCCTGAGTTGAAACACAGTAAAACCGTCTTTAATTACATCTTCTAGTATATGTTTTTTTTTATATATAATCTAGTATATGTTCTTATTGTTCATTTCTCTCAACACCAAGGGAGAGGGGGAGCTATACCAATGAAATCAGGTAATCACATTCCTCCTCTGATAGAAACCCGTTGTATACGAAGACCCTGTATGATGAGAATGACAATGTGAGAACCTTCCATAAACCCCCACAGAAGTAACACAGCTTCTTATATGTCATATAGTATATTCATTGAACATTCTTAAAAATCCGGCCGGAAGCTTTAAAGAGAATCCAGATTAATAATATCAAGGAATGAAACAAAAAATCTTCTGCAAATAAGCTAAGTCTAAAAACCATTAAAACAATACAACACTGAACTTAATCACTACCTGACCTTGGACGCCATAAAAGTTGAACAACACGAGAAGGGTCTATTCTATTCGACATAATCCGCTGACTCGAGTGTACAGGGGCTTCCTGTTTAACCTCAGCATCCCTCAATTCCTTCCGGCTGCTGATAAACCCAACGAGAAGAGTGAGAAACCCATCGTAATAGCCACAAAGGAAAGCTTTTGAGGTGGATTGTGGTGTTACCTTTCAGAGACCGAGAGCGAGAAAGACGCGATTGCTAGAAGAAGCAGCAGATAATGCATCGAAGCCATTCATGAACAAAGCACTGAACTCGAACGCGATTACAATAGCAAAGATCCGATTGGTAACAGGAGAGGTTGAGGCAGGGAAGATCGAAGAAAGACCGAGCAAAATATTGTGCGAGTTTTGAGCTCCGGTCCTAATTGCAAGGGTGCCGAAAACCAAACCGAATCGCGTGATCCGAAATCGAAAAATTTCGTGAGCGAAAACCGCGTGCATAACTCATGCGGGTTCTAAATTTAAATCATGGATCACGAACCGATCCGTATAAGCCTATTTACAAATAAATTATCTAAAATTGCTTATTTCATCTCAATTTTTCTTTAAATTTCTTTTATATTATGTGTGAAAACCCATTTCATACAACAATAATACATGATTTGCAATATTATATTATTATTTTATTTATGCAAACTACTTTTCTTCATTTTGATGCTCTAAATATGTACATTTATTATGTAAAATATTAGAATACCTCCAAGTAAATTGAAATTTTTTATAGAATAATTATCTTAGGAATACCATGGATACCCGCGATCCGAACCGCAAAACCGTGAAAATCGGCACCGCATTTAGGATACCCGCACTGATGACGGACATTATTTTTCTCACTATCCGCCCGCCCGCCCCGTGCACACCCCTACTTAATGGAAGATTTTCTTCCACTTGTGGGTTAAAAGGCTAAATCTACCACAGATGTTTAGGTCAGAGACGCAGTTTGTCATTAAACTTTTAATTTTTGCAAATTGGACATTACTTACTTGATGAGACGAGCTATCAATTGATACTAATACGTGTATCAAACAATTTTAAGGTGACAATCTGATCCATACAAGGTGAGGAATCGGGAAATAAGAAGGGTCTCGGCGGTGGAGTGACGATCATAGTGGAGTGGGTAGGAGCATTGTTGGGTATGAAAGAGAGTCGGTTTGTAACATTCACAAATTTAGGATCAAATTATTCATTATTAAAAGTTTGATTTTTGATTGATTATTAGAATAGTGGACATGACTGCCACATACGGCATTCATTAACGAAATATTTTACTCGTTAAAGAAATGAGTTGGAAATGTTGGCCTAAGTCAATGTTTAGTGGCAAAACGTGCCTAATAACACATTTTTAAAAAGGCAAAAAATTTTGAAGTTAAACATCAATGGCAAAAGGTGTCATATAAAATGTCAAATTAAGCTTTTGGCCTTGTTTGGTTAATAGTTGCTTCAATTAGCTGTAACGTTTTGAATAATTTTTCAATGGTTAAGATCAAACAACTAACAGTTAAACTCAATAATGAATGATGAGGAAGCGGATAGAGTTGTCACACATCTATCGCCAGAAAATTCGGAAATTCTGGAACAACCAAGTTGTTCAAGATGCTCTATGGTTTTCTATCGGTGGCACCGCCACACTGCTTTGTCTTTTGCCCGACAATATTTTTGATGATGAGCAATGCTTATTTCATCTCCTATAATTGCAAATTTGCAATCACTGATTTCTTCTCTCCTTTCTTAGCAACAAGACAAGAAATGAGAAGAATTCCAATCAACCCCCTTCCTTGCTCTAGAAATCAGCAAAAGTAGCAACAAATCCCATCGGTACCCTATTTCCGATGAACAAAACAGTCGGCCCCGGCGCATTTATGCAACAGTCCACATTAATGCGTTTGGTTACCACGATGATGTACTCCCGATGAACTTTGATGCGCCCTTATACAAAAATGATGCACTTGTTTTGATGATTTAATGAATCATCCTGCCCATATTATGATGCCAAAAAATGATGCACAAGCAATTATGATGCGTTGTGTTGGTATTATGATGCTCTGCGGCAGCATAATGATGCCCCATCATAATGGAATCATGTAACCAAAAAATTTGGAAAATTGTTTATCCTTCAAATGTAAAGTAAGTATGTTGCGCGCAAGAGACAGTATGATACACTCAGTGGCGGATCCAAGATTATTGGCATATAGGGCACAAATTCTTTCTCATTTCTTATGATTATCTTTTTTAGAAAAATCTGATAATTTTGAAATTTCACATATACCTATAGTTCCTATAATTTGATATGAAAAAATGTTTATAATAACAAGTAAAAGTTATAAGAAGAAGTGTATCATAGGAAGGGAACGTGTTACACTGGATTATATTTAGCTATACGGATTATTTAGTTTCAAGTGTAAAGTCGTAATTTATTTGAAATAAATTATGAAATATTTAAACTATTTTTATTCGTTCAAAACACCATGATAAAATATTTAAATTTTATAAAGTACTAAAAGTTTGTATTTTTTAGATGAAAATAATTTATTTTACACTCCCTTCATCCGCAAAATATTGAGCCATTTATTTTGACAGTTTTACAGTATTTAATTTATGATTTTTTTCATAAAATTTTAAACAAATAAAATTAAATATTTCATATATGTATCATAATTTGAAATCTAAATTTTCTAAATATATTTTTCAGAATTTTTTAAAACTATTTATCTTTATTAAAATTTGAGTTAAACATTGAAACACTAAAGTCAAATGGTTAATTTTTTGTGGACGGGGGGAGTATAACAATGGTTAGCCACATCATAATTGTTAGGACTAATTCTTAATTTTTTTTATCAAACCTTTAAAACTTGTATGATACAAAACACGGTTTTATGACTTGAATGAATAATAATGGATAGTTGTAGGATGCTAACCGAGTTTACCCATTTTACTTTTATGACCGCGTGTCACGGCATGAAATGTCGTGACCGTGTAAAGACCAATTGGATGGTCTTGTGCCTTCGTGGTTTGCCGGCTATGGTGTAATGGGAGGGCGACAGTAGCATTGAGGCGTGGTTCTGCCTTGTGCTACGGTCTGGCCGAGTCAGGTTGGGAGGACTTGACCATGAAGGGGGTCGTAGCCGTATAAGGTACAACTAGTCGGGAGCTATTGCCGCTTCCCTGATGAGCTCATGGCAGGGCGAAACCAGTTAGGACGTGTATGGTAAGACTGGTCCCGGAGGTATCGTCTATGGACTCGAGGCGTCGCACAGGCGCTGAGGGCTGCGCCGGAGCTTTCTCACCTCTCCGTGTTTTTTTTGTCGTTTCAAATGTCAGCGTTAGCCCGAAAGATTTGTTCTTTTGTTCAACATCGTCCCTGGTGGCGGATCTGTTTGGGCAGCAGCCGCCACGTGTCTACGCAGTTGACGCGTGTTGACATTACTTGATGCCATTGGTATGTGTGCGTTGCACGATTCTCGGAATTCGAGGAATGAGGGTTCTGTTGGTAGTGCGTTAGTCGTTTGTCTTGTCAATGAAGTGACTGGAAGCCAGAGACCTTGACTTATGCCATAAATGTTGTTATATAGCTGGTATTAATGGTGGCAAGATCGTAATATGTCAATATAACGATATTGCACACGTGTTCTGTATGTTCGGGTAATGCTTCTCCGGGAATATCCAACGCCTTGTCCGGGAAAACGTTTATTAAGTCCGGGAATGTCACTTAGGTCCTAGCTGCTACTTAAGTTTTTAGTGGGGTCCTTATGGTGGGCTATTAATTTGGATCTTTTGATAGGTCTGTTTGGATGATTGGGCCTAGTGACCATTAGTCCCTATACTTGATTTATATAAAAACAATGTTATCACTACGATTATAATTTGTGAAATTTTAATGGGGGGCACATGCCCCCGTGTGCCCTCGTTGTAGGTCCGCCCCTGAATACATTGTTATAACAAAGATGATGTACTATTATGATGTAAACCAAGTAGTCCACATTATTATTAGCACATAATGTAGGCAATTATGATGCGGTGATGCAACATTAAAATAAAGATGATGCACCATTTTGATGTAAACCAAGTAGACCACATAACAAGATGTAAACCAATATGATGTGTTGCTCGACGTTTCTGATGCACCCGTGATACATTATGTTTCATGATTCATGATGGTGCACCACTCAAAATACATATAGTCTTAACAGTATGATGTGCTCGGAAATAGTTCATGATGCGCCTATGAGAAATTATGATGTGCCCAAGCTGATGCAACTTTTAGAAAGAATAATGCGCCCAAGTTGATGCGTCTTTTAGAAAAAACGACGCGTTTCAGAAACTTATTATTAGTTCTTAAGGTTTTTGTTTGAATACTTTATTTAGTTTGATGACGATCATATTCGTATGACGATCTCGTAGTGCAATATGATTTGCACCATTATAGTAAGGGTAAAGTGCACCCATGGTCCTGTAACTTTAATTATTGTACCACTAGGATCCTGTTTTAACTTTTCGTACTAATAAAGTCATGTTTTCAAGTTTTTTCTTCATCCATGATCTTTTTTACGATTATTTACTATTTTACCCTTTTACAGACATGGTACAATAACGAACTTAAACTGAAATTTTCTTATTATACCATTTACACCCTCAAATTTTAAAATTTTACAAACAAACCCTCTAATCTACCTTAAACTTTTGAACTCACCTATCTCAACCACCATCCAACCCACCACCGCCAGAAAGCCACGAGCCGCCGCCGGAAAATCTTCTGCCGCCGATCCCGCCCTGGGCACGCGATCCTGGCCGGCGATTCTAGCGTCTGGCAAGATTTCCGGTGGTGGTGGATAGGAGGGTGGTGAGATAAAGTGGAGAGAAAATTTTTAGGGTAGAATTGTAAGTATTTGTAAAAGTTATGATAGAATTTTAGGGTTTATAAAAATTGAGGGTAAAATTGAAAGTTTCATTGAACGTTAGGGTGATTTTTATATTTTACAATTGTTTAAAAGGGCAATATTTTAAAAGTTGATGGCAAAAATGTCAAATAGGACCATGGATGAAGAAAAAACTTGAAACAAGACTTTATTAGTACAAAAAGTTAAAACATGACCCTAGTGGTACAATAATTAAAGTTACAGGACCATGAGTGCACTTTACCCATTATAGTAATGATGCTTCTTGATTACAAACTAGTTCTAATACCTGACTTCATCACGGGTTCACTGAATTAATAATTATCAAAATTCTTAATGTATTAAATAACAATATATCCGGTCTAATAAATTTATAAAAATTTAGTTCGTTTTTAAAAATTTTGGCTTAGATTTATTTAGATTTATGAAAAATTAGTTCACTTTTAAAAGTTTTGGGTTAATTTTATTATTTGAATAATGACATTTATACCACTTCTTTCTTTCATCCAAGAAAAGATATCAGTTCTCTCTCTCTCTCTCTGATGATTTAATTTGTTTTGTCACTGATCCCTAACTCGACCACGTCACGGGTGGTCATCTCGTGGACCACTTTTGACCATCTGGGGCCATATTGTAATCTTTCGACGGCGAGCTCAAGCATCATATCGTTGACATAACTTACACTTTTTGTTCACAGTAAATGGCTCTGCTCGAAGCGCTTGCTACCCGATTCGACGACATGCCACCATTCCACCTCACCATGATTGTCCCTACTGGCGACTAAAAGAACATGAAAGAGATCGGAAATCAGATGGAGAAATTCGCACGATTAACGGTAATGAATAAATCTCTTAGAATTACCTTCCGTGTTTGGTTGATCATTCTTTGCTCAACATTTTCTTCTTGTTATTTACTAATTCGTTCTTTAATGGCTTGGACATCTACCCCTTCAATCAAATTAATTACTGCAAACAAATGACATGAAAAGGGAAAATGTGAGTAATCAAACATACAAATAAACAAATGTTAGCATCATAATTTTCTTTTAAAAGTGTTACTGCAAACATGTCCATAGTCAGTGCTCTCTCCACAACAACTTATACTAGAAAGGGCACATTTAAGTGTAACCTTTTTAAGAACTTCATTCAAGTCTTTGCAGAAATGTATTTTTCCACACTTGTCTTAAAACATTTCAAATATAATGACATGCTCAAATCCACTCATCAAATGAAGCCCAAAGGACAACTGTAGTTTATCCTAAGACCTAGACCTCGAGCAACAAAGGTAACCGAATTTCTCTGTATGCACAATTGTGTATACTCACCCAATCAGTGCTAGTATGCAAAATTTATTACCCTTACTTGCTGCCAATGCTGCAGCAAAATCTTCATCCTGTTTGATCAACATAATTTTTTTTATGCTTCACCGTTAATATTAATTGAAAAAATTCACGAGCCCATCGAGCCGAGCCTCACGAGCCTCGATCTCGAGCCGATTTCGAGGCTTGAATAATAAACGAGTCGAGCTCGAGCTTGAAACGTTCGGCTCGTAAGGGCTCGCAAGCCTTAACAAGCTACCTAAAATTACGATTATACCCTTCGCATATAACTATCACAATCTGATACCCTTCCCCTCGAAACCCCAATTCTAATTTCGAATTGAAATTGGCTCTCTGCTTCTCTCTATCTCTGCTCTCTGTGATCCTTCCTTCCACATCGCGATCCCAAATCGCACTACCATCTGTAGATTTAGAGATTCATAGCATGATGTGTTTTCCATAATCATGCCTCTCCACTTTCACAAAGAAGAAAGAGGAGGAGGAGGACGACGAAGTAGAGATAGAAGTCGTACCTTGCACCCTTGAAGAACAACGTAAGGATATTTTATCCTTGCTCCAAACGTATGCTCCAAATCTTCCGATTGAATCTTCAAGCCTTCAAATTGCTTGATGAGGGCAGATTGCATGTGATGGAATGAGGTTGTTTTGTGTTAAAGAGACACAAAATAGTTCCACCCGAAATGCTCTAAGAATGCTTGAATATTTCGGCAAGAGAGAAGGAAAGGAGAAGTTTCAGATTCTTTAGTGTATATTGTGTTGTGGCCAAATCATCTATTTATAGATGATGTAGGGAGTTACTAGGAAGAGTCACAACTCCTTATGACCGAAAGTACACATACTTTCGGCCTAAGGAGTGGTTACTCCCCCCTTGTACACTCCTTTGTCCAAAAGCTAAGTAACTACTCTTTTAGGCGAAGGGGTGCCTTCCTCGAGGTGTCTCTTCACCAATTTCAGGCTCTCATGGCCGAAAATCTCTCGGTAACTTCCAAGAGATGTGCACACATGCACTAGGGTGCATACACCATGCACTAGGGTGCATACACCATGCACCTCAATTGCCAAGGCCATGTCCTTTTACCAAAATATCCTTATTTTGTATAAAAGGATGCTAACAAGTAGTTGCTACTCATGAAACATCACAAATGTTCCATATAGCTACAATACACATAGTTGAATTCCATAGAACTCATTTCAGCTCACTTTGAGCTGAAATCACTTCTCCATTTGAGATGAGCTCAAAAGGACTTGGTGCGCTAAGAATTCCAACACCATCGACGCGAACCACAACCTCCATCTTCCACCTCCGTCCACATCTAGCCTCCACCTTCATCCACCATCGACGCAAACCAAAGCTTTAGATTTATCGACAAGAGATTTGTGAATCCCAAATTGCGACAGAAGGTGGGAGCTTTGGACTTTAACTTGTTATGGTTTAAGACTTTTAGTTGTGGACCTGTGATGTTATGATGATTTAAGTTTATGACTTTAAGTTGTTATGGTTTATCACTTTAAGTTGTTATGACTTTAAGTTGCTATTCTTGTTTCGTGATTAATGCCTTGTTAGATCAGCATCAATACCTTGTTAGATCAGCATGCATCAATACCTTGTTAAATCAGCATCAATACCTTGTTAGATTGACATCAATACCTTGTTAGATAAGCATCAATACCTTGTTAGATCGACATCAATATCTTGTTAGATTAAATCGACATCAATACCTTGTTAGATTAGATCACCATCAATACCTTGTTAGATCAACATTAATACCTTATTAGATCAACATCAATACCTTGTTAGATCCACATCAATACCTTGTTAGATCGACATCAATACCTTGTTAGATCGACATCAATACCTTGTTAGATCAGCATCAATATCTTGTAAGATCGACATCAATACCTTGTTAGCTCAACATCAATATCTTGTTAGATCAACATCAATACAGGCACAGCAAAATCGAGCTTAACGAGCTCAAGCTTCACGAATCATCGAGCCGAGCTCGAACTCGAATTCTCGGGCTCGGTAGAGTTCGAGCTGAGCTCGAGCCGAGCCTAAATTTAACTAGCCCGAGCTCGAACCTGGTAGGTTCGGGCTCGGCTCGGCTCGAACTCACCCCAACCTTTCGCCTCTCTCACTCTCTCAACTCTCACTTCTCCCTTTGATTCTCTAAAAAACTTTCAATTCTCGAACCATCATTAAGCACCAACCTCTCTAAAAAAACTCTCTTCAAGGCTAACTCGAGCTCGCGACCGGCCACCCTCCGCATCTTCTTCCATGGTTGCACCTGCGATGCCTTAGTCCTCGTCTGTTTAGGCGGAACGTGATGCCTTCAACCTGGCGGCTAACGTGAAGACGGCGATGGAGCTGGAGTGTCTCGGCGTCGTATCACCTTCATCTTCTGTGACGGTGCTCCGAGGCCCTACGGTGAGCCTCGTCTGTTGAAGGCTAGGGTTTTCTTCAAGATTTGATTTTTGTACCTTTTTGTATTTTGGGTTATGTTGATTTTGTTGAAGAGTTGGATTGATTCTGGATCTCTGCTTTTGTATGGTTTTGAAGAATGAGGTGTACATGCTGAATTAGTGAATTAAACGGCAGAACATAGATTGTTTTGAACATTTAAAAGACAACAATTTTTTAATTCTCAAACAAATGAGTTCGGGTTACATGGGTCAACCTGACCCTAACCCGAAAAGTCCGGGTTGACCCGACCCTTAAATATTAAGGGTTGGGTTCGGAATATTTAAGTATAGGCAGCTCAAATTTTCGGGTTGACCCGATTTACACCACTAACTTTAGCACACCTTAAAAGGTGTGCACCATGTTTCCTAAGCATCTAGCCTAGTAGTTATGCTCCTTGGACATATAGTGAAGGTCTTGAGTTAAAGTCTGCACAATCCCAATCTCCTACTCCCAAATGTATCAAAAAAAAAGTGTGCACCCTATCCTAAACCTTTTTTTTGGTTTCCTATTAAACCCGTTAAGAAATGGTTAGTAGTTAGAGCATTTTTTTGGTCTAACAGCTTCCCTATCTCACTCTCTAAAATGGAGAATGAGGGGAAAAATGAGGTGTCTTCCTCAAATTTGGAGTATTCTCAAAATTTTGGAGAGCCTTCTAAAATCTACATTTTTAAACCTCTCTCATTTCTCTTCTGTTTTTGGCTATTTGTGATTAGTTTAAACACAAATAATTATTATTCAAATATGTAGAATATTTTATCCTTGTAATAAATGCACAGTTCTTCAAAATGAGGAAACTGTTGGAGTTGAAGCACAATTGTTTTTGGAGAATATGACTTTTACTTATCCATTTGAGAGCATCTCCAACAGCTTCTCTATTTTATTGGGATGCTCACTTTTGGAGAATTTTGATGTTTTTTTTTTCTCCAACAGATTCCTCATCTCATTCTCCAAAAGGAGAATGGGGAAAACTTGGGAGTCTTCCCTAAATTTGGAACATTCTTCAAATTTTGGAGAGCTTTCCCAAATCAATTTTTTTCAAATCTCTCTTCTCTCTCATCTATTTTGGCTATTTTTATTGATTTAAATATATTTTTTCTCTCTCATCTCTTCAAATAATTTATTAATTATTAATAAATATATATAATATTTTATTATTGCAATTAATGCATGATTCTCTAAAATGGAGAAACTGTTGGAGTCTGAGTAAAAATAATTTGGAGAATATGAGTTTTGTTTTTCCATTTTAAAGAAATTTTTGGGGAAGGGTGATGCTATTTCTGATTTTTTTAAAAAAACTGATCAAGATGCTCATATATTTAACGTTGTTTGCCCTCCACTTAAAGCAGGAGCTTTCTTTTCGCGTAAAATGAGGGGAAGTGCTTTTTTATTTTATTTTATTTTATTTTATTTTATTTGGGAGACACTACACTAGCATGAAAATGAGGCCAGTCTTGTTCCGTTGGACATTGGGGTAAGATGAGGAAGTAGTGATGTGTTTTTATTCAATAAAGAAAATTTTGAATGTTAAATCTACATAATTAAAACTACAGGGATAAAATGTAACTTATTTAATTGAATAATGTAAAAATTAATAGAATAATGGAGAAGTTATATCAATAATCCTTTTAAAAAATTATTTTATTTTCAAAACAAAAAAAATCTAAATCCTACTGTATAACGCACAACGTTCAAGAGTTGGAACGTCCAATGGATAACAACAAAAAGAGACCCGCCGGAATAAAAAAAGAATTTTTAAATGTTCAAAAACCGGGACCCACTCCTCAAGGAATCCGTTAGCACAGTGCACACAGACAAGCAAGAGGCGATCCTCTTCCATTTCTATTTCTCCGTAGAGAGAGAGAGAGAGAGAGAGAGAGAACAGAGTAACCCTAACTCCTCCTGCACAGATTTAGTACCATTTCTGGAGGAGGATTTGGAGAAAAAAAATCAAATCTTTTGTTAGGGAGATGTTCATTCATCTGTAAAACAAAATCAAGTTGGGAACTTTAGATGAACTGAGTTAGAGGAAGGAAAGGAAGGAAGGAGTCATCTGAAGCAAAACCCAAATCCAGTTCACAGGCTCGTCAATGGCTGCTGTGGAAGATCGATCAAGCCCCAGCCCCAATCCGAAGCCGCCGTCGAAGAGGAGGCTTTCGGGTTGGTCCGACCTCTGGGTCAAGAAGAATGGCAACCCGTTGAAGCATGTATTGTACAATATGCAGCTTCAGTCTGTATCTCCAAAAGACCCCAAATCTCAAACCTTAATCTCCAGTTTGTCCAAAATCGACAGAACCCTTCTCCTACCAGACGAGATCCTTCTGAAGATTCTCTCGTTGCTCCCGCATTCGCAGCGGAACCACAACTTTCTTGTATGCAAGCGTTGGCTTAATCTCCAGGGCCGTCTTGTACGGTCCTTGAAGGTGCTGGATTGGGATTTTCCCGACTCGGGTCGGTTGATTACACGATTCCCCAATCTGAACCATTTGGATTTGCTGAATGGGTGTTTGATTTCTCCTCGAAATTCGGGTATTCTATTGAGTCACAAGTTGCTGTCGGTACATTTGGGTTCTGGGCTAGTGAACACCCGTGGACTTTGTGAAAATAAGATTTTGCCCGTTGAAGCTGTTGACAGGGGGCTTAGAGTGGTTGCCAGTGGGTGCCCAAATCTGAGAAAGTTGGCTGTTCTTGGTACTAGTGAGTTGGGTTTGTTGAGTGTGGCTGAGGAGTGTTCCACCTTACAAGAATTGGAGTTGCATAAGTGCAATGATAACGTTCTGCGTGGAATTGCTGCTTGTGAGAACTTGCAGGTACTGAAACTTGTGGGAAATGTGGATGGATTGTACAGTTCTGTTGTGTCTGATATCGGATTGACAATTCTAGCCCAAGGCTCCAAACGACTGGTGAAGCTCGAGCTTAGTGGATGTGGGGGTAGTTTTGATGGGATTAAGGCAATTGGGCAGTGTTGCCAAATGTTGGAGGAGCTTACTCTGTCTAATCATGGAATGGAAGATGGGTGGCTCGCAGGGCTGTCATATTGTGAAAATCTGAAGACTTTGAGATTAGCCTCGTGTAAAAAAGTCGATGATAATCCAGGGCCAAAGGAATACTTGGGTTCATGTCTTGCTCTTGAGCGGTTACATTTGCAGAATTGTCACCTGGGGAGAAAGAAGGGCCTGAGAGCATTGTTCAGAGTATGTGAAACTGCGAAAGAAGTTGTTTTACATGATTGCTGGGGCTTAGATGCTGAAAAGTTCATCTTAGCAAAAGCTTTCAGGTATTGCACCTAAAACTTGTGCTTTCCAGCTAATACTTCAGTATGGTAACAATATATTGGATGATCAGGTGCAAAGTTGCTAGAAAATGATGACATGTGAACTGAGCCTATTGTTTCTGTATGTTTTCTGATTTTGAATTAGTAACTCCTCATCATGGGCTGTAGTAATCCCAAAAGGTCATGTCAGATCCAAGTTTGGAAACAGAGATTAGTTGCTCAATATAGCAGATATTATTGCCTACTTGGGCTTGTAAATGAGTTGCATGAGTAGAAGTATAGTGCAGGAGGGCAAATGTTGGCACACATCCATACATGGTACACTATTTTATAGCATTTAAATACATAGAATTTGTATACAGTCTACGCATCCATACATGGCAGTGACCTGCAAAAAATTGATTTGTTTTATTAAGAAGTCCGGACACTCTAGTGGAAGATTTCTTTGTGCACTGGTATAGATATTTGATGGCACTAATATCTTGGTTCTTTCACCTACAGGAAGGTTCACTTTCTCTCACTAGAAGCTTGCTCACTGTTAACAACAGAAAGCCTAGAGTCTGTGATTCTATCCTGGTCAGAACTTCAACATCTTAGAGTGGTAGCATGTAAGAACATAAAGGACAGTGAAGTGTCCTCTGCTCTCTCAACTCTATTTTCCACTCTTAAGGGATTGAAGTGGAGGCCAGACTCCAAGTCCCTGCTAGGATCATGTTTGGCTGGAAGCGGCATGGGGCAAAAAGGCGGTAAACTTCTCAAAAGGACATTAAGGCCTGAGTTTTCCGCCTCCAAGGCTTCTGCGTTCTTCGGTTGATCAAGCCAGTGCGAAATTGTTTTCTGTTCTGGAGTAAAGACGTGTATCTGCATCATGTTGTACTTGTAACAATTTCAGTTCTCTCGTCCTGCTAGTTAAAGCATGTTCAGAGAGGCATTTGCGTTTTGTTTCTTGGTTTTGGCCATATTTTCACAAATTGAGGAAGGTTGGATCTTTGTTGTTAGATCTTCCTCTGCCACCTTTTCACCTCTCTGGGCTCCAAGACTTGTGGGAGTGAACTCTGGTCATATGTAAGTTATCCTTGTGATATATTGTTGTTACTGGAATATATGAAGGGCGCAGTGCCTTTAGCAGATGCAGCTACCATGCCAGCTATTTAAAGGATTACTTCCAAGCACCATCCGCCCTGAAAAATTTATACATTTCTTTTTCGATATTGTGAATATTCAAATTATTATTGAAAATAACTCATTAAAAAAATTAGAAAAATATATTTAGAAACTACACACATTAATCTATAATTTGCATCTAAATTATTTGAATATGTACATCAAAATGTCGAAGAAATAAAATCTAAATTAAATGTTGAAAAAGAATCACACCATTTTTTAGTCATGGAGGTAGTAATTATTAATTATAATCTCTCCTATTTTATATTGGTCAAGTATAATACTCTTTTGAGACAAATTTCTTATTTTGGTGAAATATAACTCCTTTTGAGACAAAATTCTTATTTTGGTGAAACACATTTGTATATGTATGAATTAAGCACAATATCAAGTGATAATACCCATTCAACAAATGCACGGTGTGCAATTGTAGTAGGGAGAGTGGGGTCGAACCCGAGACTGTAGTGTAATTGTAGAATTTTTAGTTAATGCCATGTTTATGGATTTTTCAATTAAGTGTAGCAATTGGAAATGGTGAATGATATGATGGTGATTAGAGTCATAGTTTCAAACTAAACTAACACACAAATGCAAGTTCCAACTAAAATGCAATGCACACAAACTTGGAATGAAATTTAATGGATAAAAACCTCCTTTGGGCTGATTAGTGTTGAGCTTACTAGATTGGTAATTGGTTGTAATTCTTGCAAACATTGAAGAGTTGGATAAAATTCAAGTTCTAGTTGCGACACTAGAGCTATCATAACAACAAATGACCAAGAAGGATCTCTCCACTTGTTCCCAACACCCTAAACTTCTCCATAAAGTGTAATTTGGTCATCGCTTTCACTTCCCCATGCAATTTAGCTCATTTTTAACTCTTTTTCTCCAACTTCTTAGACATGCGAAACCTACAAAAATTCTTGCGCCAACAATAAGAACTAGCAATAATTACCATAAAAATCACAGTTTAGAGGTGAAATATAAATCAATAAAGTGCCCTCAAATCCTTATCCTTTAGTTTAGTAAATTAGGTTCTTCTATTTTAATTACTTACATGTGAACTATCAAAGGTTATTTTTAGTATGTATTACTCGATAGTTCGATAAGTTATCAAATCAAACTCAAGTCCACTCAAATTCGGCTCGATAAAATTGTCGAGTCCTAAAATCTGCTTGAACTCGAATTTGAAACTCAATAACACATTGCTCAATAACACACGAGCAGAGTTCGAGGAAGTAAAGAAAAAAATATACTTTAATTATTGGAAACTAAATTATGCATTTTTTTAAACGGAGGAGACTAATAAAGTTTGTTGATATATTGTCTGAAGAGAGTAATAAAGTTTGATTTTGGCCCAATAAAAAAAATAAAAAAAAGTTTGATTTTGGATTTGGAGCATTGATAAACGGTCTTCCTGCAATATTATCATTTTTCACCCTACGAGTACGTACCATTTCATTTATTTTCATCGGCCACTTCTTTCCGACTGAAATATTCCAACTTATCGAAGAACTAAAAAAGGAAAAACAAATAAACAGAATCCATTTTTGACAAAGAGTAGCGTAACTGAGCTTTGTCCTCCTGCAATTTCGAAGGAAGATCGATCAGTTGCGTGTTGCACCGAGCGCAGAAATGCTGGAGATTGAGAAGATGAAGAAGGATAAAGGAATCGCAGAAGGTACCAGTCTCAGCGCTGATGATGAAGAAGACAAGACGCCTCAGTACCATTTCCCTTCCATTCAATTTACATCTCGTAACGCCTCCTCCAAATACGACTTTGTTAAGGTTTCTTGATGTTTCTTCCCGTTCCTTTCTCTTCAAAAGTTTGCATGTGAAATTCAGTGATTTATTGTTTATTTGGTGTGTGTGTGTGTGTTTTTTTTTCTTTTTTTTGCAGGTAAAGGTGTGGTTGGGCGACAATGCCGATCATTATTATGTTTTGTCCAGATTTTTGCTCAGCAGAACATTGACTGTCACAAAGGTTGTCTTAGTTTTGTTCTTGCTAGATTTTTGTTTCTGTTTATGGATATTATGCTTATTGATTAGTAGGATTGTTAAGCTTGACGGAAAGTTTCATTGTTTTCCCTTATGTTCAATTAAATGCATGATTAGTCTTATGTATACTCTTTTATTTTTCTGGCTTCAGATTCCGAATCATGTGGCTATTAAGATCGCTCTCGAGCTCAAGAAATTGCTCATAGACAACAGCCTCCTGGATGTGTATGCTACACCTTTTCTTCCCTCTCGGATCATGTTATCTTTTTCTTTTACAGTTTTAATGCTAAACTCTTTGTGCAAACCCTTTTTCAGCTCCCAGTCTGATTTGGAAGCTAATCTTTTCAAGGTACTTTAGAATACTATCAAGAACAGAGTAGAAAGTCTGACAGAGTTTTGTAGATTATCTTTACTCTGTTTTAGGTCATGAAGCTTACTGATATAGCATATGTGCAGCTCATGGAGCGGCGTGGTTATGGGGAAGAATACATAAATCGTTACAAGATGATGACAAGGTAAAATCATTCGGATCATTATTTCAAACCCATGCACATACATCTTGGTCTGAATTAATTTGACTGCCTTTGGTTTCCTTGTACTAATGATAGATATGTACAACAGAAATAGGTGCTCTTTGTATTTGCTCACTATCCATCTATTGTCTTATCGTAGATTTCACCATCAAAGGGTACCATTGGTGATTCTTGTTTGCGGAACTGCTTGTGTTGGGAAGTCTACCATAGCTACACAACTTGCTCAAAGGTTAAACTTGCCAAATGTCTTACAGGTTTGGCATTCTGTAAACAGTAGAGTTGCTTTCTAGTCATGTGCCCTTCAGCTTGTTAATTATAATCTTGTTTTCCTTCCTTACTGTTCCAGACTGATATGGTATATGAGTTGCTCCGTACATCAACAGAGTACGTAGAATTCTCTCTCTCTCTCTCTCTCTCTAAAGTAGTTTCTTTTAATCATCATGAAGATGAGTGTTTAGAGCTGGTCAGATTAACCTACAAGAGAAGATATTTGTGGGACTGAAGTAATTAAGTATGCAGTCATCTGTTATCACCATTTGATCGAGTGTCATGTTGGATAGCTGTCTTCACATGTTTCTAGGCCATTGTTTTGGATGAATCCCATAGATTGGAGCTCTCTCGCCATGAAGACTGAAGAGTCTGCTTTGTGTAATTATAACCGCAGGCTCTTGTTTAGTCTTTGCATTCTGCCTGGATAAAGAAATGAAAGTCACCCTCACAGAAACCAGTAGGTCAAAAGTTCAACCCGTTGATCTTTTATTTGTATTGTTCAAATAGGTTATTTTCTTGACCACAGTCAAGTAGAAGTAGTAGAGATAAAAAACTTTACAATCAATTCATAATTGGTATCCTATGTCAGACGCTACCAATCATTCCTCTACTTGATGTTTTTTACTGAGTTCTCAAACTTAATGGAGCCTTTTACTATTCAGTATTTCACGGTTGAGCTATCAGCATAAGTATATGGTGATTTACTACTTATGTACACCACAGGGCACCATTGGCATCTACGCCAGTATGGGCACGGGAGTTCAATTCTTCCGAGGAGTTGATTACTGAATTTTGCCGAGAATGCAGAATTGTTCGAAAAGGTAATGTTAAGATTTTCAGTTATCTGTTCACGTTTTTATCCTCCTTTTTTCATAATTCAATTATGATTAAATTAACAAGAGTTATTTTATCACAATTTTCCTTAAAGGAAATACATGTCTTTATTTTAGTTTTCGATTTGGTCAATGGTCCATGCCGCCTCATGTCTGCTTTGTTAGGTTTGGCTGGTGATTTAAAGAAAGCTATGAAAGATGGAAAGCCAATCATTATTGAGGTAAAACCCTTATGGTGAGATGGTAGTTGGAGACTTATAGAACGCACACACTAACATTCACAGACACAAACACAGATTGATTCCCATCATTCATCAAACAACCAATCAACATATCCTTGGCCACGCTATATTGTGCTTTACCTTATTTGGTCTACAACTGTGATATCAGTGCTGATGAATATTGTTCGATAGTTGAAAAACTGTCACTTTTGAAATTTCTGTTCATTATTCATGGATAAATAAATCTTTTATAGTGATGTATCCTTTTAAAACTTATAAATTTTCATGGTTCTTTTGTAATTTTTTTCCTTATATCTGCTGCTAAAGTAGTGTGCAGTATGATGATATCTCTGAGCTTATTGGTGCGTCTTCGAAGCTTAAAGGTATGTTTGCACATTTCTTTTAATAATTACAGGGACTACATATAGATCCAAGCATCTATCTAACAGATGAGGATAACAAAACTCCACCAAGTACACCAGCAAAAGCTAAAGAAAGTTCTGTAGCTGCAACAAGAGATGATTGCTCTGCTGTACAGAAGGATGAAGGTGCTGCAAGTGCAAGTGGAGATCAAGTTGAAAATAGCGAGAAGCAATGTTTGCAAGATGGAGAGTCATCCACTGATCAGGTGAATGAAGTCTTAAGTTCACTACAAGTCGTTTCCTTAGCAAGCGAACTTGAGAAGAAAGGTAGACATGAATTTCTGTTTGATTTGGATATGCAAAGTTTCATGATTATATATCCGTTTATTGGAGAGCATTTTAAAAGACACGTGGAAACACATTGATGTTTTTCTTCTGTTTTTCTTTTCTTTTTTGTTTGTCTTGCCAGATGGTGAAACCACTGAGAAACTAGATGAAAAGGCTCATGCTAAGAAAAAACCTGGTCCTGAGCCAATAATTGTGCCAATAGTCTTAAAGATGGCTGAGTTTGATCATAAGGTTCTTACGGTTTTTCTTTCTCTCTTAACTTCTATGATTTTCATATCTAAGATGATTAATTATTTCCAGTAGTAGTGTGTTTTGTAAACTAAATAGTAGCACTAGCTAGAGATTCATGACATAGTTCTCTGTTTCAAAGATGCTAAAATGTCAGTTTATGTTGACCCTGCATATGAAGGTTGCTTTCTTTTGTTGATTTGTTTTATGCTTGTACCTGCATCATCAGTTTCATCTCAAATGTTTCAACTTATTTCATTTGAAACTGCAGGCACTTCTAGAGGAGTGGATCTCTACTCGCATATCAAGTGGTAATTGCCTTGTTGAGGTACCCTAACATTCTGCTTCTCACCTGTTATCTTGCAACTAAAGAATGTATTGATTGTGATGCGGATTAAACACCATGTATCTGAAAGCAACACAATTTGGTAGTGGCAGCAGCAAACAGTATTGGATACCAAAGAATTTTCATCGTAATATCAACAACTAAAACTAATGCACAATCTTCTTGTACTCCCTCCATCCCTGAAAAAAATGTTATTTTTTTCTTTTAGGGATGTCCCGAAAAAATTGTTATATTTCATCTTTAGGAAACTTGTTTTTTTTTTTTTTACTTATTTTACTTTATCGCCCTCACTTTTGCTTAACCTGTAATACCTTCTTTTCTCCTTTACATACTCATCATACCGTTTTACTCTCACTATATACTTTTACCTTAATCTTCGTGCCCAGAGAAATGCAATATTTTTCAGGTGATGAGGGAGAGATTTTTAGATGACAAATTTCTTTTTGGCGAATTCTTCATGACAAACTCCGGTGTAAATTTTGTTTTAAGCTTTGGATGGGACTGATAGAAGTTTTCTTTGGTTGGTATTTTTTCTGATTGGAGAAGCTTGTAGCTTAACATTTTGAAGTTTCAATGCTTGATCATGATACTTTTTGAAGAGCATGGCTTTTGAACTCGGGGTCTTTATTGGTGTTCACCAAGTCACCAGCATTCAAGATTGGAACTTTATTACCAAAGTGCCGAAGAAATTTATTCCAGCATGTCAATATGAGCAGTTAAACAGATTTTTGGCTGATGTATCTGGTTTTAGTTTTGGCAGTATAGCAATAATACTCCTTCCTCAAAACTTTTTTCTTAAGTGCTACTAGTATTTTCTTGTTTATTTGCACGGCTTCCTTCACAATGATGACTTTCATAAGAAAATATCTCTATTGTGTATGTTCTGTGTAGGATAAAGATAGTCTGATAACCAACTTGAAGATTATCCAGGACTATCTTTGTTCGTTCAAGCGGCAGGTAGGCTATTTATGTCTATTCTCTTCATTATCATATATGAACTTACTTCCACAGCTTAGTACGGTTAATTACAGTAGGTATATCCATTCTGATATTACATCAATTTAGAGGGCAAAATTATACTGTTACATCATTACTTGAATGCAGCCACTAAAATTCATGCTTGGTCAACTCTTCAAGTGAATGCTCATGATAATATTTGTTTTTTGGTCTTACTTTAGGAAATTGGTCATGTTTGATGAATGTTATTAATAAAGTTTTAGAGTGTTAGGTTTGCAGATATATATCATCACTTTTGCAAATTGTTTCCATCTGAATACATCATCTATCTCTTATAACTCTGTTTCTGTGTCTGTTTTATCTATTCTTTCATTTGAAATAGGGTTTAACGGTTGCCAATATATCTGCTACAACGTTTCCCCAGACATTGGATTTTCTGCATGGTTATCTGCTTCAGGTATCTTCTTGATGGAGGTTGAGGCTCCGGTTCAAGTTTTAAAACTAACGGAAATACCCTGAGAATTTAACGTGGAAAATGCTAAATGTGCATAGAGTTAGACCAAATTGCTTTTATGCAATCCAAGGTGTGTGCAGCTGAATGTGTATCTTAAACTGAAGTATCTCATATTTATAAACTGATTTAAAACAGCCACATCACTGCACAAAAATTGGTAAAAATTCACCTGCACCTAGCATTGTCCTCTGGGAAACCAAACCCAGACTTGATCATCTTATACTACTAATATCATCCTTCTGACAAAAGTTTTGTTCTGTTTTTTCACTAGTGCATTGAGCAAGGTCTGTCCTCAGCTTCCAACAAAAGCGGTAGCAACCTACCAGGAAATTAGGAGTATCATGAGAACTGCTGCAGGTCCATTGCTGCACTCCTGCCGGGTTTAGAGAAAGTGATAGACATAGATGTTGTTAGCACTGAGCATCCATGTTGATGAAGAGACTGGATATTGAGTTGAAAATCCATGTGCCAACTGAAAACAAGCTTTCAAAATGAGAGGTACCCTGCTCAAACCGAAAATCCCCACATGTCCATAACCAATGCAACAGACCACATCGTTGGATCATTCTCACATGCTGCTATCAAGATGTGGGTGGGGGAGGGGTGGTTGTCTTTAAGATTCTAGGACAGCTTCTGGGTTATGGGACTTTGGGAGTGGGTTTTTGAAACGTGAGTGTCTATTTACCACATATGTGGAAAAACACACCATAAAAATGTCAAATTTACCCTCTTAATAAATCTCTATGAAGGGTGTTTTAGTCTTTTAGTTTATTAGGTTAGTTAGTTAAGTTAGTTAATTAGTAGTACATTTAGGTAGGTGTTTTTCCACATATGTGGTAAATAAACGGACTCTTTTGAAACTGTATAATAGCCTATTCACCTTGGAGGAACCAACTTTTGTATGGAGAAACTGGTTTTACTCTTCTACCTACACCTACAACTTTTTTGTCTGAACTTTTACATGTGAATGCCATCCCTGGCTTTTGAGCTCGGGCTCAAGTCATTGGTCCACTGAGACCTTGAGAGGGGGGCTTGCCTTGGCTTAGGCTGTGTCTCATCAGGCACCCCAGACTGTTTTAGCTGATTGGCTAGTTATCAGTTCTGTGATTAGTAGCGGAAAATGTTCGACTTTGAAAATCCAACATTTTCCCACCATTAATCTTGTGAATTAACCAGGATCTTCATCAGGAGAAGGTGGGGAAATGCAAAATCAGTTCGAAAAGTTTGATGTTTTTAACGATTCAGTCCTAAATGTTTTTACGATTGAGTCTCATTTCTCATTTCATGGTTATAGTCCAGGTGGACGTTCAATTAGTAGACAGTAACTTTTGTTAGTTTAAGACTGAAATGAGTTACAGTTGAAAAGGTTTAGGACTCAGTTGTCCTTTGGGATTAATTCTGCATTTTCCCTAAGAAGGGAAATGACATGGATTTTTTTTTCATTGCATTTGGAGTTCACTCAAATTTCATCATCCCATAGATCCTGCAGTGTCCGGTAAGGGCTCGTCGTATCATTCACAAGAAACTCCCCTCTCAGCAGCTTCATCTCCGCCACCTTCTCCACCTCGACCAAATCTTCGTCGCCCAAATTCACATCGAACACCTCCATGTTCTCTTTCATTCTGCATTCATCAAAGCTCTTTAACAATCACACTAGCACCCTTGGACAATCCCCACTTGAGAGCAACCTGAGCAGGAGTGGCACCGTATTTGCAAGCAACGGAGCGGATGATCGGGTCTTCGAGCACAGCGGTGGAGCCCCATGTGCTGCCCGGCGCTCCCTGAGGGGAGTAGGCTCTGATGTGAATCTTGTGATCAGCACAAACTTGCCTCAACTTGCATTGCCTCCACATTGGGTGCATTTCCACCTACAGAACAAAAGATGTGTAAATTAAGTGTGACCAAGGGAGACGTTTTGTAATGCGTTTTGAGATTGGAGAAATATTAGTAACAATTGTTTTGGGCACTCTTCCATTAAAAAAAATGATACATGGTCATTGTTAGCCCAAATATGTTCAAAAATTAAAATTTGCAACCAACTTGTCCTTAGTCCATGAGAATGACAATTATTATTATTATTATTATTGTTGTTGTAGTATTATTTGACGAGAGGAGCATAATTCTAGTATTTTCACAAAAAAAAAAAAACTGAACTTGTAGCAATATCCATGAGTTGTAGGAATTTCCATATGAACTTGTAGCAATATCCACCATATGTGCTTCTATATATCTCACACCGAAGGAATATGGAAAATGCTGCAAGCTTATAAAAGTTTTTTGCCCTGACTGGCTGATTACAATTATAACCTTTCATAATTAATTAGGGTTTGTTCTGAACATGGTTAACGTTTAGCGTTAGAGGTTTGAAAATTAACGATATTCAACGGTAACAACTTTCGGCGTTAGAGGTTTGGAGAAGCTTAATTACTTTAGAGATTGTCGGAGAGCTTGGTGGCCGGTCACAAATAGTAGCTAGCTGGTCTCTCTTCACCATTATCATCATCTCCTCCGCCGCGCCATTGCTGCTCCGAGTGCGCGCATTTCCCACACTGCCCTCTCAGAATCATATATTTTAATTGCTGTATCGAAATGTCTATACCCAATCTATATAGAGTACTTATAGTAGCATAGAGTACAAATTAAGATGATGTTAGCCTACTAATCTCTTTGCTTAATTAATTAATTAAGAGAGAGAGAGAGAGAGAGAGAGAGAGAGAGAGAATTAACCAGTAATTAGCGTTTGCAAGTGTACCTGAATTGCTGTTTTGATGGCTGCTTCAGTTGCTTCCCGGGGATGATCGAGTAAGTGCCAAATCCAATGGCTGGCATGCTTAAACCCACAGTTCAACTGAACGACGTCGTTTCTCATTCTCTCTCAAACTTTCTTAACAGATCATTTGCTATCCACATATGATATGATGAGTTGCTCTCCTGCTTCCTCCTCCTTATATATATAGGCGTGCACACACAAAGAAAGTCAAACCTTATTTACATAGTAACTCTCTGATTTACAGTATTTCTTAAGAAGCTTCGTTATTTTTATTAGCTAGTCAATTTAATAATTATTAGTTATTGACTTATATACAATTAACTAAAGGAAATTAGGAAGATATATATATATATATATATATATATATATATATATATATATATATATATATATATATATATATATATATATTGAGATGATTAGAGTATCAAAGCGTGAGATGATTAGAGTAAAAATGTCATATAAGATAAATGTAATTTTTTTCTTGGATAAGATAAGTTAAGGGTAATAAAGTAAAAATAGTGTTAAAATATTTCTTTAAAAGAATTCGATGAAATCTTTCTGGTTAACGCAAAGAGAAATACAATTAAATTTTTTTGGGACAAAGAGAATAACATTTAGTCCCACAATTAATTCAATAATACGTATATGATACAAATATTTAAGAAATTTTAGTAATTATTTCTCTTCTTATCTGTAATTATACAAATAGTAACGCTTACATTTTGTGAAGGGAAATAAACAACCAATATCATAGTGAAAGAAGTATAACCGGTATATATATGCGGAATTCGTGGTAGTGCCGTTCTGAGAAAATTATAACAAATGAATTTTAGAATAGAGAAAAAGAGATTGATATGCAGATTTTTAAATGGAAAACTCATAAGGGTAAAAATCCATAGATTCGGATAAAAGAAATCCACTATGTGAAATAAGAGTCACAACCTCTCTAATTTAATGAGAAATAACGATAATAATCTCTTTTGTAAATTCTAAGAACCTGTGAGAACCATCTACCTAGTTATTATATTGCCGAATTATAGAATTTTTTTTAATTGACATGTTAATTCATCAAAAAAAAAATCTCCTAAGTTTTGTTCCAAACTATTTATAAAAGGAGAAGTTTAACTAAAGTCAACTATGTGATTGTCATGGGGTTGACTTATATTTATGTGGATATTACAAAAAAAAAATATTATGGCTTGACTTATAACCTGAAACAGCATGCAAGCTTAATTAACTTGTGGGGAATAAAATCGAATACGTGTCTTGCAATGTGGACTTTAGAGGAATTTCGATCCATTTAATTTATGTCTTATATTAATCCTCTTGGTTACTAGCTAATCGATTGCCAGATCATAACTTCTTCGTTAATTATATACTTAACAATATTCAAATCTCTTCTACCATCTTTTCAACTTCCAACGTGATGGTGTTCTTCAACATGCATGCAATTTTAACTCCTAACTCATGACGACGGCTCATTACATAGCAATAACGAGTTTTTTAGGATACACGATTCGCGACGTGAGACAGGTGATATAAATATGAAAATGAGAAATATATATATATATATATATATATATATATATTACCATGATAAAAGAAAAGATTGTGCTTAAACGCCCTTGCACATTCTCAATGTGATGATTATTCATCAGTATAACAATTCATTTAGGTATTGAGACAACAAAAGTATGTATGAGACATAAAAAAATTAAACCGATAATTAAATCGGAAATCAACACTATTTAGACAACATATGATATTATTCCATTCAAAACATTGACATATTCACAATAAAAGAGACTCACATAACAAAAATAAAGAACATATGAAGTTGATGTGCTTCTTCATCGCGCTTGTCACTGAAAAGTGAACACTGCAGCGTGCAGTTAATCTTTGGTTCAGTCCTCAGTCTTTGTTGATTTGTCATTCTAACCCCATTAATCCTTTTTATTATTACTCCCTCCATCCCAAAAAAAGATCCAAACATTTCATTTTCAGCATTTAATCTATGATTTTTTTCTTCAATATTTTGATATAAAAAACTAAACAAATTATATACAAATGATAATTTAATGTTTGTAGTTTCTAAATACAATTTTTAATAAATTTTTTTAGCAAGTTCTTCCTAACAATAATTTGAAACAAACATAACATCAAAAGTCAAACGCTCAAAATCTTTTGGAACGAAAGTAGTATTAAGTTTAACCGTTAGAGGGGCTGTAAAACAAGCCAAGCCGCTCACAAGCTGGCTCAACCTCGAACTTGAATAACAGTAAACGAACCAAGGTTGACGAGCTACGAGTCCGAACCCAAGCCTAAATTCGAGCTCATTTATTATACGAGCCGAGCTCAAGCTTACAAGGTTCAACTCGTATGGCTCGCGAGCTTTAAACGTACCATAGTATAATTACCAACTTACCCCTTGTCTCATCCAAACTGAATATTCTAGTGGAGTAATTGAGCCCAAATCTAATTTCTTCTCGGCTATAATCTTCCATTACTAAAAAATACGGTAGAGTGGAACTTTATCATTCGAAATTAGTACTAAAAAAATACGGATGAAAACATTTATAGACCATTGACAGTTGTGAGTTGACACCAATCAGAAACATTAGCATCGAGTACAGTGCAGCATATAAATTATAGTAGTACACAATCATAAATTATATACTTCATCACTAATGTCAACAATGGTTTCATTTGCTTACCTGACTGAAGGGCTACTGAGAAATCCAAGTGCAGTCAAATCAAGCATAGCTTAAGTTATGATTACTTTGTGGAGTACATGTCAATTACAGACTTAAATACATTAATACAAGCATCCTAACTAACAGACATTAATGTACATGAAGCATAACAGTTTCAACTTACTGTTGGAAACCAGATGCTCATAGGATTGTCACTTGTTCTGCTTCCCAGCAGCTGTCCTCTGCACAGTGGACACTCCATCAACAAATTTTGTCCTGAACAGCACGTTAGCATTGTTGAACATTCCCTCCTTCAGCGAAACCACAATAAACTGCAAGGGCCAACCACAACAAGTTCAGTTGAGGATTTGCATGTACAATCTATAGATGTGTGGTCAGTTTAATTATCTGCTGCTGCTCTATGGCTTGCTTTCATTAGCAATGACCTTGAACACGGTTTCAGGGAGTAAGAGGAAAATTGGATATTAGGGGATGTGGAGTTTCAGAATCATCGCACCTGAGAATGAGGGAAATGAGCTTTAATCATTCTGCCAATATTCTGAGTATGGCTCAAATCCAGAGCTGCATCAACCTGTGACAATCATTTCAAGGGATTAAGATTAAGATTCATCATTAAGCAATAATTAGCACCAAAAACCAAAGAGCCTGATCCTCGGTAAAAGGACAAGCGAAAGCAACCGTAGTCACATAAGAGCAGGACTGGCATGGAAAGACAAACCCTCTAAGGTTTACCTCATCCAGTATATACAGTGGAGCTGGCTTGAACAGCAGCAGAGCAAGGATAAGAGAAAGTGCAAGCAAAGATCTCTGACCACCACTTAATTCAGATAAAGACTGTTTCCAGACACCTCCAAATGCAACGCGGACCTCAAGACCATCTAGGAAAGTGCAGCCTTCTGGAGGTTCTAACTTAGCCATGGTTCCCGGCAAAAGTGTAGAAAAGATGGAGCCGAAGTCACTAAACAATATATTTTGAAACAAAAGTTATGTGTTGAAACACAAGTTTCATTGTCAAACATGTAGTCGAAAGAAGGAAATGCTTACCTGTTAACTTTAACCCAGGTAACTTTCAGCGTCTCCTTCTTCTTCTCATCTAGCTCTTCAATCACCTTCTTAATTTTGGATTTGTCATTCTTTAAAGAAAAAAGAGGGATAAAATTAGCAGGCGTGAGCGGCCTCAGAGGCAGGCAAATACTTAAGAGTGAAAAGTAGCTAACCTCGATAATGTTTTTCTTGGACATCAAGTCATTGTATTCATCTTCTGCTTTCTCAAACATGGTCATAACTTTTTTGTTCACCCTCTTCTCAAGACTTCACAAAAAGCAAGAATTATAATCAAGTTAGATTAAATAAGGAAACGTAACCCACAATTCAGGCCTGCATTTGATGAAATACAGAGTCTAAAATCCCTACCCAGATTGTTCTGCTTGCAGTTTCTCAAGTTCTTCCCTTGCACTACGTGGGTCACGAGATGCAAAGTCATAATCTGTCCCACTTCTACCAAAAAGCTGTTTTTCAGATGCAATCCAGGCATGCTTCTCAATCAATTTGTCTACCTTTAATGAGCAATCTTTCTGCTCCATTTCCATTCTTTTCACCTGGGACAAACTTAGAGTATTCAATATTGCGGGTCTACCACAAATGGCATCAATCTCCTAAGCGACGACAAATAGATACCTCATTTTCCAACTTCTTTCTTTCAAGTTTTGCCTCACCCATTTTATGCTCGAGTTTTTTCTGTTCCTTAACAATGCAACTAATCTGCGTATCACATTCCTTCATCTTCTTTCGAACTGAAGTAAGCTCATCTTTTGCCTGATCATGAAACTTCCTAACAGTAGAAACCTGGTAACAAGGACATACAGTTTAGTTTTTCCATGCCTAGTTCCACAGAAATTTCTAAAAGGCAGATACACACCTTTGCCCGTTGTTCTTCAACTTCTGAATTGAGACTGTCGATTTGTGTTCTCAAGGAAGCCAGCTGACCCTCCAAAGATTGCTTCTCTTGTGTAACTGCTTCTTGTTCCATGATGAGCCTCTCCTTTTCATTTTCACGCCCCTAGAAGTGAAATGGTTTCAAAGTTTGAACCCAGGTACTCATGCATATGAAACAAGAATTCAAATTCAGCAGACAAGGTGGCTCTTATCTTATAAAGTAGAATAGTTAACCACTAAACAAACTTTTGAAGGGAAAAGAAAGGTAACGAAAGAGAAGATGAATTAACAGTAAAAGGTAAAACCACTTTGCGGTACTTATACTGCCTGTCAAATTACTGATTCTTTTGCATCTATAATCATTTAAAACTGCCTGGTTCCTCCTAATGAATTCACTTTACTATTCATGAAATATCCAATTCCACAAACAACATTCACCATCATCATTGGAAGCAATTTCACCTTGAGGTCTTTAGCAGCTGACTGCATTTTTGCCTTAACAGCTTTTATCTTCTTCTCCAATTCTTTGAGCCTGCCCTCTCTATTATTGTCATGATCTGTGATGGTTTGTTCAAGCTTCGACACAGTGCTAACACATTGTTGATAAAAGATCTGCTTCTCCTGTATTGCAGATTCTGCTTGTACAAGCTCTTGCTCAATGTTCTTTACTATTTCTGCCAGCTAGTTATAAAACATTAAAAAAGAAATGCATGAGTACATTGCATTTTGCATGAAGAGCCTCTCAGGTTTCTTAAGCCATCAGTTTAGTGTATATTACAAAAGAAAATGTAAAAACCTTGTGATGTTCATTTTGCTCAGCTCTGCTTTGAAATAAAGAAAGGTCATATGTTTTAAGCTCCAATTGAGCTTTAAAGTCTGTGAATTTCCTCTGCAGAGGTAGAAGCTCTTTAATCTGCAGCAGAAATTTAAGAGATCATATATTTAAACCATTCAAACAAATAGAGATGTAACAAATTTAAATCATTAAAAGACTAGCCAGTTCACAGCTGAAAGAATAAGTTTATTTGAAGCATAAGGAAGTTTAGTGTTTTTGTTTGCAGAAAAAGCACTCAAGACACTACTCTATGCGTTAACACAAGAAAAGCTGGCACTTGCTAATGCTGAAGGCAGCCAAAGCAACCATAATGTGAGCACTGAATTACTAGCCTACGTTTGAAATTTAATACTCCCACATATTGGTATTGCTAGAAGGAGAAACACAATGGAGGTACATCACTTGTGACAACTAACCCTGCATATCATAATTAGCTAGGCTTGAACACCATACCAAAGTAATCAAACTAAGCAACTTGAAATCGCATACTTATTGCAAATTGGTCACAGCTGTACTATATAATACGTGTGAAGAAAAGTATAAGAGTAGCACTTTATGGCCAGTGGAAAATAAATGGCAGAAGTAGTGATAAGTGGACTACCAAGTCACCAACTAAATGCACATATTACCTTTGCTTCAAATTCTGATAACTTCTTCTGATGAACTGAAAGATTTGATTCAGCTTCTGCCAATGCATGGAGTTGCCTTAACAAATCACCACCACCCCTGTTTAGAGACATACAAACAGAATCATAAATAATGTTTATTGTCGACAAACGATAATGAGACATTTGAAAAGACCAAAGCTATCAATGCCATCTAAAAAGAAAAAAGAGCAATGAGCTTCTAACAGGTGAATTAAACTTGATCATTTAATAATTTTTTTAAGAACTTGATGCCCACTGCTAAAAGGTACTCTAGAATACCCTCTATGTGCTTTGAATTATCTTTTTCTCCAAGGGTAGACCACATACAAAAGATGGATAATCAAGTTCTAGAGAGGCTAATGTTGTAGGCCACACGAGAGGATCATTACTGTCTTTAATGCAGCTTTTTTATAAAAAAAATGTCAAACAAGATTGAAAGGAAAACAAATTATCCAGTATACATTGAACGTAGTAGTAATAGAATAGGTACAAGAGGAACTTTTGGCCCCCAAACCAACCCAATTACAACAATAAGGAACACGAACTAGAAAGTACTTGAAAGCTTATGAAATTGGCCAGTACTTGGAAGTGTAGGAGACTTACTTGCGGCTTCCACCAGTCAGAAGGCCGCTGGGTTGAAATATATCACCCTCAAGAGTGACACTTGGTTTGCGTATATCCCGATTAAAAGCAACCTATGACAAGTAAGATAGGTGCAACTTCCTCAAAAAACGAAAGAACATTAAATAGACACTGGATGCAGCTTGACATTAGAAAAGGGAAAACAAGTATTCAATGGCAAGAAAATGAATGCACAACCTCCTTAGCAGCTTCAGTGGTCTTACAAACGAAAGTTGAACCAAATACATATTCCATAGCAGTCTGCAATATAAATAAAAAAATCAGATACTGAAGATGAACCAAAACCAGCACTGCTCTCTTGAAGTTTGGTTTGTGAAGCATGAACCAATAGATGTAGAAGTAAAATTGTCAAGGGTCTTCATTATATTAACCAATTGAAGATTCACAATTCAGGTACTTTCAGAAACGATCACAAGAGCCAACGAAATTAGATTTAGACAACAAATACAGCAAATAGAAGCATACCCTCAAATCCTCACCGTAACCAACCAGAGAAAGAGCCAGTTGTACATTCTCCTTGCCAACCTGCAGATGCAATAACTAACTCCTTAACAAACAAAGTAAGAAAAATAGAAGAAATCATAATCAAGTCAAAGAAAATGCCAACCAATCTAGCAGCTGCCTGCTGCACCCTGGGTGGAACAGCATGTGCTTGAATTTTGTTTAAAGGTATAATTGTAACTCTTCTTCTAAGATCACCATTCTGAAGCAATTGCTTCCCAGTACTCTCAGTGTCAACAACAACATTATAGAGTTTTCCACCAGCAGTAACCTACAAATGATACAATGTGAGTTTGCAATAAAATTAATTGCAGGCATCTTTTGCTATCGTCAATGAGAAATTGCCCACCTCTAAGGCAGTCACTGTGGAGCTATCCTTCACCTCTATCAGTTTGGCAACCACTCCTTTCACCTTTGACCTATCGAAGTTTTTTACAGGATCGCAATAAGTGAACTGAACATTTGTTAGTTGTGCAGAAAGGTCACGTATCTCATCCTTCAACTTTTGGACAAACTCCAACTCAGATGCGCGATCCTACCAAATTAAGCTGGATAAGTATAATTCATAACCTGTGGCCAGAGAGTCATGAATATATGCATGACACAGCAAACGAACCTTTTGCAAGGCTTCAATTTGGCCTTCTTTATATGGAATAGATTCCAACTCCAATTTAATATTTTCTACTTCCGTTTTTCTAGCATTAAGCTCATTTTCAACAGCATCAGCCTCTTCACGCTTTGATGACAACTGCTGTTTTCTTTCCTTAAGCTCTTTCTTGCAATGGCTAATTTTTGTCTTCAGTTGCTTCAACCCTGTTTCAGCATCCCCAACAGCAACCTTAGCATCTGCTAGTTGATCTTGGAGGCACTTCTCTTCATTACCACTGCTTTTTCCAGCTAAAACGCCCTACAAAATTTATTACAATTTCCTTGACTCCATACACATATTCCCTTTAACATCTTATCTTGTTTAAAACTGACACAGAAGATAAAATTAACACAGGTAACAATTACCTGGTAATCTTTTTCATGTTCCTCTAAACTCTTGCAAAGATCTTCAACACACTTTTTTAGATCAGCTGCTCCCTCTTCAGACTTCTTAACAGCTGAAGCTCTCTCTTCCTCAGAATGCTTGAGGTCTTCAATGTTACAAGCAATCTGAACATAAGTTTACAAATAAAGCAGATTGAGCAGAGATGACATATGAAAGAGCTTTATCCTAAAACAGAATGGTGCATACAATTTTATGGAAAAAAACATCTTATACCTTCTCAGCATTGACTGTCTCACCCTTGAGAGTATCCTCCTTGTTATCAAGCAC
Organism: Stellera chamaejasme; assembly: GCA_024586325.1. NCBI lineage: Eukaryota > Viridiplantae > Streptophyta > Magnoliopsida > Malvales > Thymelaeaceae > Stellera > Stellera chamaejasme. The sequence goes on along the minus strand of CM044985.1, from coordinate 7,431,749 downwards.
AGACACTTCCCTGACAAGATCTTGAGATAACACATCTACTTTGTCTGACAAAGTTTTCATTTCAGCACCCATACTAGCTTCCTTTTCTTCAGTCAACCTTGTTACCTTTGTCTCCAGTTCCTGAATTTCTGCTTTTGTCCTTTCAGTGTCATTATCAATTTCAGTAATTTTGGCCTTGATTTGTTCAACACCTCCAACTGCACTGTCTCTAATCCTCTCTGCTTGTACATACTCATAAGCGATACAAAACCTTTTGAGTCTATCTAATTCAGCATTTCCATTAGCCCATTGCATATACTGCGTCCTTTCTTTTCTTAGTTTCTCTAAGGCAGGAAGTATCTCCTCATCAAGAAGCTTGTTAATCTCATCAACTTTGCTCTGCTTCTTCTCAAGGGTTTTCAAAGCAGACTCCTTTTTTGTCTCATACATTCTTGTCCCAGCCGCCTCTTCAAGCATAGACAAGATCTCAGGTGGTTTCATATTTAACACTTTGGTGATACGACCTTGCATGATGAGAAAATGGGGGTTGTTAACATTTAGTTGCACTGAATGAAAAAGGTTCTGCACTTGACTGGGCTGAGCTAATTTTCCATTGATCAGATATTTGTTTCTCCCTCCAACGACTATCTAAACATTAGCAAAGATATGTCAGAAACAACAAACAGATTTCTGTAAATAGTTCATAAGTTTCAATCTCAATATCATAGTAGTGCAACAACAAGAACTACAACAGCAATGCTTCTTTAAGCTTCCATGGTCCCATTACAGAATAGTTCCCAATTCCTTGATCAAAGGAGTTTTTTTTTTAGCTTTCTGAGAGCCATAAGAATAAAACTTACCCAGCTAGCAATTGAAGACGCACAAACACTCACTGGGGAAAAAAACAAACCTACAAAACACTAGTCTAAAATACTATAACCTACATACAGCTTTGCAATGCTAGTTAACCAAAATTGGACCCTTTTTTTCTTTATGAGACCAACTGAAATTCAAAAAGGCATAAGAAGCATTAAGAAACAAGTGGAAGCACCTGTCGAGTAACCGTAATTTCAGAATGCTCCTCGTACCCAAGCGGACTCCTGCTCCTGTCCGAATTGTCAAACACAACTGACACAGTGGCTTTAGTAATCCCAGCTTGGCCTTGCTTGTAAACAAGCTCCTGGAGGTTGGAAGCTCGAACCTGCTGCAAATTCGTGATTCCCAACACGAAGCAGATAGAGTCCAGAATGTTGGATTTGCCCGACCCATTCAATCCCGTGATTGCGTTGAAAAATGGATCAAAACCGGGAACCACCGTCCTTGTGGCATAGGATTTAAACCCTTCTAAACAGACCTCCTTAATGTACATCTCCACACTCGACCAGTGACAGTCGAAACCCTAGAACGAAAAAATTGGAAAAGCAGCGCCAGAAACACCGCGTCCCCAATAATTGAGAGACCAGAAGGAAAAATCGTTTCAGAAGTAATACTCAGCTTACACCAGCCGCTGAGGAAGAAGAAACTGACACCAAGAGAGGATCACAGAAGGGTTTCGGAGGTCGAAACCCTACAGATCGGTTGGAGGAGACGGTGATGGAGATCAAAACCGCCGCCGCAAGAGACAGGGAATGGTGCAGACTCTTTTGGAGTTTCAGAAATTTGAAAGTTTGAAAGAATTGAGAGGCAGCAAGAGAGATGATCGTTGAAGTCGACGAAGCAGCGTCAGCCTTGAAGGCGGGAAAATGGCTTCTGCTTAATTCGTTTTGAAATTTTCAGATGACAGATACGATAGAAGAACCAGTCAAATAAGCGACACTGTTAGGCCCAAAATAGGCCCAATATCAGGACTCCATTTTGCTTTGAGCCCAACCTGGAATGTTCTTTTTCTTCCCCTACAAATAGTAGTAGTATTTAATTTTCCTAATAAACAGAAATTATGTGGAAAATGGTCATTGTAAAATAACACCTCTATTAATGTATCGACCCACATAAAACAATATACTGCACGGCATTAAAAAAATAAAAAACTTCTGGTTTTTTGGGCCTGTAAAATGTCGGATTTCATTAATATTATAGAATTGTTTTTTGAGAAGTAATTTAATTTAAAAAAAATAGAGAAGAAAATTTGCAGATAATTTAAATTTGAGAAATGAATACAGCCATGAGGTTTGTACAAGTCTTGCAACTTAAGATATGCAAAGGGGTCCTATCAAAAAAGAAAAAAGAGATGCAAATGGGTAGAAGTTAAAATGCACTTATAATCCTGTATCTTAAACTATTGTACCACTAGGGTCCTGTTTTAACTTTTTGTATCAATAAAGTCCTATTTTTAAGTTTTTTCTTCATTCGTGGTTCTTTTTGACATTTTTTTATCTTTTAAATAATTTATAAAATATAAAAATCATCCTAACGTTTAACGAAACTTTCAATTTTTATAAACTCTTACAATTCTACCCTAATTTTTTTTCTCCATTATATCTCACCATCGGAACATCGGCGGATCGCCGGTGACCTTCACCGGAATGCCCAGACTACCCTCCAAGCCACGAAATGCGAGCCTAGGGCGGTAGATCCGCAGCCCAGAGCCGTGACCGCGAGCCCAAGGCCACGAATCGCTGCCCCAGGGCTTCGAATCGCGAGCCCAGAGCCGCAAATCGTCGATCTAAGGCCGCAAATAGCCGGCTTATGGCTGCGAATCGCTGGCCTAGGGCCGTGAATTGCAAGTCCTAAGCCGCGAATCGCCTGCCCAAGCCACCTATCGCGATCCCGTGGTTTTTCGGCGATGGCCTTTGGCGTTCCGGCGACGGTCCGTGGCTTGGATGGTGGTTGATATAGGTGGAGGTGAAAAGTTTAAGGTGGATGAAGATGTTAGAAATGGTTTGTTTGTAGATATTTAAAAAATTAAGGGTGTAAATAGTATAATAAGAAAAATTCAAATTATAATCGTTATTGTACCATTCATATGAAATGGTAAAATGATAAAATAATAGTAAAAATGACCATGGATGAATAAAAAACTTAAAACAAGACTTTATTGGTACAAAAAATTAAAACATAACCCTAGTGGTACAATAATTTAAGTATAGGTACAATAATCTGACACGCGTATTTCTAACTGGTGTGCTCTTCCGCAAAAACAATTTCACAAAATTTTAAATTTTAAACATTTCCTTCATTTCTTTCTCCTTTTCTTCACAGATCTCTTTATTTTTAAAAAAAAAACTAAAATTATTTCTCAAAATTCTTAAAAAATACAGAAATTTAGTAAAGATATACACCATCTAACTAATAATTAATCAATATATGTTTAAGTCCCGAAACTTAACTTCATGTTCTTTTGCTCTCCATCACCTGAATCTTGGCTCTAATAATCATTCTCCGAACTTGAGCACAAAAAATGGCCATCAAAAGTACCATTTGGGCCTTGTTTCTTCTTCCTTTTCTGTCAGCTCCCTGTACTGATACCACTCAGCCCCAGCTTTGCCTATGGGGATAGATGGCCGGACAAAAATCTCAACAGGCCGCGGTACATGAACCTCCAACTGCAATTCCTTCTCAGATTCTTCTAGAACACGATCTGAAACTTCATGAGACCTCCCAACAGGTTCCACGGCGAACCAGCCTAGACCTGAGATTGCAATATCACTAACCGGTCTGCACATTGAGAGTAACATGTTTGATTATTAGCATTTTCCGTATATATGTGACAACAATGCCATCCAGATCTTCGAATAACAACAAGGATGCTTGATGAAAACTTCATGCACCTTTTCAAGTCCTCGAATTTCAAATGCAAGGAACGCTTTGCTTCGAGTCCTCTCCATGCATCTGATTGCTCTTTCCCAGTTGGGGGTGTCAGTTGAAGTCCCACTTCTTTCTGGAAAAATCAGGTCTTCAAATTGTAAAAGCTCTTTCCTTTGCATGGCAGTATTGACAGAGACATGAAAACAAGTAAATTGTGTTTACCTGGTAAAATTCTTCGGCTTTCTCAGTAGGCACAACATGGATTTGCAAAGCCTTGGGTCCATAGAATGTCAAACAAGTCTCGGGAAGAACCTAACGTAATTAAAGAAAATGACAAACCGAAATCTAGGTTACAACGAGAATCAAAAGTACCATAAAAAGTAACTAACTGTGCATGAAACCACTCTCTAAGACCTTCAAAATGTCAATTCTGACAAGACCGCCCCAGAAAATTGTGAGACCATTTAAGTCCTTGAAGTTGATTATTCTTCCTGAACTGTTAGCATCAGTCGACCCCTACAAGTATCGTAAAAGATGATGGACAACAAAAGGGAAGAACAAATCAGTCGCTTAGCCCTCACGGGTATCAGAGGAAACATACAGGGAATGATTGGCCTCTAAGGCGGCTTCGAGGAGCAAGGGCAGGTAAATCTTCAGACTGAACCACAGCAGCTAGCCTATGATGAAGATGAACACCAGGTGTGTCATATAGTTTCTGCAGGTAAAGAGACAGATAAAGATTAAAGGGCCAGCATCATGAGTGGACATATTTCTAAGATGATTCAGAAGGACTAAAATATCACACCCCTCCACCAAGAAATGCATTGATCTGAATTGGACCAAGGGTAGTTCCAGGAACAGCAGACTGTATCGGCTTATATTTCTGAGCTGATGCAGCTGCTGGATCCCTTTCTCCTAGAGTTTCTGAAAACAAGAGCTGTATTTAAAAAACTAATGCATCATTGCATCAAAGAGGCGTATTTTAATTTATACTCAGCTCTAATTAGATGTCACTTCGTCCAAAAGTTATTGTTGTTCTTAGTTTTAGGGTCTGTTCGCCGGATCAGTTTTTGGCAATTTGGGTAAATATTTGAATTTTGATATGATATGTGAGAGGAAAAGATGGTGATTTGATAGAAAGTGGGTAAAAGTTGGAAAGTTTAGCACAATTGGAACAGGCCCTTAGATTGGCATATCAACAGAATAGTCAGAAAAGTCATATATTAACTGGTTGCTGTCCATTCAAGCAAAAAGCTTGGCATCTAATGATGAACTTGGAAATTACTTAAGAGCACAAACAGGAGTCACCCATACATTTTTTTTCTAAAAATAAGCAAAAATAATTCAGTTTCTGTAGATTGTAAAGAGTAAAAACTCAATCATCCAGATTCTATGGGGAATATAGTTTCCAAAAAGGAAAAAAAACAAAAGCAATTTTTTTTTGAGAGAATTATCGGCTTACTCAATACAGCATTGATAAATGCAGACTTCCCAACGTTAGCTGATCCCTGCAAAACAGTTGACAGAATGAGCACAAGCTCAAAGATGCAGACAAAATTAAAACTAAGTAATAATAAAAAAAGCTCAGTCACGGCATTATCCTTTCTATCACATATTCATGAAGATCCTGGATCATATTCATTCATTCCATAGAAAAGCCATCATTTCACATCATATTTAGTCTCGTCATTAATTTGATACATCGACTAAGTTAATGAAAAAATCAGCATATTCTTGTAATGATAAACGCAGTATCTCAAAAAAGTACTGGAAAAGCATTTTCATTTATAGCAACTACCAAACCATTAGTAATCCCATACCCATAGCCACAGATGTATCTATAGAATTGGCAGAAATTCTGTAGAAGAGAAACAGACTTAAAACATTCAATTATTCATTATCTCCATGCCTGCAATGATAAAAATAGGCATGTAGACACAGTTTGCAACCAAGAATACCACAGGTATCAGATCCATGAGCACTGTCACGAGGCAAATTCCAAAACAGAGATAAATGTTCAACTTCTCGTATCAAGTTGAAGCACTGGGCTCAGAATTTACTAACCAGGATGTAAACATCACGACCCTGCATGACAAGCAACAGAAAACAGAGTGAGCATAGAAAAATCAGACCGAAGATCTTTCTTTCATGAAAGTTAAAGCCCTTTTCAAGTAAAGACAAAAGGTAATCCCTTCATGCTAAACTGCTAAGCCATCATGAAAAGTGTTCACTTTCCCCCGAAATGTAACACAAAATAACTGCTAGGGCTGAAAGTCGGGCCGTATTATCCCAAATTCGGGTCAACCAGACCCGAAACTTAGGGTCACTCTCTTGAACCCGACCCTAATTAAATTTCGGATAGGGTCAACCCGAAAATTTGGATTAGGGTCGAATAATTTTAGGTTGATCTGAATCTCTTGAACTTGCAGAATGTAGAGAAACAACATACAAAGCTTCTCTCTGATTAGAGAAAATCAGAAGCATCAAAAGACGAGAACGGGAAAAAGAAAATAGTTTGCTGCATATGGTAAAGAATCCAATTAAGCTTTATGAATGCTTCAAACAAGAAGTAATCGCAAAATTTTATAACCCAACTTCAACTTGGAATGCCATAAGTGATAGCATGCATGTTCAGGACAGACCAAATGATATTAGCAAAGACAATGAGGCATGGCAATTTCCAGTCTCTGGAAATTGAGACATGTCATCCTTTTAAGGATAAAGGAAGCTCTCAATAACAAGGATTCTAAAATAAAAGGAACCATGTGACAAGATTTTGCATAAGAGAAACAAAACAAAAAATTAACAGAAGAACTCATGCACCCTTGAAGACTTTTGAAAAATCCGGTGGCTCCAAAAGAAGTCAAAAAGCTAGTGTTGACTAATTGCCCCCAAATGACAAAAGTGGACAGATTTAACTCTACCAACAAAATCAGAGATGAATCAACAGTTGATGCATGATATTAAATAATTTTGCATGTACGAAGTCATGTGGACTATATAATGACAAGAAAAGTAAGGATGCCCTGACAATACATTTACAATGGTTATGCAACCACGGATGATAAAGTAAAAACCTTCTTCTCCTTTTGAATTTCTGATGCAACTCCAGTGATTCCAACTAAAGATTTTGAGCTAGTTAGATGCACACTCATAACACTGCAAAAGCATGCAAAAGCGCAGAACATAAGAAGCATGAAAATCTAAACTTGACAAACATTTTTCAAGCATCATACTTAATTGCAGGTACAATATGCCTAAAAAGTTAAAACTGAACAAAACCTTGCAGTGCACAGACATCATTTTTTAGTTTTCTAATTAAAACTTCGATGAAGAAGAAGCTTACTTTAGCTTCTTTCTGGTAATAGCTTCAACAACCCAGTCTCCCACACAATTAAGATCCGTGCCCTTTGGAAGGAGATCAATCTGAGTAAGAACAGACATGCTAATTTAGCATCATCACCAAAGAACACTGCTATATGAATGTGAAAAGCGTCTTAAAGAACAAACCTTTGTTAAAACCAATATTATAGGATTTGCACCAGAAAGATCGCGGACACGAGACAAGAAGCTGCCATTGAAGTCCACGATATCGACCTAGCAGCAAAAGATCATAAAAGGTCACAAGCTGCATAGAATAGCTCCGGAATGTTTTAAAACAAGTACAAATCTGTAACTTCACTTATACAGAGGTGCTTCCCCAACTTCACTCATTTGATGATGATCAAAAGATGTACACTAACTCTTGAACTTACCTAGAGAACTATCCGTCTCCCTTGAGAAATACCAACATCTAACCCTGATGACATGGACCTATTCTCTAACCAAGAGCTAAGTACACGATGCATTTTTTAATATTCTACTCTAGTTTGCATCGTATCAAGCATCTCAAAGCTAAGTGATTGTTGCTTACCAGTTTTACAATCAATGCTTTCTCATATCGCAAATGAGACAGCTTCTCCCGAAGCTGATCAGCAGTAACAAATTGCTTGCCACCAGGATAACCCCCATGGCCACCGACAGCAGTAATCATGTGGCCATGAGACAAAAGCCGACATCTTCCACAGAGAACAGTTCTAAGCTGGTGGTGTTTCTTTTTCTGCAAACAAAACCCATGAAATGTAAGCCCAGAAGTGCAAAGTTGAACAACTCTTTCCAACGCAAAACTCAACCAAAAAACTCTAAAAATAAAGAAAATTTCATACTTAAACCCACCCACACGCAAAGCCAAAGGATTGGAGAGAACCATATATTATTACCGTCTTATTTATAGCATCCCTACAAACAAAGGGCCCAATTAAAACAAGCTTCCAACAGCTAAGCATTCAAAATCATTTCCAATTCTATGTTAAACCGCATGTAAAAATCCGGGAGACCGGTACCGAAAAGAAAATGCAGGTTTACCAATTCGTAAACATCCAGGTCGACATAACCCGGTGCATCAGGAACCTCGGTCTGCAAGGGAGCTCCACATCCATAGCAAGAAGCTATCCCGGTATCCGCTTTCATAACCTTCACTTTCTTCATCTTCTTGCCCTTCTTCAATTCTCTCATCACAGCCTTAGCATACTCGTGCGCTTGCTGATTTTCGAGGAAACGCTCTCCAGGTGATGGCGCAGCCGCCCCAGTTCCTTGAAGCTCAGGAGCCGAAGACGGCAAGTTAGCCGCCGCGTCAGCTGTCTGATACGGCGATGACTTGCAAAGGATAGAATTGGGTTTTCTGCGAATGCTAGGGGAATCAAGCCGAACATTTCGAAGATGAAGATGGTTATGGTTTCGAAAAGGGAGATGAGACGGAAATACGGAGAGAGATTTGAACGCCATCGCTGAAGTTACTGAAATCAGTGGGCATAGCCAGCCACCACAAAGACAGCGTTCATCATAAACTGACTAATTCATCATGAGTCCTTAATATACGTCTCATTTTTCAAATTTGCCCTCCTTTTCTCTATGCACCATAACTTTTTACTTGCATTTCAGTTTTAATTCAAAATTGAGTAAATTCAATTGTAGTCTCATAAAATTTTAGTGTAATATTTTAGTCTTATTTTAAAATTTTGTTTCATTATGATCCTAATCATTAATTTTTCTTTATATTGTAGTTATGGATGGTTATTTTATTTATTTATAACTTTCAAATTTAGACCTTTTATTTTTATTATCTTGCATGATTTTGTACTCTATAGTAGTTCAACGCAACGTGCGGGCAAAAAGAACATACCAGTAGTACAGTGGCGGATGAGCAGCATAGCGGGAGCTGGGCAAGATTTGCAACTATCAGTTAATCATCACCTAGGTGATATTTCACCCACTAGTCCAAATGATTCAGTTATAAGGTAATCTGAAAGCCCAATCTCAATTAACTGAACAATTACGTATCCACCTCTCATTTTCTAAGTGTTCTAGATGGGTGAAAATTCACTCGGGTGATAAATAACATTGACAAAGATTTGACTCCAAAACCTAATAGTTTGAGAATTGTATATTGAATTAATATTTGATGCATACGTTTGGTTCAAAAAAAATTTCACTATCACCTTTTTATAGATAGAAGATCTCACAGATTTATTATAAAAACATTATTTAAAGTTTAAAATTCACATAATTGTTTCTATAAAAATGTGTCCATTACCGGTGTATCAAATATTAATCCTTGTATATTTTTAATTGAATTTTTAATGAATATTATGTAAAAAATGCATTTTAATTTATCAAGAATTTTACCTATTCTTGTGTGTGTGTTTTTTTTTCCACTGGATTCGTCACTGTACCAGTATTAAATAATACTCCATACACATAATCTAAGCAAAGAACGTCCATGTAACTAACAAAACCTAGTGAGCAAATTTACGACAAACCTTTTTAAAAAACAAAAACAAAACTAGAGAAAAATAGTACTACTAACTGCTAATCACGCTCCAACCTGGTCACTATTTCCTCTACCAGATTCAACCGGACCGGGGAACACTACATTGTCATACAAGAGCCCGGCAACCGCTGCTCCGACCAACGGTCCAACCCAGTAAACCGCCTGGTTCTTAAAGCTCCCAGCCACCACCGCCGCTCCGAAGGCACAGGCCGGGTTCAATGAGCCTCCAGAGAAGGGCCTTGCCGCTAGGACCATTGCACCGGTCATGAGTCCTATAAGCACCGGTCCTAAGTCCAGTAATGTCCCGCCACGCCTAGGGTCAGTAGCGGCGTAGACGGTGTACACCAGTGCAAATGTGAGCAGACCCTCAAGCAGTGAAGCCCCGAACCCCGTCATTTCATTCGCAATCACATAAGTCGGGACGCGCTAGAAATGGAAACCAATTAAACTATAGGGGCTGAAATGGAATAAATGTATAAGGTTGAGGACTAAAAGTGTGATTTTACCTCTGATACGGTGGTGACTTTAAGGACAAGGGAAGCCATAACCGAGGCCAGCATCTGAGAAATCCAGTAGAACAGAGCGGTGGGGATGCTAATGTGACCGCCGACGGCCATCCCGAAGGTGACGGCGGGGTTCACATGGCCACCAGAGACATTTGCAGCAATGTAAACTGTGGAAGAGAGAGCAAACGCGTTCGCCATTGCAACAATCACCAAACTTGATCCATCTGCTCCCACATCCAACGTCAATTTCCCTGTAATACCATTTTAAAGAATGAAACTTGCAAACAAACGTCCGTTTTGGTTTCTAAAGAATGAAACTTTTTCCTTAAAAAGTTGGCAAGATCACTTACTGGAAGCCATGGCAGATCCGACCACCGCGAAGACATAGAAGAATGTGGAGATGAACTCCGCCAGATATGAACGGAGCGCAGCAGCGGAGAGGGAGTGGCCGAAGCGTGCACTGAGAGATGAAGCCATACAACAGATAGGCATGAGGAATTAATGTGTGTTTTTGTGATTACAATGCATAGAAATTAAATGAATCTGACAGTTTTTTTTGTTGGTTTTATAGGAGCAGAGGGAAAAGGTGCAACCTTTTTTATGGCAGAGGGCTAGTAACTTCCCACTAAATAACCCCCACGTCGTTCGTTGGCTTCTGCTTCTTCTGTGCTTTTGCGGTTAACACTTTACCGTTATCCTAATACTCTTGTATCCTTGTAAATTTGTATGATTTACAAATAAAGACAAAAGCTTTCTTCATATCTGAGGTTAGTGGAAGCGAACTATGTACAAAAGGTCATAGCTTTCATTCAAGAAATTTGTTCAATACAAACCAAGTAATGAGTTTCTGCATTGGCCAAAATCAGGCCATGTGGTATGTGAAAACTATCTAGTCTATAAGAAGAGCTCAGCATAAAACTGGATCCGCAAATTGTGAACCTTGTCAAGTCCTTTCCCCATCAGCAATAGCAGTGCCAACTAAAGAGGCTGCATCTCCAAGGTGGTGCTGTTTGTAGAAGGTGGTGCTGGTTCCTGGGTTTCATTGCCGGAATTCATTTCTTGCACAGGGGGAGGATTCACAACCGTCATTGGCATGACGAAGTTGTCAGACAAACGTCCCTTCATCTCTCTATGCTCCTGGCACAATGCACACCAGTGCAAGCAGCAATGCACACAGCACGGATCGCAGGGCGAGTTCTGCATTCAAATATAAGATGTTAGATACTACTACTATATTTAAGAACAATTGTACACTTTAAATGAGAGATGTGTTGCAAGGAAAAAAACAATTTTTGCTTTGCTTTGCTAAGAATGCATGTATAGGCCTGGGCCATACAAGTTACTCCCTCCATCCAAGAAACCTTGACACATTTGACCGAGCACGGAGATTAAGAAGTGTTGAAGACTTGAGGGTAATAAGGTAAAAGTAGTTCTAAAAAGTTTTCTTAATAGGAAACTTGTCAAGTTTTATGGGACAGTCCAAAAAGAAATACAGATCGGGTTTTCTCGGATGGAAGGAGTAGCTTTCTGTCAAGCGGATGTAAGGAGTCTCGTGCCAGCTACCAAATGGCTGTTCAAAGATTTATGAAGAATTTTTGCACAAGCAAAGAATCCCCAGAAAATTAGGCACCAATCTAGAGAAAGTTCTATGATAAAGCTGTTTAACCAGGCTTCAACAAACAGAATAAAATAGTCAAATTGCATGTCAGATCCTTATTCATTGATTGCCGGAGACCCTTTTTTTTCAAAAAAAAACCGAAATAGAATTCTGCATTTAAGATTACCTTGAGATGATATTTCTTCTGTAAGGACTGCCGGACAAGACCAGTGTATATGCCACACATCCACCAAGCAAACAGCAGACCCTCACAAATGAGAAATGATGTCTTAGGGTCAATTCCATGGAAGACAGCAGTTGCAGCTGCCAATGCAATGCCACCTTCAACACAGATTGCATGACAAATGCATGGCGTGGTCCAAGGCATATCATCCTCCCTTAGGCTCTCATAGTTACGCCCAAACAGGACACATGGACAAAATAGTCCAGTCCAACCTGGAAGCCAGATATTACAAAAATTGAAGAATGAATAGAGTTCAAGTGAATGAAACAGAGCCCCATCTCAAGTGAGAATAGCATAGTGAAAATGCCCAGCATTCTCTATTGCCAGGCACATACCGAAATTACTGGAAACACAAAAATTGAAGACACAAAAAGTAGAACATGTCCAGCATGCTCTATTGTCAGAAAATCATTAGGGGAACAGGAACCTCTACTTTAATTTAGAGTTGCAGAAGTTTAAGGCACATAGAAGACTTTTTCTAAAAGAAACAAAAATACAAACAGGTAAAATATATCCTGCACCAAAGGAAAATTACATAATTGAAGCAAAACACACAAGTGTTTGGTCTCAAGTGCCAACTTACAACTCTCTGGATCTTCAGCACATCCAAAAATTCCTGTTGTCCAAGGTTCTGTTGCAGGGGGCTCAAAGTCTTCAGGCAATGGCTGGCCACATTCATTGCACTTCCGTACCTTCAGCTGAACAAAAACAGAAGTATTAGCACAAAAACCAACTTCCATTTTCTTTGTGAAGAACAATAACCAAACGAGAATGAATATGGGAGTTAGGAAACTATCTTGCAAGACACATAGCAAAATTAAGGAATTAGAGAACACATTCATGCATCAGCTAGGAATTTCAGACAATGGCAAAAAGTTAGAGAGCTAACAGATGAACAGCTAAGCTCTTTCCCCACATCTCAGCCTCTCCAAACCGTTGAAAGACAGAGATCACGTCTTCATTACTGTAATAGCTCAACAATTGAATCTAGAGCCAACCTTTCAGCCGTCCAGAAGAAGAAAAAACAATCGTAAAAAGCAGATCCCAACACACAGAAATCCTGAGTTAACCATAACTACAACTAGCAGATCAAGGAAGTCCCAACCTAGGCAGTAGAAGCCATGGCAAAGAAAAGATCACATATCAAAAACACAGAAAACAGAAAGCGAGCATGTGAAGGGAGACCTGAGGAACTTCAATTGGCTGATTAAGCTCGCCGGGCTTGATATCATCCACAGGCGCCTGATCTTTGGTCAACTTCACATACCGAGAATGCGCATCCGCCATCTAGTCCAAACAACCGAAACACTCAGATCAAATAGCAAAGCCAAATTCACACAAATTAGAAGCATAAAAAACCAGAATTAGACTCGACATGGAAGAGCTGAAATTCTTGCTAGCTAGCTTGCTACCTCCGAGATTCCTTTGAATCTTTCGCAAGATCCGGAAGAAACCGGCGACCAGAGGCAGTTCGATTCGCGAAGCGGTGGGAGATTTGGGTCCAAACAGGAAGGTGAGCAGAGAAAAGTCTCTTACCAGTCTTCTTCCTTCTTCCCCTCAGTCTCGGTTCTCCTGCGAGATTCAGTAACGAACGACCTTTAGGTAAACTCCGAAGATGTTGGATTTCTTTACTACGCTTCTGGATTTTGATAAACCTTCAATTTTACCTCAAAAACAGAAAAAGTACTACATTTACCACTGTAAAATGGTTTTGATAAACCAAATTGTTTGTGTTGTTTAAAGGGAAAATGGGTAAAAATGTCACTAATCTTTCCTAAGTTATATATTTTCCATTGATCTTCATTTTTGAGCTAGAGTGTCATATAAGTTTTGAAACTGGATTAAAAATGTCACTACCACTAAAAGTTGTTAAAAAATCTGTTAATTCTTCAATTTAATTACAAAAAGTAGTATTTAAAGTTTTTAACCTTTTACAATTTGATTCTAACAATTTTACACTGTAATTTTCGCCACCGTTCCGGAGACTTTGGGCGGTGGATCGGGCTGGAATTGCATAGAGAGGCTCGCCGGAGGCCGTGAGAGGCTGTTGACGTCGGTACGGTCGATCGAGCCCTCCGTTCGTGAAAAAAATTAAGGCGGATCGGCTTTGGGTCTGTTTGCGAGTTGTGCTGCGATTTTGCAACTTTCCCGCGGCGTTGAAGGTGGAGGGAGCTACCAACGTGTTGTTGGAGGTGTTGCATGAGGCGTGTTGGTGTTGTCAATTGAAGCAGAGGAATGGTTGCGTTCCACCACCAAAAGTATGGAGATTGATTTTTCTTAATTATTAGGATCAAATTATAAAGGGTTAAAAACTTTAAGTATCACTTTTTGTAATTAAACCAAAGAGTTAAGAGATTTTTTAACGGCTTTTAACGACAATGACATTTTTAACCCAGTTTCAAAACTTAGATGACACTCTAGCTTGAAAATGAAGATCAATGGCAAATATAGAACTTTAGAAAAGATTAGTGGCATTTTTACTCATTTTTCCTAGTCTAAAAGATTGAATTTTCGGGTTCTTCTAGGGCTAAGTACCAATACCTAAGCAATAATAACCATTACATCAAATGCAATTAATTACTCTTCTTTCTATTTATGGAAAATGACACCGTTGATGAACAATGTCATTTTTTTCATTTTCCCAATTGTTTTTAATTTAAGGTTTAATTACTTTATTTATCATAATTTAAATAAAAAAAGCAAATAGTGATTTAAAATTTTCAATTTTTTTAGTTTAAGGTTTAATTACTTTATTTACCAAAAAATTTAAAACTTTTTCAAATAGGCATCTAAGATTTCTTAGTTATATAATCTTACCATATCTTCCTCTTTTAATGTAGGTGATCCGAAAGTAGGAAAATTCTATACGTGAACTAACTATAATATTATATAATTCCCTATTTTTTAGGTTTAATTATTTGGTTTACCACTAATTTTTTTAAAAAAATTCGGATAGATTCTGAAAGTTTCTGACTCATATAATTATATCACATCTTCCTCTTTTAATGTTGTTGGTCTCAAAGTCGGCGTGGACCAATTATAACGTCATATAATTTCCATTTTTTTGCTCTCATTTTAGGCTTAATTGCTTAGTTTACCACCAATTTTAAAAATTTTTCGGATACGCGCTTAAATTTTCTCTCATATAATTAATTATATCTTCATATTTTAATGTGGGTGGTTTGAAAGTTGTAGTGAACTAATTATAACATTATATGATTTTAGTTTTTTTTTGCTTTAGTTATAGGTTTAACTACTTTGTTTACCGCCAAATTTTAAGATTCTTCATATAGACCGCTAGGTTTCTCACTCATATAATTTTTTCATATATTCTTCTTTTAATGTGGGTGGTCAGAAAGTTGAACAATAATATGCGCGTCTTATTATAATTTTATATAATTTCCAAAAAAATTATTGTGTATGAACAGTATTTACCTAATGAGATTTTGTCATTTCTTTAAAATTCGTTATGATTTTTTTTCTTTAAATTGTTTAAAGAAATATTTCGCTCATTCGACTTTTAAATTATACGCTTTTACACTTTAGTCTTTGGTCAATGTAGAAAAAATTAGGCCTAAAATTGTTCTTCTATCTGTAATGCATTGTCTACTTTTTCCCTTTTTATATTCTCTTTCCTACTTGCTCTTAGTTCATCTTTTCTTCAATTTTTTAACTTATTTAAAATTCTAACTCGCTTGCTTATTTAATTTCATTTTTATTTTATAGTCTACAACAACAATATTTCTCACTCATATGATTTTGCATTTTCTTCATCTTTTCACATGGAAGGCGTGAATGAAAATAAAGTATATATATGGATTTCAATTTAGTCTCATATACTTCATTTCGTTTTTTATCGTATTTATTTAGATTTGTTGCCTTTTATTTTTTTTCTTATAATTGTCAACGAAATTTATAATTGCCAACGAAATTTTCTCCCTCTTTTCACATGGATAGCGTGAATGTAAAGAAATTAACGTGTGGTCTACACTTTAGTCTCATACTCCCTTCGTCCTCAAATGGAATTTCCCACCTTTTTTTTTACTATTTTACGGTAATTAATATATGATTTTTTTCATGAATTGCTAGACATTTAAAACTAAAAAAACTCATATGCATAATTTGAAATGTAAAATTTCTAAATATTTTTTTTTCTATTTTTGCACTATTTATCATTATACAAAATTGAGTCAAACACTAAACCTTGAAGTATGAAATTCAAAATGTATATTTTATTTCACCTTTTAGTCATATTTATCAAAACTTATTGTTTTTTACATTTTTTTGTAACAGTTCTTAAAAAACTATCTCTTCCATTTGGCTTTTATTTTTTTACCTTTTACGCATTGAGCCCTAAAGTTTTGACATTAATAGTTATTATCTAGAATGATTGTTTACTTTCTCTTTTTAATTTATGAAGATAAACCAATATTTATAACCCATTTTTTTATGTTACAACCTTATCAAATTCTTATAAAGTTTGCGATTTACATCCACTATGGAGCGTGAAAAATTAAATTCTTGTAGTCTTTCATCTTCATTTTCACGGGATAAATTATAATTTTTCGAGCCTCTCCGCAATCACGTTGAAGTGAATCAGCTAAACTCACCGTGGATTTTTTTTTCAATAGTGGCCCCCACCAGAACAACCTTCTCACCCCACTTGTCTGCAGACTCTGCACCCTGTCCGTTTGCTTCTCCTCTCCCTGTTTGTTTGCTTCATCCTTTCTTTTATGTTTGAGGGGGTAAATGTTGCATTTCACGTTTTCACCGGTGAATACCGAAAAATTCACTAAATTTTTTTTCCTCCATCCACTAAGTTTGAACCCCCTTATTAAACGTAAATTACCTAGGTTACCGGTAACTAAATAAAAATTGGAGAACTACAATAAAAAAATCTATAAAATATGGGAAATCGAAAAGACAAATTGGATATGATATCAACAAAACATGAAGAAAAAAACAATGACAATACCTTCAGTTGCGTCGCCCTGCAATTGAAGCTTGTGTCTTCTTCAAGGAATTAAACCTCAAGTTCCAAGATTCAAATAGAAGTTCCAAGTTTGTCAACTTCCATCAACAAACAAAACTGTTACAAAACTCTTTAAAACCATATTATATATATTACATTTACAAACCATTAATGAACAGTTATTAAAAGTTAGAATTTGGTGTGGTTGGGTGTAGGGTATAGTTTAGTTGTAGTGATGTGTAGCTAGGGAATAAATTTCACATATTACCTCATACTTTTAATAATTTTGCATATTGAACCCAAATATGTTCAATCTTATATTTTAACATTTTATCTTTCATTCCTTTCACATATTGATCCAAAATATTTTCAATCTTACATTTTAACATTTTATCTTTTGTTGCTTTTTTATTTTAAAAAAATTATTTGCTAAAAGGATAACTTCATTTTACTCCACATTTACTTTCATTCTTGTGTAGTTAGAGGATAAATTTTTCTCTTACCTCATATTTTCATTCCTTTTGCATATTGAACTCAAATATTCTCAATCTTATATTTTGACATTGTAACATTTTATCTTTCATTCCTTTTGCATATTGATTCTAAATATTTTCAATTTTATATTATCTTGCTCTTTTTTCTTATTTTTTAAATTTTTGTTTGTTAAATGATAACTTCATTTTATTCCATTTTTTACTTTCATTCCTTTTGCATATTGGTCCCAAAATGTTTCCAATCTTATAATTTAAATATTTAAATATTTTATCATTTCTTTCTCTGTTCTTAATATTTTTTGTTATAAAAAGATAACTCACTTTTTACCTTTAATTTCATTTTTATAGTAATTATGTTCTTTCTTTAGATGTGATGTGATGAAATAACATTTTTTTGTTCTCTTTTATTTATTGAGGGACTAACTCGCTTTTAGTGTACATTTTTTTGTTTTTTTGCATATTTTACACGAAGTTTTGTACTTATAGTTTTCTCATTCTTTATTTTTTTGTATTATAATCTAATTGATTTAGGGTAAGAGGCGGATCATCCTTACGAAGAATTTGGCCTAAAAATCTATACCCATTTATAACCAAATCCAAAAAAGAAAGAAAATAAACTACCCTTAGCCCAACCCAAACCTTAAATATGCATCCAACCCCATATTTAAGGAGACCTAGCCTCATCAATCATCACTAACCCTTCTCTATCACCAACAAAGCTTAAATTTCTTTCAATTTTGTATTTTTATTTACAATTCTTATATATTTTTTTTATCGAAATCATTATGAATAATATGTTAAAATTGTATTTTCACTTGTAAAAAGTTTTATCTACTATTGAGTGTTTTTCCCATTTTCCGCTCACATTGATTTTACACTCTAGATCTGCCACTGCTTAGAGTTGATGAAGGATAATTAAGCACTCGTGGCGAAGCACGGGTAACATAGTACCTCGTTATAACTAAGAATAAATGAGGTGCTGGAAGCCTGCGTTGCTGCGGAGCGAAGTATTAATCATATTATCATGCGTTATTGTTACTTGCAATTAATTATGAACAAAAAAAGTATTCTCTACTCAAATCAAAGAGTTAGAATATTAAAGAGAATAAAATAAGTTGTAATTTTTGTAATTGAGTTTTATATTACCATTCAAAAAAGAGAAGAATCTATTTTGAGTTTTGTAGTAAAAAATAATTTGGTAAACTAAAATGGAAAACAATTTAATAAAAAGGAAATATTGCATAATTAATTTTGGGATGTAACAATGTGAAAATTATTGCAAAACCTTTGGGATCGAGGTTATATGAAATCAAATGTAACATTTATAAAAAAGAATTGACAAAAAGATTGATAAATTTCGAGTGATTAAAATTAGGGGATTAAAAACATTTAGAAGTGATATATAAAAAGAATTAAAATAATAGATAAAAAAATGAATTATCCCTTTAACATTAATTATAAGGTAGAAGAAGAGGGCTTGTATATATTTTTGAGCTAAACACAACCTCAAATTAAAGAGTTAGAATATGAAAAAGGAGAATAAAACATGTGGTGTTTAAATTTTGTATTATTGTTGTAAAAATGAGAATATAGTTCAAGTTTTATAGTGAAAGATAACTTGGTAAGTTAAAATGAAAAATATATATTAAATATTAAATATTTTTAAGTGATCATATTAAGAAATTGAAAACATTTGACATTCATATGTAAAATGAATGAAAATAAGAGGTGAGAAAGGAGAAAAGAAAAATATTGCACAACTTTTTGGGAAATGATGGGTTATAATATTAGATGTAGAAAATAACATTTATGAAAAATTGACCAAAAAGATAGAAAAGACTTTTAAGTGATCATATTAAGAGATTGAAAACATTAGAAACCAATGTGCAAGAATAATGAAAATGAGAGGTTAGTAAAGAATTATTTCTATTAATAAAAGAAAATGTAGAGTATTGCTTATTGTATGTATGAATGTAGGGTATAAAAAACTCAAATAACTATTCATGTTGTCAATGTCAAGTTTGTAAATGTGTTTATATATATATATATATATATATATATATATATAATTTGCGTAATATTCACTGTTTATTGAATAGTGTCTCCCACGTTTTTTTTTCCAGATTTCTCGTGTCCTCTCAATTTTTCATTCTCCCTCTCACAGCCTTTCGCTACCTCTTTCATTTAATAGGGGGTTCAAAGTTAAGATTTTGTAGTGAAAAGATCGATTTTCACCTCGCTTTTCACTGATGAATTTTCGAAAATTGACCTCCAAAATTCACTTCCAAAGTGAAAAAGTTTTTCACATGAAAGATTTTTCACGTACAATTTCGGCCACCGCCACCACCGCCACCGCCGCCGCCACTCCACCGCCACCGCCGCCACCGCCACCGCCACCAACGCCACCACTCCGCCGCCACCGCCGCCACCGCCGCCGCCACTGCCGCCACCACCACCGCCACCGCCGCCACCTCCGCCGCCGCCACCGCCACCACTCCGCCGCCACCGCCGCCACCATTGTCGCCGCCGCCGCCACCGCCACCACCGCCACCACCGCCTCCACCACTCCGCCGCCGCCGCCGCCACCGCCACCACCGCCACCACTCGCCGCCATCGCCACCGCTGCCACCGCCACCACCGCCGCCGCCACCGCCACCACTGCCGCCGCCGCCGCCACCGCCGCTGCCGCCGCCACCGTAGGGAGGAGAGGAGTGGGGGTGGGATTCGAGGTGGTGGAGTTCGAACCGAGGGGTTGAAAGGGTGAATTGGATTGGGGTGGTTTGAAAGTGAAATGAGTGTGGTGAAATTTAATGGTGATTTTATTTGATATGAGGTGAAAATTTTTTTCCCGGGTAAGGTTTGAAACCCCTAATTAATAATTTCTCACTGCCTTTGCCCTTTCTTGTAATTTCTCTCCCCAAAGTCTTTCTCTCTCATCAGCTCTACTTGTAGCACACGTTTCGTCCTTTTATCATTTTTACCTTTTTTAAAAGCTTTTGTGTATTTTTGTGGTATTTTTTTTTATTCCAATGTTTATTTCCTTATACCTCATTTTATTTGTCTAATAATTTTTCACCAATTATCACATTGAAAACTCGTAACGAGCTAACACCAAATGTTTACATACTTTTATTTATTTTTAAACCGTTTCCACCACTAAACACAATTATTTTTTTATTGTCTATAAATGTATCGACAAGTTTGAGATTAAGACAATTTAATAGTCTATATAAATCTTAGAATGTCCCTATAAAAAACTCATTGTCTAATATAATTTCTTTACAATTTTTCATCAATCATCGACATTGAGAACTCTCAATAGCGTTCAAACATCTTGATAGCCCAACGGAGATCTCGGTTATCCCGGGTGCTCGGTGGTGGCGATAAGTCGACTCCGTGCACGAGAGACAAGATCAAAGACACTTTCGGGTGCGAGAGAGCGAGGAAGGTGTGGGTGTGTAGTAGTTACCTTATTTTTGGGTTGGCATCACCCACTTATAGGGTGATGCCAGACTCTCCCCGTTGGGGTAGAGTGTTTGGTGGGATCTTTCCCCACGCGTGAGCCGCTGACTTCTGAGTTCAGAGCGGCGGATTGGACGTTACTGCTCCACAGTGTTGGTCTGACAGCACTTGAGTGTGTACAACTTTTGTGTCCTGTGTGCTGGTGCAGCTTTTGGGCATTGTGTGCTGGGCCAGCTTTTTGGTTGGTGTACGGAGTATCAATTGGGTCAGCCGAAAGCGCTGCGCCAACCAGATCATACGGGCGCCTAGTGGCTGTGTACGAGGGCTCGTCGTATTTACGAGGGCACTCCTCGTATTGGTGGGCTTGGCCCATATGGGCTTAGCATATGACGTTGCGTTGGCAATACGGTCATTGATTTGAGCCATATATATCACATACAATTTTATCTCGCTAAAAAAATATTTTTTCTCAAATCCATATATTAATTTTTTAAACTTTTATGTGTTTTTCATCTTATTTCGATAAGTTTCATGAGACACTTTGTCGGTAATTTAAATAATCATTTATATATATGTGGTCTAATTTTTCAAAATATATGCTTCAATAACTTAATTTCTTATGTATCATTTTACTCAATGTTACGAACTCTTATGTGGTATGTATACTTTGTTTTCCATCTTTACTATTTTTCTCTGTTGACTCACATTCACCAATTCACTAAAATCCCACCATAAACCCGCCGCGAAGCGCGAGCTAGCATCAGAACCTCGTTCATTAAAAGAAACAACTCATATAACCTCTTGAAATTGTCACACACCTCACTCTTATTATTGTCCATTTCAAGGACATGGTTATCAATAAGAAAACTATCTCTTGTGTACTCCATATAATGCATAGCCAATTCTTTAGGTTAGTTAACCGACCCATCTATATCAATACACTTAGCTCCATCACTTATTCTCATTAGCTCCTCAAAATCAACACATGAAATCTAATACTCCTCTGTTTAAAAAAGATTCGAACGTTTCATTTTCAGTATTTAATCTATAAGTTATCTTCAACATTTTGATGTAAAAACTAAATAATTTATATGCAAATAATAATTCAACGTTTATAGTTTTTAAATACTCCCTCCGTCCCCGAAAGATTGGAAGATTTGTTTGGACACGGAGATTAAGGTGAATGTAAGATGTTTGTATATGTTTACTTAATTGCCCCTTACTTGAGAGTGCACAAAAACGAGTTAGAAAAAGTAAAGATAAAGTGATGATAGTTTAGTAATTTTGAGAGTGAGAAGTTTCTTTTTAAGGAAAGTTATCAATTTTTCGACAAAAAAAAGAAATGTGTACAATTTTTCAGGGACGGAGAGAGTATAATTTTTAAATTTTTAGCAACTTTTTGCTAACAATAATTTGAGTCAAACACAACATTAAAAGTTAAACGCTCAAATCTTTTTGAAACGGAGGTAGTACAAATTACCATCAATTTACAAAGGTAAAGTCTATTTTTAGTCCCTTAGCTTTACTTGTTATCTTATTCAAATCTGCTTTTAAGAATTCATCCTAATGAGGTCCCTTAGCATTGATTTTTGTCTGAATTAAGTTTGACAGTTTAACCGTTAAGTTGACCGTTAATTGATGAGAAATGATGAAAGCGCTCTTAATCAAATTTCAATTTATTCCCTCATTTTCTACAAAATCTTTCAATTATATCCTACAAGTTACAACATTTTCACCCTCCACCCAACTCTCCCTCTTCTAGAAACCTCTTTCCACAACAAATTCTTTGTTAGGTGCCATAGTACGACCCTAAGTAAAATTTAGGCTTAAATGTCACTGAGTACTAGGGGTGTTGAACGAATCAAGCCGAGCTCGGCTCGAGCTCGAGCTCGACGAGCCCAAACGAGCCGAGTTTCACGAGCCTCGAGCTCGAGCTCGAGCCAAATATCGGCTCGTATAGTTAACGAGCCGAGCTCGAACACGAAAGGTTCGGCTCGATAGGCTCGACGAGCCTTATCGAGCCTATATGAAATTACATATATACCTCTTCTTATATATACACTTGTACCAGTTCCCCTACCCCAAAACAGTAATCTCATTTCATTTTCACCAGACCAGAGACCAGTCTCTCTCTCTCTCAGACTCGAGTTTCTCTTCCCGTTCCCTGCTTCGATTAACCCTAACCCATCCCCAATCCTCATCATCACCATCTCCTCTCTCATTTTCTCCCTAATCAGACATATAGCCTTCTACTTCTAAGTTCTACGCCATGAATCGTTGATTGAAGTAGCTTCTCTCCACCTTCCACGATTCATCAGGCGTCTCCGCCTTCCACGAATCATCAAGCGTCTATGCCTTCCAGACTTACACTCTTCACCTTCGTAGAGCTCTCTCCTGACCAACAGCAAAAAAGGAGATACCAGGTTTGTTGCAATTTTGTCCCGAGCTTCATAGCTTTTTTGTCCCGAGCACTGTTGATTTTTTTTGTTCAGCTTTTAATCCCGAGCTTCATAGCTTCTGCTAATTGCTAGTACTACACTGGAAAAGCATGCATAATTTATATGATATGTTCACTACATTTCATTACTTTATTCTTTGGGATGTACACTGGCAGTTCATACACCGACATACTAATGACATGAGTTTGTTTCTTTGTAAAAGCCTAGTTAACTTCCACATTTACACGTGATGCTGTCCACTTTCCTAACTTAATTTGTGTCTTGAAGTTATGCCTCGGTTGTGCTCTTGGGTTGGGTTTAAAGCTTGTTGATTAGAGAAGGAAAATGTTGGCTGATTCTTGGGAAATTGATATATTCGGTTGAACTCCCTCTTCTTGGTTTGTTAGCTTGGCTTAATATTAAGTTAGAACTTTATTATTTTGAAGTGTTGGTCTTGGCTTTTACTTGTGTTCTTGGCTGCCGGCTGGTGTGTGATTATGGCTAGCATGAGCTTTATTGCTTAGTTAAGCATACTATGTATTAGTCTTCTATATACCCATAATAACACTATTTGGTTCTTTAGTTCACATAGTTTTTCTCCGAGGTTAGTTAAAATAATTAGTGACCTATTGTTTAACTTGTGGGCTGCCTTGTTTCTAGAATCACTATTGGCTGCCCTTATGTTTCTGAAACCGTGTTCATGCTTGGTAAGAATTTGGTAAGGACGTGTTCATGCTTGGTAAGAATTTGGTAAGGATCATGGTAAGCTTAGATAACAATGCTGCCTTGTTTCCATGAAACATGTACTGCTTGCTGCCCTTTTGGTATTTACATGCTATTATCCTTTAAAGGTTAGTGAGTATAACATGAAATACAGATTAAATAACTAGTTGCCTTCTTACTTGTTGCTTGTTCTTTAAGTTATTCAACCTAGAAATCTGTATAAATCTTATTTGGGACAAATACATAGAGTCCTAAATGTTTCGGACTTTTAACAACATATTCCTTCAAGTTTTCGACTTAACGTTCAAGTCCTAAACCTTTGCCCGCTTACCATTCAAGTCCTAAAGGTTCTAGTGTTCTAACGTTCAAGTCCTTTTCCTTTGGTAAAGTTAACTTTTCAGTCCAAGTACCATTAGGTTTTAGCATTTTGACAAGCAACGTTTAGTGTCGGCACTAGAGTTATTGATGCGTATCGTGTATCACTTTCAATTGACACGGTGCAAGCATTAATTTGTGGTGGGGATTGGCTCAGACATCTCCATGGTATCAAGAAGAGAAATCGAGTAAGTCTTTTCTAATTTTGTGTTTCATATAGTTACTAGTTACTACTTTCAACCTTGAGGTTTTTTTAATTAATTCTACCTTGATTTTAATAAAGATTTAGTCTATATTTTGCGGTAACTATGGAACTGAATTAGTTTTAGTCTATATTTTGCTTTACTTGCTTAGGTTCATGTCTAGTTATTAATCAGTAAACTAGACCAAGTAGATTCGACTTGTTTGGCTTGTTTCTTGTTGAGTATATAAGTATAACCAACTTTGATTTGAAATGCAATCAGTTGTTTATGATCCGAAATCTTGCTAAATCGAGTATATTCCCTATCAACAAATGCATTTCGTCTTTAGATATTTTTACTTGTTTCTTTTTCTTTGGGCTTGTTTGATCTGTGATGACATTGTGATATGAAGTGGGTAGTAATAACGGGGGTTTTGAAGGACATTGACATGATTTACGTGTCATTGCAAATGACCGAGTGGATATTGATCATTCTACCTTCTTTATACTATCAGTGTATGCAAAATCTATATATGCGGTATTGGTTGTTGTTCTTCCAATCTTGAGTCCCTAAAGTTTTCTTTCAATATGTTGTATCTGGTTTACACTGTTATTTGTTATTATTTGCTGCTGAAATAGTTTATTTTAGCCTTGTAGTTTCTCCATCATGTACCATTTTTATTTGCAAATGCTTACACATAATAGTAAGTATTGCGATGGATGAGCTGTTCAGTTTGTATGGTAAAAGTTGCTCCAATCGAGCATGATGTAGACAAGATACATGTAGTTGATTCTTGTGAAGCGGGAATATGGCTTTGATCGGTTTGATGAGTTTTTGGTCAGATTAGTGTTTTCATTTCTTTGATTTATCACACTCCATTCTTACCTTTGTATGCCTCTGGATTTTGTGCAGTTCATTAGGGCTAATCATACGGTGCTGAACCAAGGTTTTAAATAATTCATTTATTGTATGGGGCTGTTCGGCCAAGTACATATCAGCATCCCTTCTCTAAGATGGATTGGCAACAGAGTGGTTTAAGACTTAAAGTTGCTTATTTGATTATAATCCTCTCTCGTAGAGACAATTTTTCAAGGAATTACGTCTGTGCAAACGGTGTAGCTCGGACATTTGATGTCTATTAGTTCTCCGCTTGAAATTATTTATTTCAGATTACTGATTTCTCTTGGTAGAGATTTGCATGATTACATACGGGAAAGAGATTTAACTCTGATTTTGGATCTCTATTTGTTTCTTGTTGAGTATATAAGTATTAACTCCTACTAAAACTAGGACGGTCATGTCTACGGCCTTTATTCATTCATGTTTCATTTGTCTATTTCCGCAGCTGTTGGAGCCCGTGGAAATAAAGCTACCTTGATGTGGTTGGAGTCCAACCGTTGGTATGATGTTCTGATGGTTTCGGACTTTCATTTCTTTGTAGTTTCAGATTTTAAGTTATGGTACTGTAAATTTGCATGTTATGATGGTTTGCTATGATTTTAAATTCTGAATTCTGGTTTGCTATGATGGTTTGCTGCTGTGAATTGCCGATTAAGAGGAGGTTTTGCTGTTGTTGTTATGATGGTTGCTTTAGATTGTTATGGATTTGGTTTAGTGGTGTTTGTGTTGGCGAGCGGGGAGAAGGAGCCTCAACCTCCTGTCTTGAGTCTTGACCACTTGCATGCGGATGAGGAGTGTTGGGGAGCAGGAGAAGCTAGCTTATATATTCAGATATGGAGTGAATGTGAATGCATTTTGGAGAAGCGAGCCGAGCCTAATCGAGCCTCGCGAACCTAACGAGCTCGTTTTGGACCGATTCGAATCGAGCCGAGCCTACACGAGCTCACGAGCCTAACGAGCTCACGAGCTCGTTTGTGGCCGACTCGAATCGAGCCGAGCCTAAAGCAGCTCACGAGCCTAATGAGCTCGCGAGCTCGTTTGGGCTCGATTCGAATCGTGCTTCACGAGCCTTCGAGCCGAGCTCGAGCTCGAATTTTCGGGCTCGTTCGAACTCGAGCCGAGCCCGAATTTCACGAGCTCGAGCTCGAACCTGCCAGGCTCGGGCTCGGCTCGGCTCGTTTACACCCCTACTGAGTACCATGAACTATAGTGCCTCGGGCGATTTAGGGTCTGTAACATGAAATGGGTGGAATGATACCTTGAACTATCAAAATGGTGCAAATAAGGGTCTGGGCTCAGCCAACTCGTTAAATCCATTTCAACTTGATGACGAATCTTTATTGACCTATTTTACCCTCCACGTTTGGTCGATGGACCCTTTTTTACCACTACTTCAAAGATAGGGTTCTTCTTTGCCATCAACATTTTATCTTTGGACCCTTTGTGCCATCTAGTTTAATTTTTTGGACCCTTTTTACCATTACACCGTTAACGGAGAAAATATTCTCAGAATATTCCGTTACGCAGTACATCTTCATGCTCAATTTGACCCTCAAACTTTTAAAAATGAAAAAATTAACCTTAAATTTGTAAAAATCTACAATCTAAGTCACACCTCTCTTGCTCTCCGACTACCATTTCCACCAACCACTAATCATGTGTCTCTGGAGTATGTCCAATGTGGCGATGAAAGAAGAGGCCGCCAAAGATTATGAAATTCGGCTTGTTCACATGCTCCTCGCATGTGCAGAGTCCATCCAACATGGAAATCTCACCATCGTCAGTTCGTTGATCGAGGACATGTATGGGCAACACCATCCGTGGCATTGGAAAAGTCATCAGCTATTTCATGGACTCTCTTAGTCGATAGATTTTCCAAGGTGTGTCATGATGATCGAGGTGCAAGGTCATGAGTTTTGTGTGAGTGAGGTGGTGGATTTGAGGGCGGAAGACGATTGAGTACAGACGCAGGACAGTGGAGTTGTGCGTGGTAAATTAGTGAGTAAAAATGGATGAAATTGTAGAATGTGGGTGGATTTGTCAATTTCTAAAAAATTTAGGGTTTAATGTGTAATTAATTTAACGAGATATTTTTTGTTTTTTTTCTTTTTACTTTTAACTTGCCACATCCTAACTTTTTCAACATTTGGGGGTTGGGCTTGAGTTTTAATTTTTTACAAAAAGGTCACTGGGATTGAAGCAAGATCAGGTCAGTTAAGATTCGTCGTCAAGTTGAAACGGATTTAACGACATGTGATAACATGTGCCGTAGGGGTGTTCAAAAAATCCGAGAAACCGCAAAACCGAGTCGAACCGTATTAATCGAACCGAAAAACCTGTTAACATGCGGGGTAGTTTATGGTTTAAATTTGATAAATCCGCGGATATCTGAACCGAACCTCACGTACATATCTTCAAACAAATTTCCTATATTCATCTCTATTCAATTCCAACTTTATCTTATATTAGAGTATTTTTTTAAAAATGTCTTTCATTAATATTCTTATTTTTTGTGTGCAAGTTACTATCTTTTTTGAAATACTCTAAATCTACATATAAATGCTGTAAAATATTGATATTTCTCTTAATATATTGAATAAAGTTGAACATAAGTACACTTGAGAAAGATCCGCGGATACCCGCACCGCATAAAACCGTAAACCGAACAAACTGAACTCGACAGAGCGGATTCTATTTTTTCACTATCCGTCCCGAACCAATCCGTGAACATGCCTAATGTGTCGAGTTGACTGAGCTCAGACCCTTATTTGCATCATTTTGATAATTCGGGGTACCAATCCGCCCCCTTTCATGTTGTAAGTCCTAAATTGTCTGGGTCACTATAATTCAGGGTACTACGGGATATTTAAGCCTAAATTTTAAGATTAATTTATAGGTACTTTTTTAGTCCCTTAGCTTATGTGCGTGTCCTATTTTGGTCCACTTTTAAGAATTCGTCATATTTTGATCTCAAACTTATGATTTTGGAGTAAATTCCGTACACAGTACCGTAAAAATAATTATTGTTCTATTTTGGTCATATTTTAAAACTTTGTCCTGTTAAGGTCCTATCTAAGGGTACTCTATCCTATTTTGGTCCTTTTCCATCCAATGTGACCGTCAGTTCTAACGGTTATGTATGGATTTACTATTTTAACATTATGAAAAAATTTACATAAGTACTCAGTTTATGCCACCCTCTAAATTTTAACCCCAAAGTTTAAATCCTTCCAATAAAGCCACCAAACCAAAGCACATTGCCTTCTTACATTATCCACTGATTTGGAAACACATGTAACAAACAGATTTGAGATGCTGGAAGGATTAGATGAGTTTGATGCACAGCAGTGCCAAGATGCTTCCTAGCCCCCCACCTGCATCCCCCAAGTTTCATCAACGACGATGGCATTGATACTCGGATCTACTACATCTTCTATCTCCAGCCCGCCGATCGATAGTAGCGCCACTCGAGGTAGTGCACGCAATCAAATCCAGATCTCCGCACTCCTCCAGTCGTAGTCTCTGACGCCGCTGACCCTCATCCCTGCCCAAGCATTACAACGCCGATGACAAGTTGGTGGCCTGGGCTGGCGATCTTTGTATCACTTGCCCCAAGCTTGTCCCATCTAGGAACTAATTCATGGTCTGACTAGTTGGACTTGCTATCTGACCAATTCATAGTTCACCTCTCCACCGTATCTGGAACGAACCCACCGCTTGTCGATGACATCTCGTTGCCATCATCCGGAATTCCACGGTTCGCTGCTTTAGTGGATAGGCGATGTAAAGAGGTTGTGGAACATACCTTCATTTGTAAAGGTGGCTTTATTGGAAGGATTTAAACTTCAGGGTTAAAAGTTTGGGGGTAATATAAGCTAAGTACTGATGTAAAATTTTTCATAAGGTTAAAATAGTAAACCCATACATAACAGTTTTAATTAAGGATCACATTGGTTGGAAATGACCAAAATATGACATAGTACCATTGGATAGTACTTTAACATGATCACTTTTTAAAATATGACCAAAACATGACAATAATTATTTTACGGGACTGCGTACGGAATTTACTCTATGATTTTGTGTCCAGTTGTAGTCCTCCCATAAAAAATTGTTAATTGAACCGTTAGTTGATTTAATTGACGATAATGCCCATGTTTAAAATTACAATTTATTCCATAAACTTGAAATAAATGCACAGATGAGTCCAAACATTTTTTTTTTCTCTCAGTTTTGCTCCCTCCTTTCTTGAAAATTGAATCAATTGTAATTAACATGTTCTCCTTTCTTGAAAATTGAATCAATTGTAATTAACATGTTTCTCCCCACCAACAAGCATCACTCTGCAAATTGAATCAATTATATTTTATTTTATACCACTCTGCCTCAACCCTCGCCAGCTATGCCCACCCTCACCGGCTTCTCCAGTTGAACCTTGCGCCTAGATCGAAGATCTAAACATCACAACCAGCCATTCGCGTCAACCCGTCCCGCACTGATGTTGACTTGGGCCAGATCTGGTGCTCGCGACGAGACCGGGCCAATGAGGGCAGGGGACTGTGGGAGACGGTCTTCAGTGGCGGCTTTTTCATGGAGCATCGCCGAATCCGATGCCGTTCCACAACCCGCTTCTGTATTTTCGATTTTCTTTTCCCAGAAATTCGTCTTTTTCCGTTGGCTTCTCCACGATTCGGTCCAAGGAGGAATGATCGGGAGCTCTGATGAGCCTCATGACGAGACCGTCGACGAAATAAGCGATGACTCGCTGAACAAAGTTCCCGACCAACGAGGCCGTCGAGACGCTCTGGTAGAGATTGGCGAGATTCTCTAGTGCCACGGCAGCGTTGGACTCGAAGATACCCTAAGGAAAATTAAAGTGCAGTGCTCCTTTCCCGCCGCCGCACACAGTGCCGGAAGACGTCTGACGGGATCGTCGGAGGGCCTTGATTAAAGTGCAGTGCTCCTTTGTCGGATGGGAGGAGATGGAGTGAAGCAGTGAACTTTCAAAGATGATGATGAGTTGAATAAAATAGAAAAAACTATTGGTGATTTATATACACATTCATTAAAAGTCTAATGGTTATATTTTATTAAATGTGTAATTAAACTATTATTATAGAGGTATTCGTGTAAAATTAATAAAGAAAATGGATAAATAATGGTGATTTTGACGGAAGGACTAGAATAGGACACGAAACTTAGATTTTAGAACTTAAATAGGACGAATTCTTAAAAGTTGATCAAAATTGGACACACAGAGAAATGACTAAAAATGTACTTTACCCATAATTTATACTATTGCTGCTATGCTACTCCATCACGAGATTATAAAAGTAGAGTAGATATAGGGGTATAATAAGATGAAAAAATCAAAGTAGAAATGTGGCATATTGACACAAACAACAAAATTTAGATGAAGGGTCAAAATTAATGAGATAAAGGGATCATAAGATTATCATTGTTATTAATTCATTACAGTCTCAACTTCTGGCAGTTCATGATTGTAGGATCCAATCCAACACTGATATTGTATGACACTGATCAAATCATGGTTCAACTGAGTTGATAACTAAAAATGCGTTTTGCCTAAACTGAATTAACGGATTAATTTCGTTCAATTTGATCGGATTAAGTTAAGTTAATCACCATTTGACCTGGGACGTGGGAGTGACGACGTCGTTTTATACCTTGTTTTTTTTTTTTTTTTGTGGAGAAAACAAAGCAGAATAAAGGCATCATTCTCAGTTGTCCACAAATGAAACCCTTCAGCTGCCAGGATTGCAATCCTTCGCTCCGATCACCTCAAAAACCCTAAACCCAATCTTCTTCTCTGCGTGCTCAGCAATGGACGCTCAACGAGCGCTTCTCGATGAGCTAATGGGCACAGGTAATTCTAGAGCTTTTTCTTAAGCTAACTCCGTCGATTTTTGGTGTCATCCGGTGTTTATTGCTTGAATCAGCTGATTTTAGAGTCTTTTGATGCTTATGTTTCTTGCTTTTGGGCGAGGTAGCTCGTAATTTGACGGACGAAGAGAGAAAGGGTTACCGAGAAATCCGATGGGATGATAAGGAAGTTTGTGCGTTTTATATGGTTCGATTCTGCCCTCACGATCTATTTGTCAACACTCGTAGCGATCTGGGTACGTTTTTCTCTAAATTTGCTGTGTTCATTTTTCTATCCTTTATGTCATTCTTGTGGTTTTGGAAAGAAAATGTCCAATTTTGATACTCCATATTTGATAATCATTGTGGAAACCTTTTTATTAGGTCTGGGAAAAGCTATTTTTTTCTCTATTTTTCTCCTCAGCTAGTTGGGTAAAGAAATTGTTGCCATTTATGCTACTGGCTGTTGTTCATTTTGTGTTTCTCTTGTTTCTTCACCAGGAGTATGCCCTAGAATTCACGATCCGAAGCTGAAAGAAAGGTGTGATTGAGTGTGAATTTTCTTCATTTTGGTTATGCTCTAATGGCTGCATGTATTCAAAGTACACCCACAATATTATCTCTCTCCTCTATGATTTTACTAGCCACTCTATAGCTCTATATTTCAGTTAAAAATATCTTATCCTTACCAAGAACGCAGTGGTTTGTGTATTGGCTTTATTGAGTTAGCTGCTTCCCTATGTGTATGTAGGATGGAACTTAAAAATGCATTACACGCGGTATGCTAAGGTGTTGCTGGTTTTTCTTTTTGAGGTAACTGATCTAAACGTTTTGATCCGATCGTTGGGAGGGACTAGGTAGGAATGATTACATAATCCAAATAACGTGGCCCACTGTTATCGTAGAAGCTCAAAGCTTACTCCCCTCATGACAGTGGTCATCAAACCAAAAAGATAGAAGTCTGTTTTGTCACCTCTTTTTTTTACCTCAGTAATAGTGAATTTAGCTACTTCTTCCAAAGGCAGGACACATGTCCCTCAGACTTTCTAGTTGTTCTTGTGATTTTTTGGAGGCAGCGCCTACTCTGGTTTGGATGCCAATTTCACATATATGAGCGCATACAAGTATATGTTGATCATGAGGCATCATAAGCTATTGTGAGCTTGAAAAGAGCTTCCTTCTTTTGCACGAGAACTATGTGATTTTGAATCCTCCACTTGTGACAAGTGGTCAAATTTGCCCTTTGTTTTCTCTCTCTGCTAGCTGTTGATGATAGATTGAATCTATTTTGACATCTTTCATGGGCGTTGTTTGAATGAAGTCTTGCAGTATTGGTTTGCATCTTGCAATCGACAGATCTGATTTAAGTTGTACAGTTTTTGTCCAAGTGATGATCTAACTGTATTTCGAACTGTAGTTTTGAGAACTCTCCCAGGCATGATGCGTTTGTGCCCAAATTTGAAGCTGAACTAGCTCAATTCTGTGAGAAGTTGGTGCGCCCCATTGTATTTTCAGTTTGTATTTGCTATGGTTGCTGTATTTCTCATGCATTGACTTTCGTTTTTTTGCACTCCAGGTCATGGATCTAGACAGAAGGGTTAAGCGTGGCCGAGAACGTCTTGCTCAAGAAGTGGAACCTCCGCCACCTGTTCCTTTATCAGCTGAAAAGGCTGAACAGTTGTCAGTTTTGGAGGGAAAAATAAAGAACCTGCTTGAGCAGGTGGAAACACTAGGTGAAGCTGGCAAGGTGGATGAAGCTGAAGCACTTATGAGAAAGGTATCAATCACTGCCCATCATTACCCAAATGATTGCATCATAGGGCATCTATCATGGAAATTCCTAAACATTATAACTAGTTTTATGATATATTGTTTATTGCAATCAGACTATAATCACGTAAGCATGTTGAAATTAACTGTTTGTCCTAGAGCCATGACTTTGTTTGCACGAGGTATTTTTGTAAATTAACTGCTTCTCTGCTCCCACCAAAAAGGAGTTGTTAGTAATTTGACTTCAAATCATTTGTCTTGTGTTTGTAAGGTGGAGACACTCAATGCTGAGAAAACAGCCTTAACTCAGAATCCCCAGAATGATAAATTAGCAATGATTGCACAGGAGAAAAAGATGGCATTGTGTGAGATCTGTGGATCCTTTCTTGTAGCAAATGACGCAGCAGAGAGGACTCAATCCCATGTGACTGGAAAGCAGCATGTTGGTTATGGCATGGTTCGAGACTTTATTAGCGAGCACAAGGTAAAGAGTTAAGAATCTTATTTCCATTAATGAATTACATATTAATGATGTTAAGAATCTTGATGTACTAATCGAGAAAAATTGAATGTGTTTTCAGGCAGCTAAAGAGAAGGCGAGGGAAGAGGAAAGGTTAGCAAGGGAGAAGGAAGCTGAAGAAAGAAAGAAGCAAAGGGAGAAAGAATCTGAGAGTAGGAAGAGGAGAAGCACTTCAGGTGACAGGGACAGGTATCAGGATCGAGACCGGGATCAGGATCGGTATCGTGATCGTGACTATGACCAAGAGAGGTCTCGGGAAAGGAAGGTCAGGGATAGTCGGGATGGAGGCAGGGATGGAAGGTATAGGAATGGGAGAGATGGAGGAAGAGATAGGTACCGTGAGCGCAGCAGGTCACATTCACCTACTAGACATGGCCACAGGAGAGCTTCAAAAAGCCCAGTTCGGCCGTATTAGCAAATCATGTAGGTAGAACTCTGGTATTTGAAAACTGAGGTAGACTTTTTGGATCCTTATTTTATGAATGTGTGTTATTGAACTCCTGTTAAAACGTTACATCTTGAGTGTATCTTTCTCTTGATGTTCTCAGAGCTCTGTTGAGTAACAACCCTCTTTCATCAATATTGTTAGAGAAGGAAAGGGTTGAGGTAGGTATCATACTATTATTATGACTTAAATCTGTCTTGATGGTTTTAACTAAATTTGCTGTATGTGGAAATGTTGTTGCGCTGCTACCTCTGCTGGTTTTCATTGGTTTCATGGTCAACCTGCTCAGAAGGCGGTTTAGTCTCGGTTTTGAGGTAACAGTTAAAGATTTCATAATGTTTGGAGATGTAGAGCAGATAATCAATCTTCAGCAAGCATTTTGCCGAATATAGGTTGCGAGCTGAAACATCGCATTGTGTTGTGGCTGGTGCATCTGATATTAAACTGTGCTCTTACGATTAGGCTAGTAGGTTTAGCTGTGGTGTTTGTTGTGTTTGGTTGAAGGAGACAGGCTCAGTCTAGCGGCTATTACGGATGGCATACCAACAGAAGTGTCAAAGTTCGAGTGTAGTCCTCGACTGTTGCAGCCTTAGGAAGCAGTACTTGAGGCTCTGTTCAACAATGACCTTCTTCCATTCAGCCTCTATTCAGTGCATTAACGCTTTCTGTTAAGCTGGCTTCATGTAAAATCCACCGGGGTATTCATTCTTTCAGTTTTATCATATCTACAATTGAACATGGCTTCTGTTATATGGGGTCACAAGTGTACTCCCTTGGTCTAAATCAGTTCTCCTCGTGATGCCTTTAATCCTTTAAAAGCTCTCATTTTTTTTCCAAATAGGTCAACAAGGCCACTAACTAAATAAGTCAACAAATCTCTCATGACGTGAATCACTTCCACATGCCTCTGAGCCGGACACGAAGATATAGCATTGAACTGTGAACTTTGACGTGCCTCTGAGGGCTTTGTTGTCATTTTAGAGTGGAATTTGAGATATGGTGATTTGAAGTTCTGTAAGAACTTTCTGAATATGAAAATGTGGCAAGGTTTTTGAGACTGCCCAAATCAGTAGATGTTGCAGCCGTTTTGGAATGTTAGTATCTGAAGGAGATAATACTGGAAAACATAGTCATTTCCCATGACCATTGCTTGTCATTGTTTGCAAAGGAAGGTTAGGGAAAGGTATCATAATTTGAGATAATCTTAATCTATACAAAAAAGTTAAAAGTTACAACACATTTGGAATTAGGGGAGTAAATTTTACTAATTTATATGCAAATGATAAATAAACATCTCTAGTCTTTTAATTATACTCGTATTATTTTGGAATTTTGTAACAAAATCTTCATAGTAATAGTCTTAAGTCAAACAGAAGTTTATCTTTTTAGGGTCGGAGCGACTAGGGGTGTGCAGGACGGGGCGGGCGGGTAATGGAAAAAATGCTATCCATACACTGCTGGGCGGATACCCAATTTGAGATCCGAAACCGCCCGCACTACACGGTACCGCGTCACGGGTACCCGCAAGAGTACTGGTTTATGCGGATCGGGGCGCGGATACCCATATTAATAATCAAACAATGAAATCATGAAAAAATCAGCACTTAAAATCCTTAATTAAGTACATGATGACAAAAGTAGTCAATTACACACCAAATCCACAACTATTGTCCAAATTATTCAATTAAAGTTTGTGAACGTGATATATATGGGCCAGCCCATACGGCGGTATTGTCAAATGCAAACGCCATATGGGCGCGCCCGCCACAACGGGCTTCCCATTTACGAAGACCCCCCCTTTTCCAACAAGGGCACCTCGTATAATACCGTTAGCAGTAAAACGTCTGCCGCCTCCTTGAAGGCGACCGTTACACTCATTATGGCATTAAACCAGAGGAGGGGAATAACTCCACAATAACTCCGCTGTTATTACACCATTAATACGCCGCCATCTCAATGATGGACACATTGATGGAAATTCTCAAAGATTCAAGGCCCCATAACGGGACCTAGCACCACCCTATATATTGGGTGGTGCCTCGCCTCAAATAAGGTAATCGCTACACACCCACACTTCCCCTCTCTTTCGCACTGAAAGTGTCCCGTGTCTTGCTTTTCCAGTGCTGGAATCATCGTGTCACCTCCACCGGATCACCCTTGACTGTCAGAGATTATTCTTTGTCTATCAATTTGGCGCCGTCTGTGTGAAACGAAAATAGAGTCGATTTTTCTTTCCTACCACCTGATTTTCTCCTCTTCATCGTTTTTATGGCAAAAACAAAGAGAACGAGCAACGGCGTGCATGTCGAGGATCTTGCTTCCGGCTCCTCGGATGTGCCCCAACCCTCGCCGGTAACGCAATGGGAATACAAAGCCCCACAACCCCCAATTGGGAGCAGTCCCGCCGCCTCCGTTGTTGCCATACCAGAGGACACCAGCCACCTCAGCCGCAAGCGGCCACTCGACATACCTCGCCTGGGACCTCTGCGACCCCAGCAGTCATCGTCGATCTCGCTCGGTGACATCGCTCCGGCGAGCATGCTCAACGAAATGAAGGCCTTTATGGTGCAAACCATCAAGGCGGAAATGCAGGCTGCTCGCCTCCCGCCTCCCAACGACAAAGATGAACAATCCCGTAACCAAAATCCATCCGCTGTGAACACGGATGTCGATGACCTTCTTCGAAGAATCAACGTGGTCGAGGAGCGGTTAAGACGCTAAACCTGGTCCTCGACGACATCGAGGTTCTCCTCACCCGACCTTTCACAGAGGACATTATTGCTGTCCGAGGCTCTGCTAGCTTTCGAATGCCGGTCATCGAAAGTTACGACGCGACTACTGAGACCGTTGATCATTTGCGGCGTTACATCTCCCAAATGGAGATGGCTCGCGCTTGACCCAATACTTTGCAAAGCCTTCAGCTCCACCTTGAAGGGGGCTGCTTCGACGTGGTTTGGAACGCCGAGCGGCCAGCATTTTAAATGCTTCAAGGATCTAGCCTCCTCCTTCTGCGCCACTTCATGGGGCTCGACCTCCTCCCAAAACCGTCCAGCACCTCCTACGGGTAAAGCGGCAGAGGGAGGAGCCACTCCGAGACTATATTCGACGTTTCCAAGCGGAAGCCGTCCAAGTCCGTGGTCTCTCCTCGGACATGCAGCTCTGGCCGCAACTCAAGGCCTTCAACGCGAGTCCAGGCTTGCGTACAACATTAATGAAAACCCCGTCACAACGATGGGTGAGTTCATCGATCGGGCAACCCGGTTCATGAACTCCGAGGAGATGAACAAGCCATACAACAGGCCCCCCACAAATGACCGCACCAGGACATTTGACAAGGGGTCTGCTTCATCGAGGTTCCAGCCTCGAACTCGGTCCAAGGACCTCCGACCACCACCCCGCACTTCGTGACACCCGCACCAACATCCTTCCGATCTTTGGAGAAGCGAACAAGGTCCCTAAGTGGCCTCGGCCCATCCAAAGATAAGAACACGAGGGGTTTGACAAGTCGCCTTTACCACAAGGATCGTGGTCACGATACGGAGGCGTGCTATCAGCTCCGGAATCTTATTTCGGAGATGCTTGAGCAGGAAGCTCAAGGAGTTCCTCTCCGACTCCTCTTCCTCCCGCAAGGAATTCCCCAAAGGACGCAAGAGGATGACGACACCGACGACCGCGAAAAACGCGTCGTCGACACAACAGCCCTCGAGGCCAAAACTTGCCACCACCACCACCCGCGGGCGTCATTCACATGCTCACGAAGTCGGAAGGCGCCTCCTCCAGAAGCGGTATGCAAGGGAAATCTTGCAGATCGATCACCTCGAGGAGAACGTCATCTATCGGCCCAACGGAACAAAGGTTGTCGTTCGCACTCCGACCCACCGCTTATCACGGCAAGGATCGCGGGTTACGACACCAGCAGGTCTACATCGACACGGGTGCAAATACCGGTGTCATTTTCAGGGACATGCTCGATAAACTCGGGATACACATGTCCGGCTGTGCGAAGGAGCTCGGCCCTACCTTTGGCATTGGCGGGGACATTGTGCCAACGATAGGGTCGCCAACTCGCCCTCATGCTGATTGGGGACACACAATTTGGCACGGTGGACTGCCATTCCGTCATGACGGAATTCCTGGTCCTCGAAGTCCCCTCCACATACAACGCCATCGTTGGTCGACCTAGCCAAGTCGAATTCCACATGAGGTGTGACATCCGTTCTCTCACGGTCACATTTGCGACGCCTCGTGGGGATGCGAGCATCTACATTGACCAGCGAACGGCGAGGACGAACTACGTGGCCTCGTTGAGCTCAACGGTTGACTCACGGGCCTCGAAACAGATCGAGGAACCTGCGGAGCCCGACGACAGGCCACGTCTTGATGACGTCACTGAAGAAATCGAGGTCACCCCGGGCAAGAAATTCAAGATCGGCAAAAACCTTCAACAAAAGGAGAAGATGGCACTAATCCACCTCCTCGAGGCAAACCTCGACGTTTTACTTTGGAGCATGAAGGATTTACCGGGTGTCGATCCCAATATTATTGCACACAAGCTTAATGTATTCCCGGATTCCAAGCGGTTAAGCGTAAGAAAAGGGGTATGGCCCTCAAAAACAATTTGTAAAGAGGAAGTTTCCAAGCTCCTCGACGCCGGAATAATCAAAGAAATTCAGTACTCCGAGTGGCTCGCTAACATAGTTTTAGCCGACAAAACTAATGGGGACCTTCGTATGTGCGTCGATTTCACGGGCCTCAATAGACATTGTCCGAAGGACCCTTATCCGTTACGGTTATCGACCAGCTCGTCGATGCCACCTCCAAATACAAGTACCGCTGCTCATGGACGCTAAGAGTGGTTACCACCAAATCTACATGGACCCCGACGACGCTTTCAAAACAGCGTTCACAACGGGTGACGATGTGTACTACTACGTTCGAATGCCTTTTGGGCTTAAAACGCTGGAGCCACATACCGGCGTCTCATGAACAAGGTCTTTGCCCACCAAATGGGCCGCAACCTGAGGCGTACGTTGACGATGTTATTGTGAAAAGCATGACATTCGAAGACCACCTTCAAGATTTGGCTGAGACTTTTCAGTCATTCCGACGATATAACATGAGGCTCAATCCAGCCAAGTGTTCTTTTTCGTGGAGCTGGAAAATTCCTAGGCTACATGATCTCCGAACGGGAATCGACGCCAACTTAAAGAAAATTTCAGCCATCACGGATATGGCGCCACCAAAGGACATTAAGGAAATCCAAAGAACTCACAGGAAGAATTGTCGCCTTGGGACGGTTCATTTCAAGCTGGGAGATAAGTGCAAGCCGTTTTTGAACAGCCTTCGCATGAAAAGGCATTCACTTGGACACCGGAGTGCCAAGAGGCCTTCGAACAAATCAAGAAACACCTCTCTGATTTGCCAACGCTGAAATGCCCGCACCCGGGATGAACTCATCATTTACCTCTCCACTTCAAACAAAGACTGCCTCGTCTCCGTGCTCGTTAAGGAGGAGGGCCCGCAGCAGATGGCCCGCCTATTACACAAGTCACACATTACGAGGAGCTGAGATGAACTACCCTCCCCTTCAGAAAACAATCTACGCTTTGATCGTGGCTGCTAGGAAATTACGAGCATATTTCCAAGCCCACACAATCATTGTCAGAACGGACCTACCAATCCGGGATATCCTGAACAGACCGGAACATAGCGGTCGTTTAGCCCGTTGGTGCATCGAACTCGGGGAGTATGACATCAAGTTTGAACCTCGACGAGCGATAAAGGCTCAAGCCTTGGCAGATTTCATGGCCGAGCTTTCCATCTATCCCCTCGAACAAGGCCCTCGAGGAACCCTCCAGAGGAGTTGGAACCTCCCGAATGGGACATGTTCGTGGATGGTTCATCCAAGTCTTGATAACCTGTGGGGGCGTTCATATCAAAGGTCCTCACGGCATGGAGGCCAGCTTACGAGTGGCTTTCCAATTCCCGATTACGAACAACGTGGCGAATACGAGGCCCTCGTGGCGGGTCTCAAGACTGCTCAAAGCTGGTTTGCGACGTTTAAGCGTACGCTGACTCGCAGCTCGTCGTAAGCTGTGTTACGGGGACCAACGATCGCAAGGATCCCATACTCTCGAGGTACTTGCGCTTGGTAAAAAGCTTGCAAGGGCAGTTCGAGCGATTAAATATTAATAAGATCTCGAGGATCAAAACACCGTGGTGACAATTTGTCTAAGGGCGGGCGGATGCATCCCTCGAAACCTTAGCACAACCCTCTATAAATACAATACATGCAATTGACGCCAACACAGCGCCTGATTGGAGGGACCCAATCCTTCAATACCTCCAAACTGGTGCAATCGAGGGCCCACCAGCGTTGCAAAAGAAAATAAGGACGCGATCAGCCCGCCATGTCATCATAGATGGCACGTTATGGCGTAAAGGATATTCTACTCCTTTGCAGCGATGTATTGGCCCCGACGATTCCAAACTCATCATGAACGAGGTCCACTCAGGAGTTTGCGGAGCACACATTGGCTCCGATGCGCTAGCACACAAATGCTTGCGCCTTGGTTATTATTGGCCAACTTTGAGGAAAGACGCGCATGATTTGGTGCGAGCGTGCCATAATCGCCACTTAACTCTCGCATCCAACGACAACCGCAAACGAAGTGGTTACGGAGACATACCCTATACCCTTGGCTGTGGGGCCTCGATTTAATCGGCCCAATGCCTACGGCCAAGGGCGATTCAAATTCTGTATAGTGGCTGTCGATTACTTCACTAAGTGGGTAGAGGTCCAGCCACTCGAGAACATAACAACCGCCAAAGTCATACACTTCCTCCGCACGACCTCGTGGCGCGATGCACGGGCACCAAGAGCCATAATCACGAGATAATGGTACTCAGTTCGCGAGCAAAAAGCTTAAGGATTGGGCCACTAGGATGAACATACAAATGCTCTACGCTCCGTGGCACATCCACGTCAAATGGCCAGGTAGAAGTAACAAATCGCACGATCAAAGAAGGCTTAAAAAAGTGCCTCGAGGACAAAAAGAGAAGTGGGTCGAGGCCCTACCCGGCGTTCTCTGGGATTATCGAACAACTACACGGGGACCCACGGAGAAACTCCTTTCTCCTTGGTTTATGGCGTCGATGCCTTATTACCAATCGAAGTCTCGGTCCTACAATCCGAACGCTATATTACGACGCCCCTCACAATGAGAGCGGTCTTCGAGCGCGTTTGGACCTCGTCGAGGAACTCCGCGAGGGTGCTAGACTTAGGCTTATGGCCTTACGACAAAGGGCAAACCTCGATCACAACGCCAAAGTTCGGGCAAAGCAGATCCACGTGGGCGGAATGGTCTTGCTCAAGGCGGAGTTGTCGGGTCGTAATCCTGGCCATGGCACACTTCGTTCTAGATGGGCGGGACCATATGTGGTACATAGCAAGGAAAGAGGAGGCGTCTACAAGTTAAAAGATTATCAAGGCAAAAACTCAAAACGACTACCACGCCAACGACTTGAGGCCTTATTACGTTTAAGTTACTATGCTAGGAGTGTTCCCCCACTTCGGTGGGTAAGTTCAAAAATTAATTGCAAGGTCACCGCTTGACCAGCGCGTCGAATAAAGTCACTTTACGACGAATTACAACAATTCATCTCAACAATTTTGCCCAAAGACAAGTACAAACACTACGTGTTGTAATACTCGTATGGAAGTAATACTCGTATAGAAATGTTCGTATTTTATCAAAAATGAGCAAAAATATAATTACAAGTCCACAACCTACCTGGGGACATCATCGTTTGGGGGTACAGCAGGGCATCCTCTACATGCCCGGGCAGAATATCGTAAGGATATTCTCGCTCCTAACTTTTCCCCGCCCTACCCCACTCGAACAAAGTCGCTCGAGGAGGGTCTTCGACCTTCATGGCGTTAAGGGCTTCCAAATTTGACTTATCAGCGATGCCTTCCACTTGGTGGCGGCATCGTAGGAAGCCCTCAAGATAACAGCACCCGCCATGGCTTGTGCGTCGGCCAGATCTTCTCGATCAAGCACCTCGGCGACCTGCGCACTCGACCAGCCCTTTCGGCAATGGGCTTTACAAAAGCGGGGCTGAACACTTTCACCATCGTACAACTTAAAACCAATTTGGTTTTCTAGTTGTGCGAAGGCTAAATGATCAGCCACCACAGAGCCCGTCACCTCACTAAGGGTCTTGGTGCTGTCTTCAATTTGGACTGCTGCCTTTGACGCCAGATCCTCGGCATGGGCGGTTCTCAAGGACAACTCCTCGATGAGCTTGTCCTTCGCCTCAGCTTGGGCCTCCATTCTTTGATACTCCCCGAGCACTTGCTCCATTTCAGCTTCGAGCTGTTTCTTCGCATGGTGCTCGGCGAGGAACAGGGCTTCATGCTTCCTCCCATCGGCCATGGAAGCTTTCAGCCGCTTGCCCATGACACCTGTGGCTCTAAGGAGGTTAGCCTCCTCATTCCTCGAGGACCCCAGCTCGGCCTCTTTCTCGGCCAGCCTTGGCATCCTGTCGGCTAAGGCCTTTTTAGGCTCTCCACCTCCTCGGATTCTTTTGCCTTGGCTTCAAGGCTCTTCACGAGGACTCAAGGTCCTCGATCTTTGACACCAGCCCTTGGGCCAATACGATTTTCTGCAAATTACAAACGCAGACCATATAAACAAAGCATCCCAACAAAAAGTTAAGTAACAAAGGGAATCCAGTTCGTCACTTACCCGAGTGAGGCCACCGCAGATGTCCTTCGCCATGTCTAGGGCCCCGAGGAGGTGTGCTTCAAAAAGTGCCTGTCTCGGGAAGCGCGAGACCTTCGCAACCTTCGGTCTCACGTCCCCTTCCCGAGGAGTATTGACTCGTCACGAGTCACCCTCATGACAGGTCCCTGTGCTGCACAAGAGCCGAGACCCTTGCGTCGAAGGATTTCTCCGCGGCTCCCGCCGGTAGTCCTCGAGTAGTTGAGGCTCAAGACTGGATCTATGCCCTTCAGGGTCTTGGGGATCCTCGAGGGCCTTCTTGTATACACTCGAGGGGCCACAACAGCCCTCCGAGCATCTGCCAATAGGCCGACGGGTTTCCCAACGCCCCGAACGGGGCTACGGGGAGTCTCCTCGACGGCTGGTCTTTTCCCTTTATCCTTAGCGGGACTGGGATCGCTGTCCGAGGACACAACCAAGTCCTCTCATTGTCAAAAGGTTAAAATGGGAATCAGAACACAGTGCAAAGAAAAGTTAGCCAAAGAATCAAGGGAAGCAAGAATGCTACCTGCAAGTCGAGGACGCTTCCGTCGAATGATGTCCTCTTCGGAGTCCTCAGACGACTCCTCGACGGTGACGGTGACGGGGCCAGCCACGTTGACCGGTTGAGCTACCGTCACCAAGGCCTCCGCACTCGGGCCTCTCCGCCTTT
Source organism: Stellera chamaejasme (assembly GCA_024586325.1). Lineage (NCBI taxonomy): Eukaryota > Viridiplantae > Streptophyta > Magnoliopsida > Malvales > Thymelaeaceae > Stellera > Stellera chamaejasme. The sequence continues at coordinate 7,388,208 of CM044985.1, read as the reverse complement.
CGAGGTCCCCGCAATCGCGGTGACCCCTCGGCAGCCTTTTGGGCAGGCTCTGCGGGGACCTCCTCCTCCATCTTAGCTTTGAGCCTCCAGCAAATCTTGCTTCTTGGCAAAAGGGTCTTTGGGTGCAACATCTTAGGCTGTAGTAAATCACAATGCCGGGTTATAATAGCATTTCAAATGTGCAAACACAAAAACACAGGAATGAGAAGAAAGGCAGAACAGACAGTGGGGGTTGCTGAAAGCGCCTTCGAACCGCTCTACGAGGTCCCCGTCCTATCCTTCCACCCGGTTTTTAAGGGTGTCAACGTGGCTTGGAAGACGGTGGGCCTCGCTAACCCCTACTCTCCGCGGGACCACCTCGTCAGCTGGATAGAGTGAAGGGAAACGCACCTTACACCCCTCGAGCCTTTCCACGCTCCGAATCCATTCACAAAGGGCGTCGAGGGCTTTCTTTCCTCGCTACCCGCCCACACAGAGGGCTTCATCGACACCCTTGCATTCTTCTCCTTTATGAAGAATGCGGGAAACCCCAACCGTCTTCTTTCGGGATGAAGAAGAAATTGCTCTTCCAACTCCCCACGAGCTGGTGGTTTCAAATAAGACTCCGATCTTCACCATTTTGTTCCCCACTTTCACCTCCTCGGGGTCGGTTGATAGAAGGGGTGTCCGACGGGCCTCTTCAGCGTATAGAACTGTAAGAAGGTCTCCGGTAGCACCGCCGTCTTCGCCAAATGGCAGGCCACTACAAATGCGTTTACGGTGGTAAACACATTCGGGGCCAGTTGCCCAGGGCAAACACCCCATCCTTCACAAAGCTGCAGCAGCAGGGAACAAAGGGGAGCCTCAACCCGGCTTTCGATTGGGCTTCGTAGACCACCATGGTATTCTCCCTCATGGCATCGTCACTCAGCGACATCCTCGCTTTCCTCAAAGACATCCCCGGTGAAAGCCCACAAACCACCCCGTATACACATGGTGGTTACGGCGGATATCTGCCATTTTCTTCTCAGAGACTTGTTCGAGGCCACATTTCCTCGACATCAGGGCCGACGCCGGGCTTGCTTGGATTCTTGGGAGCCATCTCCAAAAGTAAACCGAAAAAATTCAAAAACTAAACCCTAGACCCAAGAACCCAGGCAGTGGCGCGGCGACGCCTTACTCGCGACACTGTCGCGACGAGAAATCGAAAGTGCGAAAGAAAACAACTTACTGATTCGTACGCCGGAGATGAAAGCGGAGGATTCAACGGCCGGGTTCTTCGAATCTCGCCGGGAAATTCTTCGCTAGTCGCCGAAAATGGAAACTAGATTGCAAAGGAAGCTAAAGCGAAAAGGCAAGAAAAGCAAGAATTTGGGAAACTGACTTGGTTGGCGTATGAGAAGAGCGCGATGGGAAGTGAAGCGACTTCCCCATAATTACGAACGGCGCAAAAGCGCAAATTTTGAAAAGCGCTTTTGCAACCGCCACACCAGATTGGGCCAAACCTATGGGCCAACATTGGGCGGCTCCTACGCCTCCCCTAAACCAGGCTCAAAGCACAACAAATGCCACATGGGCTCACTGTCTATAAAAATACTTCATCCCAAAACGGAGCACGGGGCCCGGCCCATCCTCCGTGGGAGGGGGCATCTTGATATATGGGCCAGCCCATACGGCGGTATTGTCAAATGCAAACGCCATATGGGCGCGTCCGCCACAACGGGCTTCCCATTTACGAAGACCCCCTTTTCCAACAAGGGCACCTCGTATAATACCGTTAGCCGTAAAGCGTCGCCGCCTCTCAAGGCGGCCGTTACACTCATTATGGCATTAAACCGAGAGGAGGAATAACTCCACAATAACTCCGCCTGTTATTACACCATTAATACGCCGCCATCTCAATGATGGACACATTGATGGAAATTCCCAGCATTCAAGGCCCATAACGGGACCTAGCACCACCCTATATATTGGGTGGTGCACGCCTCAAATAAGGTAATCGCTACACACCCACACTTCCCCTCTCTTTCGCACTGAAAGTGTCCCGTGTCTTGCTTTTCCAGTCTGGAATCATCGTGTCACCTCCACCGGATCACCCTTGACGGTCGAGAGATTATTCTTTGGCTATCGTAACGGATGAAGAAAACTAAAAGTAGAAAAATGATCATCATCTCATTGTCAAGCTCGTGACTTGTGGAACATTTATCAAGTTGTTTGACTCTTCAATGTGGAACTGTTTTACACATTAAGAATGTATTGTATTGAGCATGCGGTTTGTGATTGGAAATGGGAAATTAGGAGGTAGCTAGGATTTTAGATTACATCTTGTTTGTGTTTTTCTTATTAATTTATATTTCACGAGTCTCTATGTCGAAATTATTTGTAGGGCGGGTTGGAGGCGGGTACCGCGGTTTTGTGAAATTAAAAGCGAAACCGACCCGCAGACCGGTTATCCGCGTCACGGTACCCGTTTGTTCGATTCCGCTTTTTCGGTTTTTTTCGGTTTGGATTGCGGTTGGAGCGGGTTCACGGTTTTTCGGTTTTTGAACACCCTAGGAGCGACTATGTTGTGATACTCATGTAGTCATACTCTCCATCGCATATTGATCGTCATTTTTCCTTCCATTTCATATATATATATATATATATATATTGGAAAAATATATTGCTATGTTATCTTAGCAGAATGAAGATAAAAATAGTTGCACCTGTTATTTCTACAATCAAGATGACAAAGGAGAGGAGCATTTATTATAAGAGGAAGCATACTGATAACAGAACACACAACAAATACAAAAGCTGCATTCCATGTTTCAGACAGAACACATAACAGAAGCTCTAAGAAAAGTTTATGTGCATTACGCCTATAAATTTACTCTACCAAGAAGAGGGTGTACATTTCTTCATACTCTTGAAACCGAGAAAAATGATTGAAAGTCCTCATAACAAAACCTTTGCGACGTATGAAAATGAGGACATTATCAATGATCGAAACTGATACGCCGGATCTTGCAGACGAGATTGGCAGTTGGAACATCAAGCTGATGTCCTGAATCTGGTTTCAACAGATCCTTCAACTTCTCTCTTGGCGTTCCGAGGCATGTTTGAAAAGTTGACAGCGCTGGAGGGATCTCCACAGAAAGAGCAGAGAGGACATTGCTCAAGTACTCGATATCAACTGAAAGCTGCTGCGCCCCACGGTCTGTTATGTATTGGATCCCACGGAGCTGTTCCATGTAAAGGGCAGTTGCTCCTTCCGCAATCTGTGAAACAGAAATTTGGAACTCCTTGTTACACATACCTCAAGGTCAGAACTTGAGAGACTAACAACTACAAACCCTAAAAGGCCGACTTCTTAAGAGAAACATTGTCAGCTTTCAGGACTTACCTTAAACATCCATTCGGTTGCAAAGAATTGAGCTTCATCACTGTTACCATCACTGTTGGAAATACCTTCAGCAAGTGGCTCCAATTGCTGAGGTAAGGTCAGCAGATATTCACCAACGCCAATGACATAGGACTGCGGATATGCGCTAAATGTTGGCAGAGGAAAAGCACTATGTTCCTCAGCCGCAGACCAGATTGGCATACGGGACACATCGCTGAGACGCTGACGTACTTTAGATATGAGGACATCATAGACAAGCTCGTTAACTGTATCAGCAAATGCAGCAACCCTCTGGGAAGCAACTGGAAGTGCATGGAACCGGGGATCTTTTGACTGCAGTCCATGGGAACACAACATTTACTATACATGAGAAACCACAAGTCTAACTCATAATAACATACACCAACCAATGGTAAAGGCCTCTGCATAGTGCATACGGTGGTAGAAAGATATCCCAAGCAGGACAACTCTAAAATACGAGGAAACCACATATTGAAAATGTTACCTCAACCACGCTCAAAATTCACTTAACTCTACAACCTAATGAAGATATTTCTTATTACATAATTTCATTATTGTGTGCAGTGAAAACTTATACTACACAATTAAGCTTTTCTAGTGAGGACATGATTAGAGATAACTTAGTCCAAACACTAAATTAAAATTTAGAGTAACCAATATCTTTTGTCGAGAAGGAAAAAAAAATATATCTTTTGTCAACATCATAGAAGATTTGAATTTCGGTATGCTAGAAGCAGAGCCAATAATTCTGCATCTTTGGAATCATTACTTCTTGAAAGATGAATACAATTGCCTCCAGCTTAGTGGAAGGTTTAAAAAGTCATGAGATACATGTTCAAGGGAAAACATTCTATGTTGCAGATTCACTTGAATATTTAGAGGTAAAAGGATTTAGCATGAATACAAGTAGAGGATATTTCCAAGTTCAACAAACCTGATCCAAAAGATTTGACAGCTTCCTAGCCTTTTCAGGCACATCAGCAAGCCTTACTGATGCTACATCCAAAGCAGCCCTTCCTCCAAATGGTGTTTCTCCATTATCATCATCATTAGATATATTAAGATGGTTTTGATCTGATCTCTGGTAAAGTGAAAGTGATAAAGTTGTACTTAATCTAGCAAGCGTTGCTCTTAGGGAAGCTTCAAAAACTGATGACCTGCTAGTGAGACAATCTACGACTGTGAGTAACTGAAGCGCCCCTTGTACAATGGACCACTCTTCTTCATTTGAAACTGAATCAACTTTTCGTGCATGCTGAGTTCCTTCCTTTTTGTCAAAGCCAATCTCCTTTCTACTACCATCAGTAGAATAATCTACTCCACATACAGCTCTTAATGATTTAAGGGTCTCAAGGAGGGCTGAGATATACTGCAACATTGTATCATCAAGTGCAAGAATCAACTCATCTACCTCAGAACCACCAGTAAAGCTAATACACCTTTCAACAGCTGCCTCTAAAAGTAAAATAACTTGTGGAACAGACTCCTCCATCCTCCGAACTGTCTCACTGAGTTCAATTCCCTGGGCACCCACACCACGCGCGACAGCTCCTCTCAGATCAATCCCAGCAATCTCAGCCGAAAGTATAGCACGCTCCATTTGCCCATATCTAGAAAACATTCAAAAACGGTTTGAGAGAGAGAGAGAGAGAGAATGCTATCACATAAAAATGAACTTAGCTTACAAGAAATGAAATAAGTGAATGGTTCTTGCGACAATTTGTCAAACAATAACAGAATAAGACTTCACGGATTCATGATTTCGTGTTGAAGGCTGCTTAAGTTTGCTCATACTTTAACAATTGATATATTAGACCTGATAGCTCTTATCGCATTAGGTGGCCAAGTGAAAAAAAAATTTCCATAATTTCTTAACTGAGACCTAACCTCTGTTTAAATGATTCAAAAGGCGAGTACACCGCCTTCAGAGTGTCCATTAAAACTTGAAGATCAGAATCAGAAAACAGCTGATGAATGTTTCTTGCAAAGCTTCCAGTCACATTATGTAACTCAATCAGAGCCTCCAAATGTTTAGTCTGAATTCGACTGCCTTTCGGCAGATCTCCAGATAGAATATCCAAAACACCTGAAAAGATTAGCAAGAACAAGATGAATAAAGAATAAAAAAATCATAACCTGCATTAAAAATATCGAGATGAAGTGCTGAAAGGTGTTGAGTATCCAACAGTATGCCTTGCACATTCTCTCTATCCAACAAGAGAAATGGCTATCATGCAGAATCACATCACACCACCATAATGATGCCTGCTAGCAGCCATTCTCTATACTGATAACTCTAATGCTTGATACTGAGACAGAAATATAAGGATTCAAAATTGGCTGTTACTCCTCAGAGAATGTAGTCAAAATAATGACCTTTAGCTAGAGCTTTTGTTTCAGGAATAACCTCTCCAGTAGCAAGGTTGATGCGGGAAACAAAATTTGATCCTATGGCAGCCATTATCTCCACTAGTAGTTTTGGCACAAGAGTCTTATAATCATCAGGGAAAGCAACCATAGACCTGAAACGAAGTCCAGCCAATAATCAGGATCAACACCATTTCTTCTGAAAACCAGAAGCAAGGTTTTCAACCATTTATATCAACTGATCCAGTCTAATGTATTCATGGCAGACTTGGACAAGGGAAAAATCAGTAAGAGTCCGATTTTCAGTTCTGGATGGGAATTGCACTTCCAAAAACAAATCAAAGAGTTTAAGGAAAGGCAACAAAAAAAAAAACCCTGCTTCTATCAATTTGAACTGGGATTGGGTAAAGCTTTTTATGCTGGAAACACGAAGAATACCATTTCCATTCTTGTTCAAGATATAGCAGCAACTCATCATAGAAACTGGGCAACCAACTAGAGAATGTAACTGCAGGCGTACTTGATTGTAACTCATTGCCACTTGACATTCTCTCCACTTCACTTTTTTCATTTGCAAGCCTAGCGACTCTATGCTTCGAGTCAAAATCATCCCAGAGCTTCTTTATGGGGGTCAGATGCACCTTTGTATAATGCTGCTCAAGAGACCTGAATCTTCCGATTCGAATAAGAATTCCACGTAAATCTTGAGCAACGTCAATCTGTAAAATAGTGAGAAATAGAATACTGTCAACCGTCATAGACAAAAAGTAAATCCGTAGGACAAAAATGAAGAAAAAAGAAATTACCTTCCTATATGACAAAGCATCAGTAAGACGGGGCTGCACCATTGTGTCCAACCGATCCTCCAACACCTCAAGTTGCTTCCTAATGTTAGCAAATTCGGCAACCTGAAAAATGGAGAACAGGTCTAAAATTCAGATACTACTCAAGACATTGATTGATTAACACATATAAGTGAATACAAATAATACCTCTCCGACAGCGGACAAACAGTGCCTCATGTTGGCCAGGGTTTCAGCAGCACGGGGAAGATCTCCACTGGCAAATACATCTTCAACTGTTGCACTTAATTGAGTTAATCCCGCAGCATCCTACAGAGGAAAATAAAACTAAAATCACTAAATTCCTTCATTATTTTGAGTTACCGAGTTAAGTTCAAATTTACCTGCAGTGTATCATATGCAGCTTCCATTCTCTGCTTAACTGTATCGACTTTCGCAAGCGCGGCAATAGACTCGGCGGAGGATCCCTCGGCCTAGAGAGAAACAGAAAATTCAGATCTAGACAAAGCGAGAGGGGGAAAAGGGAGGCGATGAAAGTGAAACCTTCTTGAGCTTGTCGTGGATGGAATTGACGGAGGAGCGGAGTGCGAGTGCATCGTCCCGGAGGCGGAGGACGTCGCGTGTGGCTCTGGGGACACGGAGGAGGGCGGAGGCGCTCTGGTCCTGGAGGGAGACGGCGATCTCCTCGGAGAACATCTGGAGCTTCATCTCGAGATCGAGCATGTGCTTGTCCAGAGAATCTTGAGGGTGGCGGCTCTTGCAGGCGGAGTTGATCCATTTCTTCGGATCGAATTTCTCGTCTGAGAATGGCCCCAGATCCAGCATCATCTCTCTTTCTCTTCAACTGCTCTCTTCAACTGCTGATACAGGTGACCAAGCTCCGAGTTGCCATGATTCTGGTTTTACGAGAGGAATAGGTTTACGACGTCGTTCTAGTTGACGATGAAATGGTTCTGGTTCATCCCCAAACCCGCGAATTTGAATTGTTCGGTTCGGAATGCCAGCTAAATCGAGTCATGTTAATTATCAGTGGCTAAAAATTTCACCTAATAGCCCAAATGGTCCAACTATAAGGTAACCCGAAAACTCAAATTCAATTAACCGAACAAGTAAATATCTACATCTCATTCTCCAAATTCTCCAAGTGATTGAAAATTCATCAAGGTGACAAATAACATTCGTAAACTCAGTTTCGTGATACACAAGCCAAGAGGGAAATTATCAAAAACCCTCCGAAGTTTGTCATAATCTCCACTTTTTCCCTTACATTTTCGGAATTCTCGAAAAATCCCCTTGAGGTTTGCGAAAATATAAAAAAATCTTACCCCTATCACTAACCACCGTTAACTATTCCGTTAGACTTTTAGGTTTAACTACAAGAATTGGATCATAACTTTTCTAATCCTAACAATTCTACCCAAAAATTTTTTACCCCACTACAATTGCAGAAGTGACTAATCTTGAGGTAAATGGGTTGAAATTGTACCTATACTATGGGGCTCCCTCACCACCCGACCTGAATATCACTACCGGAATCCGCCTGAACTCCTTCTTCAGCCCCGTCGTCGCCACCGCTTCCAGACCAAGCCTCCATCAGAATCGCAACGTGCAACAAATAATTGAGTTTAGTCCTAGGCGGCGATGAGAAAGCAAAGCAGAGCCGCTAAAATAATCACCATCGTGGTATCGAAGTCGGTCGTCAAATGAGGAGAGGTTTCAATCACCGGAGGCGCTATTATAACTTCCCTGTCGAGCCATCTCTGGTACATTTCAACGGGCGAAAGGACTACAGAGAAATTAATTATAGCATCCTTGTGTTCTGTAACTGAACAGTTAGGAAAATCTGTCTTCAATCATGCCCAAATCCAATCCAGCAAGCAGGCACGCACACTCATGAAAAGTGAATGACCTTGGAAATGAGAAATGAATAGAGGAGAGCCCACCTACCTAATCACCTAATCACTGCTTGTGTCGATAAACGTTGTATGTGTAGACGTAGATTGTAAGAACCAATTGAAAAGAAATTATCATGACCGAAAATGATATATCCATATCAATTACTCCTATTTGGAAGAAATAAGGTACTAATACCTGCGCTTCGCGGCGAGTACAAAATATGATATTAATAAAATTTAATAATAATTGCAACATTGATTAAGAAATAGATAGTGTAAGGTAATAATAATATTTCCTATAGAGAGAATAATGAGTACTTCCCCGTCCCAAAAGTATTGCAACACTTTTTTTTTGAGACGTCCCAAAAGTATTGCAACATTTCCATTTTTAACAAATTTTCACACATTAATTTACCATACTACCCCTTCAATCAACTTTCCTTGTTTTATTTTAATAACTTATCTCTGTAAGTGGGCCCTAATACCACTAACAAAAACTTATCATTTTTTAGTTGCTCCTCTGCAACACTTGCTACCATGGTATTAAATATCGTACCAGTTATCGTACCGTTTTGGCAGCGACACGAGAGAGTACCGGTACACCAGAGATATACCGATTGTACCAGAAAGACTGTACCGGTGTGTGTGGTATACCTAAAAATGTATCAGAGAATGTAAATTTTTTACTTGCAGTACCTGGGTGATCACCTACCTGACTAAAGGAAAAAGAATGAAGTAAGTTAGCATACTTGTTACGTACAAGAACTAAAGATACAAACTTAAAGAATTTAAAAAAAAGAATGAGGTAAATTAATTTTTTAAATTACAAACTTTTATTAGTGATTTTAATTTCTTTAATTTAGTATATATATATTTTATTAGCAATTTTATCCTTAAAATTTTTAAAAATGTTCATTTAAGCCCTTGTACTGCTGTTTTCTTCATTTCGGCCGGCACACGGCACGACTGAAACGGCCGAATAGGCCGGTACAACCCGGTGCTTTTGCCGATGCAAGTTTTACCTAAATGGTGCCATTTCATGGTCGGTACCGAAGCTGAACCGGGGTACCGACCAGTACGAAACGGTATTTAATACCATGCTTGCTACCCCGTCGCACTATTCCTTCTGCAACCTTCTAAAGCCATGAACTCCTCCGTCCAAACTCTTCTTTAGTTAGGCCCTTCTACGGCCAACCCTTCCTCCGATGCTATTCCTTTGATTTGTCTCCGGCCACCCTCGAGTCAGCCCTTTTTTGGCAAACAAATCTAATTTCGCTCGTCAACTTCGTAAGTGGCCAACACCTCCTTCGGCAACCGCTCCTTCAACCCCTCCTTTGGCGCACATCACCAGCCACTCCAAATCTTAATTAACGTCCAAAATATAGCTATTTGGGTCTTTTTCTACTCAACACATTTTTTATTTTCAAATTGAAGGGTGTTGCAAGTTGATTTGTGCATTTTTAAAATGTGTTTGGTAGTTTTTGTTTTGGATAGCACTGTAGCAAGACAAATGGATGCAGACTTGCTGAGCAGGTGGGAGATGGTAGAAAAGGAAAGACAGCAGCGGAAAGATTAGTGAAAAGTTGAGTTTTCTTAAACTCCGTGCCAATCCCAAATGTTGCAAAATATTTGGGACGGAGGGAGTATATAATAATTTTATATGAAGATTTTTCTTAGAACATAAATAACGAAAGTAATTTATGATCGTCATTTCAATCATATTATAGCTTATATTCGTTAAAAAGTCTATGATAACATGTTTATGATTTTTGTGAAGTTGTTTCGCATTTATGAAAACAATTTTATAAAAAAGAAAACAAACCCACAAAATCCTAAGATCAAACTGAAAGACACATGCTTACTCATTATGCTTCTTATTTGTAGCTCGATTTTCTTCTCCTATGTCGATCCGGGCTACCACAAAACATTAAAATCAAAAGATATACCACAAAACATTGAAAATTAGCAATCAAATGCAAAAAGAGATAAAAATACAATTGGTTGATATTTTTTGGAGTCATTTAGACAAATTTCTATCCTCACTGCCTTGTTATAGTTTGAAGTTTAAATCACATGTGAAATTTTAGTTAATATGTATAAGTTAAAATATGATTGATATTCTTTGAAAATGTTCTATACGTATGTGTTAGATTATTTCCTCACATAGAAAATGCAATAATGAGATGCCAAATGCAATTTGAACTTTTACTTTCTTTAGCTTATAACTTGATCGATATAATAAAACAGATAATGAACAACATACCTAATCAAGAAATACATGGAACTTATTGATATATACATTTGACCTTAAACATTGTAATATAGACATCTCGATCATTCTAATGAGAAAAAATGGTTTGCTGCTACGACACGGATGTTAATTGTTTTTGTAAAACCTCTAAACTGAGCAGCTTAACCACATGGTCTGAAACAATCAAATTTTCAAGGATTGATAGAGTATATAATATAATACGACCATCCAAGCCGAGTTACACTTATCCACACCTAAGAAAAACATTGGTTCATCATTCATGAATAGCACAATACAATATGACATCCTCTCATAACCTAACAATATTCATCTACACTTAATAAAAACCTTGATTTTTTTCGAAAGCAAATCACAATTTAAAAATAAAAACATTTTTTTACAATATTCACGAACAGTATATAATATAGTATCACACCCTCCTAGCCTAGTTATATTCATCTACATTCAAGAAAAACCTTTGATAACTATTCATGAATAGTACAATATAATATTACATTCTCATAGTCTAGCTACACTCATCAATGTACTCAAAAAAATCTTTATTTACTATTCATGAATATTATATTAATATAATATGACACCTTCTTAACCTATCTACTTATCCCCACTTAAGAAAATTTTAGTTTACCAACGGTTGTTGAGTAGTAAGAGACTCGTCATTTCTTAACGTCCCAGGTTCGAGCATATTGTATATAGAGAAAACACCGTTGGGAGGTCTACTTCTCGAAAATGCCTAATAATGTTCAATCAAGGTAAAACTTAAAAAAATACTTTTATGTACTATCCGTGAATAGTGTAACATGTCAATTGTGAGGTATATAAATAATAATAATAATAATAATAATAATATGTGACCGGAAAACAATAGGAATATATTAGACATCAATTGCATAAGTGACTCATCTTGAGGTCAATGGGTTGAAATTGTAAAGGGGTAAAAAAACTTAGAGTTAAATTGTCAGGGTTAGAAAATTTATGGTCCAATTTGTAGTTAAACCTGAAAGTCTAACGAAATAGTTAACGCTAGTTAGTGTCGGGGGGTTTTTGTACATTTCACAAACCTCTGAGGATTTATTTTAGAGAATTTCGAAAATGTGAGAGGAAAAGTGGAGATTATGACAAATGACAAACATCAAGGGGTTTTTTTGATAATTTCCCCAAGCCAAGGAAATTGGTCTTACAAGATTCGAAAAAAGGACTTTTGTGGAACTAATGTTTATACTTTGCATAATGTGACAACATTCAAAATCATGCGGCGTGAGCCGAAAATGTTTGACAAGCAGGGACGAGATCCCGAGAAAAGCTAATGACTAGCTCTTGGCAATAAAGAGCGGTACGGGGACTAAAAGTCATATAACTTAAGGTTAAAAGGCTAACCCACTGAGAGCTATAAAAACCAAATCGACGGAAAGAAAATAAGGATAGGAAGTACATCATAGGCATAAAAAGTTGAGATCTGGTAGACAATGGGGGCTTCAACCGTATTGAGATGTGTCTTCATATAGCTTCAATGTTTCATGCAGATTCCTACCCCATAGCATACTCTAAGAAATAACCGGCCTCCGACCTCCTCCACCAAGTGAGTTGCAGCAAACAAACTCAAAGTAACCTAGACCCTGTAAAGGAATCCGAAAGAGAACAACCAACCAAAGACCAAAACACACCATAATCCATAAAAATCCAACAATGTCAATGATATACTTGAGTCACATTAAAGAGCCAAGTAGGGAGGGAGGACTCCAAACCGCCCCTACTTGGAAGGTAGAGCCTCACTGGACTACGCAGGGAGAGCCAACGCCACTCCCCGCTCTCTCTTCTTCTGTCCACTCCTCTCTCTCCGGTCCAACACGAGCCACATACCAAAAAAATTTGAAGGAAAACACCGTCACATCATCGCTCTCCATTATTCCACCATTCCTTCCAATTATCCAAGCAGCGAGTACCACATACCACAAAATCACTCGAGCACCACTAACATGCTTCCCAAAGCAACTATAAACACCCACAGCCTTAACCCTAACAACAAGTCCAAGAACCATTTTTTCGGATCCATCGGCCACCAGTACCAACCTAACCCAAAGCACCAACGGACTTAACCCACCCTCTATCGACAAAATTGGACCTTGCATCAGCGTATGAGATGTCGGATTAGACAACCGTCAGCCCGAGAACATTGCCCCAGGGCGAAAGAAGCCCAACATCGCCTCTAAGTTGTAAACCCTCAACAACCCAGCCCAAAGGAGGCAAGGCCAGCGCCAGAAACAGTAGCATAGAGTGTCACTATACCAGATAGAAGCCGGACCTCGGATCCAAACACGCAAGCCACCAGAAGAAAACGTGAAACCAACAATTCAAGAACAACCGGTGTTACAGTCACCCCGAGCGGGCGGCGACTTCTGTGAATCCGGGGCTCCGTTCCAAACATGCGGGGCATGTTTTCTGTCGGTCAGACAGCTCCCGGATCTTTTCTAGGTAACATTTTCGAGAATGCTTATATATTCGAGATCGCACGAGTCCCCCGCACCTTTCGGCGGAAAATATTTTTCGGGGTCGGGACGTTCGTTCTCGGGTGACACTCGAGGCTCGGGATGGACAATTTGATGGCGCCAAGGGTATATGGTATTTTACGACTCGAGATGAACATTGTGGAGGTAATCGAGCAAGCACACATGACGAGATTATTTGGTCGGGATAGCAAGCACACACGTCGGGATTTGCTTGGGTTAAGTTGGCGCGGGACGATACTTCAACACTTAGGCAAATTTCGAATTTGGTGTAGTGAGTTACCATGGTGAGTAAGGTGTGTGTGTGCTTGGCAAGTGAGTAAGGTGTGTGTGTGCTTGGCAAGTGAGTAAGGTGTGTGTGTGCTTGGCAAGTGACTAAGGTGTGTGTGTCATAAAGCAAGGAGTATATAAGGTGAGTAATTAGGAAGATAAGCATTTTGGCTTCATTTACTTCTCTCAACCGCCGGCTCTTCACTCTCTTCTCTACCTCACTTGTGTTCTTCATCTTGCAAGGGTAAGAAATGATTGATCTTGGTGCTAAGTTTGAGGTAAGCTTGTTCTCTTCATGAGTTTGGTGTATTTGAGCATGATTTGTGGTTGATATACATGTTGAATCCGAAATCATGACAAGCCTTAGCTAGATGCTTTGTTCATCTTCTTACTTCAAGCTTAAGGTATGTTGTTCTTGGTATGATTTGGTGTAGGAATCAAGGTTTGGATTATGGAAGAACACCTTGGGTTAAGAAACCCCGATTTGACCGAATTATTGGCTAAATCTTAAGTATGTTGAATTGATGTCATCTTGATTCATGATTTGGATATGTTGTATCTAGCATGATTAGGAGTTGCTATTAGGGTTTAATTTGAAGGTGAGCTGTTGGATTGAAAAGGTTGTTACGGTCACCCCGAGCGGGTTGCGACCGGGTGACCCGGGGCTCCGGTTTTGGCCTGCGGGTCACGTTTTTCGGCGTTCAGACGGCTCCCGAGCCCTATCCGAGTATCATTTTGGCGAACCCTTCCGTATTTGAGGTCGTGTGGGTCCCCCGGTCGTTTCCGCCGAAAATATTTTTCTGGCGCCGGGGGGTTGTCGGGGTCGCCTCGGGACGTACAGCGGGCTCGGTAGCGCTCTTGAGATCTCAGTTTGAGAAGCCGTTTGTAGTTTTGGAGTCGTGGAAACGTCCCGGTGGTGATTGTGGAGTTTAATATTTGGGGCGGGACGTTCGGTTCCGGGCGACTCCCGGGGCTCGGGACGGGAATCCCGGGGCTCGGGATGTAAATGTTCTGACGGTTTTTGGGTAAGTTGGGTTATAATTTAAGATGGAATTTATGGGAATTTTTATAGAATTTTGGAGTGACGGAATTTCGGTTCAGGTTCTCACGCTCGCACGTCGGGTTCTGGTTCGGGTTCAGCGAGCTCGGTAGGACACTCCGGAAAGGCAAATGAATTTCTGAAAAATGTTCTGTGCATGTTATAATATTCTGAAGGTTGTGTCCAAGTTTCGTTAATTTTGGAATTCGGTAATTATTTTTGGGCAAAAAGAATTGGAACTTTCGGAGAAATTGGGAGTTAAATTAGTAATTGGCCACAAAAATTAAACGTATTCAGCATGGGCAGCAGCAGGCCATTTCGGCAGCTTGTGTGTGTGTGTGAGTGATAAGGGACACTTGTCCCTTTTTGATTTAAGAGAAAAAGGAAGGATATATATATATAAAGGGTTTGGTAATTTCATAAAATGAAATTATTTCATTTCTTCTTCTTTCTTCCTTCTCCTCTCTCTGCCGAAACCATGTTCAGCCATGGCTACTGTTCACCAAGCTTCTCCTTCTTCATATTTGGCAAGGAATCAACAAGGTTTTTGGTGCAAATCATTGGTAAGTTTCTCCTCTTCTTCTCTTTGTAAGGTTGGAAGCATGAATTTGGATGGAAAATGGGTTTAGAGAGGATTTTGTGTTTGTTCTTTGCTATGAGTTTTGATGATCCTCTTGCTTCCAAATTTTAGTATGTTATTCTTGGGCTTGAGAGGAGTAAGAATCTATGGTTGGATTTTGGAAAAACTCCTTAGTTTGAAGAAACCTTAAATGCCGAATTATTGATGTGTAAATTCGAGCTCGCTTACAGTGCGGCCACGAAATATGTGCAGCGCGAGGCTTGCGCACAGGTTGTGCACAGCCTTGTTGCCTTGCGCGCATTGTGCGCAGCCTTGTGCACAGCCTTGCGCACTGTGCGTGCTTGTGCAGTTGTGACCTTGCACCTTGTTGCAGTTGTGCACGAGCTTGTCTGCTGCGACAGTTGTGCACGCAGAGCTTGCGCCAGTTGTGCACATGCCAAAACTCACCCAAGAAGAACTTAGATATGAAGAGAAGTAAGTTTCGATGAAGGGAAGACTAATTTTGGTTGAAACATCATTTTCGGACAATGGTAGGAAAAGTTAGGTTTATGGGGTTTTCCAGGAAAGGTGTCTGGAATGCGGGTTTAAAGGTTGAAATGGGTTTGGTAGTGTATGAATAACAATGTTCAGGCTCGGTTTGTAAAACCGAGCTTTGTGGAATTTTAGGAAAGTGCGGGTTTGCGCGGAAATTGTTTTACGGGGTTGTTTGGATGTGTTCGATCCAACTATGGTTACCCGGCTTGATTCTGCGTTGGTGGAGTAGCGCGGACCCGTAGGAGCCAAGTTGTGCATTTCGGATCGGGAGTCGGGATTTTCCGAGTGTTGGGCTGCGGGCGGCATTTACGAGGTAAGGGCTTAATTTGGTAAAATGTACGTTTGTTACTGTTTCAAGGCCGGATGACCTTAGAGGCCGGGTTCCTATTACATTACGTATATGGTTATCGGGTAATGTTACTTCTGTTTATGTTTATGTATTCTTGTTATTATTATATGTTACATTACGTGTCCGCCTTTGAAGGGTGCCGACATTCTGCGTATCCGCACCGAGTGCCGACATTACGTGTCCGCCTTTGAAGGGGTGCCGACATTCTGCGTATCCGCACGAGTGCCGATACTTCTGTTACGTGTCCGCCCGAAGGGTGCCGACATTCTGCGTATCCGCATCGAGTGCCGATACCACATTACGTGACCCTACGGCAGTTTGGGGCTCGCGACCCCGGCCGGTACCGTGCTTACATTACATTACGATCTGTATATTCTGACCTCTGTTGAGGGCTGTCGTTACGGGTCGTTCTGGCGGTTGGACCGCATATGTTGGTTTCTGATTTTCGTTATATTTTATGCTTATATGTACATGCATATGTTGTGATATTCTGTTTTGCGAGTTGATTGTTGCCACGTGGGCAAACTGCACTTTTACCTTAAGCCCTTACTGGGTCCTTTCGAGGACTCACCCTTTTATTTGTTTACCATCTTTCAGGCAGTCTGACAAGCAACCAGCGGAATAGAGATCCGCGGTGCTTCCTGACATCTTGGGTTCTGTAGCAGCAGCAGTACCACGTGCGGGAATTCTTGAGCGAGAGGCTTCTGATTCCGCACTTAGGTATATATTTATATATAGGATTTTGTTTAATGGCTCTGTAGCTGTAACTGCATGCATATAGATCAGATCATGGTTTTGTATATGTGTCTATATCTGGAATATATTCTGCTTTATCTGTCTTACGTGTCGCGGCGGAGCCCTGACTTGCTTACATCGGAATTGCTATATTATGGATTTGGTACTTGTGTTGTGGCGATGATTGAAATGGGATATACCATGAACTGCTTGTGTGGTGAAAGTTGGATTATTCGTATACTTGCCTTGCATGAGTATTTAGGTTGCTAGTTGTTACTTGACGGTTTTGTTTGGAGCTCGATGCTCCGTTGCCACGCTTTCCGCCGTAATTCCTGTTTCCGACGTCGCGGCCGGCTCCGCCTCCGCAACCGGGCGGGGTGGCTGTGACAAGTTGGTATCAGAGCAGGTCGGGTCGGAATGACCCAAAAGGTAAAGTATGTTGGTTTTGGGTATGGAATGTGGAAGGCAAGTATACAAGTTCGAGGGTGGACTTTTGGAGTAAGTTAAGTCTGTTCATGGGTAAGTAACTGTGGAAGTGACTTGAGGTACAAGCCACCGTTCTACGTTTCATTCGGGGCGGTTACGTACGGAGGCTGGCCACCTCCTTATTTGAACCGTTTCGGAATGGATGTGGAGCGTGGGCGGTTCTTTGGAGCACTTTGGAAAATTTGAGGTACTACGATGAATCTTGGGTGATTTGTGTGGTGTTTACGTGTTATGAGCATGGTTTGGTTTTGTGGTTTAAAGTTGAATATTTGGTTGTGAGATTCTGAAAAGAATCTACTGCATCATGCATTGCATTACACTCTGAGCCTTAGAAAAGCTGCTGCTAGCTTCGTAGAGATTAGGAGTGACCGATTTTTATGCGGACTCTGTTTGGTCTGAATGTCTTAGGTTGGATTCACACGCGTGGCGGTGTGTTTTGCGACCGGAGGAGGATTGTAATCCCATGCCTCCAGAGATAGGGTTTGAACTGTTGGTTATGGTTTGAGTTGGTATATGGGTTGGAAATATTGTTAGGGATAAGTTGTTTTTATGTTTTGAATATGTTTGAGGAATTGTGTACTACAAGCGAATAGATTGATTTGGTACCTGAGGGGCGGGACTGAGATCCCACACCTCCGTGGAATAGGATACGGGTTCGGCGTAACCCGAGTCTGAACAACCACACTCACCGCCCGAGGTTTAGCGGTCGTACGGACCCCTCTCGATTTGGTATTCTTGCCCGGCCTAGGCTGGTTCGAGGCGGCGATGGCGGGGAAAATCTGTTTATGCCACGGTAAGGGCATTTTGATCAGGTGGTGATAGCGAGACTATAGCCACTACTCGCCTGACTTTGGAGTTGGTAAGTGAGTGACTCAGGAGCGTGGTCACTACGACACCTAGACTTCTCGTCGGTCCTATCAACGACGGGGAGATCGAGACACCAATCGACGAGGTTGGACTTTTGGAGAGGTTTTAGAGTTTGGATCCCCCGAGGTTCGGCGGCCGAGGAGGGCCGGAGGTATTAGAGACTTGGTTTGCAGGAATTGACAAACTCACGGAGGAGGCTATTACGAGCCGGTTGGCGCCGGGGGCGGCTACTCGGTCGATTGCTTCAGATTCGAACCGGAGTTCGGATTGACCCGATATCTGATTTACGGTGTCTGGCGATGTACCGGACATTTCCGCGGAAAATATTTTTGGGGCGGGGGTTGCCGTCGGACGATTTTCGGGGATTTTGGGCGGAGAAAGCGGCTCGGGAGTGACCGGGACTCAGTTGCGGTTTTGAGGAAGATCTGGAGTCGGGGATATAATTTACATTTTTACGTGAAGAAAAATGTTCGGTCGAAATTACGCTTTCGGGCAGTTTTCGGGCTCGGGGCGAGCCAATCTGTGACACTTGGCGAAATGTGATTAGTGGAAAGTATTGGACTTGGTCTCTTGTTATTTCTAGTGATTATGATTCACTATGATGTCAAAAAGGATGTCATGTGCAAAGCACATGACTTATTATTACAAGACTTAAGTTTTGGCAGTCTTCAGCGTCCATAGTCTTGGACGCAACCCAACGCGCCGCGGCGTGGGTTTCAGCAGGTGGCCCGAGACCTCAATAGCGACAGCGGCTTCAGCCACCCCCTCCACCATAGCAGCTCGAGCAGGACAAGTTTTTCGTAGTGAGGGAGGCCCTAGTTATCGGGAGGACCTAGTCGGCGGTCAGTACCGGCCGGCCAGGAGGCTCGAGTCGGCGGGGAGTTACTGCAGGTACTTTATTTCGAATAAGGTGTCGGTTCATGCATTATTTGATATAGGAGCATCTGTTTCCATTGTAACATAGAAAAGTGTTACATTTCTGCATCTGTCTGTTAGTACCTTGCCTCAAACGCATTTAGTAAAAACTGCTGGGAGTCAGTTTCTGTTTTCCAATGAGATGGATCGGGGCTGTACGATATCTGTAGGCGGACATTTGACAGTATCGGATTTGTTGGTTTTAGACACGCCGAACTATGATTTTATTCTTGGGATGGACTGGTTATCCAAGAAGTGCATGCACATTGATTGTGCAACCCGTACCATTATGGTTTACGGAGAGGTACTACCTCTCACGACTCGGCCCGGTTTGACTATCGCGCGACGCGATGCAGTGTTGCAGATTATGGATCATCTGTCGATAGTTGGTGTTTGGGGAAAGTTATGGTCTGAATGAGGCTGGTACTAGGTTGTAGTTAGATAGTTTGCATTGGTTCGAGATTTTCCGCAGGTATTTCCGGAGGAGTTGCCAGGATTACCATAAGAGCGGGGAATTGTGTTTGACACCCACCTGCAGTCGGGTACTGCTCCGATATTTATTCCTCCTTATCGGATGCCTATTTCGAGATGCGGGAGTAGAAGAAGCAAGCTGGAGGAATTACGGCAAAAGAGTTTCGTCCGACCGAGCACTTCAGCGTGGGGTGCTCTGGTTTTGTTTGTTAAGAAGAATGATGGGACACTCTGACTTTGTATTGATTACAGACGGTTGAATGCTCTTATTGGGAAGAATAAGTATCCGTTACGAGGATTAACGATCTTTTTGATCAACTTTGGGGATTGAGGTTTTCTCAAAGATTGATCTACGATCCGGGTATTTTCAGCTTAGAGTGAAGGAAGAGGATATACCTAAGACTGCTTTCCGCACCCGATTTGGACACTTAGAGATTACGGTCATGCCATTTGGGCTGACCAATGCTCGGTAGCATTCTTGGATCGATGCATCGGGTGTTACGACCGTACTTGGACTCATTTGTGGTGGTTTTATTGATGATATTTGATATATTCTCGGGGTGAGGATTCGCATCGGGATCATCGAGGATAGTTACTGAGACACTTTGGGAACATCAGCTTTATGCTAAATTCTCAAAGTGTGAGTTACTGATTCGGGAAGTCACTTTTAAGGACACATTATTTCGAGCATGGGCTGTCTGTGGACCCGAGAGAAGGTGAGGCGATTCAGGACTGGAAACAACCTACCACGGCACGGGAGATCAAGAGCTCCCTGGGGTTAGTAGGATATTATCGGAGATTCGTACCGGGGTTTTCTATTCTGGCATCTCCGCTCACGCAGTTGACCAAGAAGGGTCAACCGTTTATCTGGTCTGATAGGTGTGAGTAGAATTTTCAGGAGTTGAAGCGGCAGTTGACTAACGCTCCGATTCTGACTCTTCCAGATCCGAACTTACCGTATGTGAATTATACGGATGCTTCCACGTCTGGTTTGGGATGTGTGTTGGCGCAGGAGCGTTTTGTGGTAGCTTATGGGTCGAGGCAGCTGCGACCGCATGAGCTGAACTGACTGACACATGATCTGGAGTTGGCTGCAGTGATTTATGCGTTGAATCATTGGAGACATTATCTGTTTGATAATAAATTTCAGATTCTTACCGACCATAAGAGTCTGAAATATCTGTTTACGCAAAAGGAGCTTAATTTGAGGCAGCGCAGATGGCTCGAATACATTAAGGACTATGGTTGTTGTATCGAGTACATCTCTGGCACGGGCAACACGGTTGCCGATGCCTTGGGCAGGAAGTATACCGGCTTAATTAAGGGAGGAAATGTTGGGGACTGATCGAGGAAAGTGATCGCGTGCCTTTGGCACAGTGGCGGCTACGGGAGCGTGCTCAGGTTATTACACTTATTATACATTCTGAGTGGCTTGATAGGATGCGCGAAGTGCAAGGTAGAGATTTGGTATTGAAGAAGTTATCTGGGGAAGATAAGGGTTTATGTATTACCGACGTTTCAGTATAGGCAGGGATCGCTATACTTACGAGACCGCCTTTGTGTATCGAGAGGATCGGGAGTTACGGAATGATATTTTGAGGGCACACTCGGCGGTGTGAGCATCGGGAACCGGCGAGGACTTTCGACCTTTGCCACGACACGGTTTCATCATGATGCTATCTGGGTTTTTTTGTGGATCGGCTGACAAAGTGCGTACACTTTCTGCCTATTCGGGTCACAGACCCTCTGGAGAAGCTTGCCCGGCTTTACATCAGGGAGATTGTACGTTTACATGGAGCACCAGACTCCATTGAATCTGACCGTGATCCGTGTTTTGCACAGTTACGGATTGCTTTTCATGAAGCATTGGGCACGCGACTCCATCCGAATACTGACTTATCACCCACCGACGGACGGGCGGTCGGAGTGGGTGATTCGATATTGGAGGATATCTTTGTGAATCATGCTTTGGATTTTGGAGGAGTTTGGGACCAGCGATTACTTTGATAGAGTTCTCGTACAACAATTGCTATCAGACTACGTTTGACATGTGCACCATATGAGGTGTTGTACGGGAGGAGGTGTATGACACCATACTGTTGGACAGATGCGTCTGATGGGGTTAAGCTGGGACCCGAGTTTTTTTTTGAGAGGAGACTAGGCGAAGATCAGATTGTTATAGGCGCGGATTAAAACCGCGAATGACTACACCACTGTTTGTACGAACCGTCGCCGTAGGGCTCTGGAATCTGAGTTTGGTAATAGAATTTGATTGGAGATAGCACCGTTCAGAGGAACAATAAGATGTGATAGGCGGAGTGTGAGTTACCCCGAGTTGTATCGGTTATTATGAGTTTCCAGAGTAAGTTGTTAGGTTGGCTTTACCCCCCCC
The DNA here is from genome assembly GCA_024586325.1 of Stellera chamaejasme. Taxonomy (NCBI): domain Eukaryota; kingdom Viridiplantae; phylum Streptophyta; class Magnoliopsida; order Malvales; family Thymelaeaceae; genus Stellera; species Stellera chamaejasme. The sequence goes on along the minus strand of CM044985.1, from coordinate 7,366,341 downwards.
CAACTGTTTCTGTTTTATGTGGTATCTTCCAGGATAGCCTGTTGTGGATCGGTTAGATTTAGGTTCGGTACTGTCTGGGGTTGTCTGGTAGAAATACCGGCAACTGACTCGGGGTGCAATAAGATGCACCCGGAGGGTGGGACGCCGTGAGGCTCTGTATGGTAGTCTAAACTACCACTCCCGCCGCACCAGTACGGTGGTCCGATTGTTCTGGGTTAGAGGAATGTTTGTATATTCTGGTTGGTAGTGTCACTGTCTGGTTGGTTCGAGCTACTCTTGGAGGACCAAGAGTTCTAAGGGGAGAATGTTACGGTCACCCCGAGCGGGTTGCGACCGGGTGACCCGGGGCTCCGGTTTTGGCCTGCGGGTCACGTTTTTCGGCGTTCAGACGGCTCCCGAGCCCTATCCGAGTATCATTTTGGCGAACCCTTCCGTATTTGAGGTCGTGTGGGTCCCCCGGTCGTTTCCGCCGAAAATATTTTTCTGGCGCCGGGGGGTTGTCGGGGTCGCCTCGGGACGTACAGCGGGCTCGGTAGCGCTCTTGAGATCTCAGTTTGAGAAGCCGTTTGTAGTTTTGGAGTCGTGGAGACGTCCCCGTGATGGTTGTGGAGTTTAATATTTGGGGCGGGACGTTCGGTTCCGGGCGACTCCCGGGGCTCGGGACGGGAATCCCGGGGCTCGGGATGGAAATGTTCTGACGGCTTTTGGGTAAGTTGGGTTATAATTTAAGATGGAATTTATGGGAATTTTTATAGAATTTTGGAGTGACGGAATTTCGGTTCAGGTTCTCACGCTCGCACGTCGGGTTACGGTTCGGGTTCGGCGAGCTCGGTAGGACACTCCGGAAGGGCAAATGAATTTCTGAAAAATGTTCTGTGCATGTTATAATATTCTGAAGGTTGTGTCCAAGTTTCGTTAATTTTGGAATTCGGTAATTATTTTTGGACAAAAAGAATTGGAACTTTCGGAGAAATTGGGAGTTAAATTAGTAATTGGCCACAAAAATTAAACGTATTCAGCATGGGCAGCAGCAGGCCATTTCGGCAGCTTGTGTGTGTGTGTGAGTGATAAGGGACACTTGTCCCTTTTTGATTTAAGAGAGAAAAAGGAAGGATATATATATAAAGGGTTTGGTAATTTCATAAAATGAAATTATTTCATTTCTTCTTCTTTCTTCCTTCTCCTCTCTCTGCCGAAACCATGTTCAGCCATGGCTACTGTTCACCAAGCTTCTCCTTCTTCATATTTGGCAAGGAATCAACAAGGTTTTGGTGCAAATCATTGGTAAGTTTCTCCTCTTCTTCTCTTTGTAAGGTTGGAAGCATGAATTTGGATGGAAAATGGGTTTAGAGAGGATTTTGTGTTTGTTCTTTGCTATGAGTTTTGATGATCCTCTTGCTTCCAAATTTTAGTATGTTATTCTTGGGCTTGAGAGGAGTAAGAATCTATGGTTGGATTTTGGAAAAACTCCTTAGTTTGAAGAAACCTTAAATGCCGAATTATTGATGTGTAAATTCGAGCTCTTCAGTGCGGCCACGAAATATGTGCGCGGAGCTTGCGCGCAGGTTGTGCACAGCCTTGCTGCGCAGCGCCTTGCGCAGATTGTGTGCAGCCTTGTGCGCAGGCAGCTTGTTGTGCGCAGTTGTGCATCAGCCTTGCATGCGCTGACCTTGCGCTGAGCACAACCTTGCGCATGCTTTGTGAGTTAACTTGTGCGCAGTTGGCTTGCGCACGCACGAGTTGTGCACATGCCAAAACTCACCCAAGAAGAACTTAGATATGAAGAGAAGTAAGTTTCGATGAAGGGAAGACTAATTTTGGTTGAAACATCATTTTCGGACAATGGTAGGAAAAGTTAGTTTTATACGAGTTTTCCGGGAAAGGTGTCCGGAATGTGGGTTTAAAGGTTGAAATGGGTTTGGTGGTGTATGATTAACAATGTTCAGGCTCGGTTTGTAAAACCGGGCTTTCTGTGGAATTTTTCGGGAAGTGCGGGTTTGCGCGGAAATTGTTTTCTGGGGTTTGTTTGGATGTGTTCTGATCCAACTATGGTTGTCTGACTTGATTACTGCGTTGGTGGAGTAGCGCGGACCCGTAGGAGCCAAGTTGTGCATTTCGGATCGGGAGTCGGGATTTTCCGAGTGTTGGGCTGCGGGCGGCATTTACGAGGTAAGGGCTTAATTTGGTAAAATGTACGTTTGTTCTGTTTCAAGGCCGGATGACCTTAGAGGCCCGGGTTCCTATTACATTACGTATATGGTTATCGGGTAATGTTATTTCTGTTTATGTTTATGTATTCTTGTTATTATTATATGTTACATTACGTGTCCGCCTTTGAAGGGGTGCCGACATTCTGCGTATCCGCGCGAGTGCCGATACTTACATTACGTGTCCGCCGAAGGTGCCGACATTCTGCGTATCCGCATCGAGTGCCCGCGTGTCCGCCGAAGGGTGCCGACATTCTGCGTATCCGCATCGAGTGCCGATACATTACGTGACCCTACGGACGGTTTGGGGCTCGCGACCCGGCCGGTACCGTGCTTACATTGCATTACGATCTGTATATTGACCTCTGTTGAGGGCTGTCGTTCTGAGTCGTTACGGCGGTTGGACCGCATATGTTGGTTTCGATTTTCGTTATATTTTATGCTTATATGTACATGCATATGTTGTGATATTCTGTTTTGCGAGTTGATTGTTGCCACGTGGGCAAACCGCACTTTACCTTAAGCCCTTACGAGTCCTTTCGAGGACTCACCCTTTTATTTGTTTACCATCTTTCAGCGATCGACAAGCAACCAGCGGAATAGAGATCCGCGGTGCTTCCGGACATCTCAGGTTATGTAGCGGCGGTACCACGTGCGGGAATTCTTGAGCGAGAGGCTTCGATTCCGCACTTAGGTATATATATATATAGGATTTTGTTTAATGGCTCTGTAGTAGAATCGCATGCATATAGATCAGATCATGGTTTTGTATATGTGTCTATATCTGGAATATATTACGCTTTATCTGTCTTACGTGTCGCGGGCGGAGCCTGACTTGCTTACATCGGAATTGCTATATTATGGATTTGGTACTTGTGTTGTGGCGATGATTGAAATGGGATATACCATGAAGCGCTTGTGTGGTGAAAGTTGGATTATTCGTATACTTGCCTTGCATGAGTATTTAGGTTGCTAGTTGTTACTTGACGGTTTTGTTTGGAGCTCGATGCTCCGTTGCCACGCTTTCCGCCGTAATTCCTGTTTCCGGCGTCGCGGCCGGCTCCGCCTCCGCAACCGGGCGGGGTGGTTAGCGGCAACGGTGGTACGTGCGAGAATCTTCGATCTTGGAGTTTCTCCTAGATTCCGCACTTAGGTATTCTGAGGTTCGGCTCTGTAGATGTATGTGCATACATGTCATTTGTTGGATCATGTTATGTATCTTAGATACATTACGCCTATGTATATGCATTATGGATATTACAGTAGGACCGGGGACTCGCTCATGACAGTGGAAGGCGGGACCTGGGATGTGATCATATTCTGATGTGTTAGGCACATTCTGTATCTATGTGTTTCTGAGAAGTTATGTATGATGTTATCCATGAACTATATGTTTGGTGATGGTGGAGTACTCGCCTATTTCAGTGGGGCGGGGCTCGCCATGGATAGTTAGGGTTATACTGTATACTTGCCATGTTTGAGAATTGTAGGTTGCGGGTCGGAACACGACCGAAAAATATGGGCGCATAACTCTGTCTGCATACTCAGTGTGCAAAATGTTTTCAGCACCGGGCCTTCGATTTTGACCAAACCTCCCATTATTGCTAAACTTCACATCATCCCCTAAACTTAAATAAAATAAACACTAAAACCTCAAAACCTCTTGTACTACTATATTGCTCCACCACCATTCCCAACCACCGCCTCCCTAGTCGCGGTCACCCTCTCCACCGAACAAGAGTAGCAAGGATCGAATCAATACCTCTATTACTTAAATTCCTTCAAGAACAATTTCCTCCTCGTCTACTCTCTCATGATGGGTACAGTACTTCCTACTCTTCTTTTCTTCTTAGCACTACGTAGTTAGTATAACGTTGTAACGAGCCTAGTAACGCATAGCCCGTTGCCAAGGGTAAAAAAGATCAAACGCTGGATACGGGCATCTCGTAACCATTCTCACCACCTTTTGAGCTGGTAATGGCCTGTTGATGCCCTAGCCCATTACCAAGCTGGTAACGCCCCAGGGCATCACCAGGCCATTACCAGCTCTGACAAACCACCTGACAGAATTTTTGGTTTCCCAGGTTATCTCACTGATTGAGGGAGTATGATTTAGTGGGTCATTAGGCTAGTGAATGGGTTTATAAGAGGCACGTTGCGTGAATGGGCTTCTTATATAATACTCCTTCCATCCCGTTTTGTTTTTTTTTGAAACGTTTCGTTTGGGCACAAATTTTAAGAAAATGAACCCTTCCTTGAATACCCCTCCTGAACTCCACGTCTTCACCCTCTCTTTCTTTTTTCTCTGTATGTTCTCTCTCATTCTAAAGAAGATTTCATCTAATTATTTCCTTAATTTTGATGGATTTCTCTTTTAATCGGGGAAAACAACCATACAAAATGAAAAGAAGAAACACAAACGAACAAATAGAGATTCGTTTATGCATATAGCATATATTGGCGGACATAAAAGCGTGTGTCTGTTTCTAGAGTCTTTTCCGGTGAGGGCCGGTCATCTTCATCATGAACTCTTCATCATCTGTCGGCCATCTTCCACCCGGTTTTTGTTTCGATCGTTGATTAGCGAGTTGCACAAATTTCCGCAAGCCGTCATTGATCGGAATAGATACACCGTTAAAGGATCGGTTTCATCGTCATCGAACGGATCTCTCCCACACCGACTGTCGTTGCTCTTCTCCTCTCGCTAGCAAAGGATACTAGTTTGACAGGGGCTGATTTTTTGGATTATGGGTGATAATGAAGGAGGAAGATGAAGAGAGAAGCCATTAAAGAATATTGAAGGAGATTCAAGGCTATGTAATTACTAATGGAAGATTTGGCTAGATGTGAAGGTGATTGAGGAAGGCAAAGTTGAATTTTGAAGCAAGGGAGAGAGGAGAGTGAAAAAGTATGGCAAGAAATAGAGAGAAAATGGGTAGATGATATGAGCATGCGCGTGGAGGTTAAGGGAGGAGTGTATGGTTAAATTGGTAAATGTAGATGTAAAAAGTTTCTATAAGGAAACGTTTCAATAATTTAGGGACAACCCAATAAAAACAGTGTTTCAAAAATTTAGGGATGAGGGGAATATGTTAATGGTCTTGATAAGACAATTGGACTGTTGGCTCACTTTGGGGCCATATACGAATTTAAGTGAATATTTTTTTCATTATCATAATTCATAATCAAATTGTTAATTTCGGATTATCCAAGTGTTGTAACTACAATCTTCACAAGATTTGTTCTTCGAAAGAGTTGCAACTTGCAACCTAGCTATTAAGAGTTCTGACTTTCCTTCCATTCTAAATACTAGTATATGATAAGAGGGTGTGTCCATTGGCAGGCTAGCGTGGGACCAGACCATAGAAATTTGTTAGCATTTCATTTTCTTCTTCTGCCTCCATCCACCCTCAGGACCCTCAGTTCAAAAGTCGTCTTTCATTAGGTGGAAGCCTTAGACTATTATTGTGTTTGATGAAGATAGCTGCAGGTTCCAGATATAGCCATAGCTAGCTATCGAATCCTATTTTTTGTTGAAAGACAATTAATTTTTCTAGTTTTAGGCCGAATTCGAAATCTTATTTACCTTGTCACTCAACTCCAATAACAGTTGGTCGCTAGCCATCTAATCCTAAAAAGTACTCTCTCTGTCTCAAAATTATTGAAACACTTTCCTTATTGGACTGTCTCTAAATTATTAAAACATTTTCCTTTTTTAGTAAACTTTTGTACATGAATTTACTCAATTATCCCTCATCACTCTCTTCCATCTACCAAGTCAACTCAAAATCAACTCCACCTAAAACAGTGTATCCAGTCAAAACGTTTCAAAAATAATAGAACGAATGGAGTATAATAATTAATAATGCATGGAAACAGCTAATGAACACAAACAAATGATTGATGGAGAGGGAAGAGGGTGCAAAATTAATATGCATGCAAAATCACACTAAAAACCAATCTTGTCTTGTCACGGGAATCGACTGCTCTCAATTCTTCTTTTTTTTGTTCCTTTTGAATGAGAACAATTAGGCTCACTTCAACAGGAAATTTTGGGAATTTTTTTTTCCTATTTTTTAAAAAATTTTAATACACAAAATAATCTTAAATTCATTAATTTAATATCATTTTTATAAAATAATATTATTTTTCAAATTTCTCTACCCACATATATTTAATCCATCAATAAAAAACACATCCCTAAATTTCTCAATTTTCTTTCACATTTCAACCGAACTAAGCCAAGGGGAAGACTTCAGTGAGTGAGTGATCCAGTGAATATATAGAATAGGTGGCTCAGAACCACCTCCCATTTTTAGGAGTTCAATTTCCAAAGATAGAGTTGGATATCTCCAATATATATATATACCCAAAATTCACCGATTTAAATTTTTGTTCTCTCTAACAAAAATAATATTCTCTCCGTCCCAAATAGGTTGTCACTTTTATTTTTTAGTGTAGATTAAAATTGTCTTTAAGCATTAACTCATTTTACATAAACTTGCAACACATCCAATTTCTAACTCATCTCAACCCACTCCCCAAACTCTTTAAGTGAATGTATTAGGGTGCTTCAAAGTTAAAGATTTGTTGGTGAATTATCAAAAAAAATTCACCTCATATTCACCATGAATTTGGAGATTATTCGGACATCTTCCAATTCACGCCCAAGTGAATCTCTCAAATTCACGTGAAAATGTTTTTTGATGCCCGTGCTCCAAGTTTCTTTATCTCCATTGGCTGGTCAATTATGTCAAACTGGAGACGCGTGGAACTCCCACCCCCACCATTTTTAATTGTATGTTTAAGGGGGTATTTGTTGGGTTTCTGTTTTTCATCCATGATTTACCCAAAAGTCACCAAATTTTTTTTACCTCCCACTCAAGTTTGAGCCCCCCTATTGTAAGGGTAAAAATGCAGTAAAATAAAATAAAAGTGGGAAAATATCATTTTATCTGGGATAAAAATATTTTGATGTTGTAACAACCCACTTGAGACCGAGGGAATACGTTTTCTTTTTTGGCTTATCCAAACAAAATTGATACATTAATCCCTAAAAAAACATTTTTCATCAATTTTACGACCTTATTACCCCATTTTCACTTTCCACATAAAAATGTTAATTTTATCTTGTATGTCTACCTTATCTTATTATTTTCTAGTTAATAATATTGTTTAATCTTAATCTATTTCTAATCAAACATATCAGTTTTAATGAGTTCATGAAATGAGTTGTGAGGCCATGAACAACGGGAGCGGAAGAGGACAGATAAGGAAGGTGCCTCCCCTTGAGCGGAGCTCAATTCCGACAAGAAGTTGGACAGAACAGTGGCACGTGGACGCGAACGATGACATCAGCGCCGATCTGCCCAGTACAAGCCGCCACATCACCACCGCCCGATCCGTACCACACCAACATGGCAGTGGTGGGTCCCATTCTCGTTAGGGAATATACGGCCGGCAACGAAGCATCTTGCCTACGCGGATATTCGAATATGCTTCTGCGCGCCGTGCACCCCGAATTATTAGTGGCTTTCATTTCAAAATTGCGGGACCACCCTTAATCTAGACCGTATTGACGGAAATACCCTCCACGTTAACCAGACTAATACTCTTTCGGTCCAACAAAAAAAATGATACATTTAAATAGATACGGAGATATAAAAAATGTTATTACTATAGAGTAAAAATGTAAAATAAAGATATAAGACAAAAGTATTTTTTTTGAGTGAAAAGAGAAATGAAGGATAATAAGGTAAAGTTTATATAAAAATGTTTCATTTTTAAGAAATGTATTCATTTTACTGAAACTACCCAGAAAGCCAGAGTTATTTTTTGTCAAGCTAGAGCTACAATTTCAATTTTATTACTTCTTTTATTCGTTTTAAACTGGAACATTTTTCTTTTTTAATTGTCTCTTAATAATTAAAATATTTTCATTTATAGTAATTTTTACTTTTTAGTTTTACCATTTTATCTTTTTTTGAAACTTTCGGTTCCACTTTTTTATATTTTATGAGATATGAATATATATGTCAAAATTCATCAATTCCACACTCAACTTAATCTTTGGGCTAAAACCATTTTACTTTTATTAAAAAAAGGGGATGAAGGCTGAGTCATCTCTCACAAAATCATGCCCCATAATTAATTTAAGGCCGACGTGATGGTACATGCATGAACTCGTCCTCAAACATATTTAATCCAACATCATCATAGTAGTAGAAGTATTATTTTTCCATTACATAACTTGCAACATCAGTAAAAATTAAAGAATATCCCTAGCATATTCCGGAAACATAATGTTTTTTTTTTAAAAAAAAATTTGTTGATTAAGCCGGGAAACATAATGTTAAGTAGTGTCATCAGTACGAATTTATGATGGTTTTTGCAATATAAAACATAGTTCAGTGGCATATTTGTTCCAACTTAGGAAGTTTAGGTGTTCGTTCGTACATTTTGCCTGCAGTTTACTAGGCACCCTGCACGCCGTTAAGTACAAGGGCAATCTAGTCATTGCACCACATCAGAGAGCAGGTAAAAAAGAAAGAAAGATAACTACCCAGTAATTATGGGCAATACTGGAATTTGACTCATTATATAGTATCATTAACGTCGAGCTTAAGAACCCTCCCGTCAGCTTTGCAACTTCATTGCACGCGTAGTCGCGGCGTACGCGGAAGCCGTGCTTGCTTGCGTTTCTCCTAAGGAACTGAAGCAGATTAGCTCAGATAGAGAGAAAAAAAAAAGGAGCGAAATTTTTCCGGTGGAAGGTCGGGAGTTTTATCGGACGACGGAAATCCAGCCGACGATCTGGTGAGTTGGATGAGCTCAGTTAAACCTTCAAAGTAGACCAAAAAAGGGGGGCGGGGGTTTTTTTTGTTGTTGTTGCCCTTTCTGTTTTCCCCCTCTGCTTCTTCAGCAGCTGAATGAAATCCATTTCATGAGAAATTGGCTCTCGTGCCATGGATTTTCAGCACTCCTTTTTCAGGTTTCCTTTTTCTGTGAAAAAATGGCTTCTTTCTGCAATTTATGGCGAAAATTTGCGTTTTTCAATAAGCGGCACGTGTCCATACCGGTCTTTGACTAATGGGTCCGCTAGCGTGCTGTAAGGGGATTTGACAAATCGGTTGTTGTTTCTAGAAATTCTGTGAATCGGAAGACCTATGTATTGGTTTTCATTTTATGGGTTCCTTGAAATTGCACCAGCTCTTGCAATTGGTGAAGATTGTTATGTTGAGTTGAGTCTCTTCCCGGCAGGACTCTTAGTTCAAACATTGATTCTGACTGCTTGTCTTTTTTCTGGGCTTTCACTTCGGTTCTAATAAATTCAGGAGCATTGAAGTTGACGCCTTCTCCTACAGAACTTGAAAGTTGAATTCTGAATTCAATCTGGAATTTTAAAGGGTCTCCTCTTAGATTCGGTTGGATCATCTAAGTCCTATGTACTGGAGTTTCTGATATGTTGTTGCTGATGGTAGTGTCTTGCTTAGCTCTTATTCGCTTGATCAGATCTGTTTTATTGTTTTTGGTGTTATAAGTTGTGCTCGGCTGAATTGATTACAATCTTACACTACCTTTGTTCTTTTGTTGATTATCCAGTTTGCTGTTTTCTGGGTTTAGAGGGGGAGTTGAAATTTACTTCCTGGCAGTTCTGTGGGAGGACAGAAAGTTTCATGGGTCAGATGCCAGAATCACAGACAGGGGAGAGTAAAGGGAAGCCTCTTGGTATCAGGTTATTGGAATATATAAAAGGATCGAACCTTTCGTATGGAACCCATCAAGCTATTGTCTTGATTGTTACATTCTTGGCTTACACAAGCTACCATGCTACTAGGAAAACAACTAGCATTGTTAAGAGTGCCCTTGATCCCCAATCAACAGATAAGGGTTTGAAGTTTTCGCTTACAGAACGTTTTATTAATGGACCAGCTGACAGCAAAAGATTGTCTTGGGTGCTTGGTGATGGTTGGTCTCCGTTTGATGGTGCCAACGGCACAGCATTGCTCGGCGATATTGATTTGGCGTTCCTTGGAGTTTATGCTATTGGAATGTTCTTCTCTGGGCACATTGGTGATAGAATGAATTTAAGGATCTTTTTAACTGTGGGAATGATTGGTACCGGTTTGTTTACTTCGCTATTTGGTGTTGGATATTGGTTCAAAATCCATAGTTTCTCCTTCTTTCTCATAGTGCAAATGCTGGCCGGTTTATTCCAATCAACTGGATGGCCTTCAGTTGTTGCAGTTGTTGGTAACTGGTTTGGGAAGAAAAAGAGAGGACTTATAATGGGTATATGGAATGCCCATACTTCTATTGGTAACATCACTGGCTCGTTAATCGCTGCTGTGATGCTTAAATATGGATGGGGTTGGTCTTTTGTCATTCCCGGTCTCATGATTGCTCTCGTTGGCATGCTGGTGTTTCTTCTGCTGCCAGTGAGCCCTGAGTCTGTTGGAGTTGAGACTGAAGAAGATGAATTGCATTCTCCAAAGAAATCTGCAGTGACTGCACCTTTATTGAGGTCAAACAGTCCGGTTCAGGAAAATGCTGTTGGGTTCATAGAAGCCTGGAAGATCCCTGGAGTTGCGCCTTTCGCTCTTTGCCTCTTCTTCGCTAAATTGGTCTGCTACACGTTCCTCTACTGGCTTCCCTTCTACATTAGCCATACAGGTACCCTCTACATTCTTTACTTCATGGTTTTATTTAAAGTGATACTATAAAGGCTCAAACTTTAGTGTGACATCTGCATTTTTGTTCTGAACTTTCATTCCATATGCTGTGATTACTTAGTTTTCTTTATATTTGTTGATTTTATAGCCATTGAGGGGAAGTATCTGTCAAGTGAGACTGCTGGAACCTTGTCCACCTTGTTCGATGTTGGAGGTGTTATTGGCGGGATCTTGGCTGGACACATATCGGATAGGCTAGAAGCGAGAGCTATAACAGCAGCAAGTTTTACATACTGTGCCATCCCTGCTCTCTACTTCTATCGTAGTTATGGACACATTTCTTTGACGCTAAATGTTGTCTTCATGTTCATCACTGGCATATTTGTGAACGGGCCTTATGCCCTTATTACAACTGCAGTCTCTGCCGACCTAGGAACCCACAGCTCGCTGAGAGGGAACTCCAGGGCACTGGCAACGGTGACAGCAATCATAGATGGAACCGGATCTCTAGGAGCAGCAATCGGGCCACTGTTAACTGGTTACATTTCGACAAAGAGCTGGAGTGCAGTGTTCACAATGCTCATGGGATCAGCCCTGGTCGCGGGCCTGCTTTTGACAAGGCTTGTCGTGACTGAAGTTACTTCAAAGCTGCGTGAATCGAGGACTGAAGCTCGGCCTGAGGATGTGATTGTTTGATCTTCGGTGCGAGCACTGCAGCAGCAGTATGTCAATATACTATGTAATGTGTAATCCTCTGGGTTGAAATGAGGGGAAGATCCCTTTGATTTGAGGGCAGGCTCTACTATCATACCGTGACAAGCAAGCAAGCAAGCACAATTAGAGAAGGATTTTTTTTATTCCTGTAAATGATTTGTGTGTTGTATGGAACTGGTCATCACCCAAATGGTGATTCCTCACAGAGTATTGATACCAAATTCCTTTATGTATCATTCTTCTCAAGAGAGAAATAGGCTTGTGAATATTGAATATATTAAGAACAATTAGTACTACAGTTCTTAATCCAAATAGGAAGGGTTTCTGGAGGAAGGACACTTGTTGTACTTCTATCTTAGGCATTGCCTTTCTGGAGTGTCAAAGTAGCACTAAACTCTAGCAACTTCTGGATCAACTACAATTGTTTACCATCACAATATGACATGATACAAGCAATTCACCAAATTTTATGTAACAAGGTTGTGTTCATTTAGAAATATTTTAGGAAAATGTTTGAGTTAGTTTGGGCTTTTAAAAAGTAAAGAGGTAAAACTAGAAGGAAAGTATAAATTTGAAAAGTTTTGAGAAATAGTCAAGTCGGCCCCAACGCCTTTCCGGACCCCAGCCAGCTCCAAGGCTTTTACTCGACCCGGCCAAATTTATAAAGGCTCTAATGCCCCACTATCTTGGCCCGAGCTTTCCCCAAATACTACAACTCGGGAAGTGTCAAACGGATCCCTTCACCTCCCGTCATTACTCACAAGTTGAGCATTCCGACCGACGCCAAGCCGGGCCATAGGAGAAGGCGTCAATATGGAAAGAAGGGCGGCCATCCAGTGCGAAGTGGAGAGGCTCTAGCGGCGGGCTTCATCGTTGAAGTTTATTACCCTTTGTGGCTCGCCAATGTAGTTCTTGTAAAGAAAATCGATGGAACGTGGAGAATGTGTATAGACTTCACGGACTGAACAAAGTATGTCCGAAGGACCCTTTCCCTCTCCCTCGTATTGATACATTGGTAGACGCCACTGGGCATGAATTATTATCTTTCATGGATGCGTATAGCGGTTACAATCAAATCTTTATGGAGCCGAGCGACGTAGAAAAAACTGCCTTCATAACCGACTTAGGCATTTTCGGTACAAAATGATGCCCTTCGCCTAAAAACGCCGAGGCAACATACTGCCGCCTCACAACCGAATGTTCGAGAAGCAGATCGGCAGAAATGTTGAAGTATATGTGGATGATATGCTAGTTAAGAGCAAAACGAAGCGAGATCATGTAGATGACCTCCGTGAGACCTTCATCGTTCTTCGGGAGTACAAAATGCGCCTCAACCCTAAAAAGTGTGTGTTTGGGGTCGAATCAGGCAAGTTCCTCGGCTTCCTGATAACCGAGAGGGGAATTGAAGCTAATCCCGATAAGGTGGAAGCTATCCGGGCCATGGAAGTTCCCACTCGGATTAAAGAACTTCAACAGCTTGTTGGGTGCATGGCGTCCCTCGGCCGGTTCCTCTCCAATTCGTCGAAGAGGTGCCTCCCCCTGTTCCGGTTACTTAGAAAGAAGCAGTACGAGTGGACGGCGGAATGTGACGAGGCATTCGCCAAGATTAAGGAGCACTTAGCCCAACTACCCACGCTACATCCGCCCCAACCAGGGGAAACTTTGCTGCTCTACACTTCGACTTCACCAAGCCCGATCTCTCGGGCGAATGAGTAAATGGAGTATGGACAAGAGTTCCACATTGACTTCACGCCCCAAAAGCCATTAAGTCGCGAATGCGCGGCTACGGGGCAAGGCAAGGAAAGGACGAAGCGCCACCGGAAGCGCAAAGATGGGTAGCCTTTGTGGATGGTTCCTCCAATAAAGCCGGGCAGGTGTTGGTGTGATACTCCGAGAAAATATCGAACCGCCCACTCGGCCAGATTGATGTTCCCACTACCAATAATCAAAGGGCGGAATATGAGGCCGCCTTAATGGCCTTGCGATTGGCTAAAATAGTGGGCACTCGCTTTAGAAATCTATTCGATTCGTAGCTCAGAGTGGGCCAATCTGCCGAATCAGACGCGACCAAAGAGCCAAAGATGGAAAAATATCAAAGGTTGGTTGCTCAGCCCAAGTATTTCCAAAGCGTAACGATCACGAAAGTCCCTCGTTGCGAAAATGCCGAGGCCGATGCCCTAGCGCGCCTGGCCGCAGGAACTGAAGAAATCTCAGAAGTATATATTGAGAACCTAGGAGCCCCGTCCATTGAAGGGGAGCAGGTCGGCATCCTCTTCGCCGAAGGGGACTGGCGCGCCCCAATCGCGCATTACCTGGAGACGGGGGAGTTGTTGGAAGATGCCAGAGAGGCACATAAGTTAGTAGTCCAGGCGGCCCGTTTCTATCTCTCCCCTTCAGGCGATCTCTACCGAAAGTCCTTCGGCTTCGACCCGTACTTAAGGTGCCTGGGGGTGGATGAGGCGCAAATCGCCATTGCCGAGGTGCATGAGGGGATATGTGATAATCACCAAGGCCCCGAACTGCTTTACGTAGGCTGAAGAGGGCCGGCTACTTCGGCCAAGTATGAAGGCGGACGTAGAGGCATACATTAAGAAATGTGACAAGTGTCAACGCTTTGCTAACACTCCTGGGAGGCCGCCCGAGCCTGAATTTTCGGGCCAATATTATGCTTAATTTGAAGGATCGAAAATGTACGAACCATTGTTCGAGAAATGAGTACTATGTGATCGGCACTATAGAAGTGTTAACTCCAAACGCTCAAAACATTACACGCAAGCAATAAACCAAAAAGAATAAAAAAAAACTGTGAGGTGAAGCTAGAGGTGCAAAAAAATACTGAATTTGGAGAAATATTAGAAAAACTGAAAATGAAAAAGTTGGGGGATAGTTATGAATTTGATCCCTTGGGGCCTCGTCCCCTTCCTCCTCTTCCTCGGAGTTGTAGTCATAGAAAGCGTTATAAAGGGGCGAGTCCTTGGGGACGCGGTAAGCGGCTCGGCTTGTCGCCGCCTTCTCCTTATCAGGGAGAGACTGAATAGGAGTGAGGTCCAGCCCGGGGAAAACCTCCCCGAACACTTCAACCACGTCGGCGATGGCGAGCCGATACTTCGCCCCCGTGTCCTTAGCCCTCATCTGCTTGTATTGATTACTCTCAAGGAAGGCGGCTTTGGCCTCATCTATTTGGCCGGGGATGCTCCTCTTTAACTCGGCCAACTCTTCCTCGGCCGCTTTCTTAAGATCCCTTTCTTGGGCAAGGGTCTTAGATAGGCCGAGGGACCTAGACTCGCTTCCTCGGCCCGGCGCAACGCCTCGTCTCTTTCGCGGCGAAGAAGCTCGGTCTCCTCCCTGGCCCTCTCAATCTCGGCCCGGGCTTCCTCCATCGCCTCGTCGTCCCGCCCCATTTCCTCGGCACAAATTGAGGCCTAGGCGTTTTTCACAATAAGTGTTCAGCAAGAAAGTTCTTAACAAGTGAGGATTGTTAATGACGAAGGAAAAGACAGACGAGGGAACTTACCCAGTAGAAGCTCCTCCGAGAGCGTGGCTTAATTCGGCCCGCCGGGGCTTGCAGGCGCGCAACGCCTCGACATCCCTCGTTGAGACCATTGACTCCCAATGAGGCGCAACGACTGGGGTTCGAAAGCGCCGAGCCTTCGTTGCCCGGGCCCCGCTCAAGGAGCTTCTCGGCCACAGTGAATGTGAGCTCGCGCAACTTTGGGTCGGCCCGCCGAGCCCTTGGAGGCGAGCCGTGGTGAGACTCGGCTCGCTCAAAGCACATCGGCGGGACGGGGCCGACATACGGGCCGCCGCCGCCTTCTCAAAAGCATCCATGTTTGAACCCGAGGCAGAAATAAGTAAAACGTTAAAAACGTTAGTGAAATCGACCTTCTCAAAGGCCTTACAAGTTAAGATAAATGGATGAGGCGTATCGTCCGAGCCACTCTCGCCGGGCATTTTAATAAAGTCGGGGGCCGCTGACGATGCACCCACCGATGAGGGACTACCTCGGCTAGTGGCAAGCCGATGTGCTTCTTCCAAGTCTCGAACTTCCTCTGGGAGTTCAGCCTGGCCGGCCTCAAGAACGGCCTCCACCGGAAAAGGCCGAGCGAGCCCCTCCTCTCGTAGCTCAATCGAGCCTCGAGCCTCTTGTCCAAAGAGGGTGCTCTCACCAATTGCGTTCATATCCTCGCTCGGGCTCGACCGTCCTCCGTGAGGTCCTAAACCCGGCCGAGCGAGGGGTCTGGACGAAGAAAAACTTCTTCTTCCACCCGTGGTTCGACGTCGGGCCAGGAGTTAGCATTGCGAACGGTGGGCAGTGGTACAATGTCCCCGCCACTCCCACCGACCGAGATCTTGTAGGCGTGGCGGAATAGCCGGGACGTAGGTGGAAGCCCATCGTGAGGCGAAGAGCTTGAAGCCAATGATGTGCCTCCAGAGTTGGGCACCACTGGCTCGGCGCAAGGTCATAAAGCCGAAGCATCAAGTTTCAATTCCCGAGCGGCAGCGCATGCCCATCTCAAGTAAACCGAGTAAACACTAAACTCGTCCGCATTTGGCTTATTCGCCTGTCTCGAGGGGCCGGGACCCTCCAGTCCATGTCCTCGTGGAAAATCTGAACTTTAGCGCCGGTCGGCGCGCCACTTTCCCACCATCTTGGACTCAATGTCGTCGGGGGACTCGGGTAGGGCTTTTTCAACCCTCGGCCTTTTTGACGACGGGCCACTCTCTCTACAAACCTCTTTTCCCGGCGCTTCGACATGCTATGAACTCCGGGAGAGCCAAGGAACGAGCCGAGACGAATCCCCATCGCTGGAATCGTCCGGCCATCTCCCGAGGAGGAACCAATGTAAGAACGAATCGAACTAGAAAAAGAAATCATACCCGAAAATACGTGAAGTTGGAGACGAGCGAGATGGTCGAGCCGGTTGAAAACGGAGAATCGAGGAAAACCGAAAGAAGCCGAAGCGCGAAAGCAAAGAATGTGGAAAGTGAATTTGAAGGCGCAAACTCGTTATTTATAGGCGTCAAAAGCGCGAAGGCACTAACGCGGAGCGACACGTGGTGTAACGGCTACCTTCTTAAGCGTGTCAAGGCGCCTCGTCCTATCCCTCTGACAAGGCGCCTGGGGCTAATGGTGAAATTTTATTAATATCTTTAGTGAAAAAAACAGCATTGATCAATATATTGCTTATGTGCAAGTGCAATGTATGTGCAAGTGCAATGTCCCATTATAAATACATTACCTGGACAATCTTTATTCTATAGTAAAGGAATCGGATTTTGTGTCACTTTATTTGGCAACTTCTATTTACTTTGGGTGTGTTCGTGTAGAAAAGTTTAAGAAGAAAAATTGTGTTTTTGAAAAACACATGAGATATTGAATATGTTGTGATTAATCCGTTTGATTTCTTTACGTTTTCTTTACTTATATATATATATATATATATATATGAAATTTGCTTATCACTTATATTTGCATGGTTTCAAACCGACCTGGACCCAGCTGGCCTGGCCTGCTCATTTTTGGATTCGTTGGTGAAATTGATGTTCCCCAAGTACCATCATTGATTGTGAACGCAAAATCAGGATAATTACTTCTTTAATTAATAATACACTACTATTATTCATAAATTCTATGATTGAAATCATAGAAATAGCAATGCTCTTGCAATTTGAAAATCTCTTCAGCTAGTGAAGATGGTTGTGCTAGAATTATTATATGGGCTAATATGTGTGATATAATACATGTATTATATTTGCAATCATAATATATGTATTATTCTTGCAATCATACGGGCTAATATGTGTGATACACAAAATTGACATGGTAATTCTATATAAATAGACATGTTGGGGGTTCTTAATCAATTTTCCATCTCCTCTGAGCTCCATCGTTAGAGAGCGCGAAAGAGGAACTCGCATGTATTGGTTTAGAAAACCATTGAGCCCAGTCAACCCTGCTTCATTCTTCCGTTACGAATCCAAGTATGTTTCCGGTTCTGCTTTATAATTTAATCTTGATGATTGAGATGAATGATCTTGAGTTTTATTTAGTCCATTTAAAGGTATATATTCAACCTAGTGGTCATGGGCCTAGCTAGCTATAGGAACCGAGATTTGAATTCAGTTTTTCGATTCAGTTTCGGTTTGAGAGCTCAGTTAACCTCTAGATCTCACATGTTTCCTACATCTAACTACTTCACTACCTACCTCAGATCTCATCCACCACAATCCCTCATTAGAATTCATTTGAACCAACGTTGAGTTACAAAGTGTTAGGTGGGTACAATTAAGGTCATTCTTCTTTTCTAATGGAAAATTCATCATCACCTATACTTTCTTGCTACCTGTCTATCTATGTATGCTTCGGGGAGAAAAGAAACTGGAAAAGTTAACCTAGAGTTGAAATTTGTGCATAATTCAATATTTAATTTGAAACCAATTCACCCAACATTTCCTTGCTTTCGTAATCAAAATCTGTGTGCTGCTCACCTCACCACTACCAACTTATCCAACAAGTAAGTGGTTTGTCCTTGTGGACCACTTATTATTAAAAGGAAATTACTGACGGAACCAGGAATTTGAGATCAGGGGGCGGGTGGGTAGTTTAATATATATTGAGTCAATAATGAATGACGGAACCAAAACAAGTAGTACAAAATAAATCCTTCAATCTTTAGACAAATCTCACAAATTAATACACATGAAATACTCAAAGAGGATGTTTGGTTCAAGGATTTTAACAATATGGATTTTCAAAATCCCACAAATTCATAGAATCTTGTGTTTGGTTCATTTTGGAAAATGATTATCCATCATTCTCAAAATCCTAGGATTCTTCACCCTTCACAAATTTTTGGATTCAAAATACCATCAATAATCATGATATTCTTAGAATCCATAGAATTATTATGTTTCAAAAATTTCAATAAAGCTCTTAAACTTTATATTTACACATTTAGTCATTGAATTTTGAAAAATTTACAAAATGGTCCCTATTAAATTACACATTTAGTCCCTAATTTTTTAAAAAATTTATAAAATGGTCCTTTTAAATTACACATTTAGTCCCTGAACTTTTGTAAATTTTACAAAATGGTCTCGATAAAATTATGTGATTAGTCCATAAACTTTTGTAAAAGTTACAAAATGGTCATTGTAAAATTTATATTCCTAGAATCCTTGAACCAAACACAAGATTGTGAGAACAATTATTTCTATTTTTCATCATTGATACTTTCTATATTTTCACAATCCACGGATTTTTAGAATCCGCGAACCAAACGCCTTCAAAATTCAACACGACGTTCTTTCAGATTTCTAAAATCGTCAACTAGTGAATCTAAATCAAAAGTCTCTGCAAGACCCCTCTCAATATATAGTTGCATGCTATCTGCAAGAAAATCATTGTGCATCTTGTTGCGCAATCTATTCTTCAGAATTTTCATAGTAGAAAAAGCATGTTCAGTGGTAGCTGTAGACACAGGTAAAGTCAATACCAAACGAATCAATCTATCAACAAGGAAGTAGTAATTTGATAAGGACCGGCTTGTAAATAAGCTCTTCTTACCTCATCACGTTCATTAGCAGACACTTTCCAAATAGGATCACGAACTATGAAATAATCCTTAGAAGTTGAAGCACTTGGAGCAGTATTTTGCTGTGGAATTCTATCATATTCTTTAACCTCTTCCTCAATTCTTAAAACTTGATCACTTTTAGATGATTGGTTTTGATCTTCACTTTCGGTTGTAGCTTTCTTTTTAAAGAAAGCAGATAGTTTCCTTTGCTTGTTAGACATAACTGAAAATAATATTTAAGCAATCAATTTAAAATTACTACAAACGAATGATAACATAACAATTAAATTAGCATTTATACATTGTGTAATTAAAAAAACTTCAAAACAAGAATTCAATTAGAATTAGGAATTAAACTTGTAATTTTATTTTTACTCCAATTAAACTATTAACTAGGTTCCTTACTTCCTAGAAACTAAGAAACATGAAGACCTAATAAATAAATACAACTTTTACTTCCTAGAAACTAAGAAACATGAATACCTAATAAATAAATACAACTTGTAACAATTAAACTATTAACTAGATAGTAGTTTCATACTTCCTAAAAACTAGAAACGTGAATTGGGAAGAAGGAAACAAAATACTATTAAATAAATTCAACTTGTTTTTCACCTAATTGGGAAGAAAAAAACAAAATACTTAATAAATAAATACATTAATAAATTAAAGGAAAAAACAACATTTACCTAAGGAGCAGCAGATGCTTGAGCTTCTTCTGTTCTGCTTTCTAAAGTGTCAAATGGATTGGTGGAAGGTTTGTGGAAAGGGGATATGTATGGTAGGGTTATATTTGGAGTGAGTTTTGGACTTATAAATTGATTAATAATTTATTGAATTAGGCTGAATTTAAACTTTTGAATGAGTTTAAATTTTTTTGGGCTGAATTGAGGCGGCTAGTGGGCATATTATTATACTAATCCTAAAAATATATACTATATACCCTATACCCCAAACTAATTGGGGATGGCAGCTGCCCCCTGTCAACATACACCTCCGTCCATGAATTATTGGTGAATCAAATCCCATTGTCCCAATCACCCACACCCAAACCTATCACCCTCAATGGATTTTAGAGGAACACGCCACAACTACAATTGCTCAAGTCGGACTACTCTTTGTTGTTCTTTAAAGACTCTAAAACCCCATTCATCTCACTCAAGTTGCCCATTTACGCCGCATTTGAGAATAACTATTCGAAGTAATCGTAACGTTTTGGATAATTTTTTAATAGTTAAGATTAAACAATTACAGCTAAACGTTAAAAGTTACTCATAGATAGCATAAAAGTTAGATTTTTGTATGCATATGATAATCTGATGTGTCTAGTTTTTAGATATATTTTTTAAGAATTTTTGTAACGAGATGAAAATTTGAATCGAACACAAATTCAAATATCTAACTTTACTACTCAATTTTGTGAATCTTCATACTTCAAGGAATCCCCCTCCCCTATCGATGGGGCCGAAAAGAATTACCAGACCATTGGGCCATTTTTGTAAATGGCTAGTAAAGGCGCAAACCTTGTTTCTTAAATGGGCCACTTGATAGATTGAAAGCAGGCAGCCTTGTTTCTTCGGCACTGCCCCAAAAGAACTAAATATTCAGTCAGTGAAAATGCATTTCGAGGCATAATTACTTTCTCATTTTCTAGATTAGGCCTATAATTCTTGCTTTTCTCAATGAAGGTCGAAAGTACACATAGCATACCAATACTGTTATCTTATGCTCTGATTTGACATCTTTAATGCTCCCTTCATCCCAATAAATTCGATGTATATTTAATTAAGCACGATGATTAAGAGTAATACTTTTTATATGAGGACAATAAAGAATAAACGTACAAAAAATAAATACTCCCCTGTCCCAAAATTATTGAAACACTTTCCTTATTGGCATGTCCCTAAATTATTGAAACATTTTCCTTTTTTAGTAAACTTTTGTACCTGAATTTACTCAATTATCCCTCATCACTCTCTTCCATCTACCAAGTCAACTCAAAATCAGCTCCACCTAAAACAGCGTGCCCAGTCAAAACGTTTCAAAAATAATGAGACGAAGGGAGTAACTTTTTTAAGTAGGAAAATAGTAGATAACTTTTTTTAAGTAAACTTACAAGTTTGGGGAAATGGTAAATTTACCACAAAGGTTTATGAAATTTCTAAATTTGAACTAAAATTCATTTTGAGGTGAAACTAGTTTTAATGAAGGGGTGAATTTGCCACTGGATATTAATTTGTCTCAGTTGGCACTCATGCAACGTACCACTGGATGATTACGTGGACATTAACTGTACATTTTGTGGAGCTAACATTGAATTTCACCTTAAAATCTGTCATAGTTTAAAAATTGAATCGTTAATTTACAAATTTTAATTAAAATATTAACCCTATAAAAATGTACAGTCAGTGTCCACGTAATCGTTTAGTGACACATCACATGAGCACAACTGGGACAAATTAATGTTCATTAGCGAATTTACCCTTTCAGTGATATTTTTGTTTCAAAATGAACTTCAGTGATAAATTTAAAGATTTCGTAAAGTTAAATGGTAAAATTACCCTTTTTCTATACAAGTTTTATGTAAGATGCTTGTGGGAATTAAAATTAGGAGAAACTAAAGATCCGTTTAGTTGCAGAGAAGTTTCCAAATTTTTATTTTCAAAACTTCTTTGTAAAATGTTTGATCATATACCCAGGTTTGAAGGAATGGAAAACAAGGTTTTCCAAGCTTTGGAAAACTCTAGTATTAAATTAGGGAACCTTATTTGAAAGGTTTCCATTTTAATATTAGAGTTTTCTAATCATTGGAAAATAAGGTTTTCATCTCTTAAAAATTAGGTATGTGATCAAATATTTACAAAGAAATTTTAGAAATGAAAACTTGAAAACTTCTCCCTAATTAAACGGACCCTAAACAATCGTTTATCACAGTAGGAGTACAGAAAATGTGATAGATGTCAAATGCTGATGACAATAACATTCAAGTCTAGTTGAGAAAACGAAGGATTCTAGACTTAGAAAAACGTGAAAAGTTCTAGCCCCAAAATGCTAAACGCCACTATTACCTCAAAGCTCAAGAACCACCACTCACAGACACAGTTCCAAGCATCACATTGTCGCTGGCAGTCAATTTCAGTTCAGTTGAGTGCTCGGCATCTGCGACCGGGGAAGCGAGTATCAACATCATGCACCTGAAAATACTTAAAAAATGGCCAACTATCGCTGCCATAAAGAGGCTCTATTGTTTGGAAATAGAGCACAAACCAGCAGCTTGACCTCAACACCGCTCTCAAGTGTCCCACCTCCTACCAAAGGCCATATGGTACCAATGGATTTCAGGTGTAAGAAGTGAAGCACTTCCTGGAAGTCACCTCAAAAACATACTATTAATACTCCATGGAAATCCAAACCCCAAAAAACTACTCCGGGAGACAAAATCAAAACACACCCTGACTTGCAGCCGATCATCTTCAACCTGTTGCAAGAGGTAGAAGGAGCCAAGATTCCCAGGACATAGACCGATTGCCTGATCTACATTTGAACCATGAGAAATACAGCAATTTGAATCTCTGAAAAGACCGACAAGGAAGACCATTGTTGAGCTTGCATTACCTTTTTGTTTCGGTGTTTCCAAATAGGCCAAGTTGTAGTAAAGCCGATTGCAGATTATGTTGAAGTAACCACCATGACCCTCTTTACAAACCGTGCAAGAACACCGTACTCCCTACCTCTAGCTGGTGTAAGCAAATTTCAGTGCTTGTGCAAGAGAATAAAGAATTGCGTCTATAATTGATTTTTTTCCCCTTTCAACAGAAGATTAAGCATGCAGGTTATCTATTGCAAGCACATGCATTACAGTGCCAGAATTCAACTATCACTGTTTGTGGCAGCAGAAAAATAAAGCAGACAAAGCTATTGCATTTCGCTTCGAACCCAGTGATCCACACCATACGCTCGAAAAAGGTCATATTATAGACAGGCTTCGATATGAGGCAATGTTCAGAGACATCAGATTCCAGACCAATGGAGCCAATACCAAGCACCACAACTAAAGTTCCCAAGAGTCTAGTTCACACCTAGAAACCTAATTCAGAACACAACATAGACCAAAAAACTCATGGACAGGCAATAATTTAAATCATCTGCACTTTCATCAATTCAACCATTCACAACCTCGAGGAAATAACCACTCCATCATCCTACATTAGTATACAGAGAGCCAACCAGGCCTAAGAGTAACAAAGCACCCAGATGGGCAGAGCCATAATCACAAAGATCCACCACTAAGTTCACAAACCCCAAGTTCACAAGGAGACTTGGTTCATAATACAGACAACAAAACCTATGGACACCAAATTAGGGCAGAGCTTAACTTCTCTTAATAGAAGGATTGTTGTTAGTAAGCCAACTATCTACAATTTTCCATAGAAACCATTCCACCCTACATTTAAGCAGAGCCTCGGAGTAGAATGAGTTCACAGAAGAAGAAAGTTTCAACTGAAATCACAGTTCTTATAACTAAAAATCTAAAGCTACACATTCCAGGCTGCAGAGTGAAGCAGATACTTCAAAATGCGTGCTATAACAATAGAACTCAATTTTCAGAGTTTTGAAACCTATGCGAATCGGTAGCGATCTTAAATCCCACAAGACTAATCACTTCCTCAAAATTCATGTGGGAAAGAATAATCAAGAGAAAGAAAAGGGAACATAGTATGTCTTCTTCTTACATTCGGATGATGTTCTAATCGTCATCTCTGCTCTTGGGCTTGCGATACTTCTCCTCGATGTGCTTAGCCATGAAGATATATGTCTCGTAAAACTTCTTGATGTTGGGGACGTCGTAGTTCTGTGCAACGTAGATGCCGCAAACTGTGCCGCACAGGAACGAGAAGCTGCTCTTAATCAAACCCATCGCTGCCCTCTACGGAGGATATCGATCTCCGAAAAGGATTTTGGAAATTCTGAGATGGATCTCTGCTATATATGTAGCTATGGAGTCTCGACGGAATTCGAATTTAGGTTCGAAAGATCTGGAAGGAAGACGAGAGAGGTGGAGCACTTTGTGGTCAACCTCTTAAAAAGGCTAAAAAGCACGATTGGACCCTAGACCATAAAATATTTTTCAATTGCATCCCCACGTATACGTTTCTTCAACTTCTTAGAATTTATATTTTCTCCGACCTTTTCTCTAATAAAAATCTTCAAATTCTTTTCACAAATAACAACAAGATAACACACCCTAAATGGTAAAAAAAAATCTACATCTCATATATTCAAAACATGCCCATGTCTAGTCAAAATATCACACATGGTATTCCACAACATATCAAAGTGCAATTATCATACTATCCTTCCTCAAAACCTAATTTTCATTCTCTCTCTCTCAGCTCTCCTCCAATTTCCCTCTCTCAGCTCATCAAATTTGCCTCTCAGCTCATCGAATCTTCCCTTGGTCTGAATCGGCTCTCAGCTTCCTCCCTTCTCTCTCAACAATGCAACCTCCATGTATATTCGTACATTCGTTGCCAGATCTACGAACTGCAATAACAGCGCCACCGAGCTGATCGTTGTTCGATGCATTGAATACAGAGATGTTCATATTGAAATCGAAAATCGGCAAGCGATCAAGAGATTCATGGAGAATAAACCGAAGCAACGAGTAGAAGTCACCAAATTTGTCAGACTTTTTGCTAATCGAAGAAGGATCTGTATGTTTTCCTTTTTATTGCTATGGTTTCCTCTGTGTTTGTAATTAGATTTTTTCTCTGTCCGTCCTTCGCTACAGAGACAATTAAAAAAACAAAATGATGAATGATAATTTATAAAACTCAGCTTTAGCTTGATGAAAATTTCATTGCAATTTTACAGGTTTTAAATGTGATAATTTATGTTTGAGATTTATATGAAATGGGAAACACTATGAACATATTTCCTCCATCCCCAAATAATGTTCCACTTTGTGCAGACGTGTATATTAAGGTAAATGTAAGACTTTATGTAGTTTGATATAATTACACTTGAGTAGAGGTTGCATAAAAAACGAGATACAGAAAGTAAAGATAAAGTAGGGATAGTTTGGTAACTTTGGAGGAGAGAAATTTTCATTTAAGAAAAATGTATAATTTTTCAGGGACAACCCGAAAAGAAAATGTATATAATGTTTTAGTGACGGAGGGAGTATGTAACTCCAATTGAATTGTAATATAGAGCAAAGTCTAGAGCCTATGTCACAGCCACCCCGCCCGGTTGCGGAGGCGGAGCCGGCCGCGACGTCGGAGAACCGGAACTTACGGCGGAAAGCGCGGCAAATGAGCATCGAGCTCAAATACGTAACAAATGAGTATAGACTAGCAACCTACGTAACCCATGGCAAGTATACATGATAACTCGACAAAATACCAACCAAACAGTTCATGGTATACCAAACATTGCTCATCGCAACAACCACGTAAACACCGAATTCATATCATAACAAATCCAATATAGGCAAGTCGGGCTCCGCCTCGACTCGAAGGCATCAAAGGCAGAATATATTTCCGATCATATGGCATATACAAATTCATGATCGACCTACATGCATGCGGCTACAACTACAGAGCCATTAAACGAAATCCTATATATATACCTAAGTGCGGAATCGAAGCCTCTCGCTCAAGAATTCCCGCACGTGGTACTCTTCCGCTCTGAGAACCCAGAATGTCCGGAAGCACCGCGGATCTCTATTCCGCTGGTTGCTTGTCGATCGCTACTGAAAGATGGTAAACAAATAAAAGGGTGAGTCCTCGAAAGGACCCGGTAAGGGCTTAAGGTAAAAGTGCGGTTTGCCCATGTGGCAACAATCTGAACTCGCAAAAGCGAATATCACAAAGATATGCATGTACATATAAACATAAAGCATAACGTAAATCAGAATCCAACACATGCGGTCCAACCGCCGAGCGACCAGTAACGGCGACCCTCAACAGAGGTCGAATATACTGATCGTAATGAGCAGATAGCACGGTACCGGCCGGGGTCGCGAGCCCCAAACTGCCGTAGGGTCACGTAAGGAAGTATCGGCACTCCGGTGCGGATACGCAGAATGTCGGCACCCCTTCGGTGCGGACACGTAATGCAATATCGGCACTCTGGTGCGGATACGCAGAATGTCGGCACCCCTTCGGTGCGGACACGTAATGTAACATATAATAATAATATGAATACATAAACATAAACAGAAGTAACATTACCTGACAACCATATACAGAACAGAATAGGAACCCGGGCCTCTAAGGTCATCCGGGCCTTGAAACAGAACAAACGTACATTTTACCAAATTAAGCCCTTACCTCAGAAACGCTGCCCTGCAGCCCAACACTCGGAAAATCCCGACTTCCGACCCGAAATGCACAACTTAGTTCCTACGGGTCCGCGCTACTCCACCAACGCAGAATCAAGCTGTACAACCATAGTTGGATCAGAACACACCCAAACAAACCCCAGAAAACAATTTCCGCACAAACCCGCACTTCCCGGAAAATTCCACAGAAAGCTCGGTTTTACGAACCGAGCTAGAACCTTGTTATTCCAACTCCCACAAACATATTCCAACCCTTAAACCCGCATTCCAGACACTTTTCCCGGTAAACTCGTATAAAACTAACTTTCTTATTTCTAACCCGAAAATGGTATTTCAAACGTCATAACACACCTACTTTCACCCACATTACCAATTTAGCATCCAATTCAATCAACACACACCACCAACATTGAAAAAGAATCACTTCAACAATTTGATCCTTAACCAATTTTCCATCACACTTCCAAATCAAACCATACAAGCTTCTAATTAATCACACTAATCACCAATTCCACTTCCTAACCAATAATACTAACCAATTACACCAAAATCACAAACCTCTTCCTTAATAATTTTCGGCCAAGTTAGGGATTTTTCACCCAACTTCCATTTCAATCCAAACAAAGTTCCATTAGCTCTCTTTAATCACCAATTACAATTATTAAGCAAGATTACTAATCAATTTCACCTAAACAACCAAAACTTCCTCACTTAATAATTCGGCCAAAAGGGGGTTTTCAACCCAACTTATTTTCCATCAAATTGAATCCACACATAAGCTTAGAATCATGCTAGGATTAACATACTTGAAGCATGAAGCAAGATAACAAACACACATTATTTTGGAATTTCATCATAAATTCGGCCAAAGAGGGTTTCTCACCCAAGGAGTTTTTTCCAAAATCTAACCATAGATTCTTACTCCCCTCAAGCCCAAGAACAACATACTAAAAGATGGGAGGGAGAGGATCACTCTAGCTTATAGTGAAGAACAACCATTAATTCTCAAATTTACTCTCTTTTCTTCACCATATCATGTTATGAACTTGAAAAGAGAAGAAGGATGGAAGCTTACCATTGTTTGGAGCCAATTCCTTGTTGAATTCCAGCAAGAAATGATGAAGCACTTGGAGCTTGGGAGGAGATAGCCATGGCGGCAGAGAAGAAAGAAAGAAGAAGAAAGAAGAAGAAATGAAAAAGGAGATGAAATAATAAGATTTTTATACTATATATATCCCATAATTCTCATCTTAAATTGAAATAGGACATGTGTCCCTTCCTCCTTCCCAAAAAATCTGCTGATTTAATCAGCTGCTGCAGCCCATACGTTCTTTTATTAATTTTGCACCCATTGCAAATTAACTCCCAATTTTTCCGAAAGTTCCAATTCTTTTTGCCCAAAAATAATTACCGAATTCCAAAATTAATGAAACTTGGACACAACCCTCAGAATATTATAACATGCACAGAACATTTTTCAGAAATTCATTTACCAGTCCAGAGTGTCCTACCGAGCTCGCTGAACCCGAACCAAAACCCGACGTGCGAGCGTGACAACCTGAACCGAAATTCCGTCACTCCAAAATTCTATAAAAATTCCCATAAATTCCATCTTAAATTCAAACACAACTTACCCCAAAGCCGTCAGAAAATTTCCATCCCGAGCCCCGGGAATCCCCTCCCGAGCCCCGGGACTCGCCCGGAACCGAACGTCCCGTCCCAAATATTAAACTCCACAACCACCTCCGGGACGCTTCCACGATTCCAAAACTACAAACGGCTTCTCAAACTGAGATCTCGAGAGCGCTACCGAGCCCGCTGTACGTCCCGAGGCGACCCCGACAACCCCGGCGCGAGAAAAATATTTTCGTCGGAAACGTCAGGGGGACCCACACGACCTCAAATACGGAAGGGTTCGCCAAAATGATTCTCGGATAGGGCTCGGGAGCCGTCTGAACGCCGAAAAACGTGACCCGCAGGCCAAAACCGGAGCCCCGGGTCACCCGGTCGCAACCCGCTCGGGGTGACCGTAACATTCTCCCCCCCTTAGAACTCTTGGTCCTCCAAGAGTAGCTCGAACCAACCAGACAGTGTCGCTACCAACCGAGAAAATATAACCATTCCTCTAATCCGAACAATCGGACCACCGTATCGGTGCGGCGGGAGTGGTAGTTTAGACTACCATACCGAGCCTCACGGCGTCCCACCCTCCGGGTGCATCTTATTGCACCCGAGACAGCTTGCCGGTATTTCTACCAGACAACCCCAGACGATCGAACCTAAATCTAACCGATCCACAACAGCTATCACGGAAGGTACCACATAAATCGAAAGCTTGATTGGGGGACACCCAACCTAACAATTTACTCTGGAAACTCATGATAACCGATAAAATTCGGGGTAACTCGCCCCGCCTATCAAATCTTACTGTCCCTCTGATCGGCGCTACCTCCAGTCTAATTCTGTCACCAAACTCAGATTCCAGAGCCCTACGGCGACGGTTCGTACAAACAGTGGTGTAGTCATTCGCGGTTTTAATCCGCGCCTGTAACAATCTGATCTTTGCCGTAGACTCCTCAAAAAGCTCGGGTCCCAGCTTAACCCGATCAGACGCATCTGTCCAACAGCATGGTGTCATACACCTCCCGTACAACACCTCATATGGTGCCATGTCAAACGTAGTCTGAAAACAATTGTTGTATGGGAACTCTATCAAAGTAACTGCTGGTCTCAATCTCCTCCAAAATCCAAAGTACAGATTCGCAACATATCTTCCAATATCTGAATCACCCGCTCCGACTACCCATCCGTCATGGGTGATAAGCCGCACACAGATGGAGTCGCGTGCCCAGCGCTTCATGAAAAGTAATCCAGAACCGTGCTGTAAAACGCGGATCACGGTCAGATTCAATGGAGTCTGGCGCTCCAGGTAAACGTACAATCTCCCTGATGTAAAGCCGGGCAAGCTTCTCCAGAGGGTCTGTGACCCGAATAAGCAGAAAGTGTGCGCACTTTATCAGCTGATCCACAATAACCCAGATAACATCATGGCGAGACCGTGTCAGGGGCAGTGCAGTCAGAAAGTCCATAGTAACATTACCCCACTTCCAGACTGGAATGGGCAAAGTCTGCAGTGTCCCTGCCGGTTCCAGATGCTCAAACTGCTCGAGTGTGCCTCCTCGAAAATCTCATTCCAGAACTCCTGATCCTCAGATACATAAAGGCAATCTCGGAAGTATAGCAATCCCTGCCTATACTGAAACGTCGGTAACACATAAACCCTTATCTTCCCGGATAACTTCTTCAATACCAAATCTCTACCTTGCGCTTCGCGCATCCTATCAAGCCACTCGGAATGTATAATAAGTGTAATAACTCGAGCACGCTCCCGTAGCTGCCACTGTGCCAAAGGCACGTCGATCACTCTCCTCGGATCGGTCACCAACATTTCCTCCCTTAATTAAGCCGGTATACTTCTGCCAGAGCATCGGCAACCGTGTTGCCCTTGCCAGAGATATACCCGATACTACAATCATAGTCCTTAATGTATTCGAGACATCTGCGCTGCCTCATATTAATTCCTTTTTCGTAAACAGATATTTCAGACTCTTATGGTCGGTAAGAATCTGAAATTTACTACCAAACAGATATTGCTTCCAATGATTCAACGCATAAACACTGCAGCCAACTCCAGATCATGTATCAGTCAGTTCAGCTCATGCGGTCGCAGCTGCCTCGACCCATAAGCTACCACAAAACACTCCTGCGCCAACACACATCCCAAACCAGACGTGGAAGCATCCGTATAAACCACATACGGTAAGATCGGATCTGAAAGAGTCAGAATCGGAGCGTTAGTCAATTACCGCCTCAACTTCTGAAAATTCTGCTCACACTTATCAGACCAGATATACAGTTGACCCTTCTTAGTCAACTGCATAAGCGGAGATGCCAGAATAGAACACCCTGGTACAAACCTCTGATAAAATCCTGCTAACCCCAGAAAGCTCCTGAACTCCCGTACCGTGGTAGGTTGTTTCCAATCTCGAACTGCCCTCACCTACTCTGAATCCACAGACAGACCATACTCAGATATAATGTGTCCCAGAAAGGTGACTTCCCGAATCCAGAACTCACACTTTGAGAATTTAGCATAAAGCTGATGTTCCCAAAGTGTCTGCAGAACTACCCTCAGAGGATCCCGATGCGAATCCTCATCCCGAGAATATATCAGAATATCATCAATAAAACCACCAGAAATGAGTCCAAGTACGGTCGGAACACCCGATGCATCAGATCCATGAATGTCACCGGAACATTGGTCAGCCCGAACGGCATGACCGTAAACTCAAAGTATCCAAACCGGGTGCGAAAAGCAGTCTTAGGTATGTCCTCTACCTTCACCCTAAGCTGAAAGTACCCAGATCAGAGATCAATCTTTGAGAAAACCCTCAAACCCCGAAGTTGATCAAAAAGATCGTTAATCCTCGGTAACGGATACTTATTCTTCCCAATAAGAGCATTCAACCGTCTGTAATCAATACAAAGTCAGAGTGTCCCATCATTCTTCTTAACAAACAATACCAGAGCACCCCACGCTGAAGTGCTCGGTCGGACGAAACTCTTTTCTTTGTAATTCCTCCGATTACTTCTTCTACTCCTGCATCTCAGAAATAGGCATCCGATAAGGAGGAATAGATATCGGAGCAGTACCCGACTGCAGGTGGATCTCAAACACAACTTCCCGCGACCCGAAACCCGGAAACCTTTCTTTTTCAACCTTCTGGACCTCAGAATCTGTCAATTCAAGCTGATTTAGCAACTTTACCAACCACACTACCAAACTACACCCCCGACCCAAAATCGAAAATCCGGCAGAATCTCGGTAAAATTCCAGTTTTCCGCAGAAACATCAGAATTCAGAACCGATTCAGAACATGCAAGGATTCACTTCAACAATCACAAATCAATCTACAGAACACATCAAATTCAACAGAAACTCCCAACATAATCAGTCAAAAATTCGACCCAAAGGTGAGTTCTCACCCGTGTTGTGTTTCCAACGATCCAACGTTATTTCCCTAATCCTTACCTACCCAACATCAACATATATGAACCACACAACGATCCAACGGTTCAATTCCATCAAAACTCAGATCTAAGCCAAGAACATCAACTTTCCGATATTGCCAAATACTCAACAGAATCGAACCATACCTCAGACAGACGTAGTACTCGAATTGCTGATCAACTTCCCAATTGAACTCTCGGACCAAGAAGCAATCTAGAGCAAGCTTTGGAAGCTTGTAAAACACAACAATGGTGGCTTTAGAGAGAGGAAGAATTCGGCAGTGAAGAAGAAAGAAGAATACGTTTGCATTTTTTTGCAAGACTTGCCAAAACTTAAGTCTTGTAATAATAAGTCATGTGCTTTGCACATGACATCCTTTTTGACATCATAGTGATTCATAATCACTAGAAATAACAAGAGACCAAGTCCAATACTTTCCACTAATCACATTTCGCCAAGTGTCACAGCTTGGCTCGCCCCGAGCCCGAAAACTGCCCGAAACCGTAATTTCTGACCCAGAACATTTTTCTTCACAGAAAAATGTAAATTATATCCCGACTCCAGATCTTCCTCAAAAGCGCAAATCTGAGTCCCGGGTCACTCCGGAGCCGTTTCTCCGCCAGAATCCCCGAAAATCGTCCGACGGCAACCCCCGCCCGAAAAATATTTTCCGCGGAAATGTCCGGTACCTTTGCCAGGACACTAGAAATCGATATCGGGTCAATCCGAACTCCGGTTCGAATCTGAAGCAATCGGCCGGAGTAGCCGTTGGCCGGCCAACCGGCTCGAATAGCCTCCCTCCAGGAGTTTGTCAATTCCTGCAAACCAAGTCTCTAATACCTCCGGCCCTCCTCGGCCGCTGAACCTCGGGGGGGGATTCAAACTCTGAAACCTCTCCAAAAGTCCAACCTCGTCAGACTGGTGTCTCAGATCTCCCCGTCGTTGATAGGACCGACGAGAAGTCTAGGTGTCGTAGTGACCACACTCCTCGGAGTCACTCACTTACCAATTCCAAAGCTGTAGCGAGCAGTGGCTAAAGTCTCGCTATCACCACCTGATCAAAATGCCCTTATCGTGGCATGAACAGATTTTCCCCTGCCTACTGCCGCCCCTGAACCAGCTAAGCTGGCGGTAATACCAAATCAGAGAGGGGTCCCTACGACAGCTAAGCCTCGGGGGTGGTGAGTGTGGTTGTTCAGACCCTGGGTTACGCTGAACCCGTATCCTATTCCACGGAGGTGTGGGATCCCAGTCCCGCCCCTACGGTACCAAATAACGCTATCAACGCGTGTTAAACATATCTCAAAAATTTCAGACCAAACAGAGTACAGACAAAAGTCGGTCACTCCAAATCTCTACAGAAGCTAGCAGCAGTTTTCTAAGGCTCGTAGTGTAATGCAATGCATGATGCAAGGATTCTTTTCAGAATCCCGAAACTAAATAATAATCCATAACATAGAATCGATCATGCTTATAATCACGGAATCACTTCATATAACACCCACACCTTCCATAATGCTCCAAAGAACCGCCACCGCTCCACACGCATTCCGAAATGGTTCAAATAAGGAGTTGATCAGGCTCCGTGCGAACCACTCTGAATGTGGTGTAAACCAGTAGCTTGCCCTTCGAAGTCATCTTCCGCAGGTACTTAACCATGAACAGACTTATCTTACTCCAAAAGTCCACCCTCGGACTTGTATACTTGCCTTCCACATTTCATTTCAAAACCAAACATACTTTACCTTTTGGTCAATCCGACCCAACCTGCTCTGATACCAACTTGTCACAGCCACCCCGCCCGGTTGCGGAGGCGGAGCCGGCCGCGACGTCGGAGAACCGGAACTTACGGCGGAAAGCGCGGCAGCGGAGCATTGAGCTCAAATACAGAACAAATGAGTATAGACTAGCAACCTACAGAACCCATGGCAAGTATACATGATAACTCGACAAAATACCAACCAAGCAGTTCATGGTATACCAAACATTGCTCATCGCAACAACCACAGAAACACTGAATTCATATCATAACAAATCCAATATAGGCAGGTCGGGCTCCGCCTCGACTCGAAGGCATCAAAGGCGAATATATTTCCGATCATATGGCATATACAAATTCATGATCGACCTACATGCATGCGGCTACAACTACTGAGCCATTAAACGAAATCCTATTTATATACATACGTGCGGAATCAGCATCCTCTCGCTCAAGAATTCCCGCAGGTGGTACTTCTGCTGCTACAGAACGCTGAATGTCCGGAAGCACCGCGGATCTCTATTCCGCTGGTTGCTTGTCAGACTGCCTGAAAGATGGTAAACAAATAAAAGGGTGAGTCCTCGAAAGGACCCAGTAAGGGCTTAAGGTAAAAGTGCAGTTTGCCCACAGGGCAACAATCTGAACCTGCAAAACAGAATATCACAGCATATGCATGTACATATAAACATAAAGCATAACGTAAATCAGAATCCAACACATGCGGTCCAACCGCCAGAACGACCATGTAACGGACCCTCAGCAGAGGTCGAATATACTGGTCGAGCAGAGCAGATAGCACGGTACCGGCTGGGGTCGCGAGCCCCAAACCGCGTCGTAGGGTCACGTAAGCGAAGTATCGGCACTCCCGGTGCGGATACGCAGAATGTCGGCACCCCTTCAGTGCGGACACAGAACAGAAGTATCGGCACTCCTGGTGCGGATACGCAGAATGTCGGCACCCCTTCAGTGCGGACACAGAACAGAACATATAATAATAATATGAATACATAAACATAAACAGAAGTAACATTACCTGACAACCATATACAGAACAGAATAGGAACCCGGGCCTCTAAGGTCATCCGGGCCTTGAAACAGAACAAACGTACATTTTACCAAATTAAGCCCTTACCTCAGAAACGCTGCCCTGCAGCCCAACACTCGGAAAATCCCGACTTCCGACCCGAAATGCACAACTTAGTTCCTACGGGTCCGCGCTACTCCACCAACGCAGAATCAAGCTGTACAACCATAGTTGGATCAGAACACACCCAAACAAACCCCAGAAAACAATTTCCGCACAAACCCGCACTTCCCGGAAAATTCCACAGAAAGCTCGGTTTTACGAACCGAGCTAGAACCTTGTTATTCCAACTCCCACAAACATATTCCAACCCTTAAACCCGCATTCCGGACACTTTTCCCGGTAAACTCGTATAAAACTAACTTTCTTATTTCTAACCCGAAAATGGTATTTCAAACGTCATAACACACCTACTTTCACCCACATTACCAATTTAGCATCCAATTCAATCAACACACACCACCAACATTGAAAAAGAATCACTTCAACAATTTGATCCTTAACCAATTTTCCATCACACTTCCAAATCAAACCATACAAGCTTCTAATTAATCACACTAATCACCAATTCCACTTCCTAACCAATAATACTAACCAATTACACCAAAATCACAAACCTCTTCCTTAATAATTTTCGGCCAAGTTAGGGATTTTTCACCCAACTTCCATTTCAATCCAAACAAAGTTCCATTAGCTCTCTTTAATCACCAATTACAATTATTAAGCAAGATTACTAATCAATTTCACCTAAACAACCAAAACTTCCTCACTTAATAATTCGGCCAAAAGGGGGTTTTCAACCCAACTTATTTTCCATCAAATTGAATCCACACATAAGCTTAGAATCATGCTAGGATTAACATACTTGAAGCATGAAGCAAGATAACAAACACACATTATTTTGGAATTTCATCATAAATTCGGCCAAAGAGGGTTTCTCACCCAAGGAGTTTTTCCAAAATCTAACCATAGATTCTTACTCCCCTCAAGCCCAAGAACAACATACTAAAAGATGGGAGGGAGAGGATCACTCTAGCTTATAGTGAAGAACAACCATTAATTCTCAAATTTACTCTCTTTTCTTCACCATATCATGTTATGAACTTGAAAAGAGAAGAAGGATGGAAGCTTACCATTGTTTGGAGCCAATTCCTTGTTGAATTCCAGCAAGAAATGATGAAGCACTTGGAGCTTGGGAGGAGATAGCCATGGCGGCAGAGAAGAAAGAAAGAAGAAGAAAGAAGAAGAAATGAAAAAGGAGATGAAATAATAAGATTTTTATACTATATATATCCCATAATTCTCATCTTAAATTGAAATAGGACATGTGTCCCTTCCTCCTTCCCAAAAAATCTGCTGATTTAATCAGCTGCTGCAGCCCATACGTTCTTTTATTAATTTTGCACCCCTTTGCAAATTAACTCCCAATTTTTCCGAAAGTTCCAATTCTTTTTGCCCAAAAATAATTACCGAATTCCAAAATTAATGAAACTTGGACACAACCCTCAGAATATTATAACATGCACAGAACATTTTTCAGAAATTCATTTACCAGTCCAGAGTGTCCTACCGAGCTCGCTGAACCCGAACCAAAACCCGACGTGCGAGCGTGACAACCTGAACCGAAATTCCGTCACTCCAAAATTCTATAAAAATTCCCATAAATTCCATCTTAAATTCAAACACAACTTACCCCAAAGCCGTCAGAAAATTTCCATCCCGAGCCCCGGGATTCCCGTCCCGAGCCCCGGGAGTCGCCCGGAACCGAACGTCCCGTCCCAAATATTAAACTCCACAACCACCTCCGGGACGTTTCCACGATTCCAAAACTACAAACGGCTTCTCAAACTGAGATCTCGAGAGCGCTACCGAGCCCGCTGTACGTCCCGAGGCGACCCCGACAACCCCCCGGCGCCAGAAAAATATTTTCGGCGGAAACGTCCGGGGGACCCACACGACCTCAAATACGGAAGGGTTCGCCAAAATGATTCTCGGATAGGGCTCGGGAGCCGTCTGAACGCCGAAAAACGTGACCCGCAGGCCAAAACCGGAGCCCCGGGTCACCCGGTCGCAACCCGCTCGGGGTGACCGTAACAAACATCATGCACTGCATTGGGAAGTTCATAGGTCTTAGCTTGGTTTGGTTGTTATGACGAAAAGCTAGAAGAACATAATTAATTATGGGAACAAACAACAGAGAACTGCATGACGAATGCAAAGAAACTCGAATCTTACTTGCACTTCAACCGCATTCTTTCCTTTCTTGCACACATCGACCGACAACAGCTTGATTTCTTCATTGTACTTCTCCAAAAGTTTTGCAGGTGAGAACTTATCCGTTAATTCAAAGGCACAAACAAGTTTGACAGCTTCTACATACTTCCTCTTCGCAACGAGGTCACCTATGGCATCTGTAAGCCCAAGAGACAACACTTGATCAGTTGCCAAGTCAAGATATATAATAATGTAATAGATTAAGTGCCTGGACATACCTAATAGACAGGGAAGGGCACATGCAACATAAACTTTATGCTCATTATATCATAAGTGTTTCATGTTTGTTCCTTAAAATGAAGGTGTACATAGATAGGCTTCTCCAATAAATCTTGAAACCGTCATGGTATAGCAACAAAGATTAGGTAACTCAAGCCCGGGTTGACAAATCTTTGACTTGGCCCATTTTTAAAAGAGACCGGTAGAAAACTGAATAAGGGGCTTCACATTACACTTCACCACATATAGAATCTAGGTTACTTCTGTTACTAAAGCCCCAAACATAGAAAAAAGATAAAGCACAGATAAGATCAATTAAATATAAACCCTTTAATTAGAAAGAAATGAAAGAAAGATAGGGCACATCTAAGACATTTTATCAAAAGAACAGGTTTGAAATCACCATCAATTGATAGGATAGTTTGTCCTACCATCTTTTACCTTTCTTGAAAAGAAAAAGGAAACGAAGAGAGAGGGAGAAAGAGGATAGCTTTGACAGCTATTTGATCTAGTTCATGCTGGTTTAACAAAGTTTTACTCAAGCAATATAATTGTGTCATTATATCTGTATCTCCATGGACCATAGATACTTGGGGTAACTTGTAGTATACCTGACAGTATATCCATAAAATTAAGAGCACGACAGACCGCACGTGCCTGCTTGTGATATGCAATAGCTTGGAGCAATTGGAAACCTTCATGTTTATCCAAACGGAGATAAGACATCAAACCATATGCAGCTACAAACTGCAAAAACACCAAAACCTCTAGCGAATTTGCAGCATCTGGTTTAAGTCTGTCTTTCCACTCAACTCCCAAGTTTGCTGCAATTCTTTTCACATCAGCCTGAAGTGGTGGTGAAATTTGCATGAGATGTTCCAACATGAAGACACATAACTTCAGACAATCATCATCAAATCCTCCTTCATGAGTTTGATCCTTCGTATGCTTGGAGTGCCTATCTTGAATCACATCAAGAACAAATTTAGCTGGGTCTGGAGATGTTTGAAGTGCATACAGAATATCACCCTCCATCAACGTAGGCTCATAAACACACAAGCTTTCTGTAACAACTTGATCTGAAGAAAACATGTTACTCGCATTACTGATTATTGTATGATCTAGCTGCTCTGGCCTTATGTACTTCAGGATCCTGCTTGCTGTGCAAAAGTATCAAACAAGTAGTATTAGAGTAGGCTAGCTTATCCATTTTCAGTTTTCTCAGAATAATCTTCAAATATGAGTTTAGATCGCAAAAGCTGTGTTCTTTAAGATAATTCTAGTGTTAGCTAAAGGAGGTGGCTAAAGCATGCATCAGACACTATGCTTCTCTGATTGCAGTTTGTGCTCATGTACCTGATGCTCTTCTAGAAATTCCAAGGACTTGCCGGAGCTTCAATGCCTTATTATGGTCTGTAACAAGATCTAGAAGATCTTGAATCTCATTCACATTGAAAGCAAAGACTAATCTGAAGGCAGCTAAAAGATGAAGAAATCCTAAAATCTCCAGCTGATTCTGTGATTTAACTGACATTTTTATCTTCCAATGATGAGCTAACTTCAAAGCTCTTTCTCGAACCCAAGGCCCGATATGCAGTGAGTTAGCTATTAGTTGGTCAAGCAAGAGAATACAACTCTTCCTAAGTATGTTAATTTCGAATTCCTCACCGTCTTCTTCCAAATATGGAGGGTAAAATCCTCGCATTGCATCCAAGACTAAAGCTGCAGGATTTGGAGACATTCTGATGATGGATGTCATTTGTTTGTGAATGAGATCGTGCTTCTTTAGTAGTCCTATCAATAGAGCCTGCAAGTTGCTTCCATCCATCATCGGCACAAGCTGGGCACATGTTGATTGAGACTCAGCAGGAGCTGGCAGCAGCTGATCCATTTTCTCAATCTCTTTTTCGCAATGAACAATTTCAGTTAGCTGCCACTGTCTTAGCTCTGATTCTTTTCTTTCTTCTTCCATGGCCAGTTGAAAAGTGGCCATTTGTTTATGCTTTGGCTCAAGTTCTTTGAATTGATCCTTAATATGCCCCTCTTCCATATCTACTTCTCTCATTTGCTCCTCCAAAGACATTTTCTGTAAATCAATGAGCTTTTCCCTTTTCTCCAACTCTTTTCTTTGTTCTGCAACAGCATGGTGAAGAGCATTCAATTCCTTTTCCTTCGACTCAAAATCTTTGATGCGAGCCTGAAATTCAGCTTCTTTCATATGCAACTCCTGGAAACCCTCGTCCAACAATTTCTTTTGTGAATCATCAGCTTCTTTAGCCAGTGCCAGTTTTTCCCTTTGTTCTTCAACTGCCTTGCAAACAGCATCCACCAGCTTTTCCTTTAACTCGAGATCTTTGACGCGATCCAGAAGTTCACCCTCTTTTATATGCAACTCTTGATTCAATATATTTTTTTGTCCGTCATTAACTTCTTTCTTCAGCTCCAGTTCTTTAATTTGTTCTTCAACCACTTGGCGAAGAGCATCCATCTGCTCCTTCTCTAATTCCAAAGCTTTCTCGCGAGCCTGAATTTGTCCCTTTTTTATATCCAGTTCTTGATCAAAATGGTCTTCCATCACTTCTTTTTGTGAATCATTATGTTTGTCCTTCAGCTCCAGCACCACTTTCTCTTCTTCAATTGTTTGCTTGACAAGAATTATCTGTTTTTCTTCCGACTTAAGGTTGCGGACAAAATCCTGAAGTTCCCCATCTTCCATCAGAAATCCAGTTGAAACTGATTCTTTCAGAGAATCATCTAGTTTCTCCTTCAGCTCCAGCTTCCCCAAGCACTCATCATGTTCTGCAATTTCAACTACAATGATTTCTTTATTTTTTGATTCAGTCTGAGCATTGAATTCATCCAAAGTTGGTAGCTGTTGCTCGTGTGATTGAATGTCTTTCGAGCATGCTTGAGTGGATTCCAAGATTCTAGCAAGCTCCTCCTCCTTAACCGTAAGCTCCTTTCTGCAATTTTCAACTGAAGCCTTGCTGGTATGGAGTTGTTCATCTATGTTACTGACGCACTTCTGTAGGCAGTCGAACTCCCTCGTTTTCAACTCAAGAGCCTCATTACAACTCATAAGTCGCTTCTCAGCCTCCTGTACATCACGTCTGACCTCATTTAACTCCTCTTTTCGTAAATTCAGCTGTCTCACTAGCTGAGTGAGAGAGTTCTTAACGGCTTCCAACTCCTTCCTTTTGGATTTCAGTTCTGCAGAGCAATTAGCAATGGACTTGTTAACCGAGTCATACTCCTTCTCCTTCTTTACCAGCTCTTCATTGTACTCCTCAATCAGTGATCTCAGTGAACTAACATGCCGCTCTTTCTCTTGAATCTCGGACGTTACATCTTCAAGAAATTCCAACTTCTTTGTCTTCAACACTAGTTCGTTGTCGAGTTGCTTAAGTTTATCAAAGTCTCCTTGTCTCATCTCAAATTCCTTGGACGCCTGTTTAAGTGAACTTTGTAAATCATCTATCTCCTTCTTTTTTTCAGAAGCATCGATGGAGAATCTATCAAGCATCTTTTGGACCACTTGCAGCCGCCTCTCTTTTGAGCCAAGTTCCTCTTGATGAGTCTCCATCAATTGACGCACCGATTGAAGTTCATCTTTCTTTAAATTCACTTCCTCACAAAGACTTTCAAGCTCCTTTTCCTTCCCCTCCCTCTCCTCGTCACATTCTTGCACCGATTTCTTCACCAAGAACAACTCCTCCTTCTTCAACTCCAATTCTGTGCAGCAATCCTTGACAGATTTTATTACCAATTCCAACTCTTTTTCTCTAGACTTGAACTGCAGGGAACAATCCCCAAGAAGCCCTTCAACCAAACCAAGTTCCTTCTTTTTTCCCTCAAGCTGACCATTACATTCTTCAATTTGCGTTTCCAGAGAAACCAACTCCCTTTCTTTCAACGCAATCTCACCCTGCCTTTCATCCAGCACTTGGTTTGTGATCCTCGCCCCCTTTTGCAGCAGCACAAGCTCCTTAGCCTTCTCCTCAAACCCTCTGTGCAAATTATCATAATGATCTTCCAGGTCCCTCCATTTCAGGGTGAACATAAGAACAGAACTGGCCACTGAACTTGCTTCCTCAAAAGATCTCTTCAAATTCTGTGTCTTGAACTTACCCAACTTCAACTCCTCCAGACCCTCTTCCTCCATCATAACTGATGTCAAGAAATTTCTATAAACCAAATAAGAGAAATGGCGAAAAGCATGAGAACCCAGATCTCGAAGCAGTGAAATGAGCAGAGAAAGAGATATACTAACGCTTCAAACCGGTGGGAGACTTGAAAGCTTTAAGCTTTAAAACAGCTTCATTCTCCAAAGCAAAATCTAGCAAAGTTCATACAACGGACGGGAATTCCAAAGGAAGCAGAAATAGTAATAATAAATTTTTTACTTCTTGTTCCATCTAGTGGCTGGCTCATTATTGTTTGTTGTTGCCGACCATCTCTGAGAATAACACGACACGATTCTATTGCAAAACTGCAAGTTGCCTCACAAAGTTGTATGGAAAATCTAATTATCTCTTATAGAATTCATACATCAAATTACATCCTTTAAACAGGAAGTGGGTTTATATCTTTATGCTGAAGCCATTAAATGTCTTTATTCTAAAAAACCCATTTGATTAATTTTTGTAAACAGCTAAATCTAAGCGTCTAAATAAAAGGGTGTACTTTCCGGCATTAAATTTTCATTTATAAATACCCTTTTTTAGCCCCTAAGTTTAAGATTGAACAAGTAGCAAGGGGTGAGCCAAGTGTGTTGAACCCAAAGGAAATCGAGTTGTTAATGTCTAATTGTTTAGTTTATGCTAATCTAAGCAAGAAAGGATAAAATCTTGTGGTGATTGTATCGTGAAGATAGAATACGTGAATTACTAGAAACTGATTTCATGGTGACTTGAGGATGAAGATTATCTTTGGTGAACACACTCCTATCTCAAGTAAGCATAGACTATTTTTCTTGCCTTTCATTGAATGGTTAATTTTGCTAGCTACTTTTCTATTTTCCTTTGAGCTTGATGATTGATTTTGCCTTGTGATTTTACTGTCTTTCTCATTGTTGAATCCGGTTAGCCTCCTATATATGCTAGGAAAAGAGGAAGTTCACTTTTAATCTAACTTATTCATGGTGACTTGTAATCAAATAAGTATGGCTGGTTAATTTAGGAAGTTCACTTTTAATCTAACTTATTCATGGTGACTTGTAATCAAATTAGTATGGCTGGTTAGTTTAGGTAGTTACATGTTTCATTTTCTTAGCTTTAGATTGGTCGGTTCATAATTTGCTAGACATTACTATATTTTATAGTTGTAGGTACCGGTTCCAGAATGAG
Organism: Stellera chamaejasme; assembly: GCA_024586325.1. Lineage (NCBI taxonomy): Eukaryota > Viridiplantae > Streptophyta > Magnoliopsida > Malvales > Thymelaeaceae > Stellera > Stellera chamaejasme. The sequence continues at coordinate 7,324,074 of CM044985.1, read as the reverse complement.
AAATTATCAACAACCCCCCTGAGATTTAGTCTAATCTCCACTTTATCCCACATATTTTCAGAATTCTCAAAAAATTCCCATGAGTTTTGATGAAATATATAAAACCCCCTCTGAACCTGACATCCGTTAGTGATTTCGTTAGTTTTTTAGGTGTAATTACGAAAATTGATCCTAAACTATTCTAACCCTGACAAATATACCCTACTTATCTCAATACTTTGCAATTTCACCATCCTCCTCACATCAAGCCCAACACTTGTCAATGCCGGACCACCGCCAACTAGTACCCAACTGTGGTAGAAAATGTAAACCTCACATACCCCTCACAAGAGTCCACAAAATTCCCAGCTGTCAATAAAATCCATCGACAACACCTGCAACCGATCCACAACATCTAGTTCCAATGGTGAGCTGCTGTTGGTAGATAAAGAAAGACTGGCATTGGGAGAATGGGCGTGAGAGGCAGGCTATTCTGATCTTGTTGGTGGCGGAGTCGTGAGTCTCTGACCATACGATCTGGTGGAGCTTTTCGGGGCCGACCTCCAAGATCCAGTTTTTTCCGGTCGGTAGGATGGGATTCTCACTCGGGAAAAAAATTTGGCCAGTGGTTTTGCAGAGGTTATGGAGTCTTGTCTTCTTTGTGGAGAAGGCCTTCCATCTTTCCACTTGCTTTGAAACTTGAGAACCCATTTTCTTGAAGAAGGTGAGCGAGTGAGGTTTATTAATTGTTGGAAATTTATGACAATTATGACAAAAAATAAGTTGTTGGCAACATTTTTGGAGTAGTATCGTCCTTCTTTGTGGAGTTTGAGACTTACACTTGGTGGTGGTCAACAATGTGAGTTGAAGATATGGAGGGTGGGTTAGATGTAAATGTAAATTAGTTATGGTTAAATTGTAGGGTTTGAAATACTTAGGATTCAATTTTTGTAATTAAACCAAAAAATTAACATAAAATAAACAATCTTGGGGTCTAGGGATTTTTGTATATTTCATTAAACCTCAAGGTTTTTTTTAGAATTCGGGAAATACGGGTAGCAAAGTGAATATTAGACCAAATCTCAGGAATTTTTTTATTATATAATTTCCCTTTCCGTAATCTTCTCAATTGCTTGATGAACTTGAAGCTTACGGAAGAAGTAACTACTAGGAAGGACTTAGATTACGAAACTCTTGTATTTTTCTTCCTTTTTTAAACTTGTAAATCTTGTGCACGCATAAAGATTGCAGACTTGTAGATGAATTTTGAAACATTTTATTTAATTAAAATAAAATCTATTTCTACATTTACAAGTCTTGCTTGTTTTAAAAGAAAGATCCTAAGTGTTGTGAATTTCCGTTCACCTGAGTTCTTTCCCTGCTATGCCAGGCAGCTGGAACATGGGTCACAACAACTCCCATGCTCTCGAATTGAGATTTTTGGCTCAGTTCTGTCTATAAAAGGCTGCCATGGAAAGAAAAATGAGGGGGAGACTGGAATTTGCCCTTGCTCAAGCTCGTCCATGAAGCACCTACTGACTATCCACTCTAACGCAATCTCCAGCCACCCTCATCACCTCCAAGTTTCATTATCAATGATACACCATCCAGAGCTCACAACCGTCACCTACGGTGGTTCATCACACTCATCATCAGATGCCAAACGATAGAATCACTCAGTGGCGGCGTCTACATTGTAGCCCCCTCTCCAATCCAAATCAGATAACACGAGTACTCATACTAGCGTCACCAGGCATTCAGCCTTCAATTGCGATCATCCAGAGCTCCTCCCCACGCCTCAACAGCTTTCATAATCACCGTCGTCTCTTTCGTGTCAGAGGAGAGTTACGTAGCCATAACTCGTTTTTCTTTGCCGGGAAGTGCTTGTTGGAAGTCGCCCAAGCTTTCCAACGCCATCTAGACTACTTTTCTTGTCTCTCCCACTTTGGAACGAACCACTAAAGACGAGACCATCGCTGCTTGATGTTGGTGTTTTTTGTGGTGACAAAGGTGAAGAATAGAGAACAAAGAAGAAGAAATCGTATGAAACCGGGAGAAACTTCATTGATTTATTGTGCATACAACCTTAAGTTTATATAGATTTGTAGCAAATCAAATCCTAATTGATATAAGAATCCTAAAATACATAAATTCTATTTATAATAGTTGTAGATAAAATAGAAAACTCCAAACCTTATCACTAATAATAAAAAATTCCTAATTAAACTAGAACACTTTATTTATTTATTTTCTTTTCTTCTTTTTTTCCTCTTCATGTATATCTCCTCTTCATGTATATCAACTCTAACACTTGAAGCGTTCTGGTTCTGGTCGTGAGGAAGACAAGTCTGTAACTTAAGACATTGTCTTTTTTCTAAAACCCCAACTTTAGTCCTTACCTTTCTTCCTTGTATTACTTAGGGCACTACGTTTTCAGCAGTGTCAAGTCCTCTAGCAAGTTTCAAAAGCTAACAGTTTGGACACTAGGCCTAAACCCTTCTACTTTATTTAAGATTACTGTTATCATGTTGATCTTAATTGTGTTAATTACTTTATTTTTGATATACTTTTGAGCTTTCTAGGCATGTAAATTATTTAGAATATTTTAGTGCATTAATTATTTTTTTGTGGCTGATTTATTGTTTATTGTTCTAAAATCAAGCAAAAGTCATAAAAAGAACTCGTGGTACCAATTTTGGGTAATAAAAAATTCACTCCCTCCGTCCCAGAAAATTAACCTCAATTTCTTTTTTGGTTCGTCCCAAAAAATTAACCATGTTTCCATTTAAAGAAATTTTACCCTACTACCCTTCACATCCATGCCATTTAAAACTCATTTTTTTATTACAAAAACACTATTTGTGAACCTTTTATTTTATAGAGACACCATTTGAGAATACATTTAAATCTTCCATAAATGACAAACCATTTTTTTACAACAGAAGATACATGCACTCATCAAAACAAATAAAAGAATTTACAGGAAGCAAACCCAAAGCAGAGACAAACTCCACTTCGTCCAAGACAACAAACCCACTTTGAAGAATAGAAGATCTCTATATCGAATTGAATCCTACTCAACCAAATCAAACCTTAATTATTGGAAAGATAGTTGTAACCCAGAACCAGACGAACCCTACAGCCAGAGAATTTTAGAGACAACATTTCCGACGGTGGATTTTTTTAGTGGAGACGGTGAAATCAGAGATCTTCGTTCACAATTGCAGTGAGCCTCATTTCATCTAACCAATGCGTTTCAATTCCGGACATCAAAGTGGGTGTTGAAGTAGTTTCATTGTCGAAATGATGCTAATAAAATCAAAGTAGCTAGTGTATACTGCGCCCAGTCGTTGTGATTCAAATCTAAATCAGCCTGGTTGTTTAGATCCGGATGCAACTAAGGTCGGAGGCATGATAGATCTCGATCGATTTGAATCTTTCAGTTACAGAAACTGTTATAGTGTTTGTGGACAAAAGATCTCTAGAGCGAAGGGACAACGAAGAAATAGAGAAGGTGAAGCTGAAGCGTTAATGAATTTCACAGTAAGAGATCATAAGAGATCATGAGAGTGAGGGTGAAGCAGTAAGGGCAATTTTGTAAACTTCACCAAAGTCAACACAATATCTTAATAAGTGTGCCATTCAAATGAGGCTAATTTAACCGGACAGAGGGAGGATAGTTTTTGTGTGTAATTGACTATCGAAAACAAATCTCTCGGCACCAAAAGATTAGTAGCGATTATAAGTCAGGATCATTGGGATAAGTCAGGATCTCGAATGAAATGGTGTCTCATCTCAATGTGCTTTGTTCTAGCATGCATAACTAGGTTCTTTTCAATAGCTGCAACGGATCTGCTATCACAAACGATATGAGCTGCTCCCTCTTGCTTTTCTCCAAGATCTTCAAGAATTCTTATGATCCAAATAGCTTGACATGTTGCTACTGTTGCTAATACATACTCAGCTTCGGCTGATGACAGTGCCACTGTTGCATGCTTTCTTGAAGTCCAGGTTATGGGACCTAAACCTAAAAGAAAACAATTCCCTAATTTACTCTTCCTTTCAACCCAATCTCCACCCCAATCACTATCTGTATTCCCTTGAAGACAAAAATTATCACTCTTTAGATACCAAACACCGAATTCTCTTGTTCCAGCAACATACCTCGTGATTCTTTTTGTTGAAGTGTTGTTTGCTGGGTTTATGCATGAACCGAGATACCAAACCCACTGCATAGCTAAGATCTGGTCTTGTGTGAGTCAAATATATCAGTTTAGCCACCAAACTTCTAAATCTTCTTGCTTCAACTTCACCTGTTCCCTCTTCCAACAAAAGCTTCTCATTCATGTTCATGGGAGTTGAAACAGGTTTGCATTGGTCCATGTTGAAAGCCTTAAGCACTTCTAACTCATATTTATCTTGTGAAACAAAGTACCCTTCTGGACTCTTCTTGACTTCTAGTCCTAAGAAATACTTCAAAGTACCAAGAGCAGTCATATCAAAGGTTTTCATCATCTCCTCCTTGAATTGTTATATTAAACACTTTGATGAGCCTGTGTGAATTATGTCATCTACATAAAGACTGATGATAATTAATTTCCCATCTTCTTCCCTTTTCACATAAAGTGTTGCTTCACTACCACTCTTGAGATAGTGATTTTCTTGAAAGAATTGATCAATTCTTCCATACCAAGCTCAATGAGCTTGTTTAAGCCCATACAAGGCTTCATTCAACCTGTACACCTTCTCTTTCTGTTCTGAAACAACAAACCCTGAAGGTTGTTCTACATAGACCTCTTCTTTTAATTCTCCATTCAGAAAATCTGTTTTCACATCGAATTGATATATCTCCCATTGGTGTTGTGCTGCTAGAGCCAATATTGTTCTAGTATCAAATCTAGCAACTGGTGAAAATGTTTCATCATAATCCACTCCATATTCTTGACAGAAACCTCTTGCTACTAGTCTAGCTTTGTGTCTATGTATACTGCCATCATCACTATATTTAGTCTTAAATATCCATTTAAGACTTATAGGCTTCTTTCCAGGAGGTAAATTACCAAATTCCAGGTTTTATTCCTGTCTATAGCATCAATCTCTTCTTGCATTGCTTTGTTCCATGTTTCTTCTTGAAGATCTATTTCTACTGAACCTGGACCTTAAGTGTACACAATTAAGTTGGTTTAATAATCAGATAAATAAGATGGTACCTTTCTTGTTCTTTGTGGCCTTCTTGGTGCTTCTGTTAAGGATTCAAATTCAAATTGTTGTTGTTCTGTAGCATCTGAATTAGATGCTTCAAGAATGTCTCCCACATTCTCTTGAGTCTGAGCTTCATCAGTTTCTTCAATTTGAGCTCCAGTTTGATAGCTTTCATTATAGTTCCAACTTCTGTTTTCATCAAACTGAACATCTCTGCTAATAATAAGTTTTTTTGCTACTGGATCAAATACCCTATAAGCTTTAAAGTTAGGGTAGTAGCCAATAAATATGTATATCTTACTTTTCTGTTCTGACTTATGTCTTGATGTAGAGAGAGCATAACACATACAATCGAGACTCAGAGATGAGATACTGAAGGTTTGAAACGGTACCATACTTCAAATGGAGTCTTATCTTGCACTGTCTTAGTTGGAGACATATTGAGTAGGTAGATTGATGTAGCCACTGCCTCTTCCCAATATTCATCTGTCAAGCTTCTAGCCTTTAGCATAGACCTAGCCATCTCTAGAGTAGTTCTATTTTTTCTCTATGCTACACCATTCTGCTTTGGTGTGTAAGGTGCAGTTAATTGTCTCCTTATATCTTGATCTTCACAATATGATATGAATTCAGTAGAGATAAATTCTCCCCCTATCAATTCTCAAAAGTTTTTAATTTGTGACATGTTTCCCTTTCAGTGCTTGCTTTGAACTTTTTGAAGGGTTGAAAAGCATTTGATTTGTGTTTTGAAAAATATCCCCAGCTCATTCTGCTGAAGTCATCAATGAGCAAAAACATATATCTATTTTCTGCATGAGAGGCTATCTTCATTGGTCCACATTGATCACCATGTACTAATTCAAGTTTCTCATTAGCTCTCATTGCGGGATTTTCAGAAAAAGATCTCCTCACTTGTTTTCCAAACAAACATCCTTCACATAACTCTTTTTCATCTTTTATAGAAGGTAAGCCTTCTACCATACCTTTGTTAGATAAGAGTTGTATACCTTTATAATGAAGATGTCCATACCTGAGTGATTAAGTTGACATGAAACATCCCGTTCTCAGTCATCTTGGCTTCAAGTATAGTCTCCCCCTTGCTGTTTTGAACCAAACACCCTTGATGATTGAATATTACTTGATGTCCATTATTGATGAGTTGTCCAATGCCGATTAAATTATGTTCCATTCCAGGGGCATACTCTACTTCTGCAATAAGCTTGACCTTCTGACCTATGTGCACTTGTATTGTACCTTTTCCTTCAATTCTTACTTGCTTGTTATCACCCAACCTGACATGTGATTTATAGGTTTCATCTAGATTTTTGAACTTGCTTTTATCTCCAGTATAATGATTGGAACATGCACTATCAAGATACCACATGTCAGCAATAGTGTTTATGTCTTCTTTCTTAGTCATGAACATATAGTCTTCCTGATCTACCTCACCTTCTGTATATCTTGCTTGTCGTTGTTTGGTCCAACATTCTTCTGCTCTGTGTCACATCTTTTTACAATGAGTGCACTGCACTTTATTCCAGCAATTATCCTCCTTGTGCCCTAATTTTTTTACAATAGGTGCACCATTGTTTTCCCCAACAGTCTTCTTCTCTGTGGCCTATTTTGTTACAATATGTGCATTGAACTAGTCCACCTCTGAATCTTCCACGACCTCTTGCCCTGAAAGATCCTCTTCCTCTGCCAAAGTTCCTCCTTTGATCACCTTGCACCTCGAAGGCTTGCTCTTCTTTTTCTGCAGTGGTTCTGTTAATTATGGCTTCATGCACCTGCAGGGAACCCATCAATTCATCAGCTGTCAGAGTTGATAGGTCCTTAGATTCTTCAATTGTAGCTACAACATGATCAAACTTGCTGGTAAGACTTCTGAGAGTCTTTGTCACAAATGCCTTATTTGTTATATCTTCTCCATAACTTTTCATTTTGCTTACTATAGCAGAAACCCTGTCAAGGTAAGACTGTACTGTTTCTCCTGCTTTCATCTAGATTTTCAAATTCGATTATAAGATCTTGAAGTTTGACTTCAATGACTTGATCTGATCCTTGAAACTTATTTTTTAGAACGTCCCATGCACCCTTTGCAGATCTTTGTCCTGAGATTCTTGAGAAGATTTCATCTGTCACTACCTGCTATATGAACAACAATGCTCTTACATCCTTTTTCTTTTCTTCTTTTCTGGTGGCACTTAATTCTTCTCCTTCTTTGTTGACTCCCTTTTCAACAAGATCCCACAGATCTAGTGATTCGAAAGTGTCTCCATTTTGATAAGCCATAAATCATAGGAGGCATCATTGCTCAGGATTGGAACTTGAGGTTGAGGCAAGGATGCTCCAGCCATTCTCTCGATTAAGAACCCTAGCTCTGATACCACAATGTTGGGTTTAGGAGAGCAAGAAGCAAGAGAATCGAGAGTAATTTCACACAACACTTTGCACACTTTATTGAATAAACTTGTGAGTTTTATATAGGCTTTACACAATCCTATTCCTAATAGGACTAAGGCTGCTAATCTTTAACAAAAAACAACTTAAGTAATAACGGTAGCACTACACTAACTCCTAATCCTAGAGTGAGTGAGATTTACTTCTTCCACACGAAAATCTCCATCTTCACACCTGTATCTTGCACAACAAGTCAGCTAACTTGTGCACCAAGTCAGCTGAAGATCACTCTTCAACACTTGGCACAACATGCATTCTACTCGGGTCATTCCACTCTTTGGAGATATTCGCTACTGCGTTTCACTGGTTATTTCATATGAATTGTAGCACTTTCGACTCTTTCTCCCATTTCTCCAGCCCCCTCTCTAATTCTCTCTCTCCCTCTCTCTCCTTTGCCCTCACTAGACCCTCGAGATTTCTTGTTGAGATCTCTTCTTCGAAGTTCCTCCTTCCCATAAAAAACAATAGAGATAAAGTCATAACGATTTGCTGTTAATTGTCATAGTATCTGTTTTATTTGGTAATTAACATAAAAAGTCCCAAAACTATTGATCTTGTCACACTTCGGTCTTAAAATTATAGAATGTTGTCTTATCAATCAAACGCTATGGGTTGTTGTGAAGTTTTTTAATTTTTTGAGATTGAGGGGCTGCTGTAAAGTTGAGAATGCATATTCTTCAACATGTTGCAGTCATGGACGATAGTTGTAGCTGTTCTTCTTTAAAACTTAAATTCATCCATTATTAAAAAGTCCTTGTCATTTTCAATTAGAAACAAGGATGTAAATGACAGAACACAAATAACAGACCCAACATTACAGTACCACAAATAGCTTACGGTCGTTGGTGAAATATCAGAATAGTTTAGGGGGGTATTGATTGTTTGTTTGCTTCTTCAAAAGTTCGTTCTTTTGCCAATGCTTCCAAATTAATCATCTGGGGGAGTACCGGGTATATGGTGCGCATATGCGCACCTACACATACCAAAGTTCTTTTACCATTATACCCCTCCTTCAGACTACTCTCACCTCACCGTTTATTCTTCTCACGCGACACTCTTGGTCACCGCCTTCTCCTCCTCTAATCTGAGACTTTCGCCGCCAATGTCTACTACCATTAGCTCCGGCACATCGACAGGAAGCCAACGAACCTTACCACGCGGCCGGAGATGGCCTGAGTGAAGAGAAAATAGCCATAAACGGTTCCGACACCGGCAACACGTTACCTTCAATCTGCGGTTGTTCTTCGTCTCCGACGGCATAGACCACCGTATCAACCACCGTCGCACCACCATATATCAAGTCCGCCTTCGAATTTCCACCACCGCCATGCCAGAGAAGTTCGGCAGCCAGCCTCGCCGTCTGCACATCGCGTGACGCGTCGAAGGAGAAGGAACTGAACCTGCTTGTTTTAATTTTTGGGGTAGATTACAACTTCAGCCATTTTCATTATTCCTTTTACTACTGAATTACCTATAGTTTCATAAGTTCAATTCAAGCCTCCAACAAGTTTAAACCTTATACTATTATAGACACTTCTACGTCATCTTTTAGACATTTGTATATATTATTTTGGACACTTCTATCTATTATTTTAGACACTTCTGCAGTATATTTCTGACATTGCATATTTCTCATACATTTTCATAAGCTTTTTCAGATATTTTAATCTATTATTTTAGACACTTCTATTTATTATTCTAGACACTTCTACGTCATCTTTCATACATTTTCATCTATTATTGTAAACACTTCTATCTATTATTTTAGACATTTTTATATATTATTTTAGACATTTCTACCTCATCATTTAGATATTTTCATATATTATTTTAGACACTTCTATCTATTATTTTAGACACTTTTATATATTATTTTAGACATTTCTACAATATCTTTTAGATATTTTCATCTATTATTTTAGACACTTCTGCATTATCTTTCTGACATTGCATATTTCTCATACATTTTCATAAGCTTCTTCAGACATTTTAATTTATTATTTTAGACACTTCTATCTATTATTCTAGACACTTCGTCTTCATCATTTAGACATTTTCATCTATTATTTTAGACACTTATATCTATTATTTTAGACACTTCTATATCATCTTGTTAATTGGGGGCGGCCTGCAATGACCTTCACATGTACATTAACAATCAATTAAATTGCTCACTCAAACAGTTATAAACAATCACTGATAACATAAATAAAAATAAAAATTAAGACACACTTTGAGATAAATAAATAAATTAAAATGAAATAAATAAAAAATATCATCCATTAAAATAAGATAAACAAATAACAAACTAAAAGTAACAAAAATAGTTTAGGCCGGTGCCCAAACTGTTAATTTTTGAAATTGTTGGAGGACTCACTTGAAAGACAAAAAACGTTAGTGACTAAAACGAAAGAAATAAAAAGAACAAGAGAAAAAGGGGTATTACTGGAATGAGTCCGGAACCATACTCGGTTCTGTCGACGGGTCGCGCGAGCCCGACGGGTCACCTGAAGGTTCCAGTGGCGTGTCGTGTTGAACAGTGGCGAAGAGGGTCGGGCTCGGCGTGGCGGTGGATATGATCGGAAGATAATCCTAGCGTTGGAGCGATCGATTGAAGCTCAGATGATCGAACAACAGCGGGTCGAGCACAAAACGGGTCAGCGATTTTTGTTTATGATTCTCGCTGATCTGGAGCTCTCTAGTGACTGGAGTTGGATGGACTGGTTCAAGAAGATGCGGCGGTATTGGGATAGACTCTACTGCCGATACCGATTAAGAGGCGTAGTTTGAAAGAGTAGAGGATCCTGAAAATGAAGTGAGGGAGCTGTGGGGAGGGTGGAAAAATTAATAAGGGTAATTTGATCTTTTAAACATTTCGGTGGGCTTCAGCTATTGAATATAATTGAATATAAGTTATTGGGTCTTTTTAATTTATTATGTATAGGTATATATAGCTGTATCATATAAGATACTAGGGATCCTATAAAAAAAACATCTGGGGAGCAGTAGTGCAGTGAATAAAAATGATATTTTTATAGTGAGTGAATAAAAATTGATATTTTTATTATAGGATTTCCCGCAAAAATTGACCCAGCGCTCTTTCTTTCTTTTATCCTCCTACATTCCAAAACTTATCTGACGATCCACCGGCGGCCGTGAGTCGTGACATCTTTTTCTTCTTCTTCTTCTTCTTCGATCGAGACAGGTTTCTTCTCAATCACTTTGAATTTTGATTGTTTCATTCGGCTTTTTAGTTCGAAATTGTGTTCCTTTCTGACTGTTCCGGCTCATCGGGAGGTTGATCTTTCTGTTCATGGTGATCCTAGGGTTTTGTTCTGAGCATTTGACTATTGAATTTCCAGAGGGGAAGGGAAAATTGATGGAGATGCTTTTTCATGTGGTTTTATGTTGAGGAAGCTGAGAATTTAAGCTGGAAAATTTTTGCAGGCTTTATTCTGAAGAAGAGGTCTGAGGAGACCCAGGGTCGAGCTTTCTGCTGGACTTTGTTTCGCTTTTTCTCTCCGGAGATTCTCTCAGCTAATGAACAGAAAAGAGGTAGGTTCAATTTTCCTGTTTATGATCCGCCTTCACAATTTTACAGCTCTGATTGCGTCGTTGGTTTTGGCTCTTCTCTGTCAAAACGTCTGCAGGATTTTAGGGACTAGAGAGTGATGCTGCAGAAATGATACCAGGTTCATTTGATGCATAAATGTTTGGAGGGATCTGTGGTTCATGTCGGAAGACTTTCACCTAGTTAGTGAATGGTGATGAGCTCATGTAATCACGCCACTTCAATTTATGTGAAAGCCTGGAGGTTCGGTTGCTGTGGGTGGTTGGGGTAATCATTAGCAATGGGTGTGAACTACCTTGTAATTGCAGCAGCTTCTGCCTCTTTAAGCTTGGCAGGCCTTCACTTATGGACAGACTTTTCATTTAGTAAGCTTCAGAAACATGGGTTATTCAGTGAGAGTTTCATCCGTACAGAGGATGCCAACCATGCCCTTGAGCTGGTTTTAGATTCATATGCTACAGCTGCGTTACTTGCAAATTTCATGTTCAATGTTTTTATTTTGATCATCCTGTCTTTAAAGGTATGTTTGGTTTCATGTTTTTTCTTCTTATTTTTATCTCTCCCATATTTCATATTGGAATTATAACCTTTTCCTTGTGCTCAATTTAACTACTGAACTATGATTATTGTGATACTAGGACTTGCCACACAACATGAATAATAGTACCAGACACTTGGCGAATGATAATGTGTAAATGCATGAAATTACACTCTGAAATTTTATTTTATTAAGATACAGGTGGATGTGTACGATTCACATTGGAACCATGGTTAATAAAGAATCAAATGGAGTATTGAGTGAAAAGGAAAAACGGGGAATATTAAGTTGTGGGTTTTTCTAGTAAATTGAAAATACTATCGAATTGGATGAAACTGAAATCTAAGGAAATTTCGCAAGCTTGTTTTAATTCAGTTGCACAAGTTCTTAGATTTAGAAAAAGGCTTTTACCTGCTTCCAAGTACACATGATGAGAGCATTCTCCTTATTTTACCTGTTATTTCTTATCTTGAATGAGTGAAACTTTTCAGCTATAGAATAATGGGGTCTTTTGTATTTTTACAACCAGACTCTGTTTTTTGAAGAGCTTCATTCTTCAGAGACTCGAAAAGTTGCTGAGCGTCTTATCAATTATATTATCTACAAGGTAAACCTATTGAATATTAACAGGCAGTATTAGATTTAAACGTTTTTACAAACAGTAGTGCTGTTAAATTTTTTTTCCGACTGTTGCATATCTTGGAACACTGAATCTTATGATGGCTTTTACATTTTGCACACTCAAGTTTACATGTTGCAGTTAATTTAGCTCATAAGTTGAAACATTTTCATTTCAAAACGAAAATATTCAATACTAGTATTTTTTGCTCTAGGATCTCTTAAATTTAAATTGTGTTATATTTTTTCTTAATTTGCAGGGAACTTTTTTACCTTTGGTTATTCCCCCTACAGCATTCCAAGCATGGCTTTGGTCAACCTGGTTGATTGTCATTTGTTGTTTAAAGGTATAATTTTCTAGTACTTGCATTTTACTATGGAGTAATAAATTGTATTACCCTTTCAATGTGAGTATTGTTTTTCCAGGAATCTTGATAGTTATCAATTCAGTTAATAAGCAGAACAAATGAAAAGAGTACAGAATTTATGCCTGTCTTCCACATGCATTGTTTCCCCATCCGCTTCTTCTTTCCTTTGTTTCATGAGGAGTTCATCTTTTCTGATAGCATATGTTATGCACATTGTACAGATGTTCCAAGCTTTGGCAAGGGATCGACTTGAACGTCTGAATGCTTCTCCTTCAGCTACAACTTGGTCATATTCTCGGGTCTTTTCAGCACTGCTCTTTGTCCTAATCGTAGATATCATCTGGTATGCATGTTGCCTTTTCAGTCATTGTAAACTTCCCTTTCTGCTGAAGATTAGTTGGAACCTGTAAGGGGTACAATGTAGCAGTTGGACTGCATCTGCTGAACCACAGAGCTCATGATTCAAGGACTTTTTTTTAGTAATCAAGAAAGATACGATTCCTGATTAGAATTTTGTAGTTTACCTCACATTAATGTTTTTTTTTTTGGCTTGATTCAGGATAAGGGTGTGCCTCATGATATACAGAACACTAAGTTCGTCAATGTTTTTGCTGTTACTGTTTGAGCCTCTCAGTATTTTGTTTGAGACAATGCAGGTATTGTTTGAAATTCCTTTGACATCTAAGCAAATAGGTTGTCCTAAAAGGAAAAGTTTTTATTGCCGATCATTCTTGAATGTTAAACTGTTTGCTACCGGATAGATGATACTGAAAAAGTTCATGTTTTCGAAATAACATTGTGCAGGGTATTTTGGTTCATGGGTTTCAGCTCTTTGAAATATGGGTCCATAGTTCCATAGGGAACCAGCCAAATTGCAGTTCAAAATTTTTAGATTTATCTACAACAGGTACTTTATTTTGGATATTCTTGGATGTAGCTTCTGTACATACATACCTACATACATATATGCATACCTACATACGCGCGCACACACAGTCTGTAGATACGTGACACATTATCCATGTATCTACACCATCCTTGAAATGCTATCCTCACTATTACAAATCATATGTGGTTGTTCAATCTTATTTTTGTTGCCTTTTCTCTATACTTGCTTCCAAAAAAGTTTAGTTGCATGGTTAGACTGTTGAATTAGCAGGTGGCTCTTGCTTTCTGGCTTTTGGTTTTCAATTATTTATTATTTTGCTACTGATTGTAATGGAACCTGGCTGCAGGTTCGTTCTCAGAATGGAAAGGCATCCTTATTCGGAATTTGGGTTTCATCCTAGATATGGCAACATTGTTACTGGCACTCGGCCATTATTTGGATATTTGGTGGCTTCATGGAATGGCATTCCATCTTGTTGATACAGTGCTTTTCTTGAATATACGTGTAAATACTTTGAATTTAAGCTCTTAGTTTCCGTTTTTGAAAGTTCTTTTTCCATTTTTTTTAAATGATATTAGTAGTTTTATGGTTTCTCTTCTCTTTTGCATTGTTTAGAAAAATAATTGGTTTTGGGAAAATAAGAAAAGTTTAGCAGTGCTTTTTTGAGTTCCCTCAAGTATCGAGTTCATTTTGGCACTCCCTATGTCCTTGAAAGGTTGTAGGGTTTGACTTTGATGTTTCATGTTTGAGTGTTTAACTCAAATAATTACTTCGATAAATAATGAAAAAAATCCAAAATATGACACTCATATGATAACAAATTATGACACATGATTTATTCAACTATATATGTTTAAACATTCATGAAAAAATCATAGATTCTTTACCTTTTTGTAGAAAAAAAAAAGAAGACAAATCTTGAAATCACATAACTTTTCATTTTTATAAGAGTTAATCGTTTGAAGCAGGCCTTGCTAAGTGCTACTGTTAAACGAGTAAAAGGATTCATCAAGTTGAGAATGGCTTTAGGTGCTCTTCATGCAGCACTTCCTGATGCAACGTATGAAGAGATACGTGCATATGATGATGAATGTGCTATATGCAGGGTATGTTCTCTTGGTTTGTATTGTTTGCTTTCAGTTTCTAGGTCATTGAACTCAAATGACATGGACCTTGTGACAGGAACCTATGGCCAAAGCTAAAAGGCTGCACTGTAATCATCTATTTCATCTAGTGTGTTTGAAATCATGGTATGGTTGTCTGATGCTACCAATTTTGTGGTTTTGCAAGTAGTTGAGGCTTAATAAGACACTGAAAATTGTTTGACATGGTAGGTTGGATCAAGGTTTGAATGATGCATATTCTTGTCCAACATGTCGAAAGCCACTTTTACTGGGTAGACATGAAAATGATACAAACAGTCATACAGCGGAGGTCCTCAGTGATGAGCAGTTAGCTCATCAGATAAATTCTGGAATTGATCATCAAAATCCTCGTGATCAGACGCTTCCTGCTGGAGTCTTTGCCAGTCAAATGCAACGTTCACTTGGAGGTCATTGGAGGTTAGGTTCTAAATTAGATTCTGGAGTTCTGGCTTTGACTTGGTGTGTGCTGAACTTCTGCCTGACTAAATATTATCTGAAAATTAATAAAGCCAGTAAGGTCGGTGGCCAGCTTATTATTACTCACTCCGTCCGTTATTAATTGGTCCATTTGTTTAGGTTGTTTCACAGTATTTAATTTATAGGAGTACTTTTTTTCATGAATGTTTAGATATTTTAAGTTCAATAATTCATATGTATACTATAATTTGCAACATATTTTTTCTAAATATACATTTTTTTGTGAAATTTTTTCACTATTTATTTTTGTTAAAATTTGAGTCAAATTGAACCTTGAAACATAAAAGTCAAATCAACCGATTAATGGCGGATGGAAGGAGTACTTCTTTTCAATTACTTTTCTGTGGGAAAATTCCAGAGGGATAGTACTCTGCAAGGCTATCTGAGTCTGAGGTTTCTCTTGTCCTGCATATCTGTTCGTAAGCCCTGGTCATTGTCATAGCCCGTCTGACAAGGCCAGCTTATTATCACTTTCTTTCAATTACTTTTCTGTGGGAAAATTCCAGAGGGATTCTCTGTAAGGCTATCTGAATCTGAGGTTTCTCTTGCCCTGCGTATCTGTTCGTAAGATTGGGATAGCATTGTTTCAAGGTTCTGATGGTTTTTTTTTCTCTCTCTCTTGTTTTACCCGTTAAGTAGCAGTTCAGATCTCGATCAGAATTGGTTGCACTCTTGGCAAAACCAGAGTATTGATGGAGCAGGTCCTTCGAATGCCATGAGATCAGTTGGTTTGGGGGGTGTCCAGATGATGATGAGGCATCTTGCATCCGTGGGGGAAACCTACGCTCAGACTGCCCTTGAGGACACTGCTTGGAGCCTATGGCCAGTCAGTTCAGCTCAAGCGTCTGCATCTTCTTCCACTGTTCCTGCTGCTGGTGCAAGATTTCAGGGAAATACCGGCAATTTACACACGAGAACTGGTTTGCGTACAGAAACCAATAGCTTAGCAAACGTAATTGCTATGGCAGAAACCGTGCGGGAGGTTTTACCACACATCCCAGATGAGATAATCATACAGGTATGACTGAGTAATACAGTGTTTACCGCGTATACATTCACTGGATGTCATCTGACTGGCTTGTTGGATAGTGCAATCTACTGATGAAAGAGATGGTTGTATCTTTGCAGGATTTGCAACGAACAAATTCGGCAACGGTCACTGTAAATAATCTTCTCCAAATGTGAGATTGGAGTGTTGTTTTTGCTTTGCGGTGATTGGATGTGAGAGTGGGTTTTGCATGAACCCAGGGCTTAGTACCAAGGTTGTTAAGTAACCATACAAGTTGATTATTATAGTTGCAGCTGTTTTTTTCATTTGCTTCATCGGTCATTGAAGAGTTTATAGTCTGTAAATAGATGCAGCAATTGACTGTTCATTGTATTATTGGAAAAAGATGCAAAATATGTCATTAGCATCTTCTTTAATCTGATATTTGATCATATTTCCCCTGTAATATAGGCCATGGTGGGTAAGTGTAGTTAGTCTCCTTCAAAATTTCCACTCATTTTGAAGCCCTGTTATATTGCTTTTACATAATGTTTATCAAGAATTTAATCGAAAGAGATATAAGAATTTGTAAATCAAAATATCACAAAAAATACTTAAAAGTATATAGATTACAAATCTTATGGAGAATTATTGTTGGGTTAGGCTATGAGTATATTGTGCTATGAGTTAGAAAACTTGCCCTGAGGGAGCCCGGTAAGCTCCTAGCATCATCTGCCTTTAGATTTAAGACTTTTCACATTTTACCATAATTATGTTAAAAGTTTAAATGTAGGATTTCATCAAACAAAAATCTAAGTTTAAAGTCTATATTTGTGAACGTAAAATGTTTTAGGCCTTAATCTTAAGGTTTACTATAAAAAAAATAGTTATAGATTAAATTTTTTACAATATATGAGTTTTACATTTTTTGAGAGGGATGGAATATAATGGGGCACAAAGTGGAGTTATTTGTTCATGTTCATTTAGATCATTAAAATAGAAAGATAAAATATGAACTTCAATTTATTACGAGTAACAGTTTGGGGTTTTAATGCAGAGTATGTTAAAGTTGAAAGGTTCATTTGGAAAATTATGGGAATTGGGAGGTGGGGTAATTTTCAAAGTAAAAAAAAAAAAAATCAATAGATGTCTTAAGTATTCAACCATTTGGGTTTCCCACCACTTTTCTATTGGCATGTTGTAGGCCCTTCGGTTATATCCTACGTGTTGGAGATTCTTACTTCAAGTTGTGTGCCTACAGAGTTTAATGCTACCTTTTTGGCTTTGATACCGAAAAGTAAGCATCCGGTAAATCTGACTGAGTTCCGGCCAATTAGCCTCTGTAACGTGATTTATAAAATCATTACAAAAATGATTGTGAACCGCGTCAAGCCTTTGATGGATAATTTAATTTCAGAAAATCAGAGCACCTTTGTGTCTGGGAGATACTGATAATGCGGTGATCGCTTTGGAGACCTGTCATCATATAAATTCTTTGCATGGCAAAAGTGATGGTGCAGTGGCCTTTTCTTCGTGTGGTTATGGTGAAGCATGATTTTCCGTTGGTGTGGGGCAATCTAGTAATGTCGTGTGTGGAGATAGCTTCATTCTAAGTGTTGATGAATGGGAATCCAACCTAGTGTTTTTACACGTCCAGGGGAATTAGACATGGTGATCCTTTGTAACATTTTCTTTTCCTTTTTGTTATTGACGGGCTCTCGGTGCTGTTGAAACAGGTTGAGGCTCGTCAGGAAATAGTGGGAGTCATGGTGTGTACGTAAGAGAAGCCCAACCATTTCTCACCTTTTGTTTGCTGATGATTCTTTAATCTTTTTAAGAGATAATCGTTTTGGTGTGCACAATTTTTTAAATGTCTTGCAGTTATATGAGGCGGCATCTGGGCAAGTGGTCAATCGACGGAAGTCTTCAGTGTTTTATAGCCCAAATATCAAGCTTGATCATCGGTTGCAGTTGTGTCGGCTTTTAGGTACCTCTAAATGTCTATTAGCTGACAAGTATCTGGGCTTTTCATGGATGATTGGCATGAGGAAATTTCCCGAATTTGATTATCTGATTGAAAGGGTATCAGAAAAAGTTATTACATTGGAAAACATTAACTTTATCTCAAGCAGGTAGAGGAGTAATGATTACATCAGTTAACCAGGCAATGCCTACACACCTGATAAACTATGTTGAAATCCCCACAACAGTGTTTGATCGCTTGCGCTCCCTATCAACGCGTTTTTTCTGGTCCACGGCTATTAAAGAACTCATGACAGCTTGGTGTTCTTGGAAGAAATTGTGTATGACCCGTCGAGCTGGGGGTTATGGTTTCAGAGACATACAGGCTTTTAATCAAGCCATAGCAAAGCAGGCATGCGATGTAAATATTTTCACAATTCTTCCTTTATGTAGATCCGGAGTTGTCAGGTTGGCCACGAGGTTTTGATCTGCGATGGCCAGTGGAGGGTGGGACTTGGCCGCTCTATCTCGGTGTGGTATCATCGTTGGCTACCAGATTCTTCGGAGTTACTAACAGAACCTGTTAGTATATTTGACGCACCAAGATCATTTGATATGACACTTAAGCTTATGATGCTAAGTGGGAGCTCCGAATTAGCTATATGTAGCTAACTCCAGCTCAAGTTAGCTCAAGTTAGCTAGAAGTAGCTAACACCAACTCATGTTAGCTCGTGAGAGCTCAAATGTGTGTGGTGTGATCATTTGGAACATCTTTGGGATGTTTCATATTGATTCACAAGTTATTACTTCCATTTGCACCTTTTGGACAAAATAAAGGGTATTTTGGTAAAAGGGGCATCCTAGGTGCATGGTGTATGCACATTACTACATGGGATACTTCCTAGGTGGTTACATATGAGTAGCTACACCTAGAAAGGCTGTTTTAGGCGAAGAGGTGCCTCTAAGGAGGCACCCATTCGCCAAAATGGAAGTTAGAGGGAGGTTACCATGAACCTTCCCTCCTTATGTGACCAAGAGGTGTTGGTTATCACCCTTGGCCGAAAGTACATGTATTTTCGGCCAAAGGGGTGTCCCAACCACCGCTTGGCACCTCTCCCTTATCTATAAATAGAGGGAGAGGTACCACATTACATACACACAATCAGAACGGAAATACTTCTTCTCCCTCTCATCCTCTTGGCCGAAATTAGTGAGCATATCTATTAGAGGTTTCGGGTGGACTAATATTGTGTTCATCTCAACACAATTTCGCCTCTTGGATGCATCCTCAATTCGTCCTCATTGAGCGATTCTTTGAAGTTGAAGATTGCGGAAGGCAGAACATACACTTCATCTTCAACGTCTGGTTACTTGAAGAACAAGGTACGCTCTTCTTCTTCTTCTTCTTCTTCTTCTTCTTCGTTCTTCCCTTTCTTCTTTCGATGATGAATGGTGAAGAACGGCATGATTATGAATAAAACACATCATGCGCTGTTAATTAGAATCACTATATCTAGTAACGCATGTAACATGATAGAAGTCCTGGAGAACTTCGAATCTTCAGAACCTACTCCGGATTTGGAGAATTTGATGGTCATTGATCTCATTAATCCTAGTTCCCATTCATGGCGGATACGGGATATTAAAGCACTTTTCCATATGGTAGATGTGGCTAGAATCGCAGATACTCCTTTAAATGTGCATGCGCATGAGGATATTTTCACTTGGGGGATGGAGGATAATGATCAATTCTCGGTAAGTTCTGCCTATTTCTTGGCTTATACTCCCTCCATCCCCAAATAATTCTACACTTTGACTTTGTTGTTTCAAGATTCGATGTTTGACTTAGATTTTAACAAAGATAACAAGATTTTAAAAAATCATAAATAATATATTTAGAAAGTTTATACTTCAAATTATGATATGCATATAAAGTATTAACTTAAAATGTCTAAATATTCATGAAAAAATCATAGATTAAATACTGTAAAACAACAAAAATAAAATGTAGAATTATTTGGGGACGAAGGGAGTACCATGATTCATAATAGCTATCCCTTACAGGCTTCTGATTTTTGGAGTTGGTTGTGAGGTTTGAAGCTACCACCCCGAGTTCATACTTTCTTCTAGCGAGCTTGTGGTGATTACTTGCCTACAAGGGAGGCTCAGGATCAGAGGAATATGCCAGTGGATACTCTTTGTCCAATTTGTGGTTTACACTACGTAGAAGAAACAGCTTTTACCGCGGCCTCTACCGCGCAAATGGCCGCGGTAAAAAGCAACTCGCGGTAAACGGCCGCTACCGCCGGCGCTGCCATTTTACCGTGACCATTTGCGCGGTAGAGGCTGCGGTAAGACCTCGTTTCCCACGAGGCCTCAGCTACCCCTTTTACCGCGGCCGTTTACTGCGAATTTGGCCGCGGTAAATATCTCCTATATATACCTCCCCGCGCAACTCATTCTTAGTAATCTCATAAGAGATTTCGGGGAACTTAGACATCATATTTTGCTAGTTTATTTGAGGTAATAAATGTTTTATTTTTAATTAATTTATATTTATTTATTGAGCAATATGAGTTGTTTAATTTTTTTAATTTACATATTTAATTTGCTTATGTGGTTAAATTAAATTAGTTGAGCTATAGTACCTATCTATGAAAAGTTGTAGTAATATATATTACTTTACACTTTATTTCAAAGTATTGGAATAACGTTGTAAAATTATATATTCTACAAAGTTTTCATGGATTGTCTGATTGGACAGTTTGTAAAAGTATACTATCAGTTAATTAATCTTTTATAATTGTGTATAGAGAAATGATGAGAATTACATAAATTTCGGATTCAATATTTGGTCTTGTTCCTCGTTATACCTGCTCTAGGTGTTACGCCGGAGAAATGGTATAATGGGGAACTAAGACGAAATGCTGCCGAAATTTATGTAATTATATCATCAGTTTCTACATACACAAGATAAAAGTTTGATTAACTAATAGTACTTTTATGATTAGGTTAGGACCCATGCACCCTGAATTTGGGAAAAAACGGTACTGAGAATTTTATATTTAAGTTGTGTGGTAAATATATATTAATTGTTATGCTTTGTCATATTGTTTTATTGATACAATTATAGGAATTGTGCAATGGCCGAATGACGTGATTGGATGTATCAGGGTATTCAAGAGGGGACTCGTGATGTTAGTCAGAGATTTTGGAACGAGCTTCTAGAATTCCTGGATTATGCTTTTCTTGTTGCTCGGGAAAAGGGAGAACAATTTGTGAAATGTCATTGTAGAAAATGTAAAAATAGATATTATCATGATCGAGAAACAATTGGCAATCATTTACTGTTAGATGGATTTCAACCGAATTATCATGTGTGAGATTGTCATGGTGAACAACGTCAGATAAATCCATGTGTTTATCGAGGTTATCGATTTGATGAGGCATCGTCGTCATCATCGAATATTGCAAGTACGAGTAATGCACTTGATAATTCAATTGAGTGTAACGAAGAAAGGGCGGGTGATTACCGTGAAATGGTCTGCGAGGTATTTAGGATTCGTGATCATAATAATAATTTTGAGGGTGATGATATTCATCAGATCGATGAGGACGACATCACACCCGAAAAGCCAAATCAAAGGGCTCAAAAGTTTTTCTATTTATTACGTGATACGTCGCAACATTTATATGAGGGATGTATTGATAAGCACACGAAATTGTCAGTTATTTCCAAGTTTTTTAAGCATGAAAATCAACATAATGTATATGACGCTTTTTTCTCGGAGTTGATTGAATTTATCAATGAAATACTGCTCGGAGAATACGCGACCTTGCTTATGAGCATGTGTAGTACAAAAGCTATGATGAAAGAGTTGGGGTTACCGTACAGAAAGATTCATGCATGCGATAACAACTGTATGTTGTCTGATGGTAGATATGAAAAGTTAAACAATTGTAGAGTATGTGGTGCGGAACGATTCAACGAACGTGAGGCGAATCAGAAACCAAAAGCTAAAAAGATTTTACGTTATCTACCAATCACTGAGCGGCTCCAACGGCTTTACCAGTCCTCGAAAACTGCTAAATTTATGATGTATCATCTTAGACCTAGTGAAAATTTGATGGGTATTATTGGACATCCATCCCAAGCCGAGTCATGGAAACATGTCGACAAGTGTTATCCTGATTTTGCATGTGAGTATAGAAATGTTCGATTAGGTTTATGTGCGGATGGTTTTAACCCGTTGTCAGACTCATGAAAATCATATTCTGTGTGGCCTGTATTCATCGTGGTTTACAACTTACCTCCTGATTTATGCATGAAGGAAGCTTACACTTTCATGTCATTGCTAATCTCTGGCCCAAAATCACCGGGCCATAACCTTGATGTGTCTTTACGTCCGTTGATCGACGAGTTGAAGCGTCTATGGAATACAGCCCTGGAAACTTGGGATGCCCATCGAAATCAGAACTTTAACATGTGGGCATATCTGCTTTGGACTATCAATATTTGATCACCCATCAAAACCAATAGGCAGAGCGCAAGTTCGAGAGTTGACGGTCGCAGAAAGAGAACATGTACAAACCTATATTCTGCAAAATTGTCGGGAAGTTGATCCATTTATAGATCGATTCAATGAATTGGCTCGACAAAATTTTCCAGACCTGGATGACGCTGGTGTTGACAATTTCAGACTTGTGCAATTCCTAAGTTGGTTCAGGAATATGGTTAGTCGTGCAATTTATTAGTTTTTGTATATAAATATATTATATAACTATGTTAGTTAATTTAAATTACTTTTTAATGTGTAGGCGTCTGCAAATGAGGCTAATTTACCTCCGGCATTATATGCTTTGGCCTGTGGACCGAGATTGCGAGCTAAATCATTCCCCGGTGTTTATGTGACCAGGTACAAGTTTTATACAAAACAACACGGGCATCGCAAGTTGACTGCTAATTGGGGCGTCTGTGTCCTCGGGGATACAAATGCAGAAGACTATATGGATTTCTACGGTTGGATTGACGAAATCATTGTCCTTCAATATAGGAATAATCTGAGTATTACGGTGCTCAAGGGTACGTGGTTTTGCACGAATAAAGGTATCCGATATGATAAAATTTCGGGGATCATCGATGTTGACTACACATCCAGACTTTATCCAGAAGACCCATTCATTCTTGCCAGCCAAGCGGAACAAGTGGTTTACCTCGTATACCCTTCAAAGAGACAAAATCTGAAAAACTGGTGGACTGTTTCAAAACTAAACCGAGACGCTTTAAGGATGATCCGTTGCAAGAGCCGGAGATAGGTACGGCTAATCCGTTGCAAGAGTCAACAGACAATTCGTGAAAGTATACGCCCAAGACCAGATGTGACCCCATCATCATTATTGGATCATCATGCAGATCCCGTGCACGTAGATCTTTGGACAACCTTCTGGAAGAAGTTGTTGATGACGATGATCCGGTGGAAATATAGTATAGAAATGTATGGTGTAATTTGACAACAACCTCGAAGTTAAATGTATCTTTAATTTGAACAATATGTTAATTTTAAGTTCCAATTGTAACTTCTAAAGAATTTAAGATCAAATTGCAAGTTTTGAAAACATTTTGATCAAATTATAAATTTTTAACGCGGAACGAGATGAATTTGGGTCGCATTTAAGTGGGCTCGTTAGGCCCACAATATCCACACACGTTTCAAAAATGGGGGGGAAGGAATATTTTTAAATTGGATGTATCTATGCTTACCGCGGGGACCGCCGCACTACTACACCAACTTAAGGAGGTAAGGTTTTTGGTGATTTTGTTAATTATTGATTATTTTTGTGGTTTTGTTGATTATTATTGATTTTTGGTAGATTTTTATGATTATTAGTGGTATTATTTGTTTAGTTGCATTTTTGTTTTGAAAATATTTGGGATTAAAGTGAAACTTTTACAAAACTTTATGGTCAAATTGCAAGTTTTGAAAATATTTTGGGTGAAAATTGCAAGTTTTAAAAATTTTAGGGTGAAATTGTAACTTTTACAAGAGTTTGGGGTCAAATTGCAAGTTTTGAAAATATTTGGGTTAAAGTGAAACTTTTACAAACTTTTGGGGTCAAATTGCAAGTTTTGAAAATTTATGGTGAAAATGAATCTTTTAAAAATATTTGGGCTCAAATTGCAACTTTTGAAAATATTTGGTTTTAAATTGTAAGTTAAATGAAAACATGAGTACTTATGTTCATTTTTAAATGTTTTTGAGTTATGGCGTCTACTTCTGATCCTCGAGATGGTTCAGGCCAAATCTGTCCATGATCGTCCTATAGTGGTGCAAAGGCCTCGTCTTACTCCAATCGGGTCAACACCTGCTCTAGGTGTTGTTAAGATTAACGTGAATGCAGCCCTAGAAGCCAAACATCTTCTACAGCCAGGGGCGGAGTCAGAAACTGATGGGAACGGGGGCACAAGTAGCTAATTAGTAGAATTTTGTTTGAGTGAGTGAGGGCAAAACAAAATATCAGTGGGGCATAAATGTATATTTTATAAGACTTTATACACTATTAACCTATTTTCTCCGAATTTCAGTGGTGTCAAAGTGGATCCGCCCCTGTCTACAACAGTTGGAATAATTGCCCGTACTTCCTCAGGTGAGGCTTTATCCGCTTTCTCCGTTGGCTTCAGGTATTCTGGGTCAGATCCCTTGTTTTTTTTTGAACAACAAATTAGATGTATATTAATAAGAACTAGTTCTAATACCCGACTTTGTCACGGGTTCACTGAATTAATAATTATCAAAGTTTTCAATGTATTAAATAACAATATATCCGATGTAATAAATTTATAAAAATTTAGTTCTTTTTAAAAACTTTTGACTTAGATTTATGAAAAATTAGTTCACTTTTAAAAGTTTTGGATTAATTTTATTATTTGAATAATGACATTTATATCAATTCTATCTTTCATCCAAGAAAAGATATTATCTCTGTTTGCAAAACCTTGGTTTTGCCAATATCAGATACTGGCAACTATGGTCAAACTTAGGGCTAATCAACTTTACGGTTAAACCGAAATAACCGAATTTTTTTCCGGATTTGGTCAATTTGGTTTGGATAATTCGGTGTTTGGTTCGGTTTTCGGTTTAACCGAAATTTTTATACGGTTTCGGTTTGGTTATTGGTTAACGTTTAAATAATCCGGTTAACCGAATTAACCGAATTAATAATATGCCCAAACCCATATAATAGTACTAGCCCAGTCCACCTTTAACTTGACCCACCTTTGAGTTAAGAAGAAGAGAAAATTTTCGGTTATTTTGGGTAATAACAGAAATAACCGAACCCAATTCGGTTTTCGGTTTTTACTGTTTCCGACTTTATTTGGTTAATTCGGTTACTAATAATAGAAAACCGAAAACCAAATACATCAACAAATTCGGTTTCGGTTATAACCGAAATAACCGATTGAGCAGCCCTAGTCAAACTTCACACCACCCCCAAAACGAAAATAAATCAACCTTCCGCCTCAAAAGTTTGTTTACTACTTCAATTCGTCCCCGTCCCCACCACACCTAGCCTACCTCCTCCTTGGATCCGGTGACTTCGCCCACCGTCGGTTATGCTACCACCACACACCCTCTATCAGCGGCCCGAACGCTCTCCCGACCTCACACACCCTTCATTCCCCGACCCAACTCGCGCTTCCCATCCCACACATTTACCCCAACCTCACCGCTCATCGTTACATCGTTGATCCTCATGCACTTCGCTATTCGTTCTGCATGCTGTCACATCACTCGACTTGTGCCTTTAAGTCCTTCTCGCCTCAGATCCAGGCTCTAGTCACACCTAGGAATAGATCTCTTAGTGCCGGATCTGAGCTATGTGACGATCTCCACGACTCAAAGGTGAGGAGGAGACAACATAAAAATGTCAGGGGTGAGGTGGCACGGCCGGGGAACGACTTAGGCTGCTCAATCAAGAAGAGTTGCTTGAGTTTGTTAGAGACAGGGATGCAATTGAGCAATGATAAAGGTTTTGAGGTTTCGGGTTGATTTTGTTTAATTTATGGGCTGATGTGAGGTTTGTTGTGGGTTCCTAAAACCTGATATAGGCAAAACCAAGGTTTTGCGAACACAACCATCAGTTCTCAATCTGATGATATAATTTGTTTTGTCACTCATCCCTAACTCAATCATGTCACGGGTGGTCATCCCGTGGACCACTTTTGACCATTTGGGGCCATATTGGAAGTTCTCGACGGCGAGCCCAAGCATCATATCGTCGGCATAACTTACACTTTTTGTTCACAGTAAATGACTCTCCTCGAAGCGCTTGCCACCCGATTCGACGACACACCGCATCTCCACCTCACCATGATTGTCCCTACTGGCGACTAAAAGAACATGAAAGAGATCGACAACCAGATGGAGAAATCCGCACGATTAACAGTAATGAATAAGAGTCTCTTAGAATTACCTTTCGTGCTTGGTTGATTAGTATCTGCTCAGCATTTTCTTCTTGGTATTTACCAATTCTTTCTTTAATGGTTTGGCCATCTACCCTTCAATCAAATTAATTATTGCAAACAAATAACATGAAAAGGAAAATGCGAGTAATCAAACGTACAAATAAAAAAAAGTTAGTCATTTTCTTTTAAAAGTGTTACTACAAACATGTCCATAGTGAGTGCTCTCTCCGCAACAACGTACGCTATAAAGGGTACATTTCAGAATAATTTTTTTAAGAACTTCATTCAAATCTTTGCATAAATGTATTTTTCCACACTTGTCTTAAAATGTACAAATATAATGATATGCTAAA
The DNA here is from genome assembly GCA_024586325.1 of Stellera chamaejasme. Lineage (NCBI taxonomy): Eukaryota > Viridiplantae > Streptophyta > Magnoliopsida > Malvales > Thymelaeaceae > Stellera > Stellera chamaejasme. The sequence goes on along the minus strand of CM044985.1, from coordinate 7,297,060 downwards.
ATCCACTCATCAAATGAATCCCAAAGGACAACTGTAGCCTATTCTAAGCTTAGACCTCGAGCAAACAATGGTATCCGAATTTCTCTGTATGCACAATTGTGTATACTCACCCAATCAGCGGTAGTATGCAAAATTTATTTCCCTTACTTGTTGTTAGTGCTGCTGCAAAATCTTCATCATGTTTTATCAGTATAAAAAAATTGTGCTACACAGTTAATATTGATTGAAAAAATTCACCAATTATTTTGATGACTATAAGACACTGAAGGAAGATGTGAGAATTGATAATGAATAAAAATCTGTTAGAATTACCTTTTATGCCTGGTTGATCATTATCTGCTCAGCATTTGGGTGGAGAGAAATTTGTTAGTCACTCATAACACAATAATCTAAAATTTTAATTGAAAATAAAAAATAAAAAGGACGAAGAGGAAGTGTCTGCTAACATAAATTCACTATCGGATCTGGAAGTGTGAAGTCATAATTCATCCCGCCACAAAGCCTGACAAGCAGTCCCCTCGCAACCTAAGACGTGTCAGATCTGGAATAAACGATGATATTCGGTATCGATTCGTCCCCTCCGGCTAAGCGTCATTGTCGCACCATCGATTCGCCCGCCTCTCACAGCCGAGTCTGCACCGATACTCAAATCGAGCGCTTAGCATTGGGAGGACTCAGGATGAAGGGTTTCTTCATGTTTCGGTAATGGAAGGTCGAGTGTGTAGGTTAGATGGTAGGTCAAGCTCAATCAGTGGTTAGCGGCGCGCTTTCAGGTAAATGAGAGTGCAACAGTGGCATGGAGAAGCTCTGCGGTGCTATGGCGGACGATTGGAGCGTCAGTTGGGGAGAATTCTAGCCGATCGATTTCAGCCAATGAGATGGTCCTCTATCGGATTGGTGGTAATTGGGTTGCTCAGGTGGTGGTTCGTAAAGAATGGCGGTAAGATGATGCATTAAATGACAGAGAGTAATACAAAGGAGGAGGCGGAGCTGGCTGCCTTTTGGCGAGAAAGCTTGTCGAGGATGGTCGTTGGGCGGCAAGCTTTGAAACAGAAAAGAGAAAAGGAAAAGCGATTAGGAAATAAACTGATGGAGATGAGAGAGAGCGGAGTAATCAAATGCTGTAAAAGTATGTTTTAATTATTTTTTGTTTGGGGTTGTTTTAATTATTTTAATTACATATGAGAAAATAAAGGAGTGTGATTAGATGTTTGTCTTAACTACAATTGAAAATTTTAGAAGTTTCCACATTTAGTTGTTACCTTATGAGATCAGAAATAAAAACTCCAAATCTGATGTGGAGCTGAGGTGGAGCACATGTGGTGCAAGCAGGAAGCGAGTTTTGTTTTTTTACAATTAATGCAGTTATCCTGTATTAATATATAATAGTAGATGAAAGAGAACAAAAAGCCCAGCTTTTGAGGAAAAAGCATGGAGCAAACAGACCGGGCACCCGGAGCCTTTGAGGCTAAGGGACACATCAGAGAGCAAGAAAAAACAACCTGGGAGCACGTCAAAAATATCTAAACCATGAACCTGAGCAACCTTAAAGAGACAGATGCAGTGAGTTGAGCAACCAAAAGTCCCAAGGTGGGAGAGGTTTGCAGCCCCGTTAGTTAGCCACAAAAAATACTGAAGTTAGACCTCAGAAATGATTTGCAGAAAGTTCTAAGTGCATTTTTGCATCATCAGACGATTTCTTCCTTTCCAAATAGCCCAAGCCGCTAAAAACCTTCCTTGTCAAGACTCCATCGCCACGAATCTGCTTTCTTAGCATCCAAGATAACCGGTTGAAGTAGGATCCCTTGAATCTTGAGATCGTAGCCTTACTTTGAGGTGTGACTTTTGCGTCTGACTCGTAGACTCTGGTTATGGAGGTTCAGAGCTCACGCTCTCCCTCGCTTTTTTATTTTGGTGCCTTAGTGGACGAAATCCGCCTGCTTCTTTCTTCTTTACAATTTCACTCACTTGTACACGTGAACCGTCTAGCTAATAAGGCGACACATTCACTTGCTCGTCATAATTTAGAGCACTCTTGTATGGTTTCCTGGATAGATAATATCTCGGGTTAGTTTTCTGTGGCTATATCCACTTAAATAAATTTAACCTTCCTTGTCAACAAAAAAAAAAGTGTTCAACCATTTGCTGTTTCTCTGTATAACTATATACTAATGGTGAAAAATATGATGTGATATTATGAATAGTGTCAATTTTGACAAATTTTAACCAAATTTCCTTTATACTATCCAAAACACCTTTAACTTTCTTCTCTTTTACATTCAAGGCATTATCTTTGCTCATGACACATGTATTTGTCATTTTCTTTCTCATTTATACGTCATGGATGTTAGATATTCTCTCAAACAAGTTAGTACAATTATGTTCGATGAATATTTTACATTTTCACTTACACTTTTTTTTATCATACTAATGTTATTCTCTGAGTTATTTTTTTCTTTCCATTTTCCGTTTTTAATCCTTCCATTTATGTGCAAATATTTCATTTGACATTTTTGTTTCAAATTTACGTTACCCGTGTTCCGATTTTCATTTATTTTTTTAACTTTCATATTAAATATTTCATATTCCTTTTATTCATCATTCCATAACCTCATTTTTACAATACACCTTTTCAGTTTTTTCACTAATCTATGTGGAATGTAAAACCCGCAACGAAGTGCGGGTAAAGAATCCTAGTTACATCCTAATTAGAGAAGAGAACAACGGTTGATGTGTCAAATCCTATTTGGATGGGCTACTACTCATCGACAGTAATTTTTTATAAATATTCTCACGATAAAAAAAAATACATCCCTTTCTGTGGGTGTTTATTTACCACATATGTAAAAAATACACATCATAAAAATGTTAAATTTACCCTCTTAATAAATCTCTACGGATGATGTTTTAGTCTTTTAGTTTATTAGATTAGTTAGTTGAGTTAATTATATTGTAGTACATTTAGGTATGTATTTTTTCACATATATGGTAAATAAACGGACTCTTCCAATTGTATACGGAAATCGAAACGAGTTGTTAAAAGCACACTTTTACTCCATTTCGAAAGAATGAAGAAAAAATACTCTTATGATATTCAAACTTGAAAGTAAGATGATAAAAAACAACATTTGCAAAAGTTTTTTTTCATATAAGTAAATATTATAGCTAATCTATGATACTTTAAAATAGCAATCATTCATTATAGAAAAAAAATGAAACAGTTTTTCAGTTGTTTTATAAAAATTGAAACCTTTCATTTAAGAAAACCTTTTAACATCATTTTATTACCTTTAATTTGACAAAAATATTTTTGTTTTAGTATTATCTATCTTACTTTATTACTCTTCGATTTTTAATACTTACCGCCCAAAGATAGCTTGTGGCCACATTTTAGCACGAAACTTTTTTCGGACCAACGTTCCATTAAAGTATGTAGAAGGATAAAATGTACCACCATTTACCACGAAGTCGATTAACTGGATGAAATATTTCCAAATGTTTCGTAATAAAGCAATTCGTGACATCTATATAACTATTCTAATAATCAATTCAATCTCATAATTTTAAAATGAACAGACGACTAATCTTAGATTTATAAAAGTTACAACCTAATCCTCTGTCGTACCTATGCCCCAATTTTGCACATCCGCCATGACCCTCTCATCGGCCCCAATTTTACGAGTCTAATTTCAAGTCTCATTTTTAGATGGTTTTAAGAAAGTTGATACCTTTTATAAAAATTCTTTTCACATCAACTTTACATCATTATTCTCATTTTTTTCATTAAAAAAATTATATCGTTCGAATTTTCTATATGGAAAAAATATCGATGGATGGGAGAGCTACAACTTAAAAGGTCCAATAATACTCAATTCAGATAAAACTTAAAAAAATTGTTTAAAAAGGAAAAAAACAGTAATTTCATGGTGTTAATTGCACCATCTACACCTAAACAATACATTTTATTACAAGTCTATACCTGAATAAAATTTTGGGTTTTACGTTAAATAAATTGAGGTTGGTTGTGCAAGAGAACTTGAAGTTGGCACAGATTGAGTTGATTTTGTTTCGAACGATCAAAGGCATGCACAGAGAATAAAAGGGGAGGATTGACAAGAGCATGAGATCGAAGAGAGAGTAAAAAGAGACAAATTTTATGGCGATAAATGATTAAAATGAAAATGATTTAGAATGTGGGTGAGTTTATAATTTTTAAAAATTTTAGGGTCTAATTTGGAATTAGTTTAACGAAGATTGACCAACATGGACTAGAAACTATAACAATGGTAAAATGTGATCGATTTTTAAAATAATAACAAAAAGGACATTTTACAAAACTTTAATGGTAAAAAAATGATCTTACCCAATAATTTTTATACGCATCATCATGATCAATCGTCACGAAATTAACCGCCACCCCCTTTTTACCAAAACCGTCACTTCACTTGCTCCAATGGCCACCATTATTAATTCATGAACACCTCTACCGCCATATCTGTTCAACAAAAAAACTCAAACCGCACCAATTCCTTATCCTCTTCCCGAAACAATCGATATGGCCAGCGCCGGCGCCGTAATCGATTGCGACACCTTGCAACAACTCGAGTACGACTTGCACGCCGCCATGTCTCTTCGGCCGGGTCGGGTCTCGACCCGATACAGCGAACTTTCTTACCAAGAGATCCGGAACAAGTTCTTGTTCCTCAAAAGCCTCTTCTCCGCTGAGTTGAAGTCGCGGCCGAGAGATCGGTGCGGCCACCAACTGGAGGAAATCGGGCGGCGGTTATCGGAACTGGAGGCCGCCTTCAACTGCTGGGAGGAGAGCGACGGACCGACGACGGATGACCAGTTCTGCTGCAACCATTTCGTGCCGGAAAATGATGTTTCCACTTGCTGTTGCAGTAGTAGTACTGAGCCCTGTGTCAACGACGATGTGTCTGATCTTGATGGGTGCGATGAAGCTTTTGCGGCGGCGGCTCATCGGCAGGAGTCGTTTGAGAAAGCGCCGGCCTCGGCGGCGGACAGCGGCAGGAGGGAGAGCAGAGTTTGGGGTTTTTTGGGCGGAATGGTTTTTGGTATGACTCTGATGGGTTGTGTTGAAATATTCATGCTCCCTTTTTATTTTAATTTTGATGACGTGGAACACAACACTTGTCTTGTTCCAACTTAAATTAATTAATGTATTATCATATCCCTCCCCTTCATAGCTACCTTCTTCTAGTCAACTCCTTCAATTGATTTTTGTATAATTATTTTTGATAAGCTGTGAAAGTTTGAATACACAATTTAAATTAATTAATGTATTAGAAAAGTTTGAATACACAATTAATTTTAGTATGTTTGAATGCCACGATTTTTTTTGGTTTGGAGTAAGTTTGGGAAAGGATAAGATAACTTGTTGAAAAGCTTAAAAATTGTGGCATTGTTAAGTTTGGATCTAAAAACGTTCAAGTTCTTTGTTGTTAGTCTAGATACTAGTTTAGGTTAGTAGTTTAACCTTAATTCAACAGTTAATTTGAAAGAATATTTGGTGATGTGGTGGTTTGGTTAAACCATACAAAAACGGTGAACGTTTATATATCATCGTTTTAATATCTCTCATAAGTGATCATGAAACGTTTTTTTTGTTTTGCAAACGTTGCTCTTTCGACCCTAGATGCTTTTACTTTTGTGTTGAATCATAGAAAAATGACGTCCCATGCTCTAAAGTGTTTGGGGAGCCCATAAAAATGCTTCAAATTTAAAATAACATTTGAGGAGTCTGGGAGAACGTTAGGGACTTAAAAAGGAGTTTGGGGTACTTAAAACAACTTTGAGGATATAAAACAATTTTGAGTATATGAAACAATGTTGCCATATGGATCCTAGTTGTGCTCCTTTAGCATACTTTAGGTATATAGATGACATTATGATCCTAAAGTGAGTTAATGACTTGTTGTATATCCTGTTATGTACTCGTGGCGTTTTGGCCACATTGTTGTCACGTGGACCCCTCACGGTGCGCCATTGTTCTACTTTGGGTACATACCCACCTCTCTTCCGCCTCCTTCACTCTCGCCCTCTCTCATCCCCATGACCACCCACCGCTTAGACCGCCCGATCTCATCGTCATCACCATCCTCCTCCGCCTCCTTTCGAGTACTTTAATCGTTAAGTAACTAGCATTACAAAAAAATATCTCAATGTCGTAAGATGTTTGTTATTGTCACCAATAAACTGTGTAAACTACAACATTGATTTAGTTAATGTTAATTAATTAGCAGTATTTTACATGTTGGTATGTTGCTCCTTCAAGTATACTCACATATCTTGATATTTTTGAAATTAGAAGTCAGACTTCAATGCGAGAAAAAAATATAAAGATTAAATTATACCAAGGTAAAATTGGTCAATTTAGGAGTTAAATTGAAGAGAAAAATATTCTCTTCATCTCACAAAGTTGTCAACATTATATATTAGGTTTTCTCACAAAGATTGTCAATTTTCCTAAAATAGAAACCTTTCACTGCCACTTTCACGAAATTACCCTTACTTATCCTTACCATTTTAAACACTTATTTTCATACATTTTTTTATATCAAAGATAAAAATGTCAACACATTACTATTCTCTCACTTTACTTAATATCTGTACTCAAACAAATCATACAATCTTTGTGCGACAGAAGGTGTATAAATTAGGGAAAATGATATGAGACAAAGAAAGACAAAATAGAGAAAGTTTTGTCTCATCCATTTTTTGTCATTTTTCCTTTTTTGTTTTCCAATCAAACTCTTAAAATTTCGTAAAATATCATTTTTTTTTTGCAAATTTTTTATAACTCAAATCAATTTTGTGGTCCAGATTCTCCTTTTAAAAAAGTCTCTTTTTTGCATGTTTAAAAAATGAAAGCACAATTCATATCCTAAACAACTTGAGCTAATTGCATTTTCATGTTAGAAATTGATATGGACTAACAAAAGAAATGAAAATGTTGAATTTACAGATCTTAATTTATCCATCGTGTGCTTACCAATTGGATCACTAACAAATTTTGAGTATGATTTATGAATTAGACCCCCTCTGTCCTCTTTTAATGTTGATTATTTTTAGTGAGAATTTAATGGTGATAGTAAATACTCCTTCCGTCTTTGAAAATATTATGCATTTCTTTTTCGATGATATGAAAGATTCAAATTAATACTAAAAAGATCTCATTAAAAAAATTTGAAAAAAAATATTTTTAGAAACTAAATACATTAAATTATAATTTACATCTAAATTATTTGATTTTATAAATCAAAATGTTGAAGAAGTAAAATCACACATTAAATAATGAAAAAGAAATGCACAATTTTTTTTTATGGACATAGGTAGTATAAAATTGGTTAGTGTGACAATTGATATATATAGGCTAACAAGTGTTTGTCTAATAAATGTTGTGATACACTAACACAACAAGAAAACCTAAATCCGTCAGACAAAAAAATGTGTGAAACTCGTTAGCTACTGGAGTGCAACAATGACATGCTTGCCTTCATGTTCCTAACCTCATTTTCGAGTCTCTCCGACTCTCCCCAACACCATGCATGTGCATGTCCTGACAACACAAAAACATGACAACTATGGGAATACGTCTAACTCAATAACTTCAAATATAACAATGCAACGACATTACTACCGTCCATAAGAAATCAAACCTGCACATCAATACGAATGGGACCAAATTGAAGATTTTGGAAAAGTGCGAGGAATGGTGAAGAAATGGCCCAGGCGGAGGTCAGGCGGCCCAGCATCAAGGGACCAGGCGGTCACCCGAGCCCAACATCGAGGAGGTTCAGGGGGCCAGGAGACCAGCCAGGCAACCCCCGTCCCAAACCAGGCGGCTCGAGCCCTGAACTAGGCGGTCGCTCGAAACCCAGCCAAAAGAGGACAACAACCCAGGTGACGGTCCAGGCGGTCCGAACCTAAGCCCAGGCGGCCCCTTTCCTCAGGTCATGTGGTCGCCTGGCCTCAGATTTCTGCAATCATTTCCCTCACGATGTGGGCCCCTAAGTCGGCTTACCACCATTCTTGGTCGACCACTACCCCAAAAATTATCCTTTCCTGACCAAGGAAGCTTTCCAAAGCCACTCCATGTTGCTTTTCCTTAATTTAAGGTGATGGTTGAAGGATTTAGGGAGGTTGGTTGGCTCCCTTTCTTTGATATAAGCTTCATTGTTTTCATTTGCAAAACACAGATTTTTCTTAGAGAGTTCTTGGCTAGAGCTTGGAGCTCTCAACCCATCTCTCACTCTTTAGCTCGAATTTGGCTTGTTTTATGGATGATTGAATAATACTACATCATTTCTAAGCTTCTCTCTACCTCTATTACTTTCATTTAGCATATATGTTCATAATGTCTGAGCAAAACGTGTTGAGCATGAGTAGAGAGTAATTCTTCATCTCTTTGGTTGTTCAGGTAGTTGAATGATTGTTAGATGATGTAAATGTGTTGGTTTGATGATTATGCATGATGAGTGATCATTTCTTGAGCTTAAAGAAGGTGTGAGAGGAGGTGAAAGCTTACTTCTCCTTCAACACCCATCAAGTGTTTGATGAAATGCTTGAGAGAGCATTTCATTGAATGTACCATGGGAAATGGTTAGGTATTATAGGATTACTTGAGTATGGTAATCTAGATTATTAGGAGACTACAATTGACTTGCTTAAAACTTCTATAAATGGTGCAAATGATGAGATTTCATTTGGTCATTTACGGTAAGGATAATTCTAGCTTAGTGAACTAGAGTTTGATTTTTATCCAATCTCCTTCATCATTTGCATTAATCTCAACCTAGCATGTCATCTAATATCTTCAATCCTAAACAATCAAATGGACCTTTAGTTATTGAATTTCATCAAAACTCATATCCATTACACATTAGTCTAGTTTGGGTACAATTCCCATTTTAGCTATTTGTCACCATTTAGATTTATTTTACTTGTCATTGTTCTTGAATCAAGTCACTCATCATACCACTCTATCCAGTTCACTTAAACCAAATTTACCAAAAATATTGCATTTAGCTAAATACCATAATTTACACTACAATCTCTAGGATTCGACCTCACTATCCCTATTACAATTGCAAACATTGCGCTTGAGGTAGAATGGGTTTTATTACTTGATAAAGTGCGCAATTTATAGACATGTAAAACACCCGTCACTCAACGTTAGTTGCTCGGACTATACAGGTTATGTATTGCCAACCAACTGAATCTATACGGGACAACTTCTTCACAAGCATTTAACATATCTTTAGACTTATGTTTCAAAACTTCAAGATCTTCCATTACAGTTTTAAAATTCCTTCATGGCTCATTGCCAAATCAGTTATCGCACACATCGCTGTCTGAAGTTGTTCACACCTTGTTACATCTTTCGTCATTCCAAAGACATGAAGATGATTAAGAATTCTAACAATACTCAATCGACGAAACACATCCTTTCGCCACCTATCCAAAATATACATGGACGGAACGATATCCAAATCTTCATCGTGCCAAACAGCAACAATATGACAACAAATGATGCCTTTGAATTCAAACAATTTGCACCCACATGTTGTTCTCTTACTCTCAACTTCAGAAAGCATGGTGAACTGTTTTGTACATGTACGACCAAAATCATTAACCACACAACGATCAGTTACCTTCTCATGACAATGACAACCCCATCAAAACTAAGTCTTTCAGTATTGACATATGCAACTCCTTTTGCCTCATTCTGAAATTCTAAAAACTTGTTAACCGTATAGAACCTTTGAAATATAACCTCACTAGGAAATATTGTGGCACACTTAATAGGTTTATTTTTCGACTTCCAACCTTCTTTTTCTTCATCATCAACCCTCTTCCCAACAGCCAAACAATATTGCTCGGAAAATTGTTTTAACCCAATATTAATATTCACATAACTCCGGAAAAAATTATTCATCACTTCACTGCGTTGTGTACTGTGCATACCGGCCCAAAACTCATGTAGAAAATAAGCAGGCACCCATCTTTCCCTCACTTCAAACATGTTTTGCAACCACTTATTTTCCCCCAAACTGAATTTGGCAATGAAATTACTCCACATACCTTCAAACTCAATTGAATCATATGAACCATGCACTATATCGGACAAATCTCTACATATGTCAGGCCACTCATTCTTTTTTCTAATATGCAACTCTGCATTTCTCATTACATTCCACAAACACCACCTATGTCTTGTGTTCGGGAAGACACATGCCAAAGCATTTCCTAGAATAGATTCAACATGAATAAATTTAACACAATTAAAATATTAACACAAGAAAACATTTCAATCACAAAATGCAATCAATTTCATAAATGTACGGAAGCAATTAAATGTAGAAAATGAACATTAAATGGAAACATACCAATTACTTGACACTGGTCTGTCATTATATACATCGGAACCTTATCTCGCACGGAATGCAGCCAGGTTTCAAATACCCACTTGAAGCTTTCTATATCTTCATTGGAGAGAAGTGCACAATCAAGTAATATTGATTGTCCATGATGATTTAACACCAATGAAAGGTGTCAATGGCATTTTGTAATGATTTTTCAAATACGTGGTATCGAAGCATACTACATCCCCAAAGTCATGATAGGCAGCTCTAGCTCTTGCATCAGCCCAAAATGCATTCTTCACTCAACCTTCACCATCAGTATCATACACAGAAGAAGTCTTCCGAAAGTGCCTTCATATCATTAAAGAACGTTTGCATCTCATTAAAATCTTCATTTTCCATACCTTTCAATCTCCACCTCCTCAGCATAGAATGACTATCCTTTTGCGAAAATGGAACGTTCTCAATACCACCGTTACCAACTACAAAAGACTACATGTACCCTCTAGATGGAGTCACACCAGCCCTACCCCCCACATTATTTGCATATTATCAACTCCACTAACAATCCTATAATTTTTCATAAACCTCGTACTATTTGGATGTGTTGACTCCACTCTAACATCTGCAGCATCTTCCAAAGGGTAACCGGTCGGATTCATTTCACTTGCTCCATCAAAACTATCGAAAAGCCCTCTATCGTCGAATAACGAATCAATGAATGTATTTTCCCCTTCCATACCCACACCTCACTGTTGCTCTGAGTTCTCTCTAACCGGAGACAAAACAAGAAACTAAAGAGGCAAAACAAGAAAACTAAAGAAGCAAGCCGTTTGCAACCTGGCCCCATTAAAACATGCAACCTCAAATGAATTCCCCAATATGGCACTTTCCACCCATAAAATGTTTGAATAAACCATACTGACCCATGAAGTTTAAATTCTTACATTTCAATCCACAACTACCATACAATCTTTTTCAATTACCAAATAGTTAATATTATTAAAAAGTTAGCATAACTTACCTAGATTACAATTCAAAGTTTACTAATACAACTTTTGAATGCTATTATACACTAACTAGTACCATAAGGCGAAGACAACATATCAAACTTACAGCTGACTACATATATTTATAAAGTGATCATTTTTAAATTTCACAATATTACAAGTCCTTAATATGTAATAGTACAAAGTTAGGAAACTTCATGAGGAAAAATAAAATAAATGCAAAGTTACCCAATTTATGGTTAAACACTACTTGTACCAACCAATTCAAGACATTAACACTACTTCATTCAACAACAACATTACTTACACAACTGACATCTACCTGCTCTGAACCTTACCTCCGCCTAGACCATTCAAAACACAAAAATGACATCAATTTTTTTTCCATCTGTTAGAGTACCATCCACTACTTCCGTTAAGGTAGACCACCCATAGGTGAGTGTCGACACTGTCCACCATTGAAACGGAGAAATGGAGTTACACCCTTTGGGTGGTCGGCATAGTTAAAAGAACCGGACCGGATCGGCCGGTCGGACCGGTTAAACCGTGAACCGGCTGCATGTCCGGTCCGGTTACTGGTTTTGCACCACATTGGTCAAAACCGGGAAAAACCGAAAAAATCGGTCAAAACATTTAAACTGATAACCAATGAACCGGCGGTTCAACCAAAATGAGGTGAAAAAATTCAAATTTAATTTTTTTTTAAAAACAAACTCAAATTTAATTGAGGAGTGAGAGTCAATATTAGAGTTTTATCTACTTAACTCTAAATCATCCACAAAGTTTTATTTTTTGTATAAATAAACTCTTATATTCTTTACAATTATTACTTTAACCTTTCATCTTTTAAGTAAATAATAATAGTTCTTATTGATTCTTAAAAATATCCATTATTATATGAATTATTTTGTTACAGTTCTATAAGATGGGTACTTTATTAATAATTTATAATAATATAAAAATAACGGTCCAACCACGTGTATAGTTTGTTTAGGTTCAACCGATTAAACCTTGAATCACTAATTTATAATAATATAAATTATAAGAAAAGTAGGAAAACGTGTTTATATGCTATTTAGTTTTGGAAGTCACTTAACACCTAATTTTGTTCGGGTTACTAATTTAGGTTGTGTCTAGAGTTTACGCAATTCATAGTGATATTTTTTGGTATTTTCCATGTCATGTTATTATTTTAAAATTTATTTGGTTCCTTTATTTTATATCTGTTTTCGAGCATTTCAAGTTTAAACTGTTCATTCTAGAATTAAAAAGAATTTCCTTTTTCTGAAAGATTAAAATCTGTTTTTCCTAATTAAAGAAAAGGCCAAACAACAAAAAGGAAGAAGGAAGAAAATGTTTTGAATAAAATAAAACGGGAAAAAAGAATAAGAAAATTAAATTCAAAAAAATGACAAAAAAAATAATAAGAAGTTTGAGTCAAATCAAAAGAAGTAGATTAACAAGATTTAAAAATGAGAAAACCAAAAAAAAGGAAGAAGAAGAAGAAGAAGAAGAAGAATGGAAATTGACTAGTGCTCCAATAAAATTGAAAATTCGACAATGTTTAAATCAAATTGGAAATTCACATTTCTCCAAAAAATGAAAATTGGACATTTCTTCAATAAAATTGAAAAATAGACTTTGTTATAACGAAATTAGAAATTAGACATTGTTTAAATAAAATTGAAGATAGGATAATGCTCCAACAATATTGGAAATTAAACAAAATTTAAACTGGGCATGATTCCAACAAAATTGGAATTAGATATTGCTATAACAAAATTGAAAACTGAAAATTTCTCCAACAAAATTGAAAATTTGAAATTTCTCCGAAAAAATGGAATTGAATTTTGCTCCAGCAAAATTGGAAATAAAACACAACTCCAAAAAATTTGAAATTTCTTCAACAATATTGAAAATAATAAACTAGACGTATCAAATTACCATTTGTATACAAAAAGTTTGAATTTATGATTAAAAAGGTTTTAAAAAATAAAACAATTAATTCGATATTAAAGAAGCAAAGAAGGATTATAATGATTATCTTTAGGATTTCAGTAATTGATTATAAAAAATTGAGGATTCACCGCTCCAATTTGCGATCAATTATAGGTTTTTGATAAAGGAAACGCTGGCAACAACACACACTCTCTAACTCTGCCACATACCTAACATTTACTACCCAAATTTAATATATACCTTATTTATTTTCAAAATTGCAATATAGTACAACAAAATGATATTTTTCTATTTTTTAAAATATTTTTTTCTTACAAAAATAAGTTTGAGAACAGAGGGACTACTACAAACTTAATGGCTTTATATATCAAAATTTTATTACAAATTAGGTATAAATATAATAATTTTGTACATCAGAATGTTAAAAAATTATTTTTGAATCGTTTACACTAGATAATGTTTAATCATATGGATAAAACTATAAGTTACTGGTGATAGCCGCCAGACCCAATCTACATAAAATGTCTACCAAAAGGCCCAAACAATAGCCCAAAATAAGGGTCCCATTAAAAAATTCATAAACCCGCACAAGGACATCGCCGGACATAATGGACCCGAACATATACTAAGGAAATTCCCGGACTATACTCCCGAACGTATTAAAGACACGTGTTCTTCTGACACGCTATCACACTGTATTGAGATATTACAATAATGCCACTCTGATCTTGGACTATAAATGCATTCATTATCCACACCTAAAAGGGTAACGTTTAACAAAAACTCCCCACTGTCGCTGGAATCTCCCAACACCCACTAAATACAAACAGAGGACCACCCTCTATTTCTCCTTAGTTTCCTTCTCGAATTCCGAATTAACTCGATGACGTCCGCTAACGTCAGGACACGTCAGCATAACCGAAACGTGACGGCTACCCAAACAGATCCGCCACCAACTGGTAAGTTGAAAGTGTAATAAGTAATTTTTAAAGCAAATCTGAACTAAACAATGAAATGTTTAACTATTTTTATTTGTTCAAAATATATGATAGGTATTCCAACTTTATAAAATACTAACACTCTCATTCATTAGAAGAAAAATGATATATTTTATTAATAGGTTAGTCGTATTATAAATATTTAAAACTAAATATTAATATTTTATCAAAAGTTTAGACCTGTATTATATAACTAATTTTATCATTTAAATAGAAACGTGTACATTGAAATAGGACTCAAAAAGTAATTTACCCTCTTTTTTCCTCCACTATATAGCTGGCTAATACGCAACACGTGTCTCGAGTAACAACAATGTTCTCACTTTCACTTTAATGTCATATAGCCCTTACACTATGTATTTATTGTTAAAATAATACGTATACTTTATTTATATCAAATAATATTATCACTATTGTCATAATTTATAAAATTTTAATGGGAGCACATGCCCGACTTTTTGAGTGTATTGCGTTCTTGACTCATTTTTTTTTTAAATCCAACAACAAAAAAACAACTTTTAAAAATTTTCCACCTAACACTACGCCAAGAAAACGAGACTTACCGTGGCCTCCTCCGCGGTAGCGCCGCGGTAACAACTGCGGGGAGGGCCGCGATAATTCCCTCGGTAAATAAGCTAGCGGTAGATGCCTTACCGCGCCCCAAGTCGCAGAAAAACCCAGAAATATTCGGATGAATATTCAAATCCAGAAAAACCCAGAAATTCATCTGAAGAAGAAGAAGAAGAACAGAGAAAGATAGAAGAAGAAGAAGAATAAGAAGAAGAAAGAAAGAAAGAAAGAAGAAGATGAAAACGGGAGAAGAAGAAGTAGATGAAAAAAAAATCTTACCGCGGCCTTACCGCGCAAAGGGCCGCGGTAAAAAAATTCTTACCGCACCTTACAGCGCAAAGGGCCGCGGTAAACTTTGGAAGCGAGTTGGCAGCGAACTTTACCATGCCCCGGGCTTTACCGCGGTAAAAACTGTATTTTCTACGTAGTGTAAATTACACTCACATTCTTTTATTTGAAATTAAAAAAAATACTGCTTTTTTGTTACTTTTTTATGAGATTTTAAAATGATTGCTTTCAACTAACCGCCGCCCTAGGGAGGCCCCGCCCCCATCCCAAAATAATTGATTCCGTTAATTACGCGATTAAGCATCAATATTGGGATTAGTGAATTTTCTGTGCCTTGGGACTTATAATTAAGTGATTACGCTAATTACGCTAATTAGTTTAATTGTTACCGACACTCGGTAAGTGATTACGCTAATTACGCAATTAAGCATCAATATTGGGATTAGTGAATTTTCTGTGTCTTGGGACTTATAATTAAGTATATGAAATATAATTGGTGTGAGATATGAAGTCCCGAGGTGTGGTACAGTTGTCGTTACTGTTATTGCCACCCAGTGCGAATTCCAGCTAATTACGCGATTAAGCGTATTTACCGGGATTAGCGATTATATTGTGGGGCTTGGGACTCATAATTAGTCATGTGAAGCATGTTTTGTGCGTGTTATGAGGTCCCGAGAATGTGTCTCAGATTTCGTGCCGTTTGGAGTTACGGTTTGGAAGTTGCAATTTTGGGGCTGGACTATATTGCAACTTTTGAAAGTTTGAGGGCTAAAGTGAAAAAAGAAAAATAAAAACAAAAGGAAAAAAATGAAAACGGCAGGAGAGGCGGTTAGTGAGGTGTGTGCTTTAGTAATATTATATATATATATATATATATATATATATATATATATATATATATATATATATAATATATATATATATATATATATCTGTATGTATGTATCATGTATGTATGTATATATATATATATAGTATTAGGAACAAAGAAACGTACAGAAGCCAAAAACGCAAACCTTCTTCTTTCTTCTTCTCTGTACCTCGCCGAAGCTTAAGGAGCATTTTGAGATTTCTCAATTTCTCACCAAAATCTTGAAGGTCAGTTGGGTAAATCGATCTTTAGGAGAAATAATTAACTCCTTATAAATCGGTTTTTGTGATTGTGGCTCCGGTTGGAAACCGTGAGCTTCTGAAAATTGCTCCACATTTATGGAAATTCTCCTATTGTTGATTTTATGGTTCCTAAGCGTTCCTTGCACCTTCTATTACGTCTTTTGTGTCAGGAGTGTGAGCTGAATCTTTGTAGAAGTCTTGCCAATATTGTTCGAAATTTGAATAGAAACTCAACTCCAGGCCTGATTTGACGGAAGGTAAGGATATATTATTGATCAGAGCTAAGAGTTATACATTTTGTACGTTTCAGATTTCGTTGAAAAAGCCGTATGTGAAAAGCCGTTTTTCCCTGTCCGAGCCCTATTTTTGGCGCTTTTGTTGTGGGTCAATTTTGTGAATTCTGAATGTGTATTCTGTATCTGTGGATCATATGTGGACAGGGGGTAGTCGGAAGTGCGGCCGAAACTCTGCCGAAATCCGTCCCGGGAACGCTGATCGGGAAATTCCATTCGACTTTCGTGAAAGGTAAGGGTTTAGTGTGTCTCTGGAGTCGCATTTTGGAGTATTTTATGAAATGCATATCGGAGTATATTGAGGGTAAGTTTGGTTTGAGGGGTGGCCCGGTGATGCCAAACTTAGGCAAATGGTATAAGCATTGGTGTGCAGATTTCAGGATCAGCATTCACGATGTGTTATTACACCTAAATGGTGTAGCGTTGTGATACACCTTTAAGGTGTTCGTGATATGACGGTGGGGATCATAACCCCGAGCTGGTCATGCTCTTGTGTGTAATTATATGTATGCCTCGGCTAAGGCCGAAGACCGTCATTGTGCCTAACTACATCATAATCCATTGTTTGACTTGCATTGCATTTGGTTGATTTACGTATTGGTTGAGCATGTGTATTCTTGTATATCTGCGTTTTCTTTGGTTGCGGAGTTTCTTGTGCTCCAAGAAAATCTTTGCTTATACCTCAGCCCTTACTAAGTTCTTTCGAGAACTTACCCTTATTTCTTCATTTCGGGAGGATCGACCATGACCGAGAGTAGAGTCGGGGTTGCTTTTGTGTGTGATATTTCGGTACCATTTTGTGTGTTCCAGTCTATTGTGTTTTGTATTGAGAAAATAAGGGGTAATGTCGATGTGTATGTATACCGTTCGGAATTTCCGGTATCGTGTGATCAACTTTTTCGGGATGTGTTGGGTGGTATTCGATTGAGTTGATTATGTTATTAAGCACGTGGTTTTCTAACGGTTAAACTTTCTTACATGTGTAGTAGCAGAGATTTTGCACGTCGAGGACGTTGGTTGGACCCGAGTGTCACCACCTCGCACGTTACGTATGTATTCCAGTAGCATTTTGTGGCTCTGTATATTGTAGATGACATGTATGCATGTAGAATTAGTAAAATCTGGGTTTTCGCCAAAAGTCAGATTTGTGCTGGATTTTCTGCTGGGAAGCGTTCTGGGCAGATTATGTATATGTTTGTGATTCTGAGTGTGGAATGCTTGTTTTTATCAGTTTTGGGACTTGTATGTCCGAAAAGGTGTAAACCGCCCCGTGGGGCCTACGCCCCGGGTTTCGGGATTTTTGTCAGAAATCACCTATATGTGTTTATGTGTAAGCATCTGTGCGTAATACATGATTTGTGTGAAAGAATTCTGAGCAGGAAGCTTAAAATGAACTGCGGGGCCCACATACCCTGTGGGGCCCACAGGGCCCACTTGTCAATTTCGATATGTGTGTGATCTGTTACCCCAAGTGAGTGTGGTTACGGTGTTAATAAGCATCGTAATCGCTTGTGTGCTTCCGCCGTGGGGTGACATTAATGTTATGTTTTATTCAAATATTTTAAGAAATAATTTATTAAAGCAAAACTTTATTTAGAAACTAAATTTTTTATTATCATTTTCTTATAAAAAACTTGATATTTTCTGTTTGAGTGTTTGATTTAAATTAAAACTAAAATATATATAATGAAAAGATTTAAAATATATATATTTAAAAATTCATACTACAAATCATGATACTCACGAAGATTATTCAACTTTCTATATCAGAACATTAATGAAAAAAAATTATAGATTAAATACGCGAGGAAGTAATAATTTTTTGCAACTTTGCTAACTTTTAACTTTTTTAATAATACAATAGTTACTCAAATATCAGTTTAAAGAAACAATTGATAAACTAAAATCTAAATATTATAACTCTGAGCGTATACTCTCTCTATCTCTAATTAATTATACACATTATTTGGAGACGGAGAGAGTAAATATTAAATGCAAGTTCGAGCATTTATAAATTTCTCATCATCAGACAAAGATGAAAGGGCAATGCAGAGGCGTATCATGTAATGTTTGACTTGAGGCTTCTGTCATTGTTAGCTAGTAAAAAATATTTGAATTTTTCTTTTAAAGTGTGTTCTCAGATAATAATTTCATCAACAATCCATCAAATCAATTATTTTCTCCAATTTTCCCCTCATGCATCAAATCAATTTTAAATACATTACATCTATAACTGATGGTAAATTAATGGATTTAAAGTTGTTTTATAGAGAATATAAAGCAATATATAATTTCTAATTTTGCTGGAGCAAAGTTTAATTTCAATCTTATTGGAGAATTTCAAATTTTTTGGAGCAGTTTTGATTTCCAATTTTGTTGGTGCAAAATTCAATTCCAAATTTTTGAGAAATGACCGATTTTCATTTTTGTTTGAGAAATTTTCAACTTCCAATTTTGTTGGAGCAATGTCTAATTCCAATTTCGTTGGAGCATTATCCTATCTTCAATTTTGTTTAAGCAATGTCTAATTTCTATTTTTGTTAGAGCAAAGTGATCTAATTCCCAATTTTATTGGAGAACTGCCCAATTTTCATTTTTTGGAGAAATGTCAATTTCCAATTTTGTTAAAGCATTGTCGAATTTCCAATTTTGTTGAAGTACTATCCAATCTCCAATTTTATTGGATCAAAGTTTAATTCCAATCTTGTTGGTTCATTAATGCCCGATTTTTTGAATTTGCTGGAATAGTGTATGATTTCTATTTTGGTTGAAGCAAAGTTTAATTCAGATTTTCTTGGATAAATATCCAATTTTCATTTTTATTGGAGAAATATCCAATTTTCAATTTTGTTGAAGCAATATCCAACTCTATTTTTTTTTTGGAATCATGTCCGATTCATTTTTTATTTTTAAAATTGTAGTTTCCTTGAAACACTATCATAACTTCAATTTTGTTTAAACAATATCCAAATTTTAATTTTGCTGAAGCAAAGTCTAATTTCGAATTTTATTGCAGTAGTATGTAATTTCAAATTTCCAATTTATATTTCTCTGCTTCTTTTCTGATTTTTCAACCATTTGATTGCAGCTTTTCCTTCTTCAATTTACAGATAAATTTTAAGTTCCAATTTGCTTATATATATATATATATATATATATATATATATATAAGCTGTCTACTCATTCCGTTGACTACTCTCCTCCTACTCATTCTATTGCCTACGCTCCGTCTAATTTCTTCCGTCTATTTCAACGGCGGTAGGGTGAACCACCCGTTTCCCATTGAAACGTCATCTCCACTCAAACTCATGTGCTTGTAGAAAAAGGAACAAGAGACTTGAATATGTTTGGGGAGGTGCAGTAGTAATCGAGAAGAAAAGCACCGCGTCCCGCCAGACCCGCTTCAAGCTCCAGCCGCCGCAAACAGGAAAGATCCATGTTCGGTCAAAATCTCGAAGGGTGGACACAACACAAGGCAGATTTTTTGTACCGCTACTAGTAGTAGTATATTCCTCTAGGTCAAAGTCAAAGTAATCAGCCTTAATTGGTTGATTTTCTTCCCAATTAATAATGATAATCATACTCCTTGCTTCTAATTAACAACCGTTCTGTTTCGAGGAACGAACGATTCACCAAACACGATTATTCAATAAGCAACAAATCATGGTGTATATAGTTACTTCTGACCGAATCAACTCCCACATTTCTCAATGAATAATATATATGGTCTTTTAAGAGCCAATTGGTTTGCAAATTCCCAAAATCCATAGAATATAGAAATATAATAAAGAAGTAGAAATATATATATAGAAATAATCATTGAGGTATTTTTGAAGTATATGTAATTTTATAACTCTGAGAGCATTAAACTAATCTAGCTAAAAGAATCTAATGGGTAATGTTTAGCTAAAAGAATGATAGTTTTGACAAGTGTTAATGTTTTTGTAAGTTTCAATATTCATATTACAATTCCACAATCTCTAATACATGCACAATTTGATTCAATTTTTCACTAAAATATTTAATTATAAAAACAAATATTTAAAAAATAGAAATGTTCATTTACTATTTAAATATAATGTATTAAATTTTATATATTAAAATGTTGAAAAATACTTCAAAATTAAATGCTAAAAAAATGTAACATTTTAATTTCACGGACGGAGCGAGTGGTACATTATTTTGTTTTCTTAATTTTGAAAGGTTGCACTGAAGGTGTGATGATGACTGTATGCAACGTCAGTGATGACATGAATAGATATTAGCTAGCGTATCAATTCAAGCATTGCTAGTTTATTTACCAAAAAGGAAAAGAAAAAACAAAACAAACCTAATTGAAGTGTTTGAGATTTAAAAAGAAAGTTCGTTTTCAAAGGTCAATAGTTCAAAGCTCAATACTTCTGATTTTGGGAAAACCTACCGCATCTAATGTAGTGGTTAAATTCTAAGAATACGAGAGGCCTTATATCCAAGTTTTCGTCATCCCCGATCCCTACCCCAAATATATATTTTTTTTAAAAACCTAGTCTATTTCACAAAGAGAGAAAGACTCATTTTGCTACTAACGTTTTCAAAATTTATCATTTTGCCACAAACTTTTTTTGGGGTAAAAATGCCATCAATATTTTGTTAAAAGGGCTAAGTTTGTCACTGGACAATCGGTCATGGAATAGTCAGATGTTGTTGGAGGCAGAGGCAGACACGAAAGACGGACCAGAGAGATCGGGGAGCATATTGGTGGTTCAGGTGCGACGGATTAGAGTCTCGGTCAGCTGAATCAGGGCTGGAAAGGTCACATTTTTCGCCATGGATCTGTTGCGATTGGTGGTGTTCTAGCACTGGCTGAAGCGAGAAAAAGACTGATATTGGTTGAGTGGAGGTCTGACAAATGTTGGAGGATAATTGTTCTTTCCAAGTTAGCAGTTTCGTCATGCCCCGTTGTATTGTCGACTCAATAGTGGTAAATTTACCCCTTAAATGAAACGTTGATGATAATTTACCGCACAAAAAAGATTAATGTTAAAATAAAATATTTTTAAAAAGTTAATGGTAACCCCTTCTTCATTTCTGATATATATGGGCCAGCCCATACGGCAGTATTGTCAAATGCAAACGCCATATGGGCCGCGTCCGCCACAACGGGCTTCCCATTTACGAAGACCCCCCCTTTTCCAACAAGGGCACCTCGTATAATACCGTTAGCCGTAAAACGTCTGCCGCCTCCTTGAAGGCGACCGTTACACTCATTATGGCATTAAACCAGAGGAGGGGAATAACTCCACAATAACTCCGCTGTTATTACACCATTAATACACCGCCATCTCAATGATGGACACATTGATGGAAATTCCCGGCATTCAAGGCCCATAACGGGACCTAGCACCACCCTATATATTGGGTGGTGCACGCCTCAAATAAGGTAATGCTACACACCCACACTTGCCCCTCTCTTTCGCACTGAAAGTGTCCGTGTCTTGCTTTTCCAGTGCGGAATCATCGTGTCACCTCCACCGGATCACCCTTGACGGTCGAGATTATTCTTTGGCTATCAATTTGGCGCCGTCTGTGGGAAACGAAAATTTAGTCGTTTTCTTTCCTACCACCTGATTTTCTCCTCTTCATCGTTTTTATGGCGAAAACAAAGAGAACGAGCAACGGCGTGCATGTCGAGGATCTTTGCTTCCGGCTCCTCGGATGTGCCCCCAACCCTTCTTGTAACGCAATGGGAATACAGCAGCCCCACAACCCCCAGTTGGGAGCAGTCCCGCCGCCTCCTGTTGTTGCCATACCAGGAGGACACCAGCCACCTCAGCCGCAAGCGGCCACTCTGACATACCTCGCTGGGACCTCTGCGACCCCCCAGCAGGTCATCGTCGATCCTGCTCAGCTGACACTGCTCCAGGCGAGCATGCTCAACGAAATGAAGGCCTTTATGGTGCAAACCATCAAGGCGGAAATGCAGGCTGCTCGCCTCCCGCCTCCCAACGACAAAGATGAACAATCCCAGAACCAAAATCCATCCGCTGTGAACACGGATGTCGATGACCTTCTTCGAAGAATTAACGTGGTCGAGGAGCGGGTTAAGACGCCAAACACGGTCCTCGGCGACATCGAGGTTCTCCTCACCTGACCTTTCACGAGAGGACATTATTGCTGTCCAGGCTCCTGCTAGCTTTGAATGCCGCCATCGAAAGTTACGACGCGACTTACAGACCCGTTGATCATTTGCGGCGTTACATCTCCCAAATGGAGATGGCTCGCGCTTCGACCCAATACTTTGCAAAGCCTTCAGCTCCACCTTGAAGGGGCTGCTTCGACGTGGTTTGGAACGCTGAGCGGCCAGCATTTTAAATGCTTCAAGGATCTAGCCTCCTCCTTCCTGCGCCACTTCATGGGGGCTCGGCCTCCTCCCAAAACCGTCCAGCACCTCCTAAGGGTAAAGCAGCAGAGGGAGGAGCCACTCCGAGACTATATTCGTCGTTTCCAAGCGGAAGCCGTCCAAGTCCAGGGTCTCTCCTCGGACATGCAGCTCTGGCCGTAACTCAAGGCCTTCAACGCGAGTCCAGGCTTGCGTACAACATTAATGAAAACCCCGTCACAGCGATGGGTGAGTTCATCGATCGGGCAACCCGGTTCATGAACTCCGAGGAGATGAACAAGCCATACAACGGGCCCCCACAAATGACCGCGGCGGAAATTTGACAAGGGGTGCTGCTTCATCGAGTTCCAGTCCTCGAACTCTGGTCCAAGGACCTCCGACCACCACCCCGCACTTCGTGACACCCGCACCAACATCCTTGATCTTTGGAGAAGCGGAACAAGGTCCCTAAGTGGCTGACCCATCCAAAGATAAGAACACGAGGGGTTTGACAAGTCGCCTTTACCACAAGGATCGTGGTCACGATACGGAGGCGTGCTATCAGCTCCGGAATCTTATTTCGGAGATGCTTGAGCGAGGAAGCTCAAGGAGTTCCTCTCCGACTCCTCTTCCTCCTGCAAGGAATTCCCCAAAGGACGCAAGAGGGATGACGACACCGACGACCGCGAAAAAACGCGTCGTCGACACAACAGCCCTCGAGGCCAAAACTTGCCACCACCACCACCCGCGGGCGTCATTCACATGCTCACGAAGTCAGAAGGCGCCTCCTCCAGGAAGCGGTATGCAAGGGAAATCTTGCAGATCGATCACCTCGAGGAGAACGTCATCTATCGGCCCAATGGAACAAAGGTTGTCGTTCCGCACTCCGACCCACTGCTTATCACAGCAAGGATCGCGGGTTACGACACCAGCAGGGTCTACATCGACACGGGTGCAAATACCAGTGTCATTTTCAAGGACATGCTCGATAAACTCGGGATACACATGTCCGCTGTGCGAAGGAGCTCCGGCCCTACCTTTGGCATTGGCGGGGACATTGTGCCAACGATAGGGTCGTCAACCCGCCTCATGCTGATTGGGGACACACAATTTGGCACGGTGGACTGCCATTCCGTCATGACGGAATTCCTGGTCCTCGAAGTCCCCTCCACATACAACGCCATCGTTGGTCGACCTAGCCAAGTCGAATTCCACATGAGGTGTGACATCCGTTCTCTCACGGTCACATTTGCGGCGCCTCGTGGGGATGCGAGCATCTACATTGACCAGCGAGCGGCGAGGGACGAACTACGTGGCCTCGTTGAGCTCAGCGGTTGATTCACGGGCCTCGAAGCGGATCGAGGAACTGCGGAGCCCGACGACGTGCCACGTCTTGATGGCGCCATCAAGAAATCGAGGTCACCCGGGCAAGAAATTCAAGATCGGCAAAAACCTTCAACAAAAGGAGAAGATGGCACTAATCCACCTCCTCGAGGCAAACCTCGGCGTTTTACTGGAGCATGAAGGATTTACCGGGTGTCGATCCCAATATTATTGCACACAAGCTTAATGTATTCCCGGATTCCAAGCCGGTTAAGCGAAGAAAAGGGGTATGGCCCCTCAAAAACAATTTGTAAAGAGGAAGTTTCCAAGCTCCTCGACGCCGGAATAATCAAAGAAATTCAGTACTCGAGTGGCTCGCTAACATAGTTTTAGCCGACAAAACTAATGGGGACCTTCGTATGTGCGTCGATTTCACGGGCCTCAATAGACATTGTCCGAAGGATCCTTATCCGTTACCGGTTATCGACCAGCTCGTCGATGCCACCTCCAAATACAAGTACCTGTCGTTCATGGACGCTAAGAGTGGTTACCACCAAATCTACATGGACCCCGACGACGCTTTCAAAACAGCGTTCACAACGGGTGACGATGTGTACTACTACGTTCGAATGCCTTTTGGGCTTAAAAACGCTGGAGCCACATACCAGCGTCTCATGAATAAGGTCTTTGCCCACCAAATGGGCCGCAACACAGGCGTACGTTGACGATGTTATTGTGAAAAGCATGACATTCGAAGACCACCTTCAAGATTTGGCTGAGACCTTTCAGTCATTCCGACGATATAACATGAGGCTCAATCCAGCCAAGTGTTCCTTTTTCGTGGGAGCTGGAAAATTCCTAGGCTACATGATCTCCGAACGGGGAATCGACGCCAACTTAAAGAAAATTTCAGCCATCACGGATATGGCGCCACCAAAGGACATTAAGGAAATCCAGAACTCACGGGAAGAATTGTCGCCTTGGGACGGTTCATTTCCAAGCTGGGAGATAAGTGCAAGCCGTTTTTTGAACAGCTTCGCATGAAAAAGGCATTCACTTGGACACCGGAGTGCCAAGAGGCCTTCGAACAAATCAAGAAACACCTTTCTGATTTGCCAACGCTGAAATGCCCGCAACCCGGGGATGAACTCATCATTTACCTCTCCACTTCAAACAGCACTGTCTCGTCCGTGCTCGTTAAGGAGGAGGGCCCGCAGCAGTGGCCCGTCTATTACACAAGTCACACATTACGAGGAGCTGAGATGAACTACCCTCCCCTTCAGAAAACAATCTACGCTTTGATCGTGGCTGCTAGGAAATTACGAGCATATTTCCAAGCCCACACAATCATTGTCAGAACGGACCTACCAATCCGGGATATCCACGAACAGACCGGAACATAGCGGTCGTTTAGCCCGTTGGTGCATCGAACTCGGGGAGTATGACATCAAGTTTGAACCTCGACGAGCGATAAAGGCTCAAGCCTTGGCAGATTTCATGGTCGAGCTTTCCATCTATCCCTCGAACACGGCCCTCGAGGAACCCTCCAGAGGAGTTGGAACCTCCCGAATGGGACATGTTCGTGGATGGTTCATCCGGCTGATAACCTGTGGGGGCGTTCATATCAAAGGTCCTCACGGCATGGAGGCCAGCTTACGAGTGGCTTTCCAATTCCCGATTACGAACAACGTGGCGTAATACGAGGCCCTCGTGGCGGGTCTCAAGACCGCTCTGAAAGCCGGTTTGCGACGTTTAAGCATGCCTGATGACTCGCAGCTCGTCGTAAGCCGAGGTTACGGGGACCAACGATCGCAAGGATCCCATACTCTCGAGGTACTTGCGCTTGGTAAAAAGCTTGCAAGGGCAGTTCGGCGATTAAATATTAATAAGATCCCGAGGATCAAACATCATGTGGTGACAGTCTAAGGCGGGCGGATGCATCCCTCGAAACCTTAGCACAACCCTCTATAAATACAATTCATGCAATTGACGCCAACACAGCGCTGATTGGAGGGACCCAATCCTTCAATACCTCAAACCGGTGCAATCGAGGCCCACCAAAGCGTTGCAAAAGAAAATAAGGGCGCAGTCAGCCCGCCATGTCATCATAGATGGCACGTTATGGCGTAAAGGATATTCTACTCCTTTGCAGCGATGTATTGGCCCGACGATTCCAAACTCATCATGAACGAGGTCCACTCGGGAGTTTGCGGAGCACACATTGGCTCCGCGCGCTAGCACACAAATGCTTGCGCCTCGGTTATTATTGGCCAACTTTGAGGAAAGACGCGCATGATTTGGTGCGAGCGTGCCATAATCGCCAGCTTAACTCTCGCATCCAACGACAACCGGCAAGCGAAGTGGTTACGGAGACATACCCTATACCCTTCGCTGTGGGGCCTCGATTTAATCGGCCCAATGCCTACGGCCAAGGGCCGATTCAAATTCTGTATAGTGGTGTCGATTACTTCACTAAGTGGGTAGAGGTCCACCACTCGAGAACATAACAACCGCCAAGGTCATACACTTCCTCCGCACGACCTCGTGGCGCGATGCAGGCACCAAGAGCCATAATCACGAGATAATGGTACTCAGTTCGCGAGCAAAAGCTTAAGGATTGGGCCACTAGGATGAACATACAAATGCTCTACGCTCCCGTGGCACATCCACAGTCAAATGGCCAGGTAGAAGTAACAAATCGCACGATCAAAGAGGGCTTAAAAAGTGCCTCGAGGACAAAAAGAGAAGTGGGTCGAGGCCCTACCGGCGTTCTCGGGATTATCGAACAACTACACGGGGACCCACGGAGAAACTCCTTTCTCCTTGGTTTATGGCGTCGATGCCTTATTACCAATCGAAGTCTCGGTCCCTACAATCCGAACGCTATATTACGACGCCTCACAATGAGAGCGGTCTTCGAGCGCGTTTGGACCTCGTCGAGGAACTCCGCGAGGGTGCTAGACTTAGGCTTATGGCCTTACGACAAAGGGCAAACCTCGATCACAACGCCAAAGTTCAGGCAAAGCAGATCCACGTGGGCGGAATGGTCTTGCTCAAGGCGGAGTTGTCGGGTCGTAATCCTGGCCATGGCACACTTCGTTCTAGATGGGCAGGACCATATGTGGTACATAGCAAGGAAAGAGGAGGCGTCTACAAGTTAAAAGATTATCAAGGCAAAAACTCAAAACGACTACCACTTCAACGACTTGAGGCCTTATTACGTTTAAGTTACTATGCTAGGAGTGTTCCCCCACATCGGTTGGTAAGTTCAAAAATTAATTGCAAGGACACTACTTGACCAGCGCGCATAGAATAAATTAACTTTACGAAGAATTAAAACAATTCATCTCAACAATTTTGCACAGCACAAGTACAACCACTTCGCGTTGTAATACTCGTATGGAATTAATACTCGTATAGAAATGTTCTGTATTTTATCAAAAATGAGCAAAAACATAATTACAAGTCCACAACCTACTGGGGGACATCATCGTTTGGGGGTACAGCAGGGGCATCCTCTACATGCCCGGGCAGAATATCGTAAGGATATTCTGCTCCTAACTTTTTCCCTGCCCTACCCCACTCGAACAGAGTCGCCTGAGGAGGGTCTTCGACCTTCATGGCGTTAAGGGCTTCCAAATTTGACTTATCAACGATGCCTTCCACTTGGTGGCGGCATCGTAGGAAGCCCTCAGCATAACAGGCACCCGCCATGGCTTGTGCGTCAGCAGTCTTCTCGATCAGCACCTCCACAGCCCTGCGCACTCGACCAGCCCTTTCAGCAATGGGCTTTACAAAAACGGGGGGCTGAACACTTTCACCATCGTACAACTTAAAACCAATTTGGTTTTCTAGTTGTACGAAGGCTAAATGATCAGCCACCACAGAGCCCGTCACCTCACTAAGGGTCTTGGTGCTGTCTTCAATTTGGACTGCAGCCTTTGACGCCAGATCCTCGGCATGGGCGGTCCTCAAGGACAACTCCTCGATGAGTTTGTCCTTCGCCTCACAGGCCTCCATTCTTTGATACTCCCCGAGCACTTGCTCCATTTCAGCTTCGAGCTGTTTCTTCGCATGGTGCTCGGCGAGGAACAGGGCTTCATGCTTCCTCCCATCGGCCATGGAAGCTTTCAGCTGCTTGCCCATGACACCCAGGGCTCTAAGGAGGTTAGCCTCCTCAATCCTCGAGGACCCCAGCTCGGCCTCTTTCTCAGCCAGCTTGGCATCCCTGTCAGCTAAGGCCTTTTTTAGGCTCTCCACCTCCTCGGATTCTTTTGCCTTGGCTTCAAGGCTCTTCACGAGGGACTCAAGGTCCTCGATCTTTGACACCAGCCCTTGGGCCAATACAGTTTTCTGCAAATTACAAACGCAGACCATATAAACAAAGCATCCCAACAAAAAAGTTAAGTAACAAAGGGGAATCCAGATTCGTCACTTACCCGAGTGAGGCCACGCAGATGTCCTTCGCCATGTCTAGGGCCCCGAGGAGGTGTGCTTCAAAAGTGCTGTCTCGGGAAGCGCGAGACCTTCGCAACCTTCGGTCTCACGTCCCCTTCCCGAGGAGGATTGACTCGTCACGAGTCACCCTCATGACAGGTCCCAGGCTGCACAAGGGCCGGACCCTTGCGTTTGAAGGATTTCTCCGCAGCTCCCGCCGGTAGTCCTCGAGTAGTTGAGGCTCGAAGGCCGGATCTATGCCCTTCGTGGTCTTGGGGATCCTCGAGGCCTTCTTGTATACACTCGAGGGCCACAACAGCCCTCCGAGCATCGCCAATAGGCCGGCGGGTTTCCCAATGCCCCGAACGGGCTACGGGAGTCTCCTCGACGGCTGGTCTTTTCCCTTTATCCTTAGCAGACTGGGACTGCTGTCCGAGGACACAACCAAGTCCTCTGCTGTCAAAAGGTTAAAATGGGAATCAGAACACAGTGAAAAGAAAAGTTACCAAAGAATCAAGGGAAGCAAGAATGCTACCTGCAAGTCGAGGACGCTTCCGTCGAATAATGTCCTCCTCGGAGTCCTCGGACGACTCCTCGACGGTGACGGTGACGGGGCCAGCCACGTTGACTGGTTGAGCTACCGTCACCAAGGCCTCCGCACCTCGGGCCTCTCCGCCTTTCGAGGTCCCTGCAACTGCAGCTGACCCCTCGGCAGCCTTTTGGGCGGCTCTGCGGGGACCTCCTCCTCCATCTTAGCTTTAAGAGCCTCCATAAAATCTTGCTTCTTGGCAAAAAGGGTGCTGGGGTGCAACATCTTGGCTGTAGTAAAACACAAGGCCGGGTTATAATAGCATTTCAAATGTGCAAACACAAAAACACAGGAATGAAAAGAAAGGCAGAACAGACAGTGGGGGTTGCTGAAAGCGCCTTCGAACCGCTCTACGAGGTCCCCGTCCAATCCTTCCACCCAGTTTTAAGGGTGTCAACGTGGCTTGGAAGACGGTGGGCCTGCTAACCCCTACTCTCCGCAGACCACCTCGTCCAGTGGATAGAGTGAAGGGAAACGCACCCTTACACCCTCGAGCCTTTCCACACTCCGAATCCACTCACAAAGGGCGTCGAGGGCTTTCTTTCCCTCGCTACCCGCCCACAGAGGGCTTCATGACACCCTTGCATTCTTCTCCTTTATGAAGAATGCGGGAAACCCCAATTGTCTTCCTTCGGGATGAAGAAGAAATTGCCCTTCCAACTCCCCACGAGCTGGTGGTTTCAGTGAGACTCCGATCTTCACCATTTTGTTCCCACTTTCACCTCCTCGGGGTCGGTTGATAGAAGGGTGTCCGACGGGCCTCTTCAGCGTATAGAACTGTAAGAAGGTCTCCGTAGCACCGCCGTCTTCGCCAAATGGCAGGCCACTACAAATGCGTTTACGGTGGTAAACACATTCGGGGCCGATTGCCGAGGCAAACACCCCATCCTTCACAAAGCTGCGGCAGAGGAACAAAGGGAGCCTCAACCCGGCTTTCGGTTGGGCTTCGTAGACCACCATGGTATTCTCCCTCATGGCATCGTCACTCAACGACATCCTCGCTTTCCTCAGCACATCCGCCGGTGAAAGCCCACAAACCACCCCCGTATACACATGGTGGTTCTGGCAGATATCTGCCATTTTCTTCTCTGACAGACTTGTTCGAGGCCACATTTCCTCGACATCAGGGCCGACGCCGGGCTTGCTTGGATTCTTGGGAGCCATCTACAAAAGTAAACCGAAAAATTCAAAAACTAAACCCTAGACCCAAGAACCAGGCGGTGGCGCGTGGCGACGCCTTACTCGCGACACTGTCGCGACGAGAAATCGAAAGTGCGAAAGAAAACAACTTACCGATTCGTGCCGGAGATGAAAGCAGAGGATTCAACGGCCGGGTTCTTGAATCTCGGGAAATTCTTCGCTAGTCGCCGAAAATGGAAACTAGATTGCAAAGGAAGCTAAAGCGAAAAGGCAAGAAAAGCAAGAATTTGGGAAACTGACTTGGTTAGCGTATGAGAAGAGCGCGATGGGAAGTGAAGCGACTTCCCCGTAATTACGACGGCGCAAAAGCGCAAATTTTGAAAAGTGCTTTTTGCAACCGCCACATTCGTATTGGGCCAAGCCTATGGGCCAACATTGGGCCGACTCTCGCCTCCCCTAAACCGGGCTCAGCACTGACAAATGCCACGTGGGCTCACTGCCTATAAAAATACTTCATCCCGAAATGGAGCACGGGGGCCACCATCCTCCATTGTGGGAGGGCATCTTGATATATATGGGCCGGCCATACGGCGATTGTCAAATCTGCAAACGCCATATAGGCGCGTCATGTGACAACGGGCTTCCCATTTACGAAGACCCCCTTTTCCAACAAGGGCACCTCGTATAATACCGTTTAGTAAAGCGTCTGCCGCCTCCTTGAAGGCGGCCGTTACACTCGTTATGGCATTAAACCGGAGGAGGGAATAACTCCACAATAACTCATTGTTATTACACCATTAATACACCGCCATCTCAATGATGGGCACATTGATAAATTCTCAAAGATTCAGCGCATGGACCTAGCACCACTATATATTGGGTGGTGCCTCAAATAAGGTAAGCTACACACCCACACTTGCCTCTCTTTCTGTAACGAAAGTGTCCGTGTCTTTCTTTTCAGAATCTGGAATCATCGTGTCACCTCCACCGGATCACCCTTGACGGTCAGAGATTATTCTTTGGCTATCAATTTCACAAACAGTTTATCTTATCGTAAAAATTTCAAAATCAGTTATTTCTACACAAAGAATTATCTACATCAATTTTTTTTTTAAAAAAGAAAAGAATGAAGGCATAGCATTTGGCAGTGGTGCGTGGCGGGCCACGAGCATGCCACGAGCATGCCACGTAGGTGAATAAATATGTGGTAAATAATTGTGATTGGTCCAGGTGGCGTAGTCGAACGTCCAGAGTATTGTTGTTAAGGCAGGCAATTAACGGACACGGACAATCTCCCTCATCCTGAACTGGCAACCAACAACAACAACAACCGTCACCGACGCGACGCCTCTCCTTCCTCCCTCCCGATTGGGACCGAAACCGAAAACGATCACACGTTCATTACACGTCCCACACCTACGTGGCGGGCCCCGCACCCAAACGTGGCCACGTCATACCTTACTCAGCCCCCACAACAAAGGGTTCCCCCCTCACGCGCTCTTATAGACACGTGTCCCCACAGCATGGATTCCGTGGGGCCCACCCACCCTACACTACACGACCAGCCCAACCAATAAATCAGCGTCATTTCCTCGCTCATTTCTTCCTCCTCCTCCTCTTCCTCCGCTCATTTCCTTATTTCTCTTTCTCGGTTCTTGAGTTCCTCACGTTCCTTGCATCTTTTTCGCTGCTTCGGAATCTGGAATCTCGCGCCGGAGATTCTCCCGTCTCCTCCATATCCTCTCGCTCCGCCGCCGCAGCTACAGGTTTCATTCCTGTAAACATACATTCCTCCTTGTTAATCTCTTTCAATCCTTTTGATTCCTTTCTCTCGGTACTGATTTCGCGGTTTTCTTCTTTGTATTAAGGCAGTTTCAACCAACATTCTTACGGATTTTCTCGTTGAAGATTCCGTCGTTTCCCCTTCTTTTTTCAACGTTCAAATTAAGGTAATACCTATGGCATCTGTCATTTGCTTTTTGATTGACCTTCCCCTTTGTATTCACTGTAGCGATAATGGTATTTTTGACGAACTGGTCATCTTCTTCTAATTCCTCTCTTGGAGCTGTGACGAGTTCTGGGTCTTAAATCATTTTTTTTCTTTGTTGGGTCTGTCTCCAAATTGGTATTTGGTGGGATTTCCCCGTGGGTCTCACTCTGTATGATTGGTAACTATTACGAGCAGTTGTGTTCAAGTGTGTATTTTTCTGATTCTTGTACCATGTCGTCTCTGCTCCGGGTTTGATGATAGCAACATGATTGGTTGGTTGGTCTTGTTTATTCTTTTACTGTATTAATTTCATTTGTGCTGCTTTGATGATGGCTACATGATATGTACATGGCCTACAGGTGAATGTCAATATCAATCTCCACTACGGCCGCATACGACCCATAATATTTCATAAGATATTATGACTGTCTCTGTCTCTTTTTGTTATATAATCATTCTTGGAACAGTTACAAATCTACCAATATAGAGATTTCTCTAAGTCAAGAAATCTCTTGTGTTTAATAGTTTGAGTCATTAAACCCTTTTAGCTTTATCGGTCGTTCAATCAATCAATTGAGCTTTAATCCAAACTAGTTGGTGTCCGCTACTACTAGCTCTCTATAGCTGGTTCTTGTAGTTTATTCTGATGAATCTTATGAACATTTTTTTGTTGTTAACTTAACTCTGTTAAATGAAGTCGTTGATTGGAACATATGTTTATCGGCCTGGCTTGTTTATGAATTTGGCAGATCATGGATTTTGATTGTCGGGTCCATATGATTGATGTCTCTCCACTATGTGGGGTAAGCTGGCTTTTCAAATGGTGTGACAGCCAGACTGCTAGCGGTCATTAGAACAGGAGAACTGTTTCATGGGCCAGTTTCTGTTTTTCAAAGTTGCTTGTGTTTTTTGCTCAACCAGTCGTCGTTTTTTGACGGGCTTAGATTGTTTGCCAATCAACTGTAAGCAACCGTTTTCCGCTTTAGCAAGTTGCAGTTTCCAGCTGTTTTACTCGTTTTGTAGCTCTTTGTTTGGATCATAGGGGTCACTTAATTTGTTTTCTTCCATTTTTCAATTTTAGAATGCACTTAGCTTAGAATTCACTATCAACATCATAAGTTTTTTTTTCTTTTTTCTTTTTAATTTCGTTTTCCTTTTTTCTTGTTTGAAATACTTAACTATTCTTGCTGGTTACTCTATTTGGTCCGAAGGCCAAACAAGATGATTCATCTGCTTACATTCCTTTGAATTCAACACTAGTTCTAAGTTTTCTTATTCATTTTGTTTGGATTTAATATATAATGAGGACCATTGTATTAGTCAAATTGCTAGGCTAGAGAAATTACACAGACACACACAAGGAATATGACATAATAATAGTTCTTGAATTCAAATCTCAATTATTAGGTCTAGCTTTTGGCTAGCGTATGGATCTCATTTTATATCTGCTAGATAATGAATGACATCAACAGTATTTTGCTGCTGATTCCGGTTTTGGCAGCTTCTCCATAGTTTTCGTCTCATTCATCTAGAATAATGATGATGCAAACAGCGACAAGAACAACAAGAGTACTATTGTTGAAGATATGATGATGCTAGTTATGCACTGTTTGACATATTTTGTTTGATTGTTATCTTGATCACTATCACTTGTTCACATTCTCAAAGGAAAGTCTGTTTTCTGGATCGAACCTGTTTTAGCTGTTGTTTTTGGTGCTAATCCCTTTTATGCAAAACTGTCTGTTGTTACCAGTCCCTTTTATTCAGAACTAACTTCTGTATCCTACATTGTTTGCACTTGCAGACACCGTACTCTTCAAACAGCCATCTGCACCATTTTTTAGGAGATGAGCAGGTCAGTTCAGATCTATTTTTGTCATCAATTATATTAACTTGGGGCTCTTAGCTTGTAGTTAATGCTATTCTTTGGTTGTGAAGTGTTCAGGGGACTTGCAATTGATGGACTGCGTTCCAAACAGCAGTGACAGCAAATCCCTGAAGAGGTGGTTTTTCATTGATAAACGGGTTGGCTAAAACCAATATCCAGGTCTGAATATTGGAAGACATTAAATCTGTGACGACAGTATCTGTGATAAGTTAGCATTCAAAATATATATCCCACGTGTAAGCTGGATCAGATGGACCTTAAATCCAGCCATGCATCTCCAGTAATGGCTGATTCTGCACCAATAAGCAAGCCAACATTTGGAGTGCGCTCTAGTTTGCTGCCATATTCTCCTACAGGACCTGTTTTCTCTTCCAATTTACTGTTGAAGGTTCCTAAGAGAAAAACTGGATTTCTCGATGAAGTTCGGGCAAGCAGCTGGCTGGATGCCATGAAGGCATCATCGCCTCCTCCCCAGAAAAAGACCAGAGAATTGAGTGATGAAACTTCATCAGATATAGATGTTGTTTATCGTGCATGGCTGGTAATTGTTCTCACCTGCCACCCTCTCTTATTTTTTCTCCTGTGTTTTATTTAGAATTCATGACATTGGTGACGAACTGATATGGCTCTGCTTTCAACCATCTGTGAATGTAGTTTAAATACCCATCTGCACTGGCTTGTTTCGAGCAAATCACCAATAATGCAAAAGGGAAGAGAATAGCATTGTTTCTTGATTATGATGGCACCCTTTCTCCCATTGTAGACAATCCAGATTGTGCCTTCATGTCTGATGAAGTAAGAACAGTTACTGACATTTTAATCTGAATCCACTTTCGAGTCTTTTCTTGGTATGCTCAAAATTACCAATT
This sequence comes from Stellera chamaejasme, assembly GCA_024586325.1. Classification (NCBI taxonomy): domain Eukaryota; kingdom Viridiplantae; phylum Streptophyta; class Magnoliopsida; order Malvales; family Thymelaeaceae; genus Stellera; species Stellera chamaejasme. The sequence continues at coordinate 7,261,850 of CM044985.1, read as the reverse complement.
ACATTTTCAGATGCGTGCTGCTGTTGAAAAGGTGGCTAGATTCTTCCCAACAGCAATCATCAGTGGAAGAAGTCGTGATAAGGTGAAGATGTTGGTTGTTTGCCTCATATTCTTCAGTAGTCCTGCGTAGTTTTTGTAAATGAATGGTGCTTTTCAAGCTATTGACGTTTCTTCCATTTTGATTGTTGTCATTCCTTTTCTTAATCAGGTGCATGAGTTTGTGCGATTGAAAGATTTGTATTATGCGGGAAGTCATGGAATGGACATCATGGGTCCTGTTAGGCAATCTATGATGGACAATCAGTCAAAATGCAGTAGTTTGATGGACAAGCAGGTCAGAACAAATCTTTCTCAGCACTAATGTTTCTCAGGTCTCTCTTGCTTACGCTAAAGTAAAACCATTTATCTATTGAATTCAGGACAAAGAAGTCAACTTATTTCAGCCTGCTCGTGAATTTTTGCCAATGATAGAAGAAGTAAGCAAATTTTAATTACTCTCCAGCTACAGGTTCTGGATTAGAGGATATACTTATCTGTTCGAATTCTGCATTCTTAATTGTCCGGTTAAGCAGGTGTTTAATACTCTTCTTGAGTGCACCAAGGACATTAATGGAGCCAAGGTTGAGAATAACAAGTTCTGTGTATCCGTCCACTACCGCAATGTAGATGAAAATGTATGTTCTCTTAGAACTTTTCAAACCTCAGATTCTGTAGTTATACAAATTAGATCATAAGAGATCCTTACACGGGTCCTTTTCTTTTCAGAGTTGGGCAGCAGTTGCACACCGTGTAGAAAGAGTAATAAAAAAGTACCCTCGTCTGCGATTGACTCATGGGCGGAAGGTGAGATTTATAGATGATAGGATTTTGTCATCGCTATTTTCCTTTGACATTCTTTCTTGGTTGATACTAGAAAACCTGTTACACTGTTCAGGTTTTAGAGATCCGGCCTGTGATTAATTGGGATAAGGGGAAAGCGGTGATGTTTCTACTCGAATCACTAGGTAAGTCTTTCCACTGCTTCCTCAACTTGAACCTTGGTTCTGTTGATCCAACTTTCTAACCGGCGAAAGAATTCAGGATTGAGCAACCGTGATGATGTACTCCCTATATATGTCGGTGATGACCGGACAGATGAAGATGCTTTTAAGGTACTATACATGCACTACAATTCCAACTGCTTAGAGAGGTTGATAACGCCGTTGTTTCGGAAACTATAATGTGAATGAAATGTTAAATTGGATTGGCACGCAGGTTCTGCGAGATGGAAACCGGGGTTATGGCATATTAGTCTCATCCACTCCCAAGGAAAGCAATGCATTCTTCTCACTTAGAGACCCGCAAGAGGTACGGTACAGCTTCCATCCATATATGTTCTTGTAGGTGTGTGTCATCTTCTGTTCCTTGCCCCTGCAGATATGATTTGTTATTAGTAACAGAGTGCGTAACTTGCTTGCCCTCCAGGTAATGGAGTTTCTGAAGTCAATGGTGCTATGGAAGAAAAGTTCTCTGTGATTCAAATGATGCAGCAAAGGGGACATATGAAAAAAGATGCTCCATCTTTCCTTCAATACACATAGGGCTAGCTGATTAAATTATAAAACATGACTTCATCCATTCTTTCATTTCAATTTTTGATCGGTTTAAGAGTAGATTTTTTTTTTTAAATCCTTCCTATTTTTTAATGTAGAATGCATAATGTATTGATGTTTTGAGCATATAGTAATAGCAAATTATACATTCTGATGATGTTTTGAGCATATGAAATCGGAGTCGATACTCACATCTCAGATCAATGAGGTAACTACAACTTGAGAATCTGGATTCATCGGGTACTTAAAAGAAAATAAATAAATGATGAGAGTTGGACAGAAACTCCAACGCCCTCAGCTTTTTAGGGCATTGATTGTTTTGATGAGATTTACTTTATACTCCCGTGTGTTCAACCGGCAAAAAAAAATGTGTTTTAAAAATATGAAATTGTAATCTCCTTTTCTTTCTAACTCTTATAGTTCAACCCCAACATTTAATTCTCTTATTTCTCCCTCCTCAATCGGCCATCCCTGTCAACTGTCGTTATTGCCTGATTGTGCGCAGCAATGCAAGTGAGACTTTGCCGCTGCAATGCAGGTGTGTCCAGACCGCCCATTGACTGTTTTTGAGTATAGTTAGTGCAATTACACCTAAAATACTTAACAGTCAACTAAAACCTCAAACGATCAATGAGATAACTGAAGATTTCACCATACCTTAGGGGGATAATTGAAGGTTTTTTAAAATAGATGGGACAAGGTGAAGATTTCACTAAATCTCGGAAGGTATTTGTAATTTACCAGTTTCTAGAAATCGGTGTAATTACATAAAATTTGAAGAAGTATTTGTAAGTTTCCTTAATTTAACACAATTTAACAATTTAAACTCACAAAAACACGTGAGCCAACTAAACCGTTGTTTGCATTTAACAACTACTATGAACTAATCATGAAGAAGACAGATAGATAGTCACGTGTTAATTTATTTATTTACCTCATAAATTAATACTCGTCATCGAGCTGCCTACTAAATTTTCTATATTTATATTTATGGCGTGTTTATTTTACTATTCGAGAAAGAATTAATCCAATTAAGTTCCAACTACTGGCCTAACTAGCTAGCTACTTGAAATTCGTTGTGATTCTCTAGCTATAGTTTGACCGTAAGGTGAGAGATCTGTTAGGTCACTAATCTTTGTAGAACTACAGTACTATTCAACATCATGAAGCAAATGACTACACCCCAGCATGTTCCCTTTTCGTGTGGCTTAAATCTACTTACATTTATGGCCTGTTTATTTTACTATAGTATATAAAACAAACTACTAATAATTAGGACTGAATGATTTATTGTTGCACTACGTAGAGAATACCATTCTTACGTAGAGAATACCATTCTTACCGTGGTTGTTACTTCGATTGATCAGGTTATGATAAGTGGTACAGCACGGTAAACGACGCGGTTCACCTCGCGGTAAGAATTTACTGTGATTACAGCCGCGGTTAAAGCTTTTTTTAGGGTTTCTTCTCCTTTTTCTTCACCATCTGCCGCACTTCTTTCTACTTCATCTTCTTCTCCACCTTCTCCTTCATTCACCTTCTTCATCATCTTTTCTTTCCACATTTTTTCCCTTCTCTTCTTCCTTAACTTCTTATCCTCCGCCTTCTTCTTCTTCTCATCATTCTCTTCTTCTTTAACTGTATTCTTCTTCTTCTTCTTCTTCTTCTTCTTCTTCCCACCGTCGCCACCACCGCTCCACCGACGCCGCTCTCCCACCAATGATGCTCTCCCACCGTCGCCACCGCCGCTTGCTCCTCCTAGGCCGACGGATTTTCTCACTACCTAGCTGAAGTATTTTATAACACAGCCGATTCGCATTGAGCCCATGCTGTATATAACGCGGCATAGGCCGCGGTGGAAGCCTTGGTATTTAAGCCCGCAGTAGCTGATCTACCGCGTCCTCGTCGTGGTATATAACGCGGCTATAGCCGCATTACCAATTTTATGAATTAAAAAAAGGTGGATGAATCCGGATGAATTCATCCGGATTCATCCACCAACCCAGAAACCCAGAAATCTTCATATCCAAACCTATATTCTTCATCCAAATCAATCAATCTTCATCAATCTGCAAGAATGAAAGGAAAAGATAGAAATTAATGATAGTAATGAACAAAAGTAGAGAAGAAACCTAAAAAAAGTGTAACCCTCACCTTAAAGAAACAAAGATGGAGAAAGAAAGAAGTAATATCAGAGGAAGAAGAAATTAAAGAAGACGAAAAAGAAAGAAGACGTAACAGAGGAGATGATATGATCATGGTTATTGAACTCGCGATCAAGTCGTTTGCGGATCTAGCTTGGCGGAGGCGGACTCGAACATTCAACACAATTTTCGGCCAAGTGAACCTCGTCACTACGAGGTGAGGCAATGCACTTGATAATGCCTGGGAAATGAGATGGGATCTAGTACCTCTTGATTACGAGATCAAACAATACTAGATATTATGTTTGAATCCTCTTGCATGGATCACAAAGGAGATGGAATTGCAAGAAATGAGAACACAAAAACCAAATCTCACTTGGAGAGTTTCAGCCGAAACTTTGATTTCAAAATATGTTATACCCTTAAAATGTTACAAGTTTCCATTATAAAGGGTGAGATGGTGAGGGGAATGGGTTAGGACATGACTAGGGGGACCATGATCCTAAAATTATGGTGGGTGAAGTGAAAGGAGGAAGGTGATGAATGACATTGTAGGCTACTTGCTCTCATCTCTTCCATTTCTCCATGAATTGTATTTTATGGGAACTAGGAGGGAAAATCACTTCTTAATTCAAATGGTTGGCCAGACGGTGGAGTATGGAGGCTTCACTGGGATGGTGTAACCTTGGGGCTTCGCCTGTGCTTGGAAGTCTCGCGCGGGGCTTCGCCGAGAGGCTTCGCCTGAATGGCATCGCCTTGGGGCTTCGCCTGTGAATAAAAGTCTCGCGCAGGGCCTTCGCCAAGAGGCTTCGCATAAATGGCATCGCCTTGGGGCTTCGCCAACGTTTGGAAGTCTCGCGAGGAAGCCTCGCCACCATCTCTCTCAATCATGCTTACATTCAAGACTCCAAAGGGCTTCGCATATTCTCCTTCCAAGGAAATGCCGAGATGGCGAAGCTGTAATGTCCTTTCTTGAACTCCTGCTTGTTCCTCAGATTGCGCCATAAGTCTCATGTAGGCATTGAGACCCGCTTGGACTTGTTTGCGCCGGGACCTTGTCATAGGCCTCCCTATATCTTGGAATGGATTTGGGGTCTCGCGCGCGTTTGAGGTTTAGCACCACTTTGAGTTTGCGGAGTCCTAAGAGGGATGTCCTCATCAGGAGAGAAGAAGAAGATCGGACCTGTGGCGGAAGAAGAAGAAGAATAAGAAGAAGAAGAAGAAGAAGAAGGAGGAGGAGGAGGATATGAAGGGAAAAGGAATGAAGGAGAAGATGAAGATAAAATAGAAATAAGAAGAAGAAGAAGAAAAAGCAGAAGGAGGAGGAGGAGGATCAAGAGATGAAGAGAAAATAGAAAGAAGAAGAAGAAGAATTCGAAGGAGAAGATGAAGAGAAAAAAAGAATGAATGAGAAGAAGATTAGGATGGAGGAAAAATGAGAGAGAGATGAGGGAGAGATGAGTTTTACAGATCTGGAAAAATGAGAGAGAGATGGAAGGCGGAAGTGATTATATAAGGCTTTAATGTAGCCCAAGTCGCGGTAAAGTTGTATTTCGCCATTTACCACACCATTTAGTGCAAAAATGGTGTATTTTGGCTTAAGCCGAATTACGGGCCGCATTAAAGATGGTATTCACGACGTAGTGTCTTGGCTTTTCTAAGTTTTGGATTTCATCTAGATTCATCAACCTTTTTTTAATTAATAAAAACTTTTACTGCGGCCTAGGTCGCGGTAATGGTTGCGGCCTCGTGCACAGTAAGAGCTAATTTACCGCGGGAGATGCCACGACCTCTCTCGCAGTTCTTAGTGCGGTGCTACCGTGAGAGAGACCACGGTAATCGAAGTTTCCTTGGCGTAGTGTAGTAACATTCTGAAGTAAAGAGCTACAACAAAATGTACTTACAAAGTGATCATAATTAAATAATTAGATTTAAAAGACTACTTACGTCTCATTATAGACTTATAGTTAGGGTTGAAAACGGGTTGAATCAAATCGAGTAGTAATTTGTTTAGTTATATTTAGCTCCAAAATAGTAAACTTAAAATTTAGATCAAACTTGGATTTATGAACGAGTTTTTAATCAATTAAACTCGAGTTAAGCTCAAGGATTTAATTATTAAATGAAAAGGTTAATATAATTAAAGTTAAGCTGAGCAATGAGTTGAGCAAGTGCATGTTCGATCAAACTTGGTTTTGATTTATGTATCAACCTTAGAATATTGTTCAAGTTTGGACGTTTCATAGCTGCTCTCGAACAAGCCACAAACAAATTTTAATAGACGAATTTGAGTTGAGCTCGAACTGTTTGTAATTAAGTTTACACCTCTAATTATTATTGTTACGTTTGATTTTCAATTCTACATATTTGACTTAAATATTTTTATTTTACTATTTATAAAGATTTTGTTCAAATTCTGCATATTTTTAACTGATTTTTCTTTCATCTTCGCATACTTAGTAAGATGAAATAACTATAACCATATTCATAAATTAAAAAAAAAAAGACTTTAAAATTTTATAATTGCAATTGAGAGACATGTAAAGTTGAGTAGGGCTGGCCAACTGTGACATTTATCAAGAACGTGCCAGTAAAAGTTAAGTATCACGGCTAGAAACTAAACGGAGAAATGAGATCTTGCCACGTGTATACTTTTCACAGCTTTTCCCTATTTAAACCCTCAGTTTCACATGCCTTTCGTTACACTCTCTCAAACGCATGGACAGTACTAGCACCTCCGCGATTGTTCCGGCCAACCATGATCCCGACGAACAACCAACATTCTACGTTCCTTTGCCGGAAAACGGAAGTCTTCCTCCGGCGAGTCACCGGAGACCTCCTCTCAATGTCTTCGCCGTAACAGTCGCATCCTTCGCTTTCCTCCTCTCGTTTGTGGCGGTGTTCATCCGGCAAGGAATGCAAGTACCACCACTTCCGGCAACTCAGGAAGATGGAGCGGCGGCGGGAGTACTGGAGTTTGTTCCGCCGCTTAGTCAGCTGCCGAGGGGAGTGGCGGAGGGCGTATCGGCGAAGTCCAATCCGTGGCTCAGTACCGGGCTGTCGTTTAACTGGACGAATGCGATGCTGTCGTGGCAGAGAACGGCCTTCCATTTTCAGCCAGCCAAGAATTGGATGAATGGTAGGTGGAACAAATAAAGGCCTTTTTCTTTGGAAAAAAAAATTCTTTATAAATACAATACTCCTCTAGTTTATTTTGAAATAGTTCCCATTTATGGAAGTTTTGCTTAAAATTATTTTTTGACATTTCATGACAATACTACATATGGGTTTTTTAATCGATATGTGGTCAATTATTAATTACACCATATATACTAAATTCATCTAAAAATAATGTAACATTTGACTTTTATGATCAATATTAATCTAATTTATCTATGTTATGTAATGTTTTGGTAAAAAAAAGTATTAAAAAAGATATATGTATGTTGATATATAAAGTGTAAATGTTAATCAAATTCATCATCTTATTAATCTATGGTTTAAATTATGGTAAACCTATTTTTTTGCATATTCCTTTATACCTTTGATTTGATTCTCATATTCATTGTTATGTTTTGCTGTTCTTCTCTTGTTTTCGATGTGGGAAACTCTGGATGCTTCTGCAATTCATCACAGATCCTGATGGTAAGTCTTTCATTCGTTTCTCAATTGATCTCATCATCATCATTGTTTATAAAACCGAACCGGACACAAAATCGCTCAGCTACCAGTTCACGGTCCGATCGATTCAACCGATTGACCACAATTGTTGGATCATTCTTTGTACACAATTGTTTAGTATATCAATAATTCATAGTCCTAAAGTATGAGCAACAAAATTCAAAAAAAATATAAAAGAAATAAAAGAAAACTGAACGTTCACACAGTAGAGCTCAAGCGAGCCATGCAAAAAAAAGAGTGGCAAAGTTAATTACTTATATTTTTATAAGCTAGGAAAATTGAACTTTTACCTTTTGGTTTTTGATCTTCATTCACTTTTTAGCAGATCTTACATTTTCATGACTTTTTATTTTATTTCAATTTTATTCTTTTGATTAAAAGTGGGATGGTCCATTTTGTCTTTTAACATGAATTGCTTGAAAAAAGAAAGGCTCAGACCATGCAACATTAAAGGCCGGACTCGCTTAATTCATAAAATCAGCTATTTTCAATTTTTACTAGTTCCGCCGGTTCATCCCGATTCGCGTAGAGGCAGCCTTAGAATCAAAACCTGGGCCATACCAGGGGCCGGTTTGACCGGCCGACGGTCCCGTTTTCTAAACCATGATCATCATATTTTTCAATTCTCCACTATATATATATATATATATATATATATATCAATCGTATTCTTTTGTAGGTTGTCATAAAAAATTTTGATAATTTTGTTTTAAGGAAACTTTTCACTTCATTTTTATCTTTCAACACTCAACTTTTTTTCTTTACACAAAAAATTATTTTTGTCTTATATGACATTTTTATTTTGTTATCCTCAAATCATAAATACTCATTAACCTCTGTATCCTGTGTCCAGTCAAACGTTTAAAACAGGACAAAGGAAGTAAATATATGGGGGTATGATTAATTCCTTCATATACTTGAGTGAATTATTGGTAGCCAAAATTGTAATGGAAGGGAAGGTACTTTTTTGGAGGAGCTGTAGAGCAATAAATAGCTAGCTAGCCTCTGAAGTGTAGGTAGGGATGTAGGGTATACCTTAATTGAGCCTTAACTTTGGCGGTTTGTCCACGGCATAGCTTCATCGCTTCTTAATATTGCCCACAAAAATTTCAAATTAATCTAGGACAACATTTGGTGACAATTACCGTTCCATTTAATTAATTAATGGAACAATGAAGTAGTAAATGATTTATTTATAGCTGTATATAGGAATGAACCATTTATGAGAATAATGCTCTGGTCATGTCCTCAAAAGATTATAGGATATAAGTACATGCTTTGATTTATTCATGATTGATGTAGGTCGTTTAAAGAGAAGGCAACATTTTCTGATTAATATTTTTTTTATATTCACTTTATGATCTATTTGATCTTGACATGATAAGGTTTTTTTAATGAAAGAGTATTCAAATGATTGCTGTTAGCATTCTTCTTGTTTAAATGAATTTTTTTACCACTAAGTATAAAGAAGATTAACTTTATTGGTAAATAATTTTTTTAAAGTCAAAAACAGTTTATTTTTATTTTTGGAATAAATCATGTGAATAATCGATTGTTGACCGTTTGGATAAACTTCTTGACTTCTCATGCATGCGTACCACGTGACTATGTGATCTAAGTGAGCGTCGAAAGGATAGGTAAAAGCGGGAAAAAAAAACAGTGAACTTTTGAACTCATCACGAATGATGATGAGTATCTGATCAAATAAACAATTAAAATTTTAAAATTGTATCAATTTAGTTATTTTATTTTATTTTTCTCAATGTGCCGGACAAGAGAACGAAATAAATTGAACGGAAAGTTAAACCTAAAACGTTTCTAAGTGTTTGATTAAAAATATGCTAAAATCAAACGAAAAATTATATTGTGGTTTGGTTAAAGGAAAATGACATTGTATTCTTTTAATTCTTTTAATGTGTTTTTTTAATTGAACATATAAATAAAGACATTTTATAACTAATTTCCTCTCAATCCATGTTATTCTGTTTTCCACATCAATAAAAATACATACGGAATGATGGTTAAATTAGTACAATTTTAAAAGTTCAATGATTGATTTGGAAGTTTCAATGGATTTTTTGTGCTTTCACTAGAAATAAAATAACATTGTGATTTGTCTACTGTTATCTGTAGGTCCACTCTACCACTTGGGCTATTATCACCTGTTCTATCAGTACAACCCGGACTCCGCCGTATGGGGCAACATTACGTGGGGCCACGCCGTATCAACGGACCTGATTCACTGGCTCTATCTCCCCCTCGCCATGGTTCCCGATCAATGGTACGACATCAACGGCGTCTGGACAGGCTCCGCTACGATCTTGCCAAGTGGCGACATCGTCATGATTTACACCGGAGACACGAACGCTACGGCGCAGGTACAAAACGTCGCCGTTCCGAAAGACCTATCCGACCCGCTTCTCCTTCATTGGGAAAAGTACTCGGGTAACCCGGTCATGGTCCCTCCAACGGGTATCGGGAAGCAAGATTTCCGGGACCCGACAACGGCGTGGTTCGTCGAGTCGGATCAGAAATGGCGGGTCGCAATCGGGTCGAAAATTAACACGACGGGTCTGGTGCTTGTTTACAAAACCGAGGATTTCTACTCGTTCGAGAAAATGGATGGGTTCTTGCACAAGGTTCCGGGTACGGGTATGTGGGAATGTGTGGATTTCTACCCGCTAGCGACGAACGGGTCGGTCGGGTTGGATACATCAGCAAACGGGCCGGATGTGAAGCATGTGTTGAAGGCTAGTCTCGACGATACGAAGGTGGATCACTACGCAATCGGGACTTATGACCCGACGAATGATACGTGGACGCCCGATAACCCGGAAGAGGATGTGGGTATCGGACTTCGGGTTGATTACGGGCGGTTCTACGCTTCAAAGACCTTTTTTGACCCGGTTCAACAGAGGAGGATTTTATGGGGTTGGATTAATGAAACTGATACCGCTGCGGATGACCTCCAAAAAGGATGGGCCTCGCTTCAGGTAAAATTTTCAATATATATATGTGAATTGAATGTTTTTTTAAATAAAAAAAAAAAAGAAATATTGTTTGGTTTTTTGTGCAGACAATTCCAAGAAAAGTGGTGTTTGACACTAAAACAAAGTCAAACATTTTGGAATGGCCTGTGGAAGAAGTTGAGAGCTTGAGATTGAACAGCACAGTTTTTGAAGATGTATTAGTTGAAGCTGGATCAGTTGTTCCTCTTGATGTTGGCACTGCCACTCAGGTTGTTTTCTTTTCTCACTCACTGTAACCTAAAATGAAAGAAATTAAAAGGAAATATTGGAGAATAAGATTATTATTATATATATATTTTTTATGTGTTTGGGCAGTTGGACATAATGGCAGAGTTTGTCATCACAGAAGCTGTGGAGACGAATGGTACTGCTACAGTTACTGACTGTGGTGAAGGTTCAAGGGACAGAAGCACATTTGGGCCGTTTGGGCTGCTTGTGATCGCCGATGATGGGCTTACCGAGCTAACACCCTTCTATTTCCGGCCCATCAATGCATCTGATGATGGCACTCAATCTACTTACTTTTGTGCCGATGAAACAAGGTTAGATTCGACATGCAAGTATATGGAGGCAAGGTTAGATTAATACTATAAAACTGTGATTGAAGAATTTGTATGTGTGCAGGTCTTCACTTGCTACAACGGTGTACCATGCAGTATATGGAGCCAAGGTCCCAGTACTCAACGATGAAAATTTCACAATGAGGCTATTGGTTAGTATTGATTTAATAGTATATATTCTATTGATTAGTGGAATTTTTTAAGAGTGGATATTAACTATTGATGTAAATGGGTGAAAATTTCAAGCAAAGTTGAAAACCTTGATCAAGTTAGTTGTATTGTAGTAGTACCTACATTCATAAGAATTATAATTGGGGGTTGTGAAAAATGTGTGTAGGTTGACCATTCAATTGTGGAAGGGTTTGGTCAAGGAGGAAGAAGGACAATTACATCAAGAATATATCCAACCAAGGCTATCTATGGAGCAGCTAGACTTTTCTTATTCAACAATGCAACTGGAGTTAATGTGAAGGCCACACTCAAAGTTTGGCAGCTCAACTCTGCCTTCATTAGACCTTTCTCTTTCAGCTCACCAGATAGCATTTTGTTACATTTACACTAAACCCCCCTTTTCTGGTCTGCCTGTAATAATTATTTATTTATTTAATTTCCATCTTGGGGCCTCTTTTTTAGAATAAAAGAAAAGAATATGTGACGTTTTTATTTTTATTTTTTTCTTGGGCTCAAAGTCCAATGTGAGGCCACAAGGCCATCCTTTCCTACGTGGGCTAGTCCTCGAAAAGTGAATAATAGGGGGGCTTCGAAGTTTAAATCTGATGGAATTTATATTCACCTCATTGGTGAGTGTTGGTGGAGTGAGTTAGTGAGTTGGCCAAAACTGAAAAAAGAGGGTGTTATGTTTGAGGGACCGTGAAAAACGATGGCTTATGGCGTGAATACTGATGAGAGGAAAACGTTGGCGCTAAAAAAAAGGAGACAGAGTGAACCAAGCTATCGAGGTCGAAATCAGAGGAGAGAAGAAATCGGTCGAAGCTTGTCGGTCGAAGCCAAGAATTTCGCAGTAGAGGCTGGAATTTCGATCGACTGGGAAGGAGGGAGGCTAGGAGACGACCCCCAAAGGATTAGGGTTTGATGATGTAGACCCAGAATGATAGGCGATTCAAATCGGTCTTCGATGTTTGGGATTCAAATCGGAGTAGAGGCTGGAATCACAGGTACGGTTGTTTCGGTCTTCAAATCTTATGGTAACGAAGAGTATCTTATTTATTTTCGGACAACCTTTGTTGCTGCTTTCATGATTAACCAACGCTCTATAAATCTTGCGGTAACCTACAACATATTCTTCTTAATTTGCATATGTAATTCATGATTAAACTTTTGTTTCTTCTTATTTGAATTCATGATTAGTTTAGATAGTACTAGCTACTCCATTTTTTGTAGTGAATTCCACAGAATTCCTTGATTTCTTGTCGATGTTCACCGTCACTGCAAAAGAGGAACTTTCTTGTAGATTGGAAATGGAGGCGGGTTTACGTGTCTTGAGTTGCGGTACTTGGGCATTCGATCAAGCTCCTAGCCCTCTCTTCCTTCTCTTCATCAACGGTCTTTTGGGCACGATGATCATCATCATCATCTTCTTCTTCTTCTTCTTCAAGTTCCATGATCCTCTCTTTAACCTTGGCTCCACAATAATCGAAGCTTCCCGGGTGCTGGAGCTCAGATTTTATCCGAATAAAGCGAAAATCTTGAGGCACAACACATTCTGACGTGCATAGTGAGACTAAGTAGGAAGAGAAAGCGTGACAAGTGACTACATCACGGCAAATGTTAACATAACCAACACCTCACATAGCAAAAGAAACTATCAAACTAATCCAAAGCACTAAAGGAAAAAGGTTAACACTTGGAAGAGCCATTAAAAGGCATATCAAACATATCGGTTGACAAGTCAAGTGAACCACAAGAGCCATTCACAAAGAGAGATAGGGAACTTGCAACAAGAAATCACATTTCTCAACATTGTGCCTTTATTGGCATCACGACTAGAAAAAGAATGAAGCGAAATATTGAGATAATCTGGGTCCACATTCGATATAGGTGGGTGTCCATCATCACTAGCACCCAACAAACCAAATCCGGTCGAGCGAATCCACAATCATAACATGATGAGTGAGATAGGAAAACCACAACCGTTCAAAGAGGAAAAAGAACAGAGAGAGAGAGAAGCAATCAATGGCGCAACCACTACCGAAGGAAGTAGTCAAACAAGAAATGAAGCAATAACCCAAAACAAACAGTCGCTCCCATTTTGCAGACTTCACATTTTGCATTGAATTTATGGTGCCCCAAATGTTAACAACTTTGAACATTACCCAATTAGTACAAACATTTAGTAAGTAACATCTTTGCATCACAATTAGTACAAACATTTTGAGCTGGCCGGAAAAATACTCAACCGCCTCAAGTAATGGACTTAGGCATGGATCACATATGAAATCTGAATTTGGAAACAAGGTCTTCTTTACATATACTTTGTTCAACAAGCATGAAACATATACTTTGTTCAACAGGCAAGAAGATGAACCGGTCATAGAATGGACGAGTTTACATATACTTTGATCAACAAGCAACAAACATATAAGACTCTTCTTCTCTTCATACTTTCATTTTCACCATATTAAAACAAGCTTCAACACTGCTAATTGGATTTCAGTTGATATAATTCCAACACTTAAACAGTCAAAGCAAGAAGTTAATGGCTAAGTAAACACAGGATCCTAAATCATATTAACTGCAATTAGGGGAAACCTACCTTGCCCTTCAAATTCTATTGAAGTTATGCAGAAGAATTACAGTCGTAGAGGACGACAACCTCGATCTGCTGTTCTCTCGCAACCGTAGGGGAAAACTACATTGACCTTCGAAACCGGTTGTGCTCCTGAAATTAACCCACCTCTTAATTAGAAATAGATTTCAGAGATGAATACAGATGAATTTCCGAATAGATTTGAGAGACAAAATCGGTACCATAAAATCGAACCTGCTATACTGTATTTGGGCAGCTTTGACGAGATCGCGTCGGGCCGGAGCGTCTCCAAGATTTTCAAGAGACGGTGCCCGGCGGAGGAGAGATGAGGTGAGAGAGATGGAGCCGATTTCGAGAGACTGTGCGTTTGGGTATCTGCTCGAACTCCGGATCTGTCGCAAGGCTCGGATGTTCTTCTCGCGAGGAAAGAGGGGCTGCGTGAGTGAGTATCATCCATCGTGAAAGTGAGTTTCTCTAACTCACTTCTACGAAAATCACCTAAGGTCCGAGAATTCCAGGTGAATACCCACCTAAGTCACTAGTGAGAAGTTTTGGGTGAAAACCAAGTAACTCACTTTCAAAATTGAAAGTTTGAAGCACCCTAATAATATGTTTGCATACATATGAATAATTCGCACGATTTTTTTGACGGGGAAAATCTTATATTAGAGGGTTTTAAACTTAGAAATTGGGGATGAGTTTTTCACCTAATAATTAAGGGTTTGAGAGGTGAGTGAGAAAAGTGAGTAATGGGGGCCCGAGTTTGAGGAGCCCGTCAAATTGAAGGGGGCTAGGGTGTGAATTCGGCGCATGACTTGTTTAGATACTTGATTGATCAGCATAAAATGGTGATCAACATGATGAGTTGTTTAGATCGACATCACTACCTAGTTAGATCTACATCACTACCTTGTTAGATCAACATACATACTTGATTGATCAGCATAAAATGGTGATTAACATGATGTGTTGTTTAGATCGACATCACTATCTAGTTAGATCGACATCACTAGTTAGTTAGATTAGCATAAAATGGAAGTGTGTCAATTATATTGTGCAATTATTTGTGCGCAAATCTGTGTATCGCGCACAACTTTGTTAGATTAGCATGTTGAGTTGTTTAGATCGAAATCACTTAGATCGACATCACTACCTTGTTAGATTGACATACATACTTGATTGATCAGCATAAAATGGTGATCATCATGATTAGTTGTTTAGATCGACATCACTACCTAGTTAGATCGACATCACTACCTTGTTAGATCAACATACATACTTGATTGATCAACATAAAATGGTGATTAGCATGATGAGTTGTTTAGATCGACATCACTATCTAGTTAGATCGACATCACTAGTTAGTTAGATTAGCATAAAATGGAAGTGTGTCAATTATATTGTGCAATTATTTGTGCGCACATCTGTGTATAGCGCACAACTTTGTTAGATTAGCATGTTGAGTTGTTTAGATCGAAATCACTACCTAGTTAGATCGACATCAGTACCTTGTTAGATTGACATACATACTTGATTGATCAGCATAAAATGATGATCATCATGATGAGTTGTTTAGATCGACATCACTACCTAGTTAGATCGACATCACTACCTTGTTAGATCGTTATTGATTAGCATGATGAGTTGTTTAGATCGACATCACTATCTTGTTAGATCGACATGACTACCTTGTTAGATCGACATACATACTTGATTGATCAGCATAAAATGGTGATCAACATGATAAGTTGTTTAGATCGACATCACTACCTAGTTAGATCGACATCACTACCTTATTAGATCGACATAGATACTTGATTGATCAGCATAAAATGGTGATCAACATGATGAGTTGTTTAAATCGACATCACTACCTAGTTAGATTGACATCACTACCTTGTTAGATCGACATACATACTTGATTGATCAACATAAAATGGTGACCAACATGATGAGTTGTTTATATCGACATAACTATCTTTCACTACCTTGTTAGATCGACATACATACTTGATTGATCAACATAAAATGGTGACCAACATGATGAGTTGTTTATATCGACATAACTATCTTGTTAGATCGACATGACTACCTTGTTAGATCGACATACATGATTGATCATCATAAAATGGTGATCAGGATGATGAGTTGTTTAGATCGACATCACTATCTTGTTAGATCGACATGACTACCTTGTTAGATCGACATCACTACCTAGTTAGATCAGCATAAAATGAAAGTGTGTCAATTATATTGTGCACTTATTTGTGCGCACATCTGTGTGTCACACACAACTTGGTGCGAAACTATGTGCGGACTGTCTTGCACAACGCACAACTTCAGGTGAATAACGAGGGGCTACTCACGTGGACAACTAAATTCACTTTGGTCCTATTTGCTTGAGATCCGTGTAGAAACGGTGAATCACGCGGTCCTATTCACGTGAAGAAGGAGGAGCGAAAAAGTCAGTTGTTCACTTGAAAAAACTTAAGTTTGAAACTCCCTATTAAAAATACCAAAGGTAATATCATAAAAAGTGAAACCAAAAGTTAAGTAGAAATAAAAATAGAGAAAATAGTCTTCCTCACGGAGGAGGGAAACAAAAAGCTAAACAAGAATAAACTACAACGTCCAAAATTTAGAAGCAAACATACTTGTGTAGAATGAGAGATAATGACGAAGGATAGAACACATCTATATGGCTTAATCCAGAGATGTCAAAATTACATAGAACGTAATCAGCATGATAGGAGAGTCTAAGGAATGCATGCTCCAACAAAGTGTTGCATCCTTAGATTCACAGAAGTCTCACATACTACAGAACACACACTACGCACATTGTTATGGAGATTTGAAGAAAGTCTCCAAACCATCCAAGAGCAAGCCCATTTGGGAACAACTCATCTCCCGTTAATTGAAGGACCTCGAGTTACCCGGGAAGATTCATGTCCTTGATAACACCGAGAGATTAATTTAGTAAACGAATGAACTTGTAACTCATGGTTCCAAGTAGGGTGAGACCAGCCTCAGCCTTGCCAATAAGCATGTTATCCGAAATCTAGACACATTTGTCCCCCGCTTAGAGGAGATGTTATGGAAGAAGTCGAAAAGCAGAAAACGTGTAGGAGGAAGCCGCGACGGAGCTTCTCATTTTGCCTCTTGGATTGCTTTTGCTGGTGGTGGCCCAGGCTTAGAACCTGGTTCGGTTTAATTCGATGGGCTGGTTGTGGCTAGTGGATTAAAAGGTTCTCCGTCCCCGACGCATGTTGGTGAGGTGTTCTTACCATATTTGGCGGGGCTGAGTGTTGGCTGTGAGGGCTAGTCAGCAAAACTCCGTTTCTTTGTTTAATTGGACTCTCTATTTAGGTTGTTTTGTTTTGTTTCATTTGTGTTATCGATTTTGTTTGGTGCTAGATTCTTTAGTGGTTTGTTGCATTATCTAGGGTTATTATTGTTTTGTTTATTCTGTTATCATGTAGGTGGGTTACTGTGATTACTACTTCTACGATTAGTCATCTCCTTAGTCCACTATGGTGCGCCGGTACCATTTAGTCTTTGGGCGTGCAGGGGTAATAGGAGCCGGATTCTATATCTTTTTTTCCGTCATATTGGTCATAATCATCGTCATGATTTGCATAGCCTTTGAAGGTCAGACAATGAGAGCCTAATCATAGTGGTTTTGGTCTCCTTCCGTAATTTCATTTATGTAAAGTATTCCCCATTTACAAGTAGGTTTATTTGCACCCAGTCCGGGTGCATCAGTTCGTCGACTACGACTTATTTTGTAATGTTTCATCATTAATGAAATAAATCTTTATTGTTCAGAAAAAAGAAAAGAAGGAGACCGAAGCTAATCCGCAAAGCGACACTTCGCAGGGTTCCACATAGCTTATTGGCACGCAAACTTCATTTTATTTTGTGTTAATCCGTATGAATTAAGTGACTTAAGTGTCACTGAAGTTGTATTGAATGAGTTGTAATGCTTAGGTGATTAAGACATGTGTGATATAATTGAATCTTGACTAGAAGCAATTTGACCAATTAAGCATTTGTAGTTGATTAGATAGACAGGGTTGAGGTTATTTACCATATAGGTGTTAAAACAGCTACTTGTGTAAACCAAATTGTCCTTTGTACTGCTAACTGAAACGTCACTTTTCTTCCCAAATATTGAAACGTCATTGTCCAGGTCCAAAATATTTTCATCTGCTTCTCCACGAAACTTCCAGGAAACTCCTCTCCTCCTTTTCGTCCTCTCCTTCCTCTTTATGATATGATATGCTTCCACCTTCACCGGAATCTGTCTCTAAATCGAGCAGTCACCAGTGACCGGAGATGACGAGTGGACAACGTTGAGCAGCCATCGACATAAATGAGTAGCAAGCATCGACCATATCCGATGAGATCTACGGCAAGACGAAGGAGCAAGGCCTGATCCGGTGAGACGACGAGTTGGCACTTGTCCAGATCCGGTGAGAACTACGGCGAGACGGAGGAGCCTCAGATCTGGCGGACCAGTGAGATTTCCTCTTTGCGAATGAATCCTCATGGTGAAGAGATCATGAGAACTTGAGGATCAAAAGATTCACCAGATCTCGCGATCTCCAACACTCGATCGACTTCCGATGAAGCTGGAAAACGATCGTTCTCGGTCTCCAGTTATCTCAGATCTGGACGAGCGATCTCAGATCTGGATGGAACAAGATGATCCGTGGTAAGACTAGCAGCAACACTTTTAGAAAATTTCGAAATTCATCTAAAGAGTTTCACATATATATTTAGACATTATAACACTTTATAATAGACACTATACACTATTATTGTATATTCTCATATTTTGTTGGACAGACAGTTTAGCGGCAGTACGATGGCGGTTTCGTCGATGGCCGTGGCGGTTCCGGCAACAATGGTGGTGTCGGCGGCAGCAGAAAGTGAAGATGGTGGTGCGGTGGATAATATTTTTGTTAGTAATTACGGTTAACTAGTTAGAAAGTCTTTTTATTAGAAAGGGTATTTTAGTCTTTCAAATTCTCGATTAGTTAGTTGATTAAGAGCGTATTCGGTATATGTTTTACCACATAGGTGGTAGATAAACGGACCGATAAATAGTGCACTAAGTGGTCAAAAAGCACTCCATAAACAAAATTAATCGCGGAGTTCAAATTGCCCTTGACTATATGTTGGAAATTGCACCATGTTATGTTTGGAGCCATTTGCGCCTATTATTATTATTCTTCTACCAAGAAAGATTCGGCGGGTTTTGTATAATGGCCACATTATCGTTTGTGGAAGTGTGAATGGTCCAATTCTTCTTTTAGTGCAAGTAGGAGGATTAGGCACATTGATCATGAACACAGACTGTTTTTCTAATCCCTTCTAAGAGGTTCCAAATAGTTATCGCGTCGCCAGCTAAGCAAACGGTTGAGACGTTGGGGGGAAAAATGGAATCTTCTACGGGGGCCTAAATGGAAGTTTTTAGAACGTTGGGTGGCCCAATAGCAGTATCTCCAGAGTTTATGTGTTTGGAATTTGGATCGAGAATATTCTAAAATGTATATTTTTTGGGATCTCGGTTGCATGCAATTTAAGGGAAAAAATCAAGACGTTTTATAAGGGCAAGGCAAGAAATCGGGCACTAGATTAAGATGACTTATTATTAATAGTAATAAAAATAGTAGTAGTACCAAAAAGCAAAAGGGAAGAAGACGCCGAGACTTGTGCATTTTTCCTGCCTTTAATTACGGGCTGCAGCCAGTGGTAAACTGTGAACAACCACACAGAACAATTAAAACCAATTACGGATTACCCCTTAACAAAACAAACAAACAAACAAACCAATTACAAAGCCGATGACATTACTTCTTTTTTAAATGCATTGAGAAATTCCAATTTTAGTACGACTAAATTCATATGCAATCCTTTAACTTTAATTGTTGAAATCTCGTTTTAAAAGTTGTTGAAGTCTTGTTTTAAAAGTTATCCTTCTAGTTCCTTTTTTCAGTTAAGTAGTTAAGATTAGAACGGAAAAAAAATTATAATTTTAACTATTGAGATTTTCCTAAAAACTCTATTTGTACTATAAGTTTCTAAAATAACATTCTAGGCATCCCCAGACAATTTGTTACCTAAAATTTTCAAACTTCACCATTTGTTTACTACACTTCCAACAATCACCGGACCGCCATTGCCAGCCACCGGACCCAAAAGTTTCAAACCACGCGATTAGCGGTTGTTTTTTTCTTCTTTATATAACTGACAGCTTAACGGTTGTGGTTGGCGGTATGGGGGTAACCGCATCGCGGATAACTGATATCCTTGGTTTGACGGATAACCACCAATCCATCTCTTAAGGCCCAGCCCAACACGTCCCAACTCACACTTACCCAAAAGGACCATGCCCAGCCCAAGTCTTAGGCTTTCAGCCTCTCAGCCCTCAAAAGCCTTCTCTCCTCAATGTCCTAATCACTCATCAGACATTCAGACTCACTCTCGAGTCTCTAACTCTGTCGACATAGAGCAACCGACAACCCTAACTCCTTCGACACATACCAACATCAAGCAACTACATCAGTCCTCCCCTCTGTATCGAAGTTCGACCTCACAGCCTCACCTCTGTCGATCTCACCACCCGCTAGTCCAGCACCCTTCCAGTCTAGTGCAGCGAGTCAGTGTAAGGGTCAACATACTTGACACAAGAAAATGAAGTTGAGAATCTTGCATATTTGGATGTTTGGATCGATATATATTTGGACAACCATAAATGTTTTTGTTGATTTTAGTGATTAAAATGTTGTGTGGATGTTTATGTTGAATTTATGAATTTATGGATATTATGATATTTGGACAATCTTTAATTTCTCATCTAACTAACCGCGGATGAACCGCTAACTGTGGATATCCGCGGTTAGCGGTTGTGGATATAAATATATAACCGTGGAGCGTAAATCGTATACCGTGGATACAAAAAATATCGTGATTGGTGATCGTGGTTTAAGGTTACCGCGGTTTAACTGCACCATTGCTATGCCTATATACTAGCATTAAAAAGTTTTTTTTATACAAAGTATTAAAAGTTAAATCACTTAATTTTATTAGACCCTTCAAATACACCATAATACAACCGGATCTGTACTGTTGGGTAAAATACAAGCAGTATATAGTAACTAGAACAATTTAGTAGACTTAATATTTCGTTAAAATTTTTTAATATGCGGGGATAAAATTAATGAAAGGATTGATTACACACGAGTTTATCTTTTCTTGGCTAAAAAAACACATAATAAAAGCTAAAGATAAAAAGCACAAAAAACCCCTGAAATGTTCAATTTATCATAAATCGGCCATTGAACTTTTTATTTGGCCTTATAAACCCTTAAACTTTTGAATTTCTACCAATTTAGCCACTGCGTTTGATTTCTTATGATGTTTCAGGAGGAAAAACAACACGGATTTAGCAGAAAGTTAAACCTGAAGTGTCTCTAAGTGTTGGATTAAAAACAAATATACACGTCAAGAGAATATCATGTCGTTCCCCTTACACTAACCGCGCTCAGACTTTCCCAAAAGTTTTTTTAATTGGATACTTAAAGATACTTTATGTTTAACTTTCTATTCATTTCACGTCATTCTTCAGCCTAAAACATTATCAGAAATCAGACGCAGTGGATAAATTGGTACAATTTTGAAAGTTCAAGGGTTTATTCAAAAGGATAAAAAGTTTAGTGACCGATTCTTGACAAATAAAAAAGTTCAGGGGTTTTATGGTGCTTCTTGCCAAAGCTAAACAATTCGTCCATTTATTCTCCAAAGCAGAACGTTTGAACCGTTTGTAACGGTTGCCGGTGGCAGACGCGTTGAACCAGCGATGGACGAAAGCCAGAGCGACAGTGAAGTAGTGTAGGGCAACCCCCGATGTTTATGTTTCCTTTTGTACTCTTTCTTACAAATTCAAATCGCTACGAAAGAACAGCCGCTCACACTTCGATTTCCTACTCAGAAGAAAAAAGACCCAAATTTCTCTCCTTTTCTCTTCTCAAGCTTCCTTCTTTCCTGTTTTTATTATGTAAATCTTGATCACATAGAGAGATACTGTTTCCCTCTAATCTCTGTCATTTGCTGCTGCCTTGATTCCTCATTCCAATCTCCATGACGAAGCTTCTGTTTCGGTTCTCTCTTCCTCTGCGCCTTTTGATCTTCACTGCCTTGTTCTCCACTCTCTGCCATGGTGACGATCCCTCCGTGTCCTACGATTTCAAATTTACCTACATCACTGCCTCTCCGCTTGGTACTCCTCAGAGGGTATGCTTCTTAAAATTTCCATCTTTTATACTTCTCCTGCAAATGTAGGTTTTCAAAGACTCCTTTTTTGTTCTCTTTTGGTGTTGGGATGATTGTTGGAGTTGTCTTTTTGTGGTTCTTATAGAGTTTACTTAAAGTTTCTTACTTGAACAAATCTCAGGCTTGGCCTTGTGAAACTGTGGAGTTCTTAGTTGGTTCTTTCTGCTAAACTGTTGTCAATCGCCAGTAAATAATAAATTGGGATCGTGCTGTTGCCCTCTTATATATTTTCAATAACTTAAAGTTTCTTACTTGAATAAATTTGGTTACTGTAGTCAGTAAATTGTCTGAAAAGAGAAGACAACCGTGGATTGTGTGTAACAGTTGCGTTACAGAATGTAAAAGGAAGTAGGATCATTACTTTTTTCAATCGTGCTTGCAGGTTATAGCAATTAATGGGCAGTTTCCAGGACCTGTTATCAATGTCACCACCAACAACAATGTTGCTGTTAATGTCCAGAATCATTTGGATGAGGATCTTCTTTTGACTTGGTTTGTTTTGTTTCAAGTTTACAGAAGCCCTTCTTGTCTCCTCCTTTTAGCTTGTAGTTTGGAATTTTGGTTTTAATGGCTGCAAGCTTAAATTGCAGGCCTGGAATTCAAATGAGGCGAAATTCATGGGAAGATGGTGTACGTGGGACCAACTGCCCTATTAAGCCGAAGTCGAACTTCACTTACCAGTTTCAAGTCAAGGACCAGATTGGTAGCTTCTTCTACTTCCCATCACTAAACTTTCAGAGAGCATCTGGTGGCTTTGGTCCCCTTATTTTGAATAACCGGCACATCATCCCAATTCCTTTTGCCCAGCCAGATGGTGATATTGTGGTCTTGATAGGTGACTGGTATACTCGGAACCATGCGGTTAGTTCTTTCTTAAAGCTTCAATATGCCTTTACCTTTGTTTTGTGAATATATGGTGGTTTATATGATCAATCAGAATATGTTTTGTAGGCACTAAGGGCCGTCCTTGACTCTGGTGAGGACCTTGGAATGCCAGATGGTGTTCTTATCAATGGGAAGGGTCCTTTTCATTACAATGATTCTGTTCCAGATGGAATAGAATATGCAACCATTAATGTTGATCCAGGTTGGGTGTCTTAAATCTTATCTTTATTTTTTCCCGTTTATTTTCTCTCACTTTCTTGTTATGCACTCACATCTGTTTGTTTTGTTTTGGAAATATTTGCATTTTTTGTATTGTTCAGATTCTCGGTGCTTATTATTTTTGTGCACGCACTGTCTTGAATATATAAAAGGGTAAGATTGAAATACTCATTTGCTTTGCAGGCAAAACTTACCGATTTCGGGTGCACAATGTTGGGATATCTACAAGTTTGAACTTCAGAATTCAAAACCATAATCTCCTCTTGGCTGAAACGGAAGGCTACTATACTGTTCAACAAAACTTTTCTAGCTTTGATATTCATGTCGGGCAGTCATACTCCTTCTTGGTTACGATGGATCAAAATGCAACCTCTGATTACTACATTGTGGCTAGTGCTAGATATGTGAATGAATCAGTCTGGCAAAGGGTTACTGGTGTTGCAATCTTGCACTACTCGAACTCGAGTGGACCAGCTTCTGGTCCACTTCCTGGTGCACCAGCTGATATCTACAACACCTGGTCAGCCTTTAACCAGCCGCGGGCAGTCAGGTTGGTCCCAGGTCATTGTCGGTTTCTGTAACTGGTTCTCGCTGCCTAAGCTTGGTTTTGGTTACTGTTTTATCGTTCTAGTTTTCATTTCATCTTGATTTCTTAATTTTTGGTCATGGTCAAGTGTCTGGTTTGTTCTGAATGTTAATATTGTTTGTGATGATGAAAACAGGATGAATGCAACTGCAAGCGGAGCTCGTCCTAATCCTCAAGGCTCATTTCACTATGGTTCAATCAACGTTACTGACACATACACATTGAGGAGTTTGCCTCCGGTCACAATAGATGGAAAAGTTCGGTCTACATTGAACGGGATCTCTTTTCGTAATCCCAGTACACCAATCAGACTTGGTGACCGGTACAACTTGAAAGGGCTATATAAACTGGATTTCCCGAGTAAACCACTCGATAGGCGTCCAAAGGTAGATACTTCTGTACTGAATGCTACATACAAGGGATTCATGGAGGTCATATTGCAGAATAATGACACAGTGATGCAGAGCTTTCATATGGACGGCTATTCCTTTTGGGTTGTTGGGTAAGAACATTTCCCGGTAAAGGTATGAACTTTCACTTGCTACAAGTATCTAACCAGTTTTTCTGCATCTTCAAATGCAGGATGTCGTATGGTATCTGGTCAGAGAATGACAGGAATAACTACAATAAATGGGACACGATTTCGCGCTCCACAGTTGAGGTTTGTAATCTGATAAGAACACAAGTTCTTGTGCTGTCTTTGGTTTCATTTGCTTTGGCAATGGCGCATGTACAGCGGTTATACATGTTCTTCCTTTAGGTGTATCCGGGAGGATGGACAGCGGTGCTCGTGTACCTCGACAACGTTGGGGTATGGAATCTGAGAGCAGAGAACCTAGATAGGTGGTACTTAGGTCAAGAAACGTATATGAGAATCATAAATCCGGAGGAAAACGGCAAAACAGAGGCTGATCCACCAAGCAATGTTCAGTATTGTGGTGAACTTTCATACATGCAAAAGTAAACATGTCTTGACACCCTTCAACTATCTATTACTGTCGTCTTCTTTTCTACTTGCTAACAAGCTCTTTTTCATGTCTTAAGGCAACAGAATGCTGCGCGGCCATTGATGGGTAGAGGAAGATTCGATGTGTTTTCCACCACGGTGTTGGTAGTCTTAGCATTCATGTCCATACTTAGCTAAGGGGAGTTCATTTGAATTGATAGTGTTATTGAGAGGGAGATTAGGTTGCAAATTGAATTGATTCTTGGTGGTGTTTATTTTTTGGGAATTTGTTAAGAGCATTTCAGATCATGGTTTTCTGTTTGTAGTTTATACCTGGGATCCATCATTCTCTGTACCTTAACATACAAGTATCGGTAATTAACCCATTTGCGGGAATAGATTTTTTTTTCTTTTGTGAGAAAATTGCTACCTCTAGAACTGTGGAACGTCACACTAAGATCTCATTTTTTTTTTCAGTCTTGTTATTATTGCAGCAATTTTCTTTCTTTTGAGATGTTCTTAAATGTTTGCATGTTCATGTTTCTAAATGATTGTAACGTTTTCTTATTTAGTAATTTTTTTTCAAATAAATTTACTATTTTATCCTTTCCATCATCACTTATCTCTTTATGATTATCCAAACATTCAGAAAATTGTACATCAAGAGCAACATTTATCCATGCTCCTTCAAACATGAAATTCCTCTGCTGCCTTCCACAACCCATCCTCTGGTGGAAGCTATAGTGAATCTACAACTAGAAAATGCAAATAATCAATCAGCCCACACACAGAAGGCCCACTCACAAAATCAGCCAAACAAAAAGATACTCAAAAGGGAAAGGGTATAAGATTCTTGGAAGAAAGGAGCCACAGCAACAGTAATTTCAGAAAAAATATCAGGTAGCTAGATTCCATCTGTTAAGACGATGATGAGGTTACACAACATGGAAGTTACTACTCTCATTTGTCTCAACTCCCTTTTTAATTTTTAATTTATGATTTTATTTCTCTGATGATATGTTTAGAAATCAATTTACAAATTTTAGCAGAAAGCAATAATTTAATCAATGAATTATCCATTCGCCATCGATTCTTGCTCCGGCTTCCCATAAAATCCAAATTCTAATCATAAAACCATCTCATTATTCATCTCTGTGTCCCATTTTCTATAAATAAATAGTATTCCACATAGCAAATAACGTAGATATCAAATGGAAGTCAAGAAAGTTAACAAAGACCAACAGAAAATTCATGGCTTGTTTGGCTGGTTTCTGGTTTTATTGATGGGAGGTTTGATTACAGTAGCTGGAGTGATCACAGCTCTCAAACACTTTGATCTGTTTCACTCTAATGATCATGCTAATAGGCACCCCACAAACATCTCACAGAGATATGTCAACGCTCTTCAGATTGCTCTGCAATTCTTCGATGTCCAGAAATGTCAGAAACTTTCAGAAATTGGAGTTTTTTTGTCATAATTTTTCTATAGGTCCTGATGTGCAACTTATTTCGTTTTTGAGGGTTCAGCAGGGGAGCTGGTTAACAATAGGATTGCTTGGAGGGGAGACTCAGGGCTGGAAGATGGGAGAGAGCAGAATTTGGACCTGACCAAAGGTATGTATGATGCTGGGGACTTGATCAAGTTTGGGTTCCCAATGGCCTTCACTACAACGGTGTTGTCGTGGGCGATTCTCGAGTACGGTGACCGGATTGAGGCCGCGAACCAGATGGCGTATGCGCAGGGCTCGCTCAGGTGGATCACTGACTACCTCATCAACTCTCATCCTTCTGCAAATGTGCTCTATGTGCAGGTAGGTGGTGTTGCTTGCGCCGCAAGTTACCTCACATTTGTTTCACACAAAGGGGCTGCTTCATTTTGGCTTTCTTTCCTTTTTCCCTTTTCTTGCTTTGCTTGTTGGTTAAGGTAGGGGATCCTGAGACAGACCATGGGTGTTGGATGAGACCAGAGGACATGACAGAGGAGAGACTTTTAACACAAGTAAACACATCCTTTCCAGGATCCGATGTGGCAGCAGAAACAGCAGCTGCTATGGCATCAGCTTCCTTAGTTTTCAAGAAATCAGACGCTCTTTACTCGAAATCACTCCTCACCCATGCGCGTCAGTTGTTTGATTTCGCCGATACTTACAGGGCAAGTTACAGCAGCAGCCTGCCCCAGGTTCAAAAGTACTACAACTCTTCAGACTATGGAGACGAGCTCCTGTGGGCAGCGGCCTGGCTCTATCACGCGACTCGAGAAAAAAGGTATCTGGAGTACGCAACTAGGATGAATGGCGAGGCATTCGGTGATTGGGGAAGTACTACATCTTGGTTCAGTTGGGATGACAAGCATGCTGGAGCTCAGGTACACTAAACAACACCAACAATCTTGTTTCTTGTCCAGCAAGTAAATAATGTGACATGAAGATTGAACAGGTTTTGCTGTCTAGAATCAACTTCCTTGGAGAGAATGAGGTGCCAGAAGTTGAAAATTTGGATCTTCAGCTGTATAGAAGAACTGCTGATATGATCATGTGTGGTCTAATCCCTGAGTCACCAATTGCAATATCCAATAGAACAAAAAGTAGGTCTAATTCATGCTCTTTGTCCTTTTTTTTTCCCTTCACAAAGATGAGTCAAATTAAACTTCATATTGTTCTTTTTAGGTGGGCTAATTTGGGTAAGAGAATGGAACCCTCTCCAATATGCAGTGAGTTCTGCTTTTTTGGCAATACTTTACAGTGATTACATGCTAACATCTCACACAGAGACACTATACTGTGATGGAGGATCCTATGGGCCTGAGCATCTTCGCAAATTCGCTGCTTCACAGGTAGGAAAAACATAAAAATACATACAAAATTTCAAGCAAAAACATGCTACATTCTGTTACACTTGTAACCCTTCATGATTTGGTCTCACAGGTAGACTATGTGTTGGGAGGAAACCCATTGAAGTTGAGTTATCTTGTAGGATTTGGAAGTAACTACCCCAAGTACATTCACCACAGAGGCTCTTCCATCCCGGTGCACGCCAACACCGGCTGCAAAGACGGTTTCAAGTGGTTGTATGCGGTGGAGCCGAACCCTAATGTGGCGGTTGGAGCCCTAGTTGGTGGCCCATTCTTAAATGAGACCTTTGATGAGTCTAGAAACAACTCCATGCAAGGTGAGCCGACCACCTATAATAGTGCACTCCTTGTTGGGGTCTTATCTGGCCTTTTGGCTACCTCTTCATTGCCAACATCTTTAGCTTAATTAAATATGGAGAAGATTAGGATGCAATGTAAGTAACTTAACTAGGAAGGGCTTTTAACTGTGTTGCAATAAATAATATTGTTGGCTGTAGAATGTAATACAAAAGGTGACTGTATATATAGCTCCTATCATGCATTTAAATTAAAGTTGTATTTAAATCGATTTGAGCGTCAGAGTGAGTCTCCGGGACACAACCCCGAACCCTTGTGACGCGTTCTTTGTTGTAGTAACCATACTTCGGGATCGGATCTCCTTCTCATCATCGGGCCTCCCCCGATGGTGTAGCGTCGATGTTATTTATCATCCGAGTGAATTTTCACCCACCTAGAGCACTTGAAAAATGAGAGTTGGATATGTAACTGTTGAATTAGTTGGGCTTGGGCTTCCAGATTACCTTATAACTGAGCCATTTGGACTAGTGAGTGAAATATCACCTGAGTGATGATTAACAAGGTTGATGATGTAGCCCTCGGCTATCATGTAAGTTTGGATTAATGTTAAAATGACATGATCAGTTTCAGATTTTGAGGAATCATAGTTTTGGCTCACAGATGTTCAAATTAATTAAGGACCATCTTACAATTAACTCCAAAGAACAAGGTTGAGTACTGGATCCGGATGTGTAGAAGTGGGCCCAATTCGGGCCCAATAACAATAAAAGGAACAGATTGACGGTTGACTTCTGGACGAACTCAATCCCAGCTTTTACACCGATAGAAAGGAAAAGAGCTTCTCCAATGAATGAGGGTTTGCTTTAGAACTTCTTGTAATTGAATTTATTGCGTTATTTCATCAATGCTTTTGTGTTCGAATCCTGTTTTTTTTTTGTTCGAGTAATTTCATTATTATATACTCCCTTAGTTCCTAAACACATGTACATTTTAACTTTTGACTCAAATTTTTAGTAGGAAGATTTTGCTAAAATAATTCTAAACGAAAATATTTAGAAATTAAAAATGTTCATTTATCATTTGCATATAAATCGTTAAAATTTATAAATTAAATTATTGAATGACAAAAATCATACATTAAATGATGGAAAAAAAAATGATGAAAAAAATGTAACATCTTTTTAGGGATGGAGGGAGTGTTAGTTAACAATAATGGAAAATTTCATTCAAATTTATTTGTTTGTTTCATATTATTGACACCCAATTTTGTCACAAGTATTAGGAGCTTAGGGGCATTTTTTGTTAAAAAAAAAGGAGCTTAGGGGCATTTTAGGGGCCTAAATGACTAATTAAAAGAAAGTGAGACATTCGGAACAAAATTATAAAGTTTGGGATAAATTTGAAAGTTTTACAAAAGCGTTGGACCCAATTAATAATTTTGTTTTTATGTTTGATGCAGGCCACTGCCTTGACAAATTTGTGCTACCGCCGTTTCGTCCCATGTCTAGGAAGTCACTGGCCACCCTCTTGCTCGCCGTGACTCATGATGGGAGATTGTTGCAGAAGCCTATCAAAGTTTCAGCAATACGGGGAAGAAACAAATAGTTTGTTTGATTTTATATATCAAAATATTGAAGAAATAAAATCATAAATTAAAAATTGAAAAAACAAAAGCATCATTTTTTCAGGAATAGGGTTAGTATTGTGGGACAGATGAAGTAATTTTTATCATTTTAGGTTGTTACAAATTTATTGTACTATTTCCTTATAATTATTAAGAGAACATTATATACTAGCAACTTTACCCTCGGGGTAAAATTTTGAGTTTACATACTAACCTTCTGTTTCTTTGCACTGACTTTAAAGATGGATCCCACTAGTTTTTTTTCTCTTTCTGATCAAGGGTAAAATTTTAAAATAGATACTTCAACTCTTCACTTTAATCTTCATATCCAATCAAATGTCACTTATTTTATAAAATATTATGAGTATTTACCTGTAAATATAATAGATTAAAAGTCTAGTGAAATGTACTCCCTCGATAGTAAATGATTCAATTGTATTCCATTTTTGTCCCAAAACAATATTTGATCGTTTCCTTATAAAACGAAATCTTTTTAACACCACTATTAACTTTTAATCATCAACTTTCGTTCTCCATTAAAAAATGAGTAGTATATATACTCCTTTATGTTACTAGTGACAAGTTTTACTTTATATTACTTTTATGTTTTTAATATTCCTTACTCTCCGTTCCGATCAAATGCTCAAAATATTTTGGGAGGAAATGAGTAGTATATATGAGGATAAGGCGTGAAACTAGAGCATCATGGTTGATTTTTTTTTCTTTTTGAACATGGTTGAATTAATTTGATGGCATGCCTAGTGGGCATGGAGAGAGAGAGAGAGTTGAGATATAGGAGTTTAATATAATGTATATAGATGGAAATGAATTGAAGAAGGGAAATGACACATGGACGGAGATGGTATGATCTCATGTATGATTATCATGACACACCATCATAAAAATTAACATCTTTGCTTATCCATCCTCAATTCTTGTGTTCGTTCGATGGAAATAGAAATGGTATTAAAATAAGGGAAATGGAATAATTTGATATATAAAAGTTTAGATTTAAAAAGAGCATTACTAAAGATATCCTGAAAATGAAAAAATTGTAAAAAAATTAAGTAGATTAAATTCATTTAAAATTGAGTTATATTAGGACTTATATCAACAAATGGTTAAAAAAACATGTGAAAAGATGAATATTGATCATAATTTATTTCTTAAAGGAATAATACTACCCCATTCCTGAAAAATGGTGCATTTTGTTTTTAATATAATCCATTCGTCCCTGAAAAATTGAGCGAATTGTTTTTCATGTTCTGTGTTGCAATGTTTGACTCAAATTATATCTAAGAAAAATAGTGAGAAAAAATTCAAAAAGTATATTTAAGAAATTTATACTTCAAATTATGATACATATATAAATTATTTAACTTTATTATATCTAAATATTCATGATAAAAAAATATAGATTAAATATTAATATAAAGTCAAATAGTTAGAGGCACCCACAGCACAATGAGAATGTTTCCCTTCGTATGACAAATTTTACTTGTCCACTACAATTTGTCCTATAAACTGTCATTCTACTCTCTCTTCATTAATTCCCTCTCATTATTTAATTCTTTTCTTTTCTTATGCTTTAAATATTTCATGCATGCAGCTTAATTCCACAGACTGTTCAAAGACGAAACCACGTTTGCCAAAAAGGAAGAGGGTTCCTTCTAGATTGCCACGTTTGCCACGTTTGATCTGAAATTTATTTACTAGTATTCTTTTCCCTTCTAGATAATAGGTGTTTTAAATTTGTCTTATGGGTTTGCCAAAAAGGAAGAGGGTTCCTGCTTGTCCCTTTTTTTAGAGTATTTTTTATTTTTATTTTTGAAATTATTGTTTTCGTTTCCAACGGTGGATTCTCCTTACAGGCTTCACTATTCTTGCACTAAATTTCAGCATTCACAGATTCAAGTGAGAAGAAACATGTACTATGATCGTATGTGCATATATGTATATATGTCTGTGCATATGTACGTAAGTGTGTGTGTATTCAATTTATTAGTAGTCAATAAACTAAGAATCACTCCCCTCATTTCTCCGCCAGCGTCTGATCACTAAGACTAAGTATCCCCACCCCCAACCCCACTCCCGCTTTTTTTTTTGTGTACATCAAAAAGGGAATAATTAGAATCATTTGTCCTATGTCCCCGGCGATTATGTTTAATTAACACTAATGTCAACTTTGTTACTTTTAATAAATCAACTAATGATATTGATCAATGACAATGTGTATAGAAGCAAAGAAATAAAGCACTCTTTGAAGCAAAGGCATCTGATGGCGCATCCAATCATACGAGAACATCGATCAGATAAGCTCAAAAGGTCTAACAAGGCCTAACAAAAGGCCAAGTCAGTAACCCAGAAGAGCACTACGTACTTGGAGGCCATGGGGTAATGCCTGGGGTAACACCTGGAGCGTTACTATGGGGCCGAAAAACGTAGTAGCGCCCAAGGCATTACTCAGGGCGCTACCAGTCAGAGCCTGTCAGAGCTAGTAGCGCCCTGGTAACGCCCTTGGGCGTTACTGTGGGGCCGAAAGTAGTAGTAGCGCCCAAGGCATTACCTAGGGCGTTACCATATTTTCGATTCCCGGGCAGGAGGCCGTTTCAAATCCGTTTCAAATTAAAGTTGAAATTAGTAACGCCCTTGTAACGCCCAAGGGCGTTACCAGCCGAATAAAACTAATAACGCGTAACCAGCTTTCACACACTCGAACCCTAAGCCTCCCTCTCTCGCAACCGGCCTCCGTCAGCCTCCCTCTCGCAACCGGCCTCCCTCAGCCTCCCTCTCGCAACCGGCCTCCCTCTGCCTCCCTCTGCCGCACCCCTCACGCCGGCCGGCCGACATCGTCGCCCACAACAGCGCCTCCAACCTCGCCCACCACCGCGCCCACCGCCGGAGTAGCGCACCACCGCCGCCGAAGGTAATGAATACGAAATTTCTTTATAATTTCAGTGAGTTGTGTGATTATTAGATAAGTTGTGTGATTATTAGGTTATTAGGTAATTTGTGTGATTATTAGCTAATTTGGGTGATTTGTGTGGTTATTAGGTAATTTGTGTGAGTATTAGGTTATTAGGTAATTTCAATTATTACTTTATAATTTCAATTAGGTTATTAGGTTATTAGGTAATTTTTAAGTTATTAGATAATTTGAATGATTAATCGATAATTAGATAATTTTAATTATTACTTTATAATGAATCGATTATTAGATAATTTCAATTATTACTTTATAATTAAGCGATTATTAGATAATTTCAGTCATTGCTTTATAATACTAAAGTATTTCTAAAATACTAAAGTACTAAAATACTAAAGCAATACTAAAATTAATACTAAAATTAAATACTAGACGATTAAAAATGTTGAAAACACTAAAGTAATACTAAAATACTAAAGTAATACGAAAATACTAAAGTAATACTAAAATGCTAAAGTAATACTAAAATTAAATACTAAACTATTAAAAATGTTGAAAATAGTAAAGTAATACTAAAATACTAAAGTAATACTAAAATTAATACTAAAGCTAAATACTAAAGTATTAAAAATGTTGAAAATACTAAAGTAATACAAAAATAGTAAAGTAATACTAAAATGCCAAACTAATACTAAAATTAAATACTAAAGTATTAAAAATGTTGGAAATGCTAAAGTAATACTAAAATAGTAAAGTAATACTAAAATGCTAAAGTAATACTAAAATTAAATACTAAAGTATTAAAAATGTTGGAAATACTGAAGTAATACTAAAATATTAAAGTAATACTAAAATACTAAAGTAATACTAAAATTAATACTAAAATTAAATACTAAAGTATTAAAAATGTTGAAAATACTAAAGTAATACGAAAATACTAAAGTAATACGAAAATAGTAAAGTAATACTAAAATACTAAAGTAATACTAAAATTAATACTAAAGCTAAATACTAAAGTATTAAAAATGTTGAAAATACTAAAGTAATACGAAAATAGTAAAGTAATACTAAAATGCCAAAGTAATACTAAAATTAAATACTAAAGTGTTAAAAATGTTGAAAATAGTAAAGTAATACGAAAATACTAAAGTAATACGAAAATACTAAAGTAATACTAAAATTAAATACTAAAGTATTAAAAATGTTGAAAATACTAAAGTAATACAGAAATACTGAAGTGATACGGAAATACTAAAGTAATACTAAAATGCCAAAGTAATACTAAAATAGTATACTAAAGTTAACTTCTCGCAAGGATATGACGGGTCCGAATGATAGTCACGGGTCAGGACGTGGTTCCACCGGACGTAGTTCTGGATCCGGACGTTCCAGGGGACGTGGTCACACAAGCCGTGGTTCTGGAGTCAGTGGTCACACAGGTCGTGGTTCTGGCCGAGCATCACCTGCATCAGCTTCTTCCTCGCACCTATCCGACTCGCAGGACACGGTCCAAGGTCAGCATGACCGCGTGGAGACTGACGGGCCCATCGACGATGAGATGGCGCGACTGCTCCCGCCGCCACAGACTCTTGCTGATGGGAGGAGGATGATTCTCGCAAGCCAGTAAGTTGTTCATTTCATACGTTCAGTTTCGGTCTTCCACATATCTATTTCTAATCGAATGAATATATGCAGCCTTGGCTCCAAGCTTCACGGGGTCTACCAAGATGTGCAACGCGTTTTCCGAGACAGTTACTGCGGTGTCCTGGACAAGTACTCGACATTCACCGAAGCGGAGAAGAACGAGTGGATCGCAAAATTTTCGGTAAACGATTTAATTTTAACATATAATTTTCTTATAAATATTTATACACATTACTCACCTAAACTTTTCTTGTCACAGGAAAAATATGTTTGGTACCCGCCGTCAACCGTCACAGGTGACGTCGAGAGGACGTTGCACAAGTTTTGGGCCAAGATGTACAGGGGGCGGAAGGGGAAGATCCTCCAGACTTACAAAGACAAGTACCCTCTCAATGACGAAAATCCCAACTTCGATCACTGGCGGGAGCACAAATACCCGACTTTCCCTCAAGCAAACTGGGATAAGTTCATCGACTCGCTCAACACTCCAGAGTTTATTGCGCAGTCGAGACAGAATGAGAAGAATGCAACAACGCAGGCAGCTCGGAGGCCGCGGAGGAGGCACGGCTCGATGACGGCGCAGAACTTATACGAGGAGATGATCGTCAAAGAGCGTCGAGAAGTCACCATCACTGACTTTCGACAGCGTTGGGACGGTCCGGACGCAACTACATTCGAGGTAACAATTTCAAAGTAGCAGTCTCCTATTTTTTAGGGTTTATACACATTTTCTACTAATCGATTCGTTATTTGTTCATTAGGCCGAGTATATGAGGCGGGTTATGGAGAAGTACCCGAACATAAACGACGCGCCTCCTTTCGATGAGGATATCTTCAGGGCGGTTACGGGAGCGCCCAGAAAAGGGCGTTATCCTGGCGCTCCCCTGCAGACTTGTCCACCCAGAGCATTTCCGCCCACCTCAGCCATCTCCGGTAATTAATTATATACTAAATCGAAACTTTTCAAAACCTTAATGTTACATTATAAAGTAATATACCTTTTTTATATATACTTTCAGCGAGAGCTTGCCGCTGAGGAGGAGCACCGGGCGACTGCGGAGGCCCGACGCAAATCAGAGGAAGACGTCTGTGTGCTCAGGGAGCGTCAGGCCCAGTTCGAGGTTCACGTCAACAACCTCCGGCCGACAGATGAGTCAGCATTCAGCGTTCTCTGGCCGACGCTTATCCATCGGGGCGTCATGCAGCGGGACGAGGTGCCTCCGGGTCTGGTTCCGGGGGATCATCATCAACCCCGCACACCCGGGACTACACGAGGCCGCCCAACTTCCTCAACTCAGCCCGATTTCCACACCAGCAGCGGCCGCTGCACCAGAACCCTTTCGCTAATACAGCTCTCCTCCGCGGTACTGAATACTACGAGCCTCAGATATAACGACCGCAACCGACATACCAGTACAATCTGGAGACGGACACGTACTTGAGAGAGAGTATCGAGCATTTCGACCCATTAAACCCTGGGTTTAACCATGAACAACAGAATCTGTCAGACCAACGACCGTCGGATAGTCAAAATCCCCCGCGGGATAATTGGAATTTCCCGCCTCCGTAGGATCGTGCATGTATTACTACTCTTTTTCGGATGTTTTTGAATGTTTTAATTGTGTTTCAAACATTTAATTAAAATATGTTTATATTCAATTATCTTTTATTCCAAAATATAAATACAAATATTAATTAATGATTATTTATATTTATTTTATAAGATAAACATTTGATATTTAATAGATTAAATGTTTAAACATAAAAAAAAGAATTCGGGCTAGTAGCGCCAAGTAGAGTGGCGCTACCGAGCTGTCGGCAGCAGCTGCTGCGTCGTGCCCGGTAGCGCCAAGTAGGGGGTGTGGCGCTACGGGCTGTCGGCCTGGCAGACGTCTTTGTCGAGCTAGTAGCGCCCGGTAACGCGTTTTCTTTGTCAAGTAACGGCTCGAATGGTAGCGCCCTGGTAACGCCCTTTGGCGTTACCATTCGTAACGGATTGGTAACGAATTTGGCGTTACCAGGCCTTCTACAGATACGTAGTGGAGGAGGTCCATTAAAACTCGAAGACACTACTACCCGAAAAACACTAAAGACACGCCTGAAGGCCGGTATTCAGGACCCTACTGCCACTTGTCTTCTGACACACGCCGCCTCTTCATCTTGGAATATTATGATAATGCCATTCTATTAGAAGGGACTATAAAAGCGCACACCATTCACTCATTTCAAGGTAACTATTCACTCTCTCAACTCTGATGCTGAAATATCCATTTCCTGAAATCATCAATACTGACTTGAGCGTCGGAGTACCAGACAGAGGATAATCTACTGTTTGGTCTTTGGCTTACCCCCTTTGATCATAGATTCTCTAGGAAGGACACATGGCTTCTAGCAATTCCAGTACCAGGTTGAGGCATCACCAAAGAGCAGTGGCAACAACCACAGAGCCGCCACCAATTGATGTCGTCTGTGGGAACAACGGCGACCCACAGGTTCAAGTTCTCTAGATGGAGCTTGAGGGTCGCTCCCGTTCCCAAAATTCTCTACCAGAAGGCAAGGATTCAACCAACGACATGACACTAGATCCAGATTATGAAGGACCATCGGAGGATGCCACCAATAGAACCTCTGACGGTGGGACACCACTGTCGCGTTCAACCAGTCTGCGTTGCAGTGACTACAGGCATCCTATCGAAGTGTCGAATCCAGCTCTTGTCCAAGTAGTACGACTCGTCAAGACGGAAGAACGAAGGCATAGCCACAAGTCATAGCGTTATCAAGCAGAAGGATCACGTCAGGAGCAATCGCTTCGCAGGTTACCAAGCATTGAGTTTGTTTTCCAAAGGACTCGTCAAGGATCTCCCCTGGACAATCGGAGGCACCGAAGGTCTAGGTCTCCCCAGCAGCACGGTAGAGTTCAAGAACGATCTCCAAGGCCAAATCATATACTCACCAGAGATTCCAGGGACAAGATCATCCGTACACTGAGGATGAGTTGCGTACACTGAGGAAGTGCCAGGCTGAGTACGAGGTTCATATGAACCGTACTCTTTAGCAGGAACGACGTCGGTTCGAGGAGATGCAACAAGCTCTTCGTACGAAGCTGCGGCGGCAGTACAGCGCTTCATTCAGCGTCCTTTGGCCGGCGCTTCTAGAGCAGGGGCGTCTTACAACAGCATCAGGTGCCCCGAGACTTGGTTGTGGAAGGATCATCTCGGCCACCGCAGGACCAGTACGTGCCGTCGCATGAGAATCAGGGTGACGATTACAATTTGCCTCCCCCGTAGGACACTTTTGTAAAAACTATTTGATTTTGTATGTTTTTTATTGTAATTGATACATTTGGTTAATATATAATTAAATTTATTTATGTTTTTAATTGTAATCTATAAATACTAATAAATAATATTATTATTCAATCATTTATTAAATGATGTAAATAAAGAAATCATTTTTTAAAAAGAAAAGATGGTAGCAGGCAGGGTAGGGGCGGGAAGCTACCAGCTCGCACCCACGTGGCTCGGTGGTAGCGAGTTGCCCGTTACTAAGCCCCCTAATATTGGTAGCGGGTGGGTAGCGTCAGGATTGACGGAAGTGGCCCAAAAAGAAGCGGGCTGGGTAGCGGGCAACCTCGCTACCATGGTAACGGGCTGGGTAGTGGTTCGCCCTTACCCAATACCCATTAAATACATAGTGTGTTATCTGGTTGATGGTTGATTGGCTATGGGTACGATAGATGCATTTCTACGGATGGCTCGGGACACCTGCGTACGATTAATTACAAGGTTGAGACAACGGTTAGGTTCCCATACGGTTTAGTGCTTGTTAGATGCTGTGTTTAGGGTGTTATGTGTTACCTTTGGTTAAAATTCTAATTATTGGATTTGTAAAGTTCTATGGCGTGTCCCTCAAGCATTGGTTGTTCCTCACTGTGTGATGTGATTGTCTGATTCCATCTCCAGTGGTTGGTTGTGGGAAGGGGTACTGACCTTTAGGTGACAGCTTCACTTTCTTCTTTTACTTGCACCATAATTGATTTGGTTATGATGATTGCCGCTGATATTTAATGTTTGTCTAAAAACAGAAGTGATAAAAACCTAATTAAACTGTAACTGTAAGTAAAAGCCTTCTTTTTTATACAACTGAAGTAATAAAAAGCTAATTAAACGACAAACCTAGAATAGTACATTAATCCCATCGTTTCATTGTGAAAGATTCTACATTGTCGTCTTACATGCATTTTCCTTCCAAGAGATCAAGCAGCTAGCTGTTAGGTTAAAGTCATGTATGGCTTTTTTTATCTTGTTCCCTTGACATTTTCATATATGGGCTTCTAGGTCGACTTGTTATGTACACAAATTAAAATCGACTTGCATGCATCTATATGCCTTAATAATTCTTCTTATAATTCCCTTATAAACCCAACCCATTGATTAATTATAATTAGTTCTATATTTACCATCGATAAGCTTCCATGCACGATTCCAGGGAATCAATCCAACGCCGGCTCGGCCGATTTTCCGGCAACATTATGAGCCCCTGCTTCCGGATGTCTCAGTACCTCCGCCCAGTGGAAGCCATTGTTTCCGGCCGCACTTGGCACCCCTTCTTCCTGCTGGCTCAGCTGAGACGCTACGAACTTGTCCAGCAGCCGCCAATCGGTCACCTGTTCACCGCCGTGATCAACCAGCTGCGAAATTGAAGATGCACGCAAGGTGTTTGTTTGAAAGTCGAGCGCCCCATAAGCCGTCGTGGTGGAGCTACAATTTGGTGCAGTACTAGTGGTGGTAGTGTGGAGGAGTTCAGGGCTGGCGAGAAGCGGAAGGTGAAGATACTTGGTCAAGTCGATTTCTTTCTTGCATGGTACGTAATTAGGAAGATTGTAGGGCAAGTTAGGGTTTGATAATGAAGTGGTACTCATGCAGGTCTGCTTTGGCGAGTCGATGTATGAGACTTGATCTTCGTACCAACACAAAGAGTCGTGATCTGTCATAATTTTTGGCACTGTGGTTATTCTCTTTTTGAACACTCGACAGACCACCCACCCTTCTTCCTGCTTCACCCAAAACAAACATGAAGTTGGTATTTCATCTAAGGATAATAATTAGGTGCTAATTTCTAGGATTCCAACATCCATACAAAGTAAACTTTGATTTAGCCCAACATTAGATGAGTAGTTGAAATTGTATTAACATCGTTAATTTCATAGTATTAACGGTGTTAACTTACTAATTGTACTAAATGGACACATGAGTTGTACCCACATTACGAATCGAGTTTAACCCCCCTGCGGCTCTGCCCTCGGATGAGTTTAAACCGAAGGGATTCGAACTCGTGATGTGGGGTTTCACCGAGGACAGGAGTGTCTAATCTAACCGACTGACCTACTGCCGTTCGAAATAAAAAATGGACACATCGATCGAGACACAGAAAGATGCATTAACTACGTACCTGTGGTGCGGCATTGTGATCATGATCATGAGTTTGGAGTCGGTACTCGTGCATAATCCAATCAGACTTGTGGCCGTTAGGGGCTCGACCTCTATAGAAAACCAACGTCTTCCTCATCCCAATGAGTTCGTGGTTGCAGTAAATGGCCTTGTCTCTCCCCGTCGCCTTCCAGAACCCAGCTGCGGTGGCTCTGTTGGTCCGGGTCCCTGTTGGGTACTTCTTGTCTTTGTGGCTAAAAAAGTACCACTCGTTCTGCTCGTCTCTCCCAATCTTGCAAATCTCTGTCCGTAACATCATCATCATTATCAACACATTAATTAATATCCATTATTACTAATGAAAATGTTAATTGCATATTAATGCATGGCATTTTGATATTATGTACCTTGAAGATCCCAAGGCTCAATTTTGTAGAGATCGACTTCTTTGATGACGTCTAGGTCAATCCTTGTTGATGTAATTTTCTTCCGGAGGTAATAATCAATCAGCTCTTCATCTGTTGGGTGGAAACGAAATCCAGGTGGCACTTGTGAATATGTACTGTTCATCTTCGATCTTCACCTTATAAATTAATTACTAATTGCTTCAAATCTCACCTGCAATAATATATAGATGGAAAAGAATTCTTACACTATTACAATCATGCATGATATTGATGGTGAACCGAGAGCGTGAATAAGAGTTGATTAATTAAGTGAAGGAAATAAGAAATCCGAGATATGATGTTACCAACCTTTCTTATTTTAAAAATTTGTTACTGATCTTAATTACTGATCGACGCCTAGGATAAATATTTATACATTGATCAATTTTTTTTGTTTCACAGTATTTAATCTATATATGATTTTAGATATGAATATCTAGACATTTAAAGTTAAATAGTTTACATACATATCATAATTTGAAATATAAGGTTTCTAAATAGATTTTTTTATCAATTTTTATTTTTATAAAAAATTGAGAGTATAAAAAAAAAGGTTTGGATCATTTCCTAGAGAGGTGAATTCATTTAGAGAAGTGGAAACAAATTGAAAGTTTTAGAAAATTATTGATTTGTAATTTATGCATGAGAGGAGAATATTAATTTAACAGTTTTATTTTTTTTATTCTTCGACATGCACTAATGGGTACAAGTATTAATCCGTTTTGTTTTCTTTTTGTCAACGTAATTATGAAAATTAGAAGGACATAATGATGAAAGCCCCAACTGAGTTGAAACTTAAAAGACATAAAAACTTGCTTTTGCATGCTTTCCTTGGACAAAAATATTTCCCCCGATTTGTCGACAAGTTTTTCTTCACGCGCGTCGTTGGTAAATTAATATAATGTACTTAGTTTATGATAAATTTATAATTACCCAAAATAGAATTTTATTGGCTTCTCTACCATGAAGAATAGTTGATTTTACAGATATAACAATGTATATATATATATATATATATATATATATATATAGTCCAACAAGAAGGGATGAAAACATTGACTAATTAATTTGTTTTATCATCAAACAAGAAGGGATGAAGAATTACCCATGGAAGTCATGAACATGAGTAGAAAACTTTCTTTCAAAATGGACCACAAAATCAGTCAATCTGCTTGATGATCTTCTTCTTCTTTTTTTTTTTTATATCAGAAACACACAGAAACAAAAATCAGAGAGAGAGAGAGAGAGAGAGAAGAGTAACGTACGGATGAAGAGATCTCTGGAACTAGTAAGAAAGTACTTCCAGATCTGGAAAAAATCTGCAGGTAACTATGGAGCTCAAGTACTGTTGGAACACCGCCGTTGTGGTTTTATACATGAAAGTGGTAACAAGAAAGCATTGAAAGAGACAAAAGCAACGAGAAGACAAAACCCTAGGGCTCTGGAACTCAACCACCTCAGGATCTTCGATCTTGTTTTTATCTAGTTTACAATCAGGTCGGGTCCTGGTCGAATCCCGAGGAAGAAGAAGAAAAAGAAGAGAGGGGGAGGTTGAAAAGGGTACAAAAAGGGAAAGGCTTCAACAAACAGGAGTGAGAATGAAAACGTTTATATATAAATATATGATCCATCCAAATTATGATCAAACAAATAATCTCAAGATAATAATAATAATAATAATAATAATAATAATAATAATAATAATAATAATAATCTCAAGAAAGAAAACCCAATGTGTGGGATCGACAAAAATACCCTCAGTCCAAAAACAAAAAACAAAACAAAAGTGATACATTTGATTTTCAATATTTAATATTCTCTTGGTTGCATATACATTATACTACTAGTTGATAACTAAATATTTTTTTTTTGAACGGCAAAAGAATCGCTTCATTAAAAAAATGAAAGAAGAGTACAGAAGAACCCACAAGAAACTGTCCATGGGGCAAGGGCAGAGACGAAAACAAGAACATCTATGTGCTAGTAATTCTCATATTTAGTTGATAACTAAATATGAGAATTACTAGCACATGGAATAAGAATGTATGTTGTTTTGAAGGTAAAGATGTGAAATATTCATATAAAACAAAAATAACATTTGTGTTTAAAGAGAAAGTAAAATTGATAAGGTAAAATTGATGTAAAATGTTTTCTATATATAAAAAAAGGTATTAATTTTTTGGGATAACCTAAAAATTAAGAAAATTATAACTTCTTTTAAGGGATGTAAGGGAGTATACGATTAAAAGTTTTCAATATTTTAACAAATTTTGCTAATGGAAATTTAAATTAAATACAAGTTCAAAATTAGTTAGATAGATCATTTTTTTGGGACAGATGATCAATTAAAATTTCATTGTATTCAATTTTTTTTTAAACAGTAAAAGATTTATATTATTAATTCAACAGAATCATAATACAAACCCAAGCCAATAGAGTACCGCGAACGAT
This sequence comes from Stellera chamaejasme, assembly GCA_024586325.1. Classification (NCBI taxonomy): domain Eukaryota; kingdom Viridiplantae; phylum Streptophyta; class Magnoliopsida; order Malvales; family Thymelaeaceae; genus Stellera; species Stellera chamaejasme. The sequence continues at coordinate 7,219,436 of CM044985.1, read as the reverse complement.
AAAAAAATAATCGAAAACCTCACTCAGGAGGACTGAAAGAAATTGAAAGACGACACAACGAAATAAGCTAAAGTAGCTAAAAACGAAAAGCAGCGAGTATAGTAGATAAAGACATCTATACGGCTGGAACAACAAGCCTGAGATATTAAGAAGATAGTGTGATGGAGGGCCTGAAAACCACCCCTCCAACAAAGACGTGCTCCATCTAACGATTAACATAAGTCCTCCACACCTAAGAGCAACCACTATGCTAGGTTTGGTACCTAACCTGCACCAGACAAGACCAAACATCGCCAGGTCTAATTTATGTCCCGTCGAACGGGTTCGAGTTGTCCTAGATGGTCCGGATCTTTGACATCACCAAGGGGCCAATTTGTGCAAAACCAGAACTGACCGGGGAGACCCACCACCCAGACAGTTCTCCAACAAGAGATCATGCCGTCAGGCAGTACGAGACTACGCTCAATCCTGCCGTAATCAGACGAGACCCGACTAACACTCCCGTGACACCAAAAATCACCAATCCTGCAACTCGTCAATATGCCATCCAAAACCCAATTTCGCTTGGATCGAATAAAACTCCAAAAAAAAACATGTAACACCAGAAAAAAATGCACAGAATAACCGATTGAGACTTGCCGAATCAAAGTAAGCTCAGCTCTAGAACGCACACTCCGGCCGTAGAAAGTAGGCAGTGGCTATTCTTTGTGAATAGGAGGAAGCTTCAACATAGGGGAACAACGAAAAAATGACTGAGCCGGTGGGAAGCCTCATCAAGCCTAGGTCTCCGGGCTATGGGAAGCCGACCCGTATCGGCAGGAAGTGCACAACAACGACGGTAGGGCGTAACACCTGACGGTATTAGCGGCGGTAGATCAATTGAAAATAGCAGAAAAATTGCAAAACTTAGCGAACCTCATCGTGACGGTGGAGAAGAATCAACGGTGATGGAGAGGATGACGTTTTGTTGTGGCAATGGAGAGGATGATGGTGTTGGAGGATGAGATGGCCGACGGCGGCTGAGAGAGAGCAAAAGCATCGAAGCTATGTGAACTTCCTATTTTTTTGAACTTTTAATTGTTGTACATAATTCACCCTTAACAAATAATAATAAAAAAGTTAAGTGAAGGAGAGCAATGAAGGGTGAGAATAGAGGACGGATGACAGAGGAGAACAATGGAGAGAAGTTGGTGCGGCGAGAGAGAGATGAGTGATTTTTGGTTCTTTGTATTCAAATTTATTACATTACGTAGAAATAACAGGGTTTACCACGGCCTCCCCCGCGGTAGCGCCGCGGTAATAACCGAGAGAGGTTACGGTAAATCCCGCGGTAAAAAAGCTAGCGGTAAGGAGTTTACCATGCACCTGACCGCATCAATTACTGCGGCAGTGCACCGAGCTGTAGTAAACATTTTTTATTATTAAAAAAGGTTGATGAATCTGGATGAAAATCATCTGGATTCATCAACCAAAACCCATAATGCCCAGAATCTGGCGGCCTAGGAAGAGCATGCGGCGGTGGTGACGGTGGGAGAGCGGCGTCAGTGGGAAGAAGAAGAAAACATAAACAGAAGAAGAAGAAGAAGAAGAAGAAGAAGAAGAAGAAAATAGAAAAAGAAGAAGAGAAGGAGGAGAAGAAGAAGAAGAAGATGGTGGAGAAGGTGAATGAATGAGAAGATGGAGAAGAAGATGAAGTAGAAATGTAAGAAGTGCGGCGGATGGTGAAGGAGGAGGAGGTCAGAACCCTAAAATGAGCGTACCGCAGCTATCGCATTGGTAAATCTTTACCGCGAGGCGAACCACGCCGTTTATTGGCTGGGCCACTTACCGCAGCCTCGGCCGCTGTAAAAGTGGTTTTCTTCACGTAGTGTTATAAATAATGAAAAACATTTAGACCCCAAATTATGATATACATGATTTATTCAATTTTATATGGCTAAATATTCATGAAAACAATTACTCCCTCCGTCCCACAAAAGTTGTAGGGTTTGACTTTCATGTTTTGTGTTTGAGTGTTTGACTCAAAATATAAGTATGAAAAATGCAAAAAAAATTCTATTTAGAAAATTCATACTACAAATTATGATAATCATATATGTATTGGGTGTCAACAATGTAGATTATTCAAATTTCTATATCATAACATTGATGAATAAAAATCAAAGATTAAGAAATATGAAAACAAAGTTGACAATATTTGTGGGACGGAAGGAGTATATATTAAATACTTTGGAAACAATAAAAATTAAAAAACCATTCAAAATTTTAGGAACGGATTGAAAAAGTAGACAACTTAGGTAACCTTATCTAGGTAGGTAATTAAAAACATATATATATATATATATATATATATATATATATATATATATATATATATATATATATATATATATATATATACACTGGTACAATAGTTATTAATTATAAAGTGAGATTAAGTGAGTGATTAATAGTGGGTAGTGAAAATTCAAAAAAAAAGTTGCCCAGTATTTAGAACACCCAATATTTTTTTAAAAAAGTGATCCGATCGTCTCTCTTCTCTCTCGCATTCTTCCTCCTTCGTCTTCCTCTTCTTTCTTTCTTTTTCTTCCTCTTCTCTTCTCTTTCTTCATTGAGTTTCTTTCTCCTCTTTTTCTTCTCCTCTTTCTTCTTCTTCTTCTTCTTCTTCTTCTTCTTTCTATGTAACTTTTGCTAGGAGCAAGAAATCATGGAAAGAAAAAAATACCACTGCTTCTTCTCAAAGACTTCTCTCTCAACCGTTTCCGCTGTCATTGTTCGAACTACCGCGGTTGTGGGTCGGTCTTCTGCCGACATTGGAGTGTGTCCTTCAGCAGCTCGGCCTCCCCGTTTAATTCGCATCCGATTCCTTGGCCTTGCTGGTGCATATGGTTCCGGTACGTTTCCTTTGATCCCACCACCTGATCACCACTAGTTTTCTTGTGGTATGGAAGGCCTCACGCGGCCTAATCTTTTTGAAAATGGCGGGATTGAGCAAAGACTCGTCCTGCCAGGGAAATTGATTCATAGGTCCTTGAACTGGTTGGGTTTTGGATGTCCCCTGCCAATTTGTTTATGTTCTGATTTGATCCCTCGGTGTTGTCAAGGATCTGGACCGTCCAAGACAACTCGAACCCCTTTGACGGGATGTGAATTGGCCCTGACATTTTTTGCTCTTGTCTGGTGCATGTCAGGTACCCAACCCAGCGTAGCAGTTGCTCTCAAGTGTGGAGGACTTCAATTAATCAGCAGATAGAGCAAGTCGCTGTTAGAGGGGGTTTTCAGGCTCCTTTGTCACACTATCTTTTCAACATCTCATGATGGTTGTTCCAGCCGTATGGATGTCCCTATCGGCTTTATTAGCTACTTTTTATTTTTTAGCTATTTGAGCTTATTTTGTTATGTTGGTTTTCTTCAGTTTCATTCTGCCCTCCTGCGCGAGGCTTCCAGATTTTTCTTTCATTATCCGTGCTACTCTATTCTTCTGGATTTGTATTATGATTCTTCTGAATTAATAATATAGATCTTTACCATTTAAAAAAAAAAGTGGGTAATGAAAGAATTAAGAGTGGCTTTACGATGTGCCAAAGCGTAAAGAATGCGCTTAAGAACTAAAAAGAACTACAAAATTGCCATTATATCTAAAGTCACACTTCTCTATTCCATCTGCTACAATATCAACTCTAATCTAACCCAAATCCACTACCTAGAAATGTAACTTCTCACACTACGCCGAGCTCACACGGCTTACCGCGAAGGCCGCGGTAATTGCCGCGGTAAACGAGCTCGCAGTAGAGGCCATTACCGCGCCTCAGGCAGCAGCTCGTACCGCGGCCTTACCTCACAGCCAGGCCCCGGTAAGCCTGCGACGGCAGATGAACTGACCTCTCTGCCCTGTCTTTCTTGTTGTTGGTCGCGGTAAAGATTTTTTTTTTAATAAATGAAAATTTTGTAAAATAATGATGCAATTGTTTGTATATTTATAATTTAAATAAAAAATGTATTTAAAAATTAATTTTAAATGAATATATATATATATAAAATAAATTGTTAATTTACACCAAAATCTAATAATGTTTACAAAAATCCTAAATATGGTCGTTTGGGTTCGCGTTTGGGTCGGTGTTCAAATAATCAACAAAGTCATCATCCTGAAGCCCCCTAAACCCGTTTAAAAATGCCCCCCGGTGCGGCTGCGGGACCGGCATCTGGGGCGATAATTGACAGTGACTCACCGCAAGTGTACGGTAGTCGCAAGTAATAAAACCGAGAGTACCGGGTCGAACCACAGGGACTTGGATTTTTGTGTGTTTTGTGTGTGAATTACAACTAAACTACACTAAGGAATGGATTGATTGGTGAGTGTGAAGTTAATCATGCAAGAGCAAGAATTGAAGTGACTAAACAACTAATCAATGATTACAATAATTAAATTGTGCCATTGAGCTAAATTATCTCCTAGGATTTTGCGCTCCACTTGGATCATGGGTACATGGATTATAATTTGGCTCATATAAACATTCATGGATATTGTTCGGATTTATGCAGGAAAATATATTGGGTCTAAACCTCTCTCTCAAGAGTATTTAGAGATTAGTTAGTCACAATGTCTTGTATCCTAACTTATTATGAATTAATTAATTTTCCTCCTAGGTTAATTATGAACTCTCGTCCCATAATCAACCTGACATGCTTTTCTCTACAATCTAACATAATTAGCTTATGTCTAAGTCTAATCATGCCAAGATTAATCCTTTAGCAAGGTATTTGATCAATAAATTCAGAGAAACACAAACATAAATTATTAAACAATATCCATTCATCAAAAATATCATATACCCATAATCCAAGTTTCACTAATTCCTAAGAGATAATAGGAAATTAGCTACTCGTCATACTAAAAATCATAAATGAAGAGAAATATGAGTGACCCACATCCATGGTGGGATTTGAGCTTAACTTGACCAAATACTTAAAAGATGGAGAAAATGAGAAAACTAATAAATTCTAAGTTTAGAAATGGATTCTACTCAGAAAATGGAAGAAAACCCTAGACTTAATCACAAATTGATGAAGAAATCAAGCCTGGATGTGCTCCTCCTCCAAATTGCTTGCTGTTGCTCCAACCCAAACCCTTGCTGCTCAAAATGTCCGCCTCCTGCTTCTGAAATGAGGCTCCTCTTTTATGTAGGGCTTCTTTGAGACCAATGGCCCAGATCGAATCATTAAAAAGATCAATGACCTGGATTAATTCTCGACGCCAGTCAGTGGCGGGCCCAGGATTTTTAAGACGTGGGGGCACAGTTTCTTTCTTGTTTCTAATTTTTTAGAGAAAAAATCTAGTAATTTAGAAATTTCACGTTATATATCCATAATTATAATATAGAAAATATTTGAATAACAAGTAAAAAGTATAAAGAAAAGTGTGTTTGGAAGAGAGAAGAATGTCACACTAGATAATACTTAATCATTTGGATTATTTAACTTCAAGTACAAAGTTGTAGTTTATTTAAAAGTTGAAAGTGTATCGACTTTTTTAAACAATTTGAACTAAATAGCGTAAATATTTTAACTATGTTTATCCGTTCAAAATACTGAGATTGAATGTTTCGATTTTACAAAATAATAAATTTTATTTGTTAGGAAAAAACAATTTATTATATTTAATAATGGTACCTATATTATAAATACTTAGGACAAATTCTTAACATTTTACCAACACTTTTAAGACTTATATGACAAAATAAAACATTTCATGACTCAAATAAACAGTTAGGAATAGTTATAGGACGTCGAAAGCATTTAACCCATTTCATTGCAGGTTGTGCATGCGATGCGAGGGCCAAGCGGCCAGCGCGTTCGTCTCTTTGCTTGAAATGCTAGTTGGTCCTTAAACTATGTAACAATTTTCAAAATGGTCCATATATTTTATTTATGTCAGAAAATACTACCACTACGACCATATTTTGTAGAAATTTACTGGGGGCACGTGCCCCCGCGTGCCCCCGCGTGCCCCCATTGTGGGCCCGTCCCTGACGCCAGTTGATCACCGGGTGATCACCTGGCGTGATGATCAGCAGGTGATCAACAACTTCAAAATCCCAAAACTCCACACTCCCTGGATTCTAGATGACCACCAGGCGATCGACTCGATTTAGCAACCACCAGACTTGTTGATCACCGGGCGATAGACTGATTCCATTGCTACTAGACTTGTTGATCGCCGGGCGATCGACTGATTCCATTGCTACTAGACTTCTCCTTTTGATACATTATGCCTCAAAATGACATGAAGTGCCAAAATCAATAACTTTATGAGGAAAACAACCCCATCTTCAATCAAATTCATTAAATACTTCATTCAAATCAAATCATTTAAATGATCTCATCAATAATCCCCCTGGGGATGCGTGAAAGCTAGACCCAAGTTGACATTGGGCTGCTGTTGAAGATGCTCGTACTGTGGAGACGGCTGATGGAAGGGCTGAGGCCGCAGCTGCTGGAAGGGATGAGGAGGAGGCTACTGGAAAGGCTGAGGCGGCGGCTGTTGGAAGGGTTGAGGCTGGGACGAAGATCCAGCTGACAATTGCGGCAGCGTCACGTAAAGCGGGATGTACCCCAGGCCAGTGTTACGGTCACCCCGAGCGGGTTGCGACCGGGTGACCCGGGGCTCCGGTTTTAGCCTGCGGGTCACGTTTTTCGGCGTTCAGGCGGCTCCCGGGCCCTATCCGAGTATCATTTTGGCGAACCCCTCCGTATTTGAGGTCGTGTGGGTCCCCCGGACGTTTCGCGAAAATATTTTTCTCGGCGGGGGTTGTCGGGGTCGTCTCGGGACGTACAGCGGGCTCGGTAGCACTCTCGAGATCTCAGTTTGGGAAGCCGTTCGCAGTTTTGGAGTCGTGGAGACGTCCCGGAGGTGGTTGTAGAGTTTAATATTTGGGGCGGGACGTTCGGTTCCGGGCGACTCCCGGGGCTCGGGACGGGAATCCCGGGGCTCGGGATGGAAATTTTCTGACGGCTTTGGGGTAAGTTGTGTCTTAATTTAAGATGGAATTTATGGGTATTTTTATAGAATTTTGGAGTGACGGAATTTCGGTTCAGGTTGACACGCTCGCACGTCGGGTTCTGGTTCGGGTTCAGCGAGCTCGGTAGGACACTCCGGAAAGGTAAATGAATTTCTGAAAAATGTTCTGTGAATGTTATAATATTCTGAAGGTTGTGTCCAAGTTTCGTTAATTTTGGAATTCGGTATTTATTTTTGGGCAAAAAGAATTGGAACTTTCGGAAAAAATTGGGAGTTAATTTGCAAATGGGTGCAAATTAAAAAGGAAATCAGCATGGGTACAGCAGCAGCCCTTCCTTTATTTTCGGCAGCAAGTGTGTGTGTGTGATTAATGGGACACATGTCCTATTTTTAATTAAAGGAAGAGAGGGATGGGCAAAAGTGATGGAAAATATATAAGGCATATTATTACATAATATGAGACTTATTTCATTTCTTCTTCTTCTTCATCTTCTCCAAGTGCTGCCGAAACCTCCATGGATGCTCACCTCCAAGCTTGACTTTCTTCTTCTTTGTGGAAATCAAAGAGAAATTGGTTGCTAGTTGTGGTAAGCTTCCTTCCTTCTACTCTTTTCATGTTGGAATTAAGGTTTGATGAAAAAAGAGGAGATTTTGAGAATTTTGGGTTTGTTCTTCACTACATACTAGGATGATTCTCTTCCTCCCATCTTTTAGTATGTTGTTCTTGGGTGGTAGGAGAGTGTTAATCAAGTGTTGGATTTTGGAAAACACAACTTGGAAGGAAACCCTATGTTGGCGATTTTTGGAAGATTTTCCAAAATGGTGTGTGTTTGTTATCTTGTTTCATGCTTCAAGTATGTTAGTCCTAGCATGATTCTAAGCTTGTGTGTGGATTTAATTTTATGGAGAACAAGTTGAGGTGAAAACCACAAAATGGCCGAATATATGGGTGTATGTTCAATGTTGGATTTTGTTGTTTGGGTGCAATTGGATAGCATTCATGGTTTAGAAATGTAATTGGTGGTTAGAATGGTTGTTTGGTAGTTTGAATGGATTGAATTGGAAGTTGGATGAAAAGTTGGTTAGGAACCGAAATCTTGAAATGGTTCTTTTTCAATGTTAGAGGTTCATTTTGGTTAAATTGGATGTTAATATGGTGTAGGGGTTGAATTTGGGAGTGGATGGTAGTTTGAAATGTTGAATTCGGTTAAGGAATGAAAAAGTTACAATTAATCGGGATTATCGGAAAATGGCGGGTAATGAAGGGTTTAAGGTTGGATTTGATCAGTTCCGCTTATTGTATGATGTTTGTCAATGTGAAATCTTGCATTGTCTAGGTTGGTTACGAATTACGGCGTTTACGTGAAAATCGGAATTTTACGGAAGTGCAGCCGGATTTTCGGTTTTGGGGTCGGGGTTGTAATTTGGTAGTGTGGTTGATAAGGATGCTAATTCAACTTGGTTTGGCGGATTCTGAGTTTCGGTGGTTAGGAAAAGAGGAGTTCTAAGTTTGGGGCACGGTGTAGGTGTTATCCGAGAATCGGTCCAATACTGGATTTTGAGGTAAGGGTTTGGTTACTGTGTTTTGGTAAGCTAAGTATATGTTTTGGTTTCCGTTTACATTACGCTAGTATTTGAATATTGTGCCTTTGGGCATATTACGTAGTTTGTAGGAGTATGCCTTATGGCATACTGCATGCATTAATATTACGGCAGTTGTGGGTTCGCTACCCACTGGTGCACCATGCTTCTGTATTAGCTTCGGCTTCCGACTCCCTTAGTGGAGGCTGTCGTTCCGATGTGTTATAAGGGTTATGGCGTTTTAGAATCGCACGTCCTTCGGGACTCCGATCTATTTTCTGTACATGCATGTTAGTCCTTATTCTGTTGCATATATTGCTATCTTTCTGTTTTGCAGGGTTACATATACTTACCTTACCCCTTATCCCTTACGGGGTCCTTTTAGGACTCACCCTTCTTTGGGTTCTGTTTTTGGGTTTCAGGTAGACCTGATAAGCGGCCTGCGGAGTAGGGTTCCGTGAGGTTCTACCTCGGTTGTGTTTTGCGGCAGCTTCACCTTGCGGCCGGGATTGTCTTTTGGATCTGAATCCCGCGAGGTATTTGATGCTTAGTCCTAGGCTTGGCTCTGTAGGCTGCATGTATATACTTTCGATTTCTTTGTGATGATTGTATGTCTGCATATATATTTGTATATTCTGTTTTATATCTGTTCTCAGCGCTTGGCGCTTGCTAGACATTTTAGGTTCTGTGAAATCTGTATGTATGAGTGTTTCGGTGCGTAAGCACTCGTCCACGGAGGGCGGGGCTTACTCTGTTATTAGTGCATGACTTGTATGGTTGCATTTTATTTTGGTTATACGCATGAAATTTCCGTTAGTTTGCTTCCACAATCTTTCCGTTTTCGGGTCCGCTACGCGCGGCGGGTCTCGATGGACCTGCCACCCCTTTCCATTTCGGCTTCCGCTTCGGCGTCCGGCGCCGCCTCCGCAACCGGGCTCGGGCGGTGTGCGGTGGCAGAACGCATAGCCGACCAGATGTTGCTGACAGCCGAATCGAATGATTGCAACATGTTCGCCTTCTAACCATCGAGAGCAGCTTCTCGAACCACGATAGCCGCAACCCGAGTTCTGAGGTCACGAATCTCATCTGTGTCCCTCAAATGATGGTCCTCCAGCTCAATCTCGCACTGAAAGTTAAAATTTAAAAAAATTAATATTTCTAATATAAATAAACAAGTTAAATTATAAAAGTTAATAAAATGATAATTTAATTACCTGAGATCGTTGAGGTGGCTCGTAGCACTCCGGATGGCTAATCTGGGGAGGGACACCAACCCAGTGTCCTCGGGTGGGCTAGCCAACAACGGATCTGTAGATCTCATCGTCGATCACCGGGAACGGCCCATCTGGCCCATACTTGTTAACAAGACGCGTCCTATACTCCTCCTAAGTAATAATAAAAATAAACTTACGTTAAATAATATTGAAAGAAACAATAATTTGAATTTAGGAAAATAAATGAATAATACCAGGACGGCCGATTCCTTCCAAAGCCATGCCTCCCCGAACTCAATCCTCATGACGCAGCCGGTACCTAGCTTCTTTGCATTGTCCAATAGTATTTATATATGAAGTAATTAATTTTTTCTATAAATTAAATAAATTAAACTTAGATATTTAAACGCTGATGTGGTTAAAAGAAATTACCAAGTCTTCATAAACTCTATGTTTGGACTTGTTGCCAAACGACTTGATCTTCGGACGATTCTCGCTCTTCGCATTCTTTTTGTTCTTCTGAGATTCCTCCTTGAAGTTGTTGTTGTTGTAATACTCGAGCAGCATCTTCCACTTGTCCGGGTTGATTCTATTCGGGATGAGCGGTAGCCAATCCAGGTAGTTAGGATTGTCCAGATCTAGAGGATGTTGTCTGCACTTCTTCCGGATGTTCTGCGAACCGGGAGTGCAACTTTTCCAAGAAGCCCGGCTCATGCAACATATGTTGTTCCTGTTAATTATTAAAAATACATCACCGTTATCCATCATAGCTTATAACAAGTATTAATTAATGTAACATATTAAATATTAATAATTGTTAAATACCACCAACTTATCTGCCCAGATGGCGAGCTCGTCTGCTGGAAGTACTTGGGAGGGATCCAGAGAAGTGGTTCGTGCAGACATGAGAAATCGCTCTTGTGATCTGCTCCGAATGCAAACTGCATACAAACACATGTTGATCATGTCGACCTAACAAGGTAGTCATGTTGATCTAATAAGGTAGTGATGCTGATCTAACAAGGTAGTCACGTCGATCTAACAAGGTAGTCATGCTGATCTAACAAGGTAGTGATTCTGATCCAACAAGGTACTGATGTCGATCTAACTAGGTAGTCATGTTGATCTATTATCAATGCTGATCAATCAATTATGTATGTCGATCTAACAAGGTAGTGATGCTGATCTAACAAGGTAGTCATGTCGCTCAAACAATGTAGTCATGTCGATCTAACAAGGTAGTCATACTGATCTAAAAGATTAGTGATGTTGCTCTAACAAGGTACTGATGTCGATCTAACTAGGTAGTCATGTTGATCTATTATCAATGCTCATCAATCAAGTATGTATGTCGATCTAACAAGGTAGTCATGCTGATCTAACAAGGTATGTATGCTTTTGAGACTTACTGTGATGCGAACAATGAAACGTCCATCAGGGCCGGGGACCGGCAGTGGTAGTGGAGGCGAGGGTTGTGGCACTAAGCGTGGATGTTGCGGGGGCGGTGGAGCGTCATCATAAGGTGCATCATCGGGTGCATTCTGATGCACCGAATCGCTGGACCCCGCTGGAGAGTCCTCCGTACGCGGTCGGGATAACCTCGGTGTGCGACCACGGGAACTACAGGTGAATGACCGTCCCTAGGTACGCGAACTCGACTCATCCCGGTCTGAACCATCTCGAGGATCGGGAGTAGACGCCATAACTCAAAAACATTTAAAAATGAACATAAGTACTCATATTTACATTTAACCCCAAATATTTTCAAAACTTTCAATTTGACCCCAAAATTTTGTAAAAGATTCATTTTCACCCTAAAATTTTCAAAACATGCAATTTTCCCCACAAATATTTTCAAACTTGCAATTTGACCATAAAGTTTTGTAAAAGTTTCACTTTAACCCCAAATATTTTCAAAACTCACGAAAATTCATAATAATGCACAAAAATTGCACAAATATTAATTGCAACTAACTAAATGCAACTAAACAAATAATACCACTAATAATCATAAATATCTACAAAAAATCAACAATAATCAATAAAACCACCAAAAATCATCAATAATTAGGGGGTTTCAAACTTAGGAGGGGGAGAGATTTTCATGAGTTGAGAAATTTAAGAATTCATCGTGGATTTTGATGAGGTGAAAAAATATATATTAGGGGATTTCAAACTTAGGAGGGTAGATGGGAAATTGAAGAATCACAGTGAATTCTCGTGAGGTGACAAATAATAATATTTAGAAACTAGATGTTCATTTATTATTTGCATATAAATTATTAATCTTTAATTATTAAAATATTGAAGAACAAAAATCATAAATTAAATAGGGGGTTTCAAACTTAGGAGTGGGAGGGATTTTCATGAGGTGAGAAATTGAAGAATTCACTGTGGATTCTCGTGAGGTGAAAAAATATATATATTAGGAGGTTTCAAACTTAGGAGGGTAGATGAGAAATTGAAGAATCACCGTGAATTCTCGTGAGGTGACAATAATAATATTTAGAAACTATTTAGAAACTAGATGTTCATTTATTATTTGCATATAAATTATTAATCTTTAGTTATTAAAATATTGAAGAACAAAAATCATAGATTAAATGTTGAATTCCATTTTTTCACGGTGAAAAACTGATTTTCACACCTCAAGTGATTTTTGGAGGAGTGAAAAACTTCCAAAATCACCATGAATTTTGGAAGTGAATCATTCATCATCCTCACCTCCACAAAATGAAGTTTGAAGCCCATGTGAAAAAGTTTTTCAAAACTGATGAAGAGGAAGAAGAAGAAGAGTCCAGATGGATTTAAAGGAGCTTACCGCGGCCTTACCGCGGGGATTGCCGGGGTAAGGCCCAAGCCCACGCGTTTACCGCGGCCTCCTGCGCGGTAAGGCGACGGTAAGCACAAATACATCTAATTTAATCTTTTCCTCCCCCCCATTTTTGAAACGTGTGTTGATATTGCGGGCCTAATGGGCCCACTTAAATGTGACCCAAATTCATCCCGTTTCGCGTTAAAAATTTATAATTTGATCCAAATGTTTTCAAAACTTGCAATTTGATCTTAAATTCTTTAAAAGTTACAATTGGAATTTAAAATTAGCATATTTTTCAAATTAAAGATACATTCAACTTTGAGATTGTTGTCAAATTAAACCATACATTTCTATACTATACTTCCACCGGATCATCGTCATCATCATCTTCTTCCAGAAGGTTGTCCAAATGATCTACGTGCTCGAGATTTGCATGACGATCCAATAATGATGATGGGGTCACATTTGGTCCTGGGCGTATACTTTCACGAATTGTCATCGACTCTCACAACGGATTAGCCATACCCTTGAACACCGTAATACTTAGGGGTGTGCATGGTTCGGTCGAAACTGAGAAAACCGAGAATCGAACCGTCTTCGGTTTTTTCGGTTCGGTCAATTCGGTTTTTCGGTTTGGTTTCGGCCAAAACCGAATAGAGGTTTTGTTCGGTTCGGTTTCGGTTATGGGGTTTGAACTCATATATTTTATTTTTTTAACATTTAATTTATCTTGGTATTATTTTCATATTTTGGACATTTTTTGGAACCATCTTGTTACAATTGTTTAATTGTTTTGTTTCATTCAACAAGTTTAAGGAGGTGATAGAAAAAATAGGGAAAGTTTGGTCAAATTTTGAATTTACCAAAATTTCGGTTTATTCGGTTAAAAACCGAACCGAACCGAAACCGAACGGTTTCAATTATTTCAGTTTTATGTGTGAGTTCGGTTTATTACGGTCCAAAACAGAAAACGAATTAACCGATCAATTCGGTTCGGTTTTAACCGAACCGACCGATTGCCCAGCCCTAGTAATACTCAGATTATACCTGTACTGAAGGACAATGATTTCGTCAATCCAACCGTAGAAATCCATATAGTCTTCTGCATTTGTATCCCCGAGGACACAGACGCCCCAATTAGCAGTCAACTTGTGATGCTCGTGTTGTTTTGTATGAAACTTCTACCCGTTCACATAAATACCAGGGAACGATTTAGCTCACAATCTCGGTCCACAGGCCAAGGCATACAATGTCGGAGGTAAATTTGCCTCATTTGCAGACGCCCCAATTAGCAGTCAACTTGTGATGCTCGTGTTGTTTTGTATGAAACTTGTACCCGTTCACATAAATACCAGGGAACGATTTAGCTCACAATCTCGGTCCACAGGCCAAGGCATACAATGTCGGAGGTAAATTTGCCTCATTTGCAGACGCCTACACATTAAAAATTAATTTAAATTAACTAACATAGTTATAGAATATATTTATATACAAAAACCAAAATTGCACGACTAACCATATTCCTGAATCAACTTGGGAATTGCACAAGTCTGAAATTGTCAACACCAACGTCATCCAAGTCTGAGAAATTTCGTCGAGCCAATTCGTTGAATCGATCTATAAATGGATTAACTTCCCGATAGTTTTGTAGAATATAGGTTTGTGCATGTTCTCTTTCTGCGACCATCAACTCTCGAACTTGCGCTCTGCCCATTGGTTTTGATGGGTGATCAAATATTGATAGTCCGCTCGGATTGACAATAACAAAAAGAATTTCATTACGTATGTTAGGGTTTACACGTGTTCCCTGATTATCTTCCATGTAATGCTCGCAAAAAGTCGCAACCTCCTGTATCAGAAACTTTTCAATGATGGAGCCCTCCAAAAATCTTTTGTTCACAGCTTTTGCTTTCAATTTTTTCATGTTCCTTTCGAAACTATACATCCACCAATATGACACAGACCCACAAGTTTGAAGATGCCAAGGCAGATGCATGGTGAGATACTTCATCGAGTCAAAGAACGATGGAGGGAATATTTTCTCAAGTTTGCACAGTGTAATCACGATAAATTCATCCAACTTCTCGACATCTTCCAATAGAATATCCTTTGAAAAAATTAGCCTAAAGAATTTTCTGAATTCATATATTGTAGTCCAGATACCATCATCGAGCTGGCCCCACAAAGCAATTGGAAGCAACTTTTGCCTGAAGACATGACAATCATGGGCTTTCATATTGTAGAACGTGTTACTAGACGTATTAACACACCTCCCAATGTTAGAAGCGTAACCGTCTGGAAGTTTGACGATATGCTTCAACCAATAGCAAATACTCACAATCTGATCTGCATTTAAAGTATATGTCACCTTTGGTTTAAACGATTCTTTCTTACGAGGATCAATCACCAAATGCAATTCAGGGCGCAGTCCTAGCTCTTCTAGATCACATCTCGAATTTTTGTTGTCCTTAGTTTTCCCTTTCTGATTGACAACTGTGTAGAAAACATTGTCGAAACAATTTTTCTCAATATGCATCACATAGAAACAATGTCTAACTTTCAAATCTGCCCAGTAAGGTAATTCCCCAAAAATCAATTTCTTAATCCAATTATGCTCCTTTCCGAATGTCTCTGCCCTCATGTGATCCCATGGTATCCCGAATGGTGGGAACACAATATTTTGGACCTCGCTTAATATCTGGTGGTCTGATTTAAACTCACATCTCGACATACGATCTGTGCATTTCCATGATTGCTTGTTGTTACGGAGAGCATGCCGTTGCGGTAAAAATCTTCTATGACAACCAAACCAACTCGTTTTCTTCCCGTGAGTTAGCTAAAAACTATGAACATCCTCCATACAGTACGGGCATGCAAGTCTTCCATGCATGCTCCACCCTGATAACATTCCGTACGCCGGAAAATCACTAATTGTCCAAAGCAGACATGATCGCATGTTAAAGTTCTGATTACGATGTGCATCTCAAGTTTCCACACCTGTATTCTATAGATGCTTCAACTCGTCGATCAACGGACGTAAAAACACATCAAGGTTACGGTCCGGTGACTTTGGGCCAAAGATTAGCAATGGCATGAAAGTGTAAGCTTCCTTCATGCATAAATCAGGAAGCAAGTTGTAAACCACGATGAATACATGCCACATAGAATATGATTGTCCTGAGTCTGACAATGGGTTAAAATCATCCGTACATAAACCCAATCGAACATTTCTATCGTACTTGCAATATTCGATGATGATGCCTCATCAAGTCGATAACCTTGATAAACACATGGATTTATCTGACGCCGTTCACCATGACAATCCCACACATGATAATTCGGTTGGAAATCTATCTAACAGTAAATGATTGCCAATTGTTTCTCGATCATGATAATATCTATTTTTACATTTTCTACTTGGACATTTCACAAGTTGTTCTCCCTTTTTCCGAGCAACAAGAAAAGCATAATCCAGGAATTCTAGAAGCCCGTTTCAAAACCTCTGACTAATATCGCGAGTCCCCTCCTGAATACGCTGATACATCCAATCACGTCCTTCAGCCATTGTACAATTCCTATAATTGTATCAATAAAACAATATGACAAAGCATAACAATTAATATATATTTAGCACACAACTTAAATCTAAAATTCTCAGTACCCTTTTTTTCCTAATTCAGGGTGCATGGATCCTAACCTATTCATAAAAGTACTATCAGTTAATCAAACTTTTATCTTGCGTATGTAGAAATTGATTAAATAATTACATAAATTTCGGAAGCATTTTGTCTTAGTTCCCCATTATACCATTTCTCCGGCGTAACGCCTATATCTAGAGCAGGTATAACGAGGAACATGACCAAATATTGAATCCGAAATTTATGTGATTTTTCATCATTTCTCTATACACAATTATAAAAGATTAATTAACCGATAGTATACTTTTACAAACTGTCCAATCGGACAATCCATGAAAACTTTGTAGAATATATAATTTTACAACGTTATTCCAATACTTTAAAATAAAGTGTAAAGTAATATATTACTTCAACTTTTCATAGACAGGTACTATAACTCAACTAATTTAATTTAACCACATAAGCGAATCAAATACGTAAATTAAAAAAATTAAACAACTCATATTGCTCAATAAATAAACATAAATTAATTAAAAGTAAAACATTTATTACCTCAAATAAATCTAGCAAAAGATGATGTCTAAGTTCCCGAAATCTCTCGTGAGATTAGTAAGAAGAAGAGAAAGTTGGAGAGAAAAAAATTGTTAAGGGTACTGTGAAAATGGATGGGCTGCTCGGGGAGGTATATATAGGAGATATTTACCGCAGTGAAATTTGCAGTAAACGGCAGCGGTAAGAGTAGCGGAGGCCTCGTGGGAAACGAGGTCTTACCGCAGCCATTACGGCCGTGGTAAAATGGCAGCGCCCGTTTACGGCAGATCGTAAAAGCGGTTTCTTCTACGTAATGTCACCTCATTCTTGATCATTTCCCATCGTTTGTCTCTCCATCTCAAGTTCCTCGACTTCCTTATCACCACCACGACACCACCAAACCTTTCAACACCACCACCAAGGCCGACTCTCCAATCAACATCCACTGGTGTGCGCTAGCTATCCCTCCAACAACCACTTCGATCCCTCCACACCGCTATCGGCATCTGATCTACTGTTGGAACGAGCTGATTAGTCATTTCAGTCTTCGATTTTTAAATCTATGAATCAGTGACGATTTGAAGAAGGTGATTGTGATCTGGAGAGAAGTAACTTATGGGCGGAGAGAAGGAGAAGTAAATTAAGAAAATTTAAGCTTAACAACACTGCTTGTATGCGAGCTCGTAGAAGTTGATGGAAGCAAAAAGAGGAGAAACAAAAATGGGAATAAAAATTTTGAGAAGAGTTTGGAGGCTTATGGCTAAAAGTAAGTAATAAAAAATAGAATGCAGGTATTAAATAATCATTGTCAAATTTTTTGATCATTGTACACATTTAATGATCCATATAATTATTTGTTGATCCATTGTAACAAATTGGTGATTCAGCAGTAGGAAATTCGTGATCCGATGATAGAATAGTCATGATCCCGCATGCATTAGGAGAGCCGTGATCTCATAATAAAAGAGTCGTGATTTCGTAGTAGTTGGGAGATTCGTGATCCCATATAGAAGATTTGTGATCCCGTAGTAGAAAAATAGTGATCCTAGCTATAGCAAATGTTTTATGGTCTTGTAATTCATGATCACTGTAATGACATTTCATGATCCACCATTATGAATTTGATGATCGCGGTATGAAGTTCATAATTGATTCGGATGAACGGTATAAAAACAAATTGAATCTAAACGAACTCCGAAAAAAACTTCAAAATATACAACATAAGATCCTTTTTCTTTGTCTTCGTTTTTTCTTTTCATTAGACTAATTATTTGTAATTTTTTATTATGGAATAAAAAGATACACATTTTTTTAGAGAAATAAGAAAATGAAAGTTGTATGATTGTAAATTAGCGCACTTTATCCTCGTCCAAGAATTAATAAGGTGATACTAATTGGCAATAATGAGGTTTCGTTGTCGGGGATGATGGCAAAGGCTTTAGGGGAACGCCGATATCCAAAGGTGGCGCAAGCAACGCTTCCTTCCCGACGCTCATCACCTTCATTACATTCCATCTCTACCCGCCACCGATAGTGATAGGCTTAAATCGGTGAATGCCCTACCAGCCCCTAATTTTTGGAGAATATGTCATTTCGGTCCCACAAGTTAAATTCTAATTCATTAATGTAATTAGTTCGTTTCGTTCTAAACACAATGGAATTATTATAACATTGATAATGTCTCTATCAATTATATAGCTGATGACATTTATAGCTCTGTTCAGTTGGCAGTATTTCAGTTCTAAAACTATTTGAAATTAATAACAATTTAAATCCACTAATTTTAAATTTATTTTGAAAACTTAAAGGACCGGTAAGTTATAAGTAATCAACAAACTTGTTATTTGAAAAAATTAAACATTAACCTCTCCATAATCTCACCACAATAAGCTAGTGGGACCCTTTACAAATTTGACACTCCAGATAAATTCGTCATCCTGATCAAGTAATCGTGGGTGTCTATAATTTAGTACATATGTGGAAAAACACACACTATAAAAATGACAAGTTTATCCTCTTAATAAATCTTTATGAAATGTGTTTTAGTCTTTTAATTTATTAGATTAGTTAATTGAGTTAGTTAATTAGTAGTACATTTAGGTAGGTATTTTTCCACATATGAAGGGCATATTTGATGTGTTTTGTTCCATTCTTATTTTTTAATTTTTATTTTTGAAAATTGATCTAATTAAAGCTTATGATATATATATATAGGAGGAAATATTGATTTGAAAATTTATATTAAAGTTTATGATATGAACACATAAGCTTCCATGAGAGTTCACTAATTATATTAAAAACTTAGGTCTAGTTAATTTGGTTGGACTTAATTAAATGAAGAATGAAGTTTAAAATGGAAAATTTCTCATGTTCCATAAAATTATTTGGGTTATATGATATTGTAAAATATATTATGACATAATAATCTCCATTTATTGTAAATTGTATAATATTAGGTTCATGAAGAGCCCGATCATGACCTCTCTACTAATTAACAGTTAGTTGCGAGTTTGATATTTTTATACTCCAGTAGTTTACTAGCTAATCACCCATCATATGGTAGAAATTCGTTACCATTATAACTTACTCTTACTTAAATATAAGAGTAATGTAATCAAGTACGTATGATGATTAAGGTTATAAAATAAGGAAGGAGTGTTGTACATTCTTCATCGAGACCATAACCAAACTAGAAACTATAGAAGGAAGAGTCCAAAAAGGAACAATTATATATATATATATATATATATATATATATATATATATATATATATATATATATATATATATATATATATATATATATATATAGTGCCACCAATACCGATCCCTATTTAGAAATGCAGCCCACACGTACGAACCACACTAATCATTTTCTACTCTTTTTTTATAATAATACTACCCCGTCCCTAAATATATCCCTAAACAGGGCGGGCCCACAATGGGGGCACATGGGGCACGTGTCCCCAGTAAAATTCTACAATTTATGATGGTAGTGATAGTATTTTCTGATAAATATAATGTATAGGGGTTAGTTTGAACACAAATATATAACTTAAGAGCTAAGTGTCATTTAAACAAATAAGAAAGAAAATTTCAATCCAGCCCATAGGCCCAATCTCGTAGGCAGTGACAGCTACCATATGAGGAAGAAATGATGAGTGAACAACAAATGTCATCCAACAACTATGCATATTTTTCTACTCAAGTCCTAACACTTGTTATTCTATCATACAAGCCTAAAAATTTTGATAAAATTATGTTAAGAATTAGTCCTATGCATTTATAATATGGCTAGCCATTGTTAAATAAAATAAATAATTTTATCAGAGCCTATTATTTTTTAAAATTGCAATATTTTTATGTTTTATTTTGATTGGATAAAAAATAGTTAAGTATTTTGTTATGTAGTTCAAATTGCTTAAAAAATTTATTACACTTTTAATTTTTTGATAAATTATGACTTGCTACTTGATATCAAATAATCCATATGTTTGAATATTATCCCGTGTAACACCCTTCCCTCCCACACATATTTCTTCTTATAGTTTTTTTTTGTCATTACAATTTTTCTATATTAAAATCATGGGAACTATATGTATATAATGTGAAAAAAAAATCTAAATTATGAAAAATAAATTCTAAAAATAAGCTTGAGACATAATAAAAAATTGTGCCCCCACATGCCAAAATTCCTGGACCCGCCATTGTCCCTAAATATATGTTACGTTTAATTTCAGTATTTAATTTATAATTGATATAAAAATTAAATAATTTAGATATAAATTATAGATTATTATGTGTAGTTTCTAAATTATAAATTATAAAAGAAAGTAGTTTATATTACCTAGAGTATTTTTTAAATGTTTTAATTCATTTAAAATATTAATTGCTATGATATCCCTTGCTAATATTTGTGTTTTTAATAATCACTCTCTTCATCTACAAGGTAGATAATAGATAAGAGTCAACCATTTTATTTTGATTACAAAAAACAATTCTCTTTCATTGACACCAAAACTATATATAATTATTAGTGATTAAAAATTTAGTCCATACTAAAAGAGTATAGCAACATAAATCTATAGGCTAAAAATTACATCAATCAAATGCTCATTCATGCTTTTTATGATTTTTGTAACAAACTTAAATTTTATTAATTTTAAAATTAATAAATATGTTATTTTTAGGATTTTTTTATTGAATGTGGATAGATTGTGCCAATGACACACTATGTGTGCCCCTAGATATAAGAAGGAATGATGATAAACACGAATCTGCAACGCGCCGTGTTTATCGGCGACAAATCCGTGACTGCGATAAGGTAAGACGATCACCTTCATTCATCGCGCAAAAACGAAATCCAACAAAAAATCAACCGATCGACCTCCTTTCTCGCACGAACGCAACAAAAGGATGACAAAACACAAACAACCCCTTCCTCCGACGACAAAAACATGGCGTAGTGTTCAACAGCCCAAAACTGATGCTCTACGGGGACATAAAGATGTTCTTCCCGTAAATTGTGATGCTCTATATCGACATTATGATGCTCCTAATGGATTTTTAATAATCTACTGGCTTAATGGATTTTTAAAAAAGATGCTCTTTGAGGTAGAACGGGTGCTCGTTATCACAAGTCTGATGAGTTTAGTTCCAAAAATAATGCACTACAGTGAAAAGAAAAAATATTGTGCTCTTCGTTCACAATGATGAGCTTCATGAAAACATGATGCTCTTTAATCAATGTACAATGCTCGTGTTTTAAAAATTGATGCTCTTGTTACGAAAATGAACCAGACGATAAAATTATATTTTTTTAACTTTTTAATGTTATGAATGCTCTTAATGACATATCCGATGCTCGTAGATTCCATGGTGATGCTCGCGCTTTGAACATAGTGTTACGTCTATTAACAAAGTATGATATCTTGTTTCAAAATGATGTGCTTGGTGTCACGAATGATGCGCTTCTGTAAAATTATGGTGCTCTTCAATACAGTATGATGCATTCGCTAAATATGATGCTCTTGGTGTCATTGATGCTCTTTGTTTCAATTATGATGTTCTTCATAACAAAAATGATGTACTAGTTTTGATGACTTAACCGTGCACACATTTTCTTCATTATCTTAAAATGATGTCTTTGATGACCATAACGATGCACTTCCGTTGCACTATGATGCTCTCAATTACAAACATGGTGCACATGTTCTGATAACTTAATTATGCACTCGTTTTCTTTAACCTTACAAAATGATGAAGTTCTCAAACTGATGCTTTATGTGGTTAAAATGATGCTCCTTTTTATAAGTATGATGAGCTTAGCATTTAAAATGATGCTCCATCTGGTAAGTATGTCTTTATGGTGCAATGTATGTGATGCTTGTTTCGCTGAAAAATTTGTCTTCTCGCAATTCATCACCAATTATCGTTATTAAGTATTATAATAGATTTGAGCATTATTTGTATGCAATTCGTGGTTATATCATTTTTACACAAAAGAGCATCATAATTAATCGAAAGCACATCATAATTATATGTAGGAGCATCATAATTTTACTGTTTGCAGCAGGTTGCAGTTTCAGGACTTGAGACGAATTTTCGTCGTTCAGCTCAGGTAATGGCTGGAAATGAAGCGTCGACGACCGGGGAAGAGATTGACGGATTCGGCGGGGTCGATTACCGCCTTGGTAGGCGGATTTCGTCAGATCGGATAGCGGGTCGTCCGAACGGATCTCCATACAATTGTTGGTCTCCGGTGGTTGTTGATGGAGGAGACTATCACTGAGTTGCTAACTGCCGGTCAGTGCTTAAGGGAGAAGCTACCGTGGTCAAAGGTTAGAAGTGAGAGGTGGTGGGTGGTGGTTAAAATCTCCGTGGAAGTCCGACGACGTAAAGAGCAGGAGAAGGGAAGGAATGACATTGTTGCAATTAAACAGACTTTGGCACAAACTGACATATATTTGAACGTGATACACTATAGCCTGTGCTTTTTTATTTGCATTGAATTTATTTTCTATTAATTCAAAGGGTAAATAAATCGTTACTATTTACCAAACACTCATTCATGCTTTCTAAAGTTTGTGAGTCACCTTGAATTTACTGTCATATCAACATTTACGATAATCTTATTATTTATGACTTATAGATATGTCTTTGTATTTTTCATATGAGAAACTCTAGTTTTGTGAACAAATGAAAATGAAGTGTTTTGATCGCGATGAAGGTGAACTTTGATGATCAAAAGGGATCATCTAATCCAAAACTTGAGATAAATTTACAAAAATCAAGTCACTCAATATACCAAAGAGGCATTCATGTTTTATATAATTAAAAAAATATAGATATAGATGTAGATGTTTAGGTGTATTTAGTTACTGTTTAAGTGGGTTTTGTCCTTTCGGTGAAGGTTAGAAGTTTAGATTACCACTAAGGTTGTGTTCTACACACAAATGTTTGCAAAAAACTAGCAACAAATCAAATTTGGGAGGGAAAAATGTGGGAGTAAACTTTTTGAGATCGATGAAAATTTGAATTGTTTTTTGAGATTGATGAAAATTTGAATTGTTGTTTGTTGTTAATTGGTTTTGTGTGTAAAAGAACAAAATCTAAAAGAAACTTGAGACTAAGAAAGCAATATACTTGGATAAAGTGGATAAGCTTGAGGACTAAGAAGCTTGATGACCACTACGAAAATACTCCATTTTGTATTTTTTTTCCTTATCTTTTTACCTTTTAGGATTTGTATCATGAATAAAAATACTCAATAATATCGAAACACAATTTTTTAAGGGCTATTTTCCCCCAATTTTTCCTTACCATTCAACCCCAACAACCATTGTTATAGAAACACAGTCTTAGATCATTAAGTTAAAGACTACAATAACTTAACCTTAAAGCGTGAAATTTATATTTAGATTTTATCATTATTAAAACTCTAATCAATAGTGTCTTATAGATTTAGGTCTTATTGTAAGAGCTAAACAAATTAAATCAAAAGGTAAAAAAAATTGCTTTAACATTCCAGGGAGGCTAATTCGTGTTGTTCTGAATTTTCATTTTGTATTGAGTTTAATGTCTATCTATGTTTTGTGTTAATCTAATCATTTATGGTTTATAAGTATGATTGTGTATTTTTTCTGATAAAGTGTCATTTTTTTAATTTAAAAACAAGGCGGCTTAGTACTACTTTAATGAAAATAATACAAGCCATGAAGACCCAAAAAAGGGCTTATTACAAAACTAAACATCCAAAAGAAAACAAGTAAGAATATGCAACGACATGACTAAAACAAAACCATTTAAGCAAAAACTAAGATTGAAATGGACACTCCAGCGAACGAAGCAAACCTTCAACCTAGCCATCATTCGACTTGAGAAAACATGTTTTGCGATGATAATTTTTTTTTTGAACAACACATGATAAAGTAATTTAGATCCGCGATCCTGACCAGGCCACCATCGTAGCTATTCAAGAACTAAGCGTCGTCTCATTATCATGCAACAAGAGGTTAACCTGTTATGCAGAAAGGGACCATTCGACCAAACAAAATATAAACCAATCCAAAATCCTAGGGGAATAATGAAAAACCCACAATGTTCGGACAAAGAACCAAAAATAGCAATAAAGGATGGGTTGGGGTGGTTCAAAGCTCCTTCCATCCCCAATCCTGGATTTCACTGTTCTAAGTGAGGCAAGAAGTCCACCTGGCCCACCAAGCATAGTCCAACCGCTTCCGTGACTGCCTCGGAGATACATGGCTTCTTACCTCGACCTTGTCTGATACCTAACCCAAGTGGCCATCCTCTGCCCCGACCGGTATTGGAGGCCTAGGAGAGCGGAAGCGAGTCACTTCCTATAAAAGTTGGCCCACATGTTGATCGGCCAACACACATCCTTCACCAACAGGGGCTCACCACCAATAGCCCTTGGGTAATCCACTCAGATGAATTTAAATTCACTGCCCAAACCACTCAATCAACCCAGCCAAGATTAGGTCCCAAGCCGGTCCGAGCAGCCCATTCCTCCAGCACTGCCGCCAGTAAGAGAAACCGAGATAACTAGCAAAGGGCGTGGGTAGTGGACGCGCGCCGCCACGAGACATCAAACCATTGCCCTAAGCAGGGCCACGTGGCACTGGCTGAACTCGGGTGCTCGTCACGCTCCCTCACTGGCCAGGGTCCATCGTGTCCACCAAAAGAAGCTCTAAAGCGACCTCACCGCCGTCGTGTGAGGCCGACCCAACAGGCGATCGCGCCGTCACGAGATGCTCCAAGCGTCGGGAGCATAGAGGACGAGTTTTCGGACACATTTGCCGAAAGGGAGCCGAGAGCATCCTTCGACAGAGGGCCGAGCGCAATCGTTGGCAAGATGGAGCATGCATCGGCCATTGATTGGAGGCGGCGGCGCTAGGGATTCACCGAGAGTCCGCATTCTGTTTCCCTACACCCCTAGGTATTACTCCCTCCGTCCCAAAAAGAACGCTCAATTTCTTTTTGAGCATTTAATCTATGAATTGTTTTCTCCAATCTTTTGATATTAAAAATGAAAAATTTTATATGCAAATGATAATTGAATGTTTGCACTTTGTAAATATATTTATTTTAAAAATTTTAAAACAATTCTTCATAACAAAATTTGAGGTCAAACACAACAGCAAAAGTCAAACAGAGCATTCTTTTTGGGATGGATGGAGTACTATTTAAGTATAGAAATTGCCATTTTTTGAACGACTGATACTCAAAGGCTTAGATGATGAAAAAAATGAGCTTTATGATCATGGGAGACTTAGTCGTCTAAAAGTTTAGATAAATTTACAAAATCAAAACATTTGTGTCTCTATATTTTTTTTTATTTTTTTATTTTGTTTTTTAGCTTTATCATTATTAAAACCTGTACTCCCTCTATCCAACAAAGGTTGTCACATTTGTCATTTTAAGTTATTCACAAAGGTTGTCAAGTTTTTATTTAAGAAAACTTTCTATCACTATTTTACTATATTATTCTATTCCTACACCGTAAATTCACAAGATTTTTTATTTTTTCCCACTCATCTTAAAATTTGGGTTCACAATATTTTGTTTTTTATGATGTTAAAATTATTATTCTCCAACTTTTCTCAATCTATACGTGTCCAAATAAAACCACAAATCTTTGTGAGGCATAGGGAGTATTATTTAGTATTTTATTATAATTAAGATTAATTCAACAAATATACTTAAAATCATAACAACTTAAATATATAAAAGATAAAAAGGTTCAAACATTTATATCTAAGGTTCGTTGGTGTTTTTTATAAAAATAAAAATAAATTAGAATTGATATAGTAGGTAGCTAGTGAAGCTAATTAGATTCTTGAATGATCATCAAAAGAAACTTGAGGTTTGTTTTTGTTCGTTGTTATCATGGCTTGACCTGCATCTCGTGTTCATCTCGCTTAATTGTGATGTCCCTCCTTGTATTCCTTTGTTTTTTTTCTTAATATATTTGCTTGCAGTTCAAAAAAATCAAAAGAAACTTGAGAAAAAGAAAGAGTTTGACCATAATGTGTTATTTTGGAGGAGAGTAGTAGAGGCGCATATTTACATCTTTTTTTAAGAGTATTTTCTCTTAGGCTTTTTAGTGTCCTATTAAGATTAAAATTTTAATAATATAGAATTATAATTTTAATAATAGCTTGGAACAAATGGGTAAAAATACCGTTCAACATTTACCAAAAGATCATTCGTACTTATATATATATATATATATATATATATATATATATATATATCACTACGTAGAGAACCCAGATTTTACTGTGGCGGAGGCCGCAGTAAATGACATTTACTGCAGTAAATTTCGAAGTAAACGTTATTTACTGCGGCATTTACTGCGACGGAGGCCGCAGTAAGGCGGTTTCTCCACGTAGTATATATATATATATATATATATATATATATATATATATATATATATATATATATTATGAACAACAACAAACAACAAAGTGTGTTAGTTACTACTTCCTCAGTCCCAAGTCCCATAAAAGAATGTACTAATATACATTTCACCAAGTACAGAGATTCATTAAATAATATTGTTAATTTAAAAGTAACAATGAAATGAATATATAAGACATAAAATATTGTCTTGAACACTTGGTTTAATGATTATGTTTCTGAAGATACTTGTAGAGGTTTCGAGTTTGACCTTTTGGTATTCACTACCCCATTTGTATAAAAAAAAGACAAGTATAATATTTTTAAATGAAAAGAGAAAGTAAAGGTAATATAATATAATATATATATATATATATATTAATTTCCGAAACATATTAACTTTAATTCAGTAGAATAACTTAAAAAACATGAATCTTCATTTAGTGTAAATTTCACTTAAGATTTTCCATCTTTGATGCTACTGACTCAAACTACACAAGGTCCATTAATCATGACCACAAATCGCATAGAATATTTATGAAAATAATAAAATAATATAAAATAGGAGTTTTGATCAAATTTAAATAAAACATATAATCGCTATAATATCGGGGATTTCAATTATATGCCTACAATCCTTGCATGAAACAATTGAAAATTTTGGTCGTGACTGATACGATTCCAGTCCACTACCCTCCTCATAATTCCTCGGGTGCTTTCGTTTCAATTTTCTTATCATCATTTCCTACAATTTCCCTATTTATAAAGACTATTCATGTAAATTTTACTACAATAAAAATGTATATATTTTAAGAAACCTAAAAGAAATTATCCTAATTTTCCTTATAAAAATGATTGTGGTAGGGACCTTATCCTTGGCTGAGAGACTTGTATAAGGCAATGCCTCTCGATCCGATATCTCATGACACAAATACCTCGCGTCTCATATGTGATGTGAGATAATATTTGTGAGAATAATACCTCTGCTACTTCATTAACGAGATAAGAGTATATATATATATATATATATATATATATATATATATATATATATATAGATAAAGAGTCTAAGTCCTACTTGAATAATAAAACCTACTCCTAACAGAACTAGGAATGCTTGCTCTGCACGTCCAGCTCTTCTTTGACTTGACATAGAAGTCATCTATTAATCAACTCCTAACATAACTAGACTAATTAATCCTAACAATCCTTCCCTTAAACTAGCTCCATTTTGTAGCTAGTTTACTAATACAAACAAGTTTTGTTGTCAACATGCTCCATTCTCCTTGCTGGCTTTGATTCTGCAGAGTATTCTCCTTTCTCTTTCAGCAATTTGGCTTCAACAATAGGCTTAATGCCTAGCATCTCCCTCACATTCAAGAATGCTTAAAATCTTAAAGGTTTTGTCATCAAATCAGCAACTTATGCAATGCTTCAAACTAATAATCCCTTCTCTTGGTAGATTCCTCAGAAAGTGGTAGCAATGCCTACTTCCTTTTATTTGAGAAAGAAAAGTCCAATGTGTAACACTGGATTCTTTGATAGCTTAATAGTTGAGCTATTGTCACACTTGATGTGTGTACACTCCTGTTCTTCATGTCCAATAGCTTCGAGGACCCTTATTATCCAAATTACCTGACAAGAGCATGTTGTTATAGCTAAGAATTCTGCTTCAGTTGTGGATAATGTAACAATAGGCTGCTTTCTTGAGTTCCATGAGACAGCACCTGAACTTAACATAAATACATATCCACCAGTACTTTTTCTATCATCTACACCTGCATAATCACTGTCAGTATAAACTTCAAGTTCACCTCCTTCTTTAGAATAATGGATTCCATACTCCACTGTTCCTCTTAAGTATCTTAGTGCTCTTTTGACAACTTGTAAGTGCAGTTCTGTTGGATTTTCTATAAACCTGCTGGCAAGACAAACCACATACATCAAATCTGGTCTTGTGACTGTGAGATACATAAGGCTACCTACAAGCTGTTTGAAGTAGGTTGCATCTACTGCTGCCCCTTTCTCATCCTTCCCAATCCTTGCTCCTGGTACAATGGGATTTTAAATAGAGTTACTATTCAGCGTGTCAAACCTTTCCAAGACTTCCACAACATGCTTCTTCTGACAAATTGAAATCAAATTTTCTCCCTGATAAACCTCTTTTCCCAGAAAATATCTCATATTGCCAAGATTTGTCATGTCAAATGCTTTCATCATGGACTGTTTCAAATGAATCAGACCTTCCCTATCATCTCTAGTGTATATGAGATCATCTACTTATACACTAACTATCACCAATTTACCTTTTTTAAAATGAATAAGACCTTCCCTATCATCTCCAGTGTATATGAGATCATCTACATATACATTAATTATCACCAATTTACCTTCTTTATTTCTTTTGATGAATAGTGTCTGCTCAAACTCACTTCTGTCAAATCCCTTCCCTTAAGAAATAAGATTCAATACGACTAAACCAGGCGCTTGGAGCCTGTTTCAGTCCATAAAGAGCCTTGTGTAACTTGTAGACCAGATGCTCTTGTCCTTTCTTCTCATAGCCTCTCGGTTGCTCAACATAAATGTCTCCATTAATCTCACCATGTAAGAATGCTGATTTGACATCTAGCTGATACACAATCCACCTTCTTTTTGTTACTGTTGCCAGAATCATCCTAACAGTATCCATTCTTGCTATTGGATCAAATACCTCAGTGTAGTCTATGCCATGTTTCTGTGAATACCCCTTAGCTACCAACCTGGCTTTAGACTTGTCTACTTCTACATTTTCATTGAGTTTTATTTTAAAAATCCACTTAACTCCAATCGTCTTTGCTTCAGTTGGAAGTTCAGTTAAGGTCCAAGTTTTATTCCTGGTGATTGCATCAATTTCTCTGTCCATTGCATCTCTCCAATGAGCATCTTTTACTGCTTCTTCAAAGTAGAAAGGATCTGATGTGGCACAAACCAATGTCATATGTGCTTGATCTTCAGAGACCTCGGCTCCTGTAATATAGTCTTTCATCCAGGTTGGAGGATGCCTGGATCTATCTTCCCTTACACCATGGCCAGCATTCATATCAGCTTCAAAAACACCTTCAGCATCATGTCTTCTTTCTTCACTGTCATCACCATTCTCTTCTTCTTCAATTACCAAAGGTTCTGATGTTTGATCTTCAGGTTGAGCATTCCAATCCCATTTTCCCCCTTCTTCAAAAACCACATCCCTGCTTGTAATGATCCTTTTACTTACTGGATCAAACAAGCTGTATCCTTTTGATTGTTCACTGATCCCTACCATAACACAGGTCTTGCTTTTATTGTCCAATTTCCTTCTATGTACATCAGAAACATGTACATGAGCAATAGAACCAAAAAAACTTTGAGATGTTCAACAGTTGGTTGGATTCCACTCCAAGCTTCTTGAGGTGTCATTGATTTCACTACTATTGTTGGACATCCATCCAGAATGTAATATGCTAACTTGGCTGCTTCTGCCCAGAATGTTTTGGGCATATTACTTTCTAAAAGCATGGTTCTGATCATATTCATCATTGTCCTATTCTTTCTCTCTGCAACCCCATTTTATTGTGGGGTATAAGCAGTAGTAAGATGTCTTTTAACTCCTGCCTTCTCACATAAGTTCTTAAACTCCTATGAATTGAACTCCCCTCCTCTATCTGTTCTAAGACATTTTATAGGAAAACTAGCTTCTTTTTCAACCATAGATTTATAGGATTTGAAGTGCTCAAAAGCCTCAGATTTTTCAACCAATAAATATAACCAAGCTTTTCTACTGAAATCATCAATAAAGTACAAAAGGTACCTTTTTCCACTGCTGGATTTTGGAGAAACTGGTCCACAAATATCAGCATGTACCATCTCTAACTTTTCACTTGCTCTCCAATTACTTTGTTTTGGAAAACTTTTCCTGTGTTGTTTTCCTTTAAGACAATCTTCACACACCTTTTGTAAATTTTGAAGTCTGGGAAGTCCTCTCACCATTCCTTCCTGTTGCAGCAGCTGAAGTCCTTTGTATCCGAGATGACCATACCTCCTATGCCAAAGCATTGTCAGACCTTGGAAGTTGGTAGTTAGACACCTCTTTGACAATAAAGCACAAGATGAGGGATCTTGTGCTTGAATAATAAACATCTATTAATACTCATGCTTGTCTGGAGTATTAAACCCTTTTCTTCATGAAATACCTTGCAGACCCCATTCTGGATTAGGATGGATAATCCTCTTTCTTGCAGTTGTCCAAGACTTAATAAATTGGTCTTTAGTTCTAGAACAAAGTAAATAAATTGGTCTTTAGTTCTAGAACAAAGTAAACCTTCTTCAAGATAAAAACAGTACCATCAAGCAAGATTCTCATAGTTCCTTTTCCGGCCACTTGTAGTTTGCTATTGTTCCCTAGTTTAACTGAATACTGAAACTCTTCATCAATATGATCAAACATGTCTTTATAACCACATATGTGGTCTGAACACCCAGAGTCTAGATACCAATCTTGATTCCAAGTGGCCTTGTTTTTTCACATTGTGTCATAAGAACCATCTCATCCTCCTCTTCTTAATTAACAAAGTGTGCCTCGGGACATTCATATCGATAATGACCAAGCCTGTGACAATTATAACACTCAACAACGGATTTATCAAATAATGGAATTCTACCTCTTCTTCTTCCTCTTCCTCGTCCTCTGAAGCCAAATCATCCACGTCCTCTGCCCCTTCCTCTGTCGTAAAACATACCTCTTCCTCTGTCATCAGAGGTTTCCCTTCCTCTGACCTCATCAGCTTTCAAGACCTGATCATCAGCATCACTTTTAAATTTTTGTTCATGCACTAGTAGAGAACTTTGCAATTCATCCATTGAAAGTTTGTTGATGTCTTTGGATTCTTCTATTGAGCAGACAACATAGTTGAACTTTCTGTCAAGGTTCTCAGCACCTTTTCCATGATCTTCATGTCTGTCATCTCCTCCCCAAGGTTTCTCATGTCATTGGCCACAAACATGACCCTTCCAAAATACTCTGTGATTGTTTCTCCCACTTTCAACTCCAGAACTTCAAAATTCCTTCTTAGGATCTACAACTGTGCTCGTTGCACCCTTATGTTCCCTTGATACTTGACTCTCATAGATTCTCACAGTTGCCTTGTTGTTGCCTTTTGTATGACTGTCTTTAGGATGGTTTTGTCAATGAATTGATAAAGGTAATTCTTAGCATTTAAATCCTTGAGTCTCAGTTCATCAAGTGATTTCTTCTAAGCATCCGAGAGACCATCTCTTGAGGGTGGTTCAACATAGCCTCCTTCAATTACACACCAATACTCCTTGGATCGAAGCAAATTCTCCATCAACATGCTCCAGTGTTCGAAATCACCATCAAACTTTGGAATGGATGGCATAGCAAAGTTTGATTCCGCCATTGTTTGCAGTCAAAGTTTCTCAACCCTAGAGCTGCTGCTATGATACCAGATTGTGAGATAATATTCGTGAGAATAATACCTCTGCTACTTCATTAACATGATAAGAGTACATATATATAGCTAAAGAGTCTAAGTCCAACTTGAATAATGAAACCTACTCCTAACAGAACTTGGAATGCTTGCTCTGCACGTCCAGCTCTTCTTTGACTTGACATAGAAGTCATCTATTAATCAACTCCTAACATAACTAGACTAATTAATCCTAACATGAGATATATACTTGTAAGTAGACTAATTAATCCTAACATGAGATATATACTTGTTTCGTGACATAGATACCCCGTGTCTCATTCGAGAAAGATCTTAATGATCTCCCTTATACGTGTCAATCCCTTAGCAACCCGCTCCATCACCATGACAGGAGGCATAATCTCACACTACGTAGAGAAGCTGCGGATTTACTGCGACGGAGGCAGCAGTAAACCCATTTACTGCGGCCTCCGCCGCAGTAAATGTCGCGGTAAATGGTATTTACTGCTGCATTTACTGCGATGGAGGCCGCAATAAGTGGATTTCTCTACGTAGTGTCAACGGCTAGTCCTCTCTCCGCATCCAGAGCTATAAATACCCCCATGAACATATTTCCCACAAGTTCTACCAAGTGCTCTGCAGTATGTGCTTTACTACCGTTGCATGACATCCCATCCACTTGGCCTCCTCAGATTGACTCGAGTCTTTATATGACTTGCAAGGCTACTTCGCCCCCACTCAGACAACCATATGCATGATCTACTTGGTCTCACAGTCTCTCGAAATTAGTTCAGTGTCTCGAACGATCAATTTCTAGTAAATCAATGTGTTTAAATATTTTTAAAAATATACTACTATATTTTTCGAACATTTAGAAAAATTCATGTTAGAAAATTTAAGTCAAACGTATTTATGCTCACTCTACCTTGACGTATGTTTTTTTTCTTTTAGAGATGTTAGTATCAAATATTTACACTTCATAATTTGGAAATTTTTGCATACCTAGTTGTGTGTGTGTGTTTTTTATATATAAAAGATTATCCTCTATTTACAACATTTGTTCACATAAAATTTTCCTCTATTTTGGTTTTTCTAAAAAAAACCTCTAAAGAAGACAAATATGATTTTTAATAAAGAAAAGTTACTAAAAATCAAAGAAAAAAAGAAAAAATATGAAAGGAAATGAATTGTTTTCCGCCCAATGGTGATAAAGTTTCCGAGAGGTGGCGGTTTTTCGTTGGACTGTCCTCTTTGGAATAAAATCAACTAGTGTACATACCCGCCTACGGTACAGGTACACTTTTGTATAATGAAAATTACGTAATAGCATAAACATAAATTTATAATTGTTGTGTAACTTCGTTGATCATTTAATAGTTTGGAAGTGACTAAAA
The DNA here is from genome assembly GCA_024586325.1 of Stellera chamaejasme. Taxonomy (NCBI): domain Eukaryota; kingdom Viridiplantae; phylum Streptophyta; class Magnoliopsida; order Malvales; family Thymelaeaceae; genus Stellera; species Stellera chamaejasme. The sequence continues at coordinate 7,185,853 of CM044985.1, read as the reverse complement.
CCGTTACACAAGTAAAGTAATGTAGATACAAAACATATTAAAATGTATAGATAAGAGAATGAAAACAAAGTACGAATAAACGCATGACATGAAGTAAACAAAATGAACATCAATGTGACATAGGTTGAGCCCTTATTGTAATAAAAGTAACAAATTATTTTTATTGAATATTCGTTTATGTACATTGGAATGAGGAAAAGAAAAATTTGTAAAATTCTATGGGTCTAATTATAAAGTTTACACTTTCTCCATGTAAGCTTTAGCCACTTTTGTTTTAATATGTTAATGATAAACGTTGTAAGTTTATGGACCATTTCGTTAAGTTTTCAAAAGTTTAGAGAATAATTGTTTATCTTTTGTAAGTTTTTCAAAAGTTTAAGGGCTAAATACGTTAATATATGTTAAGTCCAAGAATGGTGAGAAATGAGAGTCTTTTGAGGGGTATTTACAGTGCTGAGGATGAGTGCTCTTAGAGCTTTCTAGGCAACGTGAGATATGTGAGTTTCTAAGTTGATGGGTTGTTAAGGCCTTTATGTGAATATGTAAATTTGTAAGTGAGGGGCTCAATTTGAAAAATTTTATAGGTGCAATTGTAAAGTTTACACTGTTACTTGGTCATGTTCATCAGCCATGTTACTCATCCCGGGAGTTATTCCCCAAGAATATTTCTCAGCCTTGAAGGACATTTACCAAGCCCCAAAGGGCATTTTGATGGTTCCGAATGGTGTATTGATGACACTGAAAGGCATATTGTTGGCCCCGGAGAACATTTTGATGGCTCTGGAGGGCATGTGATGGTCTCGAAAGATATATGATGGCCCTAGAGGACATGTGAAAAATATTACATTATTCATTGGAGACATTTCCTTGAATGCACAAGTGTGGTATCCATTGGGTCTTTTGCCCGAATTCCCACAGATGCGCCATAAAGATGCGTCATTTATTTTTAGTTTTTTCTTTTCATTTTATTAATTACACCAAATAAAATTTTTTCGAGAAACATATTAATCATTTAAGTTTACATGCCTATAAGTACATAAAAATAAATTGCAGATTAAATATTATGAAAACAGCAAAAAACTGCATTCTTTATGAGATGGAGGGAGTAATAATTAAAATGATATTGTTTATTACTAATATTATTCAAAATATACTACAAATTTGTAATTTTTCCAATAATATGGATATAATTTGTAAGTAAGATGGTCAATTTGTAAAATTTTATGGGTCGAATTATAAAGTTTACACTTTGTCCGTATAAGTTAATCAATTTAGCCGCTTTGTTTTAATATGTTAATGATAAAAGTTTATAAGTTTAGGGATGATTTTGTTGTGTTTTCAAAAGTTTAGGGATGATTTCGTTATTTTAAAAAACTTTAGGTCTAATTGTCAATTTTATAACAATTAAAATAATATTGTTTATTACTAATATGATTCAAAATATTCTACAAAGTTGTAATTTTTCTAAGAATACGAGTATATTAATGTGAAATTTAGGAAGAATATACCCCTCATTTTTTTTCTTTTATGCTTCATAATTATTTTTAAAAAATATCATATCATGCACATTTCATCATTTATTTTTAGTCTTTTCTTTTCGTTTTATTAATTACACCAAATAAAAAAATTTCTATAAGTTTTATTATGTTTTTTTATTAAAATTGATCTAGTTTGAAATAACATTTATAATGTGTGAATTAATATGCAATTATTAATATAAAGAAATGAGAAGGGCGGCAAAAAGGAGAGAGAATGGTGACATTATGACAACATTAATTTGTGAAAACGGGTATTATGTTCTTTTCATATTGTATACCTAATTAGTAATTTGTATCGAATTAAATGGAATGAGATGAAAATGGTAAGTTGTAGCATACAAAATGGTAGGCTGAATAAATGTGCCTATGTGTGCAAAAAAAACATGTTCACACATGTGGCGCTGATATGGATCTGAGGTGTCGCTGAGGTGTCAGTATGAGAGCGCTCCTCAACTTTTGTTTTTCCACTGTTGGGTGGAGATCCTGTATTAGTATTTATATGGGGATTGCTTATCTCACCTCTCTTTAGGACCATCTGACCCACCGGTGTGAGACAAGAACACAACAGTCCTCCAAAATTTCTGAAATTAGAAAATGGCTGGAAGGTCCAAAATCACTAAATCAGTCCTCCAATATTCATCGTTTTAATAATTAAGTCTTATATATTTATAATATAACGTTTAAGTCTTTAATCTTAAATCCTATAACTTACATTGTTTTAATAATTAAGTTATAAAAGTTCTATAAACGATCAAATCCTAAATCTTATGTAAAAAAACTTCTTTCATCCCAACAAAGATGATACATTTGACTGGATACGGAGATTAAAAAATGTAATTGATTAGATGGTAAAAATGTAAAGTAATCATATAAGACAAAGTAGTTTTTTTTAGCATCAATGTTATTTATTACCCGGGTGAATTTTCACCCACATAGAACACTTGAAAAATGAGTGGTGGATATGTAATTGTTCAATTAGTTAGGCTTGGGCTTCCAGATTACCTTGTAATTAAGCTATTTAGACTAGTGGGTGAAATATCACCTAGGTGATGATTAGCAGGCTTGTTTTTTAGTGGGAATGGAAATAGGGGATAATAAAGTAAAGTTAGTGTAAAAAAGTTTCCTTTTCAGAAAATGTATCAATTTTGCTCGGACGGCCCAAAAAAATATGTATCAATTTTGCAGGGACGGAGGGAGTAGTATTATAATCCTAAAATGGATATTCCCTGGTTTCTTGGTTTTTTCTAGATTTTTCAACTATTGTCACTTCACACTACTAGAAAATGTGGTAAAACCAACGGGCTAAACCAACGGGCAATTTAGCCCGTTGGTTTAAACCAAGGGTCGACACGTTGGTATTCTCACCGGTAAGAACTAAACCATCTCCGGTAGGACTTACCAACGAGCGAACCCTTGGTTCTACCGGAATACTAATCATACCAACGAGCAACCCGTTGGTACTATGAAAGCCCATTATATGTTACCAGACAATCTTAGCCGTACCAACAGGCAGACCCATTGGTATTGTTGTACTATCCTAGTTTCATAATTAATCCATTTTATTCATTTCCAATATAAAATTGAACAAATATTAACGTGTTGGCGGTACCAACTGGTCGACCAGTTGGTAACGTTACCAACGTGAAAACTAGTTGGTACCAGTTCCAACTAGCTGACCAGTTGGTAATATTTCCAACAGGTTAACCAGTTGGAAGATATACCAACTAGCACAGCAGTTGCTAATAACACCAATGTGTAGACCAGTTGGTAGTAGTACCAACGCGCGGACCTGTTGGTAGATCTGTTCCAACGTGCTTACACGTTGGTTCCTCAACTCCGGTCACCGGATTTTGACACCAACGAGTACGCCAGTTGATATAGAAAATTTTTCAACGAGTTGGCCAGTTGGTAAAAATTATTCCAACGAAGCAAATACCAACGTATCGTTTCCAACGGATACACCAGTTGGTTTTGGCATTTTCCAACGTGTTGGCCTGTTGGTACTGACAGTTGGTTTTGTACAATTTTCTAGTAGTGTCAATCTCAAATTTTCCAAAATCATGTGCTCTATAAAAACAGCTTTATTTATGTATCATATGTTTATGTTCTTAGATATTACTCCATCCGTCCTAAAAGAAATGAAATAGTTGATTTTCAATATAAATTTAACTTCATTATTTATATTATTTAATTCTTAATATACAAAATATCAAAAAATGGAGTATTATAAACCTAATATACCAAAATTTTAATTGTGAATATCAAATCTATAGTTTGAATAGATAGAAATAAAATCATAGATTAAATGTTGAAAAAAAATGTTGCGGAGGGAGTACATTTTTCATTTTCCTGTATTACATTTGATATTAGAGTTAGGTTGTCTAAAAACCAAAGTTTTGAAACCTTATTGATGTGAATCAACTAGAGTTAACTGCAAACTCGTCCAAACAAACTTGAGGACCTTAGTGTAATCATACAAATTAAAGAAAGGGGGACAGGAAAAAAAATTGTTAAAGTTGAGCATTTTTGCAAACCTAGGGGACCTAAGTGACAGGATGAAAGAAGTTTGAGAAGAAAGGACAATTTCATCAATTACATAAACTTCCACATTCTTGTCCTTTCATCTTCTAAAAGATTCAAGTAATCAATTGTCATCCAATGCAACAAATAAATTGGGTAATTAGTATAGAATTAATTTTCATTAGCTTTATTTGTAATTTCTTTTATTTTATTCCTACTCTAGGTCATTCTCCACTTATAATCATGGGTTGTTTCTACATTTAGAAGATAGACATTATATATGATCATATCATACTTTGATTTGACAGAAGTTCTCTTTTTTATTCTCTACAATTTTCCACTCAACTCTTGTTCATAGGCTTTGATCATGTTTTCTAAATCCAAGATTGTTTTCTCTTGAAGAAAGAGGTATTGGATCCATCTTCATCCACCATTGGTAAAACTTTAGTTTTGCTTGAACCATTTTTTGATTCAAGATGGGATGCTGGCCAATTTTCATCAATACTTTCTAGTCAAGAAAAAAGTTTCTTCAAGTGTGATTCTTAATCCATACAGAAACACATAATTTATAAACCTAAAAGTGCACTTTATCTCTTCTTCATAAGAAATGCCTAGGGTTTTCTTGAGAAAGCGGCGTCGTCGATTTAAGGATTTGTGTTTTCCCAGCGGGTTCAGGCTTGTTTCTTGCGCCATTGCCTTGAGTTGCCATACCTTGTGGCTGTCGAAGTCGTATTGTTGGGTTTCCTGGAGGAGGGGCGCTTGATCTTCATTACCAGCGTTGGCTTTGGAGCTATCTAGTAGCGGTTGGTGCTTAGGGCTGGGAGGCGATGACCTTTTAGCCAAACCTATGACCTTGACACGACTTGCGAGTTCCCCGGCGTGACTTCGCGGCTGCGCTCCATGGTCAACCCAACGCCGGACCTATGACCTTGACACGGCTTGGCAGGGTTGGTCTTTTGAAGTCTCTGTTTGAACTGCTATGGTGGCTGGATTTCCTTCACCAGGGTGGATCTGGTGATTCTTTATTGGTGGGAAATCCTCAATTCAGTTGTGGGTCGAGATAGTCACGGGGTGTCTTTTACTTTGGGTGGTTCTTTCTTGACCATCCCCGACGGAGCTAGATGGGGTTCATGCTTTCGGCCTCATGGACCTTCGACGGTGAACGATTGGCGGGCTTAGGAGATGAGGTGTCTACTGGTAAGTTGTAGATGGTGATTTATAGTCTTTAGTGCTCTTTGGTTTTTCTATATGTGAGATTGACTTGGTGGATATCTTGGAATGGTGTGATCAATTGTGGGTGTCAATGGTAAATGCTTGGTTCGGGAGGAGAGGCAGTTGTATGAGGGGCAAATGCTGGTGCGGGTGGCATGCAAGCCAGGATGGGCATGGTTGTGGATGGCCCGCATGAAGAGCTGCAGGAGGCGGCAGGGAGGAGTGATGGCTCTCCCTGCCTGAAGCTGTGAGGGGTTTAGCCTCGAGTGGTTGGGATGCAAAGTCCGGTCCAACCATTCGTAATCTGTTCTGGACTTGGAACGATCAGTGGATAGTGATGTTTAGCAGTCTTTGGATATGGTCTATGTAGGTGGGGTTTGATATTTGTTGGTGCTTTCCGGGAGACCTTGCAGGGAATAGGCTCTTTGATGTGGACATCTCAAGCCACTAAGCACCAAGGCACCATGAGCTCCAAACCCCAGCCCTTACACACGACCGACCCTTACCAGACGCACCTTCACGCGCCAAGCATGCACCTTTTGTCCCGAACGCGCCTTCTGAGCCTCACCACACTTGTGCTAGGCTCGGCCAAGCAAGTCTCACCTTCCACGTGCCTGGACCCACTTTCATGCACCGCGACACGCCGCCACCTCAAGTCCACGCACCGCCACTCCATTCCCTCATGCTGCCACGTCATTTCCACGCGCCACCTTGGAGTCCACGCGCCGGCCATGTCAGCATAAAGCTTGTCCAAGTGTTTTCCCTCCACTTTGGAGATATTTGTATGTTTGAATTGTGGTGGAAGAGTAGTGGAGGTTATTATCCAATGGGTTTGAGGTAGTGGAGGTTAAGGACCCCCACTATCTTAAAAAGGGAGGAATCTCATCTTACCAACTTGTAAGAGCCTACTTTTGGCACCATTAGCCTTCCCTAAAATGGTGGTAAAAAGGCTCCCCTCCCTTCCCTTTCCATAAATTCGGCCATAAGGCCATTGTTTGAGTTTCAGAACAAGTTTGATGCTTTGAGAGAAGATGTAACTCTTCTAGCTTTGTTCTCATTGAATACTATTACCATCCACCACCCCTTTGTGATTTTCATCAATAATTTATATCTTGTATTGCATTGTCTTTGAGCATTGAGGTGCTAGATCCATCCTCTTCCATGGCATATCTCTTCTATTGCTCAACCTTGTAGTTGGGAGGTGGTGGAGGCCGAATACTATCCATCCTTGTGCTTGCAACTTCTTCAAGCTAGATCCGGATTTTGTTCATGATTCTCACACCCCTTTTAGGATCATATCAAGTGGTATCAGAGCTTTGTTGCTTGTTGAAGTTGTGTGTGATTTCTTCAATGTAAAACCCTCACTTTCTACTTGAAAAAAGATTTATTTTTTGTGACATTTACATCTTGTTAAATTCGGCCATTTTCCTACCCCTACCCTTCCACCTTTATTTTCTCAAGTGTTGTGAAGATTCTTTTGTTAGAAGTTGTGTTGTGCAACTTCATAAAATCCGAGAATCAAAAAGAAAGTTTTTGTTGTGGTTGCAAAACCGCCACCTTTTGTGCATCCAAAAGAGTTGTTGTTTGTTGAAAATTGGAAAGAAAGTGTGGTTTTGAAAGAGAAAGAAAATGTGTTGAAAAAAAATTCGAAAGTGGTGTTCTTGAAGTTCTTGTGTGTTCTTGAAATGTTCATGCCAAGTTCATGTGAAAAGTACATTTGATCCACTCTCATTTCAAAAAATGAACCAAAAAGTGTTTAAGTGCCAAAATTCTCTCTCCTACTCTTCCTTGTACTTTCGGCCAAAGCCCTCATTTTCAATCTAGCTTGTTTCAAGTAACTAACACTTTAGTGTTCAAATAATTTGTGCATGCTAGATGTTTATCTTGTGATTATTGCCTTGGTTTTGGCACTTAAAAGAGTATTCTTTGAGAACTACAAGCAAGAAGAGGAGAGTGAACCGAGCGTGTCCCAAATCACAAAGAGAGGCCAACCAAACACCAAGGGAAATGAGTGGTACTAACACTATTGTTTAAGTGTATAGGCTATCCAAATGGAGGAGAGAACTTTAAAGTTCTATGGCTTTGATGTTTATGGGAATTGCCCTATTCCATTTCTGCATTGGGAGGAAAGAATGAAGTCCTACCTTCTTTGCAATTTTGAGCATGAGCTTCAAAAGGTGGATTTTGCCTTTGAATCCCTTAAAGGAGAGGCAAAGTGGTGGATCATGGAGGTTGCCGAAGCCATGAAAGAATGTGAAGGGAAGTATTTTCATTCATGGGAACAATTGAAGAGAACATTGAGAAGGAGATATGCAAAGCACCCCAAACCGAGCCCCTCTCAATATGACCAAGCCACACTATGGTATGGACCATCTTCATCTAGAAGGGAAAACCGAAAACACTATGAAGCTTCTTGTGGCTTTGATCCGTACCTCCATACCCCTTCACCAACCTCACATCACAAGACTCCTTACCATACCTCTAAGGGCTAAAACCTACATGCCTCTCACACCCAATCTCGGCCTACACCCCCACTCCCATTCGGATTCCTCACCCATGGCATGAACCCGAAAGGAATTCCACACCTTCAAGAGCCTACTCAACCCCTTCTCCAAGTGTGAACCCGAATCCTCCTTGTGAACTAATCCCTTTTGGTGACCTCACTCAAGAACTTTGAGAAGATTTCAAGGGAATAAGAAATGAAGTTCCAAGACTTAAAGAGCTTGTGAAAATGGTGTGAGAGTTTGGAGGAAAGAGAAAAGAGAAAAGAAAGAGCACAAGAGAGTTACCCACAAAGGCAAATGAGTGAAAAGAGCATGGCACCAAAGCTTTCAACCGAGCCCAATGAAGAACTAACTTTTAAATCTTCTAAATCATGTTGTTCTTCTTTGTTTGTGCATGAGTTTGAGGAAGGAAAGGACACGGATGTGCAATGCCTTGAAGAAGAAGAAAGAGTATCGGTTTTGGAGGAGGATCATCACTCCCCTAACTTTGGGAGAGGTAACCCATCCTATTCTTTTAGTGATGACATGAATGAGCATGAAAGTGACACCTTAACCGAAAATGAACATGCATCACACCCATTGCTTGAATCCCTCAACCATGATGAATGTCACACACTTGAATCCCCTCTTGAATGCATGGAGCATGATGAATTGGACGACCATGAAAAGTGCATCAAAAGCTTCAACCATTATCCATATGCATGTGATGACACTTGCATTTATCCTTGTGATGATGATTGGTATGCTACTCAAGAGCATGAATTGGAATGTGAAGAGAATGATGAATCTAGGACCATCACACATGAAGATTTCTCTTCTTTGAATAATGAGACTCTTGAATGTGATTACAAAGAGCATGCATCTCATTCATTTTGTAATGAACCCGAGCCTTATTCCTTGAATGATGAGACCTTTGAGTGTGATTACAATGAGAATGCATCTCATTCATCTTATGATGTATTCGAGCATTATTCCTTGGATGATGAGCATGACTACTACCATGATGAGATGTATGAGCATGACACATATCTCATGTCACCCACACCTAGCCATGAGCATTCATTGATGTAAGATTTTGAATCCTTGCATTTTGGATGATGAAAATGAATGGCATAGACTTACTTTTGACCCCGGGACACTTGACTTCAACATGCTTGATTGTTTTGAATGGAATGAGAATGCCATGTTTAGAGCTCCTAAATTGCATGAGTTTGGTGAAAATTGTTTGATCATGAACAATTCGGCCATGAATGGGAACTTGGGTAAACATGAGCATGTGAATGAAATTGGAATGAAAACCATGTTTTTGGTTGAGATGAAGAGAAATGGAGGATTGTCCATCTCATTCTCTCTTGTTTTTACTAGTACTAGATTATGTGTTCCATGCTATGATGATCTTTCCATGGTTAGTCTAGTTCCACTTTCTTTGTCTTGGAAAGCCCTTAAGCATGTAAATTATGATGGCTATGCTTCTCTTGACTTGCCTCATATCTTGGACAAAGACATGCATCCCATAGACCACATACTTCCTTTAAGTACAAGTTTCTTGTTTATTGTATAATTTACTCTTGGAAGTATGTCTTGAACCACTATAGACTTTTGTTCTTGATTGTCATGCATATTGGGATCATAATGTTTCAAAATTGTGTATGGGCATCTTTACTTGGTTTTGTTACACTAACCCCTAATGTTTTCTTCATGTTTGTTGTGGTGTTTTAAGATTTGTAGGGTTTACTACCTTATGAATCTGAGGACGGATTCTTCTCAAGAGGGAGGGTATGATGTGGACATCCCAAGCCACTAAGCACCAAGGCACCGTGAGCTCCGAACCCCAGCCCTTGCACGCGCCCGACCCTTACCAGACGCACCTTCACGTGCCAAGCATGCACCTTTGGTCCCGCACGCGCCTTCAGAGCCTCACCACACTTGTGCTAGGCTCGGCCAAGCAAGTCTCACATTCCACGCGCCCGAGCCCACTTTCATGCATCGCCACGCGCCGCCACCTCAAGTCCACGCACCACCACTCCATTCCCCCATGTTGCCACGTCATTTCCACGCGCCACCTTGGAGTCCACGCGCCGGCCATGTCAGCATAAAGCTTGTCCAAGTGTTTTCCCTCCACTTTGGAGATATTTGTATGTTTGAATTGTGGTGGAAGAGTAGTGGAGGTTATTATCCAATGGGTTTGAGTTAGTGGAGGTTAAGGACCCCCACTATCTTCAAAAGGGAGGAATGTCATCATACCAACTTGTAAGAGCCTACTTTTGGCACCATTCTCCTTCCCTAAAATGGTGGTAAAAAGGCTCCCCTCCCCTCCCTTTCCATAAATTTGGCCATAAGGCCATTGTTGGAGTTTCAGAACAAGTTTGATGCTTTGAGAGAAGATGTAACTCTTCTAGCTTTGTTCTCATTGAATACTATTACCATCCGCCACCCCTTGGTGATTTTCATCAATAATTTATATCTAGTATTGCATTGTCTTTAAGCATTGAGGAGCTAGATCCATCCTCTTCTATGACATATTTCTTCTATTGCTCAACCTTGTAGTTGGGAGGTGGTGGAGGCCGAATACTATCCATCCTTGTGCTTGCAACTTCTTCAAGCTAGATCCGGATTATGTTCATGATTCTCACACCCCTTTGAGGATCATATAACTCTTTCGGGCATGCTTTGTGTTGCTTCAGTGGAGGGGGACGGTAGCCTCGATCTCTATTGCAGATGCTGCAGATGGATCATTGAATCAAATCTTATGCTAGTTTGAGAGCACTTGCGAAGATGAGCTTTTATCCAGTGTCAACTTTGTGTCTCTATCATCTTAGTTGTCCTGCTATCTTTTATTTCTTTAAACTCATCTTGGTTGTCTTTTAATTTTATAAGTCGTTGGTCTAGTAGTTTGGTTCTATGGTCCATTATAGCTTTAAACTATTTGGTCCCTAGGATTGTTTGTTTATGCTCATTATAGGTTAGGAGCTAATTTCTCTTCAAATGCTTTGTCCCTTCTTAGGTTGTTATCGACACTTGCCGTTTGTTTTTGAATGAACTCATTCACCCTTTAAAAAAATGCACTTTGTCTAAAATCTGGTTGCCTAAAAAAGCTAACCAGAATGTTTTATGACCATTACATTAGTTAGTTTCATACGGTTTTAGGACTCATTCCTGCGAAGTTTTAGGATTTGTTGAGAATCCAAAGCTATTGATTGATCCTTTAAAGCACACAAACTTATATAGTAATCACTTCGTCCTTAAAAAATAGATGTATTTATCTTTTCTATTTTATAGTATTTAATCTATAATTTTTTTCATGATTATTTAAGCATTTTAAGTTAAATAATTGATATCTATATCATAATCTAAAGTATAAATTTCATAAATATAGTTTTTAATATTTTTTTCATTAATTATCTTTATAAATATATGAATCAAATATTAAATTTTAAGACATGAAAATCATACTCCCTCCGTCCCCGAAAGATTGGTAGATTTGTTTGAACACGGAGATTAAGGTGAATGTAAGATATTTGTATATGTTTACTTAATTGCCCCTTAGTTGAGAGTGCACAAAAAACGAGGTAGAAAAAGTAAAGATAAAGTGAGGATAGTTTAGTAACTTTGAGAGTGAGAAGTTTCCTTTTAAGGAAAGTGATCAATTTTTCTGGGACAGCCCAAAAAGGAAATGTGTACAATTTTTCAGGGACAGAGGGAGTATATCTTAATTTATTTTAGAACGGAGGGATTACCGTTATTGCCTTTACCCCACAAAATGCTCTTCATGATTTAAAAAATGGGGGGTAAAAAATGGGTGGGGGGGACTCCATCCTATGGAGCCAATAAAAATGGGGATGGGGGCATGGTTAAAAAAAACGAATCGGTCATTGAACCGTAAAATTAGTGGTAAAGGTTTAATCGATCGAATCGGTTGAACTAGTGGTTGAACCGTTACTTTTATATTATTATAAATTATTAATAAAGTACCCATCTTATAGAACTGCAACAAAATAAGTCATATAATAATGCATATTTTTAAGAATCAATAAGAACTATTATTATTTACTTAAAAGATGAAAGGTTAAAGTAATAATTGTAAAGAATATAAGAGTTTATTTGTACAAAAAATAAAACTTTGTGGATAATTTAGAGTTAAATAGATAAAACCCTAATATTGACTCTCACTGCTCAAGTAAATTTGAGTTTTTTAAAAAAAAAATTTAATTTGAATTTTTTCACCTCATTTTTGTTGAACCGCCGGTTCTTTGGTTTTCGATTTAAATGATTTTGACCGATTTTGACCAATGTGGTGCAAAACCAATAACCGGACCGGACATACATCCGGTTCGCGATCTAACCGGTCCGACCGATCGGTCCGGTTTTTACCTATGGGTGGGGCTCCATCCTATGGAGCCAATAGAAAGGGAAGGCAACTCTTGCGGCTTGAGCAGGAGCTGAGCCGAGCGGAGCTGGGAAGTTGTGGAAAACCGGTCCCTCCCTCGGTCCCTCCCCTCCCAGGGCAGAGCCAGGAATGATGATGAAGGGCGGCTGGGTGACGTGATCTGTACGTGGCGGCTTCCGGTCCGGCGTGGGCTAGCCACCATCATTGGGTGGTCAGTTCTGGATGGGCCCCGGCGCGTAAAGGTCCAGGTGCGAGCTGTTGTGGGCCCAACCATTTTGGACGTGCTGAGATTTTATTTTATTTTATTTATCTTTCTGCTTAAATTTCAGTGTCACGTGGTATTTACCGACTGTGTGTTCTTTGACTCGTTTATAATTTCACTTTTCTTTTTGCCTTTTTTATCAGTTGGTTTTGACTGAAAATTCGAAATATGGTACTAGTATATGGAGTAATTTTCTTGGGTAAAAAAGAAAGATTTATTTATCCTACCATCTTTTGCATGCCCAAAAATTGTTCAATGATTTTTGTTTCTGCTTCTCTTAATTTGTTATATATAGTTCTAAGAAAAAAAACATTTTTCTCTTTGCATTGTCCTCCTTTTTTCTTGTTAATTTCCTAGATTCTTTTGTTAATATGAATTAATGTTTGGTGTATGTTTTTTTGAACACATACAAGTGCCATATATAACCAGGAAACTTCTTTATATTTTAAGAAAATGTATATTTTGTTTCCGTACGGAGACATACAAATTATGGGAGATTGTAAATATTTTTCGATGTTGTTCCTTGTTAAGGTATTAGTAAGAATTATGTATAATTGCGAAATTGAATTAGATACTAAATAATATATGTGTGCATCGTAATTTAAAATTTAAAATTCCTAAATATATACTATTTTGTAGTGATTTTTTCACTATTTATTTTTGTAAATATTTAAGTTAAACATTTATTGAAACATGAAACTTTAAACTTTAAAACAAAATGAGTCAACTTTTTTACAATCACATCCTTCTAACGTAACTACACTCATCTACACCAAAAAAAACACAGAAAAAACAAAAAAAAAGTACTATTCATAAATAGTACTCCCTCCGTCCCAGAATTATTGAAACGTTTCTTTACTGTTTTCACAGTATTTAATCTACGATTTATTTTTATGAAGTTATAGACATATGAAATTAAATAATTAATATGTTTCTCATAATTTTCACTATAATCTTTCTAAATATATTTTTATTTATTTATTGTTCACTGTTTTTCTTAGTTAAATTTTGAGTCAAACACTGTAACTTGAAACAGTAAAAGAAACGTTTCAATAATTCTAGGACGGAGGTAGTAATACTATTTATAAATAGTTACGGCATGTAAATTGTAAGGTATATAATAGGAAAAAACTGTTGGCGGGGTGAAGGTGATGGTCCAAGAAGCTGAGGTTAGCAGAATTGCTGAGGATCGATAGGGTTAGTAGAGGGTATAATGTATCGGATAAAAAATGTTAGGAGTAAAATTGTTTAAGTTAAAATAATTGAGATGTATGACAATTATTTGGGGTTTTAAAATTGTCATTTCCCACTAATCTGTCAACTGAACAGTGAGAAATGGAAATGATTTTTTTTTACAGAAAGCGGCTCAATATTATTCTCAAAGAAAATTATAATAGCCAAAGTTTGAAAGATTCAAACAAAACAAACACCTAAACAAGTAGAAAATTCAAAAGAAAAGCTCGCAGAACTGCAACAACCATATAGCAGCAGGGGAACCATCGGATGACAGCACCACCACCATAATGAGCCTTATACAAAAGGCTGAAGACATGCATATAAAAGCACGGTGAAGTAATATAGATCCGTGATCTCGTACAAGACACTTCAAAGGTTCTAATGGAATCAAATGTCGTTTCACTGTGCGCGTGCAGGGAGGAGCAAACTCGCCAAACCAACAAGACAACTCAACAAAATTGTAGATCAAGAAAAACCAACAAAAGTCCAAGAGATAAAACAAATTAAAACTAAAATTAAACTACTACAGAACCAAACAAGATAGAAGACAGACGAACATGCCGGCTCATTTCCTGCAAATTCCCAGAATCCGGGACTCATGCATCCGGATGAGGCAAGAAGTCCCCCTGCCCCACCAAATTCTCCGTGACAACTTCGAGCACGGCCTCTGGAAACCGAGGCTTCCTCCTTTGTTGACCAACCCTCGGAACTGTAACTCTCAATCCCACCACACTAAATTCAACAAAAGAAATCATGCGTACTGAATCACAGTTTGTCTCAACAAGTAAATTAATGGAAAGGATTAGTTAGGGCAACATCTCCAAATTGGGACGAATTAAATAAGGCAAATATTTAAAGTAGAACGTTTATAGGTCAAACGTCTAAAAAGATGAGGACTTCGATAGAATTTACTAGTATAAAATATTGAGGATGAAAAGCTGTGTACTTTAATTAATTAACGAATAGAAAAGTACTACAAAAAAATTGAGAATAAGAGAATTAAATATATGCAAAAATAGGGAATAGTATAACTTTTATCATTGCAGTTTGGTTTAAACGTCGCGCTCGAAATTATAAAACTAATAATCACTGTGATTATATGAAAATGAAATCAGAACAATACTATAACCACTGTGAAGAATGATCATGATTAGTTTTACTGGTTATCAGACAATAATTACCTACCTTAACATAAGAAGAATTAATTCTTTTTTGAACAAAATCATAAGAAGAATTCTATAAAGCAAAAAAGAAATAAAAAAAAGAAAAAAAGTCACCTCCTAGGTGAAAAGGGTTGAAATTGTAATTAAGAAATCATGTTACACGTACAGTTATTAATTATTTTATTTGTGTATTTTCACAAAAAAAAAAGTTTTCACACAATATATACGAGTAAATTCCACCGGCGATCCCTGTTTTTATGTTTGCGACCTAAATTAGTCCCATTTTAACTTTATGCTTTACTTTAGTCCTACATTTAGGTTTCGCGTACTGATCTGGTCCTTTCTGTCCAAAATCGACGTTAACTTGGATGACGGGCATGAAATCTCTGTTTTGCCCCTGGCTTCGATGAGATGTCTGCTGATGTGTTAAAAAAGCATTCTCATCGTTGTTAAAACGCAGGCCTCCTTCTCCGACGCAGGCCTCCTTCTCCGTTTCTTTCGTAATTGAATTTGGGAATTAGGGTTTGGGGAATCGTTGTTGAATGTCGACGCAATCGGTGCAATCGGTGTCAGAGAACTCGTCCTCAGTAAGTTGGCGTCGACCGCGTTGCAAATGTGGTCTCCTCGCCCCTTTGAGGGTTGCGTTGACAGAGGCCAACACTGGACGACGATTTCATGGATGTGCGAACTATGAGGTTCGTCCCTTCTTCCCTATCTTCGTTTCGTCCTTGAGTCGACCGTCGTCGAATGAGTATTCGGTGTATTTGTTGATTTCAGAGAGGAAGAGGTTGCGGCTTCTTCAGGTGGTTTGATCCTCCAACACCCGCCCATTTGAAGGCATTGCTGTATGTGACGCTTCAAGAGAAGGAAGAGTACAAGCTAAAGTACGAGATGTGTGTAGATGAGAGAGGTGAGGTGCATAGGGGTTTGGGTTTAGGTTTAGGTGCAAGGTTTGGGCAGACGAAAATATGGATTGCCATAGCTGCTGCCTTTGTTTTGTATCTGAAGTTTGGCTGAGTGCATCATCTAGAGTTAGGCAGTATGTGAGGGAGGTTAGGGCACACAACAGTGTATTGCTGTATTCATCAGTCAGTTATAAACTGATGGTTTATTGAATGAAATCTGTTATCCACCTGTTGCAGTATATCTGATATTCATAAAACCTATCCCAGAGGTACCTATTACCTATTAAGCAACATCCAATATGTCATCAAGCAACATCCAATATGTTGCCCTAGCTAGCAACATCCAATATGTCTGATATTCAAATTGTGCAACATCCAATGTACCTATTAAGCAACATTCATACACTTTAGGATTCTTCTAGTTAATGGCACAGTTGCCTATTACATATTCAGCATATTAAGCTGCCTAATTCAAAAACCTAATCAAAAGTTCAAGGTGGTTGCATTGTGAGGTCTAGAGTGTGCTTGAAAAGACTCCAGAGCTTGGAAGTGATGAACCCCTGCCTCTTCCCCTGCCTCTCCCCCTGCTGTTGCCTTTGGTTTTTTCTCTTCTGTCAGCACCCCTGCCTGTACCAGTAGCTTCATTAAACCTATCTGCAACAAAGGCACTTGTTGGTGGACCTTGGGTCGGCAAAGGCACATCTGGTTTTTCCTGAGACCATCATTGGTATTTATATAAACATCAGTTAGACATCCACAGAAATTCAATACCCTTATCAGAGGCTATAAACAATGTAATTACCTTTTGTGAGGTCCTAACAACAAATTCATTGGTTGAATGGATTTCCTGACCAGCAGGTATTGGTTGAGAAAGATCCTAACAACAAATATAAAAGATGTTAGGCACCTCTATAGCATATATAAGTGATTAGGAATAAAGTGCTTACCAATTTTACTCTTTTTTTCTTAGGGGTTGCAGCTGTCTTCTTTGTGGATGGTCCTAAAGTTGTTGAAGGAGCTTGTTTGCATGTTTTTTTGTTGTGACCTACCTGTTTGCAGTTTGAACATGTGGTGCTAGCTCCGACAGGCCTTTTCTTTCTAGGCTTACTGACGTCCTCCCCAGCAGATGGTTTCCTCTTTGTTTTGGGCTTACCCCTTTTCACCACTTTCCATGTGGGGCTGCGACAGATGGGAAATTGGTCTCCTCCCACATCTCACTTCCATTAATTGGTCTAATTAGGTTCTCATAACTCTTCTTATGCTTCTCAACTGAGTAGGAATCGTCAACATAGTCCTCAATTACACAGTTGTTGTGGCCTAGTGCACTACATGCATGATGACAAGGGATCCCGTTAATTGCCATTTCCGACAATGCATGTCTTAGCCACTATGTCAACATCGATGTGTCAAGCTCGTTGAGACACGGAACTGTCACCTCCACCATCCATGGTAGTGCAATATCTGGCTGCACCAATCATGTCATTCAACTTCTTCATTATCTTAGGACATATCCTACCATTCCACTTTTCCTGGATTTCCCTTTTTTTGGCTATCCTCACCATCAGTTTACATCTGATAATCTCCAACATTGTCAATATGGGCTTGTCTCTCGCCTCCAAGATGAACTTGTTGAAACACTCACACATGTTGTTTAGCAGAATGTCACACTTTGGGAATTCTCTAAAGTGTGACCTAGTCCAATACTCTGGCCCAATGTCATTCAGATATATCCATGCATCAACATTCATTGCCTTGATTGTATCCATATGGCTCTTGAATCTTGCTGGATGTGTTGCCCTAGCTGCAGCCCAAATTAGGTCTCTATACCCATCTCCGGATACCTCTGTTTGAAGTTAGTGTATAGGTGCGACACGAACTGTGTTCGCTCGGGGCATTTCAGCATCAATTGCCCCTATTAGGCCCTGCACATGAAAATAAAACCCAATGTCACATTTTACTGTTGTACATAATAGTCAATACATCAGAATTAAATGGAACAAGAAATGTACCTTTTGCCTATCAGTCATGAATGTCCAATGTTGAGAATCTGTTATTTTCAACTCATCAGAAAGTATTCTGATGAACCATCTCCAAGAATCTTCACTCTCAGACTCCACAACAGCCATTGCTATAGGCCAGATACAGTCATTGGCATCAATACCAACAGCAGTGAGTAGTTGACCTCCAAACCTTCCCTTTAAGAAACAACCATCCAAACTGATGATGGGCCTGCACCCAGCTTGAAAACCATTTCTGCAAGGACCCAAACAGAGAAATAATCGGTTGAACACAAGATTATCAAGACTCAGGAACAGTTTAGAACCTTTATTACTCCTCTCTAACTCCTTCCCATAGTCAGCAAGTTTTTTGTATTGTCCTGCTTCATCTCCTCTTATCATCTCTAAAGCAAGCTTCCTGGCTCGAATCACCTTAGATCTATGGACAATCTGATTGTGATCACGCCTGAGGTGATCCACTAATGCTGAAGCAGGAATGTTAGGTTGAGATCTGATTGTATCCAAGTAAGATTCAGCTATCCACTTATATTTACAAGCTGATACTCGAGTGGATCTAGCACACATATGATCAACATTCAACTTCTTGATCTGCACCCTTGGTCCACCTTTAACCCTTCTAGCTACAATCTTGAAAGTGCACCCAGCTGCTTTGCATTCAGCTACAAATCTGACCTTATCATTCTTCTTTGTTTTCAAGTTAACTCTATTTTGTACAGAGTATACCCTAACAGCTTGCCTCAACACATCCATGGTTGTAAATCTTTGTCTAAGTTTGAACTTGGGTCGTGCCATATCAGAAATGGGGTTAAAAAAAGGTGCCCTATCATTGTTCCCACTAGAATCAGAATGGCAGCTCCTTAGCTCCTCATCACTCTCCTCATATTCAGACTGTGGGTCATTAAACAAGACCCCCAGAACCCTATTCCCAGACCCTGTTAAATCTTCAACTTGCTTGGGCTCTTCAGTTGGGCCTGCTACCTTCTTTTGAGGCCCATTTTCTTGGTCAGTAGAGCCTAACGGCTTCCAACCCTCTGGTGCCCTTACTTTAACATTGAATGCTTCATCATCACCTTCAATGTCATTGTCTGATTCATGAAATTCTGTATCACAACTTCCACTGTCAGATTCTTCTTCATTCTCATCAGATTCTTCATCCCCGGTTTGATCATCTTCAAATTCCTCATAATTTAGTTTTCTCTTACAAACAGGATCATCATTGATCTTCTCTAGTTCTCGCATCTTCTTACAGGCTTCTTTATCCTGACAATGACATACATCAACATCCTCATCCTCCTCCTCCATACCCTCCTCATTAGACTCTTGGTTATCTTCATCATCCTCAGCTTCAATGACTGTCATTCTACTCTCCTCTGCTTCCTTTCCATACCCAACATCAGAGTCAATCATCTTCAGACAATATCTAGCACATACTCTTCTACCAAAGCTAACTTGACCATCTTTACAGTCATCTGATGAGTCACACACAGGCTCTTCATCATCAGCAACATCATTCTCTAGGTCACACACAGCCTCTTCATCATCAGCCATACCATCTTCAAGGTTAATCAATTCATCACCACCACCACCACCTTCAGGATTATCCCCACTGACTTGTCCTACATGTCCCTCTTGCTTTCGAACGCAACTTTTACACAACAAAAGTCTGTCACCTACCTCCACCTTGTTTCTCAAATGCCACTCAAGACTGTGCTCTACATATAAATCCAAACCAGCACCTTCAATAGCTGCACCAAACATAGCCATCTCACTATTGCAATCACTTAAAGCTTCCAAATCCTCAATTTCCCCACCCCTTGAAATGTAGTATGTGCACTTAATATCCCTAGACGTGTACCCCAAATTTCTCAAACATGCATCTACTGAAAAATAAGTGAGAACATCCTTGTGATTTTTGTATACCCTCTCTTCCCCATCAACATAACGCAACCACGGCTCTGTAACAAACCTCCCACCATGATGCATGGTGAAGATGTACGTATCAGCCATCTGTGAGTACATGAGAAATATATAAGTATAAACTCAAAATTTTCCTCAGAACTATGAATTTCCAAGGAACAGAGTACGAAAAATAACGTGCAATGGTTGATAAAAGATGGTTGAAAACGAACCTTACTTCCAACCCCAAAGCACTACATCAATGGATGAACACCTCCGGTTGCGAGTTCGAGCTGCACCCACTACAACGTTTAACGAAAACCTATCTCGAAGTTCTTCTTCTCAGCAACTCGAAACCACACAACGAATCAGTCATCCTACACTCAACATTACTCCAATCCGCACGAATTTGGGTTCGAGAGAAGTAAGTCGATAGTTAGGGTTTCGAATTTCAGCTGTGACAAGACGCAGGGCTTCATTTCGCAACCTCCAGCTGATGTTTAACTCGCCCACTGCAATTCGAGTAACTTCAGAGGAGGGAAGGAGGATGGTGCACCCGTGTCTGCCATGCGGACTTAGTAATACACATCATCTGCCAAATCAAGTTGCCCATGGGCAAAATAGCCATTTCACATAGTGCCATCCAAGTTAACGTCGATTTTGGACGGAAAGGACCAGATCAGTACGCGAAACCTAAATGTAGGACTAAATTAAAGCATAAAGTTAAAATGGGACTAATTTAGGTCGCAAACATAAAAACAGGGATCGCCGGTGGAATTTACTCCAATATATACACATATATATACATTAAAAACAAAAATGTATTAGTACTTTTGCTAGATAAAGAGATTAAATCAATAATAAATTAAGCATAATTATGTGAAACCCATAATAATCTTTTAGTTGTTAACATTATGACCTCAATACTTCATTACCTGTCATTTTTCTCATTAATTTTTAACGGTCGACACAGAATAACCGGTTATATGTTTGCAACTTTTTTTTCTATAACTTCTAAAATAATATTTATCTCTCATAAATTTCATATCATTTATAAAAAAACAAACTTTTCTCTCTTGTTATTTTTTTCCTCAAATGAAAACAGAAGTTGGTCAATCAGCCAAACGTGCATGGAGTAATACTTTTACAGTTGGATTGGATTTAATTTCCGAACCTGTTACAAATAGTACTGTAATTAAAAGAGTATACAAATAAGTAAAATGAAAATCGCATAGTAGTGCAAGTTTAACTAAATATCAAGGTCTTGATTAAAAAGAGTATGTTTAATTATTCATGTCCCATTTGGCTGGACTTAAACCCACTGGTTTAAATCCAACTTAATTATTATATATATATATATATATATATATATATATATATATATATATATATATATATATATATATATATATATATATCAAGGTATTGATTAAAAAGAGTAATTTATTCTGTCCAGACTACTTGGCCTAGTTGTCATACTCCTGAGGACACTTGTTAAGGTCTCGAATTCGAATCTCCAGTATTTCCAACTCTCTATTTTTGTATCAAAAAAAAGTAATTTACCCTACAAGTCTATATATGTTCAAAAACAATTACTAAATTTCGAATAGTTAGATAATTATGACAAAGACAAGTAAAATTTGGAAGGTGAAGTGTATGACTCTTAAATCCAATCAAATTAGGCATTAATAAAAGGACGTTTATCTCGATAGGTTATTACAGCTGACAAATGTTGCTAGTTTCCTTGACCCGGTTCAGGATTCAAGTTATTATTATTATTATTATTATTATTATTATTATTTGTTGCCCAAAGCACGCAGCCAAGAGGGGTGAATTAAATGATCTCAAAAACTTTTTCTCTTAACAAAAATGTTCAGTCAGAAAATACTCATAGAGACAGTTTGCACAGGTAAGTAAAAGCTACTCATAGAGATTTGGTCAACTATGTTCTCTTCTTAAATTCATCACTTGAGAGTTCTTTCTATTATATTACAAAATGCTTACACCATATCTTACAAATAAAGTCTTTTCCTAAAAAGCTAATCATAGTTTTCTACAAGGCCAAAAAACCTAATCATAGCTAATCATAGTCTTTTCCTAACACCACCTTTAATTTTACTAAGGTTCATCAAAAAACCTAACAAAACTTTTAATTGTCATGAGACTCATTAAAAAACCTAACAAACCATTTTTTGAAAAACTTTAAACCTATTGAGTTTTTTTATTGGTACACTCGAAAAACCTTTCCAAAACACCTTTTTTACTCTCAAAAAATACTTTTAAAAAACTATTAAAAAAATACTTTTGAGAAAGCTCAAACTTTGTAAAAAAATGTGACTGAGAAAATCAGCACCGAAGCACTTGAGCTTCGCTTGAATGCATTGAGAATGATTGATGAGGAGTAAAGGAGAAGTACTGTACTTCAAGCTTTGGTTCCTTCACGTATTTAAGGAAGAGCGTCTTTTCCCGTTAGAGAATATCCTGAAATAGCTCTTACCCGTTCCAAAAAATCTGGTAATTAAAATAGACGTTAGAGACATAACAGAGGAGGTATGAGTGTGTATGCCCGGGCATACATATACCCAACCTTATTCCATCCATTGTCTGTTAAATAACCAACCAAAATTAAAAATTACTTTAAACATAAAATCGAGAAGTCTGAAATGGGAAGTCTGGTATTGCATTTAATGCAAATTGCACCAAATCAGTAATTTTCTATACAAGAATCCCGTTTGATATTACATCTTGTTTGAAACTCCTTCCTCCTTCCTCTTTTTTTCTTTCACCAAATCAGTAATTTCTGTACAAGGAGTTTCCTTTTTGATGAACCCAGATTTTTCGACACCTCAAACCCTAAACCGAAGTCTGATTTCGGTTACTCCCTCTTCCCTCTTTTTCGACTTGCTAACGAAACGGAACCGGCGGCGAATCCCAACCAGAATTCCGACAGCCCACGTGTTTCCTACGGCGGCAACCGGCGGCAAAACAGGTTCAAAATCAAGAACCATGCATCGAATTCCTTCACTCTTCCTGTTTCTTTTTATTTTTAACATCACCACCGTTTTTTTTGCTCTGAGGAACGAAGCCACCGGCAGTTGCTCCAGTTGAAGCCTCAGAAAATCCACCCCGACGGTGTTACTTGGAGTCGCCGGCGGTCGAAACTCTGCGAAGCCCACTAAACAAATAGTGCAAAGGTTCCATCGTCAAAAGGTAAAGGAAAATCGTAAAAAAATTTGGACCCAAATTTGGTTATAAATCACGGTGGGGACTCTGGTTTATTTCGAACTGTAGGTGGAAGGGGTTTAAGGCGACAAGCCTTATTTGGGAATGGGGGAAGCATGTTTTAGACTTACACTGCAGTAGTTTTAGACTTACACTCAGTGTTTGGACCTTAGTTGTTCTCAATGAGTGCCTACAAATCATTTCTGGACAAATGCTTGTAATTTGGTACATTGATCTGATATAGGTACAGTGGAGGGTCATTTCATACGTTTTTTGAGTCATCTGTTAATCGGACGATCATATGGGTGTTAGCATTTTAATCGAACGGTAATAAGGGTACTAGGAGCAGGTGTAAACATGTCTAAAATGATCCATGTTTTCCTTACACTGCAACTATTGTGGACCTACACTATTGGTTTCAGACTGATTGTTGCTTATGACTATTCAAGACAAGATGAAACAACTAGTTGATTTAAAATGAATAAAATGAGTGTCCATAAATCATTTCAGACATATGCTTGTAATTTGATTTTAATTGAATGGCTGATATAGATACAGTGGAGGACCATAACAGGCTAGTTTCGGACCTCTTACATGTGAATTAGACATATTACGAATTACCCATCATTTAAATGACAAATGTCTAAAAGGTTAATCTGGAATTCTTGCAAGGTTGAAGGACAGAATGGAAGATTTCAATATCTGTAAAGGTATGGAAAAAGGGGTTAACAACAGCATTGTGTATGAATAAATTATTACTGCAGTCCTTTGTTGATTGTTTATGCAGCTTTTGATCTAGGTTTGGACGAGATGAGTATCGATGATATGGAAGAACATGTCAATAGAGAAGAAATATCTATGCACGAGAGCAGGAAACCAGAGGACCATAACTATACACCAAGGAAGAGGGTGACACGTTCACAAGTTCAATGGTATCTTAGATTTTAAAAATAAGAAACAACACTCATGTTACAGTATCTCCATTAATGACATATAACAGTCCATGCAAGCCTGTAAGATCTAAACCGACAGATCAAAGTGTTGTGGACTTGGATGCTGATTCAGATGATAATGTGTAAGTTTTGGAAATCTAATTTATTCTTCTACTTGGCAATGATTGGACATGTATACAAGTTCAATAACATTTGTGGCTCTCGTTGATCTTTGTACTTGGAAGCACTTTGGCCGAAATGTTGCACGACATTAAGAGAGCGCGCCGAGATGATAAAGGGAAGGACATACTAGTGGATGATGTCCAAGCTACTGGAAAACGGTGAGTGCACAGAACTTATTGAATCTAGTTGTGGATGAATGACTGAAAAGAATGCCTAGGGTCTGAAAAAAGTTTGTTAGAACAAGAGTCTACATTATGCAACACTAGAACCAATAACCGAGTGTCCAAAGCTATGCAATATCTCATTAAGAAAATTAAAGCCTGTGAATACTGATTCTGTCTGAAACCATGCGAATACTGATTTCCTCAGCACTGGCTGATGTCTGAAACAGGAAAATGAGTACAAAACCTGAGGCAACTGTGGTGGAGGACACCGAACAAGATGTCGAAAGTGGTGAAGAAGAAGAATTTCAGGAAATTGCTAATAAAGACACACGGTATGAAACCCTGACACTTACTAAAAATTCCAAACATTATCTCACTACCTCTACACATATTTCAGATAATAAGTTTTTTTGTGCAGGTGGTGTTGTCGTTGTTCACCTTGCAAAGCAGGGTACCTAATAGATGCAATAATGAAGTGCGGCCCACAACAACAAGCTGTTGAAGAGATGGGGTTGACGAAATTGTTGACACTAAAATGCAAGGGTCTTGACAGGGAACTAGTTTCATGGTTGGTTGACAGATTGAACCCAGACACCATGACATTGAATATAGGCCATTGCAACATACAGATCACCTTTGAGGATGAAAGCTCAGAAATACTTTACGACAAACAACCAACCAAAATAAAATTCAACAGTACCAAAAAGAACAATCAATACCAGCAGAAAATGAATCGCGAGATAGACAAAATGCCCACCGGCTCCTGATACCCCAAAGACGCTTCAACCAATTATTATCACCACAATTATATGTTCCACACATTGTAGACCATGCCAAGTTTAGCTCCTCTTCTGTAATACAATCATATAGCCACCTCATGAAAGATTCTCGAAACCCGTCTTGATGATACAATGACTTCAACTTAGTTGGTCCTTTCTCTGCAATGTGCCAAAGGCATAACCGATGCTTGGCTTGAACCATAACACGATCAAACGCAGCTATAAAACCTTGCTCTTCATCTGAAAAAATGGTCTGAGGTTCAACATGATCCATGCTCTCTAAAAAGGTCCTTAATAACCACTCATATGCCTTTGTCGTTAATTCGATCAGAAACGTCATTCCGAAACATATATTTTGACGGTGATGATTTGCCCCGATAATTGGCACGTGAAACATGTTATACCTGTTTGTCCTGTACGTCGCATCCAGACTAACGAAATCTCCAAAAATCTGATAATCAATTTTCATTTATCCGTCCCTCCAAAAGAAATTGGTTAATCCACCATCATGATTTGTCTCATATTTGTAAAAGAAGTCTAGATCTCGTCTACTGCATTCCAAAAACTCATTAAGTAGCTCATTCGCATCACCTTTTGCTGCGACATCTGCTCTCTTTTTGCCAACCATATTGTAAAACAATTTCCTCCTCAAACTCGACGAATGCTGACCACCGGACTCATTATTAAAGAATCTATACGTGTCAATAATACGGATGCCACTCTCAACCATTGCTAGTATAGTCCCTGACATAGAAACAGTAAATCACTAGTAAATTCCATAAATATCACATCAACATTAAAAGTACAAATGTAATATACCACATTGCTCAGCTGTCATATCATTACACCCATTCAAAAGATGGCGCATGTGCACAGGTAGAAATGGATGGTTATGTCCTCGAACGTGTAAAACACATTCCCACCTTGCATCCTCCACTCTCTTGAACCGAATCTTGGTAGTACATCCACATCTGATAAATTTAAAGACCGCATAAACATATTGTTACGAAAACAACTAAAAACAATATAACTAACATAAGAACAAGAAAGCATAAGAACTAAATTACCTGAAAGTCCGTCTATGATATGCAATGTTCTCCTGATTGCTCGCCTTCTTTGAACCCTCTCGGTGACAAGCAAATTCCATGGTAGATAGAATTTTTTTGGAATTTCTCCGCGTCCTAATAGTGCGGAACTTAAACCCGTTCTCCACCGCATAGCGCCTAAAAAATGTATTTGCCGCATCAAATGACTCAAACTTACACCCTTCAAACAAGTTTCCTCAACTCCATCATCCCCTTGAACCAAGCTATAATCTATATCGGCATCTGGTACCATTGCAATGAGCAAACATCAAATAATCAAATACATTAGAACATGAAAACGTTTCTACTGTCACACACGTTTGAAGTTCACAAAAAAACCTATCAAATTACCAAGTCCATCATTGTCTCCTTCATCATCATATGGCCCATTGTCATAACCATTACTAAACTCTCGCTGGTACTCTACAACATATTAAACAACAAATAAAACAATGAAAACAAATAATGACAACAAATACCACAAACGTTTCTGACCTATACAAATTATGAGCCATGTTTCAGACATACCATGACTACCATCAGACACATCAACGTTTGTGTATCTATCATTTCTGTCCGCACCCCGTTCATCGTCCCCATCATTCTGTCCATCTCCAACACTACCACCATGTCCAACGACTGAAATACCTTCACGCACATTGAGATTTGGCACACCTATGTTCGATGAAGGTGTAACATCATACCCATTACTAAACTCTCGCTGGTACTCTACAACATATTAAACAACAAATAAAACAATGAAAACAAATAATGACAACAAATACCACAAACGTTTCTGACCTATAAAAAATATGAGCCACGTTTCAGATATACCATGACTACCATCAGACACATCAACGTTTGTGTATCTCTCATTTCTGTCCGCACCCCGTTCATCGTCCCCATCATTTTGTCCATCTCCAACACTACCACCATGTCCAACGACTGAAATACCTTCACACACATTGAGATTTGGCACGCCTATGTTCGATGAAGGTGTAACATCCACTTGGGTGAGTTGTGACTCTATGACAACATCTTCCCCATCAAAGCGATCATTTAGATCAAAATCACAAATATTTTGAGATGCTTCTAAATTTAAATCAAACATGGTAGCATGCAAAAAGAAAAGAAAAAAGAACGAAGTGGCAAACATACCAACTAAACATTTACAAATGAAACCAATACTTATTAACGTCTGAAACACCACGACCATTAAGTCTGAAATCTAAAAGATTTCTACCGAAGCCACATAAGGGAAGAGTGAAAACTGTAATTGGCAGTATATCAGCATTAAATATCCACATACCAAATCAAAAAACTCAGGAATCCGGACCAACCTAATTAAAGAAAGAAAACGTATCCATTAATTTTAAAACACACAACATATCAAACGGGAAAACGCATATGATATATTAGTCCGAAATGGGAAGTCTGAAATGGGAAAACTACTAACGGAATATTCCACACTTAACCCTAAGTGTTAGTGGGCATATGTATGCCCAGGCATAAATAAGATTTTTCCCATAACAAAGGATATCAAGTTTTATCAAACTAGAGTTTGAAAGTAATAAAAACTCTTGCATTTTTAATTTAAACATAATCGGTGGGCTTTTTAATGAAGCAAGAATGCTAGGCTTTTTTGAGGGGGGAACCGAAATTTAATTAAAAGAAACAGAGCCAAAAGCGTTCAGATAAATGGAAAGAAAAACCCCACGCAGGAGGTGGACAAGAATGACCAAAAAAGAGATAAAACTAAAGTGCAAGGACGAATAAAAGCAAAGAACTAAAACACGAGTCCATTTATTTACCACATATGTGGAAAAACACATACCTAAATATACTACTAATTAACTAACTCAACTAACTATTTTATTAAACTGAAAGACTAAATCACCCTTTGTATGAGAATACCATCAATGATTTGCCGACCTTGAATAAAGCCTGTTTCGACTTTACTGATAATTTGAGGTCTGGTTGTCTCAATTTGAGGTATGTCTTGGCTATGAGTGAAATTTAATTGCTTTTGTTAACTTTTATAGTACGTAAGTTTGTTTCTTTTGAATGGAGGTCTCAATTAGCTCTAGTTTGATTAATAAATATTAGAACCAATTATGTACCTTGAGATTGAATCTGGTGAAGTCACATGTATGTATCGGTTGTTTTAGTATTGGTCTCCACTTGTTCTTCTTAACTTGTTTTGGTCGAGTAGTTGTTAATTAAAATACTAACCCTGTGTTAAGTGATTAGTCCTCCTCCTTGGTTGAGGTCTGGTAAGTTGCACCTCCATTTCAGGGTAAGCATGAGTATGCGATTGCCTTTGGTTACTTTTGAGTTTTCTCTTCCAACTTGATGTTTTTGTTATAAATCATATGACTGATTATCTTGATGCTTATTCTTGTCTGCTGCTGCATTTAGGATCCAAGCATGATAGGTTCTATGAAGTATGCTTCCTTTGATGTTAATGCATGACTGCTTGTTCTTTCTTTATTGCTTGACTGTTGAGTTTTCTCTGTTGCATGCTGGTGGTAGTCCCAACTACCACCCCCAAGTACCCTTTTATAGCTTTCTGCTTTTACTTTCTTATTTCCATTCTTTCTTCTCGAGCAAGATACTAACCACTCTTATTGAGAACTACGTGATTCCTCTAATCCCTCTCTACTAGTATCACTGATACTGAAAGGGTACGTAGGGAATCTCTGGACCCGCTTGTTCCAGAACCTCCACCAGTGCTCAAGGAACATGAACTTGGACTGCAAGCAACCTTTGATAGAATGACTTAAAGTTTAGGAAACTCTAATTGTACTTTTATTCTTTCTTTCTTCAAACTTTGTACATATTTAAAAAAGACCCGAACTTAATGTCAATGTACCGGTTATGCATATACAACTATCATAAAAGTCAATATACCGATTGTACTTTTACAAACTGTCTGGACTGGACAATTCATGAATATTCAATAAAATATTATATTTCACAACATTATTTCTAAACTTGAAAATAATGTTATTCATATAACATTCTACATAATATCCACAGACAAGAACTATGGCTCAACTCTAGATAATCAAATTTCTACATTTTTTAACAAGCATTTAAATAACTACACTTCCTAAAAATGAAAATCATTTATATATACATTTATAACAACAAAACTGAAAATAAACAATAAAATACATACCTGGCTCAGTATATTTTTCTTTGTATCTTTAGATACGCCAGAGATCCACCGGAGAAACTCGAGGTGCCAAAAACTGAATCACATAATAGGTGACCGAATCTCCAAAACTAAAGAGAAATAGCTTGATTCAACATACAAATTAACTGAGTATTTCAGAAATAGATATGAATAAGCAACAATGGAGGAAAATGAAGTCGAGAATAAAATGAAGGGAAGAAGGAAGGGGTTGAACTGTTATATCATCGAGTGGTAAGGGGTCACCAGCTACCAAATCCGCTACCATTGGCCCGATGACCAATGTGACAGCTTTTGTCAGTTTGGTAGCGGGCACGATAGCGGGCTTGACGTTACCATTTTGGTAGCGGGCAACCCGTCTCTATGGGTCAGAAACCTTTTTGGGACCATGGTAGCGGGCTCCTAGTTACCAGGCTCGCTATCGAGGTCCCAATAGCTACGTAGTAAGGTTAGTAGCACAAACCGTCTAACCTTCCTGCTGGCCAAACAGCCGCAAAGCCTCCTCGGAACATGGCCCACAAGCAAACAATTAATGGAGAAGGGGTGGCAATCACCACACCAGACTGCCCTCTTCCTGAAAAAACCAATCGGAGAAGGAGCCACTCTCTCCAGACGAGAAGAACGAAGCCCTGAGATGCCTGAGGCCAATGGTTGTCTACGTCGGCGTCAAACGGGGACGGCAACGCGAACCGCACACACCAGGAAATGAGAGCGATGCCAAGAGCTAGGACGCACCATGGAAGAAGAGATGAGAACACTTGCGGCGTCACCAAACTGCTAGGGTTGGAGCGCCGCATCGAAAAACTTTATGAATGCCAGACTTTTAATTCACGTAAGAAGCCAAAACCAATTTAGCAAGATTGAATTAAAAAGATAATATTAAACACAGTCCACAAACTTTTCTAAACTTTTAGAAATCGATCTAGTACTTTTGTAATCATCAAAATATCTCTATTCTTGGAAAGGAATTAATCCAACAATCTCCCTCTTTTTAGTGATGATAAAACTACCTTTTGATAACTTGTTAAAGAATAGAATTTTGCAAAGTGAATGTACGATTTTGAAAAATATTTTCAAGAGTCCCCCTTAATAAAAAGTCTGAAGTGTTTTCATTGTAAAAGCTTTTGGTCACATAGGCACCATTACATGGACTAGGCCGATGTTTAAACTTTGAAAAGCTATTAACGTGTAAAGAGACATCCAGAAATCAACGCGTATCAATCAATCAACTTTATTGAATAAGTAAGAGTAATAATCAAAATTAGAATATCCACCAATTTAAATAACATGTACAATATGTTAGAATCTAGATTCTATTTACGAAAACGTAATAAATCAAAGTATCTTAGTCACTTCTCATGAGCTGATCCAGAAGTCCATTGATTAGAAAATTTCTGATAAATCATTGATTCATCTGGCGTTTAAATATATGGTTCATTTACAAGTTTACTAGATTGAAATTTGATAACGTTCAAAAATTCATAGATCCCATCCAGAGCAATGGAATATAAGCAACACCCAGAGCAATGAAATATAAATCAGAGGCCTTGATAAAGAGAGTTTTTATTGCTAACATTTGTCTACTTGTTCGAATAAGTCACCAACCTTGGGATTGGACCATTTGTGGTATCATACCACATGTAAAGAGAGTATTAATTTCTAACCTTTATAATTTAACTTGGTCTTGGTCTAGACCACGTACGCAAATTACTGAGAATTAATTAATATAGGGTATTTAGGGGATTAATCGGCTAATCTTTCCAATTGATCTAATTACATGTTTTCCACATGTTGTGTTGGAGATCCATAAAAGAGAGAGGCAAAAGAACCGGTTCGATCACTGTTGTTGTGGATCACCAAATAAATACTCCAAGCTGTCACCATCCTAATTACAAACCCATCTATTTTTGCGTGTTAATCTTTGATAAATATATATCTTCATTAAACACATTCTCAATATCTAAACAAAAAATTCCTTGTTGACACCAACCATAAACTTTTGTACTCCATATCTTGGCACAAGACAGTTTAGAAGCTAACTAATAAGCTCATCAAAACTTCTTCAGTCTGTTCTTCAACAATTTTTCATTAAAATTTCATTCATAATCCATCAAACCAATCATTTTTCATTTTTTATTTTTTTTGCAATTTTTCAATTCATAAACATCGCATTAATTTCAAATTTCTAAATTTGAGAAGGAAAAAGAGAAAACAGAAAGACAAAAGACAGGAGTGGTTACAGTACTAATGACAAGAGTACTGGTGATCATCTCCGTCATCATCATGATGATCTGCAACTCTGTCTCCGGATCATGGTGGCCAAGCAACTTCATCAGGAAGCACTGCCGGAAAACCCAGAACCCAGATTTCTGCTTCCACACGCTCTCCTTCGACGCGACCCGGATCAAGCACAGCCAGAGGCGGCTCGTGGAGTCGGCCCTATCGCTGAGCCTGAACCGGACACGGTCGGCCAGGGCATTTCTGTCAATCATGGCGAAGTTCAGGGGGTTGACAAGGGAGGAGTACACGGCGGTCGGAGACTGCATCGAGCTGATGGGAGATGCGGTGGATGAGCTGAGGGAGTCGCTGCTGCTGATCAAGCGGCCTGGGAAAGACCGTGAGTTCGAGTCGCGGATGGCGGAGCTGAACTCCGATGTGAGCGCGGCGTTGACGGACGGCGACACGTGTGTGGATGGGTTCATGGGCTCGGGCCTGGATGGTAAAATTGAGGACGCGGTTAAGGCCCGTATGGCTTATTTGGGCCACTTCACTTCAAATGCCTTGGATTTAGCAACCGAGTTTGCCTCCAAAGACGAATAAATAGCCTGCAACAATTATTTGCTTCCATATTCTCTTATTAATATCGTGTCATGTCATGTGGTCATTTTCTTGAGACCATAGCAAATTGCTTTGACAATTCAATCTTTAAGCTTGTCTGGGTACTCTAC
This sequence comes from Stellera chamaejasme, assembly GCA_024586325.1. Taxonomy (NCBI): domain Eukaryota; kingdom Viridiplantae; phylum Streptophyta; class Magnoliopsida; order Malvales; family Thymelaeaceae; genus Stellera; species Stellera chamaejasme. The sequence continues at coordinate 7,153,703 of CM044985.1, read as the reverse complement.
AATAATGATCATGTGACAAAAATGGAATTGCTTTGCTCCGAAAAATTGTTTGTTACTTTCAATTGTTTTCGTTTCTGTTGGACCCTCAAGGTTTCATGATTATCATAGTTTAACCCTCAGCATCGATGATTATCATAGTTTCCACTACTGCAGCGCATCTTGGGCAGGTGATAATCCATGAATCTAGGTTTAACCATAGATGAGAATATCTGGAGTTTTAATGAATTTAAGTTTTGGATAAATTTTCGGTTGAACCTCAATTTCTTTATTTCATAAAACAGATACGATTTGGAAGGAGCGGTGAAAATAGTAGTGGGATTCATAGCGACCCTCACCGCTACTATTACAGCGGATTTAGTAGTAGCAGTAGTAGGGCCAACAACCCATGACATAGTGTAATACTTTATTCACATTAACGTAAACACTACTTCCTCTGTCCATATTTATTAATCCTTAAATTTGAATTTCAAACTTTTATTTGATTCAAATTTTTATTAGAAAGAATTTGCTTAAAAAATTTGAAAAAACTATTTCTAGAAATTAGACACATGGATGGTTTATTTTATGTATATAAATTACTTAACTTTATATATCAAAATGTTAAATAAAAAAATCTAGATTAAATTCTGAAAATGAAACATAAATATTAAAAATATACGAAGTAAGTTTTAAATAACAATAGAAAAGTTAACGAAATTACGTTTTTTTGATAAAAATGTACTAAGTATTTTAGGATTTAAATGAGACAGAGTGAAAAAACAAAGTACCTGAATATGTAGAACGACCATTTAATTTAACGGACCAATCATTCACTACGTACTTAATGGGAGGGGTAGCGGCTCCGCCGCACCCGCCTCCATGGCATGGCAGCGGGAATGATCGTACCTAAACCCGCTCCCAAATTGGGCTCTCCCTTCTCGAAAAATCACTTCCAAGCCGCTACCAATTAATTTTATATAATAAAAAACTGTAAATTTATCTGAAATTCATATACTCCTCCAACCCATAATAATTCATTCGTTTGACTTTTATGTTCTGTGTAGCGGTATTTGACTCAAGTTTTCTAAAATAAATAGTGAAGAAAAATTCAAAAAATATATATTTGGAAAGGATATGTTGCAAATTATGATACACATACAAATTATTCAACTTTATATGTTAAAACATTCATGAAAATAAATAATAGAATAAATACCTTAAAAATAACAAAACAAATGAATCAATTATTTTGGGACAAAGGGAGTATCATTCATCAACCCAAATTCAAACCCATAATTGATGAACAACAAACCCATAATATGAAACACTCTCGAGCTCTTGTTTTTTTTAGCTTAAACATCAAAATTTTATTATCAAGAAAAGAAATAGACAATACATATTGAAATATGTGGGCCCAAGAACTTGGAAATCGTTACAAACGCAGACACCGTTAATACTAGTACCCCTCCTCAACACAACCTCATCGAGGCTCGAACGGGTAATTAAATGGGAAAGCCCTATCAGAGTCCTCAATCCTCATTACTGTGCAAACCCACTCACACAATACATCGAGGGCTTTTTTCCCCTCATTGTCGGCTCAAATAGTAGGCTTCACAAAGGAATCGACCCTCTTGTTGTCCACAAAATAAGTTAGGAAATTCCAACTGTCTTCTTTCAAAATAAGAAAAAAGCAAGGTTTCTAGGTGTCCCATGAGCTGGTGGTATCTGCAAAAGGCCAATCTTCACCATGCGATTGCCAACCTCCACCTCCTCAGGCGTCAACTAATAAAAGGGATGCCCAGTAGGCCTCTTCAAGCTGTAAAACTGCAGAAACACCTCGGGCAACACTACCTTTGCTAGATGGCATGCCACGATGAATGCGTTTATCGTAGTGAAAACATTGAAGGCCAATTGCCCAAGATAAACACCCCACCCTCACACAGGCGCTGCAGCAACAACGTGCAAAGGGGAAGTCTCAAACCCGCCTTTAGTTGGCTTCGTAGACCACCATTGTTTGCTCCCTCATGGTCGCATGGCTAATTTCCATCTCGGCCTTCCTCACCACCTATGCTTGTGTTAATTCGCAAAGGGCCTTGGAATATACATAATAATTCTTGCAAATCTCCGTCAACTTCTTCCCTGAAAGTGATGACTGGGGTCACAACTCACCAATAGCAGGCCCTACGCCGGGATTGCTTGGGTTCTTGGGAGCCATCTATAAAATCGACAAGGAAATACAATTTCAAAAACCTAAACCCAAGAACCCAAGCACGGCAGACTACGAAAGCAGAAAATCAATTTAAAATAACAAGCCCAGGCCATATAAAAGGAAACTACCTTATCAAAGAGATTCGCGACAAACGTTTATAGAAACACGAGCAACCAAGTCAACACAAAGATTGTCGGATGCAAAGGAGAACTACTCGCTGGAAAAGATAAATCGGGGCAGTTTACAAATGCTCAGGTGAAAATGATTTCACCCCACACGTGGGTTCGGGGTTTTATATGTCAAATATTAACCGTCACACTCCCTAACAAAGTGAAATGATAAAAAGGAGCACCCCCGGCGCCACGTAGCCACAACATGTCAGTTACAACTTTTTTAAACCGCCTCACCAATCCAAATGGGTTTTGCTCCAATGGGCCTAAAGTCACACACAAAATAGCCCAATAACAATCGAAACACAGAGGCCCAACCCATGCTTCGCTATGTGATGAAAACACATTTAATATATTCTTTACCCCACTATTTGTGCTTAATTATGATTTTAAATATTGGTTTTTATACATTTTATGTGCAAAAATAATGCAGGTAATCAAAGTGGCAAGTTTGGTGCTAAAGGGATTAAAATTGGGCAAGTTGAGAAGTTTTTGGGCTAAAGTGAAAGAAGGAGAAAGGTTATAGGACAAGCTGTAAAGGAAACATGAAGGTGGGGTCGTTTTGGGAAAAATTAAAAAGATGAAGGGGGAGATAGAGGTTCAGCCCAAGAAGAGGGCTGAAACCTTCTCTCTCACACAGACGTGAGTTTCAAATCAGGAGGCAGACCAGAATCGCCTTCAGCCAAGGGCTGGCTCCAGCCCAGCTTTGCCAATCCACCACCGGTTTCACTAGCCACTACCGACGCTGCTCACTGGCCTCCGAACGCCGCCGACCCCTAGTCCAGCTGCTGCAGCGCCAACACCATCGGCAGCAACTGGGTTTTGCAAGAAACTTCAGTTGCTGCCCAACTCGCCTCCTCTCTGCTTTCTCTCTACCAAAAGCAACCCCGGAGCTCCACCACCACGCTTCAAACCACCGGAGAACAGCCCCACGCTCCGATGCATCTTCTCCGGCCATTTTCTGGCTAATTTTGCTCGTCAACACCATCTGTTGTTTTTAAACTTTAATTTCTGATTTTGCTTGTTTAATTTAGTTTCTCTCTACTTTAATTTCCATAATTATTGTTGGGTTGTGAAGAATTGTTTGAATTCTTGGTTGGGTCAGTGTAGAGCAACCCAGACCGCCTCGGGTTCGGGTCTTTCGCGGATTGAATGGCTCGGACTTGACGCATTGAGAAATTTATGATATTTGGTTGTTCAACTAGAAGTTTAATTCTGACATTTACATGATTTATCGGTATTGCATGCTTGTGTTTATTTGTTGTTCGACGAGTACTCGAGACAAATTCGTCGAACGTAGGTCACGGGTTGAGCACGAGTTTCCCGCTCCAATCGAGAGATTTAAAGGGGTTACTTAGGAGAAAACGGTTAGAGCATAATGGTCTTCACTTCAGTGCAAGACAAGAGATTGTTCTTGGTCGAGGTAAAAGAACAAGTTTCGTGACTTGAGAAAGCCGGAACTGTTGAACGAATCCTTTCCTCATTTATCTATAATTTCTCATCGTTGTTACTGATGTGTATCTGTTGTTAGGAGCTTGTTTCATGTTTACTTAAATTGTATGTCCGAGTTAGATATGACTTTTGCACATGCTCACATGGTGCTCGGGAACAAGTGTGAAAATGATCTTCCCGAGTTTTGGCCAAAAGCAAATTCGAGTGGTTTGTCAAATCACTTAAGAATTTATGGTGTGTACTTAAAGCCCTCTCGTTGATGCGAGACGAGAGATCGATCTAGGCCATCGTGTAGGTAACCGACTCGAGAGATGTCGGTAATTTTGAATCCATTTCCTCTAGCAACAAATATAAATCATGCTTGTTTGATTTTCATGAAGCATTTGACCTGATAGTCGAGGTGGTTATCTTTTTATTTTTATGCATTAGATTAGTCTTGGTTGTTAGATTAGGGTAATCTAGCTCTTTAGCGTTCACACATATAGTCTTTGTAGATTCGACCCTTACTCATTAAGTGCTACACTCGACCCGTACACTTGTGGGTGTGTAAGGTTTTGTTTGTCTGGCACACGTCACAGCACTATGGCGGAGGGGACGCATACTGATATATATGAGCCCAGGAAGTTGGAAGTCGTTAAAAATGCAGACACCGTTAATATGAGTACCTCTCCTTGTTCACACGAGGAGGTCCCTGTATTAAACCGCACTAGCGGATCAATAACGCCTTCGCCAATTTAAAGGGGTCAACATCCCCAAATTGCGCTGGCCGCAGTGATCCAACACAGGAATCCCATGCAAGGAATCACCATCCCCCCATCATGGACATATTTATGGTACAATCCCAACAATCAAGGCCCTCCATAATGGACATCGGCACCACCCTATATATTGGGTGGTGCCGGCTTTGAAAAAGGTACTTACTACACACTCATCTCCTATGCTCTTCTCTACGCCTAAATGAACCTTGTGTCTCCCCTTTGCAGCCTCCAGGTTCCTTCTTCCTCTCTCTCTCTCTCCAGCACCCCAGGTCCCCGACTGTTGCTCTCTATTACCTCCTTACTGTCAAATTGGTAGACTGATATCACATATGCTTAGCATTAAAAGTTTTCTCATAGAAGAATCATCTCTTTGTTGCTTTAAACAAAATCCCAGAAATGAACAGCCCTAGAAAAATTACAAAAACCTAGATCTGGAAAAGTGAGAGAAGTTTTGATGTGATCATAGGATCCACAAGCAACAACAAAGTATCAAAGTTCGAACAGAAGGTTGAATGAAGCTCGGAGCACCCTTTTGGACAAGGAAAAGAGCATTGAAATATTGAAGGCGAGGCCTCCAGCGCAAAGGCGAAGCCGCCCCCAACGAAGCCTCCAGGCGAGGCCCCTATGCGAAGCCTCCAGGCGAAGGCAAGGCTCCCATGCGAAGCTTCCAGGCGAAGGTGAAGCCCTCAGGCGAAGTCGCCCTTGCGAAGCCTCCAGGTGAGGCCCCTATGCGAAGCCTCCAGGCGAAGGCGAAGCCCCCAGGCCAAGGCGCCCTTGCAAAGCTTCCAGACGAAGGTGAAGCCTCTAGGTGAAGCCACACTTGTGAAGCCTCTAGGCAAGGGCGAAGTCGTCCATGCGAAGCCTCCCGGCGAGGCCCAAGACCTCAGCCCAGGCGGATGCCCGAGTGCCATTTACACGTGAAGGCTCTTCTCTTCTCTATAAAAGGAACCTATGTTGTATTTTAGGGACAAAACACATGTAGAACATGTTTTACGCTTGAGAGGTTTATTTACTCAAGTGCTTGAGAGGCTTAGTCCCTCAAGCTTTGTTCTCACAACTTGCTATCTCCGCCATTCACCTTAGTGTTTATCATTGAGTTTAATACCTAGTTGACGCGAAACCGACAAGTGATCTAGATGCACCCATGTGCAACCTTGAGGATCCAAGAGCTCACATGCCAAAAGAAGAGGTCATTGGCTTTTATGACACTTCCACCTTTAATGGACTTATGACAAGGAGTCAAACCAAGAAGGCTAAGGAAGCTCTCAACCTGTTGATGCACAGTTTTGCAAAGTGTGAGGAGCAAAGTGAAGATATCCGCAAAGATGAAGGAAAAGTGCAAGCACTCCTCAATTTGGGCAAACTCAATTCTCAAATTGTGCAAACAATTTTCAACATTTCGGTTTGGGCTCAACTAAATGACAATTTGGCCCAAGTGCATCAAATACGAATGTCTCAACCTGTTGAGACACCAGCTGGCGCATTCAATGCACTTCAAAGGCTTCCAACTGTTCACTTCTCATCAAGGACGAACTTGAGCAGCCTTGAGGACTCAAGAGTCATCCAAAATTATCCAGAAACCATTGGTGAAGAAGGAGTTACAAGCCTTGAAGCCCCTCCATCAAGAGCACTTAAATAAGGATCATTTACTCATCATTTATTGGCCAAAACTCATCCCTCATCTTCCAACTCAAATTTCTATCATTTTATTTCAGTTTTTAGATATATTTTGGCTAGTTCTACCCCTTAGCTAGCCTAGAATAAATTTAGAAATAATTGTTTTGAATTCTCATATTTACATTTCCTTTTAATTTCCATCATTAAGAGTGGAGATGAATGGACTTGTAAATTGATTTGGATGCCTAGCTTCCTTGTCCTATAAAAGGAGGTCTAGGTTAGTTTGCAAGAAACAATTCAATCATCCAATATATTTCACCTTTTTTCTTGAAATTGAGAGTGATTCTCTTTTCAACCTATCTACATTTTCCACTCAATTCTTGTTAAGTTTTCTTTACAAGTCTACTAAGACCAATATTGCCTTCTCATTGGAAGAAGGAGGTGTTGGCCCCATCTACATTCCCCCCCTCAATTTTGGCAACGAAGTCTTTCTTTGTCTTGGACATTTTTCGGTATCAAGAAGGAGTCGCCAAAGGCATAACACCATCTTTGCCTGGGCAAGGATCCAGGAGGAGTTGGCGGCCATATCCGTTTGTTTTACAAGCTTCCGCATCGTTTTGCTTTGTGCATTTCGGATCTGTCAACCTGTTTACATTTCCGCTCCATCAATCATTCCTACCCCGTGTTGCTCCTTTGTTGGCTAGATCTGCTCCTCGTGTTCCAGGATACCCTCCCGGAATCACATCACTAGTATTGCTTTGTCTTTGAGCATTGAAGTGCTAGATCTTCCATCAATCATTCCTTCCCTGTTTGTGCGACTCCTTCGAGCTAGATCCGGCTAATGTGTGATCAACCGTGATCGTATCAAGTGGTATCAGAGCAATCTGGTGATCACATCAAGTTTTGTGGAGACCAACGCCAGAAATGAAGACTGCGGAGCGCAGCGGCAAGGTGAGGACGGCGGTGGTGGCGGTCGCTTCCCGGAAGCCACCTTCATTGTGGAAAAACGAATGATGAGTCTTTTATGGTGGCAACAATAAAAAAGAAAAAATATTAAACTTACCTTAATGATATCGGTGAGACTCGATGCCGAACAACCACGAAACTGTTGGAATTCGTGACGCACCAAGTTCTTTTGAGGTAGTGCATGAGCTCATGAAGCTAAGTGTAAGCTCAAAAGATGCTATAAGTAGCTTGCCTTAGCTCAATGTAGCTAGAAGTAGTTGTACTTAACTCATCTCAACTGGAGGAAAACTAGAAGTGGTTTCCCTCAGCTCATCTCCGGCTAGAAGTAGCTGGACACAGCTCCAGTCAGCTCATGATTAGCTCAATGAGCTCAACTTGAGCTCACACTAGCTGAATGCAGCTAGGCTCAGCTCAACTCTAGCCCAAGTTAGCTAGAAGTAGTTAACACTAGCTCAAGTTGACTAGAAGTAGTCAACTTCAGCTCATGGTAGCTAAAAGTATCAACCCTCAGCTCAAGACAACTAACCTCAGCTCATGTTGACTAGAAGAAGTCAACTTGAGCTCAAATAAGCTAGTCTTGATGGAGAAGTGATTTTCAGCTCAAGGTGAGCTGAAATGAGTTCTATGGAACTCAACTATGTGAATTGTGGTTATATGGAACATTTGTGATGTTCCATAATTGTTAACTACCTACTAGCATCCTTATACAAAATAAAGATATTTTGGTAAAAAGACATGGTTTTGGCGGTTGAGGTGTAAGGTGTATACACCCTAGTGCATGTGTGCACATCCCTTGGAAGTTACCAAGGCATAACCGGCCATAAGAGAGCCTCATTTGCCGAAATGGTGCCATTTGTAAGGCACTCTTTTAGATTTGAGGGGTGATTACCAAGTCTTAAGGCTTGTTTGTGAACAAAGGGGAAATAACTTACCCTTCGATCGAAAGTATATGTATTTTAGCCATGAGGGAGTTATTTAACCCCCTTATAACTACTCACATCATCTATAAATAGATTGAGAAGTTTCAGCCACAAAACACCTTTTGCAATCAGAAATTCTTCTCTTTTGTCTCTTCTTTTATTTGGCCGAAACTTGTGCAAATTCTTTAGAGCATTTCGGGTGAAACACTTGTGTTTCTTCAACACAAACTACTCCTTTGAATCACATGCAACCCGCCCTCATCAAACAACTTGAAGACTTGAAGATTCAAGAGGAATCCGCCACTAACTTGGAAGATTTGAAGCATACGTTTGGAGCAAGGATATAAGATACTTTCGCTGTTTTCAAGGGTGCAAGGTACGCTTCCTCCTCCTCCTCCTCTTTCTTCTTCATGAAAGTGGAGAGACATGATTATGGAAAACACATCATGCTATGAATCTCTAAATTGAAATGAATAATCCGCATGCATGAGAAATGAAATGAGATTATGAAAGATCCAAAATCTTTAGAAACGGTGGTGGTTAAAAAGTGGATGATGGAGGAGGACAGATGAAAGGATGAAGGTTTTTTTGGTGAATGAGGGTGTGAGGTCAGGGCAACAAAGGAAGCATCCGACAACTTTCCATCTTTCAATGGTAGCACAAGGGAAGCGGCCGGTAGCGCATTAGCCAGTACCATTTGCGCTGCCAAAAGTCAAACTGACTCCCAAGGGTGCGACTGGAGTAGCGGGAAATGAATTGCCTCGACTCCCCTTGATAGCAGCTTAGCCGCCCCCTTATGCGCTACCGTCATTCCTGCAGCCACGTACGTAGTGATTGAGTTTAATCTTAATGAATCTTTTACAGAATTAAATATTCTCCATTCAACCTTGATTTAATTCAAAATATTATTAATTTGTAAACTACAAATACTCATTCGTATATATATAAATTACAATTTATTAAATTTATATTTAGTGATATGTTTAATGGAGTACTATGTTAGTATATTTGGCGCACCAAGATCATTTGATATGACACTTAAGCTTATGATGCTAAGTGGGAGCTCGAATTAGCTATATGTAGCTAACTCCATTTCAAGTCACTCAAGTTAGCTAGAAGTAGCTAACACCAACTCATGTTAGCTCGTGAGAGCTCAAATGTGTGTGGTGTGATCATTTGGAACATCTTTGGGATGTTACATATTGATTCACAAGTTATTACTTCCATTTGCACCTTTTGGACAAAATAAAGGGTATTTTGGTAAAGGGCATCCTAGGTGCATGGTGTATGCACCTTACTACATGGGATACTTCCTAGGTGGTTACATATGAGTAGCTACACCTAGAAAGGCTGTTTTAGGCGAAGAGGTGCCTCGAAGGAGGCCCCCATTCGCCAAATTGGAAGTTAGAGGGAGGTTACCATGAACCTTCCCTCCTTTTGTGACCAAGAGGTGTTGGTTATCACCCGTGGCCGAAAGTACATGTATTTTCGGCCAAAGGGTGTCTAACCACCACTTGGCATCTCTCCTTGTCTATAAATAAAGGAGAGATACCACATTAAATCACACACTTGCAAATTCGAAACACTCCTTCTCCTCTCATTTCTTGGCGAAATTAGTAAGCATATTTCTTAGAGTTTTCGGGTGGATTAACATTGTGTTCATTTCAACACAATTTCGCCTCTTGGATGCATCATCAATTCGTCCTCATCGAGCAATTGCTGAAATTGAAGATCGCAGAAGACAGCGTACACTCTTCATCTTCAACATATCCCTTGGAGCGCAAGGTACGCCTTCGTCTCCTTCTCCTTCTTCGTCTTACTATGTATATATGGATCATCCAGTTAGAAAGAATGACAAAATAATGAATGAATTGGAGTATATAATAAAGCACTCTCTCTATATGTACAAATATATGTTGACGAGTCAATAAAGTCATAATCCAAGAGAGAAAGGCACGCCGGTTGCCGGCAGCCATGACCCGCCGGCGAGCAGACTATTAGCCGTAAAGCTCGACGCTTCCGACTGACCAATCCAATGGAACCCCTTCCAACGGACCCTCGATTTACCACTGGAACCAGCCCCAGAATTCTTGAACTCTCCATAATACAACGTATTAAGGGCAAAGTTAGAGTCACCCCACCGTGACCACCCTTCCGGGTTAACTAGCCCATCCATGTACGTCCCCATGATCACCGTCCGTGAGTACTGCTGCCACGGCCGGCCGAGGTACGTGCTGAAAGCCTTGACCACCGGCTGGAGGTCACTCGCCGGGAGAATCCTCGAGTTCTGGATCACGATGGCGGTGTTCTGGTAAGGGTCGCCGCGGCCTTGGGCGGTGATGATGTTGGACTGGCCTCGGAGCGGGCGGCGGACGTAGATGAAGCAGTTCTGGAGGACGGCGGCGGCGTTGCCGAAGATGAAGTCGATGGTGCCGTAGATGTAGCATTCGCGGTAGAATTGGCGCTGTGAGTGGACGAATAGGGTGTCCTGGTAGCCCTGGATGGCGCACCGGTAGAAGACGGAGAGGTCGGATGCTGACCGGAGGGCGACTGCTTGGCCTTTTGTTGGTCCGGCGGTGTTTCTGAATGTGATGTCTCGAGCTATGAAGCCTTGACCGTCTATGGCTGCAGGTGTTATTTAAGGACGAAAATTTTAGGGTAATTAGCTACCAATAAATAATTAATCCACATATAATGATATCAACAATTAATCAAATAATTTATCAGCTTATATTGTGAGATCAACATTTCCTACGTAATCTTAATTTATTTTCCAACAGTCACCTAATTATGAAAATTAAGAAAATCTTGAATTTAATTATCAGAATTCTGGATTACTTAAGTATTATAATCTCATGACAATTACCTATCAAAAACAAAACAAAACAAAAAAAATACTTCCTCCGTCTCTTAATTATTGCAACATATGAATGTGACACGGGGATTAAGTTAAGTAGAAATAAGTAGAATTTTGACAAAATTACCCTTTAGAGAGAAAAGAGTTGAGTGAGTGGTGTGAATGAAGTTAACGGTGTCAAATCATATAATAAAAAAAATAAAAGAATAGATAAGTGAGTGGTGAAATCAGATAATAAAGAAATAAGAAAAAGTTGAAAGGTTAAATTGGTAAATTTATTTGTAAAAGTTTACTAAAAAATGAAACGTTACAAATATTTAGGATCCCAAAAATAAAAGTGTTGCAATAAAATGGAGACGGAGGAAGTATATTTTTTTCCATTATCACTGTTTTTGACAATAAAACTATAGATCCATTACCATTCAATAATACTCCTCCGCCCGTCTCATAAAATTTGAAGGGTTTTGATTTTTAGTGTTGTGTTTGAACTTAACTTATTATTTTTTTTGAACGGCTAAGGAATCACTTTATTATTTTTTCTGAACTTAACTTATTATTAGTTAGAATACGAAAAAAATATTTAGAATCTACAAACTTTGATTTATGATCACTTGCATAAAAATTATTAATCTTTCTTTATTATCAAAATATTCATGAAAAAATAGATTTTATGCGAAATTGAAGTGGGTTAGATTTTCTTAAAAAGATTTGTAAAAAAGGGGAGACTCAATATTTTGTCCCCTTAATTAATTTGTTAATTTTTTAACAAAACAGTTAATGGTAATAAAATACACTGAGGGATATACATAAAAAGAAGACAAGAGATTTGGACTCATAAAAATGGTAATTAATGGCTCAAAAATTTATTGCCAAAAAAACCGATATAACATTGGTGGAAAAATGACGCAGTTCATAGAACATTAATTGAATAAGTTAGTGCACAGAATCATAAATATATATATCTTGATAGTAATTACCTGCTGTAGCAGTGGTGAAAGTGGTGAAGCCTCCTTTAACACTTCGGCTGGCGGTAATAATAGTATTTGGCATGCCATCGCCAACAAGCATAACGTTAACATTATTAGCAGCCACCGCGATATTCTCTCTGTAAACACCTTTCTTCACGTAAATGACAAACCTCCCAGTCCCACTCCGCCGCGCAGCCGCATCGATCGCCGCCTGCACCGTCCTGTAGTTTCCCGAACCGTCCTGCGCCACCACAAGATTCGCCCTCGACTTGGGCGACGACGCCGCAAGTAAACGCCGGTCTTGTTCCGACAGCCAATGCGTGGTAGCGTTACGTCCTCCCGTCCTCTTCCGGCGGCGCAGGAACAAGGAATTGATGGCGAGGCTATTGCTGACGAGTTGTGTCAAGTTGTTGGACAGAACTGGGGAGAAGTAATCGGATACGTTCAGGTCCATGGACCCGGACTCGCAGGTCTGGATGTTAGTCAGGGCGGAGCTCAGCCAGGTCTGGGCGTCTAAGTCGGAGAAACGCCCGGCGTTTCGAGGCGAGAAGGCGTGGAGGGTGCGGTTGAGCTGGCAGATTGTGTCGGCGTAGAGCTTGACACAATCCGACCAAGCATGTCTCATGCCTGAAACGGTTTCCAAGTCCGGAAGCTGACCGAACCGCTTGAGTTGAGCTCTGGCGGCGATGGCTCGGTCGGCAGCCACTTGGACCGTCATTTTCCGGAACTGATGAAGGTGATGGGGTGCAAAACGGCGGCGGTCTTGGCTCATGAAGTAGGTACAGGGCCTAGGGTGCGGTGTCTTGGAGCACCACCAGGCTATGTTGGAGCTGTGTCGATCAGATTTAGCCTTTGATGATGTGATGATGATTGCAGAGAAGCATGCAATCAAGAATAACAACATAGTCTTAATCTCCATTGTTATACTGATTGTTGATCATTTGATTAATTTTTTCTCCACTTTGTGTTTTATATAGACTATCATTGTAATATTACAAGCTAGCTGTTGTTGCTTGTTACAGTCACCTGAGGTTTTGATAAATAATTACTGAAACTGAACAGGTGGATTTTGAGGATATGGATTGGGTAGGACGAAATGGGCGCCGACGGCGGCCGTTAATAGATTTCGGATTACGTTATGAAAGATTAACGGGCTGAATACGTCCCGTCGGTCGTCGTCTCTGTCCGTGTGCAAGGAAGATGGGGACGACGAAACTAGGGAATATTCTTCCATGACCCAGGTTCCGACAAAGATTATAATCTCTGGTCAAATACTTTATTGCCCCCGTTAACTTTTTCCGACTCTTGTGACTCAACTCACATACTTTCATATATGAGGACCAAAATGAAAATAAATGAAGGGTTAAGAGGTTCAAAAACTAATTCAAAACACAAATTATGGGAAACTAATTACAAATTCTAAATCTCCCCCAATATTTCAAAAACCTATACTCTCTTCATCCCAAATGTATTCTCATTACATTAGACACAATTAAAAGTTTATGGGATGGGGGAGTATATTGTCATCTCAAATTTCTTCTAGTAATAATTTGAGTTAAACACAATTAAAAGTGAAATTGATCAAGTTTTATGTTGATAGTGACAATTACGGTACTACTATTATTAATTATCGTGCTAAATATTTATTTTTCCACCAACCCTTAACTAACTAAAGAATCGCAGACACTATAAAAAAAAAACAACTAAAGAATCGCACACACTCATGTTTAAGTGTTACTTATTTTCGATAATTTTGTTTTTGTCCAGATCCAATTTTATATAAAAACTAAAGAATCATTCACTGTTACAGATCGCGATCGACATTCTTTACTTTTTGGATAATGGAGTGATTGGAAGTAACGTAATTGGCACGAGTGTGTAGAATGTGGGAAGAAGAAAACGTGCGAGTGGACACGAGTCATTTGAGTAATGTCCCGTGGAACGCAAGTATGCAATTTTTAGCGCAACCAGTCAAAGGGATAGCAAAGAACATTCACCGCCGTGCACGGATGCTCCGCCGCAGCTAGCTGCAGATCTTTGCGTACATCCCCCAAGCTCAGTAAAAGCGTTTAAAGGGGCACTGATCATATGTTTACTTCACCACCAAGTACTGAACCATTTGCGCTACAACTTTTTTATTTTTCACTTCCATTTCTTGCGATCAAATTCAATTGCAGATTTGGTCAATCTGCATATATAGCAGCTTCATCAGCTACGGATATGAAGAGTCGATTTGGATTAGAAATTAAAATATGGGTGGTTGGAATTTGTTTAAGAAGATGGTTGTAACATTGGTAATGGTTTGGGTGGTGGCGGCTGCACATGATTATGGCGATGCTTTAACCAAGAGTATTTTGTTCTTCGAAGGCCAGAGGTCCGGCAAGCTCCCTCCGTCGCAGCGGTTGACTTGGCGGCAAGATTCTGCTCTCTCTGATGGCTTTCATGTCGGAGTAAGTTCTTAGAATGACCAAGTGTTCATTTGAAAACTAAGGCGGTAAAATGTAAATTTAACGAAATATTAAGGACGCAAGTCTTTATTTGTTCTGTTGTGTTCAATGTAATGACCGTGATGCAAATTTCAGGTGGACTTGGTAGGAGGCTACTACGACGCCGGCGACAATGTCACAAGTTCAACTTTCCGATGGCCTTTTCGACAACGATGTTGGCCTGGTCGGTTTTGGAGTTCGGGAAATCCATGGACGCCGATCGGATCCACGCTATGGATGCCATCCGATGGGCCACCGATTACTTGCTCAAAGCCACCAGCGTCCCCGGCTTCGTCTTCGCGCAAGTCGGCGACGCTTTCGCCGACCACAACTGCTGGCCGCGGCCTGAAGACATGGACACTCCTCGGACCGCTTACGCCGTCAGTAAAAACTTCCCTGTCTCCGCTGAAATAGCAGCCGCTCTCGCTGCCGCTTCTTTGGTTTTCCGGCTGTCCGATCGTGAGTACGCCGCTAGGCTTCTCATGAGGGCTAGAACGGTAATTATCGGTAATCTGAATATCTCTGAAATTCATGCAGCAATTATGTTAGATAATTGAATTCTTGATTGTTGTTTGGTTGGGGATTAGGTTTCCGACTTTGCAAATCAATGCAGAGGATCATATAATCAGTCTCTAGGACCTTCCGTTTGTGACTTTTACTGTGATTATAGTGGATATGAGGTAGGTCTTCATATAGAGCAGTATAATTTCTGTTCTTATTTTGCTCGTCATTTGATCTATTCAAAAGCTGTAAATTAAAGCCTGAAAGTTGTGAAAATTTGAAGGATGAGCTATTGTGGGGAGCAGCATGGTTGTACAGAGCAACTAAAGCTCCCCTTTACTGGGATTTCATTGTTCACAACATCAAGAACTTGGAGATTCATCCCATTGTCACTAATATTGATGGAACCCCATTTGTTGGTGGTAGCTTTACTGAATTCGGATGGGATGCGAAGCACGCAGGCATATACGTTCTCGTTTCGAAGGTAAAAGGAGTGATAACCAACTTTTGTCATGTAACATTCAGAATTTTGGACAGTTTTAGCTGCAGATCATTGACCAATGACCATCTCATTCTTTAGTTGATCATGAACAGAACAGCCCTCAGTACCGGGAGCCTTTTTGTTTCAATTGCCAACAAGTTCGTTTGCTCTGTGCTTCCCGAATCACCTTCCGTCCTGGTCCAGTACTCTCCAGGTGATTGATTACCTTTGCTTTGTTAATCGATACATGGTGTCCTTGTTCTGCAAGTTTCTCAGTTTCATCATGGAGTGCCGCTTTATCACTCACAGGAGGGCTGCTTTTCAAGCCTGGAGGCAGCAATATGCAACATGTAACAGCTCTATCATTTCTGCTGCTTGTTCATGCTCGTACCTCGAATCAGGCTAACAACTTAATCAAGTGTGGAAATGTTGCTGTGCCAACATCGCGTCTCGTCTCGTAAAGATTGCTAGACAACAGGTACTCAACTTTGGGGCAATGATTTCATGCACCAATATCATACATCTAACTACTTTCAGATTCTATCATTTACATGTAAAGAAGTGTGACTTATTAGGGCAGTGAAACAATAAGGTGCTTCAAACTTTACATTTTGAAAGTGAGTTACTTCATTTTCACCTAAAATTTTTCACAGTGACTTAGGTGGAAATTCACCTTCCATTCTCGGACCTGAGGTGATTTTCGCAGAAGTGAGTTAGAGAAACTCACGTTCACGGTCGATGAAACTCACGCAGCCCTCTCTCGCGAGAAGAACATCGAGCTTGCGACAGATCCGAGTTCGAGCACCATCTCACCTCGTCTCTCGAAATCGGCTCCATCTCTCTCACCTCGTCTCTCCTCCGCCGGGCACCATCTGTCGAAAATCTTGGAGACGCTCCGGCCCGCTCGATCTCGTCAAATCTGCCCCAATACAGTATAGCAGGTTCGATTTTGAGGTACCGATTTTGTCTCTCAACTCTAATCTGCAATTCATCCGTACTCATCTGTTTTTGAATTTCTTGGTGATGATGATGGAGATGAAAATTTGCAAGGCGGTAGACTTCATGAGTCTCATGTTGCATTTTCAGTTGAAGGTATGACCTTACAGCTCAAACAAGCTAAAACATATCAGTGACATTACTAAAACAAATGCAAAAACAATTTGACACTCACTACTCCTTCTGAACCTATTTGAATTGCTGTATAACTGTAAGCATTTTTTCATTAACAAAATGGGATGATAATAAGAGAAGAAAGTGTAAAGTTTTCCCAATATTTGAAGACTTAAGTTGGTATGCTAGAGAGGCAAGTGGTTACTTCACGAAATGTTAGACCATGTATTCTGATTGGATTTCTTTTATTTTTCTTGTTTCCATTGCTTAATGTGCCAAGTTGATTAATCCACAGAGAACAGCAAAAGATGCTAGAGCAGGGCTAATGCTAATGATCTTAAAGCTAAATTCAGTCCTCCCGTTTTATGCACTTACTTTAAAGTACCAAATGTTTTCATGGAATATGTTTATCACAAATTAGTTTTATCACCAACAAAAAGGAAAAAGAGACACATTTTCCTTAATTCTCGCTATACCAAAGCTGATGTTGGTGGACTCTTTAAGTAAAGACAAATTGATGTATGACTGCTGTAAAAGAGTTGCATGGAATATAGAATGTGTAAACAGTTAAAGAGAGTGGATGCCTGTATTCATGGCTTATTACTGTCCATCAGGTTTAGGTACAGTTGGAGCACAAACTCCACTATAGTCACCTACACCACATCTCAGGTAATAGATTTTTAAATTTTTACATGTCCTACATTTTTACTGGAAAATAGTTCTCATTTGTACAAAGCTCCTCTGCAACAAGTCAACCGAAATTGTTACATTTTTACATGTTCGATTTTGACTGAGCTAACCTACCTTTGGCATTAAAAGCAATCCTTTTTTTATAAATGACATGTGCAGAGAGAAGTAAAGGAGATTTTACCAACAACCCATGTCCTTTCAAATTCAAGAAACTATGATAACTCAACTTGGTAGAGCTTCTAGCTGTCTTCTGCTGATTTAAGACAGAGAATTAATAATAAATCTGTAGGAGTAAGGAAGAATGAAGATTAACTTGGTTCATTCATACTTTGTTTGGTAGGTATACTTGTAGAGTGAAGTTATGCATTAGGGTCAAGGAAGCTTGGTTGCCCCATTTGAGCTTGTCCTTTTATTGCACCAATTATACGTAGTAATGAACTGTACTAGTTTTTTGTTGAGTGTCTCATAGTTTTGTTTTTTTTTGCAAGTTCAGTCACGCCATGTCGACACAACAAAACGCCAAGTTCAGTGGTGAGCAGTATGCAATGATTCTCAATTTCCTTGAGGATCCACAGAATATGGCTAAGGTATGTGGTGTATCTGGGAAGACAGAGGTTGGAGTGGCACCTCCTCGCAAAATTGAGGCTTGGAAGGAATTGGCCGCCCTCATCAACAATAGGTTTAAAGGTAAATATACCTTAGACCACAAATCCATGGCTGACCGATGGCGTACATACTTGAACAAGTATAGACTTGCGCGGGAGAGAAGCATGTAAACCGGATTTGGTGTAACTGAGGCGGACAAGAAGCGTAACATCAACACGGTGCAGGATAAGTTGGATAGCATGTGCACCCATTATGAGAGAATTCATGCTCTGTTTGGGGAACGACCAAACGTTAGTCCTGCTGCAACGTTCGATAGTGGCAGTATTACTTCAGAAGTTGACCTCAATCAAGTCCTTAGGTATGTTGACTGTTAATGTTAAATCTGAAAAGTGTTGTGTGTATGAGATTGGGTTTTGCTGCATATTGATGATGTTATTGGATTGAGTGTTTGGTATTTCATGAGTGGTAATTTTCTGTAAAATTCTTTTTTGCTGATGTGGAGTTTTGTTTAGTATGTGAATGTGGTTTCTGTGCAATTTCTCATTGCTAAGTGATAGGAAAAGTCAGATTTCCTTATTCAGTTATCTTGTTTCGCTACAAAGGTAGCTGTTGTTTGGTATGCATCATAACTAAAGAAAATGTTTTTCTTTTTAGGTTCGATGCAGAAGAGAGTGAAAATTTCGTTGATGAGGTGCTTCCTAATGCAACAGTTCCACCTGAAGGAACTTCGGAGTTTCATGAAACAGTTCCAGATGCTCCGTATGCAAACGAGGATGCAGTGACGTACAATGCCCTGCTGTTAACTAACGTTTGGTCGTTCCCCAAACAGAGCATGAATTCGCTCATAATGTGGGCACATGCTGTCCAACTTCGCCTGCACCGTGTGGATGTTACGTTTCTTGTCGGCCTCCGTTACACCAAAGCCAGTTGACATGCTTCTTTCCCGCGCAAGTCTATACTTGTTCAAGTATGTACGCCATCAGTCAGCCATGGATTTGTGGTCTAAGGTATATTTACCTTTAAACCTATTGTTGATGAGGGCGGCCAATTCCTTCCAAGCCTCAATTTTGCGAGGAGGTGCCACTCCAACCTCTGTCTTCCCAATCTCCACCTACAGAGGCAAGAGGAGTACCTGAACGTGAGGATGATAGCGTTTCAGTTACTGACTTGGGGACTTCCCCAACGCTGGGTGGTGGCAGTAAGCGTCATCCTAGAGTGGAGAGTAGTGATGCAAAGAAGTCCAAAAAGGATCGCAAGAAGGAGCTGCCAAGCCTATGTGCAACGAAAAATCCAACTCAGGCACGCTACTTCCTGGCTCAAACAATTCAAGAAGGTGCAGCTGCTAAGGCTGCTGCTCTTGTATGCATTGAGGAGAAAAGGCTCAAATTTGAGCAAATGAAGTGGGATGCAGAGCGAGAAGAGAGGGAAGCCAGGCGGAAGGAAGAAGAGCAGAGGCGGATGGAAGACAAGGAAGAAGAGAGAAACAGACGTGCTAAAGACAAAGCGGAGAAGTTCAATCAGAGGAAGTTCGCGCTGCTCCAAGCTTTGATGGCATAAGGGAAATCGGCAGATGAAATTGAAAAAATGTTGAAGTTGCTACTGTAAACTAGACCTACCAATTAAGTATGGCTGCCACTTGTTGTTTGTGAATTAGTATTTAAGAACTCTTTCTGGTTGTTTTCATATAGAGTCAAGACAGATAGGCTCAAATTATGTTACTTGTTGTTGAGAACAGATAGGTTCAATGTTTGGACACCAATTGCTCTGTTTGCAGCTGCTGCTGTTTTCTATTCTTACTAGCCTCTTGGATTTCCATTGGGAATAGAAGTAAGGATCTTTGAGAAGTCTCTGAACCAATATGACGTTACCAGCCTCTCAGCAACAAAATGCACAAGCTAGTTGATTGCATAAGAGATACTATCAATTAGAAACACAGCAGACATTCTTACCTATCCATTGCAAAGAAGCATTATATTTCTAAGTGGCGAAGATCAATAAAATGGTTAAAAAGAAAACAGATAAAGAAAAACAAATCAAGTGTTAAAATGAAAGTGGAAACCTGTAATATACATAAATAAAGAGGAAGTGCAAACTTGATACTAAAAAGATTGAGAAAGTGAAGCAGTCGTGTAAAATCTAGCTCCATGTATGCTAGAACCGAGTGAGATTAAAGCCACAAAGGCTGGTTCCTTTTAAGTGTAGCAGCTATGCTGACCATGAACTCATCCATCATTTTCAAGTGCAAGATATACCTTCTCGGGCTCACAATATTGCAGTGCTCTTTGGAATAGTTTCTGGACAGCCACCTGTAACAGAACAAGTTACTTGACTAGGTACAGAAATTAATCTGAACTGTAATGTTCAGTCGGAGAGAGAGAGAGAGAGAGAGAGAGAGAGAGAGAGAGAGAGAGAGAGAGAGAGAGACGATATACTACCTCAGGTGGATCTCTATACTTGTTCTCCAAATTAAAGTAAGCCACCCACACATTTAGGGTCCGTTTAGTTGCAGAGAAGTTTCCAAATTTTCATTTCCAAAACTTCTTTGTAAATATTTGATCATATACCTAGGTTTGAAGAGATGGAAAACAAGGTTTTCCAATCTTTGGAAAATTCTAGTATTAAATTAGGGAACCTTGTTTGGAAGGTTTCCATTTTAATACTAGAGTTTTCTAATCATTGGAAACAAGGTTTTCCATCTCTTAAAAATTAGGTGTGTGATCAAATATTTACAAATGAGTTTTAGAAATGAAAACTGTAAAACTTCTCCATAACTAAACGGACCCTTAGTTTTTCATTCTCTTCTCGAATGCTTATGGTTCTCAAAGCCCTGTAAGAAAAACGAGAAAAGCATCCAAGTCCTCATATGTCTCACAATGCCCAAACAAACCAGATAAAAGAGGGGTAAACTGAAGCAGTACATGATATATTTGGCCAATTCGCATGTACTACGTTATAGGAGTAATTAATTACAGTGACTTTTCCATAAACAAGGTAAAAAAGTTCAACAAACATCTAAAGACAAAAAATAATGAACTAGTTAGAATTGGTGATAGAAATCCATATTTTTTTAAACCTTTGGAGGAATAATCTGACACAACGGCATGTGTAATTGATAGCATGAAATCCATACTCAATGGTCAAGCATATAAATCCATATATTTGTATTTAGAGTATGCCATACCCCAACCAAGCTGTAAAACGAGCTTGAATTCATAAAAATAGTTTCTAGACAGAGCAACATATAGCAAAAACATTACCTTTCAGCAATAGCACGGGCCTTCTCCACATCAGCCAAAGACAACATAAATGCCATATACTTTATCCAAACAAAACTGCTATTAGGAGAGCTTCTAGCAAGCTTTTCGAACTCATCAGCTGTCTTTGGTGCATCATTCTCCAAAATTCTTGCCTCGGTAGCTCGGATTTCTTGTTCCCTGCACATAATAGACTTCAATCAGATGAAATCCAGATAATCCATCCAGTAAATAGAATTGAATACATAGAAACATTTTACCTCTCTTTTGATCTCTTCTTTGCCTTACTCCTGCTCTTCTCATCTGCTGTGTCGAGATCATCATTATTTGATTCATTTTGACTAATGAGATTATCAGTCCTAGAAGGCTCAAAGGCACTCAAAGAGACTTCAAGAGGAGGAATAGAACTCCATATATGACAAAAGTTCCATCCCAATGGACAAGTCATCGGTCCCAAAAACGGTTTACAAAAAACATGTTGCAACGTGCACAACAAACCAAGTGATCAGTCACAACTTAATTCAAACAGAACTTAACCATGAACGTACGACGGTATATGGCTAATGGGAGTACCGTACCTTTTTCTATTCATCAATGGGGAGAACGCCATTGAGATAACCTTTCTCAATAGCATAACTTCTCACTTCCTCTCTAAATGCTGCTACGCCCTCCGATTCAGTGCCTTCAAGATTATCTGCTACTAAGACCTCCACTGGATCGACCTCTCTGAACATCTCCTCCCATGAGTCTCCCAAGTTAGCCAACGTGTTGTGCAAAATCACACATGCAGTTGACACTCGGATGATGGCCTCCACATCCGATGGTGATCTTATTTGCTGTCGATGTTCACGCAAGCACGACCATCTACCTTTGAATATGCCAATGCTATGCTCGTTCCGCACTCTAGATTTGGCCACGACATAGTTGAATTCTTTGTTAACCTGGATGTCTGCAGCAGGCGATTTGAATGCAGGAATAAGGTGGTTTGACACAGCGTACGCTGAGTCCCCAATAATGTATTCTCCTTTGCTGAAGAATTGGATTGGGTTCTTCGTTGGAGCTGACTTTCTCCATAGCCCATCATCATGCATAGAACCGAGCCACCCACAAGAAAACCCAATGATCCGTCGATCAACGTCGCAAACTATTTGCATATTGATGGAGTATCGATGTTTGCGATCCCAATAACATTCTCCATTGATGGCTGGTTTCTCAGATAGCGGAATGGTGGTGCCATCAACGAAACCAACACATCCTGGAAAACCCTCGGTGTTACGGTCACCCTGAGCGGGTTGCGACCGGGTGACCCGGGGCTCTTTTTTTGGCCTGCGGGTCACGTTTTTGGGCAATCAGACGGCTCCCGAGTCTTATTCGAGCATCATTCTGGCGAACCCTTTCATATTGGAGGTCGTGTGGGTCCCCCGGACGTTTCCGCCGAAAATATTTTTCCGGCGCCGGGGGGTTGTCGGGGTTGGCTCGGGACGTACAGCGGGCTCGGTAGCGCTCCCAGGACCTCAGATTGAGGAACCGTTTGCGGATTTGGAATCGTGGGACCGTCCCGGAGATTTTTACGGAGCATATTTTTCGGGACGGGACGTGCGGTCCCGGCGACTCCCGGGGCTCTGGGCGGAATCCCGGGCTCGGGATGGAATATCTCCGACGGCTCCAGGGTAAGTCATGTTATATTTTAAGGTGGTTTTTATGGATATTTTTGTGGAATTTTGTCATGACGGGTTGTGGCTCAGGTTATTATGCGGCCACGCCGGGATTTGTTCGGGATCAGCGAGCTCGGTAGGACGCTACGTTATGGTAAATAAATATTTGAAAAATGTTTTATTTATGTTATGTTATTCTGAATATTCTGGTCAGTTTTGGTTTCATTTGGAGTTCGTTACCTATAATTGGGATTTAATTGCAAAGATTTGGAGAATTAGGGAGTTAAATTGTATTTAACCCAAAAGTAATTAATATTGTGGGCCTGAGATGGGTCTGTGTCGGCAGCAGCAGGTTGGGCTGGACACTTGGCCAATTCTCATTTAACTTGGAAAAGGGGAGAAAATATAAAAGGGGATAATTAGTATGAAAAATACATTACAATTTCATTTCTCCTTCTTCTTCTTTCTTCCTTCTCTGCCGCCATAGCCATCTCCTCTTAAGCTCCATGTTCTTCATTTTCTTGGTTGAAACTTCAAGGTTTTTGGCTCCAACAATTGGTAAGCTTCTTCCTTCCTTCTCTTTTCAAATTAGAAACATGATTTGGTGGAAGAAAGAGGGATTTTGAAAGATTAGTTTGTTCTTGACTAGGTGTTTGAGTGATCCTCTCCCTCCCAAATTTTAGTATGTTGTTCTTGGGCTAGAGGGGAGTAAGAATCTATGGTTAGATGTTGGAAAACTTCATGGATGTTGAAACCCTAGGGGTGCCAAATTAAGCTCAATTTTCTAATATTGGGTGTGTTTGTGTTTTTGAATCATGCTTGAGATATGTTGTTCCTTGCATGATTTTAAGACAATCTATGGTTTCAATTTGAAGGAAAACAAGTTGGGTTAAAAACCCCTCTTTGGCCGAATTGTTAAGTGAAGAGGTTTGGTTGTTTAGGTGAAATTGGTTAGTGATCTTGCTTAATAATTGCAATTGGTGATTAAAGAGTGCTAATGGAACTTTGTTTGGTTTGAAATGGAAATTGGGTGAGAAATTCTCCTTTTGGCCGAATTGTATAGGAAAGGGGTTTTGTTGTTTTGATGCAATGGGTTAGTAATTTTGGTTAGGAAGTGAAATTGGTGATTAATGTGATTAATTAGAAGCTTGAATGGTTTGATTTGGAGGTGTGGTGAAAAATTGGTTAAGGGCGAAATGTTCAAGTGATTCTTTTTCTATGTTGGTGATGTGTGTTGATTGAATTGGATGCTAAATTGGTAATGTGGGTGGAAGTAGGTGCGTTATGGCGTTTGAAATACCATTTTCGGGTTAGAAATGAGAAAGTTAGTTTTATACGGGTTTACCGGGAAAAGTGTCTGGAATGCGGGTTTAAGGGTTGGAATATGTTCGTGAGTGTTGGAATAACTAGGTTCTAGCTCGGTTCGTGAAACCGAGCCTTCTGTGGAATTTTGCGGGAAAGTGCGGGTTTGTGCGGAAATTGCTTTCTGGGGTTTGTTTGGATGTGTCCTGATCCAATTATGGTTGTACAGCTTGATTCTGCGTTGGTGGAGTAGCGCAGACCCGTAGGAGCCTAGTTGTGCGTTTCGGGTCAGGAGCCGGGATTTTCCGTGTTTTGGGCTGCGGGCGGCGTTTTAGTAAGAGGCTTAATTTGGTAAAATGTACGTTTGTTACGCTCCGTATATGTTATCGTGTATGATATTTCGTTGTATTTGTATATTTTATTATATGTTACGATTACCGTAACGAGATCCGTATGGTTGGAGAGACCACGGGTACTCTTTCGTTACATTCGTGTATCCGCACCGGAGTGCCGATACTTACGTTCGTGACCCTACGGCAGTTTGGGGATCGCGACCCGGCCGATGCCGTGCTATATGCTCTGCTCGACCATCGTATATTCGACCTCTGTTGAGGGCCATGTAGTCGTTCGCGGTTGGACCGCACATGATGGATTCTGATTTACTTTATGCTTTATGTTCATATGTACATGCATATGTTGTGATATTCTGTTTTGCGAGTTCAGATTTTCGCCCATGGGCAAACCGCACTTCTACCTTAAGCCCTTCGGGTCCTTTCGAGGACTCACCCTTTGTTGTTTACCACTTTCAGGCCGTCGACAAGCAACCAGCGGAGTAGAGATTCCGCGGTGCTTCCTTCATCTTGAGGTCGAGTTGCGGCAGCATTACCACGTGCGGAGGTCGCCTGATTCCGCGCTAGGTATTTATAGGATTTTGTTTACTGGCTCTGTAGCTATAACTGCATGCATTTAGATCAGATCATGTAATTTGTAAATGTTGCATAACTTGAGATATATTCTATTTTGTTTGTCTTCTGAGTCGTGGGCGGAGCCCCGACTTGCCTATATCGGAAATTGCCATGTTATGGTTTTGGTGCTTGTGTAGTGGCGTTAGTTGAGGTGAGATATACCATGAACTGCTTGTTGGGTGGAAGTTGAAATGTTTCGTATACTTGCCTTGCATGAGAATTTAGGTTGCTAGGTCTTACTTGACTGCTTTGTATTTGAGCTCCATGCTCCATTGCCACGCTTTCCGCCGTAGGTTCCGGTTCACGACGTCGCGGCCGGCTCCGCCTCCGCAACCGGGCGGGGTGGCTGTGACACTCGGCCTCCATCACCTGTCCGATCTCCGTTCTTCTTTCCTTAGTAGGCCACATAATGTATCTACTTCCAACTTGCAGTAATGCAGTGATAACTCTTCGGGTAAAAAGAACAATGGTTCCTACACCAAACCCAAATAGCATGGATTGCATTGCGGTGTCTGCTCCGTTCCTATTGTGGCCAAGACGCCAGAGGGCTATACAAACTTGCCAGGTGTAATCAGAGATACAAAGGTTGAGGAATTCTCAATGAATTGTATTAGACTAATCCCTGGTATTTATACACAGGTATATGCTAAGGAAAAGGAAAGGAATAAAACTGATTCCTATAATTAAGCTAATCTAATCCCTATAATTGAGCTATACCATCTGTCATATATATGTATTCCTATTATAACTCTAACACTCCCCCTCAAGCTGGAGCATAGATATTTGTCATGCCCAGCTTGTTACAAATATAATTTACTCGAACCCCATTTAAAGCTTTGGTAAAAATATCTCCAAGCTGTTCATTGGTGCCAATGTAGACTATGGAAATGATGTTTTCTTCTAGCTTCTTACGAACAAAATGGCAGTCAATTTCAATGTGCTTGGTACGTTCATGAAACACGGGATTGGAAGCAATATGAATAGCTGCTTGATTATCACACCATAACTTTGCTGGAATGTTGACCTTGAATCCAAGTTCGGTCAAGATATGCTGAATCCACATAATCTCACATACCGATTGAGACATCGCTCGATATTCAGATTCCGCACTAGAACGAGAAACAATACGTTGTTTCTTGCTCTTCCAAGAAACAAGATTACCTCCAACATATACACAATATCCAGTAATGGATCTTCTATCATCCTTGTCTCCTGCCCAGTCTGCATCAGAGAAACACTCAATCTCAGTATGACCATGATTTTTGTAAAGTAATCCACGTCCAGGTGTCCCTTTTAAGTAACATAAGATCTGCTCTAGTGCATTCCAGTGATCAATGGTAGGAGAAGACATGAACTGGCTGACAACACTGACAGAATAGGAAATATCAGGTCTTGTTATTGTAAGATAATTAAGCTTTCCTACTAAACGCCTATATCTTCCAGGGTCTGCAAAAGGCTCTCCTTCTGATGTGAGATGAGAGTTTGGAGTCATAGGAGCACTACATGGCTTAGCTCCAGACTTTCCAGTTTCTGTCAATAAATCAAGAACATATTTCCTTTGAGATAGGAAGATCCCTTTCTTACACCTTGATACTTCAATTCCCAAGAAGTACTTGAGCCCCCAAATCTTTTGTATGAAAGTGATCATGAAGAAATGTTTTCAGAGATGAGATTCCTGAAAAATCACTTCCTGTAATAATAATGTCGTCTACATAGACGATAAGAAGGATGATGCCTGAAGGGGAACGTCTATAGAAAACCGAGTGATCATACTTGCACTTTTTCATCCCAAACTTCTCAACTACTTGACTGAACTTACCAAACCATGCTCGAGGACTCTGTTTCAGCCCATATAGAGATTTACGGAGACAACAAACCTTTCCATACTCCCCCTGAGCAACAAAACCTGGTGGTTGCTCCATATAAACTTCCTCTTGTAGGTCACCATGTAAAAAGGCATTCTTGATATCGAGTTGATGTAAGGGCCAATCAGAACTGGCTGCCATTGAGATAAAAAGACGAATAGAAGACATTTTGGCCACAGGTGAAAAAGTGTCAGAATAATCAACCCCATAGGTCTGAGCATACCCCTTTGCAACAAGTCGAGCCTTCAGACGAGCAACTGAACCATCAGAATTAACTTTCACAGCAAACACCCATCGGCAACCAATGATTTCTTTCCCACGGGCAAATGTACCAAATTCCAAGTATCATTAGCATCAAGAGCATTCATTTCTTCCATCATTGCCTTACGCCATCCCGGATGGGATAAGGCTTCCACTGATTTTGGGACGGATGTAGAATCAAGCGAAGCAATGAAACATTGTGAAGGAGAAGATAAATACTCATAGGAAAGAAAAGCAGAGATAGGATAAGTACATGATCTTTTACCTTTGCGAATGGCAATGGGAAGATCATCGATATCATGACTTGACTCGAAGGAGGATCTTGATCGAAACAGGAATTGGTAGTGTCTTTGGAAGCCGGAGGTTGCTGACGTCGTGAATAAACTTGAATAATTGGTGGCTTAGGCGGTGGCTGAGGTGACGAAACGGGATGAATGTGATAAACCAACATATCATTATCAATAACATCATCAGAATTTGACACATTAGAAGACATGGGAAAGAAAGGGAGATGTTCCATAAAGGATACATCATAAGACACAAGGTATTTATCAAGAGAAGGGGAAAAACAACGATACCCTTTTTGAAGGCGAGAGTACCCGAGGAAGACACATTTTAGTGACTTTGGATCAAGCTTAGTAACATGTGGACGAACATCCCGAACAAAGCAAGTACTCCCAAATATACGAGGTGACATGCTAAATAGTGGTTTATCAGGAAAAAGAATACTATAAGGAGTCTCACCATTCAACACCGCAGAAGGTATGCGATTGATCAGAAAACATGCTGTAGACACAGCATCTGCCCAGAAGGGTTTTGGAACCTGTGTTTGAAACAAAAGAGCTCTAGCTATTTCTAGAAGATGACGATTCTTTCGTTCAGCTACACCGTTTTGGGAAGGTGTATCAACACAAGAGGTTTGATGAAGAATACCATTTTGAGCCATAAAAGTTTGGAAAGGACTAGACAAGTATTCTTTAGCATTGTCACTTCGTAAAGTGTGAACTGAGACATTAAATTGGGTTTTAACCTCGGACAAAAGGCGAAAAATGGGTGAACAATTCAGAGCGATGTTTCATTAAATATAGCCAAGTAGTTCGAGAATAATCATCCACAAAAGTCACAAAATATCTGTAACCTGGTATAGACATGACAGAACAAGGACCCCAAACATCAGAATGAACAAGTTCAAATGGAAATTTAGACCTTTTATTGACTCGGGGAGCAGAAGACAAACGATGATGTTTAGCAAACTGACACGACTCACAATCTAGGTTGGACAACTTTTGAAACTGGGGGCATATCTTTTTCAACACAGGCAAAGAAGGATGTCCCAACCGACAATGTTCATCAAAAGGCGTGGATACAGTAGAACAAGCAACAGGTCTTCTAACGGATGTATCCAAAACGTAGAGACCACCAGATTCCCGTCCACTACCAATAATCTGTTTCGTCATAAGATCCTGAAACAAACAATGATCAGGAAAAAAAGGGATAGAACAATTAAGAGAACGGGTAAGTCTACTCACGAAAATCAAATTAAATGAGAAACCGGGCACATTAAGAACAATTGAAAGGGAAAGGGACGAAGTTGGGTTAATAGTACCAGAACCAATAACTGAAGAATGAGTGCCATCGACTATAGTAACATGGGAAGGGAAAGTGTCATTATAGGAAGTGAATAACTTAGAGTTACTTGTCATATGATCTGTAGCACCAAAGTCAATGACCCATTTTGAAGACGAAGAAACGAGGCACTGATTGGAATTACCTGACTCAGTAATGGCAGTGATAGATGAAGAACGCTCTGAAGCTAATGATTCTTGGTATTTGGCATATTCTTCTGCAGTAAGAGTGTAAGGTTGAGCAGAGGATGTAGCGGAAGGGGTAACATCGGTAGTAGCAACACAGACAGACCGATTCCATTTGTCCTTGGCTTTGAGAAGAGGACATGTCCGTTTAGTATGACCAAGCTCATGACAATAAAAGCATTCAACAATTCTAGTCCCATCATGTTGACCTCTCGTGTCCCGAGTGCTCCCCCTGGTCGGACCTTTAAAGGAGCGGTCAGAAGTATGCCTTTGACTATAAAGAGCACTGGAAGCAAGGACAGAAGGAGAGGCTAAGAGAACTAGGTTACTGCGCAAAACACGAGCCAAAGCCTCCTCACCATCGGGAATGTCGGCACTCGAGAGAATCTGCAAGTGACTCCTTCATATTCGAGCCGAGTCCACATAAAAATCGGAGAACGAACATTTGTGCTCGTTGAGCTTGGAGGACCTTGATATCTGTGCTCAAAGGTAGCAATTCATTTAATTGCTCAAAGGTGTCCTTTAAGCGCATATAGTAATCTGAGCAGTTGCCCTTGGCGATCAGTGGTATAAAATGACTTATATGTATCATATAAGCAAGAAACATTACCCTTTCCAGCATACAGAGAATTCAAATAATCCATAATTTGTTTGCAATACCCACAATGACGAACCAAGCTAACCATCTTAGCATCGATAGAATTCTTGATGCCAAGTACGAGAGAAGCATCATCAGCCAAATGGCGGGATTTTCTGATACTCCGAAGATATAACATAATATTGGTGGACCAATCAACATAATTGGACGCCCGGTCAATTTATGATCGGTAATCTTATGAGATACCGTCATAATACCACTAACCATAGTTTTACTATGTTCACTAGTTTCAGTTTTCTTTTCAGAAGCCATTGTACCAAACTGACTGGAAGAGTTGGAGCAGAGCGTACCAACGAAAACTGGAACCGAAAAAATAAAA
Source organism: Stellera chamaejasme (assembly GCA_024586325.1). Classification (NCBI taxonomy): domain Eukaryota; kingdom Viridiplantae; phylum Streptophyta; class Magnoliopsida; order Malvales; family Thymelaeaceae; genus Stellera; species Stellera chamaejasme. The sequence goes on along the minus strand of CM044985.1, from coordinate 7,123,843 downwards.
ACTGACCAACCAGGGGCGAGAGCGAGCGCGAACCGAAAATACGTGAAGACCGGCAGCCTGCGAGGAACCGTGATGGAGCTGGACGCGACGAGGCTGGACGCGGCAGGGGCTGGTCGCGATGAGGCTGGGCGCGGCAGGGGCTGGTCGCGATGAGGCTGGGCACGACGAGGCTGGGCGCGACAGGGGCTGGTCGCTACAAGGCCGGAACGACCGGCAGTGTTGACGAGGCTAGACGCGACCGTCGACAACCGGAGCAGCAGATGAACGTTCGCACACCGGGGCAAACTCAAAACAAATTTAAGCACACTAGGGCTGCTCTGATACCATGTAATCAGAGATACAAAGGTTGAGGAATTCTCATAGAATTGTATTAGACTAATCCCTGGTATTTATACACAGGTATATGCTAAGGAAAAGGAAAGGAATAAAACTGATTCCTATAATTAAGCTAATCTAATCCCTATAATTGAGCTATACCATCTGTCATATATATGTATTCCTATTATAACTCTAACACCAGGTAACTGCAGTTTGAGGGCACCTACTCTGGTTGTGAAACACAGGGCATGGTCTAAGAAGTTCGACTAATCGGAGGAAAGACTCGAGGTCACATCTGAAGTTTTGCTTGAATTCTGCTGCATTTAAGTTGAGTGCACAACTGAGTAAGAATTCTTGAGAGCGCGGTGATCTGACTCGCGCATTGAGGTAACGTGAATTGTTTATCAAGACATACGCATCACACAATTCCTCCACCATATCCTCATCCTCATCAATGGCAATAGCCATCACCATCTGTTGTTCAAGGATGGATAAAACGAGACGCCGGTCTGATATTTTAGGCATCTCTCGTTCTACTTAACCAAAGAGACTCCGAGAGGTTAATGGTTTTGTACAATATCACCTAATAAACAGCCATCAAGTTAGCCAAAATTAAGTTAACAAAGGCTTATATTGGCCACATCATATCACCTAATTAGCCGAAATTAGGAAACAAATTAATAAAGAACACTGAGAGGAGGGTCTAAGTGTTATATTGGCCACATCATTTCACGAATTTGAAGTTATTTTATTGTCATAGCAGAGAACTATGTCATATGATGCAACTGATGATACTAGTATTTGATACTAGTATTAGATATAGTACTAATTACTGTGAAAGTACTAATTAGGAGGGTCTAAGTGTTGACTAAAATGAAAGATGAAGACTGGGAAGGGAGTAATTCATGGCCAGGAGACAGACCTAGAGGATCTAAGTATATATGCAAATTTTCTGATTTTTATGTTGCTTGGGTGCTTGCTTTTTGTACATGTTTTATTCTTTAAATTCTTCTGAATTTTGTAAAAAATGGTGACTGAATTCAGGTCCGGAGGCAGACCTAGAGGATCAAGATTTGGCCATCTTGATCCTCTTGGAGCTCACTTAAGTTATAACTACCGACCCCTACACCTGGATATTGTTTTTGTATTGCTATAATAATGACTTGATTTGCTTGTTTCATTGTTAAATTCCTTGCTGAGTTCTAAGTGCAAATAAAAAGACCAATACTAAATTTATTTTTAGAACTTTCCAGTCAGCACAAGTTAAAAAAGATTCGATCTTTAATGTCTTGTAGTACAAATTTGGGCTAACTTTTACCAGGATTATGAAGGACAGAGCTTCTTGTGGATGCAACCACAAATTTCATTAGTGGATGCAAACTTCCACTTGCATTGCGGATTTTATGCTGACCACAGCCTCAATTGCTGGAAATAGATGAGTCCTATGGATTTCATCAGCTAAACGTCTAAGCTATGGCCTATGGGTTTAATCCTACAGGATTACACTTTTCAACATAACATAGGTATATAAGCATTAAGCACAGAAAGGCACCCTGACCACATTCAATATTCAAACTACTTCGAAAAACACAGATACTCTCAGTGACTAAGGGCTTCAAGATGACAATAGAATAGTCAGCCTCCATGCTTAGAACAAATTAATAGAGGAAAATATACTAGTAAATGAATTCTGTTTTGGTCTAAGACTGAATATATCAGCATTTTCGTTAATTCATGAGTTACCTTACTGCCCTCTTTGGTTGTTCCTGTAGAAGCTTTAGAATCAGCATCCTACATGATACAGCACGTGTTAAGAAGAATCTTAAACCAAATTTCACAGGAAATACGGCTGGGATGAACAAACCAAATTTGTTGTTGCATCCACGAAAGCAGTAAATAGTCTTGTAGTAGAAATTAATGATGAGAAGAAGCTTCAATTTCTGTGTTGAGAAGGAAAGAGGAAGGAAAATATAAGAGAAACAGAAAAGAGAGAGGGAAGAAGGCTCATCCTGGGTTTACATCATCAAACCCTAATCTCTGGGGGCCGTCTCCAAGCCTACCTCCTTCCAGTCGATCGAAATTCCAGCCTCCGAAAGTCCTGGCTTCGACGAATTTTGGTTCTCCTCTGATTTTCGACTCGGTAGCAGGTTCGCTCTGCCTCTTTCTTGTTGGCGCCAATGTTTTCCTCTCACCCGTCATTAGCCATTATTTTTCACGGTCCCTCAAACATAACACCCTCTTTTTTCAGTTTTGCCCAACTCACTAACTCACTCCACCAACACTCACCCATGAGGTTAATATAAATCCCATCAAAACTAAACTTTGAAGCCCCTTAATATTAACCCTAACATTAAGCTGGATGGTGATAATGTGACAACTTTGTTCTGCAGGTGGATTATATACTAGGAACTAATCCATCGAACTTGTCCTACATGGTGGGATATGGTGCAAAGTATCCGAGGATCCACTACCCTGGGGCGTCACTGCCGTCGGTGAATCAACACCATGGGCACATTAGTTGCCAAGGCGGAGCAGCCTATTTCTCCGGCAGTAATAATGCGAACCCGAATTCGCTAACGGGAGCTGTGGTGGGAGCTAGGACCCGATATCAAGGATTCTTATTCTCATTCAAGACCTGATTTTGTGCACTCTGAGCCAGCCACTTACATCAATGCGCCTCTTGTTGGGTTGGCCTCTTGGCTTACTTCAAGTCCCATCAATTCTGAAACAAGTTTTTGTAGGTGATTCTAGATTCTTTGCATTTGTATCTGGTAAAGCTTTTTTTTTTCTCTATCTGTTCTCTTTGCAATATCAAAAGACTGATTTAAGAACTGATACATTTGAGAAATTAACTACTAACATACCAGGAGAAATACAAGGAACTCGAAGGGGGTTTAATTTGTTCAAATTTGTTTTATTAACATTAATTATTTTTTGTTCAATTTGTTGTAATTTGTTTCAGTAATGTGTAATTGTGTACTAAATTAATGATTAATGGTTTCACCTTATACTTATCTTTAATTCTCATTTAACGATTGATCACCCTCTGGTTCCTGAGAACATCTTAAACCTTCTTAGAATGCGTTTGTTTTTTTAAAAAAAAATACTTCCTCTCTATACCTTAGAGGCAAAATTGCACAACTAAAACAACGTCCGTTTTAAAAAAATGAAATAAAAGAAATTATTTTTTACTTTCTGATCATAATTCTTCAAAAAGGTATAAAATCATAACTTTGACTTTTTAATTTCTATTTAACTTAAATTAAAATGACTAATTTTTCAAAGATCTTTGAAAAAAGGTCGTACAATTGAGCGAGCCCAATAGGCTAGCCCTTGAAAATTGTCTACAGCCCACCAGCCACAATTATACTAAACGCAGCGTTTTGGCCGTAATTGAACATTTGTTTCTCCTCGCGTACCTGCAACTGCAAATCCGCAATGTTCACCAAACCACGATTTCAGCAGATCTTAAACCCCAATTGCCATTAGCAGGCACGCGATCGATCACCTTGACTCCCCGGCATCTGAAAGAACGGTAACCTGAAATTTAAAGATGCGGCAGAGAAGTAACGGCACGGCGGGACGGCCGGAGGGAACCGACGGCTCCGATTTTTCTTACCGGATGGTCGTCGATTCTCGTATGTTTCCTCCGACCCTAATTTCAACATTTGATCCATTTTTCTCTCTACGTGTTTGGTTTCTGTGTATTCCTTAGTTCTTCTAGTCGTTTGTGAAGTCCTTTACATATCGATTATACTCCAGTAGTTTGCTCCAGACTGTTAATTTGTTGGAGATTGTGGGTCGAAATATGCTGTTGAATTTCTGAATTACCAGTTTTTTTTTGCCTGCATTCATTCCTCTCTTAATCATTTCTCCGTTTGCTTGTTTTGGAATTTTATTACTTAAAGGGTACCAAAGGGTAGCTCGGCGGAAGTCTTTGCTTCGCTATTTTTTCTTATTTCAGGTACAACTCTTTCCTTCTTTTTCTTATTCCTCTTTTAAAAGATCCTCCTTGTTATGATCGTTATTATTATAGTTATTTGTAAGGAGATATGTTTCATGATTTCGTGTGTGTTCATTACTTAAAAACAATATCTAAAAAATTAAAATTCAAACCTTTTCCAACAATTCCTCAAAATTTTAAATTTTTCTTCTAATGGTTGTGCCTGTTTGCATGTATCACACTTAATTGCTTAATCCGCCGAATTGGGTGTCCGAAACTTTCAAGCTGATATTTTTTTTCCCACATGTAGAAGTATCGTACTAGTAGTTTATAATGAACACTTGAATTTAGGATTTGATTCTTTTGCAGGCTGTTCAGACATTAGTAGCAGTAGTTTGTTATCTAAAGGTTATGCCCCCAGTGGATCTCAGTGCACTCAGGCTTGAGATTGGAGCTCCTGCTCTTGGTCTTATTTCCTTGATGATAGGAGATATGGGTTAGCTGGTCTTAATTTTTTCTTTGTTTGACACTTTTTTAATTACTTGGAATCCATCTTAATGATGGTTGATTGCCCTCTTTTCCAGGTCGGAGACGCAGCCGAGCAGGTTTGTTGAGATTCTTTATGGTTGTGTCATCTGTTGCGATTCTGTTACAGTTGTATTGTGCTGTGGGGAAAAACTCAGGCTTAATGGTGAGGAACTTTAAACCTTTCCTGATTAGTACCAACTTCAGTTTTTTTGGACATTACTCTTTTGTTAGACCTTGATCTAAACGGAAAATGATTCCTATATCTTGGAGGGAATTTATCAGCTACTACGTGCTAGACTTTCCTAGAAGCTCACTGAATCTCAAGCTCTTTCTTTCTTTCCTTCTTTTTTTCTTCAGAAAAGAAAATCACTGCTGAAAATGCATATTGAAGTTGGAGGCTTCTTATGTTCCTATACTAGGTTTTGTTGTCTTCATTTAGGACTGTTATTCTTTCTATTAGGTACCCTTATGTCTTTCTCGTGGAAAAATTTATCGTGCATCTTTCCACTTTCTTTTCTTTTCCCTTAACTCTCATTGGCCAGTGTGATTACTTATTTGAACATTATTCTTTTGTCTTTCATACGTACACATTTCGGCATTATTGGCCTTTCCATGTTAGATCTCCTGATTCTCTACCCATGTTTGGTTTAGGGCGCCAAAATTACAAGCTTGTTGGAAAGGCTGTTGAGAACTCCACAAGCACTTCTTGCAATATCAGGTATGGTAGTTAGTGAATTGAGCTCCCACCAAAACAGATGAAGCTGTATGTGAATAATGATGAAAATTTGAGTCGTTTTGTTATCAGTAGGGGTGTAAGAAAAACCGAACCCGAAGCCCAACCCGAAAATGTTGGGTTAGGGTCGGTTCGGTGGAGAATCTTGCCTTGGGTGGCCCGAACTCGAGATTATATGAGATTTTCGGGTTCAGGATGGTTCAACCCGACAACCCGAAAAGAAACCCGAGCCTGATATTTATGCGCAAACTACCCCCAGCCCAAACCTAAACCTACCCAGCCCAGCCCGAAACTAAAGAACCCAAACCTAAAACTACCCCAGCCCACCCACACCCAGCCTGAATTACTACCCCAACCCACCCACATGTAGAATTTCGGGCAACTTGGGCCAACCAACCCGAAAATCAAAATTGGTACAAAATTTATATTTCGTATCGATAGAAAAATAGATTAAATACTGAAAACTAAATATTCAATCATTTAAGAGAGGATAGGGCTTAGGCCCGCATTATATGTCATCTCAATTCTTACTTGAAGCCCAAACATCTCTGTGCACCATGCGTCCCATCTCAACTTCTCCCTTCTTCCATTCTCATTTCTTCAAGACCACCTGAAAATGTAGCATTATGTCCTTTCATTCGAAAGAACACGTGCAAACTTATATTGCTGATTAATTATGGGTTCATTCTAGAGTAGTACTCCCTTCGAGCTAGCTTTGTGAGAGGTTCGAGCTCGGCTCGAAGGCTTATGAGGCTCGATTAGTGAGTAGCTCATTTAGGATTGATTTCAAAGTTCTGCTCAATTAGGCTCGTGAAGCTCGAAAAAATTCAGATATATAACATTAATTCAATAAAATATTGTTAAATTTTACAAGCTCGAGCTCGAATCTAATTGGTTTGGGCTTGATTCGGCTCATTTGTTAGGCCTGTGTAGGCTTGCGAGCTGCATCAAGTGGAATCTCTGAGGCTCGAGCTCGGCTCGTTTATCAAAATTGGCCCGAGCTTGAGACTCGTGGAAGCTCGTTTCGATAGGTTCATTTGAGCTCGAGCCGAGCTCGAATGGGGTTGTTTCGTTACACAGCTCTAATATATACTCCCTCCGTACTTTAAAGATTGCACAATTTATTTTAGCTATTTTACAATATTTAATCTATGATTTTTTTTCCATATATGTTTAGACATTTAAAGTTAAATATTTTTATGTGTATCATAATTTGCAATATACATTTTCTAATTTTATTTTTTGGATTTGTTTTACACTATTTATCTTTGTAAATATTTGAATCAAACAGTGAACTTTGAAACATGAAAGTCAAATGGTGCAATCTTTAAAATACGAAGGGAGTACTAAATTTAATTTGATGAGTACAAATCTCAACTTTTTAATCATATACTAGAACAATATATTGGATCAAGTCATCCGTACAACAATGTAGTGAAGTACTCCCTCCGTCCCACAAAGGTTGTCAACATTACTATATTGGGCCGTCCTACAAAAGTTGTCAACTTTCCTAAAACAGAAACTTTCTATCATCATTTTTACCATTTTATCCTCTTATCTCACACCATGGACCCACAAGTTTTTCTATTTCCTCCCATTAAACTTAAAATTGGGGTTCACAAAATTTTCTCCTTCTTTCTTTTTCATGAGGGTAATTTTGTCAATACTTTACTATTCTCCCACTTTCCTTAATATATGTGCCCAAACAAATTCTACAACCTTTGTGGGACGGAGGGAGTAACATTATTTTCTTTGAACAATATTAAATTGACATAGTAGTACTTATTATTTGAGTGCATAAAGCTTCACAACAACAACGGGTAGCAGTGAGACATTTGTCGAATTGGTTTCCAACATTACGAGCCGCCCATATTATACAGCTTCCTTACTGAGCAATAATCCCCTATTTCCAATCCTGCATATGGCATGCAACATTTTTTTTTAAAAGATAATACTCTCTCCGTTCTTTTTTTTATTGAAACAAATGGTTTTAGCATGAAGATTAAGATGAGTGTAGTATTGATGAATTTTGACATATATATCCCTACCTCATAAGGGGAGGGGAGGGTAAAATAGTAAAGTTAAAGAGTAAAAATTAGTACAATAAAAGGAAACATTTCAATTATTAAGGGATGACCTAAAAAGAAAAGTGTTTCAATTAAAAATGGACAAAGTGCTATTTACTACCCCGTTTTAAAATTCTATGATATGTTTTTGAAACACTTAAAACTTGTCCCCAACGTCCTGAGCATTTGGCCTAATAGTCATACTCCTGAGAACACTTGTAGAGGTCTCGAATTTGAGTATCTTATATTCTCAATCTCATACCCTCTTTGTATAAAAAAAAACTTGTTCTCAACAATCATTTGTATCGCATGAGCTTTTAAATGCTCAACAACACTTCTTTGTTACACTTAAGTAGTAGTAGTTAATTCGTTCCTAAAGTATTACAACATTTTATTTTTAATGTTAATTTGATTTGATTCTAATTTATCTATATTTTTTTTGAACATATGGATATTTTATTAAGATTATGAAACTTCAATTTACTTATATTATTTCTTAGTTAAAAACATTAAAAAAACAATACTCCCTCCATCCCATTTTGTTTTGAGCATTTGATCGGGTACAGAGATTAAAGAGTATTGAAGACTTGGGGGTAATATAGTAAAACTATCATATAAAACAAAAGTAACTTTTTGGATGGATAAGGAAAGTTGAGGGTTAAAAGGTAAAAGTGATGTGAAAAAGTTTCCTTAAAAGGAAATTATCAAATCTTTTTGGGACAACCCAAAAAGGAATATGATTGAATCTTTTTGGGACGGATGGAGTAGTATATATTTACAATGCAAAGATATCAATTTATTTTTATATAAAACTTTTCCATATTAGTTTAAGATGATATATAAATGAAATCATAGATTAAACGAAAGTATTACTCCCTCCGTCCCTTAAAACTTACTAAAATTTCTCTTGAGTTGTCCAAAAAAAACTTGCTATACTTCTTTTCATGGAAGTTTTTTTACACCAATCTTACTCTATTACCCTTATTCTATCTTCCAACTCAAAAAAGTCCGTCTCTTAAAACTTACTACAATTTCTTTTTTGTGTTGTTCCAAAAAACTTGTTATACATCTTTTTATGGAAGTTTTTTTTATACCAATCTTACTCTATTACCCTTAATCTTTCTTCCAACTCAAAAAAGTTATTTTTGTCTTATATGCATATTTTACCATTTTACTCTTAAGTCAACACACATTCTTAATTCACCTGCTAATCAAAATGGAGCATGTTTAAAGGGACAAATGAGTATTAATTTCGAGTGTAATCCTAACAATGTGTGTGAAATGAGGGGAAGAGGACTTTAGTTTATCTAAAAGGGTAAATTACAAAAACCTCACCGAGGTTTGATGAAATCTTCAGTTTGCCCTTTTTATTTTAAAAAATCTACAATTACCCCCCTGAGGTTTAGTAAAATCTTCAGTTACCTCCATTGACCGTTAAGAATTTTGGGGTTAATTGCTTTTATTGACACCAATATTTCTTATCATAACACTTCAACCCGTACATTTTGTTTCTCTCCTATCTCCGTGCCAAACTGGCCACCTGCCTAGCCGTTGTTGTCGTCTGGTCTCCGTCACGACGCGACGAGCTCAGGCCGTAGAAACGCAGGCGAACCCATGCTGCTACGACCTGCTGTGAGACGGATGAGCATGGGCTGCCCACTAACAGTTTTAGAGGATAGTTAGTGTAATTAGTACTAAATCCTTAAAAATCAACTAACACCATATACGGTCAATGGGGGTAACTGAAGATTTCACTAAACTTCAGGGGATAATTGCTGATTTTTGAAAATAGAGGGGCCAAACTGAAGAGTTCACCAAATCTCAGGGGGGTTTTGTAATTTACTCTATCTAAAATCTTACCTGGATCAATCGGTGGATCAGCGTTGAGATTGGGATTTGTAAAGAAGATCAGATCATTATTGAGATTGGGATCTGGAAAGGTGTCACCTTCTAAATTTATTTGCTCAAATAAATCGTATGACTCGTCTCTGTAATTGCTGGGTCTATAACAAACCTATACAAGAAATTTAGAAGTCTTCATCATCAAATTGCATACATGTCACCCTTAATTACTCACAGATTAAAAGAAGAGAGATGGTGATAAAGAATGGAAAAAGTAAGAAAAAAAATTTCAATGGTGGAGTTCAACTACAACTAGGGAGCGTTTGTCTATGTAGAGTTTGTCAAAAAAAAAAAACACATCAATAAAAAAGATCGTCACTTATACAGTTAAACAATTCAAGATTTATTGTCAAAAGCATGGACACATTAACAAGAACCGTATGGGCAAGTAATCACAACAAAATTAAATAAACAAAAAATTGATACGTATTACTTCTCGGATGTTAATTTCATTTACTTAAACTTGGTCTCAGCTACCCAGATCAAGAAAAGGCACCAAGCTCAGAAAGTTCATCATGTGTTTGACAATATGGCTTTTTCAATCTGCTATTGCATTTTGATAAAGCTATCTACGGATAGCTTTTATCGTTTAGCTGTTTATTCTCAATCATTAAAAATTATCCAAAATGTTACAGCTAATTGAAACGGTTATTCCCAGACGAAATTGTCAACTATCAAGATCAAAAGGTCATAGCTATTAACAGAGGCTTTAACCAAGTTGATTAAAGCTCTAAGGACACAAGCGAAAGAACTAACCGTGGTGGAGTACAAGGCAAAGCGAGAGCATCAAGACTACTGCAACCTTCAAAATCTATTTGCCGTCCATGTTTGCTTTGATCGACTAAGTTTATTCTGGTTTCCAACTTCAGCCGAATTTGTTACAACCAAGTATTCTATCTACAAGAAGTGAAAACTTTATTTTTTATTTTTTACCATTACCTTTTGTAAAAACAAATCGGACTATACTGTTATGAGTTTACCATGTCATTTCTAAAACTTCCTATTTTAACATATTAATCCTAAATATTTTCAGTTTACCATTCTTGTTCTAAAAGGGGTGAAAGTGTCATTTTACCGTTGAAGTTTACGAAATCTCTAAATTTACATTTGAAGTGAGAATGTCACCAATGTTTTATTAAAGGGTAAATTTATCACTAAACATTAATTTTTCCTTTTTTTTTGAACAGCAATATAATTTATTTTATTAGAAAAATGTAGAACATACAAACTTAACTCCAGTAGAAGATACCCCTAAATAAAAGCAACATCCCAAAAGTACAGCAAACCCCAAAACCAAAACAATAATACACCATTGGTACTTGATACAGATTTTCACTTACCAAACCAAACCAAACCCTGTCCGCTCCACGCCAAATCTAGTAGGCATTGGAAACACCAGAATAATAAATGTTGGCTGGCTCCACTTTGAAAGCAAGCGTGAATTACTATACTCCCTGACTCCTATCACTCAACTGAAACGACACCGGCAAGATGAGACCACCGCCGGTAGACCGATCCTCCGCCTTCTTCTCCACACTACTTCCTATCTCCATCTCGTGCTGACCTCTCCATGACACCGTTCCTCCATGCTCCCCTCCTGAGCTCCACCTTAAACTATGACAGATTTTAAGGTGAAATTCAATATTAATTCTACAAAATGTATAGTTAATGGTCACGTAATCATCTAGTGACATGTCACATGAACGCCAACTAAGACAAATTAACGTTCAGTGGCAAATTTACCTCTTCATTAAAATGTTAGTACCATTTTCTCTTCAAAATGAACTTTAGTGACAAATTTATAGATTTTGAAATTTTAGTGGCAAAATTAACTATTTACCCGTTCTATCATTTTAAAGGTCAAATCTTAAAGCTCTTACGGGTTGACGTTTCAGTTCTCAATAGGAATATTCTTTATTCCCTTGGCTTCTACCATAAACTTTTCAATTTTTGTTAGTTTAACCCCTACACTTCTTAAATCCTCTTTTGCAAGTCTTTTTTTTCTTCTTTCTAGATTTTTAAAGACTTCATCACTACCTATTTGATTAAAGTTTTGAGGTGGACAATCTATCGATGAATTGGACTAAAACCGCCATACCCGCCACTTTTTCCAGCGTCACTTCATCAATTGGCCGCCACTAATTTCAAGGATGTCACAATAGTGGCCGCATTTGCCGCCACAAATATTTTTTAAAAACAATGTTCAAATTCAATCAAATTTAAATAACACGAAGCAATCTCTGGGTTTTTAAATCCAGATCTTCAAACCATTCATTTTCAACACCAGTTTACATTACTAGAACCACCAGCCTTCCTCTTCAAATCAACCATTCCTCCCTTGTCCATCGTTTTCTCCGCCCAAAGAAGGGAAACAAGTCATCTCATCCAGGAAAGAGAGGCATTTGGAGGATCAAAGAAGGGAAATTTAGGAAACTACTTCCTCCGTCCCATTAATTTTGCAACATTTGTGAATCCGCATATTAAGATAAAGGCAACTTTTGAGCCTCCTTTCCTCTTTCACCCCTGCTAAATGTAGAAAACCCAACGTCCCCCTCTCTCCAAGTAGAACTAAAAGTTTCCATCAAATAATTCAACCAATCCCACACAATTAATTGGAAGAAAAAAAACAACTCGAAAATTAAAATTAGAAATGGAAATAGAGTAAAACAAGATGGTGTGGTGGTTGCAATCTCGTCGGAAATAAGATGGATGGCTACAATGGAGGCAGGTGTTGGTGAATTGGGATGAGATGAGCCGGCGTTTAGTGTTGTTTGAACATGGAAGAATTGTGATTCTGGTTGACAATATGGCCATCGGAGAGGTCAAGTGACAATAAACGATGATGAAAAGTCACACAGCTCGTTCCTGATGATCATCAAAAATGGAGAATTGTGGCTTTTGGGGCTGGTTTCCTGGTTATGCAGAGGGAGTGAGAGAGGTTGGTTATTGGTTTAGGAATGGGGATAGATATTGTAGTGGGGTAATCACGTTGGTGAAGAGAGAATGGTAAAGTTTAAGGGTAATTGGGTAATTTTAAATGTACAAAATTTCTAAAAATGGAAACATTGCAAAAATTTTGGGACGTTCCAAAGAGAAAAGTGTTGCAAAAATTTTGAGACGGAGGGAGTAAAATCTAATGATGAATTGACTCTCAGAACTTCTTACATAAACTAGCAAAAACCAAACTAAAAATTTGAAAAACAAAAAATAAAAGGTTGAGCTACGTACAAATGAAAGGAATACGTAAATGCTCTTACCTTTTAGAGGTAGGATGCAGTCGAAGGGGACGGGTAGAAAGAGTGAGCAAGAGTCACCGCCAGAGTGAAGTTGAGAGCTTAGAGAGGATGGGAGTCTCAAATTTGAAATGAGATCTGAAATGTCATGAGATGGATTTGGCAGAAGAGCTTCCATGTCATTATTTGATGTTTGTGGCAGCCACTAATATGACAGGTAAACAATTTAATTGTGGCGGGCCAAGCCGTCAAAAACTTTGTGGCGGTTTGTGTTGCTACTATTGCTGCAATAATACCTATCCTTACCTCCCTAGATCTTTTCGGGTGGTGCCAAGTGTGACAGTTTGTGGCGGTGGAGACTTAGTGGCGCTCCCGGCACAAATGCAACCACAAAGTTCTCCTCATTTATGTATGTATAGTGGCAAATAATCTAAGGATGTGCTCAACATATTTGTGCATCGAATCTTGACCCCGGTTCGGTTCATCACATTATGTGTCGAACACATTTGTGTCAAATAATGTGATCAATTGATTATGAGGATTGCACCTAAGAAATCTTTGTGCATGGAAATAGAGCATGATGAAGTCTTGAACTCAATACCCCATCTTGTGTTCTTAGGAGTTTGACCATTAAACTAGAGGCTCAAAATTAAACATTTTTAATTTCTTGTTTGTTTCCACAGTTGTTGTTAATGATTAAAACTCTGGTTGTAGGTTCAATCGTCCACTACTTTCTTTCCTTTTTTTTAATACAAAGGGGATAGGGGTAGGATGTTGAGGATATCGGAGCTCGGACTCGAGATCTTTATAAGTGTCACCAGGAACATGATCACTAAGTCAAATGTTCGGGACACTCGTCCACTCCTTTCTTAGCCTCCTTTGTCATCATCCCTAAAAAATAAAAACCATTATTGCTGCTGCATTATTTGAGGGCCATGATTTGCTGTTGTTAGATTAGTTTATTAAATAGCCGGTTCATTTGAAGCGAAAGGAAAATTGTACCCAACGACACGTGATTGTTGCTTGCGCCCGATATTTAATATCGATTATTTCTCCATCTACACAGCGCAAACGTGTTGCACTAAAAAAATTGACCCATACATATATATTCCATTTAAATGACTGAATGAGTCATTAAAAAGTATTTAAAATACTACAATTAATCGAAATAATTGTTTATGAAAACGTTGCATGCTCACCATTCAACATTCTATGAAAGGATACATCATCCATGCATAACCTGCAAGTATTTTTAAAGAACCGAGGATCCCAAAACCCCTAAGTGGTGGGTTGCCCTTCAATAAGCTCTCTATTTTTCCCCTTGAATCAAAGGGTTTTGTTTTCCTTCGATTTTTTCTCTCATAAAATCTTATTCCATTCCCTATTTTTTATTCTTAAAGTTCTTAGAAAGCACGTGGCTATATAAATATCCAGCTAAAGTAGTGAAATAATTAAAGGGCCCCGAATTTCTTGTCAAGTGACGATTGAGTTTGGGGAAGTTTTTTAAAACGGCACATGCATGCATGCAAGTTGGATAAAGAAAGGGGGGGCACCTTTCATTTGTAGTAGAGGGTCCTATTATAACTTGGATATAATATCTTAAAAAATATCTACAAAAATAGTAGCTTCTGTACTCTTCTAATCAAGGCTGCCGCCATGCCACATAAGATTCATATTCATATTGGTACAAAAAATAGTAGTCTGTTCCGACGAGTACTTGGTGTGATATGTCAGGGTGATGGCTCCGTAGAACCTGAAAATAAAGCCCAGGGCCGCGAATCATCGGCCAAGGGCTGCGAATCATCGGCCCGGGGCCACGAATCGTGTGCCTAAGCCTGTGAATCGCAGGCCCAGGTCACAAATCGCGAGCCCATGGCTGCGAATTGCTGGCTTACTGCGACGAATCGCTGGTCCAGGGCTGGGAATCATCGGCCGAAGGGTGCGAATCGTGAGCCCTAGGCCGCGAATTGCAGGCCAAAGGCCGCAAATCGCTAGCCCGTGGTGCTCTAACGGCGGTTCGTGACTTTCTGACGGCGTTCTATGGAGTTCCGGCGGTGGTGGCTTGTATGGTGGTTGACATAGGTGAAATTGAAAAGAATAGATAGATGAGAGAGTTTGTTTGTAAATTTTTAAAATTTGAGGGTATAAATTGTGTAATAAGAAAAATTCAGTTTATAATCGTTATTGTATCATTCATGTGAAAAGGTGAAATAATTGTAAAAAAAAACTATGTATGAATTTTTTTTAAAAAAAAATACAAAACTTTATTGGTATAAAAAATTAAAATAGGATACTAGTGGCATAATAATTTAAGTTATAAGACTATGACACGACAAAGAAATGAAATACTATAACACGTGGGAGTATATCTTCAAAATATTGTTTTTTTTATAACAGAATTCGGTCTTAGAGTTTTTGTTTTCTTTTCTTCTGTGTAAATACTCCGTATCGTTTGAACACTTTCACAACTTTTTTTTTTAATTATACACTTTCACAACTTTTAAGCGGAAGTACATTTAATTATTTAAATATTCTAATTTAAATAATTTATACAATCAAGCAAACCTTCTCATAGTTCTGTTTCTCAACATCAAACTAATTAATTAGGATTAAGGAGTGGACAATTAAGAATGGAGAGAAGCAAAAGCATTAATCAAGGCTAAGGCGTTGCTGGTAAGCTGAGCAATATTTACGATCCTGCCCCTGACGGCCGCCTTCACCGGACTTCCGTTCATTGCCGTTCCCTGGAACCCATCGGAGCAAGTGTTTTCATCCGTCATAGCCGCGCTCACCCACGTCTGGATATCACTTACTAACATCCCGTAGTTTTTCACATTTGCCCCCTTAAGTTTCCCCATTTCTCCAATTGACCTCCTAAGTTCGTCCACGGTATCACTCAACTCCTCGACGCAGTCTGCCATGGCACCCACCTCCCTGGGGCTCATCCCATGCTGTTTGGCCAGCTGCTGCATCATTGCAGAGGTGCCCTTGGCAGAGGCCAGAGTGACGTTGAGCGAGGCGTGGGCGAGGAGCCTCGGACTTGTTTGGATGAAAGTGGCTTGGGAGGAGAGGGAAGTGAAGCAGAGCTGAGGATATGTTGTGGAGCTGCATGAAGTTCTTATGAACTCTGTGCTCAATTGTGGATTAATGATTTTTCTAGCGGCGTAGGCCGCGATTGAGAAGGAAGATAGAGTGAACAAAATTGTGAAAAGGGATTTGAATGCTTCCATATTTTGTTGTGATTTTGGATTGGTAGAGATGTATAAATGTTTTTGAGTTGTGTGAACAGAGAAGATCAGCTCTGTACTTATAGGAGCGAGGAGCCCCACAGGGGAGAGTTAGCAATTTGGCAAGTGGGAACCAAAACGGGTTTAAGTGCATCATTGGTCACATGGTTTACATTTGATTTTCATTTGGATAATCAACTTTTTTAGTTATTTCAATTTAACTACTATGATATTTAGGGTTAATTACAGTAATTGCACCCGGAAACTTTAGAGTCCGTTTATTTACCACATATGTGGAAAAATACATACCTAAATGTACTACTAATTAACTAACTCAACTAATTAATCTATTAAACTAAAAGACTAAAACACCATTTGTAGAAATTTATTAAGAGGGTAAATTTGACATTTTCATGGTATGTGTTTTTCCACATATGTGGTAAATAGACATCCACGAAACTTTAAACCCAAACAATTCTAGCATAATATTCTCGCTCCCTCTCTTAGCCTTGGTGGCCCTCCCCACCTACCTAGCCAGTTGCCTCTCCCCGCCCCGCCCTCATGCCACCGCATCCTCCCTAACCTGCCGAAACTAGTTTTGGCTGGCTATGCGAGGGGAGTTAGGCCAAGGTGCAGTGGATTGGGGACAATTACAAGGGTGAGCGCGAGGAGGATTGGATGGGGGGAAGTTTGGCCTTTCGGACTATATGATCATGAGAGTTGGCCTAACAAATTAAACTACCTTTGCCTAGTGGCGAAGCTAGGATTTAATCCATGAGGTGGCGGTAATAAAAAGAAATTCTAACGAAAACTGAATTTAAACACTATCAATTAAATTAAATCAATTTTATTCTATTTTCTTGATGAATTAATGAATAATGATTAAAATTATCGTTAATGGATTTAATATTCATCCATTTGGAACGAACAATGATTCTAAATATATACATCTAATCCACCATCTGTGAAATTTATTTTCTATTACTCCCTCCGTCCCCAAAAGATTGGTAGATTTGTTTGGACACGGAGATTAAGGTGAATGTAAGATGTTTGTATATGTTTACTTAATTGCCCATCAGTTGAGAGTGCACAAAAAACGAGGTAGAAAAAGTAAAGATAAAGTGAGGATAGTTTAGTAACTTTGAGAGTGAGAAGTTTCCTTTTAAGGAAAGTGATCAATTTTTCTGGGACAGCCCAAAAAGGAAATGTGTACAATTTTTCAGGGACGGAGGGAGTATTTTTTATGGGTAGTGAGAACTTACAAATGTATTACGATAAAGTATAATTGGCTCACAAATTATTTTTAATAAAATGTTAATAATGGAAATAAAGTTTCAACACTAGATAGAATATTTACTCATGATTGTATCCATTAATAGTTAACTTTTCTTTCATTGACACCTTTTATAGAAATAAATCTTGCATCTATCATGAATATGTGAATCATATAGAATGAGTTAATATATTATTATGTTAAGAATTAATGTTTAGATATTGAATTGGGTTGAGTTTTTTTATCAATTTAAACTACTTTCAAATATATAATGAATTAGAAATTTAAATTTAGATTAAAATATATAATTAACACCAAACTATAATTAACCTAAATATACACTACATATTCCTACATTTTCAAAAAAAAATGAGGTGGCAACTGTTCTCACATGACTTCGCCACTGCTTGGGCCTATCTCTAATTTCCTAATAGTAAATCGTACCGTCGTGTAACGATCAAAACCTCCTCTCCTGTTCAACTCTCCTCCCGTCCGTTTCCGGTCCATCACATAAGGCCCACGTCCCTCCCCTATTGCCTTTTTTTTCTTTTCTTTTTTGCCAACCCATTTATCATACTTTATTTTATTAAAACTATAATCATATTTTATCTTTGTTAAACTAAATATTTTATACTTATGAAAGATAACGCTTTAAGTAAATAATAATAGGAATAATTACTTCATCTACTCCATTCATCTTGAATTTTTTTGTAACGTTTGATTTTTTATATTTATTTGACTTCAATATATAATTAGTTAGCAGAAAAAATTTCAAAAAATATGTTTATATACTAAACACATCAGATTACCTTTTGTGTATAAAATTTTTGAATCTATGATTGAAAATGTTTAAGAACTAAAATTATATAATAAATGTTGAAAACTGTGTTTCAAAAATTTGGGAGGGAGGGAGTAATTTTAAAAATGTGAAATTAATAACAAAACACGTACATTTTTATTAAAATTATTTTATAACCAAAATTTGAAAAATAAATACTTCATCCATCCTTAAATATTACTTCATTTTTTTTAAACATCTAGTGTATGATTGTTTATTCAATATTTTGAATGTATATCAAAAATTTTGTGTTTGCAATACACGGTGAACTGGAAACGGACCGGATGGATGTAGCGGAACAGGAGAGAAGCTCGAACCCAAAACTTGGGTTTTAGTACTCAATGGTAGGGTACGTGATGTGTTGTCGTTGTTGTTGCGCCAATCATTCTCGATTATTTGTGTATACACATTAATGCAAGTGTTGCAGTAAACAGTAGTTCTCAATTAACCCATTCATATATAACCCATTCAAATTAGAGGTGAGTTCGAGGCGAGCCGAGCCCGAGCCTAGCAGGTTCGAGCTCGAGCTCGTGAAATTCGGGCTCGGCTCGAGCTCGGCTCGAGTTCGAACGAGCCCGAAAATTCGAGCTCGAGCTCGGCTCGAAGGTTCGTGAAACTCGATTCGAATCGGCCTCAACCGAGTTCGCGAGCTCGTAAGGCTCGATAAGGCTCGATAAGGGCTCGATAAGGCTCGATATATAAACAAGGATATATATGTAATTTCACACCAGACTCGATAAGGCTCGTCGAGTCTATCGAGCCGAACCATTCATGTTCGAGCTCGGCTCGTTAATTATACGAGTCAAAGAATCGGTTCGAGCTCAAGCTCGAGGCTCGTGAAGCTCGGCTCGTTTGGGCTCGTCAGAGCTCGAGCTCGAGCCGAGCTCAGCTCGGCCCGATTCGTTCAACACCCCTAATTCAAATGACTCTTTAAACAGTTCACAATAGAATTATCTATGTGCCTTTCCTACTTTTCTCATTTTCGGATTAAGTGCCTCCTTGGAAACAACCTTTTTAATTAGTTTTATAATTTTGAAATAATTACTAGATTTTGTTTTTTGATAAATTTGAAGGTATGAGGTAGGGATGGTGGAGGCTTGAACTCAGGACATCCATCTCATGTCCTCAGGAGCATGACCACTATGTCAAATTTTGAAATAATTGCTAGATGTGTGTATACACATTAATGCAAGTGTTGAAGTAAACAGTACTTCCAGTGGCGGATCCAGGAGATAAAATCAAGGTGAACGGAAATTAAAAAAAAACAATCAATAATAGTCAATAATAGATGAAAATTTTGATAAGTCAAATTACAATTATTACATAGTATTCATCAAATATTCGATCAAAAGAGATACAGGAATTGTAGATCAAAATACAACAACGCATACTTAAAAGTACATGATGTTTTATCTGAATTGAGCTTTATAATCTCCAATAGACTCGAAGTGATCAATCACTGCCTCTAAATCAATATCACTCACATATTCCTTTTCAATGTGAAACATCATACAACTTGAAAGGTATCCGTCTTCCATCTTGTTTCTAAGTCGAGTTTTTATAATTTTCATAGCTGAAAATGCACACTCAGTTGTTACAGTGGAAACATGAAGTTTCAAGATGTTTTTGATGTAGGTGCTTGATAATCAATATCTTTCTTATAGAAAGAAAAAAGTGACTTTATTCATTTCTTGGAATGATGATCATTGCTTCTTCTCCGAGAATTTCTTGGAATGATGATCATTGCTTCTTCTCCGAGAAAAGGAGTTAATGACCCGTAGGCCTTCTACCTCCACGCGGTCCTAGTCAAAATATTAACAATCAGAAGATTCACTAATGTATGGACAAGTATCAAAATGATTAAACTAAACTAACATCCACAACTATTTGTCTTCTATAACAATTAAACTATGAAAGTACCACATAGCAGATTAAACTATGAAAGTATAAACTATAAACAAATAAACTAAAGATTAAAGTTCCATCTTCACTAAACTATAAACTAAACTAAACTATAAACATTAAAGTCGATCGATCTCGATTTCTTGCGCTCCAAAAACACACATGCCAAGTGAAAACTAAAATTAGAGCCATGTCATAATAAAGTTCACGAACCTTAGAAGAACCCACACTCAACAGCCACTAAGCAATCCTTCTTGAACAAACAAAGCGCAATGGAATCACAAATATGCCAAGGAAATTGGGAATTTTTGAATTTGCGGACTGGTTTTCTTTTCTTTTTTTTTCTTTTTTTGGAAAAAAAATTAAAAACTCAACCAATCCATCAACCCATTCATACATTCCACCCATACTCATCAAGAAAATAAAAAAATTCAACTGAGTACAAGGAGCTAGAAAATCTAATGGATTTGAAGCAAAATCACAAACACTAGATTTTACCTTGCTGGCTGAAAGTCTGTTCAAGAACGGGAGAGAAAAGAGGCTATCAACTATGGGCTGGGTTGGGAAATTGAGGTGGGTGGGCCGGTGGGCTATCAACTATGGTTAGGGTATGACCTATGGGTATTAATACTGGGCCAAAATTCTAGCCCAGCAAGAGCTGAGTCTGTCACAAGGCAGATCCGCCCCCGAGCACTTCTCAATTAACCCATTCATATATGGCCCATTCAAATGACTCTTTAAACAGTTCACAATAGAATTATCTATGTGTCTTTCCAATTTTTCTCATTTTCGGATTAAGTGCCTGCTTGGAAACAACTTTTTTTAATTAGTTTTATAATTTGAAATAATTAATAGATTTTTTTTTTATAAATTTGAAGGTATGAGATAGGGATGGTGGAGGCTTGAACTCAGGACCTCCATCTCATATCCCCAGGAGCATGACCACTATGTCAAATTTTGAAATAATTACTAGATTTTAGTGCGTTCAATTGTAATTATACAATTAACCAAAATAGTTGTTCATAAATGAGGCTATAGCTAGATATGCATGTATCTCCAAAAGTTTTGAGTAAAGAATAAAATAATCTGAGGACCCCATGGCGCGTTTCTTTTATTTTTTTGCTTTTTTCTTTGTTACCTATTTCACTACCATACGCAGATCATTTTGTCTTATAATGATCATCAATATATGAGATACGTGCATTATTGTGATCGTCGTTGTTTATTCGACACATTGTATGAGATACATGCATTACTTGTTGCTTTAGGAATTATTCTTGCTACCATACGGACATCATTTTATCTTATAATGATCATCAATATATGAGATATTTACATTATTGTGATCATCACTATTTTATTCCACATATGTGCATTACTTGCTGTTTTAGGAATCATTCTTACTACCATACGCACATCATTTTGTCTTATAATGATCATCAATATATGAGATATGTGCATTATTGTGGATTCATTGTTTTATGTCACGAGTTATATTTTATTACGTGAACATTACGGACTTCATTGTGGATTTCATTGTGAATACCATTGTGGATCCACGTGCATTATTGTGGATTTCATTGTTTTATGACACGAGCATCGTAAGTTCATAATACGCATTTCTGTTTAGTTACGTGAAAATCATTTTTATCATATTGATAATCATTTTATTTATGATCTTATAGTATTTTTCAATTACATTGTTTTGCGTTAGTAAACATTATGAAAATATATATCAGGCACATGCATATATGCAAGTTGGATTCATTATGTAGGGTCCTATATCTTCAATAAAAATATCTTAAAAATCGCAACGTTTGTACTAATCCAAATTAAGCCGCCAGCTTGACTTAGGTCCAACTTAATTAGTTAAATGATTTTTTATTTTATAATTTACCCTAACACTCAATGAATATAGGTCCCAAAATAATAAATTTATACTTATCATAATAAATTTCTACATAATTCTTGTTGACATGAATGACATTTCATTCAATATCACGCGGTATAATGTTGAAAACACAGCCTAAGCAGGGATGTGGCTCTGAAGACACTACTAAGTGGCTCTAAACGATAGCGAGCATGAAATAAACTAGAAACCAAACTATCAAGGTGAGCCATAGCTCAACCCTGCCGTGCCATCCTCCAAAAAACCCATCACCGTGTGGGATAGCTTAAGCCACAAAGATGTTTTAGTTCGTTTGCTTCAAATTTTTACATTTCCCTCATTTTGAAGTTTGTTTTGCCTCATGTTAGGGGTTTTCGTTTATGTTTGTTTGTTTCCGTCATGGTAAAACTTCTTGTATCCTTTTTGACATTAGCCAATTAATGAATTTATTTATTTCACACTTAAACACAAATTTTTGATATGTTTTCATTTGGGCAAGCTGGATATCTTCGCGTGCACAAATCAAATCCTACGCTAACCAATGCAAGTTTCTTCGCATTTACAAAATTGCCATGCATAAGGACAAAAGCGTGACCGACGGTGGGAAGGAAACTGAAATGGAGGAGAGATGCTCGAATGCTTTTGTTTTTTGGAACGCTAATAATAATAATAATAATAATAATAATAATAATAATAATAATAATAATAATAATAATAATAATAATAATAATAATAATTTATTGGTGAAAAAGAGATTACATTTTAATCCAAAAGAAAAATTTGGAAAAAGAGACACTTCAAATAAAGACACCATACTACTAGTAACACACACCTAAGATCCTGAAAAAGTATCACCATAATGAGCGACGGCGTGAAGTAAACTGAAGTGGAGGAGAGATGCCCAAATGCTTCATTTTTTTTTCTTTTCTCACCATTCACTAAAAATATACATTTTATATTCTGAAATACAACTGTAGCAAAAAAATAGAAAGAGAAACCAAACCGAACAAAACAACTAATCATAAAAAAACACCCTTAAAGAATCACGATAATCATATTTTTACTAGTTTTAGTGCGATCCTCATTTTTAAAGTGAAGATCATCATCTTTGAAAGTCTTATCATCACATTTTTTTAAGGAGACTAATGCGTTTGAGTGCACAATCAATCATGATGATCATTATATTTACTATGTGATCACCATTTTCAAAGCGGAGGACATCATTTTTAAAATCTCGTCATCACATTCTCTTAGGGTGATTAATGCTCACACGAGTATTATTTTTACTAGTTTGAGTGTGATCATCATTTTCACGATGAAGATCATCATCCTTTAAAGTTTGATCATAATATTTTCTCATGGCGACCAATGCTCCCACAATCATTATAATCATTAATTTTACTAGTTTCAGTGTGATCATCATTTTCAAGGCAGAGATCATCATCATTGAAAACTCGATATCATATTTCCTTTACCTTAGGATGAGTATTGCATCTAGGTGTGGGTTATCATTATTTTTACTAATTTTACTATGATCATTTTCAAAGCGAAGATTATCATTCTTGAAAGTCTTATTACCATATTTCCTTAGGGTGACTAGTGCATAGCGATCATTACTTTTACTAATTTGACTGTGATCATCATTTTCAAAGTAAAGAACATCATTCGTAAAAGCTTAATCATCATATTTCCTTAGGGTGACTAATGCATTTAGGTGCACAATCAATCATGGAGATCGCTATTTTTACTAATTTCAATGTGATCATCATTGTCAAAGCGAAGCTTAACATTTTCAAAGCAAAGATCATCATTCTTGAAAGCCTGATCATCATGGGTGGCCAAAACATCTATCAAAAACTAAAACTAGTGAAAACAACAGTCATCACGATTGATTGTGCACCCAGACAGTTAACTCTATCAATTTACTGTCAAATTATTGGATTAATTACTCTACTGCATCCCAAGTTTCCAGACTTTAATAGATGCAAACTACAATAATTACAGACTGCATGTGGAAAAAGTATTTGTAACAGTACACAATCTAGCAAACCTTAATATGTATAGTTCTGATTCTTGGAATTAAAGCAAACTAATTAACAACACGACTAACTAATTAACCATGAAGAGAAGCAAAAGCATTAATCAAGGCTAAGGCGTTGCTGGTAAGCTGAGCAATATTTACGATCCTGCCCCTGACGGCCGCCTTCACCGGACTTCCGTTCATTTCCTTTCCCTCGAACCCATCGGAGCAAGTGTTTTCGTCCGTCATAGCCGCGCTCACCCACGTCTGGATATCACTTATTAACATCCCGTAGTTTTTCACATATGCCCCCTTAATTTTTTCCATGTCTCCAATTGACCTCCTAAGTTCATTCACGGTATCACTCAACTCCTCGACGCAGTCCGCCATGGCACCCACCTCCCTGGGGCTCATCCCATGCTGCTTGGCCAGCTGCTGCATCATTGCAGACGTGCTCTTGGCAGCGGTCAGAGTGACCTTGAGCGAGGCGTGGGCGAGGAGCCTCGGACTTGTTTGGATGAATGTGGCTTGGGGGGAGAGGGAAGTGAAGCAGAGCTGAGGATATGTTGTGGACCTGCATGAAGTTCTTATGAACTCTGTGCTCGATTCTGGATTAATGATTTTTCTAGCTGCGGAAGCTGAGATTGAGAAGGAAGATAGAGTGAACAAAATTGTGAAAAGGAATTTAGAGGTTTCCATGTTTTTTGTTGTGATTTTGATGGAGATGTATAATTGTTTTGAGTTGTGTGAGAGCAAAGAAGATAATAAAGCTCTGTACTTATAGGAGCGAGGAGCCATACGGGGGAGAGAGCAATTTGGCCATTGGGAACCAAAATGTGTCTAAGTGCTTCATTGGTCACTTGCTTTACATTTTATATTCAATTGGGTAATCAACTTTATATTTGTTTCAATGGCAGTACCAATCTTTCAACTTTTAAGGGTGTAGTTACTGGAATGGATATGACGAATAAGTTCCTACTAAAATTAATAGTAGCATAACGGTCTATTATGACCAGCAATCGATCCATACGAAGTCTTCATCCAAAGCCATCAACAAGCAAAATCACTGTCTTATGTTAATTGTTATCAAAATAAGCGGTCAAGCTAGCAAAAATATACTAAAATTAATAGTAGGATAGACGTCCCATTTTCTTCTCCCCTTCCTCTCCTCTAAAAGGGTGAGTCTCAAAGTTGGAAAACAAACTCCAAATCTTTGTACAAGAACAAACACTACAAACCAACAAAGGCAAAGCCACACCAACAAAACCCAAAAAATTTCAATCTTTGTGTTTATTATTATGGGGCAAACACTCACTGAACGAGACATTAATCTTGACTAGATCTGGAACCGGTGAAGATAACAAGCCCAAGATTCGCTAGATTCTTGGATTATTCGCTAGATTCTTGGTTGCAGAAGATGAGCCCAAACTTCGAATCGCCTAATTCACACAACGGGACATTAAGCTTTTTGAGATCTGGAAGTAGAACCAGTGGAAATGGAGTATGTCAGAGCTGTAGATGGAGAGAGAGTACCAGATCTGAAATTTTTGCTAAGTTTCTTGATCAAATTGTGAGAAAAGGAGACGCGGCTGATTTAAATTGTGTCAAGACGTAAAGATCCGTCACTCTGTCATCACAGGTTGGTGTATACACGTTTCACGAAGCTTAATGACAGCCATGGCCATTATTTGTCCGTCATAAAGTTATACTATGCATACGATTTTAATACTTAAAATTCTATGACGACCGTATCTGTCATAATTATGTCATACAATTCTGATTTCACTTTATCTATAACTATAACGGGAGTATGATTGTCTATGACGAAAATGGGTTTGTGATGAATATTGCCCTCATTTTTCGGTCATAAATATTATGATAACTAGTAGTGACTACCTCCATCTTCCATCTTTTTTCTTTCTCTTAGAGTTCCATATAGATATAGTTGATAAATCTTATCCAAATAAAATTCTCTATTGAATAATACAATTATTTAAATTTTATTCTTTGAATATTTATCGTTACAGTTTAATTTTTTTTACTGTTATTCCTCGATTTCTGTGTTTGATTACTATTTCAATAATAAAGATCTGTACTTATAGGATTGAGGAGCCATACGGGTAGAAATGTCAAAAGCTGATTCGACCCAAGCAACATGAACCCAACTTGACCTGAACCCGACCTGACATGAACCCGACCTGTGTAAGTTGAAACTGGTCGCAACACCGCAAGTGTACGGCTGTCAAACAAGTAGTAAAACCGGTAAGTACCAAGTCGAATCCACAAGGACTTCTGTTTCTAACAAAATGTGATGAATTACTAAATAAAGAAGATGAATTGATTGATTGATGAGAGAATTACTTAGCTAATAAAATAGAAGAGATTAAGAAATTAAATACTAAAGCTACCTCCTAGGATTATTGATCCACTTAAACTTCAGGTTTGACAATTTAGAATTACCCACAATTATTATTCTCAACATATAAGTCGATGTATCAATTCTAGATATCCTCTATCGAGTGTTCCACCTAGGTAATTAAAGCACAGCCACCGCTCCACTCTAATTGTTCAAATGATCTACCTCATTCCTAGACCTGTGGCAGACCATTGCTCTATGATGAAATCTAGCATAATTACCTTGTGGTCTAGTAGTACTTTTCTCTATCCAGAAGAAGCATACCACAAATATTCTCTGACCAAAAGAATAATGCATGAACTATCCAAGTAATTAAACAAGTATCATAGAATAATAAGTCATGAACTAAAATATCAAACCCTAGATTCAAGTTTCACAATAAATCCTAGAAGATAAATCAAACTAGCTAATAAACATAATTAAATAAAAAAGATGAGATTGAAGAACTATGAAGCCGGTGTTGCTGCTCAACGTCGCTGCTCGGTGTGCGTAGGGATGGCGGTGGGTCGGATGATATCCGTTAACCGCGGATAACCGAGGCATATAAGCGGTTATATCCGTGGTTATTATCATGATTTATTGGCTAGTAGATGGATTTTGATAACCGTGAGATAAATGGTTACGGTTACGGATATTAGCTATCCAAACCGCGGATATCCATGCAGTAACCATGTAACTAACCATGCAACATTTATGCCAAAAGCCCATTATATTTTCAAGCCCATTATATTTTCTTGGGTTCTGAAGTTGAGCCCATTAGGGCAATCCATCATCCTCAATTCGGCCGCTCACACATTTATGCCAAGAGCTTCCTTGATGGCGAAGGACCAAGCAGAGGACTTGTATTTTTGTTGCAAAAGTTTGTGAAACTTTAGTGGAAAAGCGTAAAACCTAACGACAAAATGATTAATCGGTTTAAGCTCGCATTTGTAATTCTTACCTTAGCTCGGGGATCCAAGATGGTTTTGATGCTGATTTCTAATATGTTTGTTAGACTTTATTGAACTTTATGTACTATCCGCGGATTAACCGTCATCCGCGGATATCCATGATATTCATCAATAGGTGTCGAGTAGAACCGCACTAGTGGATATCCGTTAACCGCAGATAGTTATATATTCGCGGTCGTGGTTATGGTTTAGATATATCCGCGGTTAATCCGATCTGTTGCCATCCCTAATTGTGCGATCTCCAATTGTGTGCGGTCCCCTCTTTGGTCGAATTCGGCTCCTCTTATAAGAGCTCTCTCCCCTTTTTCAAAGCCCAAAAATAATAGGCTTTCTCTCCTAGCCTTCACAAGTCCGATTTGGACTTGCTTTCCAAGTCAATCCTAAGCCACTTAGAATTGATTTCTAATGGTTCAAATACATTGTAACCATGTAACTTTCTTTCTTTCATCAATCTAGTCCCCAATTTTTGCCCTTGTACCAATTTTATCCTTAGCTCTTCCTCATTGATCCAATTGAGTCCTTTTTGTATCATTCTTATACAAATATCTTCCTGATATATTCCTACAAAATTCTTGCACAAATAATAAGAACATATCAATTTATCCTAATTAAAACATATATTTAAGGGCATAATATATGACATTATTTGCACTCATCAGAAACCCAAGATGATCCGAACCTGAAAGAACTTGAACCCGAAAGAACCCAAACCCGGAAGAACTCAAAAAGACCCGAACATAATAGTATATTGAGAAATTATATTTAAGTTTCAAGTATCAAAATTTTCATTTTTATAATTTGGTCACAAATTAAGTTATTTGTCCTTATAATGTTTTTTTTTCACAAAATAATTTCTTTTATGTTTTTCTATTATTTAGATTTGATCATTTAACTTTCACTTATAATTTCCAATTTATAATTTTCAATTTTATTAAAACAATGTCTGATTTCCAATTTTAGTATAGCAATATCCAATTTTATTTTTTTGACCAATGACTAACTTTCAATTTTGAGGGAGTAATACCCAATTTGACCCGGTTACGACCTGAAGTAACCTTAAAATGAAATTGTCTCAATCTGATCTCAACTTGAACCCGAAGGAACCCGACCCAACCCAACCCGAACCCGGAAAAGGCAAACCCGATCTTAACTTGAATCTGAATGACCTGACCCGAACACAACCAAACCCGAAAACAGCTAAACCCGATCTTAACTCGAACCCGAATGAGCCGAACCCGTCCCACCCCCCGATTGACATCCCTACCTACATACGGGGGAGATAGTTTGCAATTTGGCAAGTGGGAACGAAAACGGGTCTAATTGATTCATTGCTCACTTGCTTTACACTTGATATTCAATTGGGTAATCAACATTTATTTGTTTCAATCGCAGTACCAAACGTTCAACTTTTAACAGTTTAGTTAGCAAAAATATAGCTTTGAGCTCAAGTAATCTTATCAAAACACGATATTTATTAAGCTAAAGAATTGATCCTTTGGATATTTTTAGTTGTCTATCCTATGGTGTTGAACACTGCTACTCCTATGATCATGCACCGTTGAAGATATTTTCTCCACTTGAAAGCGGGCAAATCAGTTGCACATTCATTTGATTACATGCAGTTGATGGATGGATTGAATGATGTTTCTTAACGTTTTGCTAGCTAATCTTGTAAAATAGTATATTTTAAGGATCAAGTGGAGCAAAAGAGATTTCTTCTTCTTTTTTTTCTTTTTGGTGAAAGAGAGATTTCTTCAATTTGACCCATCGCTCTCTTCCCTCCTTTTTTTTATGTCCTCTGTTTTTTCCTCTTACATTAAAGGTAGTCAATTAGTAAAAATACATTCTCAATCTTCCTAAAACTCTTCCCACACTTTTCTTTTGACAACAATTTTTTCAGTTTAACCTGGATCGATAATTGTTGGTGTTTTTGGTGTGATGAACGGAGGTGAAGAAGAGAGGACACAACGATATATGAAGAAGCGTAGCTTGCTTTCCGCGTTCTTAAAGAATGTAGAGAATTTGATACAATTTATAGGCCATGTCTTTGATCTAATTCTAATTGAAGTAGGAATCCTAGAGATAAACATAAATCATATTTATAATAGTTGTAGATATAATAGAAAACTTCTAACCTTATTGCTAATAATAAAAATTCCTAATTTAACTAAAAGTCTTTTTTCTTTATTTTATTTTTTTCCTCTCACGTATACCCCTCTATTGGCTCCATCTTTTTCTGACTCGTTGCACAATTTACTTTTCTTTCCCTTCACGTTGAGCAGCTTCAAGCATCAACTCCAACACATCTCCTTGCTTTGAAGCCAGGGGCGAAGCTAGGAAATAAAATATGGGCGGGCGGGAGATACATATCAAAAATATTTTATTACTCAATAGCCATATGTATATCAGAAATACTCAAAATACGTAGCAAAAGTTGTCAAAATCTAATATGACGTTTCTTAAAATCTCTGAAATCATAGTCCAACTCTTCTAAACTAAATTTCATAGAATTACCTTTCTCAATGTACATAATAAGAGTATTAGCTAGAAAATCATTGTTCATCTTGGTTTGTAGTATGGTCTTCACAATTTTCATAGCTGAAAAACACACTCTATAGTAGTAGTAAACACAGGCAAAGTCAATATCAGATTGATCAATCTGTCGACAAGGAAATAAATACTTCTCTTCCCAGTTGCTACTGCCAAAACTTGACATATTGAACCAATTGTAGACAATTCTTCAAAATGTGTAGAGTTTGTAGCTTCATAATGAAAATGTTACAACTGATATCCGTTGTAGTGTGTACATGTTTGTTGATTTGTTTTTTATGTGCTTTGTTGTTTTGTTGATTTATACTTTGGGTTGGGCCTAGCGATTAGATATGTAAGAGTTAGAATTAAGTGGGCGGCACAGTTGACTGGATATTGAGTGTGTAGGTTTTACTACTTGGTGTTATATTTTTCACATTTGGATCAATTTTGCACTCACATTTAAATTGTATATAACATAGAGAGCATATAAGTATTTTAAATTAAAAATAACACTTAATTATTTTAATTGTATACTATTAGTGGCGGATCTGTTTGGGTAGCCGCTACGTTTCGGTTATGCTGACGTGTCCTGACGTTAGCGGACGTCATCGAGTTAATTCGGAATTCGAGAAGGAAACTAAGGAAAAATAGAGGGTGGTCCTCTGTTTGTATTTAGTGGGTGTTGGGAGATTCCAGCGACAGTGAGGAGTTTTTGTTAAACGTTGTCCTTTTAGGTGTGGATAATGAATGCATTTATAGTCCAAGGTCAGGGTGGTATTATTGTAATATCTCAATATAGTGTGATAGCGTGTCAGAAGAACACGTGTCATTAATACGTTCGGGAGTATAGTCCGGGAACTTCCTTAAATATAGTACGGGTTCTTTATGTCCGGCGAGAACTTTGTGCGTGTTTACCAATTTTTTAATGGGGCCCTTATTTTGGGTTATTGTTTGGGTGGCCTTTTTTGTAGATTGGGTCTGGCGGCCATCAAGTCCCCCATAGTAATTTGGCCGACTGTGAGGAGTCCAAATTTTTCAAAGTAATTTTCGACTATCGAATGGCGACGTTTCCCTGGGGTTAAACTCCGGGAAACCCTTCGCTTTGAAACCGTTTCCCTGAGGTTAACCTCCGGGAAACCCTTTGAAACCGCTTCCCTTGAAACCGTTTCCCAGAGGTTAAACTTTGAGAAACCCTTTGAAACCGTTTCCCTGAGGTTAACCTTCGGGAAACCCTTTGAAACCGTTTCCCTGAGCTTAACCTTCGGCAAACACCTTGGAATGGTTTCCCTGAGGTTAACCTTCGGGAAACCCTTTGAAACCGTTTGAACCGTTTCCCTGAGGTTAACCTTCAGGAAACCCTTTAAAATCGTTTCCCTGAGTTTAACCTTCAGTAAACCCTTTGAAACCGTTTCCCTGAGGTTAACCTTCGGGAAACCCTTTAGAATCGTTTCCCTGAGGTTAATCTTCAGGAAACCCTTTGAAACCGTCTCCCTGAGGTAAACCTTCGGGAAACCCTTTGAAACTGTTTCCCTGAGTTTAACCTCCGGGAAACCCTTTAAAACCGTTTCTCTGAGATTAACCTTCGGGAAACCCTTTGAAACCGTTTCCCTGAGGTTAACCTTCGTGAAACCCTTTGGAACCGTTTCCCTGAGGTTAACCTTCGGGAAACCCTTTGGAATCGTTTCCCTGAGGTTAACCTTCGGGAAACCCTTTGAAACCGTTTCCCTGAGGTTAACCTTCGGGAAACCCTTTGAAACCGTTTCCCTGAGGTTAACCTTCGGGAAACCCTTTGAAACCGTTTCCCTGAGGTTAACCTTCGGGAAACCCTTTGGAACCGTTTCCCTGAGGTTAACCTTCGGGAAACCCTTTGGAACCGTCTCCCTGAGGTTAACCTTCGGGAAACCCTTTGGAACCGTCTCCCTAAGGTTAACCTTCGGGAAACCCTTTAAAACCGTTTCCCTGACGTTAACCTTCGGGAAACCCTTTGGAACCGTCTCCCTGAGGTTAACCTTCGGGAAACCCTTTGGAACCGTCTCCCTGAGGTTAACCTTCGGGAAACCCTTTGGAACCGTCTCCCTGAGGTTAACCTCCGGGAAACCCTTTGGAACCGTCTCCCTGAGGTTAACCTTGTTGATTTTTAATTAATTATCCAAATATGGTGAAGAGGCAAGGAGGTGACCCATGCCCCTTGCCCATTCGGCCATGGGACATGAGACATGTCCCTTTGGCCGAAATGGTGCAAGGCATGGGGTGCACCCCTTGCCTAGAGGCACCTAGGGCGAAGGGACACTCACACCCCTAGGCCCATAGCCGAATGGGTGTAAGGCCACCTTAGGGTGCCCTTTTGGCACCCAGGGTGCTACGCACCCTTCGGCCTAGGCCGAAGGTGTGCTTGGCCCTCTCCGACACCTTTTCACCAATTTACGCACATTTCCGCCAAGAGACACGTCTCTTCACCAAAAGGTGCCTAGACACATTTGTACCAAGCTCACATAGAGCTAGTCCAAGACATATTAAATCATCCATTGAGCTCCTTGAGCTCATATCAACTCACTAAGAGCGGATACACATCTCTCTAGCTCAAACACTCAGTTGAGTGAGTTGGCGTGCTTAGCTACTTTAGCTAGCCCAGGTCATCTTGGTGCGCAAGAATTCCAACAAACCTTGGAAACCCTTTGAAACCGTTTCCCGAGGTTAACCTTTGGGAAACCTAAACTGTTTCCCTGAGGTTAACCTTCGGGAAACCCTTTGGACGTTTCCCTGAGGTTAACCTTCGGGAAACCCTTTGAAACCGTTTCCCTGAGGTTAACCTTCGGGAAACCCTTTGGAACCGTTTCCCTGAGGTTAACCTTCGAGAAACCCTTTGGAATCGTTTTCCTGAGGTTAACCTTCGGGAAACCCTTTGGAATCGTTTCCCTGAGGTTAATCTTCGGGAAACCCTTTGAAACCGTTTCCCTGAGGTTAACCTTCGGGAAAAACTTTGAAACCATTTCCCTGAGGTTACCCTTCAGGAAACCCTTTGATAACATTTCCTTGAGTTTAATCTCAGGGAAACTGAGAATGATACGTCATTGAGCTGTTGCGTTTCAAGCTTTTGAAGTCGTCTCCCAATATGAATGTCCGGGAAAATGAGAATGCCATGTCCTGCTCTAGTCTAAATATTGTTCGAGCTTCTGTAACCGTTTCCCTACAAGAATGTCCGGGAAACTGAGTCGGTTTGATGTTTCATATTCACCGCTTCGTCATTCGTGCCTTTTTCTCAACGGTCCAGATCTTTGTCATGTTTCATACCCGAACAGCCTCTATATAACGAATGGAGTGAACAGTCTCTGTTTTCCTGCTTCCCCACCCTCTAGGACTGCAGTTCATGTGCGATCATGTGTTCCTGAGTAACAGCGTACATTTCCTCGACATTGGTGAAGTTCTTCCGGGATAACTCATAAGCCAATCAGGAGTTCGGGAGGAGCGCCTTTGTGAACGCCATGATCCGGATGTTATCCGCCAAATCTGATGCGTGTACCGCTTCCCTATTGAACCTTTCGACAAATTCCCGAATGCCTTCATTCGGTCTTTGTTTGATGTCAAACATCTGTATGGCCCTTTTGGCTGATCTTTTGCATCCAATAAAGTGGGTGGTGAATTTGGTGGCCAAGTCTCTGAATGAAGACACGGAGTCCGGGAGAAGAGAATTATACCAAGCTGAGGCCAGACCTCCTAGAGCTACCTCGAAACATTTGCATAGGGCCGCTTCATTGGCCCCATTCAGCTCCATTGCCCTCTTGTACCTCCGGATGAAAGCATCAGGGTCTCCGGCCCGAACCATTTTAGATCTCCAATGGGTGAGTCAAATTGAATATCCGGGACATCTGACTATCCCGGATTCTGCTGGTAAATGGTTCAACATCGGGAGTCGCTTCGTACTTGGGTTCCGGCTTGCTCGAATTCCTCTCAACTTGTTCCAGACGGTGTAGTATTTGCCGGATAACATCATCCTGGGGGTCACCAATTACCAATCTCTCGGGTCTTGGGGACCGTTCTCTTCGATGCTCCCTAAGGGATCTGGACCGTTGTCGGCTCTGTCGATCCAGAGATGTAGCTTGTCGCGACGAAAGTCGCATGCTTCCACGATCGGGTGATCTCTGCCGTGATAGTTTGTCTCGTGGCCTATGGGATCGTTCAGTCTGGCTGTGTCGGTTGTTCCGTTCTTCCTAGAGTACACCCCTTACTGCCTGGACAAGGTCCGAGTCTAGTTGTCGGATGTCGCTCCGACGGAGGCTAGAAGTCGGCCGTAAGGAGGTGGCTCCGTGAGTTCTCTCTTCAGAGGAACTCTGGTAATTGGGATCCGCCGTGCGGTCATCAGTAGAGCCTTCCCCTTCCGGTCTGGATAGATGGGAACGAGAGTGACCCCCACGCTCCGTTGAAGGAACTTGGTTCTGGGGACCACCACGGTTCCCACAGACGGCGCCATTTGGTGGCGGATCTGTTTGGGTAGCCGCCACGTTTGGTTATCTTTGACGTGTGAAGTGTTAGCGGACGTCATCGAGTTAATTCGGAATTCGAGAAGGAAACTAAGGAGAAATAGAGGGTGGTCCTCTGTTTGTATTTAGTGGGTGTTGGGAGATTCCAACGACAGTGGGGAGTTTTTGTTAAACGTTGTCCTTTTAGATGTGGATAATGAATGCATTTATAGTCCAAGGTCAGGGTGGTATTATTGTAATATCTCAATATAGTGTGATAGCGTGTCAGAACAACACGTGTCCTTAATACGTTCAGGAGTATAGTCCGGGAACTTCCTTAAGTATAGTTCGGGTTCTTTATGTCCGGCGAGGTCTTTGTGCGTGTTTACCATTTTTTTTAATGGGGCCCTTATTTTGGGCTATTGTTTGGGCGGCCTTTTATGTAGATTGGGCCTAGCGGCCATCAACTATATATCTATATTTTTACAAAAATAACGGGTGCGCGGTCGCGCTCCCTTATCCCCACTTAGCTTCGCCCCTGATTGAAGCTTCTTGTTTCACAAAAGAAATTTTTTTTCCTTATATTTTTCTTGACATGCATTAGCTTTAACATACTTTGAACACTTCTTGTTTCTTGAGTTGCATATACCTCAAAACAGCTCCTCCTCATCCTGGACTTATGTTGGCTTGACTTGACATGTTTGTGGCTTCTTTTGTTGTGCCTTGGTATGTTCTGATTCTTCATTTGTTGTGATGTAGGAGCTTCGGCCTCCATATGTTGTGTTGTGGGAGATATGACCTCCATGTATTGTGTTATGGGAGATATGACATCTATGTGTTGTATTATGTGAGATATGGCCTGCAGCATGTGTTATGCTTGGTCCCTCAAAATCAATATGCTCTGATACCACTTGTAGATGTTTTTGGTGTGATGAAGAAGAGAAGACACAAACGATATATGGAGAAGCGTAACTTGCTTACCGCTTTCTTAATGAATATAGAGAATTTGATACAATTATAGGCTATCTCTTGACCTAATTCTAATGAAGTAGGAATCATAGAGATAAACATAAATCCTATTTCTAATAGTTGTAGATATGATAGAGAACTCCTAACTTTATCACTAATAATAAAAAAGTCTTAATGTAACTAAAACTCTTTAATTCTTTAATTCTTCTTTTCCTCTCACGTATGCCCCTCTATTGGCTCCATCTTTTTCTGACTTGTTGCACAAGTTACTTCTCTTTACCTTCACATTGAGCAATTTCAAGCATCAACTCCAACAAGAATCTCCCAATGGTGTTATTCTTCATACACAAGAGACTTGAACCCGAAACTTTGCTTTGCTTAGGAAAAGATGAACTCTTTACCACACACCCCCACCAACCGTTAGTTAAAACTCTTCCTACATTACCAAATCATTTTTAATTCTCCTATTTTCCTAATTAACATCCATCATCTATTAACATGTCATTTACTACATCAATTTGGGAAAAATGAGTGCCATTTATTTCTATATTTTTTTAATACTCCTATTAATTTAAAAGTATTAGAAAAAAATAAACTTATACTAGAACTAACACTACCAAATTAAATATATATTTTTAAAAAAATAAAAAGAAAGTTAGGAAAATTGCGGACGTGACTGCTATAATATATAAGATGTTTTAGAAGGATTCAGCTCCACCCCGGTTAATGGAGAGAGCAATGCATTTAGATGGTAGACACATCATCATAAAAATTAATTTTTGTATTTTTTTTATGTTGATGTTTCATCTAGATATATTGCTTCTTGTTGGGGTTAGGAGAGCAATAACACACAATTACTAGAATAATTCTCTACCACACTTTATTGATGTAAAAGGTTATGCCTATATATAGGCTTACAAACTACCTAATTATAATTGAACTAGTACTCGTAATCTTTTTAGGAATATGATGTAATTAACACCTAAACAATATCTAAAACATAAAGTCTTAATCCTACTTAAACTTGGTTCACACGCAATCACCCATTCCCTTCTCTCAACAGGTTTAGCGCATCTTCAGATGCAGGATCATGAACTCCAATACTCCCCCTTGATCCAAAGCTGGTCTCATTAAGTAGAGACTTCAACTTCTCAACCCTTGACATAAAACCTTTAACAAAACTGTGAAATGATTGTGTGAAATTGATCATGAACTTTCCTACCAAACTCTTGTATGTTCTTGAAACAACTTCTCCTATTCTAGTTTTATCATCTTCTCGTTTATCCTTCAATTTTCTTGGCTGATTTTCAGCAGTACACTATATTTCTCCTATCATTGTTTTCTCACCTTCTTGTTGTAAAACTACATGAGTTGATTCATGAGCACCTGCAGACATGGCCGAAATTGTTTCATGCTTTGATACAGCAATCGGTGGCTCTGTTACCTGAGATTCTTCCTCCTCATCCACTAAGACTCGCTCACATGATTTTAGTTCAACCGGAAATATCTTATTTGCTGTCATATTTGCTTGTAATACCATTTCCCCTTTGTTGTTTTTCACCACACATTGCTCCTTCCTGAAACACACATCAAATCCTCCTCTGAATAGTTGTCCTATGCTGATAAGATTATGTACCATATCTGGTGCATAGTTGACGTTTCTGATTAACCAAGCCTTTCCTCCAACATGTACTAGGACTTCTCCCCTTCCTTCAATTCTGATTTGTTTATTGTCTCCAAACCGTACCACAGATTTATAACTCTCATCTAATTTTTTGAATTTGCTCTTTGCTCATGTCATGTGATTTGAACATGCACTATCAAGATACCAAATATTTGATAGGCATTCTTCCTTTCCAGCAACCGACACGAACAAATACTCCTCTTGTTCATTAATTCCTTCAGCATACTTTGCTTCTGTTGTTTTTGAGCAGCAGTCCTCCTCCTTGTGGCCTCTTTTGTTACAATATGTACATTGTATTTTGTTCCAACAATCCTCCTCTCCATGTCCATTTCTCTTACAAATTCTGCACTGTAATTTGCTCCAACATTCTTCCTCTTGATGACTTGTCTTTTTGCAATATGTGCATTGCACAATGCTTCCCCTTCCTCTGCCTTTTCCTCTTCCTTGAAAAAAACCTCTTCCACGACCATAATTGCTTGTTCTATCATCTCTTTATACTTGAAAAGCACTCTCTTCTTTGCTTGAGTCACTCCTGTTAATCCTTGCTTCATGCACTTGTAATGAACTCCATTAGTTCATCAATAGACAACTTCGACATATCTTTTGATTCTTCTATGGCAACAACTACATGATCATACTTGCATGTGAGACTCCTGAGTATCTTTGATACAACAATCTTGTCAGAAATACCTCTCCATAACTTCTCATCTTGTTGATAATTGCTGAAACCCTTGCTAGGTAAGTCTGCACAGACTCACTTGATTTCATCTTTGAGTTTTCAAATTCAGTTCTCAACCCTTGAAGTTTGACTTCAATTACACGTTTTGTGAACTTGAAATTCCTTCTTTAATACTCCCTTCGTCCCTGAATAATTGTACACTTTGTTTTTACTGGTTTACAGTATTTAATCTATGATTTTTTTTCATGAATTTTTAGACTTTAAAGTTAATAATTTATATGCATGTCATAATTTGAAGTATAAACTTTCTAAATATATTTTTTCTGAATTTTTTAAAACTTGCTATCTTTGTTAAAATTTGAGTCAAACATTGAATCTTGAAACAACAAATTCAAAGTGTATAATCTTTCAGGGACGGAGGTAGTATATCACAGCGCTTTTGTTGTCTTCTCACCTGAGAGATTCTTGAAA
Source organism: Stellera chamaejasme (assembly GCA_024586325.1). Taxonomy (NCBI): domain Eukaryota; kingdom Viridiplantae; phylum Streptophyta; class Magnoliopsida; order Malvales; family Thymelaeaceae; genus Stellera; species Stellera chamaejasme. Next base: position 7,085,814 of record CM044985.1, on the reverse strand, counting down.
ATATCTCATCTGATATAGCTTGTTGTATGAACATCAATGCCCTAGCATCACTTTTCTTCTCTTGTTTCTTTTTTTTTCATCAGCATTCTTGTTGATTCCTTTCTCCACCAGCTCTCATAGCTCCTGCGATTGGAAGAGAGTCTCCATCTTGATGCACCAAAAATCATAGGACGCACCAGTGGTTATGATTGGAACCTGAGGCTGTGAACCGTTTGCTCCTGCCATCATAGAACACACAATTACTAGAATAATTCTCTACCACACTTTATTTATGTAAAAGGTTATGCCTATATATAGATTTACAAACTACCTAATTCTAATTGAACTAGTACTCCTAATCTTTTTGGGAATAGTATGTAATTAACACCTAAATAATATCTAAAACATAAAATCCTAATCCTACTTAATTTTGGTTCACACGCAATCACTCATTTCCTTCTCTTAACAAGTTTAGCGCCTTTTCACCTGCAAGATCATGAACTCCAATACTTCCTCCATTTAAACCGGAGGCAAGAAAATTTCGTGTTAGAACTACCGACAGTAGTCAAATAAAAATGGGAATGAGGAGCCGTCACGTATTCAATTTTGTGTCTTTCTTCTTTGCGGCGCACTTGAGGGAGTTGTGCATTTTGGATCATTGACACATCAGCTCAATTCCAATTTTGAGTGAATGTGTGAATGATCCATGGAAAGGACCATGCAGCTCAATTCCAATTTTGTGGATGGAGCTTGTCTCCGGTGGCCTATTTGGATTGGCAACTTCCTGTGGTCCCATAAAATAAAAAATTTAATGTTTCATTCCATTCATCCCATATATTTTAATGAGTGCACTTGACGTTTTTTTTTTTGGATGAAATCTTAACGTTTTGTTTTTACTACATCTTCTTCAAATATTCCAATTTCTTCCACAGGCGCGCCGCCTCCCACCGTCGCAACGCGGACTCCACTCTCCACCTCAACGCCGCCGCCTCCCACCAGCTCTGCATTGGCTCGTTGAGTTTCGTTAAAAAGGTTTGTTTCTGATATTCTAATGATTAACAGTTGAAGAATCGCAAAATGCTCAAGATTTCCCTCCACAATTTTGACGACGTTAATTACTTGACGGACCTTGCTGGATAAATAAATATTAAAAAGAAATTTTTCTAAAGGACATGTGGCAACATATGGAGGTTTCCAGTGAAACTAGGAGACAAGCTTGATCCTAATTTTGTTTGATCAGAAACGTTAATGAAGATAATTAATTAGGAAGATGAGCGAGTAGCAGTGGCATATAGTAAGTATATCTTGAACCAGACATTTGGGCCCACTTGAGTTGACGCCTTTACCCCTACATACATCCATTAATCAATTCAATCATGTCCAAATTGTCCACTTGATTGATTGATACGTAAAGAAATTTTGAAGAAAAATATGATTTGGTAAATAATTAATAAATTTAAAGTTTATTTAGAATTGAAAACGTGGGATTCTTTTTTATAAATATTTTGTTGAACATGCCCATGTATATAACCCTACCGCTAATGACTAAAGGTCTCTTGTCCCTTTTATTGGTGTCCCTCCATATCATATCTCTTACTATAAATTATTGGCAGTATTAACTAAATTGTTAATTTTTTAATGAAAAACATAACACTGTTAATCATTTTTTACAGTATAGGATAAGGAGGAGACATTAAAAAAAGAACATATAATCCTCTCTCGCCGCAAACCACAATGAATCCATCGGGTTACAATTTTAGTCTTCTTTCATAAAGCTTGGAATACATTATTATTGGCCATAATGGATCCAACAGTTCATGAGAAACTCTTGATGTGGAAAATCCTAATACTTTCCTATATGGGGGTGTTTACAGAGCAGTTTGGGATAAATAGTAAGAAAAGCAGTTTGAGCAACTATTGGTAAAATTTTGAAAGTTGATGGGAAAGTTGTGAGAGGAAAATAAGAGAGAGAAATGGGCAAAAATGTCACTAAAATATTCTAAATCTCTCAGTTTACCACTAAATTTCATTTTGAAGTTAAAGTGTCACCTAACTTTTGAAACTGAGTTAAAAATGTCACTGCCGTTAAAAACAGTTAAAAAGATCTGTTAATTCCCTGGTTTAATTAATTATTAAAAGTATTGCTTAAACTTTTTAACCCTTTACAATTTGATCATAAATCTTTGATTTGCAAGCAAGAGGAGATTTTGCACCTTTCCGGCGGCCTTGGGCGGTGGATCGAGTGGGAATCGCACAGGGAGGCTCCCGGGAATCTCCGCCAAGACGCCGCCTGATGAAGCTCCCCGGCTGGTAGACAGCCTTCAATTGACATTGATTGTAGCGAGAACGGCGGAGCCAAACTCACCGACCCGACGCCTTTCTAGCATCGCCGCCGCATCAATCGCCCACTCCAACGTCGCGGATGCCATCCCACCATCACATCCCCTATTCGCCGCCGAAGGACTCAGGTTTACGACAGAGCCACAGACCCAGCCCACATCTCCCAGCTCCTCTCGGGCTACGATTAACCCGCTTCTCCCTCACCTTCGCCAGCCATTCCTCTATTTCAATCAACAACCCTAGCACCGGCCTCATGCATCGTCACACCTCTAGTAGCACATTGGTAGAGTCCTCCACGGCTCCACCATAAACGCCGCCGGAAAATTGCAAAATCGTGGCAGGCTTGCAAATCAAATATTTAGGATCAAATTGCAAAAGGTTAAAAACTTTAAGCATTACTTTTTGTAATTAAACTAGGAAGTTAACAGATTTTTTAACAGTTTTTTAACGGCAGTGGTATTTTTAACCCTGTTTCAAAAGTTAGACAACACTTTAGCTTTAAAATGAAATTTAGTGGCAAATTGAGAGATTTTGAATATTTTAGTGACAGTTTTACCCATTTTTCCAAAAGAAAAGTATATGATAAAAAGTTGATGAGAGTGAGTATATTTAGGGTGTTCTTTCATGATATTTACCTTAAAAAATCTATCAAATTGATAGTCTCATTCCTATACGGGCCGAGCTCTCAGATGCTTAGTGGAGTGATCTGGTGTAGCTGATGTGATCTTCAAATTGGAGATAGGGTTCTGCTGCTGACGGAGTGATTTGTTATAAGGACATTTTACACTTGAAATAGAGTGAAAATATTTAATTGGTTTGATTGAAAAATGAATGATTTTATTCACAAAAATAGACATTTTGGCAATTCAGGTCACTTTGGGGTATAATGTATCAAAAGGAGATGTTAGAGGATCAAAAATGACAAATTTCTAATTCAGATGATCACCGGGTGGTCATCTAGAATCCAGGGAGTTCAAGGTGACTCAGTCGATCGCCTGGTGATCATCAAGTTGAAGTGAGTTGAGTTGATCGCCTTGTGATCATCAAGTTGAAGTGAGTTGATCGCCTAGTGATCATCAAGTTGAAGTGAGTTGATCGCCTAGTGATCATCAAGTTGAAGTGAGTTGATCGCCTATTGATCGACTAGAATTCAGGGATCTCAAGTGATCCTGGAGCTGAATCAGTCGATCGCCCGGCGATCAACAAGTCTAGTAGTAGTGGGATCAGTCGATCGTCTGGTGATCAACAAGTCTGGTGGTTGCTGAAACGAGTGTGGAGTTTCAGGATTCTGGAGTTGTTGATCACCTGGTGATCACCACACCAGGTGATCACCGGGTGATCAACTGGCATCGAGAATTAATCCAGACCATTGATCTTTTAATGAATCAATCTTGGCCATTAGTTGAAAAGAAGCCCTACATAAAAGGAAAGCTTCATTTCAGAAGTGAGAGGTGGACATTTGGAGCAGCCAAAGGTTTCTCAAGAACACAACACGCACAAGAAGAAAAGTTGGAGGGATAGCACCATTCCAGGCTTGATTTCTCCATCATTTTGTGATTAAGTCTAGGGTTTTCTTCCATTTTCTTAGCAGAATCCATTTCTAAACCTAGAATTTGTTAGTTTTCTCATTTTCTCCATCTTTTAAGTATTTGGTCAAGTTAAGCTTAAATCCCACCATGGATGTGGGTCACTCATATTTCTCTTCATTTATAGTTTTTATTATCATGGGTACTAATTTCCTATTATCTCTTAGGAATTAGTGAAACTTAGATTATGGGTATGTGATATTTTTTATGAATGGATATTGTTTGATAATTTATATTTGTGTTTCTCTGAATATATTGATCAAATACCTTGATAGAGGATTGATCTTGGCATGATTAGACTTAGACATAAGCTAATTATGTTAGATTGTAGAGAAAGGCATGTTAGGTTAATTATAGGACGAGAGTTCATAATTAACCTAGGAGAAAAATTGATTAATTCACAATAGGTTAGGATACAAAACATTGTGGCTAACTAATCTCTAAATACTCTTGAGAGAGAGGTTTAGACCGAATATATTTTCCTACATAAATCCGAACAATATCCATGAATGTTTATGAACCAAATTATAATCCATGTACCCATGATCCAAGTGGAGCACAAATTCCTAGGAGATAATTTAGTTCAATGGCATAATTTAATTATTGTAATCTTTGATTAGTTGTTTAGTCACTTCAATTCTTGCTCTTGCATGATTAGCTTTACACTCACAAATCAATCCATTCCTTAGTGTAGTTTAATTGTAATTCACACACAAAACACACAAAAATCAAAGTCCCTGTGGCTCGACCCTGTAGGCCACGAGGATGTAGGCCACGCCAGAGAACTTACATAAGTGAGCGATGATGTTATTTCTGGCCCAAGTTATGGCTGGGCTGAGGATACCTCTACCACAAATCGTACTGGGCTTATGCAATTGGTTGCAAGTGCCCCCATTGCAATTGGGGCCCAACATTTTTGGGCATGTCATGGCCTTCACCGTGGCGTGTAAAATGGTGAAGGTTCCCTTCTTCACCGATGGCTTCCTGAGATTTTACCGACTGGATCTGCAGAATGAGGGGTCCGTCTGCTTCCATGTGACTGCTTTATGTGGGGATCAACCAAATGGTGTCATTCTTCGCATCGCTGAAGTCCTATCATGATTGGCACAAGAGGTTTTTCTTCGTGCCCGTGGATGGGGCATGGAACTTTCCTACTGAGAGGACTACTATATCGGCGCGTGAGATGGCGGCGAGGTCGGTACTGACGATCGAGGGAAGAAGGCACAAGGCCTACAAGGGTTTACTCAATGGTTGGTGGAGGTGTACAGTCACTCTGCTTGCGACGAAATGTTCCCTTTTTTATACTGAGTATCTTGATGATTCGGTCCTCCGGTGGGTGAGTCTTAGCACATAACACTTGGTGGACAAAATGGTCCCACCTCAATTTAAGTGGTGGACCTGCAACTTCCACGGAGGGATCGTGGAAGCCTGAAGAGGGCTTTGGTTGGGCCACAAGGTTAGTTCCCTTGTCTGATTTGTTGTTGTTATGATTAGCATATTAACACACTTCGTTATTCAGATGAGGAGCCTCGCGTGGTGGTGGACAAGAAGTGGGCGAATGCCCTGACCACTATTCATGCTCATCAGACTTTGAGTAAGGGTAAGGGCCATGGCAGGGCCTTGAATAGGGTCTTGGGGGAAATTGTTCCCTATCATGCGGAGGCATCTGACGGAGGGGCTGGAGAGGGCGAGACACCCTTATTCAGGAAGATGAAGGCTATCCTGGTGGAGGGTACTTCCAAAGCCACGAAGGTGGCGAAGGTGGCCACAGGAAAGGTTGCTGCGAATGCAGCGTTGGAGAAGGGGTTGAATCCCGTGGTGTCGCCCGCTTCGAGCGCCCTTGTCCCAGTTGTGGGAGTTGCAGAGGGCGAGGGCTGAAAGTTGTGGTAGCAAAGGCTGGGGTGACCGTCGAGGGAACGGGTCCCGCCAAATCAGCAGTGGCAAATGCAACTCCAGTCGCTGGTGGAGAAGGGGTCAGGTGCGCCCAAGAGTGCAGCTCGGGAGTGGGCCATCGCCCGAAGATGTTTGCAGGGGTGAGGCTATTCGCAGCTATGAGGGCCTAAGTTGGGCTTAAAGAAACCTTCTCCCTAACCCGCTCCGGTGGTGGGGCGTCGCCAGCAATGGAGAAGAGAAGTCCGTGATAGCGGTAGAGGCGCCTGTACCAGCGTTGGTGGAGCGCGAGGCAGAGGCTGTCCAGACTGCGGGAGGGAGATGCCATTGTGGTGGTGCCCGAAGAAGTGGCGGTTGGTGAGCCTACCCTGCCAATTGTGGAGCCATCAAGGATTGTGGAGCCTCTGTGGTGGAATGGGGGGTGATCAGGCAAGAGGGTGCATTTTTCGAGGTGACAGCCACCCCAGTGGTCACTAGAGAGCCGCTCGCATTGGAGGGGCCTGATGGTAAGCTAAATTGTACTGCTCTCTTTGTTGTTCAAATTGGTGTTGTTGATGTCAATTGTTTTTGCTGCTTGTTGCAGCGTCTTCCGCTAGGGTGCAGGAGGAGTTTGAGGCTTTGTGGCAGCTCAACGGTGTAAGGTGGACATTGTGGCGTGGGCTGCAAAGTTGGAGAAATTGGGGCTATGGCGCGCCTTTATGGAGCAAACCAGGCTCCAAGCTAAGGGTCCAAAGCTTCCTGGACGCATGTTAAGGGAGTTTGAGCCTGCGACGGTGAAAGCCCTCAGTGAGAGTATGCGGGCACGCACCTTCGCCGAGGAAGGGGAGGACCTTGCGAATGCATGGGATCCTATATTCCTGCTAACCAATGGGAATTCTCTGTTGGAGGGGGATGATGCCACCCTGATGTCTTTCTTGGAGGGGCTGCAGACCCCCATTGGCTGGGATCTGATGAAGAAGAACCTTGAATCCTTTATCCGGACCATGGCGGACAACATTCCTACATCTTCGTGTAACTGTTGTGGTTGTAGCGCAAGGGCCGTGTGTTGTAAGCATGTTGATGATAGTGTATTTCCTTTTTACAGGGTGTCATCAAGTCCTGAAACATCCTGCAGGACTAGAGCGATTTCTTCGAGTTTGCTACGAAGTGGGATCCTGCCACAAAGGAGGAGGGCAAAGTGCTGAGGAAGGAGCTGGAGGCCTATCAGGTGGAGGCTGTGCACGCGAGGGTCCAAATAGGGGTCCTCGAAATGAGAGTGTTACAACTCGAGGGTTGGTGCGAGATTGCCAAATGACGACAAGCACGCTCTCAAGCTGGAATGGCTGGCGAGGGTCCAGATAGGTCTAGTCGAGTGCGAAGGCCTATGCCATTGTCGTCGTTGTTGAAATGGAGTGTCTGAATTATCGAGACATCCGCTTCGATAGGGAATAAGGCGTCTGTGCCATAGACGAGAGAGAAGGGGATCTCTCCGGTTTGCGTGCGAGGTGTGGTGCAATAGTCTCAGAGGACGCTAGGGAGCCGATCCACCCACTCTTTCTTGGCCTCTTCGAGCCTCTTCTTGAGACCCTATTTGATGGTACGGTTGGTAACTTCAACCTGGCCATTAGACTGAGAATGAGCGACAAGCGCTTACTTCATTTGTATGTTGTTCTTTGTCGCCCACTCACGAACCTTAAGGCTGGCAAACTGTGCAATATTGTCAATAATGATAGCGAGAGGGCATCTATACCTGCAAACAATATTCTTCCAGAGGAAAGTGAGGAGCGCTCGGACAAGATGGTGGGCACTGGTTCCACTTTTACCCATTTGGTCAGTACCAACTTTGAATTTCTTGCCTGGCATGACTTCTGTTGGGACCCGAACTGGCGCGACTTCTGTTGTGACCCGGACTGGCGCGACTTCTGTTGTGACCCGGACTCTCTTCCGTGCCACAACTAGAAGAAAATAGAAGAAAAAGGACTGAATTGAAAGGAATAAAAAGAATCAGGACAAAATTGAAAGAAATACAAAAATTTGAGTAAAAAATTGATAAGATTAAAATTGAATTAGTTAGAAAGAGGACTAAATGAAAGAATTAGGAAAGTTAGGGTAAAAATGAACAACTTATACTAATCTAGGGACCTAATGTGTAATTAACTGACACTAAACCTATTCTAACGAGTGACGATAGACACGATTACAGACTGAGGGAAGGAGAGACTGACACGATACAAGACAGAGTTGAAGCAGGACGATGTGCAGGCTAGAAGAAGAAAAATTGATGAAAAGAAGAGGGAGGACAATGATCCGTCATCCTTCTCTGCTGCTCACGATCGATGGAAGGAGGAATTACAGAATTGAGTGGAAGAGGGTAGGACGAGCTGGTGGTGCGGGCTCGACAAGGCCTAAATCGATGGAGATCGATTACAGAATAGAGAAACGTGGAGGAGAAAGATAAAGCTAGTTCGGCTGTATTGCCGAGAGACAAGGCCGGCCTCGGTGAAATCCTCCTCTCTTCCTTATTTTATTTACTTATTGTTTTGATTGTGAAAGTAGTTTAATTTGAAGTTTAAGAATCAAATATGACCGTTAAACTTAACAGATACTAATGTTAAACATGCTTGATGGAGTGGATTCTTGATTAATTTGAATTAATTACTGATTTTTCTAAAATTGATTGGTTTGGTTTGGCGAACTGTTCTGTTAGTTGATGAGATGAAGGTGTTTGGTTTACAAGTGACTGATAGCTAGTGCAAACTACTTAATGCTTGTAAAGTACTTGTAATCATTTGGTTATTTATAAACACAGTTGCTTGATTCTAATTTTTCCTTGGCTGATCTGTTATGTTCGAAATCAGGGCACGAATAATGAAACTATAGCTGAGTTTGGTTAAAAGTTTAGCTCACGCTTACTGAGATTGCTATAATGATTTTCAATATCATTAATACTTTGACTTCATGTAGGTAGATAATCATTGGATGACTGAGTTACTACTAGTGGTGATGGAAAAGAACTTGTTCATGTAGTTAGTAAAAGTCTCCTTTCAAGTGGTATTGAGATTAGACTAAAGTGTCTTACTGAAAGTCGAGGGGATAACCAACTACTGGGAGTGTGATAGACCAGGGTGTTTGAGGAGTAACTATTGGGAGATGAAACTAAAAATAGAAGTAAGGCACTAAGCCGAGTCAGGAAGAAGAATGGTTATTTTCTGGCGGGGGTGCACTCCACACCTCTGTAAGTACTCTAATCTCTCCATTTCTTCTTCTCAAGTTACTTTCTCTATTTATAATTACTTGTGCAAATTACTTACTCTCTTAATGTTTTATTGGAGGGAACCTAGAAATGGAAACAAGATGAGCAGAAGAGCATGAATGGAAGGTTCAGGGGATGCAACATGAAGGATCAAGAAGAGTTGAAGCCCAGTTAGACTAAGTTTATTTTGAAAAATAGTTTGTATTTTTCTTTCTTATTTATAACCCTTAAACTCACTTCTTTAAACTTTGGTTTGTACAAGGACTTTGGACTATATTTTAGATTGACAAAACATTTATTACCTAATTATTTATTCTCCAAGTTTTATTTCTTTGAAAATGTCAAAAGATTCTGGGAGTTGTGACTTTGAGTTTAGCACAATGCCTACTAGATTTAGGGTCACAACAACTTCAACCTCCTCGAAGGCGCTAATAAGATTGGAAGGGGCGTTTGCGCCCTTGCCGGAGGAGTCCTCAGGTTCCGCGGGGTCTTGCGCTTTGGCTCCATACAACGAGGCAATTGTAGCGGACCCGTCAAACTGGTCACGTAGTTGTCCCTAACAGGATTCTGGTTGATGTAAATAAAAGCATTGCTTGAGGAGGTCGCGAAGGTGAGGGTCAAGGTTCGCACATCGCAATGGATGTGGAACTCGACCTGAGTCCAAGTATGGCGTTGTAGGGCTTATGAGAGCATGATATGTCTTTATATAGGATGCAAGTGTGGGAGCTTTGAAGAGCATTTGAGTATGATTTCCTCACAAATAAATATATTATGATAAGTTGTTACAAATTTGGGCTAATTTGACAAAAGGAAAATTTTCAAAGGCCAAATCAAAATTTTTGTTGCGTTAGCGATTGCCAGAGATCGCCACCAATCACCTGGATGCATTCTGAGCATACAGCGAGCATCAACTACTTCCCAACGATCGCCTAAAGATCTCTAGCGATCACCACTGATTGCTAAACTCTGAGATTTTGCATCTCACTCTTGATGTATCCCAACCATGGAGCAAATCAAGAATCAATCAGAGTCATCCATTGGGTAGATATAATTAGAATATCATGAGGGCATTCGAAGGGGACCTGGAGACGCGACTTTTGGAGAAGAGGAGGAGCAGTAGCAAATCACGCACATATGGAGGGAGATTCATCTTATTCTCCTATAGGCTTTATTTCTCCATAAACTTTAGAGTAATTCTAGTGTTCTCTTCAGTTTTCTTAGTAGATTTCATTTGTAAACTCTAATTTAGCTAGTTTTCTCATTTAGGGATTTGTTCAACTTGATCTCATTTCCACCATGAACATGGATTTTCTCCATTTCTCTCTACTTATGCTTTTTATAATGTCGAATAGATTAGGAATTAGTAAAGCTTGAATTATGGATATGTGATTTTTTTGATGAATGAATATTGTTTGATCATTTGTCTTTGTACTTCTTTGAATTGATTGATTAAATACCTTCATAAAAGATTATTGTTGGCATGATTAGACTTAGACATAAGCTAATTATGTTAGATCGTAGAGAAATGCATGTTAGGTTAATTATAGATGTAGATTTCATAATTAACCTAAGAGAAAAATTGATTAATTCACAATAAGTTAGGAAACAAGACATTGTTACTAACTTATCTTTAGAAATGAGCTAGTTCTTATCCATGTACTCATGATCCAAGTGAAACAAAATTCATAGGAGGTAATATAATTTCATCACATGTTTTAATCAGCCAAGTTCTTGCTATAGTTTAAATGCTCTAGTTGTTTGATCAATTTAATTTTCATACTTGCATGCTAGATTAATTCTCACCATCACTCAATCAATTTTTTAGCATAGTTTATTCATAATTCACACATAAAACATACAAAAATCCAAGTCCCTGTGGTTCGACCCGGTACTCATTGAAATTTATTACTTGCGACCACCGTACACTTGCAGTGAGTCACTGTCAAGGGCGATGGCACGTCGAGGACAATGAAATCCACGAAGCTGGAGTGGCAGATGACAGCCTTGCGAGCCGTGGTACCTACCAAAAGAAGAGGGAGAGTAATCATACCAAGTGTAGGGATCTTTTCGTGCCTAATCCTAAAGGTAGCTAGACCCCTTCACAGGCTGAATGCGAGACAGGGGGACCTTCGCCTCCACCAGAGTGTTCTTGAAGATGACGTTGGCGTTGGCCCCCGTGTCTATATAGACTATGGCGATGTTCCATCTTGCAATGCGATCCGTGATGAGGAGGGGATTCGTGTGAGGGACCATGATTGCGGAGCCGTCGGGGCATGTGAGGAGCTTGCTGCGGGAGTAATCGATCTGGTAGATTTCCCTCATGTAGCGCCTTTGTGTTGCAGCACCCTCGCATTGGGTGATCATCTGTATGTGGCCCTCGGGGGGTGGGATGTCATCTCGCCTGGGGGCCTGATGGGATCGTCCCTGTCGTCGCGGCGGTCCCTGTTGTCGTGCTTGCGACAATGTCAGCTTCCCTCCGATGGGAGCACTCGCGAGCCAGAAACTCGGCGAGCTTTCCTGCTGCAGACATGTCTGTGAGCAAGTGTCGCAGTTCAACACAATCCTCCGTGTAATGGCCCTTTTCACGGTGGCAGTTGGAGAAGCGTTTGCAGTCCCTGGCGACACCCTTAGGCATTGGACGAGGCTAGTGTAGGACCTCGCGACGCTGCTCCAAGATGTGGAGGATGTTGGTGCGAGTATCCCGGAGCGGAGGAATTGTGGGGTAAGACCTTCCCCTAGATCCGTGAGAGGTGGAACTGTGGTGCTTAAAGGAGGATTCGCGCAAGTCCTGCCCGTGAGGCCCTTCCCCCTTGGGGTCAGAAAGGGACCCTCACTATTAAGGGCGAGACATATCTTCCGCGTGCATGAATCTGGTCGCACGGGTGAGAAACTGCTCCACGGTGGTAGGAGAGTTGGTGTTGACTTCCACGAAGAAACGAGAGTCTCATTAGAGGCCTTGCATGGCCACCTGAAGCTATGTCTCCTCGTTGAGGTTGGGGATGAGGATTTCCTCCGGTCAGAAGCGTTGCACAAAATCGGGAAGGAGCTCGTCCTTACGCTGGGGGACCTACAATAGGTGGCCTGCTGTCTTGGGGGCTGGCCTGGAGCCCACATAGTTGGTGGAGAAGGCGAGAGAGAGATTTTCGAATGAATCGAATTATTCCTCGTGAAGGTTGCTGAACCATATGGCAATGGCTCCCGTCAGAGTGGAACTGAAGGCTTGGCACATGGTGCTGTCATGTCTGCCCTGGCGAGCGCCATGGCAGAGATGTACCATTGAAGCTGGACGTCAAGGTCAGTGAGCCCATCCTAGGAGTCCAGCTTGGGCTGACAGAACTGAGATATATAGGCTAACAAGTGTGCAACATTGTCAGTACTAGCGGAAATGGTTAGAATAATAGATAGTCCCTCCGTTCCTATTTAATTGTTACGTTTGACTTTTACATTTTTGTTTGACTCAATTTTTATTATAAAAAATTTGTTAAAATTTTTGAAAAGAAAAATATTTGTAGAAACTAGACACATTGGTTTATCTTATGTACATAAGTTACTTAACTTTATATATCAGAATGTTGAAGAAAAAATATATAGATTAGTTGTTGAAAAAAATTGTAACTATTAAAAATGGACGGAAGGAGTAATTATTTACTTTAATACTAAAATAAACCAAATATTGACACTCAAATTTTGTTAATGAACTCTAACTCGATTTTTTTTGTTTAGATTTTTCCTATGAAAAATGACAAAATACGAATAAGACATAGCAAGATAAATTAAGGATGAGATAAAATTTAATTTGTTGATTATTCTAAATGAACACATCATTCATATCCTCAATAACTCAAATAGATTGATTATGTAATTGCATATTCATGTTAGAAATTTATATGGACTAATGAAAGAAACATAAATGTTGAATTGACTATCGTGATTTGTTGAGGGACAGACTATAGTAGAGGCACTAAGGAAAAGTGCGCCCATTGACATTTTTGAAAGTATTGGGCGTATATGTGTAGTTCTTGAAAACTTATTACACCATAGCTATGTAATGTGCCCCCACAATTTTATTACTCAAAACTTACTACACTTATATTCCTAAAATATACTCAAAAGTACTCTAAATCTCTTTATTTACAAACTAACCACTTTAAACTATACTCAGAAGTCCTCAATGGTGGATGATTGGATGAACAACTATTAGTTTATTTGTTGCTGTTAAATCTTCAAAATTTTCTGAATATGAGATTTCATAGAAAACATTTTTATGCTAAATATGTGTTTTGGCTTGTAATACCATATTTTATTAGGGTGTCTTTGATTTAAATTAGATTATATCATTTAAAATTTTGTAACATGAATACATATGATTTTGCCTCCCCAAGAAATAAATCCTAGGTCACTGGATTTATCTTTACTGAGTTTAAATACATAATGATAAATCATAAGGGTGTTCAACTAATTTTAGAGAATTTATCTTTATTGGAAAGAATTTATGAAAAAATACATAATGATAGAGAATAATGACTCAAAAATAAAATTATAAAGTTAGAGGGGTGTCCAACGCATTTTAGAAACCATAAGGGTCAATTTTAGCATTACTTTCACAAATTCCGTTAACTTTTAACGGATGTTAAGTTGCGAATATAGATTTGCAACGAACTCATACTTTAGAGCCACTTTTGCAACAAACTTTTGTTCAGGAATAAATTTGCAACGAAAGTTATAATTTAGGTATATCTTGAACAATTTATTCAAACTATCATACTATTTTTAAATTGTCAAAATACATTTTTTTTGTTTTATGGGTTTTTTCACTCCTCCTCTAACCTTTTATTTTATGATTTATACATTTTAACCTCAAATATTTTTAATTGAATATAATAAACAGTCATTCTCATTCTGCTTTTTTAAATGTTATAAACTCTCTCTCTCTGTCTAATATTTTTGTGCATTTAAGTGACTAACTTTTTAAAAACTCTACTACATTTTGGTTAAAATTTTTAAACGTACCATGGATCCTCAATTCTCTCAATTACATAAACAATCTTTTTTTATAATGTTCGCATATAAACCCCAAATATTTAACATAAGAATACTTATGTTCAATTTTTCTTTTTCTACCCAAACACATAAATAAAGATGAAAATGTTATATCAACCGATGCGGTGAAGTTTGAAAATTCAGATTACTTCTCATAAAATGGGCCATATTCACAGAAGTGAGAATGTCTAATTAATATGATTCATTTGATACTATATTTTATATCAGTTGCCATATGAAAAACTAATAACAACATTAACCAGTGAGTTAAATATTGATCAACATACTTATGGTCTAGTAATCAGCATTGCGGATATTGATCACAGTTTCAGCGGGCCTGTTTGATCACCACTTCAATCAGTTTGATCTCCACTCGCTGTAAATTAAATATTGATCAACATACTTAGTATCGGGTTAATTAATTTAATTAACGGAAACTTCAATCATTTAACAACATATTTTACCAGTCTAGTGTCAAGTTTTGACATGCACCCAATTCTAAAATTATGCTCAGCTATCTATATATTTCTTTTAATGATTTAAATTAAAAGCTTAGAATTAAGTACGGTGTGTACACATAGCATAGAAACCTCTCCTCTCCTGTTTCTCTGCAACCCAAGTTCCTTTCCTTTTCACAGACACCGATCTCTGGTGGCCGGATCCGGCTTCGGCCGAGATCCGGCCAGCTTTGTTCCTTTCTTTCCCGGTTTCTTCCTTATTTTCTAGTTTCTCTACCATTGTCTTCCTCTCTATCTCCTTATGTTCCTAGTTTTTCTTTCCTTTTGATTTTTATTTCTTGTTTCATACCTTTCAAATCTGGCTAGTGAGGGGGCTGTGAAAGTTTTTTCAGCAGTGTTGATGAGTAGAAAGGTGGGGAAGCAGTGGGCTCTTTTGAGCAGTCGGGGAAGAAGGCATCTGGAGACTGGAATCTGGTTATGGCAGTGGCGGATATACATCCAGGAGATGGCGGCAGCGCTTGTCAGCGATGACGAGCTTAGGTTTGAGGCTGTGGGAAAAGCTTTCATGTGCTGAAGATGGAGAGGGAAGTAGATCTGGGGATTTGATTGTTGTGGTGTCACGGAGTTTCGGAGTGGACACGGTGAAGACGCTGGGGGTCTAGCGAGCCGGTGACGGTGCGGGCTCAAGGCGGTTGTTCGATCTAGAAGCATTTGCGTGCGGTGAAGGTGTGCTCTATGCGCAGTGGGCGGCAGTTTTCCGGTGACAGTCGGGGAGGCGCGAGCGGTGGCTCTGAGTGGTGAACAGAAGCTAGGCTGTACGCTCCGGCATTGGGGCTGAGTTAGCTGGTTCGTGGAGATCTTTTTTTTCCCCTACTCTGTTGGAGGCGGTGGTGCGAAAGAGCGACGTGGAGACTAGGGGTGTCAAAAGTTGACCCGACCTGAGTAACTCGCCCGAACCCGACCTGCCCTGACCTGAGCTGACAAAAAAAGTCAACGATCCTAAACCTGACCTGACCTGAACTTGAACCTGACCTGACCCGAAAACAGTTCGACCCGAATGAACCCGTAACCCGAATTACCCGAACCCGAATCGAAACTAGTTCAACCCGAAATGACCAAACCCGAATGACCCGAACCCGATGAACCCGTGACTGAACCCGACTGACCAACCCAAAACCCGATCAACCCGAATCCGAACTCCGACTGACCCGAATCCAACCCGACCCAACCCGAACCCCGAACCCGATTAACCCGAACCCGAACCCTAAGCAACTCGAAATAAACTTTCATAATAACAAAACATAATCATCTAATGCAAAGATAGAGTTAATATCACCATAACAAAATAAACTTCTTACTTTCATTGTATATAATCTAAAATAAGAAAATGGTAGTAAATAACGCCAATTGTGCATAAATGACCAATAACAATAGTAACATCCAAAATGTAATCATCCAACGCAACAAATACATAATTCTAAAATATAATCATCCATGCATGATGCATCAAATACAAAAACCGAAATAATGATGATGCAGTTCTTCAAGTAATCCGCAAATTTAGCTTCCATCCATGCAGCAGATTGTCTAGTACAGTAAGATCTTTGTTTCACAAAGATAGAATCAAAGGGACTCAAATAGGTGCAACTAAGATCTCTGTTTCACAAAGATAGAAAACGTGTTTTCCTTTTCATTTTCTATTTTTGTAAATAAAATGGAAAATGGAAAAAAATTAACACCTAAAAGCACCCTAAAAATCTATAATGAAAATAGAATAAAAATCAAATGTAACCCAAAAATGTAACATTAAACGCACCCTAATATTTCATACAAGTTTAACATCTAATCTTTTGGAACAATGTACAATCTTCAATTTTGATGGAACAATGTCCAATTTTGTTAGAGGAACTAATCTACAATTTTTTTTCGAGGAATATCCAATTTTCAAAATTATTTGAGAAATATTTAATTTTCAATTTTGTTTGAATAATGTCTAATTTCTCTTCAATTTTGTTAGAATGGTGGTAGTGGTGCGCAAATGTACGGTGGTCGACAACTTGTGATTCTAACAATTTGTGTAAGAATTAAGAAAATAAAAGTATGCACTTATCAAACGGCTCCGCGAAATATATTTATTTGAAAATCCTAGTTCCATCACACAGTATACTTGTATTGTACTCCTCCGTCCCACAAAGGTTAATATTACCTGTCCCACAAAGGTTGTCAACTTTCCTAAAATGAAACTTTTCATCACCATTTTTACCATTTTATCCTCTTATCTCACACCATGGACCCACAAGTTTTTCTCTTTCCTCCCATTAAACTTAAAATTGGGGTCCACAAAATTTTCTCCTTCTTTCTTTTTCATGAGGGTAATTTTGTCAACACTCTACTATTCTCTCACTTTCCTTAATATATGTGCCCAAACAAATCCTACAATCTTTGTGGGACGGAGGAGTATATATGCACATAAAATATGTAGTATTGTTTATAAAGAAAATAAATATAAAGAATAAAAGTTTAATTTGAAAATTTTAGCTACTTGAACTTGGATCAATGAAACTCGAACTTGAATTCGTAGAAATCCGAACTTGGACTTGAAGAAACCCGCACTTTGGACCCGAACAAACCCGACTGAACCCGATCGAACCCGAGACCGAAACAACCCGAAACCCGAATGACCAACCCGAACCCGACCGACCAAGTAAACTCAACCCGATGGTGACTTGAACCCGAATGACCCGAACCTGAACCCGACCCGAAATCAACTCAACCCGAAATAACCCGAAACCCGAAAGACCCGAACCCGACCTGACCCGAAAACTGACCAACCCGAAACAACCCGAACCCGAATGACCCGACCTGAACCCGACCTGACCCGCCCAATTGACATCCCTAGTGGAGACTGCGGTGTTTGGGTTTTGGCTTCCGACGTTGAGGATGGGTACTGTGCAACACGGCGGCGCGTTGGTCAAAGTGTTGAAGCTGACGGTGTGGAGGTGAATCTCTAATGTTTCCAAGGCATTAGGGGCTTCAAACATTATCTTTTAGAGTTGATTTTTTTTAATTCACCTTTCAATAGGGGTGTCAAACATGCAACAGGGGGGAAAATTTTTTTACCTGATTTGCACTCTATCATTGACCAAAAATTCACCCACATTTTTTTGGCATCTCAGACCTCAACCTGGGGGCAGCAGCAGCAGCGAGGAGGGAGACATGAGGGGGGCAGCAGTGAGGGACATGTGGTGGGAGTCGGCGAGGCGGTGAGGGATACGTTGGAGGAGTGGGGCTCGCGAGGGGGGCAACACATTTCAGACGTGAATCACCTCTAATATTCACGTTCACATTTAGCGTGAATATGAGAGGTTCGATTTTGTTGTGGTGATTCACCAAATATTGAGAGGTGAATTAAAAAAAAATCACCTCTAAAAGATAATGTTTGAAGCCCCCTAATATTTGATGAATCACCACAACAAAATTGGACCTCCCATATTCACGCTAATCGTGAACATAAATATTAGAGTCTCACGGACCCACCCCTCTAACGTGTCCCTCACTGCCCCCCTCGCTGGCCCCCCACCACATGTCCCTCATTGCTGCCCCCCCTCACGTCTCCCTCCTCGCTGCTGCCGCCCCCAAATTGAGATCTGAAATATCAAAAAAATGTGGATAAATTTTTGATCAATGATAAAGTGCAAATCAGGCCTCTTGCAACTTTGATATCCCCTATTATTGGAAAAGATGAATCGGCGAGCTCGAATCGTAAAGCTGATTTGGGACTGTAGCAACAGTCATTGGTGCATATGGCTAGTTTGATGTTGTATAAAATTAAAAGGGGAAAAGTTAGGCTGGAGATGAGATTCAATTAATGAGAGAACTTCTCTTTTGAATTTGGGTTGGTTGTAGTTGTGGCAGCTAGAATACATTTATTTTGAGAGTTAGGGAGTTTTATTTGGGATTATGTTGTATTTTTTATTTTATTTTATTACTCTTTTTATCCTTTTTAATAGTTACAATTTTTTTTCAGTCATTAATAAATAATTTTTTTTCTTCAAGATTTTGTATAAATATAATGTCAAGTTACGTATATGTATAAGGTAAATCAATATCTTTAATTTTTAAAAATAGTTTTTTCTGATTTTTTTGATAAATTATTGTAGGTTAAAAAATGAGTCAAACAAAACATTAAAAATAAAACATAATCATTAAAAAGAAACGAAGGGAGTATTAAATATAAAAAATTATTGATGTTCAAAAGAGAAAAAAGTATTGGCGTGTACGGCGTGTGAGTGTGGCGCGCTAGCGAGAGAAGTGCCTGAAGTAGTGGAGCAATTTACGCGGACGCAGCAGGCCGCCGCCCGCACGCACGCACGGGGCTCGTGAACAAGCCAAGCCGTCTTCCACGGCACATGGCCAACGGAGCCTTCTTCACTGTTTGTGTGTGTGTGAGTGTTATTTTCAGGTCGCTTGTGCTGTTTGATTCTGTTTTTGCAAACGAATCAAATACAGGATAACTGCTAATCAAACATGCATGTTAGGCACCCCTATCCCAATAAGAAATCATAAATATGGAGTATTAAATTAAATCGTCCCTCCATTCCTTAAAAGATTATGGCATTTATTTTCATAGTTTTGCATACTATGATTATTTTCCATGAATAATGTTAGATATTGAAAAATAAATAATTTATATAAATATCAAAATTTACAATCTAAATGTAAATATATTTTTTTGAATTTTTTTTACTATTTATTTTATTACAATTTTAGTTAAACATTAAATTTTGAATTTTAATAATAAAATTAAATGAGACAGTTTTTTTTTTACAAAGAGATAGATTTTACACTAACATCTACCAATAGATCACTTGTTGTCACTAGTTTTGAAAATTGACTTTTTTTGCTTACTTTTTGGATGCTTTTCACATCATCTATGTTTACTATTTGGACATAATTCGCAACTAATTCAATTAACGAAGGTAATATATACTCCGTAAAGATTTGACACATGAATCCATGTAACGATTTGATTTTTGACAGGAATCGTCACTAATTTTTTTAGCCCTCAAACTTTTCAAACAACTAAATTGACTCTGAATTTATAGAAGTTACAATTTAATCCATTTCCACCCTCATCTACACTACCTCCCATTGTGGACCACCAACTGCACCACCGCAGTCGCACCACTATTGCAGCCAACTGTTGTCGCGCAAGAGCCGTGGTCCTATAATGGCAACCGTTGGGTGGCGCGAGCTCGCCCAAGGCCTCCGCATGCTACCAAGAACACACCTCTTCAGCCCACTACCCTAGCCCACAACACCAAAATTTAAAATTTGAAATTATTTGGCCTGTAGAGGCTTTGGTGGCACCAAAGCCGCTATCTGCCAAGAAAATTCTAGATCTATTATTTTCACTTTCCTCTTTTCCCTGCTCACTTTCCTCTCTGAGCTCTTCTCCTTCCCTTTACTCTGAGCTCTTCTCCTTCCCTTTCCTCTTCCCTTTATACTCTCAATTGCCGATTTCCACCGATCTCCACCTTATCACAACTGATTTCTCCACCGTTTTCACCTCTCACAAGCGTCTCTCATCACAGTGCATTTTAGTAACGTTATTTATCTTTTCCCATTTTCCTCGCTCTCTTCTATAATTTCTCATGATTTGTTTTCGTTTTCCTGGCTATCCCTGCTATCCACCGCCGCTGCTCTCCTGAGTTATGAGGTAAGAAGTTTCATCCCTCCCGTTAAGTTTCGTTTTTTTATTTTGATTTCCCTTTGTTTTTGTTTACTTTTGTGATTTATATCAATTTATGTGATTTTTTTATGATTTTATGTGAGTTTATGTTGATTTATGACATCATTTTATGTGAATATATGTAGGAAGGATGAAGATGAAGAAAAGATATCAGAGATGAGAAGGAATTTGGGATGAACTTTTCTGGGTTTGGGATAAATATAGATGAATTCATCAATTTGTATTAATTTTGGATTTTTTATTTTATAATAAAATAAATTTGTAGTGGTTTGGTAGCATATTTTTCACAAGGTAGGGCCTCAAAAGGTAGCGATTTTGGTAGCGGCTCCTAACATCACTATAATAACGGCTTAGGTAGCAACAAGTCGCTACCAACATCCCTCTTAACTAGGCAGTGTGGGCCGTGCTGAGCTATTTGAGGGTTGTCACGAGCAACCATTGAATTTCCGCAAGCAAGCCTCGGGTGGTCTCCGCAATCTAGTTCGGGAATGGACTCCGACACTCTTATGTGACATTGCAGCACTCCTCCACAGCGGTCTGGCACTCGCCTGTGGTAGCTCGGTGACAGGGAGGGGGTGCAACGGTTGTTGGGTTGAGGTTTGGGGAGAGTGGGATGAAATTGTAAAAGATTAAAACAGTTAGGGTAATTTGTTAGGGTTACAAAATTTTGAAGTTAAATTGATTATAGAATAGTGACATGGAAGCATTATATAAAGGAATATATAAGACAGTGTCAAAAAGTGGCAAAAGACAAAATGTTGATGAAAAGGAAAACATTTTTTAAAATGATAGTAAAAGATTATCTTTTTGTGACGGGAAAGAACTATTAAGATTAATCATTGAAAAAAGAACAATGTAATAGGTGCGGGACGACCCCAAGCAGAAATACAAACCATAAATAAAAAACCATAATTCGATCAAAACCAACAACAAAACACAAATAAATTGACCAAAGACCAAAGTGGCGTAAGTCCACAAAGTGGGAAAGCTGAAAAGAGTCATAGCAAGCGTTGACCATAATAGCATGAACAGGCTCCGACATCGTCCAATTTGGGATATAAAGTGCACCAAAAAACACATGGCAATATCGATCTTTCCACAAATTAACCTCCGCAGTCGCTTTCTAGGGAAAAAAGTAAAACAAATGACCTTTTAACAAACGTTAATGGCAAGATCGATCTTTTTCCTAAAAGGAATGTAGCACTTCTCTTAACATGGAGATTGAAAGTAAAAGTAAAAAAGTGAAGTAATAAATAACTACTCTACAAATTAAATCAGCTGCTTCATTAGCTTGCATTCGTTAATATGGTTGTTGTTACTCCATTTTCGATCAAATAAGAGAATGTACCGATTATATTCTGAAGTACTAGTACTATTTGACTTAATTAAATAACCTAACTGCAATTATGAATTTCATTCTCCAAACAATTATTCATTCCAGCACGATGTGTACATTTGTTATTGACTTGCATGATTTTGGAGTACCATGTCTATGAAATAATGGAGTTTTATATAAATCAAAGTCAACTGGCATGTTATTTGTTTGGTCGGCCCTTAAGTCTAAATGAATATATATATATATATATATATATATATATGTATATATATATTATATATATATATATATATATATATATATGTATATATATATATATGTATATGTATATATAAACCCAATGGTCAATCCTAAAGTTGCACTGTTTTCCTTCTGCAAAGTGCAAGTGCAACTACGTACAATGAATAAGCTGCGAGTATATATCTAACTTTTGCAAAAATCACGAAGCAAATCAGAATGACTTTTACAAGTGATCATAATTCACATATTATTTTTTCTAATGGGCCAAACTTGAAAACGTTATTGGTTTTTTCAACTGGACGAGAGAAAACATTTGTCGCTGACCTTGCAAAATCTTTTAAGAAATTCTAAAAATTCGTGGATGAAATAAAAATATAGAAATTAAATATTTTATTTGTCCTAAATGGGTCGTCACTTTTAAATTTTGTATTTTGATCCAATCTGGGTTGGATAAAACTCTTCCAACCCTATATATGTCATATTATTATTGGTTGTTGTCGTCACTGTTTATTACGGGACTACCATTATTAATTATACGGAGAGTGACAACACTGTAATTAACAATTGTATCACCAATTACTAATAATATGACACGTATGGGGTTGGATGAGTTTTCCTCCAACCCGGATATTTTCCTAGATTTTTTATGTAAATTAAGATTATCTTTGGTTATTAACTCATTTTACATAAACTTTCATCATTACCTTCCAAACTCATTCTAACCCCTCCCAACCCACTCCCATGACTCTTTATGAGTGTATTGCAATGGTAAAATTAGACTAAAATAAAACAAAAGTAGAAAATTGGTCTTTTCATTTGAGACACAAATATTTTGATGTTGTGACAACACATTTGGGATGGAGGAAGTATAAATGATAGAAAGTAAAAATCGAAGATTAACAATCTTGAAAATCCTATGTTTTGTTTGACTCTCATTAAAAATGAATATTTTGACAATTTCATATTTTGTTAGAGGAGTCAGTTATATTCTCTGCGACCATTAATTTTGTAAATTTTTTAAAACTCTAGGGACTAAATGTGTAGTATTGACTTTGTGGGACAATTTTGTACTTGTAACAAAGTTAGAGACGGAATTGAAAATATATAAAATTGTTAGGGCTTTATTGTAATCTTTTCTAATTTTTCATGTTACATATGATAAGAGAGTATATTTAGAGGTAACAGTAAAAAATCAAAGTCTGATTCTCTTACAGTAATCTGTGGCAACAATGGCAATCCGGTAATAACAATCCATTGGCCTTCCAAGTTAGTCTAGGTAGCCTAACTTTGAATTCAAAATATATAGCTTGTCAAATTACTTCTCTCTCTCTCTCTCTCTATATATATATAATCAAATTTAAATGGTTTAAATAATGATAAATTTACCTTCTTAACGTGAGCACCTCTAAAAGTGTGCTATATATATATAGTTATAGTTTAGGATATAGTGAGCACCTTCAAAAGTGTGCTAAAGTGAGCACCATCTCAACTATTTACATCACTACCTTGTTAGATCAGCATCACTACCTTATCAGATCAGCATGAATACCTTGTCAGATCAGCATGACTACCTTGTTAGATCAGCATGAATACCATGTTAGATCAGCATCACTACCTTGTTAGATCAGCATGGCTACCTTGTTAGATCGACATGATCAACATGTGTTTGTATGCAGTTTGCATTCAGAGCATATCACAAGAGCGATTTCTCATGTCTGCGCGAACCGCTTCTTCAGATTCCCTCCCAAGTACTTCCAGCAGACGGCAGACGAGGTCACCATCTGGGCAGATAAGTTCGTTGTATTTTAACAATTATTAATATTTAATATGTTACATTAATTAATACTTGTTATAAACTTATAAACTATGATGGAGAACGGTGATGTATTGTTACTAATCAATAGGAACAACATATGTGGGATGAGCCAGGTTTCTTGAAAAAGTTGCACTCCCGGTTCGCGGAGTTCTACCAGAACACGCAGAACAACATCCGGAAGAAGGGCAGACGACAACATCCTCTGGATCCGGACAATCCTAACTACTTTGATTGGCTACCGCTCATCCCGAATAGAATCAACCCTGACAAGTGGAAGATGCTGCTCGAGTATTACAATAGCAACGAATTCAAGGAGGAATCTTAGAAGAACAAAAAGAATGCGAAGAGCGAAAATCGTCCGAAGATCAAGTCGTTTGGCAACAAGTCCAAACATAGAGTTTATGAAGACTTGGTAATTTCTTTTAACCACATCAGCGTTTAAATATCTAAGTTTAATTTATTTAATTTATAAAAAAAATTAATTACTTCATATATAAATACTATTGGACAGTGCAAAGAAGCTGGGCATCGGCTGCGTCAGGAGGAGTTCGGGGAGGCATGGCTTGGGAAGGAATCAGCCGTCATGGTATTATTCATTTATTTTTCTAAATTTAAATTATTGTTTCTTTCAATATTATTTAACGTAAGTTTATTTGTATTATTACTTAGGAGGAGTATAGGACGCGTCTCATTGACAAGTATGGGCAAAATGGGCCATTCCCGGCGATTAACGACGAGATCTACAGATCTGTTGTGGGCCAGCCCACCCGAGGACGTTGGGTCGGTGTCCCTCCCTAGATTAGCCATCCGGAGCGCTTCAAGCCACCTCAGCTGAGGTAATTAAATTATCATTTTATTAACTTCTATAATTTAACTTTTCTTTTTATTACAAATATTAAATTTTTTTAAATTCTAACTTGCAGTGCAAGATTGAGCTGGAAGACCATCATCGGAGGGACACGGATGAGATCCGTGACCTCAGAACTTGGGTTGCGGCGATCGAAGTTCGGGAAGCTGCTCTCGATGGTTGGAAGGCGGACACGTTGTGATCATTCGATTCGACCGTCAGCAACATCTGGTCGGCAATGCGTTCTGGGGGGTACATCCCGCTTTACGCGACGCCGCACTTGTCAGTTGGATCTTCGTCCCAGCCTCAGCCCTTTCAGCAGCAGCTACCTCAGCCTTTCCAGCAACCGCCTCCTCATCCCTTCCAGCAGCCGCAGCCTCGGCCCTTCCATCAGCCGCTTCTACGGTACGAGCATTTTCAGCAGCAACTCAATGTCGACTTTGGCCTGGGCTTCAGGATGATGACTTTGGTGATTACTTAAACACCGACCCAAACGCGGACCCAAACGACCATTTTTAGGATTTTTGTAAACATTATTAGATTTTGGTGTAAATTAAAATTTTAATATATATATATATATATATTTGCATTTAAAATTAATTTTTAAATACATTTTTTATTTAAATTATAAATATACAAACAATTACACCATTATTTTACCAAATTTTCATTTATTAAAAAAAACCTTTATTGCGGCCAACGGCGCAACAGACCGCAGTAGAGGCTGCCATCCGCCGTCGCAGGCTTACCGGGGCCTGGCTGAGCGGTAAGGCCGCGGTACGAGCTGCGGCCCGAGGCGCAGTAATGGCCTCTACCGCGAGCTTGTTTACCAAGGCAATTACCGCGGCCTTCCTCGCGGTTGTTACCGCGGCACTATCGCGGGAATGGCCGCGATAGATTAGCATGAATACCTTATTAGCTTGCGTTGACATGTAGAAAAAATATTTTCTAAACATATTCAAAAATTAATCAGAATGAGATAAATGCAGTAATATCATGATCTAGGTAGTTATTATTATTATTATTATTATTATTATTATTATTATTTTGAACACGAAAGACTTACTTTATTAATGAATAATCATTACAAAATAATTCGTAGACAACTGAAGAAACGGGTACCTAGGAGAGGTACACCAGCCCACTAAGGGTAAAATAACCACTACAGTAGAAAGACTACGCAAGACCAGAGCCACTGGAATTAGGCTCACCCGTACTAGCCACCAAAGACAAAGCAAATTTATGACGACGGTCATGATTACTATGGCAGATAGAGAATAAAAGATCACGCCTCCGGCAGGGGGGGAGCCAGAAAATTACACCAGTGGGTGCAATTCAAAAACATTTTGGGTGAGTGGGGCATAACAAAGGAATTTATAGGGGTTAATATGGATATTCTATAAAATTTTATACACTAAAGCTATGTTAACCCAAAAGTCAGTGGGTGCAATTGAATCCACTCACCATAACGTGGCACCCCTGCATGCCCAATCTGGACGAAATAGTACCGGCACACCATAGTAAGCTAAGAGGAACACATCAATGGTAAGCACAACAAACCACCAAAGCAGACACAACAAAGCAAAACAGAAAATATCCAACCAAAAAGAACTGGAAAACAACAAAGCGTCGTGACGTAAAGTATGGTAGAAAAAACAACAAAGGTTTGAACCAAAACAACAATTGAATGAGGAACCAAAACAACAAAGCGTCATGACGCAAAGTATGGCTCGCTCAAGAACCGAAAGCTCATGGCGCTAGATGGAACGGGCCGGAAGTCCTCATACCCTACCAAAAAATGCTCTGCAACTACAACCACGATTTCCGAATTGAACGTAGGTTTCACGACCTACACCCAAGCCTTTCACAGCAAACAGATGTCCAATCTACAACCCACATTTAAAAAGAAACAATGGCATCCTGACCCACCAAACCGACACCATACAAACCAAACGAACCTAACCTAATTTCGGACTAGAACCAGCGGGGGAGTACCAACAGCTGGGCATAAACGTAGACCGAGGGATGACACATGATAGACAGAGATCACCAAGGGACATCTAACGGAACTCAACACGGAGCCAACCACCACTCCAGGCTTGCGACTAGGAGCACCCATCGACCATCAGAAACTCGGCAACACATGTCGATGCTTATGAAGACGGGTTCGACCCGTGTACTTTGGCTGTGTGGAGAGCACCGATGGACACGCCTCAGCAGTAGTGACCTCCTCGTTCGAACACCAATGATGATGACGACGATCCTCCTTCGGCTTAGAATTTTCATGTATTAAAAACTATGTTGGATAGTTTTATTGTAAATAAAACATTTGATTAAATTATATTTAATCAATTATGCATTTTTAATTCTAAATTTCAAATTATGGTTCATTTTTATTTCATATTACTACATTTATTGATTTTAAAAAAGCAATAAACTATGAAATGAAAAAAAAGAAGAAAAAAATTAGTAGTACCAAATGCACTGCTCTGTGCGCTACCATTGGTAGCGCCTTGGTAGCTCCTCCTTTGCAGGTTGCGGCCGAAATGGTAGAGGAAAAGGTAGCGCCACAAGTAGCTACCGGGGTAGCGCTATTGGAAGCGCTTTTTGCGCTACCAGACCTCCTGTAGATAAGTATAGTGGTCTTCTTTTAATAGTTACGTTTCCTTTTCAACATCTAATTTGTATATTATTTTCATCAACATTTTGGTATATAAGGTTAAGTAACTTATACACATAAGATAAATCAATATCATGTTTAGTTTCTAAAAATATGTTTTTCAAATTTTTTGAGCTAATTCTTTCTGGTAAAAAAAATTAAGTCAAACAAAAGTTCGAATGTAAACGTAATTAAATAGGGACGGAGGGAGTATCTATTACTATCCCTATAGATTTCTTTGTTATACCCACACTCACCTAAATATTTAACAATTACCTCACCTAAATAAGTACTGATGTCGATCTGACAAGGTAGTGATGTCGATCTAACTAGGTAGTCATGTCGATCTAACACTACGTATAAGATGGGAGCTTGGTAGCGGCCATAAAGCTACCAAAAAGGCTACCAAGGTAGCCGAAATGGGAGCTACCAAACCCTTACCAAAATGGGCGCTACTTTGAAATTCCGCTACCACGCCGCCCCAAATTAAGTTTATGAAAAAAAACTCAAATTCATCCGAATTTAAACCAAAACTCAGATATTCAACATCATCTACTTATCTTTAAACCCATAAACACAAAATCTGAACCCAGAAATCAATATCATTTATTTATCTTGTACAAAAAAAACCAAATTTGAAATACAAAATATGAATACAAAAACAAAAAAAACCAAATCTGAATAATAATAATAAAAAACCAGCTCTGAATCTGAAGTACAAAACTAAAAAAATCCAACTATAAGAAAAATCAGATCTAAAGATAACATAAATCTCCACGGTGCGCCATTGTCGCCGTCTAAACCCCAACAACGCCTCCTCTCCTTCTTCCTCAAAGCCATCATCATTACCTGCCTCTTTTTCTTCTTCTTCTTCTTCTTCTTCTTCTTCTTCTTCTTCTCCTTCCTCATCCTCCCTCTTGCTTCGTTTCTTCCTCCTCCTCCCGCTCCTTCTTTGGCACCACCGCCCTTCCTCATCTAGGTGCATCATTTGTTTGGATGGTTTCAGGCAAGGCCAATCGCGCCGGAAACTTGCCGGTAGAAGATTGGATGTTAAATCTAGGGGAGAGTTTTGTTTTTTGACGAGTGGGTAGAGGAAGAGTTTTTGGATCTGGTAAATTGGATGTTAAATGGAGTTTTCAGCAATTTGAAGAAGAAGAATCGAGTTTGATGGTGGCAGGTGGCTGGGTAGCCGCTAGGTGGCTACCAAAAGAGCTACCATGAAAAAACATCTCAAGTAGCGTGTTTGGGTAGCTATCTGGTAGTGTTTTAAAATTGGCACCCGAATTTTGGCTACCGGATTGGCTACCAAGGTGGGAGCAACGACGTAGTGTAACAAGATAGTGATGTCGATCTAACTAGGTAGTCATGTCGATCTAACAAGATAGTGATGTCGATCTAAATAACACATCATGCTGATCACCATTTTATGCTGATCAATCAAGTAGGTACAGTAGGTAGAAGAACAACATCAAAGTTATTTTAAACGCCGATGGATCACGAATATGTGCGCGGCGCACGACAGTGCGCACATAGTCTCGCACAACGTTGTGTGCGGCACACAGCTGTGCGCACAAATATAATTGACATACTTTCAGTAACGCACAGTGAAGCACACAAGCTAGAAAAAAGATAAGGGAGAAGATGTGGGAAAAGGCTGGGTGCATATTATAAAGCGACAATTTCCGGAGCAACTAAGGAGGAACAGACCACGTGAAGCCTCACATTTTCTTAGAACTTGAAAGTGATTTAGAGCAATAAATCAATTGGATACAATGATGCTGATAATAATATATGGAGACAAATATAGCATAATTTAATTATGAACGGCTATAAATAAACCTTTACACAAATTTAACTAATTAATGTTCCTAATAGTAATTACCAAGATTATTCATGAGCGCCAAGAAGTTACTAGTCATCCTGGAAAGATTGAGAACTCTCTTGCTGATCTTCTGCTGCACCGTCTTCTTCACAGTCATCTCATCGAACTCATCGGAGCACGTCGTCTGGTCGGACAAGGCGGCGCTCATCCACGTCCGGACGTTGTCCAGCTGAAACGCCCGGTCCGGCCCCCGCAGCTTATCCATCGCCCTCAACGACTGCTTCAACCAGTCGATGGAGTCGTTCACATTCTCGGCGCAGTCCTTGATCACCGCCGTGTCGTTGCGGCTCAGCCCTTTGAGCTTTTTCAGCGACGCTATGACCTTAGCCGTGTCGCGAGCTGCGGTCAACGTCAGGTTGAGCGCGGTTCTGCAGAGCCTCTCCGGGTCGGATTGGACGGCGGAGGCGTAGTAGGAGAGAGATTTGAAACAATCCTTGGGGTACAAGGTGGAGTTGCAGGCGTTGCGGATGTAATCCTTGTGAGTTTTTGTGAATGATTGCTGTGTTGCAGCTGATGAACATGTTTGCAAGTTATACAGCAGGGAAAGAGAGCACAGAATTAATGAGAAAGTGGTAAATCTTTTGGCCTCCATAGTTCTATATCTCTCTCTCTTTCTTGTTTGCATGTGTTTCATAACATGTGAGGTGAGGTGAGGTGAGGTACTTATATAAGTAATCTGGCTTATAGGGTTGAGTTGTAAAAGGCATACAATTGTTCAAATTACACCTTGAAGTTTTTTAACTCTAATTATTTAACCAAAAGTTTCACCCTTTACATTCTCACCCTCCCAAACTTTCTCCACTCAACTTGGTCCCACCTCTCACTTCCCAGCTGCCAAGCTCATCACCATCATTACCATGCATTAGGCTAGGCGTCAGGGACGGATCAAGAACTTTCATTGAGTGATATCACTTTATACATTAATATAATAAAATAAATGTCTTCCAACTTATCACTACGAGTTTTCTTACCGTGAAAAGAACCTAAAACTACATTGCATGATAAAATGACTTTTGTTGTCTTAGGTTGAAATTAGTAGTAATGTAACCGGGTATTTATTACTAGTAATTAACTAGTTGATGGTTTATATGAGCTTTTGTTTTTACATTGAGTTTGGGTAATGTCATAATAAAACTCAATATAATTAGTGGTGTCAAAAATAATAAAATTTTGAACAGTGTCAAAAAAAAAATACTAATACCTAGATAATGGTTTGTATTTTTTGAGTGGTGTCACTTGACATCTCTCATAGTGTGCTGCATCCGCCACTTCTAGGCGCCATTGCTAGCGCTAGCCCTCCATGTGCACTTCCTCCCTTAGGAAGCTGCCCCCAAATCCAGACGAAGAGCCTAGTGCTTTAGGAGGCCCACCTTAGATTTGGTGGAGGCCGAGATTAGGCTGCATGAAATGGAGGTCAATGACATGGTGTAAGAGGTAGGATGCAACGTAATAAGGCGATGAAGCGGTGGGGCTGGCCGGTGGGCCAAGAGATGGAGTTAGGCGGCTCGGGCTTGGCAGTGTGGGCAGGCGATACA
Organism: Stellera chamaejasme; assembly: GCA_024586325.1. Classification (NCBI taxonomy): domain Eukaryota; kingdom Viridiplantae; phylum Streptophyta; class Magnoliopsida; order Malvales; family Thymelaeaceae; genus Stellera; species Stellera chamaejasme. The sequence goes on along the minus strand of CM044985.1, from coordinate 7,055,222 downwards.
GGCTGAACAGTTGGGGCGAAAGCATGGACCGCGCGGTGGCGCTTAGAGTTGCAATTAACCAAGGTGGTACTAGCAGCCAGATGACAGCACTAGATCTTTAAAAACTTGGGGTGCAATAAGAGTAATTAAACCGATAATGTAATTGCAGAATTGATGGAGTTAACGGTTCAAGGGGTATATGTAAGTTTCATTAAACCTTAAGGGGTGCTCTTGGATTTTCCAAAGAGAAGCGCTAACTGCATGTTAGGTATAAAGGTGATGATCTTGATAAGTGTCCTTTAAAAAAAAGCTTTTTGCATAAAAGTTGACTCTTTCACTGTTATTTTAATCTTATTTCCATAAATCATGCACAACTCTAATAAAATAATTTTTTATTTTTTATCAATTGTACTCAATAGATTTTCAAAGTATTTTCCTGTAGGGCATTAAAAAAGTATAACAATTTCTACCTATCATAATTCCCACTCTAAACAAAATGTTACTCTATAATAATTGTACATAGTTTATTGACACGCAAAGGAGATATGGGATATGGTAGGGGCGGCGAAGCGATGATGGGCAGGGAGGAAGAGGGGGCTATGGTAATCCAAAAGCAAAGTAAGGGGCTTATGTTTTGATCACTTTGAAAAGGCTCAAGGTCATTTATATATAGTTTTTCTACTTGGTAGCAGAGGCTTTGTTTTTTCGATAATAAAACAATAATCTCTCAAACCAATCTTTAATATTTTATTTCTATCAATGTTTTATCAATTATTCCTAAAAAGTTTCCATAATTTGCCAATTTCTTTAGTCATATTTTTGGAATCCTCAAAAAAGCCCTTCCAGATTTGTGTAAGGTTTATGATAAAGTGTGCACCCTTTAAAATGTGCTAAAATGTGCACCATTATCCATTAATTATCAAATTATTGAACTCAACACTTCTATCGGCTCTTTCTCCTTCTTTATTCTTGTGGATGCAGACTTTAGCATAGGTAAGGATTGCACATTGTATAGTTACTCTGTGTGGAAATATACAAAATCCCGTGAAAACTAACTTCCGTTAGAATTTTTGTTAGATTTTACATTCAAATACAAAAATTGAATGCTAAAATCCAACTTTAACAATTTTACCATAATATTCTGAAAGTTCCACATTTTTACCCCCACGTATCCCTTACCATCAAGCTCTCTATGCCACCCTCCTCCCCCTTCATCGGTGGCAGTGTGCGCGCCCAGGGCCACAAATCACCCAGGCCGGTGAATTGCTAGCCCAAAATCGCAAATTAGAATCCCAGACCGATGACTCGCGAGTTCAGGGTTGTGATTCGTGACCTTGGACTCACGATTCGCCAACCTGGTATTGCAATTCATATTGGGCTCAAGATTCGTCGCCCTGGGGTCACGAATCGGCGCCTCTAGGCGCACGATACGCCGGTCCTGGGTTCATGCACCACCGCGATGACGGGGGAGGAGGGTGGCAGGGGGAAGTTGATGGTATAATGTAGAGGTAAAAATATCAAAGTTTTAAAATATTAAGATAAAATTGTTAGAATCAGAATTTTAATATCCAATTTTTGTAATGAAACATAAAATTTATTAGAAGTTAGTCTTGGCACTTTTGTTTATTTCCACAAACTTCACTTCAGAGTTTTTTTTATGATTCCTAAAATGTGGAAGAAAGTTTAGAATATTGCAGACCTCAAGGTTATTTTTTATATAATTTTCCAAAATAAAAAGTTAATGAGAACACAAATTAGTCAAAAGGGTCTTGTTTAGAATATTTTTAATAAGAAAGCCAGACATATTTAATTAGGACTTATCCTCCATTTGATTCGTTCGCAAAAACAGACGCAAACAGCACATGGTAGCTGAAAATCATCATACTTTGGAGAACATATTGAGGAGGGCTAGGCTAGGCTAGGCTACGTTGGCCATGTGACAGACCAATCAAAACCGTGCACGTGCCGTGGACGACCTTTAGGCGCTTTTGCAGCGCCCCCAATCCCCCTGGTCTCATCGTGTCTCTTAATATTTTTGACACAAATAGCGGTAGTAGGCATGGCAGGTTTAATTGTTAAATATTTAGTTTTTTTTGAACGGCTAAACAAATTTTTTAAGAAGAATTACCAAAACAAGGTCTAAAAGAATGGTTGAATACCCACGAGAAGGTGGATCCATCAAAAAGAGCAGAATAAACGACAGCGACACGATTAAGGGTCTCCACCCTTAGGGACACAGGACACGACCCTGCAGAGAACATCCAGATAAACCCAAAACTGAAAACCCTTTCCAAGGCAAAGAGACACAATCAGCTAAAAAGCTTATCCCACCCCATCAACCGCCTTTAACAACGGGGCCAGCAGCCAATCGAACCAAGAAAGACGCAAATTACGAAATCTGCAGGTAATCCAGAAAAGACATCACCTGAATTTCCGCGAAAATTCTCGAAGCGCTCCAAAGTGTTAAATATTTAGTTGATTGAGAGTGTAACATTAAATTTTATAGGTATCACAATGAATATTTTATAAAAGTTCAAATAACATGCCTAAACTAATCCAATTGTAAGTGGGCCATTTGCACACTCATACTAGCATTCCTTATGGGGTAGGGTGTAGAGATATTGGTGAATTTAGGAATTGAACAAGATCTTTATTTTGTGTTTTTAATTAGTACTCATTTCGTTTCAAAAATAATGTAATTTTTGTTTTTTTAATATTTAATATATGAATTTTGAAATTTTTACATACAAAAATTTACCATTGCGTCGTTACTTTTTGGAGGGAGTATAACCAATTAAACTAGATGCTCCGAACTTGTATAAGTTTCCGCTATACTGAACAATTCATGTTCCAGCCACAACTGATGGTGTGGACATGCTAGGCTGCTAGCATGGGTTATAGGGGTGTTCAAAAAATCCGGAAATCCGAAAATCCGAACCACACCGAATGATCCGAAACCGAAAAAAACCGATATCCGAGAATCCGAAAAATCGAAAAAACCGTGTCTCTGCGGTTCGGGTTCGGTTTCTGATCCGTGTAAACCGTGGTTAACCGACCCGAACCGTGTATAACTTAAAACCATAAGTCTATACACTTCCCACACCTAATCCTACCCTTTAACCCTTGAAATATGCTTTAACTGACCTTTTTTAAAATTAACTTTTTAAAAGGCAATGGCTAGTGGATGTGTTAGGAATTGTAGATAGATTATAGTGTGGATAACCGTAAACCGATCCGTAAAAACCGTTAATCTGCTGTTCGGTTCGGTTTCTGCACAGGTACGGTTCGGTTTGGTTTCTTAATTAGAGAAACCGTACCACACGGGGTGGATTTTATTTTTGCCAAAACCCGTCCCGATCCGTCCCGTGAACACCCCTAATGGGTTAACTAATGGCACTGGTCAAATTCATCCAACTGGCTAACGTTAATGGCTTCATTAGACGAAGAAAAGAGTTGGGTGTCATATCGAGTGAAAGGACAAATATGGGGGTTATGAAGAATAATTATTATTTTTTTCACACCTGTGACCAACATACCGCTTGTCGCTTGACACGACGTACAACTATCTGCCCTGGGTAACCGCATGGAGCCAGCTGGTATTCCGTCCTTTTAAATGATTAAAGGGAGGAATGAAGGAGGATGCTATATACTGTATTAATTTCTTCAAATTAATGACTTCTCAAAATAAATAAATAAATAATGATAAGCTGGTATCATGATAATGTAAAGGCCTTTAATTAATTATGTATTCGCATTCAGGTCGGCCCGAGACGTTTGCAAATACAATTACAGTACAATTTTTGAACAATAAAGGTCCACGTCTTATTAATTTAATGCGTTACATAACTAATTTGGCAAATTCACCAGCCAAGATGTACGACCAATAGGGGGCTTCAATCCTTGAGGTGAGGGAGAAAATTTTTCACCAAATTTGTGATAAAATTACCCACTAAAATTCATCCCACTCCATTTGGTCTCTCAAACCTCACCCGAAAATAATTAAAACCATCACTCAACAAAAATCACTCAATACTGGTGGACCCCACCCCCAATCCCCCTCCTCATTAGTTGTGAGTGGCTGCTGGGTGGGCCACACCCCCACTCCTCAGCCTTTCTCACATATTCACCTCAGCATTTTCACAATTCACTTAATGCCCATTCACCTGTAGGTCCGAAAATGGATTGTGAGAATCTGTGAAAATCACCAAATTTTTGGAGGTGAATTCTTAATTCACCTCCAAATTGCAAGGTTTGAAGCCCCCTAATGGTAGATACACCATGGCGAGCCACTACATAAGATGAGATGCAACATTTGCAAGTTTAGATGTAAAAACAAAAAAGCATGAAAAGAAAATAAACTTAAGAGATAAAGACTCATCCAAAAGGGTCCAAAAACTATATCGGAAAGGATCTTTGTGTGAATTAAGCTGGTTAACCAACACATCATAGTCGGACTCAATAATGATGTTGGACTAACCACGACATCTTGTCTCCTGGAGTCCCCATAAATTAGCTCTTGCTTCCACGTAAAGCGGATAAGCCACAACATATCTAAACCCCAACGAATAAGCTTCCAACAATGTACTATCACTCAAGGGCGAAGCCAGAAATTTTTCTCCAAGGTGGCTGAAGATCGATTCTTATATTATCATACTTAAAGTAATGGGTAAATTTTATATGGTCCGTCAGTGTAAGTGTTTTTTTCCACCATCACCCTTTTATGGATAAGAGGCCACGCAGATTTATTATAACATATTATTAATAGGATGGAGCTCACAGAATTGTTTCCATAAAAGGATGATGGTGAAAAAAACACTTACACCGCCGGAGCATAGAAAATTTATCCTAAAGTTATAGGGTAAAGTGCACCCATAGTCCTGTAACTTTAATTTTTGTCCCACCGATGTCCTGTTTTAACTTTTTGTCCAAATAAAGTCCTGTTTTTTAACTTTTTCTCAATTTGTGGTACATTTCCATCCGGACTGCGTTAAATTTAATGGACTTGGGGGGCAAATGATAATTTTAGCAACTCAGTTTTTTTAAAAAAATTTGTTTACACCTAAAGTTTTAAAATTTATACACACCTAAAGTTACTAGACTATGGGTGCATTTTACCCCAAAGTTATATGATCCAAGTAATTTTGAGAAAAATATACTTGTAAATTGACATGTATCAGAAGAACTTACAAGTTACAAGCCTTATACTATCGTTTCCTTTATGCCTTTATGATGTGAGCATGATGAGACTATCGAACATATGAAGTGTAAACAATAACGCTTATAAAAGGAATAAGTTCATATCTTAGACATTTAGTTGAATTAGATTTCACTTGAAATCTCAATGTCTAGCTCTCTTACCTCAAAACATAATTGATTAGACATTGTTTTCTCTTAGTGAAGCACTCAAAACTTTGCTTAATACCAGGACACACACATAACTGCACTCAAGCATGCGTACACACAACACTTGTTGCATACGAGTAGGTTAAGAACTAATTTGAACATTTAATGTGAGTGAATGAGGAAGTAAGCATTTCATAGCATCTTATAATTCTATGGGTTAGACTGGATATATCGGTTAGTGGGGGGTTTGGGCCAAGATTTGGTGATAATGGGTTGGATAGTTTTGGATTTAGGTGGGATTAGATTATGGAATAAAATAAAATAAACAAATAACACCCCTAACTCCCTAATTATCCTAAATGTTACTATATACTCCTACCTCCTCAAAAATATCAGGATGGCCATTGCCCCCATGCCCACACACAGCTTTGCCTCTGTCATCACTGTCTCTTGCAACACAACCAAAAGAAGTGTAATTCTCCTCCTTGCACAACACCCCATCAACATTTATTTGATATGAGAGGGCGATGGCGATGACCAAAATGGAGGGGGGCGGCTTGGCTAAGGTGGTTACAAAGCAGCTTTCCAACCTTCCAACTAGACTCTGATCCTAATCATGCAAGCTAACGGGACCTGACATTTAGACTCAAAGACTACCATATTTCAATTGGACCACATGAACCACATGACAACCGAAATAGTAAGAAGGAGCTTATTATTTGATCCAAATAAGGACCATACTCTTACCCACCATTCCTTCGTCAAGATATTGAAACAGCTCAGATCCACTCCCATCATATTCAAAACATTAGAGGCAAAAGGGCATTCTCAGTAAAGATGTAAAGTAGATTCAGGAGTCAAGCAACATACCGGACACAATGGATCAACCACAATGTCACGTGACGGGAGAATATCTCTAGTTGGCGAGAAACCTCCACAGGGCTCGCCACAAATGTATGAGAACCCGTGGAAGGAGCTTGAGACGCTATAGCCATCTCCAGAAATATATAGTGCCATATGGAATTTATTGGTGTCGAATCGCGTATAACATATAGTAAGCCGTCTTCACCGAAAACTCTCCATTGTCGACCATACCCTATATAAAGATATCCTTTTGATAATAAAGACTAAGGGGAGTACCTTTGATTAACATTTCATATTCTTGAAGAATAATACTGTCAATCAGATCATCACGCCTAGGCATGTCAGAAGGGTCACTCAAGTCCGCAACCCGCAGGTCACCTGCATGTACCGGCCGAGGCGTCACCAGCGTTGGCGAAGGGCCGAGATGCTAGCGATGCTCCCAAACTCGGACTGATTGTCCATTGCCAATCCTCCGAAAACTGTCCACAACTAGAACTTCTTTGCCAGCCATCAATCCTTTCAAGACTATAGAAAAGTGTTGTGGCTAGGGGTGTAAATGGGTCGGGCCGTGCTCGAGCCCACTATACTCGAGCTCGGCCGTTTACATATTGATACTGCCCGGGCTCGAGCTCGAAATGGTCGAGCCCACTTTGATAGGCTTGAACTCGGCTCGAATCAAGCTCGAGCTCAGCCCTTAAAGTCGATAGGCTCGAGTTTAAGCCCCTTTAAAATATAAATAAACAATAAAGCATTCAAACTGATACAACATAAACAAACAATTGATAATTTAAGTTTGACCATAATGATAAGCATGTCCAAAATAAAAATCCACAAGGTTTATTGATCATTCCCACTAATAACATGTAACCTATTTTATTCTCCTTCCCCGCAAATGTCCGAATATCTCATCAATTTGGGTTAGGTCATTTTGTTTTTGGGTGGGTTGCATAAGCCTAGTATGCTGAAGGCCCTATAAGTATCGATACGAATACGGGCCAAGTAGTACAAGGCTCGAACTCGGCCCTTTAATCAATCGGGCTTTAATTTTGGCTCGAGCGCGAGCTCAATAGGGCCTGGCTCGATAAGCCTATAGTCGAGCTCGCGCTCGAGCTGCCCTAAAAAAGCCCTTCTCATTTACAACCCTAGCTGTTGCGAATCTGGATAATATTCACCTCGAAATACTCTAGCAACCAAGCTATCTGTGTTATTTAACAATCTTCATCCCAGCTTTGCAAGCATATCTCGATTGAAAGCAGACAAATCACGAAAGCCCATAACCCCTACAGCCTTCCACTGGCACAACTGGGACCATGGACACCAAAGAATTTTCAGCTTGCTAACATCGTGGGACCCGAATAACCGAGTAGAAAGGGACTTGATTATCTTACATATTTTTTGAGAAAGAAGAACAAAGCTCATAAGATGATTAGGAAGAGCCTCGACAACAGACTTAATCAAAATCGCTTGACCTGCTCGAGATAAAGTCGAGGGGCGCCAATTTGTTAATCGTTCTCTCACACGCTCAACAATAAATTCAAGTTGGGCTACCTTGCATTTTCCCAGCAGCCAAGGAAAATCAAGGTATTTATCTTCCTACAGAAAAGCCTTTTGGGGCGGATTAATGGATGTACTGAAAAAACAGAGGATTTAAAAATTTCACACGTTGTCCCGTCACATGCTCATAAATCTGGAGGATCTCCCTGAGCTCTTGTGCACAACTCACCATATCGCGAAGAAAAATAAGCAAATTATCGGCAAACAACAAATGAGAGATTGACGGACTCCGAGTGGAAATCGTGACCCTCGTCAATCGGCCAGAAGAAATGGCATCCTGAATAAGCGCCGATAAACCCTCTGTAATGAATAAGAACAGAAATGGAGATAATGGATCACCTTGTCGAATATCGCGAGATGGCCGAAATGGTCGAGCTGGAGAACCATTCACCAAAATGGAGAAAGAGGCTGTTTCCACACATGACATAACCTGTTTTACCCAAACCTCCGGAAAACCAAACCAAAACGAAGGAGAATATTCCTTAGAAAAGACCCCTCAACTCGATCATAGGCCTTAATCATATCCAGCTTAACTGCCATTGCACCCCACCGATTAGCATGAAAATTATTAATAAAGTGACATGTTTCCAAGAGCAGTACCTTGGTGACAATTTTGCAGACAACATTACAAAGGCTAATAGACCGAAAACTTGCAAAATCCGCAGGATCTTTACACTTGGGAATTAATGCCAAAAGGTATGGTTCAGAGAACTTAGGACTGCACCTCCATCTAAAATCCGTCGGACCGCAGCGGACACATTTGCACCGACAATATGCCAGTAACGCTGGAAAAAGAGAGGAGAAAACCCATCTGGTCCTGACGATTTATTCGAATGCATCTAAAAAAGTGCAAGATGAATCTCATTATCCATATACGGGTGCATAAGATCTTTCAACATGGCTGCAGATACCTGCAGCTGCAGTAGGGATAGAATACGGGTTTGCTCAACCGAGCCTTCAGACCAAAATAGGTTCTCATAGAAGCGAAGACCCTCTAGCTCTATGTAATGAGGGCTAGACATAGATTGACCATCCGGTCCATTAATCTTGGTGATAGCATTCCATTGGCAATGAATAATGGCCTAATGATGGAAGAATTTTTTATTACGATCACCTTCTCTAAGCCAGAGCTGTCAGACCCTTTGACTCCAAAAAACTTCCTCTTTTTCAAAAAGATCATGCAGCTCATCTGACAAAACTTTCCTATTAGCAGAATTCAACCCCAACGTTGAGTTACTAAACTTACCAATCTCTTCCTCCAAATAACTACTATGATTATGCAAGCCACGAAAATCCTTGCGATTCCATTTTGATAAGCGCTTTCTGGCCACCTCAAGTCAACTTTGCAGAATGGGAGCGTCAGACCAAGCTTCTGCCACTATCTGTTCATACTTTTCATCCGATGTCCACATCTTCTCAAATCGCCAAACCTTTGCATGCTGCACAAACCGTTACTCAAAGAACACTTTCACCGCATTATGATCTGATTTTCGGAAAAAGAAATTCTTGACCCAAGCAGTCGGGAAGACAGACTGCCAACTTGCAGATGCTACAGCACAGTCCAAACCTTCCTGCACGAAGTTGCCATCTGCAACAACCGTCTCCCAAGTGAACTGTAGACCAGAATACCCAAGATCATCCAAATGTGCATCCATGAAAGCATTTCGGAAAGCCTGCAACATAGCTCGCGGTCGTGGTCGATCGCCATGATTCTCATGCGTCCAGAGGACCTCATTAAAATCGCCCACGACTAGCCAAGGATGATCAGATTGGCACAAGTAACCGGAGCAACTCCTAAGACTCGTGACGACGGTTCCAGTCCGGATGACTATAGAAACCGGTGAACCGCCATTGGCGTCCCAAAGCTTCCACACGTACATCAATGTAGTAGTCTGAGGATGAAAATACAACCATGTCCCAACCAGCTCGCTAGAGGAGGGCTAAGCAGCATTTTCGGTCCACACATATCCTGATAACCAAGTCATTTCCTGACCTTGTCCATCTCGCTCGCCATCTTTCTAGTCTCAAGAACGAAACATAACAGAGGATGCGTAACTTGCATGGCACGACAGATCACATGGACTTTCGCTGATGGGGTGCCTTGGTACTTAAGGCTAATGAGGCTCATAGCCGATCAAATCAGCATGACACAGACCAGACCGATTGGTGGAGATGGCGTGCCGAGGCACAGAAAATGGCGGGAGGCATCGTACTGTTAATGACCGGAGTGGTCGTGAGTCCTAGCCGAGAAAGACTGGGACCAAAATGATAAAGACAAGAAGGAGACGGGGAAGGGCCACTAAGAGGGTATCGATTACCGGTGGCAAGCATGGCGGACTATGCTACGATCAGAGGTGGTGATGGTTCCGGAAAACCTAGGCATTGTGATTTTTCCGAAGCTCGTTGGAAACAATTGGAAGTTACAATTATTGTACAATATTATTCTTTAAATATTGTTTCTTCCGTCTTAAGTGGGTTTATTTGTAAGCAAATGTAACATTGTTTGTAATGTCCTAACATGATATAAAAATAATTATGATGATAATAATAATAATAATAATAATAATAATAATAATAGAAACTTACAATTATGCCCCAAGGTTTAGCCTAACCTACAATTCTCCTCTCGGTTTTCAGAAACCTACATAACCCCCTTAAGATATATAAAAACCTACACTATCCCCTCAAGTTTTAACTCTTCAAGTTTTAGTTAAATTTATATATAGGTTAATCTTAAATTTAAATCTCAAACTTTTCAAATTATAAAACATCTACCCTAATTCTATAGCAGACCATTTACAATTTCACCCATCCCCCATCATCTAAACCACCCACCGCCACTGCCTCGATTACGTTGATCCCGTTGGCAGCACCAACCACGCCCATTTGCAAGTATCCCACCATGTCACGTCAAGCCGTCCGCATTGTAGCACCACATCTCCCGCCTTGTAATTTCTCATTCTCATTGAAGACTTGATCTATTTTGCTTTTAAGTTTCTTGTCCAATAAAAATGGAAATATTTAAGAAACCTCGACCCAAGATAAGTCCAAGTCTGCTTAATTAATTAATTAGATGATCCAATAGTGAAAAAACCCTAGGTGCTCTTGTCGCCTTCCTTGATTCCTAGCGTCGTTGCTGGTGTTGGCGAACGTGTAGGACTTCTTCTAGTGCCACCGAAGTTGCTCAGCTTCCTTGGTTCGATTGTCGCATCTCTCATCAGGGCACTGCCACTTAACCGCTTGGTCAATTTTGTTTCAAATCGGTCGACCCAACTTGAGCAACATTTCGTTTCCTTCAGGTCTGGCCTGCTCGTGCTTGCAGGTCCTAACGTTGCATGTTTTCCGGTTTGGCCGGTGTGTGGTGGGCTGATTAATCATGTTCTTCCTCTGTTTCGGTGCCGTCTTGTCATCGGAGCAAAAGAGGGGTGGAGCCGGGTGCGCGCTGTCCTTGTTGAGGATAGTCTTGGCCTTCCCTTAACGGTGGTTGGCGGAGGGCTCCCAACCTCGGTTATGGTTGTGGAAATTTTTTTGGTTGTAGGGCACTTTATCTCCTTTTGCCGAGGTGGTAGGACCCAGTTTGGTGAGACAGGGGGACTTCTCGCCCCTCCCGGAGCAGTGATTTGGTGGCTCAGGAGTGGATTTGGTTTTAGACCACCATGGTTCACTCCTTATTGTGGATTATGGTCTTTCTTCACGTTTTTTATCCCGCTCTTCTGTTCTTGGTCGTTGGATGGTTTGCTTTAGCTTGTGTGTGTTGGCATGCTCATTTTTGGGTAACAGCTCTTCCTCTTTTGACATTGTCATGGTGAGACGACATTTGGTTTAGCTGGAGTCTAATTGGTGTGTCATGATCGAGATTGAGGATATATATTACTAAACTATGACGACTTATGCCATTTTCAAGGATGTCTTCAAGCCCTTTGGAGGCTTTAATGAGGAATTACTGGGTGGTACAATGAAGTGTCTTCTGTTTCACCCGGGTCATTATGTTTTTTGTGTTTGCTGCAGTGTCATTTATTTTATTGTCGGTTTCTTTTTAGATTGTGTTTTGTTTGCTTTAGGTTCTTTTCTGCATTGTGGTTCTTTGGACACCATGTTGGTTTGTGGTTGTTACTATTGCGGATCATTAATATAATTGATCATTTTGCTAAAAAAAAGGAAATATTTTTCACTTTTAATAATTGCGTTGTCCCATAAAAATTGAAACATTTTTTAAAATAGTTTTTAACTAAAGAATGGTACAATCAAATTTTGTTACAGTTTCATTCTTTAATCTTTACACGTGTGAGGCAGACCTGTGAGGAAAAATATCCCTAGCCACTTCACACAGAGCCATCGAGGGCCACCCTTTCGGCCAACCATGGTTGCCATTAGTGATCGCTTCTAGCTTCCTTCTTTCCGGTCTTCCTTCTCCTCGACTCCCCGTGCAGCCCCTTCGTCCTTGCGCTCCTCCTCGTCTCGCGGCCTTGTTTGTTCTCAGCCTCTTCACGTGATCGTTCCCTCCTGCCTCCACTTGTAGTGGCTATCCGGCACTGTCATTTTTCGCGCCCAGGTGTGCTGTTTCCACTGACCGGTCCCAGTGTGTATGTGTGTGGATCTGTTGTTGCCACCATTTCGATCTCCTCCCAGGTGTCGATGTGCTCCGCTGCACCGACATGTTGCTTTGTTTTGTGTTTGTGGTGGTGGTCGGTTTGGCTCTCCACGATGGGTTGAGGGTTGCCTCACCCTGCCTAGAGCCATGATCGTATGGTTCTGGGATTTGATGGCTATGAGGGCTAGTCAACAAATCTCAGTGTTTTTGTTTATTTGGTCTCTCTGTTTAGGTTCTTTTGTTTCGTTTATACTTAATTTACTTTTGGTTTGTTTAGTTTATAATCACATAGGTGAGTTGCTTTGTTTACCACTACTTTTGCGATTAGTTCTCTCCTTAGCCCACTGTATATGGTGTGTCGGTACTATTTAGCATTTGGGCGTGCAGGGGTACGGGAAGCCAGATTCAAGATCTTTTTTCCGTCATAGTGGTCATTACCATTGTCATTATTTGCTTTGCCTTTGGAGGCAGACAATGAGAGCCTTAAGTAATTCCATTTATGTGGAGTATTCCCTATTTACAGACAGATTTATTTTTACCTATTCTAGGTATTTTAGTTCGTCGACTACGGCTTATTTTGTAATGATTATCATTAATGAAATAGGTCTTTCTTGTTAATTTTTTTTAACAATATATTTACTTTATTACCACTAATTAAATATTGTTTCAAAATTTATTAGACGGAGAGGATGCATTTATATATGGTGTGAGTAAATAACTTGCTCCAACGTTGATCTTCCTTAAGACTTATAAGAGAAACTCATACCGGTCATATTATTTACCCACTAGTGGGTTAAATCACTAGTTGATCCTAACATCATTTCACTAATTTAACTAACAATTTAAAAGATTAAAATATATTTTCTAATTAGATCTTTACACAAATAACACAACTACCCAAACTCCTATTTTTCTAATTGACCAAACTAACCCTAAAAAAAACCCTCCCTCACCGACGGTTTTCCATCGGACGGTTTCAAACCGCCTAGCGCATGAACTCACCGACTCTCGCTCTCTCTCCTCACTCAAAACGCAGATTTCGTGACTCGCCGCACGAATCGGAGAACTGTCGAAACTGATCATACATACTGAATTTCTGAGGAAGAAACGCATCAACAGAAGCGAAAGCCGATGGAGAAGTTGAAATCAAGCAAGCATTCCGAAACTGAAGAGCATAAAGATGAAGAAACTGAAGAATTGAAGAGGTAAATATAAAATCGCACTTGTTTTACCTTGTAACTCGCACTTGTTTTACCCTGTATAATGTCACGATTCAGAAACTATAGACTCTTCTTACTCATTGTTAAGTTAATCGCATCAATCTCGAACGATTTTAAACAACTAGCATCTTAGGGCTCGTAACTGAGCGTAAGTTTTCAAGCAAAATAAGGAGATAAATCAGTAAATCGACCTTCGAACATCTTCATTCAAGATCGATTCAGTCATTTGCACATCTTGTTGGAGTAGCGAATCGGTACTTTGAACTTATTGGTGCTAGCGTTTTAGCGAACTGTCTCGAGCTCTCTAAACTGACGAATGAAGCTTTTATATATTCTTAAAGATGATGATGGTGATGTAGTTCTTTATTTTAAAGTAATGTGCGAGAGCCACTAAATAAAAACATATAGTATAACCTTGTGCCATGCTGACATTATCTATAGGTATGGTAGACAAGATCGCTTCCTTTTCCGACAACATCTCCTTATAAAACAAACAAGATAAAATTTTTGTATTTCGATGAAATTATTAATTAGTGTAGCACAGATATGAAGACATTATTAATTAGTGTAGTAGACAATATATCCTTCTTCAATTGGTGATTCCGTGACTTGTCAATTCAGATGTCCTCAACAAAGCACCTTGACTACAACACTCAACTGAGTGAAGGTCAAATCAACAATATTATTGAAAGGTAACAACTTATTTAAATCCTCTAACGTGTGTAAATATTATACAATGGGCGACCAATATTTCTTCTTCAAATATTGTCAGGTTTGTTTTACAAACGATATCCGAAGGTGCACAATCTGGTAAACGTCAAGACTGTGGCACAAGGACTACTCCAGATGCACGGAATGAACCAAGGTAAATATACAGTATCACACTTGTATGTTGACATTACGTGGTACTGTTATAGACAGAATAAAAAAACATTACGCCTTTAAAAATTTCAGTACCCCACAAGAGTTCATTGTGCCGCTGGAGGCAGAGTCAATACAAGATTCAATACTACCAAGCATGCAAAAAGAGCAACCAGAGAAGGCTCCTCGTAAGATAAGAATGAAAATGTAAGAATGCTTTCTTCTTCTTTACTTTTTTTACCGAAATGCAACTTCCATATCACTAATGCAACTTTTAATGTTTATTACCTATAGGATGGCAAAAAGACCTTACCAAAAGAGACAAAGCCCCCGATTACAAGCAATTCAGCAAGAGAAAGCTGCACCTGTTAATGATGATTCAACAACTGCTGCTCTTCCAAAGAAGATAACAAAAAGGAAAAAAAATGAAAAAGAGGACATAATAATGGCTGACGATCATCAACAAAAGGAGAAGAAAAAGAAATCGGTTCGAGGAGCTCAAACCGAAGCTGAAACAAGAGGAGACAAAACAGGCAAGAAGAAATTGAAAGAAGGGGAGCAGAAAAAGAAATCGGGCCGAGGAGCTCAAACCGAAGCTGAAACAAGAGGAGACAAAACATGGCAAGAGGAAATTGAAAGAAGAGGAGAAGAAAAAGAAATCGATCAAGAGCTTCCAAAACCGAAGCCAAACAAGAGGAGACAAAACAGGGCAAGAGGAAACAGAAAGAAGAGGAGAAGAAAGCTCCTGAAAAAATTAAAAAAGAGAAGCTAGAAAGACAAGAAGTAGAAGAAGAAGATACAGAAACATGGTAAGAAGTAGACATTGCATATAAATATTTGTTGTACGGTAACGTAACTTACATGATTTCATTCCCAATAATTATTCAACAAGGGACAATTGACGACCAACTGCAGTCCATCTGCTATAAAGGTGATGATGGCTAGAATGGAAGAAAGTTCAGATCACATGAAAGCAATCGAAGAGTTAGGATTCGAATCATTAGGGAGAATTTCTTGCACGAGACTTAACATGAATCTGATAACATGGATGGTTACCGCTTTCGACCCAGCAGACACCTCCTTGCATTTTGGTAAGGGAAAGAGGTTAGAGATAACTGCAGAGGATGTTCACATCACACTTGGAATACCCATGGGTCCAGTTTCTGTGGAGGAGCACAAACACAACAAAAACACAGATCCGGATCTAAACAACTGGAGGATGATGTATAAGAAGAATGATGGGCCATATACAAGTTACATCAGCGATGAAGTCTGCATGCATAAGCCGGCAAATAATCGGGTTCAAATTCAACTTTGTGGTGTATGTTGCTACAAAGTTGTTGGCTCCATCAAATCGGTCAACATGCCAATTCCGAGTACACAAAGCACTCAAACATGGAGTTGATAGGGTCAAAGAAATGAATTGGTGTGCGTATGTGATGAGGAATTTGGCTACAGAAATACACAAATACAAGAGCTCAGCTAGCAATGATGTTGTGGTGGCTGTCTATACTTTCTACAAAGTTAGTTCTACATACCGTCTAAAACAATTAATATAATGGTTGATAGTAAATATAATATCGTCCACTAAACTCAAATATAGTGTCAAACATCTACAGTCTCTAACAAGTAATACATGTTTTGAATGTAGATGTTTTATCTGGATAGATTCATGTATAAGGGACTTCTGAATCAAGGGCCACGGATATTCCCTACTAGTCACCATTGGACCCAAAAGGAAGCAACAGCCAGGTTACATTTGGAGTTAACAGAAGGAGGTTTTGGAAGGGGGCTGGAATTACCAAGAATCTCATTGCCAGAAACAACTGGAGCCACAGAAACAAAAAACAAGGACCATCCGAGAGAAAGAAAGGATGGAGTGGCCAGAGAAGATCATACAAGAGAAGAAAGAAACAAGGAAGCGGTGCATGCACCAGCTGGAAAGGAACAAGCTACAGAAACAAATGCAGGAGATGAAGGCTCTGAAAATCGTAAGTTTTAAAATAAGCTACTTATCTACTGTCAACAAGGATAGGAAATACTGTCTAAACTAAAACATAGTAGTGTCTGAAACATATAATATAACGTCTCTGTATATATTTATGGGAATTCGCAGAATCAAAAGAGGAAAAACATTCTTGCAGAAGATCCAATTTGTTCACAAAAACTTGCAAGAAGCAAATTAAGCTAACCGTAGAACACAACTTGCAATTGCTGATCTTTGCAAAGATTATCCAAACAACAAGTCACTTCAGAAATCCTCAAGAAGTTGAGAATGAACATTGAACAAGGAAATGCAGCTGCAGGAGATACGGATGATGATTTCTTCATACGTGTTGCAGAGATCGTTCAAGGAATGGAATTGGCTACAGCTAACCAACTTAGAAGGTTGAGGGACAAGAATATGCTGAATCTGGATAAAGAGGATGTTGACGAAGAAGTTATTGCACAGCTAGAAGATTTGCCTCCCTTCAAGATTGAAATCACCAATGAATTAGATGCGGAACCAAAGTCAGTGAAAATGACTCAAGTTGATATTCCATCTTTCAGCTTAGGACTGAGCCAAGAGGAGATAAAAAAAAGAAAGAAGAAGAAGGTAGTAACAATGAGGTCCCCATATCTACAGCCAATGCACAGAAACCTTGCCAGACTTCTAACAGTAACAATGCATAATGCTTGATTATGCATGGAGAAGCAGATTCTCTCCAACGTAAGTAATCATTTCTATACCGTCTGCTGAATAAATAATTATGCCCATACTATCGGTTTAACACATCACTCTTCATGACATACATAGGGAACCACTGAGCAACTTTGGGAACCGATCGTAAACAATCGACAAGAATTCCCGACTTTAAGGGCAGGATCTCAAGTTTATGATACCATTGTCGGTGCTTATGCTTACACATTGAACTATTCGAGCAACAACTCGGCAATCAATAGATTCTACTACTCAACTGACGTATCGGTAAACAGATGTACTACCTTCTCTAATCTTAATGAGCGTTACAATTCATTCTTCTAAATTTGATTGTGAAAAATGCAGCAAACAATGGGATGTTATGCTAAAGCTGTTGCGCTTAAGCAAACAAAACATAACGTAACAGAGGAGGAGAACAATCAGGCCGAAAGAATAATATCTTCACTGTTCGAGTGGATTAATGCATGGCTGAAACTCAACAATGTAAATGCGGAACAATCAAACGATATAAAATGGTAAGGAAAAACATCTGCTCTTTTAGTGTCTGCAGAATAAATCATACGGTCCAATGTCATGAGGTATACTGTCTGCTGGTACTTCTTTGGACTCTTGCCGAGATTTTTTTGGTTCAGCTTCTCTTTAATATTCTGTTGGAGTCACACTTCTTTGTATATTGCATCAACACAAATTCAAAAATCATTGAAGTGATGGACAACAGAACTGAAGACATTATGAAATACAATAACTTCCCACATATCTTCGTAAGTAAAGTGTTACCTTTTATAATGATTCTCATTCTCAAAATTTATTACTAATGAATGAATAACATGACGAAGGAGCTAGTTGGAGTGTACTTGAATTCCATTGAACATCCTTCCTGTACTGAGTTCGCATCATACAAATTTGAGTTTGTTAAACTCAAATGGAAGGACGACTGCCCCAACTACATGGAAAATACAACAGATTGTGGTGTCTTTGCAATGAAGCACATGGAGATATACGAAGGAGGATTACAACTCCCCAAATCTGATCTTGGCACGGTAACTAGTTTAATTTATAGACTCAAGGATTCTAATAACTGTTCAGAACATATTCTAAAAAAAACTAGTCCTCTTGCAAGTATGGAAAAATGAAGAATCACCGGGCGCAGATTGCAGGAATGCTCCTTTCGCACCCACTAAACAAAGAAAGAGAGCAAGTGTTGGCCAACGCACTCAAACATCAAGACCCTTAGTTTTCAGAATAGCGTATTTCTACTCCCACTGAACAATATGTAGTAGATGTTCCTGAGACATTGATGTAACTTGTTATGCAAAATGTCGCAAAACATTATTAACAATGATAGTCGAAGTTAACAATGACATATACTGTCTGCTTTTTAATGTCTGCATGTACTTGAAGATACTGTCTACTAGACATAGCATAGTGTGAACTATAACGACGTATAATGTCTGCTTTTTAATGTCTGTATGTAGTTGAAGATACTGTCTACTAGACATATCATAGTGTCAACTAGAACGACATATAATGTTTGCCTTTTAATTGGGCGACTGACATATAATGCCAATATCTCGAATATAGCCTTGTCACTTTGTTCAATTATTGGGACCATGCGAAACGACATCTGTCTACTAGATATAACATAGTGTCAACCACAACGACATATAAAGACATATGAAATGAATGTATGTATATTAAATCCCAAATTCCAAAAGTCTCGTACATCAATACCAACCGAAAAATGATCGAAAATTATGTAAATCGATAAAATATGTCCAATCATAGACTCAACGGGTTTTCAACCCCAAACTATGCATTTTGATCTGTTTCCATGGCTTCGTCCAACCACGCCTCCACTTTTCCCAGACCATGACTAGCCTTTCCACGCTTTGAACGAAAAATGTTTGAAGAAACAAACTGAGGATTACCCACCACAATATCTTGCACATCACTTGAACTAGTAATGGTTGTTGAAGAATTCCCACCATCAATATCAGCAGCTCTCAAAACCTTCTCCAAAGATGACAATGACTTCTCAACCAAAGACTGCGTTTTCATCTTTTTGACTAAGAACAGCATTCAAAAAACGATTCATAACAGAATTCCGCCAAGCTAAGGATGAAAAAGAATCTTCACAAATATATTTACCATCCTTATCATACACAAGTCGAGCTTCTTTTGTCCATCGATGAAGAATAGAATCACGTGGAAGCTTCTCAACATTCATAACATTCAATATCCGGAGAGCATGACAACAGAGGAAGCCTCTTTCTTCAAAAAACAGACAAGAACATGATATGGAGCCAGATATGAATGAATACCTCACCACAAATTTGTGACGCTTACTCAACCCAGCAGACACTTCATAACTCACATATTCAGGATTCACTTCAAGCACTTCATACTGTCCAAAAACACCTCTAACTAATTCTTCCTCAAACTCCTCAAGTATAGCTCTTGTATATATTCTGGAAGCATCAATTAAAACTTGTGAGCACTTAACTTTAATATTAACAACACCAACATTCATAAAATCTTCTCCAATCCTTTTGTTCCTCCACTCATTAACCATCTTCTCAACAGCTGTAAACACGGCATACAAACCCATCTGACTATTAGCCAATGAAGTCAGAACACTATTTGTGCTTTCACTTCATTCAGAAGATCTTATGCCTGCAAATGGGAAAACAGAGTTAAAAAAACCAAAAATGTCTGAATAAACCAACAAACCGCCAACTACAAGAAAGTAAACTGTCTTGATAAAAACACTAACCTGCAGAGAAGATATGTTTGCACAAAACAGGGCACCACTTGTGTCTCAAGTCAGTATAGATTACTCAACCAAGTATTGCTCCCGGCCAAATGAGGATATCATTTTCGCCACTGTAATTCAAACTCCTCTGCTGTCATACAGTAGTATAAACACTTGTAGAATAGCTTAGAGAAACCGTCAACATGCATTAAACCTTTTAAATTCTTCTTCGCATTTTCACAAATGTGCCACAGACACAAACGATGCTGCACTCCCACAAAAACACGATCAATAGCATGTGCAATTGCTAAATCTTGATCCGTCATGATAGTTTGAGGCATCTTCCCATTCATGGCACGTAAAAAACACTCAAAACACCATATAAAATCTTCTTTCCTCTGCCCTACTAAAAAGCAAATAGCGAACACCAGATTCTGCTTATGATTATCTATACCAATAAAAGGCGCACAAAACATATTGTACTTATTGGTGCGAAAAGTAGTGTCAAAAACTACTACATCACCAAAAACAACATAATCAGACCTCATAACCTCATCACACCAAAGAAAGCTGCTCATCCGACTTCCTCATCAACTAACATCTCGAAAAGAAATTAGGCTCTTTCGAACTCTCTCCTAAAAGTCTGTAATAAAAGCATCGCGTCTCCACAACCCAAAGTGGCCTCTTTCTCAGCAATAGAATGATTATAAACCATCCTTCTAGTAAGACCGAGTGCTTCAATACCGCCAACATTATTACCTAATATCCTCATAGCCTCACAAGGTCTGACTCTAACGCATCAAATCGAATATGGCTTCAAATAGATCCATATTAACATATTTCCCACTTCGCAATGTAAATCTTTGTTCAGGATCAACAAAATGATGTGAATGGTCACGTTTATGAGTAACAACAGTCCAACAATTCTCCGAAACTAATTTACAACAGATCATTGCTTGACAGTTTGTCTTCTTATCAACACGACGTCGTTCCCTCACTTCATTAGGAGCAAAAGAAACATTCCCACTACTGCATCCAACTTTCCGTCTACTAACCCCAGCAAAAGAACACTTAAACTCCTTATAGTATAATGTAGCATCCACTTTGCTCTTCCTGTTTCTATTACAAAAATCTTATATCCTCTTGATAAAGAATAATCCTCGAAGAATTGCTCAAGAATCAAGAGATTCGAATGTGGCTCCAACCCAATGACATCATCACAATCACCAGACTAAACTGTCTACCCTCTACAAAGTGACAATGTCAACCTAGAGTCACCATAACGTCCGCCGTAAAATAAAGCCAACAAACTTGAAACTTGAAAAAGGCAAAAAAGGAAAAGAATGACAACCTGGAACATCCGAATGATCTTGAACAGACATGTAGTAGATGATACCGCCGTATGATCTTCGTGACATATAGCAAGAGATGGAATCACAACAACAAGGGTGTCAAGTGCTTGATAGAAAACGGAATGTCATCTGAAAACGGAAAAATTGCTCAGCAATCTGAAGAGATTCGAATGTGGCTCCAACCCAACAGACATCATCACAATCACCAGGACTAAACTGTCTACCCTCTACAGTGACAATGTCAACCTAGAGTCACCATAACGTCCACCCCAAAAAAAAAGCCACACAAACTTGAAACTTGAAAAAGGCAACTCAAGGAAAAAAATAACAACCTGGAACAACATCTGAATGATCCTGAACAGATACAGAAGTAGATGATACTGCCGTATGATCTTCAGAACATGTAGCAGTAGATGGAACTGTCAACAACAAGGGTGTTAGTGCTTGATAGAGAACGGAAAAAACCACAAAGCTAACAACAACCAAAAAACAATAAAACAATACTAACCTGAAATGCATGGTGCTGTAACATGAGTTTCATTAACTGAGTCAACAGAGTGTACTGTCAAGAACAAAAGAGTTAGTGTGCAGCAGACAATACAATACCGTCAACATATGAAAGAAAAAACGAAAACACAATTAAGATAACCAAGTAACCTGAAACAGAGGTACAAACATCCTCATGAAATCCCTCGTCAAAAGACCTCACAACGAATGGCGTATATACCGCCAAGAAGACAACACGATAACGCCAATCACAATCAATTGGAAGCCTCAAATATGAAGGTACCAAACAATTGGAGAATGCTGAACACCGATTTGATCAATGAAGGTAAACATCAAAATCATGAGGGAAAGTAACATAGAAATCCGATCCATCATCTCGAGTGCCGACAAAAGCAACATGATCGCAAGAAGATGGAGAAGAATTCATATCCAAATTCAATGCCAGATCTGCGAGGATGACAATAAATTCATCGGCAACAAATAACACAAAGACGCGGCTACAAAACGAAATACATGAAGGAATCTACCTCAAACGCAACTGCGCACGGAAAAACGAATCGGCCGGCGAAAATCGGAAGGCGACATGACCGCAATAACGAATAGGCCGTGAAAAACAGGAGGCGAGATGATCGCAAGAAGAGGACCACGTCAATCGCAAAACAGATCGGAAAACTGCGAACACAATGACGAAATCTACAAACCGAATCGATTAAGAAATCTACCTCCATCGCAATCGCGAACGCAACAACGAATATGACGCACGAAGATCGGAACGCGAACTGCAGCAAAACAAGAACAGATGAGAGCGAAGAAGCTGCTCGAGGAGAGAGAAGGAAAGAGAAAGAGGACGCCGATTTGAGTAACTGCCAAAACGAATCGTAGAAAACGTATTTATGGAAGGGTATTTCAGGCTTTTCGCGGGTATGTGTAATTACACATATGAGGTAATTAACCGTGGTCATGGTTTTTTCCACTACTAATGGATAAATAGATCATACCTTAAATTCTTCGTCGACAAAAAGTCAACAAAAATCAGTGTACGTACAGTTTTACTATTTTGTGTTATCCTAAAATAGTTAATTGTCTACTTCTATAAAGGAAATTTCTTTTAGCAATACTATCAAGTTATCCCTAGTTCTCATTCTCAAATTGGATTCATCAAATTTTCGTTCTTTCTTTGTATGATTGACAAAAAAGTGGGTGTCTATTTACCACATATGTGGAAAAACACATATCATGAAAATGTCAAATTTACTCTCTTAATAAATTTCTACAAAGGGTGTTTTAGTCTTTTAATTTAATAGATTAATTAGTTAAGTTAGTTAATTAGTAGAATATTTAGGTATGTGTTATTTCACATATGTGGTAAATAAACGGACTTGACAAAAAATGTGAATTGAAATCTTTTTTTCATTTTGTAAACATAATATCTCCTAGCGTGAACTTGCAAATTCATCAGATAATTTTTCGCGATTTTGTTTGAACTTTTAGAATGATGATCATTATCTTCTAGTGATAGTTTGGAACACGAAGCATGAAATTCATGATTGTTTGTGGCAAAATGAAAAGAGAAAGTCGCGGAATTAACTCCATTCCATATCTGTCCAAAGATAAATCTATAGAGTTACGAATATAATTAGTATACTAATTAATCTATGCAGATTAATTAGTGGAAAGATAAAATCAATTATGTTGGGAAATCTGTAGGACTAATTGAATACCAATTATATGGTGCACATATGTGTAGGTACACATAGTAATATATAGAAAAAGTATGTAGGGATAATTTAGACATTTAGTATTTTTTAGTGGATTTGGGCTGAAACTGTTTTGTAAATTAGACATCTAATCTACTATGTGTACCTACACATATGTGTATCATATCAAGACTCACTAATTGACTAAAGGTATGAAAATTGCAACATGAGTAATCCTCTATTATTACTTAAAACTTGAACTTACAAGATGGCAAAAATGTATTTTCACTTAATACAGGCTGAGAGAATGCCATTTGGACCTATATTATTTCTTGATAACTTGAGGCTTTTTTGCATGGGAATTTTCTATATGGATGGGTTTTCTTGAAAACTTGGTTAAAAAAATTAGTATCTTTCACGGCTTTCTATGATTTTGTTTTTCTTTGCAATGTTGTGCACTTTCAATTGTTTTCACATCATATTTTCCTAAAACAAAGCTATAAAAAGTTTACATTTTTTTTTATTAATATAGTTTCTGTAAAAACAGACTCAAATTTATGTAGTTGATTTTGACATCTGCTTGCAAATGATCTGAGAAATAGAACAAAAAATATCATTTTATACACTACTTGTGTTCATGCATAAGAAGCAAGGATTCTAAATTGTTCTTTTTTGTCCGCGGTACACATTGTTATATCAATATCTTTTAAAAGGCACTGATATCAATTGTGTGGGAGAAAGATCATGTTGAAGCTATTACCAGAAAAAAAAAAGAGAAGAAGATAAATGTGGACTTTTGTGACTGTGTACTGCAAGGATTTATTTACTTTGCAATTTTTAAGCATTTTACTTGCGGAATAAAATCTTTAGTTTAGCTTTTCTTGCTTATGATGTTCTGTGCTTTTGCATCCTTTCAGTTTTATGAGTGTGCATCTTACTAGCTCAAAATCTTTAGTTGATCACCAGAGTTGCATCAGAAATTCAAAAGGAGAAAAAGGTTTTTACTTTCTCATCAGTGGTTGCATAACCATTGTAAATTTATTGTCAGTACATCCTTAATTTTCTTCTCATGATAAATTCCACTCCACATATGTTCTCCATCCACACAAAGTATGATGATTTTCAGCTACCATGTGCTGTTTGCGTCTGTTTTTGCGAACGAATCAAATGGAGGATAAGTCCTAATTAAATATGTCTGGCTTTCTTATTAAAAATATTCTAAACAAGGCCCTTTTGACTAAATGTGTGTTCTCATTAACATTTTATTTTAGAAAATTATATTAAAAAAATTACCTTGAGGAGGTCTGCAATATTCTCAACTTTCCTCCATATTTTCGGAATCATAAAAAAAAAACTCTGAAGTTTGTTGAAATAAACAAAAGCCTTCCACGGGAGACTAACTTCTAATAGATTTTATGTTTCATTACAAAAACTGGATATTAAAATTCTAATTCTAACAATTTTACCTTAATATTTTAAAACTTTGATATTTTTACCTCTACATTATACCATCAACTTCCCCCTGCCACCCTCCTCCCCCGTCATCGGCGGTGGTGCATGAACCCAGGACCGGCGTATCGTGCGCCTAGAGGCGCCGATTCGTGACCCCAGGGCGACGAATCTTGAGCCCAATACGAATTGCAATACCGGGTTGGCGAATCGTGAGTCCAAGGTCACGAATCACAACCCTGAACTCGCGAGTCGTCGGACTGGAATCCTAATTTGCGATTTTGGGCTTGCGATTCACCGGCATGGGTGATTCGAGGCCCTGGGCGCGCACACCGCCACCGATGAAGGGGGAGGAGGGTGGCATAAAGAGCTTGATGGTAGGGGATACGTGGGGGTAAAAATGTGGAAGTTTCAGAATATTAGGGTAAAATTGATAAAGTTGGAATTTTACCATTCAATTTTTGTATTTGAATGTAAAATCTAACAAAAATTCTAACGGAAGTTAATTTTCATGGGATTTTGTATATTTCCACACAGAGTAACTATACAGTGTGCAATCCTTACATATGCTAAAGTCTGCACCCACAAGAATAAAGAAGGAGAAAGAGCCGACAGAAGTTGTGATGAGTTCAATAATTTGATAATTAATGAATAATAGTGCACATTTTAACACATTTTAAGGGGTACACACTTTATCCTAAACCTTCACAAACATCGGAGGAGTTTTTTGAGGATTCCAAAAATATGACTAACGAAATTGGCAAATTATGGAAACTTTTTAGAAATAATTGATAAAACATTGATAGAAATAAAATATTAAAGATTGGTTTGAGAGATTATTGTTTTATTATCAAAAAAAACAAAGCCTCTGCTACCAAGTAGAAAAACTATACTCCCTCCGTCCCCAAAAGATTGAAGGATTTGGTTGGGCGCAGAGATTAAGGTGAATGTGAGATTTTTAATAAGTTTACTTAATTGTCCATT
The DNA here is from genome assembly GCA_024586325.1 of Stellera chamaejasme. Taxonomy (NCBI): domain Eukaryota; kingdom Viridiplantae; phylum Streptophyta; class Magnoliopsida; order Malvales; family Thymelaeaceae; genus Stellera; species Stellera chamaejasme. The sequence continues at coordinate 7,029,368 of CM044985.1, read as the reverse complement.
GATTGAAAGTGCACAAAACATGAGGTAGAAAAAGTAAAGATAAAGTGGGGATAGTTTAGTAACTTTAAAAGTGAGAAGTTTCCATTTAAGGAAAGTGATCAATTTTTTTGGGACAGCACAAAAAAAATGTGTTCAATTTTTCAGGGACGGAGGAAGTATAAGTGATCTTGAGCCTTTTCGAAGTGATCAAAACATAAGCCCCTTACTTTGCTTTTGGATTACCATAGCCCCTCTTCCTCGCTGCCCATCATCGCTTCGCCGCCCTACCATATCCCATATCTCGTTTGCGTGTCGCTAAACTATGTACAATTATTATAGAGTAACATTTTGTTTAGAGTGGAAATTATGATAGGTAGAAATTGTTATACCTTTTTAATGCCCTACAGGAAAATACTTTGAAAATCTATTGAGTACAATTGATAAAAAATAATAAATTATTTTATTAGAGTTGTGCATGATTTATGGAAATAAGATTAAAATAACAGTGAAAGAGTCAACTTTTATGCAAAAAGCTTTTTTTTTTAAAGGACACTTATCAAGATCATCACCTTTACACCTAACATGCAGTTAGCGCTCCTCTTTCGAAAATCCACGAGCACCCCTTAAGGTTTAATGAAACTTACATATACCCCTTGAACCGTTAACTCCATCAATTCTGCAATTACATTATCGGTTTAATTACTCTTATTGCACCCCAAGTTTTTAAATGTGACAATTTATATATCCCTTCTGCATTTTTATCCCATCCCTCCCAAGATCTAGTGCGGTCATCTGGCTGCTAGTACCACCTTGGTTAATTGCAACTCTAAGCGCCACCGTGCGGTCCATGCTTTCGCCGCAACTGTTCAGTCTGCATCGCCCGCCCACACTGCCAAGCCCGAGCCGCCTAACTCCATCGCCTGGCCCACCGGCCAGCCCAACCGCTTCATCGCCTTATTACGTTGCATCCTACCTCTTACACCATGTCATTGACCTCCATTTCATGCAGCCTAATCTCGCCCTCCACCAAATCTAAGGTGAGTCTCCTAAAGCACTAGGCTCTTCGTCTGGATTTTGGGGCAGCTTCCTGAGGGAGGAAGTGCACATGGAGGGCTAGCGCTAGCAATTGGTGCCTAGAAGTGGCGGATGCAACACACTATGAGAGATGTCAAGTGACACCACTCAAAAAATACAAACCATTATCTAGGTATTAGTATTTTTTTAGACACTCTTCAAAATTTTATTATTTTTGACACCACTAATTATATTGAGTTTTATTATGACATTACCCAAACTCAGTGTAAAAAAAATGCTCATATAAACCATCAACTAGTTAATTACTAGTAATAAATACCTGGTTACATTACTACTAATTTCAACCTAAGACAACAAAAGTCATTTTATCATGCGATGTAGTTTTAGGTTCTTTTCACGGTAAGAAAACTCGTAGTGATCAGTTGGAAGACATTTATTTTATTATATTAATGTATAAAGTGATACCACTCAATAAAAATTTTGGATTCGCCCTGACAGCTAGCCTACTGCATGGTAATGGTGGCGATGAGCTTGGCAGCTGAGAAGTGAGAGGTGGGACCAAGTTGAGTGGAGAAAGTTTGGGAGGGTGAGAATGTAAAGGGTGAAACTTTTGGTTAAATAATTAGAGTTAAAAAAATTCAAGGTGTAATTTGAACAATTGTATCCCTTTTACAACTCAACCACATCAGCAAGATTACTTATATAAGTACCTCACCTCACCTCACCTCACCTCACCTCACATGTTATGAAACACATGCAAACAAGAAAGAGAGAGAGAGAGAGATATAGAACTATGGAGGCCAAAAGCTTTACCACTTTCTCATTAATTCTGTGCTCTCTTTCCCTGCTGTATAACTTGCAAACATGTTCATCAGCTGCAACACAGCAATCATTCACAAAAACTCACAAGGATTACATCCGCAACGCCTGCAACTCCACCTTGTACCCCAAGGATTGTTTCAAGTCTCTCTCCTACTACGCCTCCGCCGTCCAATCCGACCCGGAGAGGCTCTGCAGAACCGCGCTCAACCTGACGTTGACCGCAGCTCGCGACACGGCTAAGGTCATAGCGTCGCTGAAGAAGCTCAAAGGGCTGAGCCGCAACGACACGGCGGTGATCAAGGACTGCGCCGAGAATGTGAACGACTCCATCGACTGGTTGAAGCAGTCGTTGAGGGCGATGGATAAGCTGCGGGGGCCGGACCGGGCGTTTCAGCTGGACAACGTCCGGACGTGGATGAGCGCCGCCTTGTCCGACCAGACGACGTGCTCCGATGAGTTCGATGAGATGACTGTGAAGAAGACGGTGCAGCAGAAGATCAGCAAGAGAGTTCTCAATCTTTCCAGGATGACTAGTAACTTCTTGGCGCTCATGAATAATCTTGGTAATTACTATTAGGAACATTAATTAGTTAAATTTGTATAAAGGTTTATTTATAGCCGTTCATAATTAAATTATGCTATATTTGTCTCCATATATTATTATCAGCATCGATTGTATCCAATTGATTTATTGCTCTAAATCACTTGCAAGTTCTAAGAAAATGTGAGGCTTCACGTGGTCTGTTCCTCCTTAGTGCTCCGGAAATTGTCGCTTTATAATATATAAAGGTGATCGATCTATCAATTTACATCATGAACTAATTGGGATAGGCTTCAAACTACGGTTATCATAAAAGAATAAAAACCTCAATTTGGATCAATTGTTGGCTCCTAGTAATTATAACATGAGATTCATCAGTTATTCATGCCCTATGTAAGGTACCTAAATGATCGAAAGTGCTTCAAGAAATATAATTAATTTATCCTAGATGCAAAAACATGGATTGTATAGGGGCGAAGCTAGAAAATTACATCAATGAGGTAATTGTTAAATATTTAGGTGAGTGTGGGTATAACAAAGAAATCTATAGGGATAGTAATAGATACTCCCTCCGTCCCTATTTAATTACGTTAATTGACATTCGAACTTTTGTTTGACTTAATTTTTTTACCAGAAAGAATTAGCTCAAAAAATTTGAAAAACATATTTTTAGAAACTAAACATGATATTGATTTATCTTATGTGTATAAGTCACTTAACCTTATATACCAAAATGTTGATGAAAACAATATACATATTAGATGCTGAAAAAGAAACGTAACTATTAAAAGAAGACCACTATACTTATCTACAGGAGGTCTGGTAGCGCAAAAAGCACTTCCAATAGCGCTACCCCGATAGCTACTTGTGGCGCTACCTTTTCCTCTACCATTTCGGCCGCAACATGCAAAGGAGGAGCTACCAAGGCGCTACCAATGGTAGCGCACAGGGTAGTGCATTTGGCACTACTAGTTTTTTTCTTCTTTTTTTCATTTCATAGTTTATTGCTTTTTTAAAATCAATAAATATAGTAATATGAAATAAAAATGAATCATAATTTGAAATTTAGAATTAAAAATGTATAAATGAAATTAAATATAATTTAATCAAATGTTTTATTTACAATAAAACTATCCAAAATAGTTTTTAATACATGAAAATTCTAAGCCGAAGGAGTATCATCATCATCATTGGTGTTCGAACGAGGAGGTCACTACTGTTGAGGCGTGTCCATCGGTGCTCTCCACACAGCCAAAGTACACAGGTCCAACCCCTCTTCATAAGCATCGACATGTGTTGCCGGATTTCTGATGGTCGATCGGTGCTCCTGGTCGCAAGCATGCAGTGGTGGTTGGCTCCGTGTTGAGTTCCGTTAGAGGTCTCTTGGTGATCTTTGTCTATCATGTGTCGTCCCTCGGTCTACGTTTATGCCCAGCTGTTGGTACTCCCCCGCTGGTTCTGGTCCGAAGTTGGGTTAGGTTCGTTTGGTTTGTATGGTGTCGGTTTGGTGGGTCCGGATGCCATTGTTTCTTTTTAATTGTGGGCTGTAGATTGGACCTCTGTTTGCTGTGAAAGGCTTGGGTGTAGGTCGTGAAACCTACGTTCTTCGAAAATCGTGGTTGTAGTTGTAGAGCATTTTTTGGTAGGGTCTGGGGACTTCCGGCCCGTTCCATCTAGCGCTATCAGTACCTTGTTAGATCAGCATGATGAGTTGTTTAGATCGACATCACTACCTAGTTAGACCGACATCACTACCTTGTTAGATCGACATACATAATTGATTGATCAGCACAAAATGGTGATCAACATGATGAGTTGTTTAGATCGGCATAACTACCTAGTTAGATCGACATACATACATGCTTGATCAGCATAAAATGGTGATCAACATATGAGTTGTTTAGATCGACATCAATACCTTGTTAGATCGACATACATACTTGATTAATCAGCATAAAATGGTGATCAGCATGATGAGTTGTTTAGATTGACGTCACTACCTAGTTAGATCGACATCACTACCTTGTTAGATCCACATACATACTTGATTGATCAATATAAAATGGTGATCAGCGTGATGAGTTGTTTAGATCGACATCACTACCTAGTTAGATTGACATCACTTCCTTGTTAGATCGACATACATACTTGATTGATCAGTATAAAATGGTGATCAACATGATGAGTTGTTTAGATCGACATCACTATTTTGTTAGATCGACATGACTACCTAGTTAGATCGACATCACTACCTAGTTAAATCAGTATAAAATGGAAGTGTGTCAATTATATTGTGCACTTATTTGTGCGCACATCTGTGTGCCGCGCACAACTTTGTGCGAAACTATGTGCGGACTGTCGTGTGTAGCGCACAACTTCAGGTGAATAATGAGGGGCTACTCACATGAACAACTAAATTCACTTTGGTCATATTCACTTGAGGTCCGCGTAGAAAACGGTGCATCACACGGTCCTACTCACGTGAAGAATGAGGACCGAAAAACTCAATTACACCCTCAAAAAGTTAAGTTTGAAACTCCCTAATACATAAAGGTAATCAATCTGTCAATTTACATCATGAACTAATTGGGATAGGCTTTAAACTACGGTTATCATAAAAGAATAAAAACCTCAATTTCGATCAATTGTTGGCTCCTAGTAATTATAACATGAGATTCATCAGTTATTCATGCCCCATGAAAGGTACCTAAATGATCGAAAGTGCTTCAAGCAAAATAATTAATTTACCCTAGATGCAAAAACATGGACTGTATAGGGGCGAAGCTAGAAAATTACATCAATGAAGTAATTGTTAAATATTTAGATGGTGTGTGTATAACAAAGAAATCTATAGGACCTTTGACTTTCGAATTTTTATTTGACTTAATTTTTTATCATAAAATTTAGCTCAGAAAATTTGAAAAACATATTTTTAGAAACTAAACATGATATTGATTTATCTTTTGTATATAAGTTACTTAACCTAATAAACCAAAATGTTGACAAAAACAATATACATATTAGACACAGAAAAATAAACGTAACTATTAAAAATGGACTGAGGAAGTTATATTCTATAAAATTTTTTATAGTATATATTAAACCTATATCAACCCAAAAGTCGGTAGATGACTATCCATCTTGGGAGTTTGAAAGGGTCTAAATTTTCCACTGATTTTTACTCCTTTACGAAAGACGTACGATAGGTGAAACTTTGAAACAAAAGGTAATTTGCTAGCCCCACCACAAGAAGATTGAAAAATAAGATCCAACTCAGGATATTTAATTTCATCTTTATGAGTTTACCTATAATTTTTGCCCATTAAGTAGTCTTTCTTTTTATTTAAATGAATGTCTTTCCGTAACGTTTTACTTATGTGTGAAGTTTTATCCACGTTAAGTGAAATATGTGTCAATAATTCTTCTTTTTCTGAAAAATAAACAGATGTAAAACATTTTTACATTTGACTGGAAAGGGGCAATAGGCCATGTTCCAATACCGAACAGTATAACTACCTAGATGATGAGACTTGGAATGAGCTAGGATTTTCCGTCGCTGCTCGTTTTGCTCATGATTCGTGCCGCGCCTATGTCGGTGACCTTGGAGCAAGCCGATCAAACCTGTCTCGGCGTTTACTCACCCCTCGCCCCTTTCCTGACGGTACGTTGCTGCAGGTTCGGCGCCGGAAAATTGGATCGACCATGGCTGGGCTTCATTCTATCATTAAGCAGGGCCGAGTCACTCGCCTCCGGCGCCGATTGGGAGTCCCCTATGCTGCCGGTCTGGCCTCGGTACGGAGTGGGGCTCCCTTTGTCTCCACCGTTTTCGATTTCTCTTGTTGGCACGACCAGCTGCCTTGGTTCGTGGCCGTATGACATGGCTCCTACTCAGCGTGGCCGGTGTGCGTTGTCGGATTTCTGATGGTCAATCGGTGCTCATGATCGCAAGCCAGTGGTGGTTGGCTCCGTGTTGAGTTCCAATAGACGTCTCTTGGTGGTCTCTGTCTATCATGTGTCGTACCTCGGTCTACGTTTCTGCCCAGCTGGTGGTACTTCCCCGATGGTTCTGGTCCGAAGGTGGGTTAGGTTCGTTTGGTTTGTATGGTGATCGGTTTGGTGAGTCCGGATGCCATTGTTTCTTTTCAAGGTGGGCTGCAGATTGGACCTGTGTTTGTTGGCTTGGGTGTAGGTCGTGAAACGGAGACACTGCGTTCTTCGGAAGGCTTGCAGTTGCAGAGCATTTTCTGTTAGGGTCGGGGGACTTCTCGTTCCATCTAGCACCATGAGCTTTTGGCTCTGGAGCGAGCCAGATTACTGGCCTCCTGTCTTGCTCATTCAATTGTTGTTTAGGTTCAAACCTTTGTTGTTTTTTCTACCATACTTTGCGTCGAGACGCTTTGTTGTTTTCTAGTTCTTTTTGGTTGGAATTTTTCTGTTTTGCTTTGTTGTGTCTACTTTGGTGGTTTGTTGTGCTTATCATTGCTACTGTGGTTGGTACTCCTATTGGCTCACTATGGTGTGCCGGTACTATTTCGTCCAGATTGGGCATGCAGGGGTACCGGAGGCGTGATCTTTTATTCTCTATCCGTCATAGTGATCATGACCGTTGTCATGAATTTAATTTGTCTTTTTTGGCCAGCACAGGTGAGCCTAAATCCAGTAGCTCTAATCTTGTGTAGTCTTTCTACTGTAGTGGTTATTTTACCCTTAGTAGGCTGGTGTACCTCTTCTAGGTACTCGTTTCTTTAGTCGTCTATGACTTATTTTGTAATGATTGTTCATTAATATAGTAAGTCTTCCGTGTTCAAAAAATAATAATAACTACATAGATGATGATATTATACTGACTTTATCTCATTCTAATTAATTTTTGAATATGTTTAGAAAATATTTTTTCTGCATGTCAACGCAAGCTATGGACTCTTACTAGAAGTACTCAGGATTCGGTTACTTCTGCTTACACAAAACTGAATTTGATGGTTTAATCCGTATTCATTGATGGATAGAAATCAAGTTGGCCAAATTAGGTATAGATATATGGAGCATTCCTTTTAATTACCCACTAGTTGGAAAAATCTATAGTGGATCCTAACACTATCTAATTAAATTAACTAATTAATTAACAATTCCAAATACTAAAATACCTTCTAAGTCAAAACCACCATCCACCATCACCACCACCCTTACCACCGCCACCACTAGGTCCGCCGTCGCTGCCGGAACCATCACCACGTCCGACGGAACCACCACCGCAGCCCTCAAAATAACCGTAGTAGCCGCCGGAACAACCATCACAGCCATCGGGACATCCTTCACAATCGCCGAAACCATCATGACAACAACCGGAACCACCCCTGCGGCTGCCAGAACCACCGTCGTGGCCGCCGGAACCACCGGCACTGCTGCCTAAACCACCGCCACAGTTGCCAACATTGCCGCTGCTATCGGCACCACTTCTATTCCCGCTGGATTCACTATCGCTGCCACCTACAACACCGCCACCATGCCGGCACCACCGTCACTACCACTGCCACAGCCACCCCCACCCCCACTGTCAAAAATTATAAATAATTAATTGAATCGTCAAAAATTATTTTGTAATTTATAAAAGTGTTTCTAACATAATATAAAATAATTTTTGTTAATTTATAAGTAATTGCATAGTGTCTAATGTGATATGCAATAATGTCTATTAACGAGTTTCTACTGTTTATTTAATTATTTTACATAGTTTTATAGTGTCTACTAGAAAGTGATATAATGTCTAAATAAATATTGGAAACTGTTCTTTTATTTGTTTTGCACATTTTAAATGATAGTGAAACAGTCTACTTTATAAACAATTATTTGCATAGAAAACCGTAACATATTTTGAAATGTATGAAAGAGTTTATAACATAATATAAAACAATTTTCGCTAATTTATAATTAATTGCATAGTGTCTAAAGTGTTATGCAATACTATCAATTACAAGAGTCTATACAATTTAGTTATTTGTTTTAGACATTTCAGTGATATTGAAAAACGTCTAATCAATATTGAAAAACATCAAAAAATGAACCAATTCATAAATAAATAAAATATATACCATATTTTATAGTGTCTACTATAAAGAGTTATAATGTCTGAATCAATATTGCAAACTGTCTCGTTTGTCTTCAACCATCTCAGTTATAATTCTGCTACTGCTCAGATGTCTTCAACCATGCATCTTGCTCCGTTCAGATCTGGAGGTTTCACCATTAGATCATCAGCCACTGCAGGTGTCCAGATCTGGAGGTCCGATGGTCGTCTCCCTTCGATGGCAAGTCGTAACGATCAACCGATTCTCTGACGCGAAGGAGAAGGATTCGCGAACGTCGCCGACGAGTAGACAATTTTTCAAATCTGAAATCTCCAAAGAAGCTACCGATTACAATCGTTGAGGAAGCCGGCGAGTCGACGATCTTTCAAATCTGCAATCTCTGGAGGTAGCGATGGCTGGAGTCGGTGGAGAAGATGGCGGCAGAGGGGAAAAGAGAAGATGGTGGACGTGGAGATGATCTTCGTCACGCTCTCTAGATCCAGAAGCCACTCGCTATCGTAGGTTGAGATCGAGTCGGAGTGGCGAACCGCGACGAACTAGTGGCTCTCCCTCCGATGAAGAATTTCAGATATGATGGTGCGGCGGATTTAGATTTGGAAAGTCCAGTTACTCGTAGAGAATAGGAGTAGACTAATAATTATTAAAGGGGTATATTAGTCTTTACACAATTAGTTGGTTTCCCAACTAGTTGATAATTAACATTCTCGTGGAGCCCCCATTTTTTTTGAAACATTTTTTTTGTTTTTTATTTTTTATTTTTGAACAGCGATGATGAATTGTATTAAAAACGCAGCTCCTTGAGAAACATTTTTATTTGATACTGAAATTAAAATATGTACAAGTTTCAGAATTATACACTTCAATGAGATATCATTTAAAAAAAATAGATAGAGTTGGTTAATAGTGTAAAGAGTTAATTGAAAGGGGAGGTAGATTAATTATATTAGAAGTTGCGTAGATTTAATAATTAAGAGAGTATTTGAAATCTTATGAATTAAAAAAAAGAGTATTTGAAAGGGTAATTAAGTAATTTAATGAGTAAAACTTACTTTAGAAAATAAATATTCTAAAAGCTTAGGAACATTTCAAAGAATAAAGTGTTATAAAAATTTAAAGATACGTTGGAAGCAATGCAAACAGGCCCAAACTGAAGTGGGTAGTACTGTACTTGAGTTCGGCTACCTCCTTTGGGCCATGAAGGGCCGAAGAGAAAAAGAATCCAAATTACTTGTAACAACCATATCTCTTCTTCAAACTTTATCCGTTTAGTTGCAGAGAAGTTTCCAAATTTTCATTTTCAAAACTTCTTTGTAAATATTTGATCATATACCTAGGTTTGAAGAGATGGAAAACAAGGTTTTCTAATCTTTGGATAACTCTAGTATTAAATTAGGGAACCTTGTTTGGAAGGTTTCCATTTTAATACTAGAGTTTTCTAATAATTGGAAACAAGGTTTTCCATCTCTTAAAAATTAGGTGTGTGATCAAATATTTACAAATGAATTTTAGAAATGAAAACTGTAAAACTTCTCCATAACTAAACAACCCTGTTAATCATCACCTAGGTGATATTTCACCCACTAGTCCAAATGGTTCATTTACAAAGTATTCTGGAAATCCAGGCCCAATTAATTGAATAATTACATATCCACCTCTCATTTTTCAAGTGTTCTAGGTGGGTGAAAATTCACCCGGGTGATAAATAACATTGACTATAACTAAACGGTGAACCATTAGCTAGGTCTAAAAAACCTTGTTGCTAGGGTTTATAATAGTCACCGATTAATACAAAAGGTTCTAGAAAAGAAATCTATATTAATATATGTCATGGGTACACGTATTGATTTTTCTTGGATTTGTAAGTATTACTATTACTAGACCAGACGCAATAATTAATGTTCACTTTTCTAGAATATACCACATTGATCCTAGAAAAAATGATATATTTCTTTTTTAGTACTTTCATCGTCTCTAAATAAATGGATGTACCAAAAAAATTGGTACATTTTTCTTTTTAGAAGCTTTAACTAAATTTCTTTACTTAATTACCCCTAATATTCATTTTTTAACATTTATCTTTTAAGTTAGAATCGAGAGATATTTTTGACCATTTTCCTTCCCATCATTCTAAATTTTAGTACCAAGTGAAATTCATCAATTATTTGGAAATGACTAAAGTATTTAACTTATGATTTTATTTCTTCAATATTCTAATATATAAAATCAAAACAAATTAGATACAAATTATAGATTAATATGTGTAATTTTTAAATATATATTTTTTCTAAAGTTTTTATTAAATTTTATTCTTAGTAATAATTTGAATATTTGACAACATAAAATAAAAAAAAGAACCGAGATTTTTAGGAACATATGGACTGAAACCCGCCCGGGATTGCGGTGACTGTTTGGCCCATCATGGCGCAATTCCTATGTCGGTAACTGCTGCCAAACATTAGGAGGTTGGTCCAAAAGTCACTGACAACCATATTCTATCCTATACATCCATACTAATCTCCTTAAAAAACATTATTGGGAGTGTAATCCTTAAAAGAGATCTAACAATGTTTGATACCAGTAAAACTTGAAAAATATAAATAAAAAAACAGCCTAATCATCCATGGTTGAATTTTTTTCCCCTCAAAATGTGCTACCAATATAAATAAATAAATGTCACTAAACTGAATTTCATGATTATGATTAGTCCCTTAATTTACTCGTAAATAAGTCTTGTTCGAATCCATGGATGTGATCCAAGATATCGTGAATGGAGCCCCACTTCGCCATACTTCAACAAGAAACAAAATCAAGGTTTGGCTTATTATTGTATGATTGTCATTTGGATTTTGTGGTGTGATAGAAATGCTGTGTTTTTTTTTTTTAATTCTTGGTATTGATTTATCATGTCAAGCATTCGATATATTTCTTGTGGATTTCCTCCAATACATGTGAACTAGATTTTTGAGCCTCAGTTTCGCATGGAGAAAAATTACAAAACTTGGATATAATGAAAACTTTAAAATATAAAAGATCAATAATAATAAAAGTATTTGAATGTCTGGATATAATGATAATGTTCTTCAAAATTTTCTTTATTATTAAGAGAAAGTTAAAAAATCCTTAGGAACTTTAAAACAACTTTTGGATCTCATAAATTCAAGCAAACATAGTTTAAAGAAACATAAAAATACACTTGAATCATGTTATGAGCATGATAATAATTAAAATAGATGATTAATATGTAAGCGTCCAAAATCGTAAAAGGTTTATAAATCGTTTATAAATGAAATCTAAATAAAACTAAAACATGAATTCTGATATTTGTAAAAGAAAAAATATATTTTCAATTGAGTTTCACACAATCTTTGATAAGTTTTTCAACCCCTATCAAAAACTGGCTTAAAAAGTAAAATATAAGACCTATAGAAAATCACGCTCGAAAACATTTAAATTAGAATCCTTTTAAAGATTTTTTAATCAATTTTTTTACTATATCCAATTTCTCATAGAAAACAAAAATAATGAAATAATAAATACACGAGCTTTATTGCTTAAAGTAAAAGTACTTAAAAATAAAGATCTATGAAAGGAGAAACATTTGAAATGATGATTCAATAACCAAAATGAAATATCATAACCTAAAAATAGAACATGGGGAAAAGTCATGGTTCAATATGGTAAAATTAATATTAAAAATGAACCTTCAAATTTTTTTATGGGGATTGATATCATTCGATTTCAAGCGGTTAAAGTCGAGAACAACCTAAGTAGGGACAAAGCCCTGAATGATAACAACGCTCGTAACCTGAAGTGGGCATAATTGAGACTAGGAATCAAATAGCTTAAGACTATAAGATAGTCTGAAAAAAAAGTAGAATCCTAAATGATATGATTGATCATGAGGAGCCTCGAATCACTCCGAATGCAAGCTTGAAGATCAAAGGAGATGGATCACTTTTGAAGCTCATTTTGTTTAGGCGAAGCCCTTGTGCGAAGCCACACAAGCGAAACCTCCAGGCGAGGCCCCTGTGCAAATCAAATGCGAAGCGCCCATGTTTAAGCCCGCGCGAAGCCGCCCATGCGAGGCCTCCGGGCGAGGGCCCCGTAGCCTCTGGCGCAAGCAAAAAAGTCCCAATCATGCATTTTGTATTTCCTCCCATTTTCAAATAAAATGCAACTCAGTATTGCTTCGCCACCCGAGCGGGGAGGTGCTCGAGCCGCAACCATCGACCCCGGCACTATTCCGACTATTGCCCAACCTTGTAGTTGGGAGGTGATCGGAGCCACTTCTACCTTCTCCGCCCGCTTTTGGAGCTCCCGCAAGCTAGATCCGTCGGATTGTGTGAATCCCGCCCCGGAGATCACATCACTGAAGTTATGAAGAAAAGCGTCACCAACAGTAACATGAAAGAATATAAAGGAACTAAAGAACAGAGAAATAAATGATAGTAACGTCGCCCCCATAAAGAGGATGTCTGAAGCAACTAGTTAGCTGGGACGAAACGAGAAGACTGCGCAACACACCGAAGAACCATCAACACTAGAAGAACCCACTAGTGAGCAACACTAATCTACCCAAGGATTTTAAAGATGTGCATGTATACAACATCCTCGGGACATGTAAATACATCTAATAAGCTCTCAACAAAATTGGGAACTAAGTGATGTCTCAACCTTATATGGACAACGATCACAAAGCTCGGAGGTGACTCCCACCAACAAAAGAGGAACCACAGACGCACTCACAACCACCAGTCCATCAATCGCATCACAACAGTCAGGATCAGATTGGCACTCAAACCCTGGGCACCTATGGATAGGGCAGATCCATAGCCCCATTCGCCCGAATCCACATGCATCATCTCCACAGACAGGGCATGACATCGCTCAGCCCTGCCGTACCAGACTTCAATTCTCATGACATCTTGCATCCTAGTGTTCCCTTCTCCCGTGCATCTGCCACTGCCATCCCAGCCATGTTCATCCCTGTCTTGCCATCATCCTCCGTTCCCTCGATGATATACCAAAATCTCTCCTTCCTTCTCCCAAGAACCACCCTTGTACCACAACCTATACCAAAAATTCCAAACCAAGAGATTAGCCAAAACCACCGTATCATCCTAAAAAACCCAAACTGCCCAATAATTAAGCAAAAATCATTCCTTCCTGTCGCTATGGGTATAACAATTAGAGGAAAAAAAATTTATTATCTTGAAAGTACAGACCAATCCCAAAATCTCTTGATCAACAGTCCACCTCCTGCTCTCCCTGTCGCCGTTATGACGAGAAGACTAGAGCCCAGCCTCCGTCGGATCATCCGTCCGGATTTGCCTCATGCGGGCCCGTGGGTCGGTCAAGCCTCACCAGCCGCCCACGACCAGAGCCTCTAAATCGACGACAGAAACGAAGAAGCCAATCATCCGTCGTCGAGAGGCCAACGCAACAGGAACACGGGCGGACCCGAGAGGAAGGCCCCTACTCGACCCTCAAAAAAGACACTCTAGCCCTCGCTCTAGGTAGCCAGGCCGTACCAGAGGGAAAACACTGAGATTGGAACCAACGGCAACGGCCCGAAGCCGGCAACGAGACACCAGACGATGATGGCAGCATCGCTGGAAAACTCGAAAACCCTAGCAGAGAGCGCATTTCGAAAACCCGACACTTGGTTTGGTATTTTTGCTATTGTCATTTAATTGACAATTGTTATGTTTGGTTTTATGCAATTGTTCCGTATGTTTGCTCTTTTATACTCTCATCTGTAAAAGATTGTATCATTTGTTTTGACAGTTTCACGGTATTTAATCTACGATATTTTTCATAAATGTTTAGACATTAAAAATTAAATAATTCATGTGTATCATAATTTGATATCTAAATTTTCTAAATATATTATTCATAATTTTTTTCGTTTTTATCTTTATTAACATTTGAGTCAAATATTAAACTTTGAAACAGAACAATCAAATGATACATTTTTAGGGCACGGAGGGACAATGCAATTGGCAATTTATATATGAATTGAAATGTGCCCCCACAAGAATTTTGTCCTGGATTCGCTACTCGTTAATTTTATCAACTTAGGTAAATATGTATGTCGATTATGTCTTTTTTCTATTCTACCAATGAATTAAGCCGTTTGCTTTGCACTGTCAAGCCATGTTAAAGTAGTAGCTCGTAAAGTGTCTTGGGGAGATAGGATCATTAAGACATTAAACCATTAGGAGCATGGTGTAAAATATCGTACCGAATATTGTACCGTTCTATTAACAGCACGAGATAATACTGATATATCAGAGATATTTTGGATGTATCAAAAATAGTGTACTGGTCCATAAATATATAAATATATTCATATTTATATACAATAATTAATATAAATATATAAAATAAAAAAATATAAATGAAAATTTAACAATAAATTGTCTACAAATTGTACCATTTTCTTACAATTTTAACCTTAAAGTTGAAAACAAATGATTAGTAACTAGGGAGTATTAAGGTTAGGGATTTTGGGAAGTTATGAGAATTGTTCAAAAACATTTAAAACCCACCACGGATCTCAAACGATCCTCCAACAGTGGCATAAATTCTCCAAGCAGGCATTGGATTCACACACACACAGATATATATATATATATATATATATATATATATATATATAGATATATATATATATATATATATATATATATATATATATATATATATATATATATATATATATATATATATATATATATATATATAATCCCACATATTTATGGACACAACACAAAAACATCCTTGAGTCACATGGGATGATGGACCATCAAAAAGCACTCTTTTTACCAAGGAAGCTGAGCACCTACCTACCAGGCTAGCTACCCTTGAAGCTGAGGGCCAAAGTGAGTAACTAGAGCCAAGGCGTTACTAGTGACCTGAGCCACATTAACCACATGAGCCCTGACCGAGTCCTTGATCTTCCCGTTCAACCCCTTCCCTCCGAACCCATCAAGGCAAGTGTTCTCGTCCGTCAGCGCCGCACTCACCCACGTCTCCACATTGCTTATGTGCCACACCAGCTCCTGCCCCTTCCCCGGCCGCTTCAGCTCCGTCGCCGACTTGCTCAGCCGATCCACCGTCTCCTCCATCTCCGAGATGCAGTCTCTGATGGCCTCATGCTCCCTCCGCTTCAGGCCCTTGAACTTTGTCAGCCTGGACACGAACGCCTTCGCCGACCGGGCTCGCTCCAGGCTCACCGCTAAGGCCGTCTGGGTTAGCTGGGCGGGGCTCTGCTGGATCCGGCTAGCGTAGATGGAGAGGGATTTCACGCACACGGCTGGGAACTGGGTCTTGCTGCAGGAACTCTGGATGAAATTGCTACTGGGGGTCACTGATGATGATTTGGAGACCATGAAAGCGCCTAGGAATGCAAGTAGGAGAGAGACTCTGATTGCTTCTGCCATTTTTCAATTTGGGGGGCTTAGGAGGAGGATAAGTGAAGTGAGCTTGAGCAAGCAAAGAGTATGTTTATTTATACACATTATTTTAAGCTAGGGTTAAATTTTTTTTTTTTTAGGCAAACAAAGGGGAAGGTGTGAACATTATTGAAGTGGGGTATTGAGGAAACCAAGAACAGCGCAAAGGTTAAATAATTGCAAGTAATGGAATAGTACCATTTACCGGTAAAGGTTGGGTGGCGAAAACTTAGTGATTTGTAGGCGAGTAGCACTCCTTCATCATCAAAAAAAACAATTATTGATATATTTAATTTTTTAAAATAGAATGTTTAATTCAAATATTTATAAAAATAAATTTATAAAAAAAATATATATTTTAAAAACTTAGATTGAAATTATAATATAAGGGTAAAGTGCACTCATGGTCTGTAACTTTAATTATTGTACCATTAGGGTCCTATTTTAACTTTTTGTACTAATAAAGTCATGTTTCCAAATTTTTTCTTCATCCATGGTCTTATGTGACACTTTTGCCCTCAATTTTTGAAATATTGCACTTTTAAATAATTTTAAAATATAAAAATCACCCTAACGTTTATCAAAACTTTCAATTTTACCCTAAATTAGTATAAACCCTAAAATTCTACCATAACTTTTACAAATACTTACAATTCTACCCTAAAAATTTTTCTCCACTTTATCTCACCACCCTCATATCCACCACCACCGGAAATCTCGTCGGACCGCCGATAGCCTTCGCCGGAATGCCCTCTAAGCTACGAAACACAAGTCTAGGCGGTAGATCCGCAGCCCATGGCCGCGAATCACCGGCCAAGGGCGGCGAACCATGGGTTTCCGGCGATGGTGGGTCGGATGGTGGTTGAGATAGGTGAGTTGAAAAGTTTAAGGTAGATTGGAGGGTTTATTTGTAGAATTTTAAACTTTGAGGGTGTAAATGGTATAATAAGAAAAATTCAGTTTATGTTCGTTATTGTACCATTTCTGTGAAAGGATAAAATAGTAAAATAATCGTAAAAAGAACCACGGATGAAGAAAAAACTTGAAAACAAGACTTTATTAGTACAAAAAGTTAAAACAGGATCCTAGTGGTACAATAATTAAAGTTACAGGACCATGAGTGCACTTTACCCTATAATATACGTGTATAAATTGGTTTAGTTGTCTTCGGAACGGATCCTAAGAAATGAGTAGTTTTCTCTTCACCTGCAGCTAAGAATAACTAGGTCTCGGCAATAGTGAATGGTACGGGAACTAAAAGCCAGATAACTTAAAGTTAAAATGCTATCAAACCTATAACTATAACAACCAACAAGAATCAAAAGAGATAAAAATAGAAAATACACCATATGCATAAAAGTTTGAGAACTGATAAATGTTGGGAGTTTCGGCCGCATTGAGAAGTGCTCTTCAAATAGCTTCATTGCTTCGTACGAAATTCCACCCACAACAGACTCTTAGAAGTAACCAGCCACCAACCTCCTCCACGAAGCGAGCTGCAGCAAGCAAGCTCCAAACAGCCTAGACTTTTTAAAGGATTTCGGAAGAGAACAACCAACCAAGACACAAAGCACAACATAATTCACCAAGATCCAACAATGCCATGATATATTAGAGTTACAATAAAGAACCAAGTAGGAAGGGATAGGAAGAGCCTCACCGGTCAAGGCAAGGAGAGCCAACTCCACTCCCTTCCTTGGCCGCGTTCTGAAGTAGCAGGAGCAAGCACTATATCGCGGCCCTGTCCTTTCTTCATTCTGTTTTTTGAGGATACCTTCTTAATAGAGCGAGGGACTTGAACAAGGGCATGGTCGCCACCAATAGTGAAGGTGAATGGTACCTGAGGGCTCTACACAAAAAGTAGTGGAATTTCAGTGACCACCAGAGCACGTTCTTCCACAGCCGGGGTGTTCACTTCTGGGACTAAAGTGACCACCAATTGAAGACTACCCGGCTCCGCTAGCCTCACCATCTGCGGCCAGCCCGATAGCAAGTCCTGCGTCGGGCCAACCGCAGGTGTAGGAGGCGGCGGTGGCGCTATTGACTCAATCACAGGAGCATTGGCACCTCCCAACTTCTCATCACGATCACGTGAGCCAGTTCTAGCTCGCATCCAAGGGCCAAACAGAGATTCTCATGTTTCCATACATTCCTTCTTAACATGAGTTAAGATACACATTTATAGAAAAAGTCTGAGAGCTTCTCATATTTCACCGCCAAAAGCAACTTCTCAGGGTCTTTATACCATTATGATCCCACGACGCAGAGGTTTCTTAAGATCCGGAGTAACTCGGATTTGCATTATATTCCCCTCCAATATGACTCCCTTGACAGTTCCTAGAGACTTACCAAGAACTTCTCCAATAGCACGCGTCACCCAACCATATGGGAGGTCGAGGAAGTGTACCAAAAAATCCAAGGTAGACAAGGGCATAGCAGAAATACGATCACCAGGCTTAAGAACATCAAAGGCAATAATTCTATTATCAAAGGACTAGGGACCCAAGTGTAGAACATTCTCCAAGTTTTGTTGTTTCTTAAATTCAAAGATAAATAAGTTATCTCTAGAATTATCAACCGCCCTTGCCATCCGGCTGGTGGGCAGCAAGGGACGGTGGAGCCTCAAGAGCTGCGATCGGGCCACCTAATCAACAACATCAGCTTCAGCAGAGAAGAGGGAGACGGTGGTCATACTTACTTCTATGGTGTCGAGGACCATTCAGATGATGAGCACAATGAGGAGAAGCAAAACGTGAAACAAAAGCAAGAAGAATAAAGTTGCAGCAAAGACTCAATAAGCCTAAGGTTTTGAAGGAAAAACCCGGGTACTCGGCTTTCTTAAGTGAACATTATTAGTCAATTTGTCAGTATTAATTAGTCCTTAAGTATGCAAAATAGTGTAATCTTTCAGTTAATAGCAACAACTACAACCATAAATCAAACTTCCAAACTTTTAGTAAAAATAAACTACTCCCTCCGTCTCCCAAAGGTTGTCAACATTACTATATTGGGTCGTCCCACAAAGGTTGTCAACTTTCCTAAAACAGAAACTTTCTATCACCATTTTTATCATTTTATCCTCTTATCTCACACCATGGACCCACAAGTTTTCTTTCCTCCCATTAAACTTAAAATTGGGGTCCACAAAATCTTCCCATTCTTTCTTTTCATGAGGGTAATTTTGTCAACACACTACTATTCTCCCACTTTCCTTAATATATGTACCCAAACAAATCCTACAACCTTCATGGGACGGAGGGAGTATTATTTACAAACTTTTACCCACTTATGAATTACTCAAACAAATTATTTTACAGCAAATATATTTATTGATTAGATGCACATATGGCTTCTACCTCCACTCATTTGTTCAAAGAAACATACTCCATTGTTACCTGAATAATTAAAGGATTTGACTTTCATGTTCTGTATAGCACAGTTTGATTCAATTTGTTCTATGATAGATAATGAAATTTTAAAAAAAAATATGTTATATATTAGAAAATTTATACTTCAAATTATGATATACATGTGAATTATTCAACTTTAAATGTCAAAACATTCATGAAAATAAATCATAGATTAAATAACTTGAAAACAGTAAAACAAATCCTTCAATTATTCAGGAACGGATGAAGCACAATTTGCTATGTGGAAAATTAATTAGTACTTTCTATATTCACGGAAATGTTTTATTTTACCAATATTATTCCTAAATGTCAAATCTCTTCTTGCATCACCCTTTTTTTAAAACTAAAATCTTAAGAACTAACAAGGCCATTTTCATATATTTAAATAAAAAAAATATTGAGAATATAATGATCTTAGCTAATAAATGCAAATGTAGTAATTTCCTATTCCCTAAAATTCCTTATACATGAACTCTTTTTTTTTCAAAAAAAGAAAGAAGAAGAAGTAAAGTTCTAAATCTCTAACAAGGTAATTTTGAACAGGTAGAGAACCAAGTTGTATGGAGTTAAAGTTAAATGTGAGTTGATAAGTTAAGGGATTAATTAGCAGTATTCAGTACAGTTTAAAGACTAAATCATATTGAGTCAAAGTTAGATGGGCTAACTTGTTATAAGTTGACAAAGTAAAGGGACCAATAATTAATTTGTGCTATTTTTTAATATATAAAGGAATTGAACAGCTTTTCTTTTGCCTGCAAAATTACCACCGACATGATTAATCGTCCAAAAATGATGGTGATGTTTTTCTTTTAATTGATAATTTCAAAATAAATTGATATAGTCCCATTTTAAAAAGAATATATTCTCCGTGTTCACAAACATTTAGCAATATTTTTTGGAGGACAGACGCACACAAGATGCAGTCCTGTTAATCATCACTTAAATGATATTTCATAAATGATTCAGTTATAAAGTAATTTGGAAATCTAAGCTTAATTATCCGGATAATTATATCTACCTCTCATTTTTCAAATATTCTAAGTAAATGAAAATTCATTCAGGTGATAAATAACATTGATGCACGTTGGGGGTATTTTCCTTTGTTTTCCTAGTAAGGTGGGCCGTGGGCGATAGAAAAAAGTGATGTGTGTGTGTCCCCAAATTGCGAAACGTCTTTCTTTTCTGTGTACATGATGATGGAGAAATAACCGTAATGTTGAATTGAAGCACATAAGGCATACTATTAGACCTAATAAAGTAGACACTTTTCAAATGTTTCGACTGAGTGACTGCCTTCATTTAGAGAGAAAAAAAAAAGGCTCGTGTGAAAAAGTACTCTCCGCCACTAAGAATGATAAATTTAATTAAGCACGAAGATTAAAAAATACTGTTAAAATGTAAAATAGTCATATGAGATAAAAAACACTGTTAAAATGTAAAATAGCCATATGAGATAAAAAATAGCTTTTTTGAGTGAGAAGGGAAATTGAGGGTATAAAGGTAAAAATGGTGTAAAAAGATTTCTTCTTTTGAAAACATATCAATTTTAACAGGATAACCAGAAAACAAAATATCAATTTTGTTGAGATGGAGGAAATAGTATTGTTTGAAAATTAATTTGGTGTTTGTGTAAGGTAAAACTGAGAAGAAAAAAATGATTTATTTCTATTCCGCCGAAAACGAACACTCCCTTGAAATGCTAATCCTTATATTTGAACGCCAGAACTATGATAGGTCCTCTCTCATCCACGTTGAACAAAATCATTCTTGGTTTGAAGCTACTGAGCCTGTCAAGAACTTAACTATGAACAAAACAAAGTTAGATTAGTTATATGGATATGCAATTAACAACGTTATAGCAGAAATTATCAGCAAATAAACCCGGCCACACAATGCTAAGAAGGCCTGTATTGTACGGCAGAAAATGGACCTCGACTTTACCAGGTAGCTCAAGCTCGAACTCGGGTTAGATCCTTTTGAGCTTTACCCTTTCGAGCTCAGGTCTCGATTTAAGCTTAAATATATAAGAGGTTGAGCTCCAACTTTAAGTTACCCGACCCTAAACATAAAGGGGCATACCTCCTCCACATTTCAGATAGTTGTGATCATAACCTCCAAGATTCAAAATCCGTATCCCTTCAATATTTTTCATATATACCAACAACATAACGTGTTCCACATTTATGCACAACCAAGAACCGGAAACTCTTGGAAAATTTTCAGCATGCAAAGGGTCAGTAGAAAATTTTCGAGATTTCAGTGCATTGATTTATTAACATCCTCCAAGAGTCATCTGATTTTGGCTTAGCATAAAGAGCATGAGGAGCAAATTCTGAATCTAAATCTCTTTCATTCTGAGCAATGTACAAGAATACCGGTTGCAGAATAAGTTCCACACCAATTCACAATCCTCTGTCTAACATCATCGTTCTCACTCTCTCAACATCACCTGACCTGCTGCTGGCCTTGCTATATATCTTCATCAATAGCTCAAAGTTATACTGATTATCTGGCTCCAGCTCAAAAAGATTCTGTGCAACAATCTCTGCCACATCCACACAGCGATGAACGTAACAAGCATACAGCAAAGCCCCCCAAATGGTTGGACCAGCCTGAAACTCCATTCTCTCTGTTATCACCTTGTAAGACTCATTGATCAACCCTGCTCTTCCGTAAAGATTCACCAAACAAGCATAGTGTTCCATAGCTGGAGTTATAGAGTACTTCTCTGTCATCATCGTATATAACCGCTCCCCATCTTTTATCAAGCCTAGATGAGCACAAACCGATAGTGTTGAGACCATGTAACAATATTCATCACATCACCATCCACGTTAAGATCTACTATCACAGCTACTGGGGAGATAGCAAAAGTACCAGAATCGCTTTCAAAGCATTGATCAAGGATGGTTACCAACATGCAAAAGTTTCAGTGACACTCAAAGCTATAAGATAACTCAGCATCAACATCTGTACCTTGAATGAGAAGTTACTGAATGAGTAGTTCCCTAGATATGTTGGAGCGCCAAAATATGCCAGACTACCAAATTCATCCCCCTGTTTATTCGCGAAACAATGAGACAATTAGTAATTTTCATGTGATTTATAGTGCAGGCCCAAAAGGGCAACTGATTTCAGTTTATCCAAAGATAAAAACAACTCCTTCTGGACACAGGAAATCCACAATTAAACTGCGTAATCACAAACTAGGAAGTCATACTGTTATCCGAACACATCTGCTCACTAGGACACATCAGCACAACAATGTTATTATGTTCTCTCCAAGATGTATCCATGTTAAGAAACTAATACCATATAGAAAGAAATACCCCCTGTCCCTCAAAAGAAGCTATAATTTTCTTTTTGCGTTGTCTCAAACAACTTGCTATACCTCCTATAGAAAACTTTTTACACCAACTTTACTTTATTATTCTTACTTTCTCTTCCGACTCAAAAACTTACTTTTGTCTTATATGCATATTTTACAACTCGAGTCAACAAATTTCCTTAATCCAAGTGCCAGTCAAACCTGTGCAAGTTTAAAGAGACGGAGGGAGTAAAAGTTATGATCATACATCCTCATCCTGCGAGAGGCTGACTGAGCCACTACTGCCAGATTCAGTTAGGTCATCAAAGTCACTCCCCCCATTCACATTTTCATCTTCTGGATTCCATATATATCTGTTCATAAAGTAGCTTGTATCAAGTTCTTCTTCTGATGGTATGAAAGTAGCCTGCAATTAAACATGGAGACTGAATAAGTTTTGAAATATCCTATTTGTCTCTTCAATTAGTCGATCTCAACTATTGTATGAAACAAGCAAATCTAGACCTTCTGTCGTGCTAGTGTGTCCCAGTTGATATCCTTGAAAAATATATGCTGCTTCACCTGTTGAGAAAATCTGATGAATTTCAATGTCACAACTAACCGAGAAGTATCTGTAATGGTTGACAATTATTTACCTCTCCTGCTCGGCTGCTCCAGTTGCTGCTAGCCTTTGAACGGGGTTATCTGTTAACAATCTGAAAGTAAAAGATAGTATCAATTAAAATAAACTTAACTAGTTTCAAGGTTACCATATTGAAACAAAATATCCACTGGTAAACTATGCCATAGAGGTGAAAAAAATGATATCCATCGAGTAAACTGCACCAAAAGCACACCTAATATTTTGAAACCATATGCCATAGAGGTGCCCCTCATCCATGTTGAACAAAATCATCTTGGTTTCAAGCTACTGAGCCTGTCATAGTAATTGGACTCAAGAACTTAACTACGAACAAAACAAAGTTACATTAGTTATATGGATATGCGATTAATAACGGTATGAAAATTTAAGAGGTCGAGCTCCAACTTTAAGCTATCCGACCCTAAACATAAATGGGCATAGCTCCTGCACGTTTCAGATAGTTGTAACCATAACCCCCAAGATTGAAAATCCGTCTCTCTGAAATCGTTTTCATATGTACTAGTAATATAACGTGTTCCACTTTTATGCACAATTGAGAACCGGAAACTCTTGGAAAATTTTCAGCATGCACAGGCTCATAGTCATATACCTCGTGACCACCATTTACAGTAGAATGGTGCTAGCTTTCAGTGCACTGATTTATTAACATCCTCCAAGAGTCATCTGATTTCGGCTAGCATGAAATGCATGAGGAGAAACCTGAATCCAGATCTCTTTCATTCTGAGCAACGTACAAGAATACCGATTGCAAAACAGGTTCTACACCAATTCACAATCCTCTGTCTAACATCATTGTTCTCACTCTCTCAACATCATCTGACCTGCCGGCCTTGCTATATATCTTCATCAATAGCTCAAAATTATACTGATTATCTGGCTCCAGCTCAAAAAGATTTTGTGCAGCAATCTCTGCCACATCCACACAGCGATGAATGTAACAAGCATACAGCAAAGCCCCCCAAATAGTTGGACCAGCCTGAAACTCCATTCTCTCTGTTATCACCTTGTAAGACTCATTGATCAACCCTGCTCTTCCGTAAAGATTCACCAAACAAGCATAGTGTTCCATAGCTGGAGTTATAGAGTACTTCTCTGTCATCATCGAAAATAGCCGCTCCCCATCTTTTACCAAGCCTAGATGAGCACAAGCCGATAGTGCTGAGACGAATGTGATGCTATCAGGTGAAACACCAACTTCTTGCATTTGCTTGACGTATGACAATGCTTCGTGATGCTTACAGTGGCCAGAGATTATGGAATTCCAGGACACAACGTCCCTTTCAGGCATATGGGTGAATAACCAACGTGCATTTTGTAACTTTCCATGGTGAGAGTACATAGTGATGAGAGCATTAACAACAGACAGATTCCACTCAATTCCTTGCCTGAGAACCCATCCATGAGTTTGAAGTCCAAACTTCAGTGAAGAAGAGCTAGAGAGAATCTTCGAAATAGCGACCGAATCTGGCTGAAATCCTCGGTAAACCATCTCGTTGAACACCTTCAACGCCTCCAGTAACAGCCCATGATCAAGGTAACCTGTCAACATAGAATTCCAGGAGACAGCGTCCTTCGAAGGGATGTTGTCAAAGACCCTTCTAGCCTTAACAATGTCCCCGCACTTGGAATACATATCAACAAGAGCATTTAGCGCAAAGCAGTCATGTCCAAATCCCTTCCTAATCAAACGCCGGTGAACTTCCTCTCCAACCTGAATCAGCCCTATTCCTGAACAAGCTTTCAGCACACGGGGGAACGTAAATTGGTCGGGTTCGACACCCTCTTCCTCCATTTGGAAGTAAATCGCCAATGCATCCTCGTATTGGCCCAATTCCGCGTACCCTGAAACCAGCGAGTTCCAGGGGAAAGGCGAATCATCCCGTTTAGACATTTCATCGAACACTTCGTGCGCGGTCTCAACTCGCCCACACGACGCATACAAACGTAGAAGCTTGGAAGAGATGCCCACATTCTTGCGGAGGAGGGTCTTGGGGATAAGCCGGTGGATTCGAACGCCATGATCGATTGAATTTAAGAGGTAACACGTCTCCAAGAGGGAAGCGAATATCTGGGCATCGACGCGAATGCCTTTCTGGATGGAGCCTTCGAGTTCATTGACGACGGCATCCAAAGCTTGGAGCTTTGTCGGGGGGAAGGGTCTTCGTGTGATTATAATCGGTGTTGGAGACGACTTGGGATATCCGAGTGTTCTTGTGTTCTGTAATCCTTCGCGTTTCCGCGCTTGTCTTTGATTTCTGGCTTTTCTGCCTCTTGAAGAACACTGCAAGCTCACCGATGTTACGCGGAAGCTTGGTAGTCGCAAAATGGCCACCATTCTACAAGTTTTTGGTTCTACACAAGAGTGACTATGGGCCGGCCGGGGAGGTACGGGACAGGTGTCAGCAAATTCGTTGGTTGAGGTATGTTGCTCGACGCTGTAAACGGAAGCTCTGAACCTGTCAAAAAGAAGAAACCCTCACCTCACCTGAGACATTTGAGAGTGGTAACGTATTACCATCTCACAAAATATGAAACATTTAATGAAACGTTTGATTCACATATTCTTAATTTGGATGACAAAAAATTCACAATTTTCTTCTCAATTAATCTACCGAGTATATTATACCCTTAGTTTGGGTAAACCTACATATACGCCTTTTACCCTCAGCTTCATCCATTCATCGATAGTTCTGTTGTTTAATTGCCGCCCTTCAAGGCAATGTGTATGAAGCATGAGTCATAGCCGGACTTCCAAAAACTATCGTTGTCATCGCAATTGAAGTCTAACTCTAGCCACCCGTTGGTACGCACACACCTTGCATTACCACACCAAGCCCTAATGCTAACCCTAAACATAGATCTAGCCACCGCTTGTCGAGGTGCGGGGGCACAACAAGCTATGATCACACGGTGGCTGTGAGGCAAGGTGGGACACGACGGTGGTGACCAAGCTCCGCGAGCGGCAATGGGAGAGCAGCGAGCGAGGAGGGTGATCAGAGAGAGAGGGGGGGTTAGAAATGTAAAGGTTCAGTTAAAGTAATTAATCTAAGAAACTGAAAAATTGAGGATTAAAGGATAGAGTTAAAGATTAAGCCATTAAGGGGTGTTTCTTATGTTTAACCAAACTTGAGGGGAGTATCTGTAGATTGTTGAAAACCGAGGTTAAGGAATTGTAGATTTCCACGAACCTCATATTGGTTTTTAGGGCCCATTTAGTTGGTAGAATTTTCTGAAAATTTTGCGAAAATAAGAAATAAAATGAAAATGTGTTTAGTTGGTCATTTTCATTTGCATTTTCATACGCAAATGAAAAAACTTTTGTAAAGGATTTTAAAAACAACCTTTTGATGTTTTCTTTTGAAAACACAGACCACCGCTGGACCGTCACAGGACCGCGTCGGACCACCGCCGGACCTTTGCCGGACCTGTGTTGGACCACAGCCGGACCTTCGACGGACCCGCGTCGGACCACCTCTGGACCTCTGGATTACCACCTAACCACCGCCGGACCCGACGGACCATCACCGGACCCTCGCCAAACCACCACCAGACCGGCCGGCTCTTCACCGGACCACCGCCGAACAATCGCTGGACCACCGTGAACCCTCATCGGGCTGCTGTCGGTGGTCCGGTGACGGTCCGACAACGGTCTCCTTTTAAAATACTATTTTCAACTTGTTGCAATGAAACGCATTTTCAAAAACTATTTTAAAAAATTATACATTGAAAAAAAAAGTGATACAATAAATGAAAATGAAAACTATTTTCGTCAACTAAACGAGCCCTTAGTTTTCCCTAAATTTAATACTTCTTTTTAGGACATACAATATCTGTGAGATTAT
Source organism: Stellera chamaejasme (assembly GCA_024586325.1). Taxonomy (NCBI): domain Eukaryota; kingdom Viridiplantae; phylum Streptophyta; class Magnoliopsida; order Malvales; family Thymelaeaceae; genus Stellera; species Stellera chamaejasme. The sequence goes on along the minus strand of CM044985.1, from coordinate 7,002,225 downwards.
TTCTTTTTAGGAGTAATATTTTTATTCATTAATTTTATAAATTTCTAATAAATATAAAAAATTAATGATTCTTTTTGTCCACTTTCAATTGTTACATTTTATTCCTTAAGAATTTTCTAAATACCCTTTCTATCCTGTAAAGATTGTAGTGTTATGCTCCATCTATACTTAAAAAATTAATACATTTATTTTTATTGCTTTACAGTATTTAATTTATAATTTTTTTCATGAATTTTAGACATTTAAAGTTAAATAATTCATATGCATATCACAATTTAAAATCTACATTTCTAACTTTTCTTGTGATGTTTTATCACTATTTATCTTTGTAAATATTTTAATCAAATATTTAACCTTAAAACATGAGTCAAATGTATCAATATTTTAAGTACAGAAATTTTATCACTTCATACTCTCATTTCCTACTCATATTAATGTCTCGTCTCCACTCAATAAAACACCGCCCTATCATATTTTAGTGCTAATCTTTAAGCACAAAGCATTTCACTAATGAAACATTTCTAGTCACTACCAGTAATTAGCATTCTATTAAAGAGAAACATGAGAGGGAGAATGAGCAACCATCTTCTCTGAAAATGGAGTATAGGTTCTCTGACTAGCTAGCTACCAATCAGCTACATTGGGAGAAACCAGACAAGTTTGGCTTATTCAATTACAGGAGAGCGGTTAGACGATCATACTTTCTTGATTTTTCAACGGAACGATTCACTGCAGATTAATAGGACTGCACAAAATTTACTCCGATATGGCTCTGTGAGGATCATTTAAGCAATTAATTCCTGCTCAACGAAAAGAACCAAGTCAATTTAGAAGACAGAAGTCAATGTTTCATAATTTCATTACATAGATACATTTAAAAACAGTAAATTTACGTAAGAATGAATTCCAAATTTGTGACCATATAAATGCCTTAATCTAATGACTTAAAAACAGTAAATTTTCGTGTGCCCGTCTACAACCAAGTCTCGGAAGGTATCTACCAAGATTATGCGTATATCTCTGCTTTGATGATACTACTAATGATGTTTTTTTTTCCTTTCTTTTATAACAGCAATGATATTACTAATGGTTATTGCGAGTGACCTGACAAAAGAATTCCAGTGCTCTCTCATATAAGGACATACCTCAAATTGTGCAAACACTGGACGAACTTGCTCAAATATCTCATCTTCAGTCCCCACTGCATTTATCTGCATGAATTTGGTTCAACTATCACCACTCAAAGAACAACCCGACTTTCCTTAAGAATAGTTTCCAGTGTCGGAAAAAGTAGGGATGATAACTCAGTGAACCAAGGAGTCCCACTCATGCACAAGCACAGAAGAAAGCGACAATACACAAGCAAGTGGGAACAGTTCAAGGAAAAAGAAATATAACAGCTGAAAAAATGACAGAATTCTAACATCTAACATGCATAGACATAGCTGAAATGTCAACTAACGTTATCACAAGCAGAATTTATTTAGTATTTTTACCCTATAGAGTTTTCCTCTCTGGGAGTAGTAATCTATAACAGGAAGACTTATATCCTGAAATACTTCAAGACGTTTCTTCATTGTATGTATGTTATCGTCTACACGACCCTGAAAAAAAGGAATGAGAAACTTTTTGGATTCTATAACTTGGGATAGTATGAGAAAAACACTCAAGCCTTTTCACATTGTATCTATGCTATCACCTGATTACGATTCAAAACACGTTTCACCATCTCATCTTCCGAGCAGTCAAAGAAAAGCACGAGATCTGGTTCTGCTCCAATCTGCAAAAGTTATGAAAAATTAGGTACAAGAAACACAAACTTAACATTGGAAAAGAGTCAAGGTCCAATGCTTCATTCTCAGCCATGCAACTTATTACTCATTGACTTTCTCAACAAGATAGCCCTCAAACTAAAAATTTTACATGCTTGCCAGAAATTTGAATGGTTCGCTCAAAAATAACATCGACAACGGATGGAACGAAGGATGCTCACAATTTTTTCAAATGCTGATCGATTTTCCTCACTTCGAGGGAAGCCATCAATCAGAAACTTATGAGTGTCACTAGATTCGATCTCTTTTTGTATCAATCTGACAGTTATTTCTGATGGTACGATTTTCCCATATTTGATTGTATTCAGAATCATGGTCCTGGAATCCAAATTCCATAATCAGAGAACGAAATAAATTCTCATGCAAGCTTCGTAACACAGAAATCAAAGCATACAACCATTATTACCCATCTGGGCTATTGGACGATATTTCCCTCCTTAACAAATCACCTGCACTCAAATGTTTCAACCCAAATGTTTCAACAATCTTAGCACACTGTGTCCCTTTTCCACTGCCAGGGCCACCTGGAAGAAAAAAGAAACAAAAAACTAAAATCTTCATCCAGAGATACCAAAAGAAGATTATCTCCATCTGCAATGAACCAGTCCGATGCAAAACAGTGACAAAATTTACAAAGAATAGAATTCTAAGTTTTTATCAGTTTATTGTGAACAACCCGAATGGAAAGAAAGAATGTACACTGAGGTAAACTGTATGCATTTTGTGTTTCAATGATTAGGATATGTCAGCTGTTTAATTATCACCTAAAACTAACATACTACCATAAAAAGAAAACCAGATGAATTATGATATCTGATTGTAAAGCATCTGTGCTTCACCCAAAACTGTGAAAAATTAAAAGGATGAGGCTCAGCTTTAGACAAATTGCCTAGTTTCCCCGGGTGGTTGGCCCTTACACCTAATTGATGTAACCTAACCATTTCCCATCCAAAAAGAAAAATCACAAGCACATCAACAGAACTTCCAAACAACATAGAACAAAAAAAGCTTATTTGAGAAAGAAAGAAAGCAAGCAAGAGAAAATGATTCTATGCTCTTAGAGGATAAGTGTTCCTAGCTCTAGGTAGATCAAATATCATAGAATAAACATCATGGAATCACAATATTAGACATGGTAGGCACTGGAACCAGAAAGCCATTCTATCCAAGTATGAAAGAGGTTTTGCAGCTAAATAGTACTCCAGTAAACAAAAATTACCTAAGACAAACGCTATGAATGGTGGCTTTCCGTTTGGAAGCAGTACACCTTTTGCCTGCTCTCACATTGAAAAAAACAGAAAAGCAAGAAAACAAAAAGCAATCATCACTCATCAGGCTTTAGCTGATTGTCTTACATTCCCTTCCCTGAATTTAGATGTAAATATCGACGACAACCATGAAACAACCTGATGAAATAATTCAGAATAATAGCTATACAATTCCTGAGTTTAAAGGCGACTAGCATTTAGCTCTGCGCAGCCGCGTTTATATTCACGATCAAATGAAGATGGTGCATCAGAATCACAGAAGCAAATACCTCATTACGATTATTCGTCGTTAATGACTCCCAAAAGCTATAGCTGTAAGCTCCTTCCTAAACAAGGGCAGATTTGAAGGAAAAAAAAAAGTTTGCCAGATTTGAAGAAAAAAAAAGTTAAGTAAGAAAGAATGAAGGATGGTCGGACAGAGCAGAATTGAGGAAAACCAAACCTAGATCAAGTGATTAGGAATGATCAAGAAATCGATGAAGATTTGATCAAGTCACCTGTGCGATAAAAGATGATTTGAAGGAGGAGATGAGTGGAGAAAGTGAAAGCAAGCGCCTCCACATTTCTGGAAGTCGAGAATCTCGAATACGATCTGGCGGAGCTAATGACTGGATTTCGGACTCCCTTCTCTTTGAGGCATTACGTCGAACAACTAACGTGCTCCATGTCGGCACGGAACGGAACCAACAACAGAGCTGACCCGTCTGCTAATAGAGTGGTGACCCGTTAACTGAGTGCGCGGAGGCGGGAGAGGAGAGGATCTCCTCCATTTCTCTCCTCCATCCTCTCCTCCACCAATTGAATTTTTTTTTTGACGGAAAGCGCGATCAATTATATTAATTGATCAAATAAAGTAACAACCAAATGTTAAACCGGCATAATATCCAAAAAAAATCAGAAACTAATTATACCCATAAACAACATTTTCAGGACAAACACATACATTTAAACGACTCCAAACCAAGCGATGTCTCAACCGTACGATGGTACTATGTACAACACTCAATGGTTACTTTAGGTAGCGATCGACATACCACAGACACGTCCACAACCAAAGCAATGTCAAATGGACCATACCGGTTGGGATCAATTCAACAACCGAAGTGAACGGGGAAGATCTGGAACCCCGCTCACCCGAAGCCAAGCAACTCATCCCCATTGGCAGGGTGAGACACCGCTCCACCCTGCTGAAACACTAAACCAAAGAGCCTCCAACTCCAGTGAGTTCGGTGGAAAGAGAGTCGGGGCCAAACCATAGAGGACGCAAGTCCACGAACCAGCATATTGAGGGCTCCGATCCACTGCCACGGGGCACCCAGACAACCAACCACCGTCGAACTTTGCGGACTAGGCAACAGACGACAGGGCGTTGTCCAGAAGCGCCACTCTCGAAGTTGCGGCTGCGCTATGACCTAAAACCGGTGGCACAGAAGTCGCAGACAAAATCCGGCCAAGAAAATGGCAGACATTTGTCACCCCACCGCCCCGGAAATATGCGGAAGCGTCGGTTGGAGGTTTCGGCGGCGGGTGAACTCGGAAATTTCTCTTAAAAGGTTGTGGGCCCGAATCCCGACCCTTAAAACTTTTTCTTCCAGTTTTAAGGTTGTTACGTGTTTGCAGATTTTAAGACGTCTTACTAGTCCTAAACCTGCACCCGAGACACGTTAGTGGTTTTTACAGGATATCGCGCGTAAAAATAATAAAGTAGGAAATATAAAAAAAAATACAGGCCGAGAAGTTCCGCCTCTGCGTAGGGTCGGAGACTCCCATAAAATATACAGACCGAAAGTATGAAAATACTAGAGTGTCTACATGCACTACTTCTACAGAGCCGAGCCAACAGTGCGGAATTATACCTCGCTACTAGATGCTGCTGCTGCTAAACATACACAGAGAAGAACGTCAGACTTAACAGAAAGATACCAACATAGAAAGGATTTTAACGAGAATTTTCCCCAAACACAAATATACCTCAAAATAACAGAAGTGCAGAACGAGCACCGCGGAAATCTAGTCCGCAGTCGCTTGCCCTGATCCCCGAAAATATTGTAAGCATGGGGGTGAGTTCTCGAAAGAACCCGTAAGGGGGTAGGTACGAATTGGTCAAACCAAAACTTTTAAAACATTTTAGCTCGCACAAAAGGGTTAGCGTGCAATGTTCTAACAGATAACGCAACCCTAAATATCATGATGTGATATGCAGATGCATGTATACGTAATCCCATCGATCGAGGGCACGCCATGGATAGATCTTCCCAGGCCCCGCCGGCATCTCCATGCGCCGTGAACAGATAACAGAAGGTACGACCATGGGTAGTTCTTCCCCGGCCCGGCCGGCATCCCCATGCGTCGTTAACAGAAAGCAGAATGGGTCCGTCTTCGACCCCCGATAAACAGATCCGATATAGCAGAAGTCCAGAAATAATAACAGAAATGGGTCCGCTGCCGACCCCGATATGCATATATTCCGAAATAAAAACCCCGCAAACCACTACGTATCAAGAACTAGTCCCGGAGTCACCGGGCCCCACCTCGACCCGAGTACTAGCCCTTAACTAACCTAATACACATTTAATGCGCATTAAGGAAGTTAAACCCCTTACCTCAAGTAAATCGGATATCTACTGTGGCCTCTCGACGCACAAGCAAGATCCTGCACTGCAGATTTAATCGCCGTAATCGAGACACGAAATAGCTTAAGTTTCTTTACTAAAGTTCCAATGTTGGGAATTTATCCTTAATTACAACCTAAGTCCCTCAACTTTTCGTAACTTGATAAAGTGCCCAAAAAATTACCAAGTGTCCAATTTTATCCAGAACGTGATAGAAACCCTTGTTTCCACAATTATTAGTGACATCCTTCCATATTTACCAAGTTTACACTTTTACCCGAACTTTTCCATATTTCACAATTTAGTCCTCCAATTTTAATAAAATTGCCAACTTTAACCGGTTTGGTCAACTTGGTCAAAAAGTCAACTTCTATCCATTTTTACCCCAAATTTCGGCCCAAGCCCATACTTTTGGCCCAACTTTCATTTCAACCCAACTCTTTTCTAAACTTCACACTTTAGTTACTTTTCTTTTAATCCTTCATGTTAAACCATTTTTAACATGTTTTAATCAACTTTTCATCACCAAAACACTATTCACAAAGAAACATATTTTTCCTTCCAAGTGTAGGATTTTCGGTTTTAACTCCAAATTTCACCCAACTTTAAATCTTAACACTTTCATGTATAATCCTTTATGTACTTCCATTTTCCAACACTTTAACATTTAAATCTTCAACAAAGCTTCATCAAACATACAAGCTCAAATTTTCGCCAGCCCTCAAACTTTCACCAAAGTGTTCTTTTCACAAAATTTCAAGAACAAAGCATGCTTCAAATTCAACCAACAACAACATGCTTGAATATCACAACCCATCATTAACACAAATCATAAAACTTGTCAAGAGTGATCCTCACCTTGAAGAAGTTCCACCCAAAACTTGATTTAGCTGCTGGAAACTTGACAACACCACCACCAAAGTTTCCTTCAAAGATTTGGCCAAGAACAATCAAGAGTAAGCATAACCTCCATACATGTTCTTCTTTAAACATGATGATTAACCCAAGATAAACTCACATTTACCTTGATTGTCACTGATTTGTGAGGTTAAGAAAGTGGTAGAACCAAGCTTGTTGAACCTCAAAACCCGAAACTTCAAGTTTGAGTTTTTTGCTCAAACATCACAGCAGACCCGTTTTCGTGCATCTCATATTTGGAGGTCTTCCCGACGTTTTTGGACCTTGGCCCCTTCAGCAAAGTTGTAGCCAAGAGGTTAAGGAAGATTTCTTCTGACTACCACCAAAGCCAATTCGAACCACAGAATAACAGAATCAGCCACGAACACAAGAGAAGTATTCTGGCCAGCAAGAGAAGAGAGAGTTCTCTACTTGTTTTTCTTTTCTAAGTGTGGAGAGATAAAGAAGCTGGAGCAAATGGCTTGTAAAAGGCCTTAAGGGCTGGTTAAAATGGAGGGATAAGGGGAGGGGACAAGAGCTCTTATCTAGGTTGGTATTGGGAAGGCAATGTGTAAGAGTTGTCCCTAGATATTTCTTCCTCCAACCTTATCACTTCAAAAACTAACAACCACACAAATAAAATAAAATCCTATCCCATACCAGCCAAAAACGTCAGCAAGGTTAATAACCAACAAAATATTTTCCAAAATTTTACCCAACTGTTACCATTTTGCCCTCCGAAACCAATTTTTCGCAAAATGTCCCATAACTCGAAAGTTGTCGTCCAACATGTAAAACTCTTATAAATAACACCAAATTCACTTCCAACATTGAATTCCAATAATTTATCATATTCCAATATTGTTCCGATAATTTACGTAATTCACAACTCCGCCGACATTCGGAAAATTACAAAACGTCGGGTGGGTGTAAGACACGGCGTCGGGGGCCAGGCACCGATCTGGAGGAGGAGATTTGGCCCGAACAAATGGAGCGCACGAGAACGACAGCCGAAACAAGATCCGGCATCGGTGAGCGACGTGGTACCTGCAAACAGACGCTGGAGTCAAGCAACCACACCATCGGAATCTTTTGAGCAAAGCGCTCCAGCGCCGGAAAAAACCCACCCCGATCAGAGACGGCCGCTCACCGGCGGAGCCTCGCACATCGAGAAGGTAACGGTTCGACACGATGCCGAGACTCTTGGAGGCAGACTTCCAGTGGTGATGTCGAGGCGCCAAAGAGAGATCGCATGCCTTGAAGGCCGAGAACGGCACCGGCAACAACTCGCAGCGGCCCGATCTGGTGAAAACGAGGGATACCGGAGTTGCAACGCCTAGAGAAAGGTTGAGGCATAAGTTTTACATTTTCTCTCATAAGTTTTACAACAGTTTTGAAAAGCTTTCAAATTTTTTCCAATCTTACAAAAGATGTACAGTTTTTTAGAGAAAAATATTTTTTTTATTTAAATTTATTATTTCCATTTAATTTTATATCCATTCTGTCCCACAAAATCTATCACATTTATTTTATAATTATTTTTATTTCAACATCTTAACATAAAAATAAATAATTTATATAAAAATAATAAATCATCGTGTCTATTTTTATATATTTATTATGTAAATTTCAATCAAACAAAATTTCAACTTAAAATGTGATAATATTTATTTCCTGTAAGTTTTTGTTTATCATGGGTGAAGTGTGAATCATTTGTGCTATATATTCTTGCTGATAATATGGTGAAGTGGGAATCATCCCTATATAATACTAATACAAGATTTCCACCCAGCAGCAAAAAAAAAAAGATGTGGAGCGCTCTCATGTTAACACATCAGTGACATCTCAGACCCATGTCAGCGCCACATGTGTGAACACGTTTTTTTTGTACACAGACACATTTATTCAGCCTACCACTTTTTATGTTACAACTTACCATTTTCATCTCATTCCATTTAATTTGATACATATCACTAATTGGGTATACAATATGGAAAGAAATAGAATACCCATTTTCACACAAATTAATGTTATCATAATGCCGTCATTCTCTCTTATTTTTGTCGTCCTTCTAATTTTTTATATTAATACTTGCATATTAATTCAAATTAACATTATACATGCTATTTCAAACTAGATCAATTTTAATATAAAAAACATAATGCAACTTCTTGAAAAGTTCTTATTTGATGTAATTAATAAAACGAAAAGAAAGAACTAAAATAAAATGACGAAACGTTCATGATATTATTATTTTTAAATAATGATGAAACACAAAAGAAAGGGAAAAACGGGAGAGTGGTCCATATTTATGGTGAGATTTTTTTAGGTCATAGAAATCATTTCGAAAGTATAATATATTTATTTTGTAAATGTAAGTTTTAGAATGCTCAACGTTTGTTCATTGTAATCAAGAATGAATCAAATGATTGAATTTTTATTTATTTATTTTTAAATAAGTGTAGGCTTTGTTTATCAAAGTAAAACGTACATAACCAGTACAGAGATGTGTCCAGTTATGAGGAGCGGCCAACAAAAGAAAGGTCATGACGAGCATCATTGTGTGCTGCCACATTACAACTACATTGGGATAAAAATGAAATAACAAAAAAAGAATTAGGAGCTCAAGAAGCGAGCATCGTCTACTAAACTATAGCCGAAATTAAGCTCATTTACCAACACTTTACAGTCTAATTCAACCAACACAGACGACCAACCACGTCTCTGTGTTTCACGCAAATCCCATAAAATTGCAGTAGCTTCCACATACCATGGATCAACGGCGACAAAGTGAAAACCAAGCGAAGAGACATCGATTAAAACATCAAAATGATCACTTGCGATCATTCATGCTGCAGCAAAACTATCTTCTTTTCGTAAAACGCCATCCATATTAATTTTAATCAGTCCCATAGGTGGTGGAGACCAGCGTGCAAAATTCCGCTACAGACCAGTCGGGGGCATTGCAAGAGCCAGATTTGCATCATACCAAGCAGTCAACCATACCATTATACTCATATTCTTCCCAAATTTCACATCATACTCATACTATTGGAAAATTTACAACTTTATAGAATATTTTGAATCATATTAGTAATAAACAATATCATTTTAATTGTTATAAAATTGACAATTAGAGCTAAAGTTTTTTAAAATAATGAAATCTTCCCTAAAATTTTGAAATCATAACGAAATCATCCCTAAACTTATAAACTTTTATCATTAACATATTAAAACAAAAGTGGTTAAAGTGATTAACTTACCGGGACAAAGTGTAAACTTTATAATTAGACCCATAAAAGTTTACAAATTGAGTCCCTTACTTACAAATTATATCCATTTCTTGGAAAAATTACAAAATTGTAGTATATTTTGAATCATATTAGTAATAAAAAAATATCATTTTATTTATTACTCCCTCAGTCGCATAAAGATTGCAGCTTTCTTTTGTTGTTTTCACAATATTTAATCTACAATTTATTTTTATGTACTTATAGACATGTAAGTTAAATGATTAATATGTTTCTCATAATATGCAATCTAAACTTTATATATATATATATAATTATTTTCACTAACAGTGCAATTTTTACGGGACAAAAGGAGTATAAACTTTACAATTAGACCTAAAGTTCTTAAAATATGCTCCCTCCGTCCCACAAAGGTTGTCAACATTACTATATTGGGTTGTCCCACAAAGGTTGTCAACTTTCCTAAAATAGAAAATTTTCACCACCACTTTCACAAAATTACCCTTACTTATCCTTACCATTTTAAACACTTATTTTCATACACCTTTTTTATACCAAGGGTAAAAAGATCAACATATTTACTATTCTCCCACTTTACTTAATATATGCGCCTAAACAAATCCTACAACCTTTGTGGGACGAAGAGTGATTTTTATCCATCATTTTTAAAGACAGATTTTACCATTTAATTATAAATTTTTATACATATTTATTCCTTAAAGTTTTATGCATTAAACTTTTACAAAAATTAGAAAAGATGCACAATTAGTCCCTCAACTACTAAAACTTTACAAAAGATTCGTGAAATTTTTACACTTTTATATATTGGTGGACTACCCAAAAGCTATAATTAATCATGTATAGCTTTGGCCAAAACCTTAAAAACCCATCAACTTAGAAACTATCATATATCTCACATTGCCCAGAAAGTTCTAAAATCACTCACCCCAACACTATAAATACCCCCAAGAGATTCTCATTTCTCACCATGATCTTAGACTTAACATTGACGCCACCTATGGAAATCCGGGTAAAAGACCCAATGGATACCACACTTATGCATCCTTATTCAAAGAAATGTCTCCAGTGAATAATATAAGATTTTTCATATGCCCTCCAGAGCCATCATATGTCTTTTGGGGCCATCACATGTCCTATAGGGCCATCAAAATGTCCTTCAGAGCCATCAATACGCCCTCCGAGGTCATCAATACGCCCTTCGGGACCATCAAAATGCCCTTTGGAACTTGGTAAACGCACCTCAGGGCCGAGAAACATTATTGGGGAATAACTCCCAGGCCAAGTAACATGGTTGGGGAACATGGCTGAGGAATATAGTCGAAGTATAAAGTTTATAATTAGACCTATAAATTTTACAAATTAACCACCTTACAAATTTACATACTCACATAAAGGCCTTAACAACCCATCAACTTAGAAACTCACATATCCCACATTGCCTAGAAAACTCTAAGAGCATTCACCCTTAACACTATAAATACCCCTCAAAAGACTCTCATTTCTCACCATGCTTGGACTTAACATATATTAACTTAACGTATTTAGCCTTAAACTTTTGAAAAACTTAAAAAAGATAAACAATTATTCCCTAAACTTTTAAAAACTTAACGAAATGGTCCCTAAACTTATAAACGTTTATCATTAACATATTAAAACAAAAGTAGATAAAGCTTACATGGACACAATGTAAACTTTATAATTAGACCCATATAATTTTACAATTTGACCCCTTACTTACAAATTTACATTTTCCTCATTCCAATGTACATAAACGAATATTCAATAAATATAATTTGTTACTTTTATTACAGTAAGGGTTCAACCTATGTCACATTGATGTTCATTTTGTTTATTCTTACTTTGTTTACCTTTATTCACAGTGAGGGTTCAATCTATGCATTTATTCTTACTTTGTTTACTATTCATTCTCTTATCTATGCATTTTAATATGTTTTGTAACTACATTACTTTATTTGTGCGACAGTTTTAGTTACTTTCAAACTATTAAATAATCAACGAAGTTACATAACAATTATAAATTTATGTTTATATTTTTACGTAATTTTCATTATACAAAAGTGTACCCGAATCGTAAGTGGTATGTACACTAGTTTGTTACTATTCTTCAATATGGATGTTGCTATTTTTGTGCTTTGACGATAACAACAGTGAAACCGAAGAGGTGTTACGTCTTAAACAGATAAGTGACAAAGCAAATAATAATTTTAATTTTAGAACAATTTCAATTGGTGGAGGAGATTATGGAGGAGAGGATTTGGACACCTCAGGCGGAGGCTGAGCTGTACTTGCACGTTTTAGTCTTGTTTATTTTAAAGGGAATGCTCTCATTCAAAATCATGCGGCGAGTGCCGATAACAACCACGAAGGGGGAACACACTCCCAATCACATCTGCCTAAGTGCTCTAGGCCATGACGAGCCACATGGTGGGCAACCTCATTAAGGTGCATTCTTACAAAAAAAACTGAATATGCAGATAAAGTAGATAAATACATTCTAATCTCGTCGATAAGAACTCCAAAGTGATAGAGACAAGGGACACGTGAATTGTGCATTTCCGCCACAAGAAGCTGAGAGTCTGACTCATACCGAATCGCTTTCCGGTTGAAGCGTCGTGTTTCCACTATAAGCGTCGTGTTTCCACTATACTCCAATGGAGAGCGAGTGTCTCCAAATATAAAATATATGCACCAGTATAATGGAAGCACCATGAGATAGCGCTAAGAAGGTGACCGGAAGAGTCGCGAGCCACACATCCTACCGCTCCTCGACCAGTTTTCTTACATGTTGCAGCATCTACATTGATTTTCACCCATCCAGGAGGCGGGGCTGTCCAAATCCGCCTAGAAGTGTCCGGCTGGGGGTTAGAGATTGCAATCCTTTCCTGAGCTTTCAACCACCCAGCAATCCAAGTCCCTACTTTCACAACCATTGCTGACGGAAGAGAGCATTTATTATTATGAACAACTGAATTCCTATTATTCCATAGGAACCAAGCAGTGACAGGAATCAAAAGTGAAAAAGATTCTCCTTCAGAGGTATTTTTCCTAAACCACTCACACCAATCCTCTGAGATAGCCGGGCAAAAAATTTGGAGGAGGTGCCAGACCTTCATCGCTAGAGGACATTCCCATAGAACATGTCTGATGGTTTACTCGACATCTAAACACACAAGACAAGATAGAATTGCATCCAGACCACGCCGCGCTATACTAACATTTGTCGGTAAAATATCAGAGCAAGCACGCCACATAAAAGTATGGATTTTGGGTGGAAGTTTCATCTTCCAGAAATATTTCCAAAAGTCCTCAGGCTCAAGTGGATTAGAATGAAATTTGAGAGCAAAAGCCAAGTAATATGCTGACCTTACTGTAAATTGTCCCAATTCCTCCATTCCCCAAGTAAAGAGGTCCTGTGGAACACGTGAACTAAGGGGAATGGCTTTGATATAATCTGCATCCAGCGGGTGGAAGATCGCATCAATGTCAGTCACTCTCCAGGCCGGACCACTAGGGTCAATCAAGTCCGCTACCTGGAGGTGAAGGAGGTCTGCCTACGGTTGGGTTATCAGATCATTTGGGAGCCATCTATTATGCCGCATGAAATCGAAGCGCCATTGCCAATGCGCCAAAGACCACCTCGGCAAAGAACCTCCATCCCCGCCATTAAGGCCTTCCAGAGAAGAGATCCATAACCTTCCGGATGTTCCACGATCCGGCGGCCTGGGCCCCGTCTGAGACTAGGAATGGCATGGTCCGACGAATCGGCGGCGGCGGCGACCGGACAGTGGGAGGATGGTGGAAGGAATGAATGAAACTTTTGGGTAAAAGTGTCAAGTTTATAATTGTTGGGGGTGTGCCTAAATGGTTAGTTTTAAAACCTAGGGTGTAAACATTTTTTTTTAAAAAAAGCTGAGTTGCTAAATTATCATTTTCTTCCAAAGTCCGTGGCCAGATGGAAAAAGACCACGAATTTAAAAAAGTTGAAAAACAAGACTTTATTGAGATAAAAAGTTAAAACATGACCTCAGTGTAGGGTTGAAAATGAGTCGAGCCATTATTCAACTTACCCGAACTCGAACTCGGCTCGTGTGTTATTGAGCAATGTATTATCGAGCTTCGAGTTCGAGTTCGAGCAGAGTTCAGGGCTTGATAATTTTATCGAGCCGAGTTGAGTTCAATTCGATTGTTTATCGAGCTATCGAACAATAAATACTAAAAAGAACCTAGGATAGTTCACAGGCTAAAATGCAGATTGCTACCCTGAACTATTGAAAAGTGGATACTTCAGGCCCTAAACCAAAAATCGGGTACAGTGGTACCCTGAACTATTGGAAATGAGTAAAAAAGGGCCCAAACTCACTTGACTTGGCACGTGCCGTCACGTGAGGCAACGTCCGTCTGCTAGATTGGCGATTTCAGGGTGGGTATTTCAAGCAGTGGTCTAATTGGCCGAATTCAATGTTTGGGGGAAACCCCCAATTTTTTGAAACTCATTCTTTTACTCATTTTCTCTCTTCAACCTCCCTCTTCTCACTGCTGTCGGCCGAGCAAGGAACATCACAACCGAGTTAATGCAACCCCATACAAACAAAAACCCCGAATCAAAAACAAATTTTTCAAGAGTAAAGTTTTGATTTTGAGTTGTCAAGGAACGGCCTTTAACTGATAGCTTCTTATTTAAGCTCTAAAGGCTTTGATTTCACTGCAACCCCTTCAGCGACAAGATCCTTACGCCCCTCCCTTTCCTCCATAAACTCGCGAGCTCTGCACCTCGTCCGCCTTGGTGCGCACCTGATCCACCGGCGCCACCGCCCCCTCCTCTATCAAGTTGGATCAGCTCCCGGACCGAGTCTTCTAGTTCGACGATCTCTGTCGTTTCACTACCAAATTTGGATTCTCATGTTCCGGAGGAGGTGGTACAAACAAGATAGAGAGGTCGTTGCGGCGGAGGTCGCAGTGGAGGTCAGCAATGCGGAGTTTACGGAGATGGTTGAGCCATGGGATATCAAGGTCGATGAAATGGAGTCCTAGTTGGAGCCGTGGCGGTTCAAGGCGGAGACTAGTAAAAGCTCCTCCCACATCCCCCACCGGGCATCGGGTTGTTTGAGCTTTTCGTCGCCCAAACTGGGGGCATCGGGTAAAAAAATGAGTTTCAAAAAATTGGGGGTTTCCCCCAAATTTTGAATTCTCCAATTTGACCACTCCTTGAAATACCCACCCTTGAAATCGCCAATCTAGCAGACGGACGTTGCCACACGTGACAGCACTTGCCGAGTCAAGTGAGCTCAGACCATTTTCTACCCATTTCCAATAGTTCAGGATACCATTCTACTTGATTTTTGGTTCAGGCCCTGAAGTACCCACTTTTCAATAGTTCAAGGTAGCAATTTGCATTTTAGCCTGGTTCATATGTAAGTAATTAAAGTAGTAGAACCTAATTTACTACAATTATAAAATATAATGAGTAATTTGAAAGTAGTACGACCTAATTGACTAAAATTATAAAGCATCAAGACTAAAATTACAAAGTACTCCTATTAGATTTCGAGCAGTTATCAAGCCGAACTCGAGCGTGGTTTGAATGATTTTTGACACGTTTTCAAGCAGCTCACGAGCTATCGAGCCGAACTCGAGCAATCAGTCGAGCCGAGTTCGAGCCCGCACCATGAAGGCTCGTCGAGCTATCGAGCCGAACTCGAGCTCGATCAAAAAATTTCGAGCCGAGTTCGAGCTCGACTCGGCTCATTTACAGCCCTACCCCAGTGGGACGATAATTAAAGTTACTGGACTACTGGTGCACTTTACTCATCGAAAGAACATAATCTATGTACCTGTTTGAGAATAACTTATTCAATTAGTTGATGCATTTTAAAAAACTATTTATGGATAGCATTTAGCATGTAAATGTGAATGTTTGACATCAACCCTTATCAAGTTATCTAAATCGTTATAACTAATCGAAACAAATGTTTCCAATGCTACAACTTATAATGTGCAATTTAGTTCTTCAGGCCATACCACTTAAGATTCATTTAATTAAATAAAATAGTCGATGAGCCTGCCTCCAAAGACTAATCGACGAAGAATCATCAACTTTAAATTCATTCGAAAGCTAAACTCAACAAATGATCATAATGAGAAACAGAAGATAAACAACCCCTCTTTTACTAGTAATAAGCAGGGCACTGAAGAAGGGAAATGGGGAAATTCAGCTGTGTTAAATTTTAGTGAGAACTTCACTAGACCAGGAAGAAGGAAACAGAAGTGGTAATAGAATATGTTAGTTTTGTTGCCACAAATTACAATAAGGGTAGAAATGAATTCTTATTACCTCTAGAGAGCTTCAGATAATTTATTAAAGGTGGGAAAAAAGGATCACCTGGCCAATTGTTCATGTACATGCTGTTTGAACACAACTTCTTTCTTACATGATGAGAAGCACCCATATTTACAGTTATGGATAACATGTTGAGAGAAAACAATGCATATGAACAGCCAAGGTACTGCCATTTGCAGTGGAAGATCAAATGACAACATAATGAACTAAAACTAACAATTGATCGCCTACTGCCTCTACCTAGGGATGGCCCTTGTTATTGCTATTTTGTGTTATTCCAAATAATAATAACATGTGATACTTCCTGTTAAAGCTATGTGTTCTTGGAGAACAAACCTTAGAGCTTCCCTGGCTAGACTTCTCTCTTCAACTGGAGATGTTGGCAGCAGCAGGCATTCATAAAGCACAGAACCATGCCTTGGTATTTGCTTGCAAGTAATACTCATGGAACAGGTGGTTTTGGAGCGTCTATTGCTTCCTTCTTGCTAAGCAGGTCAATGTTTATAGAAGCAAGCTGTTGCAGGTTCTTTAAAACAGAAGAAAATAGAGTGAACATTAGTATTGAAGGTAGTGAAATCTTGTGAGTTTTACAAGAATATTCTGGAATGGAACAAAGGTAGCACAGATCAGAGACATGTCAAGAAAACGCTGAAATATTTGTATCACCCACAACATCTAGTCTTTGTTATCCGAGGAACGAGTCGCGAAACTCTATCAGTTTCTCTGCAAGTTTCTATCGTGTACATACAATCAATGAAATCTGCTGCAAGAAGTGTGATGGGCATAATCCATGTGCAATACAACAATTCTCTTATCAAGGCTCATTATGGTTGGTAAAAGCAATTAAGCTAGGTTATTAAACTACTTGCAGATTAGAGATGTGTTTAGCATAGTCCTCCAAACACTTCATTGAACTTGGCAGAGTGTGTGTGTGAGAGAGAGAGACCTATAAGCCGAGATTCAGCCACTGTACAAGTACCTGTCTTTTAGCTACTATGAGACTGTTCGCTATCGTTTTTGCCCTCTTAAACCAAAACTTTTCCAATCAGAATCAAAACCATGTAACAATATTCATCACATTGACATCCACGTTAAGATCTACAATCACAGTTACTGAGGGAAGATAGCAAAAGTACAAGAATCGCTTTCAAAGCATTGATCAAGGATGGTTATCAACATGCAAAAGTTTCAGTGACACTCAAAGCTATAAGATAACTCAGCACCAACATCTGTACCTTGAATGAGAAGTTACTGAATGAGTAGTTCCCTAGATATGTTGGAGCACCAAAATCTGCCAGACTACCATATTCATCCCCCTGTTTTATTCCCAAAACAATGAGACAATTAGTAATTTTCATGTGATGCATAGTGCAGGCCCAAAAGGGCAACTGATTTCAGTTTATCCAAGGATAAAATCAACTCCCTCTGGACACAGGAAATCCACAATTAAACTGCGTAATCACAAACTAGGAAGTCATACTGTTATCCTAACACATTTGCTCACTAGGACACATCAGCACAACAATGTATTATGTTTTCTCCAAGATGTATCCGTGTTAAGAAACTAATACAATATAAAAAGAAAATACCCCCTTCGTCCCTTAAAAGAAGTTATAATTTTCTTTTTGCATTGTCCCAAAAAACTTACTATACTTCCTTCTATGGACAACTCTTTACACCAACTTTACTTTATTACCCTTACTTTCTCTTCCCACTCAAAAAGTTACTTTTCTCTTATATGCATATTTTACATTTTAACCCTCAAGTCAACAAATTTCCTTAATCCAAGTGCCAGTCAAACCTGTGCAAGTTTAAAGGGACGGAGGGAGTAAAAGTTATGATCATACATCCTCATCCTGTGAGAGGCTGACTGAGCCACTACTGCCAGATTCAGTTAGGTCATCAAAGTCACTTCCTCCATTCACATTTTCATCTTCTGGATTCCATATATATCTGCTCATAAAGTAGCTTGTATCGAGTTCTTCTGCTGATGGTATGAAAGTAGCCTGCAATTAAACATGGAGACTGAATAAGTTTTGAAATATCCTATTTGTCTCTTCAATTAGTTGATCTCAACTATTGTATGAAACAATCAAATCTAAACCTTCTGTCGTGCTAGTGTGTCCCAGTTGATATCCTTGAAAAATATATGCTGCTTCACCTGTTGAGAAAATCTGACGAATTTCAACGTCACAACCAACCGAGAAGTAACTGTAACGGTTAACAATTATTTACCTCTCCTGCTCCAGTTGCTCCTAGCCTTTGAACGGGGTTATCTGTTAACAATCTGAAAGTAAAAGATAGTCTCAATTAAATTTAACTTATCTAGTTTCAAATTTACCATATTGACACCAAATATCAACTAGTAAACTATGCCATAGAGGTGAAAAAAATGATATCCACGAGTAAACTGCACCAAAAGCACATCCAATATTTTGAAACCATATGTAGTCTAATAGAACCAAATCTGATGGTTAAAAATAAATTGCAGATACTTGCATCAGTCGAAGTACTGGTACTTTAAAAGAACTTACTACAAGCATCGTGCTAGTAGATCTTACTTTGAAATCAAATCATATGCTTCAAAGCTCAACTCTTCTGGTATCCTAGGCCAGGGAATATTTGTATTCATGATGTTGTCAAAAATTTGCTGCAACCAGTTGGTCAATGCAGGAAAGCAGTCAAGATACAAGCATGATTATACCAAAAAGGGTTATATCTTACAAAATAGAGTAAACTCCCTGGTTGGTTATAGAGATGAAGAAACAAAGGAGAGCTATACACCGCTTTCTGTATTTCTTCTGGATCATAGCTTGAGTACAAATGAACTATCTATCTAGTGAACATAGTTAGAGAGGGCAAAGCAATCCCTAAGGAAAACTGCTGATCACAATAATTATGGTCACCTGAATCTCTCTCTCACCAACCTATCACTCTCTGATCTTGGTCATAAAATTTCAAAATTTTCTAATTTCCCCCCCCCCTCAAACACACAGTTGTTGGTAAATGAAAAACCAATAAAACTTAGATTGTCTTCGAGAATAAATGGAGCCCATGATTGGTTAGTAAAGTTAACATTTTGTCTCTAACTGTTCACGGAATGAATATTGTGAAACAAAGAAAAGAATAGATGATTTATCTTTCCAAACAGTCAACACCAATCAAGTTTGATTGATGGTGTTGCCAGCTACTTCTGCAAATGATCATTGAAGTAAATCCTCTCAGCAAAATCGTGTACTCATTGGCGTAACTTACACCAGTACGAGCTTAAGTTAAAACCTGAAAAATAATTTCTAGTCCATATTGAGGTGATCCTGGATTTTTTAGCCCAACAGAGCCGCTGCTTTTGATTCGGTGGAGTGGAAGTGGGAACGGATAAACTTGAAGGGCAGCAGTAAGGCTGTTCCTTTTATATTATTTTTCTCGCTAAGCGCTGGAGGACAAGCGAGAAAATAACACAAAACAGAGGAGAAAACAATTTCTTATTTATTGACACTGAACAGAAGGCTGTGAAAGAGGCCACCGAAAGGAATTACTCTGAACATATAAAAAGGAGCTATTTATACCAGACACGCGGGTAAAAAAGGCTAAATAGTCCGTAAATCGCTCGTGACTAAAATTAAGGTCAACTCCAATCAAATGATTAACTCAACTAACCATCACTCTACTACCATGATAAAAAAAAGTTGCTACATTCCTAAATCTATACAGTCCCACGAGATATGAGAAGACAAACTCTTACTGTAAGTTACAAGTTTAAATTACAAGATTCAAATGACCAACCTGTGGGGTTTCTACGTTGAATGGAGGAATACCAACCAACAGCTCATAGAGAAGAACACCCACAGACCACCAATCAGCTGTTGCACCTATACAAAAGAACTACTTTAAGTTAAAGAAGACTTCTCAAAGTAAAAGTATTATTAAACTTTATGATTGATATATCATGTATCAGTACTCGCTAACGATGTCCCATGCCAAGCAGTATCTCAGGTGCTAAATAATCAGGAGTGCCAACGACAGAATGCTTCTGGCGCTGTTCTCTCTGAACTAAGTTTGCTTTGGGCTCCTCATTCCCAAGGAAGCCAGCACTGTGATAAGACCAACCCTTGAGAGCCCAAAATCTGATAATGTCTTCCTCTAAATGTAAATACTCCAAGGCAAGAACCTAAATATTGAAGGAGAAACATACATAATTGTCAGGATATCATCATGCTGGAAAACAAAAATACCCCGAAGAAAAAGGTTGTGTTCTCTTACAAGTTCTGCAACATAAACACGGGCCATGTCTTCCTCTAAACAACCTAAATTTCTCAACAAAGAGAAAAGATCTCCTCCGTTTAAATACTCCATGACCAAATAAAGATTTTCTCTGCAGGTAAAGGAATAGAAAACCCAAACCTGAGGAAAACTCTGCCAAATGCTCCTCTACTTATTGGTTTTATTATTTCAAAATCTTCAATTGATGTTCTATCCTTAGAACATGGATTGATAGGACTTGCACGGAGGCTACGAGCATGCTCTTCTTCCACTGAACTATCTTCATCCAAACCATGTGAAAAGTCAAATTTCTCATCTTCTATCAGCCCACAGAGATGTACATATTTTTCCCTACAAATTCCAACAAAAAGTAGAGATGAGATAAATTATGGATTGGACAACCATAAGGTGCGAAAAACAAATAAAAAATGAGCTCATAGGTTAAAAGAAAAACTAAACCTTCAAAACATATTTGCAAAGCAAAAGTAAATAACTCATGTGCCAGCTAAGTTTGAAACCAAAGTTTTGTTCAAAACGTTGTTAATAATTTTGCACAATAACTTACTGCAATAGTTTCTCTATACGTCTTCCAAATGTTTCAACAATAAGAGCATCAACTTTTCTATCCTGGATAGCATATTTTAGGTCATCAAGGCGCTCAAGCATGAACTCCAATGTACTGTAATCACATT
The DNA here is from genome assembly GCA_024586325.1 of Stellera chamaejasme. NCBI lineage: Eukaryota > Viridiplantae > Streptophyta > Magnoliopsida > Malvales > Thymelaeaceae > Stellera > Stellera chamaejasme. Next base: position 6,981,034 of record CM044985.1, on the reverse strand, counting down.
CATTAGCATGTGCAACAGAACGAGCAATCTCTAACAGCTTATGGGCCTATAAACAATTAGGATAAAGGTCAGTCACAAATAAGTAATTAATCATACAAGAGAAGAGCATCATAAAATGGATCAGAACATGGTAACAATTATCACATAAGATGTGCACAAGCACGAGAATTTCTTGATTGGACAGACAAGATAAAATATGATTCAGTGTAGCTAGATATAAATGAAACTAGACCTGTAGTAGGTCATGGTTAAGTTGTAGTTGTAAAATGATTCATAGCCTTGGCGAATAACTGTACGCTGTAGAGAATTGAATCCAGACTTTAGAATTTTGAAGGGTGGTATTGTTGGTAAACATTTATATATTGCAAAATGAGCTAGTCCCGTTTCGAGCAGTGTTGTTAAAAGTGCAAGGTGCTGAGTGATTTGCATCGAGCGCTTTTCAGTAGTGAAGCCAAGTGTTTTTAAAGAAGCGCAGGTTAAGCGCTTAGACCGCCGCTTAGCTTTGAAGCACAAAGGGGTGCTTCAAAATATAAGTTTTGAGTGGAGAGAAAGAGAATGATACATACCATGCTAATATAGAATAATCCCTAGAAATGGCTCATAAGATTAGCAGTGACAATATAAAACCATAAATTAATTTAATATGATCAAACAAATAAGTAATTTTTAAAAGGCCATAAAGAAGTTTAATTAAAACAATGATCGAATTTCAGCTCACAAGAGACGACACTTGAAGATAGGAGTAACATCATAAACAAACTCTTGCATGTAATCCAGTTAGCAAGTGAGCAAACTGTGACAATATAAAACCATGAATTAATTTAATATGATTAAACAAATAAGAAACTTTTAAAAGGCCATAAGATTATCAGTGAAAATATACCTAAAAAAAATTAGCAGTAACATCATAAACAAACTCCTGCATGGAATACAGTTAGCAAGTGAGGAAAATGTGAAATGAGCAGAGACATGGTAACCACAATTGTTTTGTCAACAAGATGAAGAGTTGAAGCCATCTTACAAATGTGACTACACCCATATCAAAATAGGCTAATCATTCAAAACAAAATAAACAGGTTAAGGCTAAGGGCATATTTTACCAAACTACAGAACGATGAAATTTGCATGACTTCACATAGGTAAATCCAATACTCCCATAAAATCGCGTAAACGGCAACAGTATACTACCATGAATGGTTAATATAAGACAATCAACACAACTATCACCTGTTGGTGATTCTCAAGCTCTGTAATTTTTCTCCGCTCATTCAGTAGCATCTCAACTTGACTATCTCTGGGAGTTAATAATGGTGATCTTGGCGTCAAGCTTCCTCCGGAAGAGACTTTTGCGGCTGAATCTGGTGTAACCGAATTAGAATGAGTTTCACAGACACGATGCAGTGTATCAAGATCATCCAGGATAAATGAATTTTCTGCATCAGGAACACAGTCTAGCAAATCTTCGGAGCATCGATGTGAAATGTTTTGCAAGGGTGCTGACAGTACATCTAACTCATCATGTATACTTGACATTGAGGCTCTCGTGGCCTCAAAACTTCCCCTAGGAGTGTCGAGACTCTTTGGTGTACCTTTTGGTGTCCATGACTCCATAACTCTCTCTATAGTTTCTGCAACTCTTTCGAGCCGTTCGTTCACAGTTAAACCTTTCAAGTCACATCTATCAGCAATAGTACAAATTCGAGAGTGCTCTTCCACATGTACAACAGGAATCTCTACTTCACAAATCCTACATATCATTGAATTTTCATATGTGATGCTTTGACCATCACCCCAAAGAGGCCAAGCATCTTTTCTTGATCCAGATGATGGTGGATGGCCTGATGGAGTATATGAATTACTAATACTTGCTGTCTCATCCTTAAAATGTGAGTCTTCTGCTTTATCATTTGCAGTACCTGAGGCTTTACGGTTTTTCTTAGCTGAAGACGTAAACTTCTTATAAGATGACATACGAAAACTGTCAGCTGTCGATTCAGCAGTTTTGGTAGTGAGAGTGTTTGCTTTATCACTTTTCGTACTTGATTTTTGATCTATTTGGTCATGTTTTTTAGTTGAATTACGGCTTTCCTGCCCATGTGATTTCTTTCTCTGCTTCTCATTTACTTCCTTACCCCTCTTAAATAAGGCGTTGACATCCAGTTGCCTCGAGCCAAACATCTGTGCAGCATATACTCCAAGGTCACTATGTTTATGAAGCCAAAGAATGCGGTTTTCCTCATAACCATTCTCTTTTTGAAACTGTAAAAGACGGGTGCACCTGGTGAGAATAAAAAGCAGTCTGGTGTGTGCCTGTTTTAGGATCCCCATTGCCAGATCTTGTCTTCTGTCATCTAAACATTGTACAATGCCTTCACATTCTCCCCAGAATTCATCAGACGGCATCTTGGCACAATCTCGAGCTACAAGAAGCAGATCCTCCACATCCTTTGTCCATTCAGGATGAGTATCTGAAGTGTTGTTAAGCATGCTCACCAAATCAAAAGCAAACACACCCAAATCAGAATTCACTTCATCCTTCATTCGATCAAACTTTGCCCTGATTGCCACCATTATCTCCTGAAAATGAATTAAGTACAACGTAATGAAAGGCACAGATTTTAGAAAGAAGAAAAGAAAAAGATTTAACAAGCGAAAGAAACTATAAGTTACCTCCATATGCCCAAAAGTGTGAAATTTCGGAAGAGGAAAAGCTCGTACACCTTTGGAATTGAGCTCATGAGAAAAGCTTTTGATCTCTGGTGTTTTTTTCCTGCCACTGGTAACACGCATTATAGCCTTAAAGCGCGGTGATTTCATTTCATTGGCCATAGCGGCATGGCTAATCTGCATATAACAGTAGAAAGTAGAATAAACCGGCTCCTCCCATTAATTGTTATATTAAAAGCAAATATTCCTACTCAATTGAATCCCCTATCACCTCCAGTGCCGGGTTGAGGGACGACATATTCTTAAGTGATTTGGAATGATTTGGGGGAAGCTTTCTACCTGCAATCAACAGACCACCCTATACCATCAGGATAACACATTGACGATTAAGAAAAATTAACTATATTAGCATCCACAATTCCTAGAAGAACACCTGAGATAGGCAGCAAAAAAAAATATATATACTCATCGAGAGATACGGGACCTGGTTCTTTTGGGGAGCTGGGTTTTGCACATTTCTGCCTCTCCTTAATCTTCTGGAAAATCGAAGGCGTCTCATCGGAGGAGGAGAAGCGGAGGGGAGACGCAGCGGGGCTAGACCTGGTCCTGATATGGTTCAAACCAAGAGATGATGGCTTCAAAAGGTCGAGACCGCGGCGGTGCACACTCAATTCCCAATCGGAGCCGTCATCGATGCTTCCGTCCTCGGTCCCGCTGCTGCTGCTGCAATCGGAGGCTTCGAAAGAATCTTTCCCGTCGCGCCTCTGGCCACTGGGGATGGGACGCATCTTGCGGAGCTTCGGCAAGGCGTCGGCGGCGGAGGAGGTCCTGGTTAACGACGGGTATGGAGAAGGAAGCTCGCGATCGGCGGATGACATGTCAGTTCGGTGGTCGAGGGATACCCATTACGACGAGTGGCCTCCGAGAGGGAAGAAGAGAGAGAAAGTTGGAGAAAATGTGGGGGCAAGTTTTTTCTTGGGAGAGGTTTTCGCGGGAATGAACGAACCGTTTAAGGGAGCTACGAAAGATGTGATACTACTGTGTCTACTCTATGTTTTGTAGTTAGGCAAATGGCAAATAACCCTCCAAGGTTTAGTGAACTTTAAATTTTCTCCCTTTATTTTTCAAAACCAACAAAACTCTCCTTGACACTTAATTCTATAAATTGCACTCTTAACAATTTTAATGATCTTATCAAAAAAAAAAAAACAATAGTCTTAACATTTTATAATCGAGCAAACGGTGGCGATGAGAGGAGACCGGCTGCGAGATTCGAGACTTGACGAACTTCGAGATACGGTGAGACTCGTCGAGAGGTTTCAAGTGGAAACTCGGGAAAGCTGTTTCTAGGTTTAGTTGTAAAAGGAACGCGTGGAAAAATAGTTTCTGAAAAATAGGAAACGAAAAAAATGCAAATTATAACCCTTGCACCGTCACCCACCCCTCTACCGCAGCGAAGCTAGGAATTAAGCTACAAAATAGCGGGAGATATATAACAAAAGTATCTTTTTACTCAATAGTCCTATATAAAAAATACTGAAAACGTCAAAATACATAGCCAAAATTTTCAAAATCTAATACGACATTACTTAAAATATCTAAAGTTATCGACAAGTTAACTAGTAGAGACAGGCGTCGGCTGCTAGAGTAGTCGAGTAGAGATGTTGTGGGGTAGATGAGGGCCGGAGGAGGAGGAGCAGGGCCGGCCTCCGCTTTGGGCCCCCAATTTTAAAGGGCCCCAAAAAATTATATATTATATATATATATATATAAACATAATTTTTTTAATAATATAACGTATTTACATAATCTTTTGTGGGAAGGAGCGTGGAGGTAGAAATATTTATATAATTTCTTGCTTTAAAAATATGTACTCCCTCTGTTCTCAAATAATTCTATATTTTGACTTTACTCTTTCAAGGTTCAATGTTTGACTCAAATTTTAATAAAGATAAAAAGTTTTTAAAAATTCAGAAAAATATATATTTAGAAAGTTTATACTTCAAATTATGATATGCATATAAATTATTAACTTTAAATGTCTAAATATATTCATGAAAAAAAAATCATAGATTAAATCGTAAAACAACAAAAACAAAGTGTAGAATTATTTGGGGACGGGGGAGTATATCACAATATAGTAATAAAACTTTCAATAATAATAAAATGCTATAATGTTTAAAACAAAAAAAAATCAAAATCACGCAAAAAGTTGAGAGCGGGTTTCCGGTTCGAATCCAGCTCGTGAGTAGATACTAATATTTGTAATTTTGATTTTTTTAAACATTATAGTATTTTATTATTATTGAAAGTTTTATTATCATGTTGTGACATACATATTTTTAAAGTTAAAGATTATGCAAATATTACTACCTTCGTCCATAAAAAATGGTGGGTTTCATTTTTAGCATTTAATCTATGATTTTACTTCTTTAACATTTTAACATGTAAACCCAAATATTTTTAAAGCTCAATTGTCTCGTTGGGCTTAGGTGTAATTTTATTATGATAAAATCTTTTGTTGCTTTTCAAATAATGTTTTTTTTCCAAAAATTCTAATGAGTTCTTTCAAGTAATAATTTGAATCTTCCAAAATATTTATAAAAAAAAACACACCAAATTTTTAAAAATTGGGAAAATGTTTTGACAAGGGCCCAAATTTTTTTTTCGCTTGGGGTCCCGGAAATCTCATGGCCGGCCCTGCGGAGGAGGACAGACGTTGGCCGATAATAGATGGAGGCTGATGATTGAGCTGAGGGAGTTATTCCAGCAAGCTAAGAGTGGGAGTGTGTTGCAAGCACTCATGCAAGTTAATTTCTTTTCAAATTTTGCTTCATGCTTGAACAAGGACATGTTTAGTTGAATTATGTGGCTGAGTTTTTTTCTTGGGTTAGGTTGGGTATGTAGTCAAGTAGGGTATAGGTAAGTGGGTTATGGGCAATGAGCTTTTTAGTGCGTGGATGAGTTTTATTATTTGGGTGTGAATGTTTAGGTAATTTACGAAAGAAGAAGAACCTTCCAGTTTTCGAAAACTTATTATCTCATTGATCGTTAGATTAGTGATTTGACTGTGTCAATTATTAACATGAGTACTCTACTTGATCATTTGACATCTATATATAAACAAAGGCAAATAAATAAATAAATTTCATAAGCTCAAACATTTGACCTACACCCTACCGTACCATGCATATAAAAGATTCAATTTACTATTCATGAATTTCTAATTGTTATATACTCCCTTTGTTCACAAAACTTATCTAATTTATTTTGTCAGTTTCATAGTATTTAAGTTATATTTTTTCATGAATGTTTGGTCATTGAAAATTAAATAATTCACATGTGTATCATAATTTAAAATCTAAATGTTCTAAAGAAAGTTAATGATAGAAGGGAAATTAACAAAAACTCCCTAAGGTTTGTCATAATCTCCACTTTTACCTCGTATTTTTCGAAATTCTTGAAAAACCCCATTGAGGTTTGTGAAATTATACAAAAATCCCCTGAAGCTAAATTTTGTTAAAATTTTCTGTTAGATTTTAGGTTTAATTACAAAATTTAGACGCTAAAATTCTAACTCTAACAATTTTACCCAAATATTTTAAATCTTTCACATTGTTACACCAAATGTTTTATATTTTCACATTTTACCCACTACATATCTCCTCCAGATTATTCGCTGCCCCCACTCACCTTGTTGGAGCCACCGTCTCTCACCGGCGGTCACTGGTGGGTCAAAATATTTTGGTATATGGGGGCACAATTTCTTTCTTATCTCTTAAGTTTTCTTGAAAAAGAATTGTGAATTTCAAAATTTCACATTACTACCCATAATTCCCTTAGTTTTAATATAGGAGTAATCAAAATGTATGGAATAACATGTAAAAGCTATAAAAAGAAGTGTGATAGAGGAGACGAATGTGTTATATACTAGATAATATTTAATCACATGAATTATTTCATTTCAAGTTTAAAGTCATAATTTATTTTTAGGTTGAAAGTGTAACAAATTTTTAAAGCAAATTGAACTAAATAATGAAATATTCTAACAATTTTTTCAATTCAAAATACTATAATAGGATGTTTTGATTTTATAAAATACTAACACTCTTATTTGTTAAGAGAAAAATAATTTATTTTATTTATAATGGTTAGCCGCATTATAAATATTTAGGATTTATTTTTTAACATTTTATAAAAAATTTAAGACTTGCATGATAAAGTAACCAGTTTTATGACTTGAATGGAATAGAAAAGTAGTTTGCTCATTTTTTCTTCCTCTATGGCCTATGCCCATATAAAACATGACGCTCGCGGTGCAACTTCGAGCACTCTGTTTTGTTTTAAATAACAGTCAAACCTTAGATTATGTATTTATGCTCAAAATGGTCTCTATATTTTATTTATATCAAATACTACTACTACCACCATAATTTGAAAAATTTTAATGGGGGCACGCGGGAGATTGTGGGCCCGCCCTTGCCGGCGGTGCCGCCGCTAAATCCCTGCTAGAGCCACCGCATAGCCTCTGGTTAAACAATCAGTCTCTCACTTGTACTTCACGTTTTATACAAATCATTTCATCACAAACTAAGAGAGAACAAATTGAAAACAAAAAGCTGCTAATCTCCTTGTTTGTTCTCTTCTGTTTTCATTCGAATGTATTTATTCTTTACAGTCCAAAAAAATGAAAACATAAATCCCTATTTACCAAATCAAAACAAAAAACAAAAAAAATCTCCTATTTCAAAAGAAAATTTCCTCTTATTGTTCAGCTTCCCAATCTTCAATTCATCCTTCTTATCCATTTGAAGCTTTTACCTAATCGATCTTGTGTTTTTCTTTAGATCCGATCTAAGCCTGTTCAAGCTATCCGTCTGCCCCCAACGAGATCACTCGTCGCAGAGACCATCAGTCCTCAGAAATTAAATAGTCTCGTTCTTCCCGAGGCTCGACAAAACCAGAAGGGTTCCCTCATCGAGGACGACACTGTTTCCGGCGGAGATGGCAAAGGGTTTGGGTTTTCGGAGGAGCGAGTGCGTTGATGCATAGGGCTGAGATTGTGAAGGCGGGATGATGGGATTTAAATACGGCTCCGACAGGGGTTCAGCGGAAGCGCCACCGGTGAAAGGCGGTGTCGCCGAGAAGGTGGTTGTGGACAGTGAAAGTTTTGGAGGAGATATGAAGGGAGGGGTAAATTTGAAATTATAAAACTTTTGAGGTAAATATGTATAGTTTTAAAAAGATGTAGAGTGTCAAAATAGTTTTACTAACGGTCAAAAAATGGTATTAACGGTCAAAAGGGATAATTGTAGTTTTCATGATACCTGAGGGGGGTAAATGTAGGTTTCTAGAAATAAAGGGGGAAAGTGAACATTACCCTAACCTCAGGGGGGTAAATGTAAATTTCCCATGATAGAAACGGTTTTTACATCTAGAACTTTTCACTACGGGAAATTATCAAACCCCCCCGAGGTTTGGTATAATATCCACTTTATCCCCCATGTTTTCAGAATTCTCGAAAAAATCTCCTGAGGTTTGATCTATAAAATCCCCCCGGAAGACTAACCCCGTTGAAAATTCTGTTAGATTTAATATTTAATTACAATAATTGGTCTCCAGTTTTTTAACCCTAACAAATTTACCTAATTGTTTTACGATTGAACATATTTACCCTCTCCCCAACCCAACCCCAACCAACCCTGACCAACCCATCGCCCAACCCTGACCTCGCCTAGCTTCATCGTCGTTGGCCTCAAACCTCGCACATTGGTCCTCGGCCTCGCAATCACATCGGTCCTCGACCTCGCACAACAATCTTGGACCTCGCACGACTAAGTCTCGGCCTGCACTTCTTCTCTAAGCCACACAGCCATCATCACATTAAACATCTCGCGACGCCGCCTTGTGCTGCAGAGTGTACTAGACTCAAGAGCCACTCCACGTCCAACCCCACGATTCCGGTAGATTTGTCATGGAGTCACGCCGATTCTGGTAGATTTTTCGTGGAGTCACGCGAATCGGCTCCCAGTCGTTCAATCTGCCCTCCCTTTCATTTGCAACAGTTGAAGTTGGGGTTGAGAGAGGAAGAGGGAGGTTGAATGTTGAGAGGCGCATGCTGAGAAAATCTAGAGTGGAGGCAGCGGCGGTGTGAGAGCGTGCTCAGCTTGGAGGTTGGTGATGGGTGGGAGGGGCACATTTGTAAAGTGTGAAATGTTTGGGGTAAGATTGTAAGGGTTAAGATTTGTAGAGTTATATAAGAGAATTATTTCAGAGAAATTAACGATCAATTCACCAACTTAACGGTCAAAGAGGGATTTTGTAGGTTTCCTCAAACCTCAAGGGGTTTTTCCAAGAATTCTGAAAATACGGAGGGTAAAGTGGAGATTATGCCAAACCTCGGGAGGTTTTTTGGTAGTTTCCCTTTTACTCCTCTCGCATTAACGGCGTTCACGGGAATAACGGCCCAAAGCCAGTGAACCCGACCCGATTCTAACAATTATGGTCAAGCCGTTTTCGCGAGAGAAGCGAAGTGCCCGACTCTTCGAAAAGCTTGGGAGCTCCGGTGGCGGCGCCCGGAGACAGGCATGGCGTGGAAACAAATTCGCCGGCTGGTGAGAACGAATCTTCTCGTACCAGATATTAGAAACCTAAGCACTTTCTCTCGAGTAGTCACCCGCTGGTTCCGGACGCGAGCCGTGAATCGGGATTCAGAAACTCCCACCGGTCTCTATGGCTTCGACCACTTGAAGTCAGCAAAGGGGTTCCAGCGTTTCGTCGAGGATGCTGTTGAAAGGTAAAATCACAGCAGTCTCTCACTATTGTTTTTCGTTGCAAATGCTGCACCTTGTAAAACTGAAACGGATTAGTTGAAATGTAGTTCGGTTAGTATAACTAGATTAAGGCAGCCACTGGTAGCTTGTATTCTGATTCTCTTTTACTTCTTTGACTAATTTGCTTGAACGTGGAGGTGAGATGGGAATTACCACAACTGCGAATTAGTATATTTTTGTGAAACTCGATTCTGTCTGTGGGTCACTGGTTGTATTAGTGCTTATATGAGTTTTTTTTTTGTCCATCAGATCAATGGAGCTGATTAACCGTATTTCTGCCATGCCATCTTCAGCGGAAGTTGTTCAGTACATGGATGAGATTTCAGACACGGTTGGTTGAATGGTGTTGTAATAATAAGTTTTCTGTTTCATTGGTGATCACATATTTAGTAGTATTTTTATTAACCCAAGTTTTTGCTTTCTTAGGTGTGTTCTGTTGTTGATTCCGCGGAACTCTGTAGACAGACACATCCTGACAGGTCATATTTTTGTTTCATTGAATAATGTGTGTGGAAATTGCTTATGGTTTGTATCTTTATTATGATGCTATCCCTTTCTCCATTTGCTTCTGTGATACTCATAACATATATGCTTGTATACTTTTAACTTCTGGGCTGTGAGTAGTATTAGATTCTGAGGTCAGCGACCTTTTCTACGTGCACCAGAGAATTTGTTGAGGAAGCTAACAAGGCATCTATGAGGATGAATGAATATCTACATGTGAGGTGACCATGGATGCTTCCTATTAAATTCTTCATTGGCAAATTATTGTTCATTTGTCGTAGTTAAATTACTCTTAAGGATGACAGGAGAATGCTTCATGTTCCTCTTACAAATATAATTTTTCCAGACCGCTGTTGTTGCTCAGGCAGACACGGTTCCTGGAAAGGGCCTTAGTTCTATTGAACGCCATAGTTACCCTTTGGGTTTTTAGATGTAAGAGGGAAACTAAAGAAAATTATCTACCCCTTGAATGTTTGGCCCTGGAAGCAAAATGAACAGGGGTGATGAAAGTCACAGTTTAAAACTTTTATTTGTCCTTTTATCTCCCTACCTCTTCCTTTTCTATTGAAATCCACGCAAAGTCTTTAGGTATATGATCTATTCAATTCGAGTAACTACTGGAAGCATGGAAGGTTAAGTGCAATACAATTTTATGGTTTAGTCTAAATTGCATGCGGCGTGTTTATATGCATCACACTATACAAAGATTATGAATCTGCAAATTATTACTAGCAACGTGCTTATTTTTTTCTCATCTTGGAATACAGTATCTGAATACAAATCATGTTCTGTATAATGCGATAAAGAAGGCAGAGATAGAGGGTACTTCAGTATCTATGGAAGCTCATAGAGCAGCACGTCTCCTGCGCATGGACTTTGAGAAGGGTGGAATTCATCTGAGTGCTGGTATATCCCTTTCTTTGCTTGTTAGCGGTTCCTCCCCAAGTATCTAAACCTTTAAGATTATTTGCAGAAAGGTTAGACCGAGTGAATCGGCTAAACATGGATATTTTTCAGCTCTGTAGGGAGTAAGTTACTTCCCATTGGTACTATTCCTCTTTTAAGCAGAAAATCTGTCTTAATTTTTAAATGGTTGAATTGAATTTGATCTGTATCTTGTATACAATTGTCTCTGGTCAGGTTTAGTGAAAATATAATCATTGATCCAGGTCATGTGGATATATTTCCGGCATCACGAATCCCAAGAGAGATACAGTATCTTCTTAAGCCCATCTATTCTAGTGATTCATCAGGGTCTATAGCTAACGCAAAGAGGAAAGGATTTCGGGTAGTCACAGAGCCACATATTGTATCATCTGTTTTGCAATGGACGTCAGATGCTGAGGTAGTTCGGATTCCCTTTCTCACTTCCCACCTTTCATTCAAAAGAATCCCTTGCTTCTCTTCTTTTTATTTTGGATACTCTAATTTGAGACTTCTCATAGACTGAGCATGTTTATGGTGTTTGTCTACTCAGGCATCCATGTGGTATCATACTGCTGTTACCTTTTCCTGGGATACATCACTAGTTCTGTCAATTATGTTTTCTTTGCTGGTTTTGGCATGTTCAGTGTAGACCGACAATGATAGACTAATTATAGGAGGCACTTGTAGTTTTGCTATATGGTGAAAATTAGTACGGAGTATATTCTTTATAAGCTTCTGGAGGAACTTACTTCCAACTGAACAATCCGATGTCTTCTATATAAGATCCGTGTATCCAATTCCAACATGCGAGAAATTAATTCCAATTAGTAAGGAGTAAGGTTTAATTGAGTGATTCATTTTGTGTCTTGGGGAAAGAAAAAGATCGGAATTTTTTAGTTTCAGCCTATTCAGTGTTGTAGAAATACATTGAGATCTTTCCTTTGGTTTTATAACTCCCATTTTAGGGCATGCCAATGTTAAAGTTTACGAGTTTGCATCTTTCTCACAACTCTTTACCCTGTTTCCAGGTCAGGAAACTAGTATTTTTGAAAGGAAACTCGGTCCCGCATGCAAATCTTGAAGTTCTAGATAAACTTATAGCTGCACGGCATGAGCTTGCTCAGGTTATTATAATTTTTTTGCATGTACTTTTTTAAACACTGTAATATGCACTACGCTGACTTCATCAGACATGAGATATTCAACTGAAAATATATTTCTTTGTTGCTATCGAAACCTTTGCGTAGGTGCTTTATTTGCAATCATAACATGGGGGATGAGTTTTCTGCTTTCTGATGTTTCTTTTGGGGTATTGAACTTCATTTCCGAAGTGCATTTGCCATGTTTCTTTTATCGCTTTTTTATTTATTTATTTATTTAAAAGGAAGACTTATGCTATAATAGGAATAAATAAGAATTAGAATCCTTAGAATTTTCATAAACTGGTGTTAGACCATGCTTATAAAATAATTGCAACCATACACCCTAAATAAGGGTTGTCTTTTTCATAGACCATTCTCGCAATATTTTTTTGGAGGAAAGGGAAGGTAAAGCTTTTGTTATAGAAAAAGGGGAAGGTCATCCTTTTTGCAAGGACAGATTGACAAGGACAGATGGAATTTAGAAATGTTCAGGTATAAGATACCTGTGTGTTATTGGGTAAATGCTTCATCCAGCTTAACAACATTCTATACTTGCCATTCGTCTATTGCCTATCACCCATACTGCAGAATTTTGGGACCGTTTACCTGCTTCCACCCTTTTGTGGGGTTAGTGTAACTTGGTGAATATTTCTGAAATGTATCCATTTGATCCCCTACAGTAGTTCACAATTATTTTTATCATAACTAATCAGTGTCTGTTGAATAACACAGATAATGGGTTGTAAATCTTATACTGAGTTCATGTTGAATCCTAATATGGCCGCATCCCCAGATGTTGTGATGTCATTTTTGCTCGAGATGAGTGAAATTATTAAATCAAGGGCCGATCAGGTATATGCCTTCTGTTGAGATGGTTCATGACAAACTTCTTTTAACTATTGAATATCTGCAAGATTCTGCAGTTACAGTTACAAAGTTATTATCTGCCTACACTTCAGGAATTTGTGAGAATAAGAGATTTAAAGAGAGCAAAATGTGGCCTAAGAGATATAGATCTGGAGCCATGGGATGAGGTGTACTATACAGCCATGATGAAGTCTTCAGCATATAATTTGAAGTCTTCAGTAGGTTACTGTTTCAATATTTCTGATGAGCTTCTATTTGAAAGAGCCCTCTTGCTTTTATGTTTATCTTCTGGCTAAAGATTGTTCCCTTCTTCGGTCCTAATATTCGTCGCTTATCCTTCTTTCCTCCATGATAAAAAAAGTTCTTACTTTCTAGTTCATCGCAGGTTGTAGCATCATATTTTCCTCTGTCACAATGTATTAGGGGACTGGAATTGCTGGTTGAATCCTTATTTGGTGCTACATTCAACTCTGTTCCAATGGCACCGGGTGAATCATGGGACCCTAATGTGCTCAAAATGTGTCTTCATCACCCTGAAGAGGTACATGCATTTGGGTGGACTCTAGCATGTATGAAGTTCATTATAAGTACTATATTTCTTTTTTAATCTTGTGTTGGGTCTAAAAGTCGTTATCTTCACGATGATGACGAGGAGAAAGCAACAGCAATACAATTTTCTTTTCTTTTTAAGTTTTAGCAGGCTTTTAATATTGCACAGTGCACCTTTACATTTTTGAAATGAAACTTACTCCTTCGAGATGGACCAGAAACTTCCAACCTTTTCTGCATTGCTGTAAATTACATTGTCTATAATTCGCTTCAACTTCTTTGGTTCTTTGGTGGGTTACTTTGCTGAAGTTGTTTATTTTAGAGTATAATGCGATTCATTCTCATTGTCAAGATGTTGTTCCTCAAGTTTCTTTTTCTTGTTATGACCCTTCTCTTAATTTATGGATTCTACCTACCATCAGTCTCTTTTGTTTAACAAGAACATAAAATATCTGGCTTTGACTGAACATGTCTTTTCATCCCCGTTTCAAGAACAAAAAGAGGGAGAGACGGAGAGACAGAAATTGACTGTAGTGATTCCTCTTGGTTTCAGCTATTTAGCATGCATAATCTTTTCTCCTTTATGTCTAATTTTGTTCCATCCGTCTAATCGCGAAAATTTTATTTTTTAGGGTGACTTGGGATATTTGTACCTTGATTTATATTCGAGGAAATGCAAGTATCCAGGGTGTGCTAATTTTGCAATAAAAGGAGGACGCCGAGTCTCAACCACAGAGTATCAACTCCCGGTATGTGAAAATATTGAGATTGTCAATTTTTGTCTGTCATTTTCTTGTTCACTCATCAACCGTGTTGCTAGATCGACCTTCTAACATCTGTTTCCTTCTCAAGTCTTTAGATCAGGCAAAATTATTTAGATTCTTTTTTTTTTTTTGAACAGCTAACAAATTTCATTCAATAAACAGAATACAAGAACAGAAACAAAACAGCAAAACAGACAACAGTAGGAAAGCCGATAGCCCCTTGAGATAGGGGGCAGCAAAGCTAACCTACCAACACCTTCCAGCAGAAGCTACACAACCCACCCTTACATACACCCTGACGAACAAGCCCTACAAACCACTACCCCATCCTATCTGCTGCTCGCAGCAGAGGGTCTTGAAGCCAATCCACCCATGACAAGTTCAGCTTCCTGTCTCTGTTAGAAATCCAGAGAAATGACACCACCTGCACATCAGAAAAGATTGCAGCCGCTCTCCAAGGGGAATTCTGCATCACAAACTTATTCCGCGACTTCCATATCGACCACATCGTGACATAAGAGATAGCTTGCCACACCTGACCCACTTTTGGAGGCCCTTGCATGATGAAGGCGTCCTGAAGAAGATCCACAACATCCTGCAGGTTGGCGACATCCGTGTTGCACCACCTAGCAACTGCACGCCAAATCTCCGAAGCCCAGGGGCAACGCACCAGCACGTGACCCGGGGTCTCGACTACCGCTTCACATAGCGGGCAGTTGGATGTAACCACCTCCACACCTCTTTTGCGAAGTTCTTCTCGAACTGGGATGAGTCTTCTAGTTGCTCTCCATATGAAGATATTGACCTTCTTGGGCACTTTGTTACACCAACGCATCGGGACCTCATGTCTCACCGCAAACTTCGCACTGATTCTCTTGGAAAGGCAGTTAACCGCAAATGTACCATCAACAGCAGGTTCCCAGCTCCATTTGTCCTGGACGCTCCCGATGAGGGTGAAATCCTGTAACAAGGACAACAATTGCTGCAACTGACCTTCCGCTCTCCCCCTCAGCGGCCTTCTCCAACTCCACACCCACCTCCACTCTCCCTCCTCCCACCTAACCTTATCGCTCACTAGGCTACCCTGATTATCCTCCAGTTCAAACAGCCTTCTAAATCTCTCCTTTAACGGACACCCGCCCACCCACTCATCCTCCCAGAACGAGGTGGAATTCCCCGTGCCCACCACTCTCCTAAAAAGATTCCTAAACTCGACCCCCAAGCTCTCTACTTCCGCCTCCGCCTTACCTATATCTCTCCACACACTCCACGCTCCCACAGATACACCTAGGTTTAAAGTCCCAGGAACCCCCCCATATATACTACCCACCACCTTCGTCCATAAACGATCCTCCTCCTGTAGCCACCTCCACTTCCACTTCCCCAAAAGCGCTAGATTTTTTCCCCTCAAGCTACCCACTCTCAGCCCCCCTGCTTCACTATCACCGAACAACCTTTCAGCTTTAGCCCAAATAACTTTCCTACCCTCCCCCGTGGCCCCCCAAAAGAATTTATTTCTCAGAGTTTCGATTTTCCTCACCACTCCAGCAGGGGCACGGAACACTGAAAAATAGTACAGGGTGGCTGACTCGGACGCTGAGACAGAGGAGGACGATGAATGGAACTCGGTGGAAGGTTGGGTTGCGGAGGGCGACTCGGTTTCCGACTCAGTTTCCGAGTGGAGGTTGACTGGGAGAGAGAGTTCATTATTTTAAGTTGGTGCTAGTGCTGATTAATACATGCATGAAACTGATAACTTGTAAATGGCCGAAGTAGTGGTTCGGTGCGCTATCAAAGATGAGAATTTGTTCCGCTGAAGACATACCCAGCATGTCATGTTGCATGAAGATGCCGACTGCCTAATAAGACAGGACTTGGTTATCAGCAACTTGTTTGATGTCTAAAATAGTGCTTGTTTTAAAATGAACAGTTATAGTTAATAGTTTCTATTTGAATAGGCAGTTATAGTAGCAAGACCGAAATGGTTAATGGGGGATGATAATTAACATGAAATGTTTTCGTAATTGCATCCTTTTAGAACCCAATAACACTCGGTATTAGTATATTGAGAAACATGAGGATGTCATGAGACCCCTTATAACATAGAGGGAAATTTTTTTCTTTAGAATTAACAAACTACTCTTTGCATTCAAATAGAACTAGGTGTGTGATTAATGTTTGCTCAGGGATATTGTCATCTGATGTTTCTTAAAGGGCCTTCTTGAGCATTTTAGGTTCATCTAGAAGTCTAGAATTGAATGTGCAAATTCTGGTCAAGACTATTAAATTCTCTCCTTAAGAATTCTGGTTTTGCCTACTATATTTAATCTATACTTGTATCCTGAAACATTCTGTTTTGGGTAATCTTTTTAACCTTTATAGTTCATTGTTTCTTCCAGGTTGTTGCTCTTGTTTGCAACTTTTCAGGTTCTCGTGATTCATCAACTGTGTTGCTTAATCATTGGGAAGTAGAAACATTATTTCATGAATTTGGACACGCTCTTCATTCCTTGCTTTCTAGAACGGTGAGAAGTTGACTGCTTAGTGCTGATAACAAAACCAGAAACCATAGTCTCTCTTACCCTTTTCTTGATTTTGTTGCAGGATTACCAACATTTTTCTGGCACCAGGGTGGTTCTTGACTTAGCTGAGACACCATCAAACTTGTTTGAGTAAGTAGACTACTAGAGTTTCTGGTTTCCTTTTTCTCAGGGTTGACACTTCACATACACAACAATAAGTATACTACTCATAGAAAGTAGAAGATAATAAACAATTTGACGAGTAAAATCCGCGTACAGTCCCATTTTAAGTCTCGGCGACCTATTTTAGTCCCGTTTTAAGTATTTGACTCAGTCGAATCCCATTTTTTGAATTCGAGACCTAATGAGGTCCTTTCCGTCCACCCCTTCCGTTTTCTTGGAAGGAAGGGTGTGAAATTTCGATTTTGCCATTACTGTGTCTGACTTGGCAGCTGAGGTGGATATAAAATCCGAAAAAAAAGAATAAAATCCGAAAAAAATCAGAAAAATCCAAAATAAAATCCAAAAAATCCGAAAAAATAGGAATTAAATCATATAAATAGGAATCATATAATTATATAATTATCATATAATTATATATCCGAAAAATCCGATAATAATTAAATAATCCGAAAAATCCAAAATAAAATCATATAATTATATAATTATCATATAATTATCATATAATTATATATCCGAAAAATCCGATAATAATTAAATAATCTGAAAAATCCAAAATAAAATCATATAATTATATAATTATCCGAAAAAAGGGCAAGCAAAAGGTGGATATAAAATCCGAAAAATCCGAAAAAATAGGAATTGAATCATATAAATAGGAATCATATAATTATATAATTATCATATAATTATATATCCGAAAAATCCGATAATAATTAAATAATCCGAAAAATCCAAAATAAAATCATATAATTATATAATTATCGGATTTTTCGGATATATAATTATTTTCTTCCATTTGAGGCTTGATTTCTTCCAAATGGTGGAGCTCCTCCAAATCTTATTCTCGATTTTATTTTGGATTTTTCGGATTATTTAATTATTATCGGATTTTTCGGATATATAATTATATGATAATTATATAATTATATGATAATTATATAATTATATGATTTTATTTTGGATTTTTCAGATTATTTAATTATTATCGGATTTTTTAGATATATAATTATATGATTCCTACTTATATGATTTAATTCCTATTTTTTCGGATTTTATTTTGGATTTTTCGGATTTTTTTCAGATTTTATTCCTATTTTTTCGGATTTTTCGGATTTCATATTCACCATTTGCTTGCCCTTTTTTCGGATAATTATATAATTATATGATTTTATTTTGGATTTTTCGGATTATTTAATTATTATCGGATTTTTCGGATATATAATTATATGATTCCTATTTATATGATTTAATTCCTATTTTTTCGGATTTTTTGGATTTTATTTTGGATTTTTCTGATTTTTTTCGGATTTTATTCCTTTTTTTCGGATTTTATATCCACCTCAGCTGCCAAGTCAGACACAGTAAGGGCAAAATCGACATTTCACGCCCTTCCGTCCAAGAAAACGGAAGGGGTGGACGGAAAGGACCTCATTAGGTCACGAATTCAAAAAATGGGATTCGACTGAGTCAAATACTTAAAACGGGACTAAAATAGGTCGCCGAGACTTAAAATGGGACTGTACGCGGATTTTACTCACAATTTGACCAATGAATATTCTCCTATTAGATTTGGGTTATGAAGAACCCTACATATGCATATATGTAAACTGGAATTGACTGAAATTTTCGTCAGTGGTATTCATGAAGATTCGATCTTTGTCAAGTAGTTGTCGGACTTAAAGATGCTTAAAACTTGCCTTCCCGTAGATGGTATATTAGAGCTCACTTCTTTATTTTAAGGAAGAAATATTAAAAGCATTGGTTGTTGTTACACCATAATAATGAAAGTGTACTGTATATTTAAAGAGATCATGGCTAGGGTACGGCATACTACTGAGTGCTTTTGACTTTTTGGGTAACTGAAGGATTTTATATTTATAGATAATAATCGCTCCGTTTCAGAAAATTGGATATATTTGACTGGCCGTGTGGCGGTAGATATTTAGTAATGTTGTTGACTTGAGGGTAATAAAGCAAAATAAGTATATAAGATACAAGTAGCTTTTTCGAGTGGGAAGGTAAAATGAGGGTAATAAGGTAAAGATGGTTTGAATTTTACTGGGATATCCCAAAAATGAAAATATATGGGAGTATAATTTTCAGAGATGGAGGGAGTATACTGCATCCTGTAAATAGCCCTCTGGCATTGCTTGAGAGTTCAGTTTACGTATTAAAATAATATTAATATCATCTATGAGAAATCATAGTCACCACTCAATTATCACCATGTTCCTCGAAAAAAGAAAAGAAACTTGAACAGAAATCTTTTCTTCTGGGTTTCTTCTATCACTCTTTTAAACAACCTCTTGGTTCAGAACAGAGGCTGGGGTAAGAGCGACAAAGATTTCCAAACTTGTCAACCTACACAAATAGCAATCTACTAAACATTGCAGAGGCACAATCTTGGAAGGATTAGATTTATACAATCAGATAGTAGGATGGATATATTCCTTCAGTGCCTTGCCACCCACTTTACATTGGTTTATGTTTTGATCCCTAGATATTATGTATGGGATTATCAATTCCTGAAGAAATTTGCTAGACATCATTCAACTGGAGAAGTATTACCTGAGAGATTGTTCAAGTCTGTGCAGGGTGCAAGAGACATGTTCTCTGCGACTGAATTGCAACGTCAGGTTTGTTCTTAAGGTCTACATGGATTTCTTTTAATGTGAGCTGCAGCGACGAATAGTGTAAGAAAATTGACTAGGCTTGTCATTCTTTTCCTTGTTTGCATTCATCAGATTTTCTATGCTTTAGTTGATCAAACGCTTTTCGGGGAGCAGCAACAAGAATTAAGGAATACAAGTTCTATTGTGGCAGATTTGAAAAGGCAGCACACCAGTGGCAGGCACGTGGAGGGCACCCACATGCACATTCGCTTCAGCCACCTCATCAATTATGGCGCTGGTATGAAAAACCATCAACTTGTTTATGCCTCTTGTAAACCGAAATTTCACCTTTTCCCAATTAAACATGAATCAGTACTCAGAAAATTTTGTTGATTGACATTTTGATTCTGAAATAAGAGGCATCAAGGACATTATAGTCCTACCAATCAGAAATTGGAGTCAGTGTTGTTAGACAAACCCAAATATTAGGACTTGAAAGGAGGGATCAACTTAGCATCAGTCAGTCTGTAGATAAAGCTTCTTGAAGTATGAACCATTCAAATTGGTTGCTTGTCAGTATTGTGTCTGTAACTGTGTATAAGCCTGGAATAAGCCATTTGACAAACAGTGCCTAGTTCAAACTCCCAGAAACTATTCCCATCATTGACTAAATTTCCCCTTTTATGCAGTTTTGGATGACAAACTCACATGCTTAATATTATGGTGTAGGTTACTATAGCTACTTGTATGCCAAATGTTTCGCAGCCACGATCTGGAAAAGAATGTGCCAAGAGGATCCACTCTCACAGGCCACAGGGACAGCACTTAGAACCAAGTTTCTGCAACATGGAGGGGCCAAAGAACCAGCTGAGTTGCTAACTGATTTAGTCGGGGATGGGATTTTGAGGTACAGGAATGGAGGAGGGATCACCCCGGACATCACATGTTTTCTGGAGGAACTGGAAATGGCAGAAGATCTGCAAAAGCAGCTCCTTCTATAACAACAAAGTGGAGGAAATGCAAAACAGACTCCAAAGAAGCATCCAAGTACAGGATGTAGAACTTTTTTGAAAGGGCAACTCTTACCAAATTGTTTGAATTGAATTTATTTATGCAAGTAGTATTTAAAAATCATTTAAAAATAAATCACTTAGAAATAAACTGTTGCTGCATGAGACATGCTATCCAAACAACTCATTTAGTTGGGTTTAAGCCATTAGCTTAAGCCAATGGCCTCTAACTTTATAAAATTAACTCTTAAGTTCTTTTTGCATATTTCTTGTCTTTTATTGATAATATCTACACATTTTGTATGGTTGCAAGTTTCAACTCAAGTTTTTTAATAGGAAGATGCGGATATGCTCTGTTTATTTATGCTGGACATTCTCTATTTTAACCTTCTAGGAAATCTATTTTATTTAGTAGCATAATTGAAAATGTTCTGTTTTTAGGATCACTTGTAGTAAATTATTCTTGATGTTTGTAAATTTCATTCACTGTAAGTGTGTGCTTTAATTCCTTTTAGTTGACATATTGTGGCAAAAAATCAAGCTTGAACTCTGAAAGGAGAAGTTTTAGCACAAAGATTAGTGGGGGTTCCAGAAAATTTTTAATGTGGGGGCGAAGTCAAAGTCAATCTATGAAAGTCAACATAATGCATTTTAATTATATACTTAAATAAGTACAATAAACTAATTAATACTGTCATTTTTTTCGGCAATGAATTGTTTTTCTTTGGTGAATGTCACAATGAATTGTTAGATTCATCTAATCAATTGAATTGATTGTATCAATGAAGTGTTATAGATTTTTAGGTTTTAGCATTTGTATAAAATCATTATTAATTGCTACTTCCATTTCGGCATGCATGATGGCTTAACTAGTTGTCTAGTTCCTAAGTTGACATGTAGCATATTTAATGTATACAATATACAATAAAGACTACACTAATATATATATATATATATATATATATATATATATATATATATATATATATATTCTAAATTTACAATTTATAACATTATTTATAAAATGTTATGAGGGCAACTATAAGTAAAATTACAACTACTAACTATTTTTTTTAAATATATATACACAGGGACTCTAAATTTACAAAAATTCAATGGGGCAATTTGCCCCCATTGTAAACCCGCCCTTGACAAAGATGACAATTTACGGAATGTTCGTTAAAAATTGAAATAGAGTAAACAAATTAATGGTCAAATAAAAACAAAAAAATAAAATTAAGCAGAAGCAAAAACTTAGAAAACTAAAGTTGCCAAGTTTGGATTGCAACTGGCTTACCGGGTGACCATTTTAGAATTAAAGAAGGTTGCCACATGTCAATTAATTTGGGAGAGTACTGAGGCGGTAACTTTCCTAGCATTTCCCTACCATATATATACTTACGGGTAGGGGTGAAGGTCGGGTCGGATTTGGGTAGTTCGGGTTCGGGAATTCTAAGACACCTATATTGTAACCCACATCTAGCCCAAACTTAAGTACGGGTCAGATCAATCCGAACCCGAAATTTACGGATTATGGTCGAGTTGACCCAAAAACCCGAATCTGGTGTGGTCAAAATTAAGGGGAGCAGATCGGGCTGGATAGCTGGGCTAGGGGTGAAGCCCAAAGGGAGGAAAAGCTTGTGGGCCTGCGACTGTAAGAGTGGGCTGTAGCAGTAGGGTCCATAATTTCGGATTTTCGGGTCAAACCTGACCCGAACCCGCAAAACACACAAAAATTCGGGTTCAGGCCACCCAAGGTTGTTTTTACCTTCAAACCGACCCTAATCCGACATTTTCGGGTCGGTCTTCGAGTTCGGGCAAAACTTACACCCCTACTTACGGGTGTAAGAGAAATCTGAAGCCCGACCTCGAGCCGAGCCCGAGCCTAATAGGTTCGAGCTCGAGCTCGTGAAATTCGGGGTCGGCTCGAACTCGATCGGGCCCGATAATTCGAGCTCGAGCTCGAGCTCGGCTCGATGGTTCGTGAAGCTCGAGCTCGGTTAGGCTCGATTCGGGCCCAACACTGAGTAAATGAGCTCGAGTTCTGTTAGGCTCGATTCGGCCCCAACACTAAGTAAACGAGCTCGAGCTCGGCTCGATGGTTCGTGAAGGGTAGCATCGTAATTTTAGACGAGTTCGTTAAGGCTCGTGAACCCTTACGAGTCGAATGTTTCGAGCTCGAGCTCGGCCCGTTTATTATTCGAGCCTCAAAACCGGCTCGAGCTCGAGGCTCGTTAGGCTCGGCTCGGCTCGAATCGTTTCACACCCTTAATTTGGGGGGAGAAAGTGCCCTGGCTAGCCCGAACCCGTTATTTTCAGGTTAACTCGGGTTAGGGTCGGGTTTAACTCGAAACCTGGGGTCCAACCCGAAATTAAGCCCAACCCTAATTTGTCCAAGCCCATCCCATTCAGCCCAACCACTTACCCTAATTAATACCTAGCCTAAAACTACCCCAGCCCAACCCACTCAGCCCTCACTGTAGCCCTAATTTCTAAACTCACTAACCTAATGCATATCAACTCCTGCACCTGCCTCTATACGATCCCACCTCTCTCTGACTCTCTCAAAATCTCACTAGCCCTTCCACCAACCTCGCCGATCACCATCCTAGCTTCAATCTCTTAGTCCCCATGGTCCATGGAGCCTTCATCATCATCTACCTCGCTCAAGCTCTCGTCGTTCGATCTCATGTTCGCCATCATCAGTGGTAAAATGGACCTTTCCGAACTCTCCGCCGATGGCTCGCCATTCGCAGTCCTCTTTCAAAACAGGTAACTCGTAATGATCCTCACCACCTCAATCGTTGTCCTCGTCAACTGCGCGTTCGTCCTCGTATGGCGCAGATCGGGCAGCCAGAAGCCTTGACAAGTTGAGCCTCTTAAGCCTTTGATCGTTAAGAAGCAAAGATGTAAGGGAGAGAAGAGATTGCGAGAAGGATAAGAACCTTATGGTGGTTAGGGCGACGGGGATTGATAGAAGATTTGTAGTTCATGAAGATGCAAGGGAGAGAAGAAAGATTCTTAGTTCTCTAAAACGAAGATTTCAAAAAGAAAGAAAACACCAGAAAAGCCAAACAAAAGCAACACAAAAGTACTAAAAGATAGAGAAGTTACCTTTTTTATTTATGAAAATTATGAGTTCGGGTTTGATGGGTCAACCCGACCCTAACCCGAAAATATCGGGATCGAATTTATCCAGTCCGAAAAAAAAATGGGTTGGGTTCGGATTAAAATATAGATGTTCCAAATTTTCGGGTTCGGTCGAAATCAGTGAACCCGAGCTGATTTACACCCCTATACTTACTAGTTGAATTTTAGTGATTGAGAAATGGCTTTAAGGAATCAATTTTCCTTTTTAAAAGTGGTGCATCCAATTTTATCTCCACCACTATATATGCCCATTAGAGACTAGAGATGCGAGTCTCGAGTCATCTGATAAGGCTCAAAACTCAGCATGTTCAAACGTATAAAAGAAATATTATGACATTAGAAAAATGAGTATAAAGAGTCGAAGAAGAAAAACAACAACCAAAAGTTGAAGACGTAACAATTGCGTGGGTAGGAGAATGGGGAGTAACATGAAAAGAAGCGTCAGAATCGATGACCCACCCACCTTCCTTGAAGGTAATACCTGTATAAGCACCAACCGTGTCTCTGGTTGCAGTTGTTGCGTCTTCAACTTCCGCTTGTTGCTTTTCTTTTTCTACTCATTTTTTCCAGTGCCCAAACTTTCCACAGTTGTGGCATGGTTTGTCCTTCATGTATTTGGACTTATCCCTAGACTTTTCTCAGTAATTATTCTACTTGTTGGACCTGGATCTCCCTCTACCCTGTGCCATCAATGCTTCAAACTTCGAGGTAGAAGCGGAACCTTGATCATCCCCTCTACATATCTCTTCTCCCAGAAGAGCAGTTTGTTCTATCGCCATTGAAAATTTTCCATCTGGTGTCGAATTGCCGAGAGAAAGTCGCAGTGTCTCCCAACTACTAGGTAGAGATCCCAAAACCAGCAAAGCTTACACTTCATCATCAAATGAAATTCTCATATTCTTTAACTGAATAAATACACTATGAAATTCATTAAGACGTGCAACAATGGACTTCTCATATGAGAACTTCGAGTTGAATAACTTGCCAAACAAACGCATTTTATTCACTGCATTCTTGTTGGCATACAAAGAATCAAGCTTAGACCATACATCAAAAGCTGTAGTTTCCTCTTCAACGTGTCACACTATCACCGACCTACTGACGAATGAAACCTACTGCTTTTATGTCCATCTTCTTCCACTCGGTCTCTTTATCTTTGGCTCTGTTCGCAAGATCAAGGTTTCGTCGAAACCTTGATTTCGCTTCAAATGTAGATTTAAAATGTTACTCTTACATTATTTTAAAAGTTCTCAAATGTTCCAATGTTTCTAAATCTAATGTTTGTCACTTAGCTTGACTAATCCACCAGCATCCCCACTTCCCAGCACCGGCAGCTCGCGATTGGCAGGCCCACCACCTTAACGTCGGCTTGTCGTGTGATCTGCAACAATCGGTGATGCCCACACCAATTCGATGTGTCCCACCGAGATATGGCTTGTCCTGCCACCGATTTGTGCTCGTCTTGTCCTGCAGCCCATGTTGTGGTCGTCTCTTCGAGCTTTCGGATCGATTGCTACAAATCTAAACACAAGGAGGAGTTGCAATTGGAACGATGGCTCACAAGTACCGCTGATAATTGGGTCGGAGATGCCGGGTGACAGTTACCGGTGATTAGGGAAATCGCCAGCCATCTCCGCCTATCCATGCACCGCCATTGCCATAGTTCTACTTGATCACCTTCAAGAGCTCTGCTTTCAATTGCTATGGCGGCAAGAAGCTTCACCATGTGTGATTGCTTGGTCAAGCCACGACCATGGCGGCCGGAAGTCACAACTCAGATCCTGTCAAAATGTTGGTGTCATAGATCTATTACTAAACACCCAATTCATCTGCTCTTCATGGTTCAATTTATGGAAAGACCCATCCATTTGGAGATCCATAGAGTTGATCAGACCCTTGACCCGGTACTCTTATGACCCGTGCGAATCGTTGGTTGAACTTTTGGACGGTGGAGAGCAGTCTTCGGGGAAGACGGTGGGGGATTGTAAGATTTTAAAATATTGGAGAATTTTCTGAAAGTTTACATAAAAGATGGTGTTTTAATGAGTTTATCACGTAACTCATTATCAAGGTTTTAATGAAACCCTAATAATGTGAATAGACCCTTTGTAACTTGTCGACATGTGTCCTTTGTTCTCTATGAGATCTGCTAATTCCTTTACGCAGGTCTTTCATCTTACCCTTCCATGTCCCGTAATTAGTCTCATCGAGCATAATCATTTTCAGTTTACCCATGATCATCTAGAACTAATCAAAGCTTTGATATTAGTTAGGAATGAACCCAGAATATCTATGGTCAACCTAAAAGGCAAATATCAACAAACACAAACACAGAAAAACTATCTGAGCAAATTATATCCAGAAATCAACAGCAACGGATCAACAAAAAAATAAATCAAACACACAATATAACATGAAAAATCTACACTAGTGTAGAGGGAAAAACCATGGCACAAACCGAGCAGATTCCATTATTATCATCAATAATAACGATAAAAGGTTCAAAGATTCAAGTTATGCCCAAACTTGAATTGATCAGTAATTTGGGAAATCAATTAAAAAATGATCTCACAAAAAGCAGAATACCTGCTCCCCAAAACCATGAAGAAGAACCAACCACAAACAAACGTGGAGCACACCAGCCACACACAGACCTCTCACAAATGCGGCGAGCTCACTTTCGGTACTTCAACAACAAACTTCACACAAGCACACACACACGCAGGTGAAGCCCAATCTTGGTGGTTCCTTCAAATCGGAATACTGAAGAGTTGAAAATGCACATGCGAGGCTTTTTGGTGGAAACACATAGGTAGGTCAAGCAACTGCGCAAACAGGTGACCAATTCGGCGACCTCATAAACTTCAGTGGAAAACCCAATTGAATTAGGTTTCCTCTGGGTCAACTATAAAAAGAGCCATCCAAATTTCTTTAGTTGCTCATTTAAGTCTCCGAATTTTGGATTGGACCATTTGTGGCATTTTACCACAACAACATGGACATAGTACAGACGAGATGCCATCACGCTAGAAGATGCTGGCTTCGTGCCGTTTGATCTCAACTGACGCCACCCATTTGAGAATGATAGCATTGACTTCTTCTGGCCGCTCATCATGGGGGCAGTGACCTGAAATACATCACAAGCAGCAACCGTGACAACAGAGAAGAATGGTTTACGAAGAGGGTCGAAAATTAGATCAGCTTTCTTGTTGAATTACCAGCATCCAGTTCTTCGATCGTAACACCAGCCAAATGATTTTTGATCATAGATACTTTAGACTTGGAATCGGATATGGGGTCTCTCATCCCCTAAAGATATAATAAGGGAATGCATGAGAAGACAGACCATCAAGGCTTTTTAATATTCCGATACCACAAGACATTACCTGCACAAACAGGACCTTTTCCCTAATCTCTTCCAGCAGATAGTTAAGTGGAAGAGCAAGATCGAAACTGAGAATGCTTTCAAGAACCATCAGCGTTCCAGGATCAAAAGACTTACAAGATGTTAAGAGTCGAAACATTCCACATTTCAGCGGTTTTCATCAAAAGTAAGTGTGAATTAACATAAAAGAGAATTAGGATACTGCTCTTTTCATTTCAGCCATAAGCCAATCATCTGCTCGTTCAGCATTCTGTAAAATTGAAAGTTGGTCAAAACCTGGAATGATATGTCAAGAAGGGAGGTGCTGGCGTGCTGCACTTACAGTTGGATAGCAATTTTTCACTATGTTCTGGAGATTCCACCTCAAATATATCAAAAGTAGACGTGCACCTAGCCTTGTTGCTCCTGAAGTACGCCTCTCCTGCAAAAGCATTGAATCATTAAGTAACCAACCTTAAAGAAATGATGGCAAAATCTGAACCTCCTAATAGAAGCTCGGGGACACTCATGGAGGAGGAGGAGAGAGTTAGAGATAAGTGAATAAACGGAACCAACTGACAATAATGGCTTAAAAATTACTTGAGGAAATGTGCGTTATACTTATATGCCTATATAAAGCACACTTTACCTTAGGGGACCACCGATAGGAGTAATCAGGAATGATATCACCAGCAGTGTTAAGGAGGATGACAGACTTAGCTAAAGTAGGCCACAAGGAGGCAAGAATAGCAACAAAATATCCTGAGAAACACTTAATAATGAGAGACAGAGAGAGATGTATGGAAGACAAACTTTAGATAAGTAAACTTTTAAACATACCACCAATTGAGTTGCCCACTAGATGAACTGGTTCACCCACAATTTCGATGATAAAATCTCTCAATAGTTCTGCCCAAAGGAGTTCAGTATACACAACATTTGGTTTCTCTGATCTGCCAAATCCCAATATTGTGATTGCCCAGACACAGTTATTTCCTTCTGCTAGGCACTCTATGTTGTTGCGGTAATGCTCAAAGAAAGCACCAAAACCATGGACAAGCAGAATCCCTGGACCTTCATTCCCAGCAACTGTATACTGAAAATATGCTCTTCTTAGTTTAGTAACAGAGTTCTAACCTATCTTGTTAACGAAAATTTCTAAAAATAAAATCACAGAAAAGGAACATCAATAATAGCCAATTACTGTGACATATCAACTGCAGACCTGAATTAGATGACCTTTCCATCTCCATATACGTATAGGATACTTCAGCTCATTAATTATCTGACTTTTCAAAGCTAGCATCCAATACCACTGCCAAATCAATGTAATTGTCAGTTCTATCAGAATACTTCCCAATGAAATTCTAGTTTAAAAGTTCAAAATAAACTGTCTGTCTTATGAAGCATCAGACCGTTCAAAAAATTTGCATTACTGACATCAGCAGAAGATGTTAACCTCCAATGAGCATACAGTATCAACTGCAGAGCTAACAGTAGCTGTTGAATATCCAATGGAATTCTAGTTTAAAAGCTGAAAATAAACTGCCTGTCTTATGAAGCATCAGACCGTTCAAACAAATTGCATTATTGACATCAGCAGAAGATGTTAACCTCCAATGAGCATACAGTATCAACTGCAGAGCTAACAGTAGCTGTTGAATATCCAAAGGGAGATACAAATCCGGCATTTCTTTCTTTCTCATATTTGATAGCTTCATAATGCACTCTCCTTCTAGATATGATGCCAAGATATAGAGCTGGGCCAAAGAGTGAAATAAAAGAAGCTCCATCTCGAACTTCAGCATCTCGTACTCTTTCATGCAACCTGGAATCAGACAAGAGTTCCGGTAATAACTGCAGATCAAGATTGTAGTAAACTAACGATGTTAAGATAACATGACTTACAAAATAAAGGCATAGAGATTAAGCTTATCACAATGGCCACTTTTACTTGTTTTTATTTTCATGTGATCTTCAAAAAAAAGTCCCACGATGTGTCTAGATTACAATGAAATTATTAGATGTAATCCAAAACTTCTCCTGTTTCTGTTTTTTCCTCCCAATTTTTTGTCATTGTATTTGAACAATGGTCAAAAATATTTTCCAAAATTAACCTCTATTCTAATAAAGAAATTTTTTGACAGAACAAAATGCATTGAGACCTCACCCGAGATGTCAAGTCAAGTACTTCGGCAACTGGGAGAGATCCTGTTTTATTCTTCTCTATGGTAGAGATATTCATACAATTGAATAATACTATGTACAGTCTTGTTCAGCCGACCACAGGAACCAAAACATTGGAATTACTAGACAATGCTAATTTTGCCAATATGAAATACAAATACTGAACTCAATATCCGGAAACCATTGCTATAGATAAATAGACAACTATTAGGTGCAGCATAATTGTTGACAATCCAAGGGAGCAGTATCAACACTCCAAGATACAGGTTTTACACTTTTACTTTTAGTCCACGTGATCAAATCACAAGGTCCACTTATTCTTTGAGACAATTCTATAGCCTTGTTTTCAACCTGAAATTGATCATTTAATGCTAAGAGTGTACTAAGGGCGACAGTTTACTCCCCCCAAAAATTATACTCCTTATTAACTTATCAAGGCCACTTTTACTTCACTTAAACTGGAGCCTTGGTAGAAATGAGTGCAATAGATTTGATCTACTCTGCCATGATATGAACCATGTCACAGTAACCTTCAACTGTTATGGATGCAGGAGATCAAGTTATTTCCATAAACTGATTTTCGATCTACCCTTGCCAAAAAAGGATTTGTTGAAGCACAGTCAAAATTTATGACGTACTCCTGCCAATCATCCCGAGCTGTTCCCTCCAGGTATCGTAAATAACCAGCCAATGCATTTAACACAGTGCTTGTCCCACCACCCACAATATCAGCCTTTAGTGTAATCAAAACAGAATTGCGTATTGTCCTTTTCTTGATGCGCTTGGACACCAATCCATTTCCTCTGTCCTTTGAAGCCTGTGATAACTTTGACCGCAATATACTTTCAGCTGAAGATTCCTGGACCAAACTCCAGCTCTCCTTTTGGTTGCATGGCTCCACACACATTAATTCTTGGAGATGAGTAAGTGAAGGCAGAGTACCTGATTTATGGTTCAATTAGCAGATTCATCTCTTAACTACCACCAGTTTTGCAGTATATTGTAAACTAAAGAAGCAGACAAGACTTAACCAGCAAGGAAATAGAGGAAAAGAAGTGAGTGAGTATTATTCAGAGAAACTTACCCCAGTCGAAACCATCAGTGGCAGCAGCAACAGGAGGCAATTTGAGTGGTGAAAGCGGGAGAATTTGGGTTAACTTAAGTTTCGTAAACTCATCATAGCATTCTGGAAAGCCCTTTAAATTCTGCAATTACATACATCTAATGAAACAACCAATATCATCATCATACTACACCTTAATCTCAACTATGTTGGGGTCGGTTGCATGAAGCTTATAGTGTCAATTAATTATCCAAAATTTTCTAACACTATATATTCATGCAAAAAGCATAGTGGCAAAGTTTATAACAGTACTTTTCTGTGTGGAAAGTAAATAGGTGGAAGTCCATAACACTAACATCTTCATCTGAGTGTGTACTCATAAACCAATAATACTAACATTTAAAGAAAACACAAGATAAGATACCTTAATATCATAAAATGGCAGCTGCCATATTTCAAAAATGGGTTCCCCTTCCGCAAGTGGCACTGCTATTAAGCTTTCTTTCACTATTTCATTCAACTTGCGCAGGTGGTATTCAACCTCTTCTTCAGCAATTACTGCATCAGCTCCTACCTGGATCAATCCTTGTTACATACTCCCTCCGTCCCCAAATAAATGGTGCGTATTTCTTTTTTGGATGTCCCCAAAAAAATGGTGCATTTCCTTTTTTAGAAACTTTAACTCAGTTGTTTTACTTAATTACCCCTAACATTCCTCCTCCAAATTTTAACATTCATCCTCCAAGTTAGAATCAGAGGATATTTTTGACCGAATTAATTCCTTCCCACCATTTCTTAATTTTAGTGCTAAAAGAAATGCACCATTTATTTGGGGACGGAGGGAGTACATTATAATCTGCTGAACAAAAATTAGCAAAGACAGAAACACATTCTAGTATATGCAACTGAGTTATTACAAAACTCTCTCGCAAGAGCAAACAACAACAAACTTCAGTGTAAAAGTAATTATAAGCCCAGAAATCAGTGAAAGTTGTTGTGAAACACAGATAATGACCAGGTATTCATTGAGCAAGTGATACCCTAACATCAAATTAACTGGGAAAACCGAGTCCAAATCTCCTATCCCATTTTCTCCTCCCCAATCGTCCATCACCACATTGTGATGGTTCTCTATGAAATTTCTCATTTTATTTTTTACTCCCTCAGTCCTTATTAAATAATACTCCTTCTGTCCCATAAAGATTGCAGTTTTTTTTGCTATTTTCGCAATAATTAATCAACGATTTATTTTTATGAATTCAAAGACATGTAAAGTTAAATAATTCATATGTTTCTCATAATTTGCAATATAAACTTTCAAGATATATTATTTTGATTTTTTTTTCATTATTTATCATAATAAAATTTTGAGTCAAACACTGCAACTTGACATCAAAGTCAAATACAACAATCTTTACGGGACGGAGGGAGATTAACATTTTTAGGAAATCACTAAACAAATTACATTCCCTTTTAAGGAAACTTTTCTCTACTTCATTTACTACCATGTAATCCCTTTTTTGTTTTTTTGAAAGGCAGCTAAAGAAATTTTATTAAGGAACCATTAAAAAAATACACCAATGCCCCAATAGAAAGATTTGGGAATAAACCCCTAGTATAAGAAACCTGAGATGGTTTCCCACCATTAAACCCAAGTTGACGCCATAAAAAACCCCATCCAAGGCCAAATCGCCATTTTGATATCTTTCCATCAATTCAACACAATTTCCAATAAAGTTTACTTTCACTTCCTGTCAATTCTATACAATCCTCAGTAACTTCAATTTATATTTTTTTAATTTTAGTAAAACTGGGGAACTCTATAAGTCTTATACTCTCCTTATTCTCCTAACCTAGTAAAAAAACATATAACAATTAAATAGAGATGGGGGATTATTTTCCACGAAACATATAATCACCGTCACAGATTCACAATGCAGTGTCAGAGAAATAGGGGGAGAAAATATGGGGAATGCGGTAGAGGATCTACTAGACCGTGAATAACCAATTTTGCTGAAAATTTTGTTCTGCTGCCAATATTTGGGGAAAAACAAAGGGGAAAAGAGCAAATAAGGAGAGAAAGAAGCATCTACCTGCTGTACAAGCTCTCTTATCACCTCTTCTGAATTTCCGAACCTTAACAGCAGGTTTGTGCCCTGCTCCTTCAACGATTGCCTCAAATCCATCAATGCCGCAAGAACTAGTTCCAGCATTTCGTCAGAATAACCTGTCTTTTAGAAATACAAATATAATAACAATGTCTTAATAAACATCTAGTAGTAGCTTTTTTAACTTCTTCAGTGACTAGCATTCCAGCTGAAGCAGTAGCAAGCGAAACCATAGAGAAAGAAGCACTCACGATTGAGGATCCGGCGATCAAAAACGTAGAGAGGTAATAATGAACTGTAGGTTTCGGCGGCGGCGGCGAGTCCAGGGTGATCGTCGAGGCGAAGATCCTGCTTGAACCAGAGAATGGCGCAATCGCTCTTGCCTCCGCGAGCCTTGCCGGAGAGTGAGCAAGCAAAGTTCCATCTCTTCCGGGTAAGGCTCGGAGAGAACCGGAGCGAGGGAAAGCTCGTAAAAGAGACGGCGGCGGCCATGAGCGGATGCGACGACGACGACTGAAAGTAAACTGTCCATGAAAGGCTGGCTGCAAGAAGGTTAAGTACACGATTCGATCAGGTACAGCATCGAGTGATTGGTTGGAAAGAAAATGTGAAGCAGAAATTTCCCCAGAATCTTGTGGAGGAGAAACCAAGAAGCTGCTCGTTAAGGGCATTCTGCTGTAAATGCATGCGCCTCTTTTTCTATTGTCCGCAGAGAAATTAAATACCCACAAGGTCCATAAGTTAGTTAATCGTATCCGTAATCTCCTCAATTTATCGTATGTTTCATTTTAGTCCCAACTTTGGACGTTCTTTTTAAAAGGGGTCTTGTCTTCCCTCCATCTCAATCGCACAATCTCATCGTCTTCTTCACAGAGATTAGGCTTGCTGCTTTCCGGATCGCCCTCCCTCCAACAGTGAGTCATCTCTGATTTCCGATTCTCGCTCATCGGCCTCGCTGACACAGATTAAACCCTAGATGCGCCTGTTTGTGTTTCCTTCTGTCTTCGCCGGGGGTGGATTTTGCTTACGTAATGCTGCTCTGGTGTGAGCGAGGGCAAGTTTGTTTTGTGGTTTTTAGTGGTTTATTGTAGTCCAATGGATTATTCGATTGATCGTTGTCTGTATCAAATCGTCGGACATAACGGGATTTGGTTTTGGCTGTGAGTAAAGGTCCTGCATTTAAGTGAAAAGGTATTGGAGGGTTTGAATTGTGCATTTCTGTATAACGATTGTGCCCATTGGTTGCAGAAGGCAATCGACTACGAGGGTATAAAGAAAGAACTGGAACGTAAAGATGGTTGTGAGAATCCGATTGTCAAGATTCGGCTGCAAGAACAAGCCATTTTATCGCGTGATGGCTGCTAACAGCAGGTCGCCAAGGGATGGCAAGCATCTCGAAGTGCTTGGTTACTATAATCCATTGCCAGGTCTTTTTCTCGAGCTTCAATATGTTGATCGGAACTTAAGTTAATAGTAATTTTGTGCAATATTGTAAGCATTTATATATATTTTTCATAGGCCAGGATGGCAGTAAACGTATGGGCCTCAACTTTGACAGAGTGAAGTAAGCTCTCCTCCTTAGATTCTTTCTTTTTTTTTTAGTCAGAATCTCTTTCAAGAATTTTATGATCATCGCTTCATTTTTCATGATCTTGTTGTCTCCCTGCTTGTTAATTACTTGTGTAATATTTTTGTTAACCAGATAAATTATTTCTACTTCTGTGATACCAGTAGGGATCAACTAGCTTTAGTGTTATAAGCTTATTTTTTCTGCTGGAGTTTAGAGACAGAGTGTAATGGGTTGTTTCCATTTATCCGATCCATGTGGAATTAGATTTAAACCATTTTAGCACTATGTATATCTACCGATTTCTGCAGCTGCTCATTCTGCTAATAGGTAGACAGCCCACTTCTAGGTAGATTCATTTAAAGAGGTAATCCTTGCCCTTCCCATGTAGCTGCTTATCTGAGCCACATGAAATTTGGTTCATATCATCATGGTTTTCGCTGAGCTAATTTGCCTGAGTTAGACTGTAAACAAACTTAGATGGTAAGTTTGGTGCTGTAAATTGCTCTGTAATGGTTCATTGAGCTGTAATTAAACATTCTTTCTATTGGCATCTGTTTTTTTAACAGCACATGTTAGCCATGGTAGTTTTGCAATTTTTGAGGAAATTTCTTCTAATGTGTGAGAACACTCTTAATACTCATGAAAACAGGGAGATGGAAAGATGTAATTGGAAAATTTCAGATCAACAGTTTATGATTATTGCATGGTGCCTTGCGTTGTTGGTGAATTCGCAAAACTAGATATTGCATCTTCCCCTCTTTTCATCTCCTTGCTAAACAGATATGACATGAATGCCTAATTGAATGCAAAAAGGTCATTATCCCCATGGATCATAATCCCTATGTAGACTTATAAGCTATCATTTTGGAGGAAAGCTGGTTAGTTTAGTCCGTGGCATCAATTAAATGTTGAATGGGACTAGCCATTATTTGTCTAGCTAAGAGCTCTACATGCATTGTCTTTCGGGATATGCAAAGATTCCATTGATCTCTGGGGTGTAGCTGAATACTGCAGTGGTTGATGACTATTTATTTCTTGTAGTACGTATTGAGATGATGGAATTATAAAAACTCAACCACACTAGTAGACCAACACACAGCATTTGTTTTCCTTGCCTTTTACAGGTATTGGTTATCAGTTGGAGCCCAACCTTCTGACCCCGTCCAGCGCATTCTTTTCAGAGCTGGAGTACTACCCCCTCCTCCAATGGTGGCTATGGGTCGCAAAGGAGGACCGAGAGATACTCGTCCTGTCGACCCAATGACAGGGCGTATCATAAACACGGAGAAACCAGCTACCGGTGACCAGGAAAAATGTGTTGAAGAGGGTTCTTCTTCAGCTTGATCAAGCTCATGAGACTTTTGTGGACAATGTTTCTGAAGTTTCTGGTCTGTTGCTAGTCAAGCAGGTAAGTGGAATACCATGATGTTGAAAATCCTATGTCTGGATTTCCAGTATTCAAATACCCTTAGTGGAATAGATTAGTATATTTAGATATGTGTTTTTCCACATATAGGATAAACAAAGTGACTCAGTGTGAGACATAGATGTACAAAACTAAGTTTTCAATATAAAAAAATTCTAGTTTTCATATAAGTTTTTCAGTAGTGGCCTTTACTCTTTCCAAATGAACATAGCCTAAATGTTATCATTTTCAAGTACTAGACTTTAAATACGATTGGCTGTGTTCATTTTTCAAATGAGAAAAAAGTTGAAAATTTTATAATTTAATTTAAATTTCGTACGAATAAAAGAATGATTTTTATAATTTTAAGGTCAAAATATAGATTACTAGTATTTTGAACTATAGTGACTTGGTGATTTAAGGGCCTGAATTTTAGATTGGACAGATTAGTACTTTGAACTATTATATTCGGTGCAGTTAAGGGCCTTAACCTAACTTCTCTTCGTTGACTAACAAGAAAAATAAATAAAACAACATATTTAGTCATCTAATCTTTCCCGAAACTACCAATGCCGCTCTCACCTCCGTTCCTAACTGGATTGAAGAAGATTTGTTTGCGACCCGTGGGATCCGGTCACCATAATATCACCAATTGAACTCCGATCATCCTAGCTTAAACCGCCACTTATTGCTCTGACCATCATCACACATTTCCCGACCTTTCTTGTTGCCAATCAACATAAATTAACGATGATTCGTTTTCCTTCCTCAATTGTAAAATAGACGCTTTGGTCACCAAATTATAAAATATTTGATTGGGTTAGTTAAGTTAATGAGTCAAGACCTTCAACTGCACCAAGTCTAATAGTTCAGGGTATTAATCTATCCAATCACGAGTCATCATAGTTCATTGTACTAATCTACATTTAGGCCTAATTTCAAATGGAGTAAAAACGCAGTTATCAAAAGAACGTGTACCCAAATGTTAAAAGTACAAGAATTTGAACACCTCTTGTGCTAATAGTAGATCAAGTGGGGAAGTATACATTTTTCAAGGGACAAAACTAACGGCTTCGGAAAATGGCGCTGCAACTGTACTCTTCGCCTTGTTTTCTCGGCGAACCTTATCACCTTCTTCCGGTCTTCTGCATCTCCCCGAATCTGAAATTCAGAATCAAATCACAGAAACCCACCGCCGCCGAGACCGAGATATCTCCCGAGCCCGATCAGCCAAAGAAGCCCGCCGCCGCGGGCAAAGGGTTTGGTTCATCTTCGTCCTCTCAGTCCACGAACCCAAACGCCAGCGGGAAGAGCAAACCGAAAGGGAGAACAGAACGAGCTGCCGTAATACGACGTTCCCCGGTTCAGAAGCCCGAATTTCTGAGCCCAGATGATGCGAGTAAAGCCGAGGTGCAGGGGAAGAACGAGAGCGCATTTCTTCTTGCGTGGTTGGGCCTTGGTGGAATCATTCTTCTGCAGGGAATTGCTCTTGCCGCTTCAGGTTCTAACCCATTCTGTTCACTGTTATTGGTCAATTACTGCCTTACTGGTTTAATCTGAGCATGATGTGTTCCGTCTGTTGAGGTTTTCTGAATTTGATACTTCGTCAGGGTTCCTTCCAGCAGAGTGGGACAAGTTCTTGGTGAAGTACCTGTATCCATCGTTTACGCCCACAGTTGGGCTGTTTGTTGCTGGAACAGTTGCTTATGGGGTGGTGAAATATTTGCAAAATGAGAACCTTAAGGGGCAGAAGTGATTATTCATTGACAACATTCAATTCCCTAGGTTGTAAGAAGAAGGAAGAGTCTCTTGAAATCAATTGAGCTTACTTGTATATCTGTAGGTTGCTGTTAGTCTTCAGCCAGAAGATGCCATAGACTTTCCCTTCAAGGGTATTTCTGGTATCTCAATGTAAGGTAGAATTGAACATGGTTAGATTTGGGGGGTATTTTCTGTGCCATTTGTGCAGTTCTCTTGATTTTTGGATTTGGGTTTGCCCTGTGAATTGCATATGATCTGATCTTATTGACATTACTCTTTAGAAAATACAGTCAGCTAAATAGTTGTCAAAATTTTTATTCTTGAGAGCAACTAGCTAATTCTATGTGGACTGAGTAGCAGATTTAAACAATGTGTTTTCCAGAAAGAACATAGGAAAGTGGTCTTCTGTTTGTGATCTGGAAAAGCTTGTGCGCAACATGGCTTGTCATGTTGTACAAGTGGTTCCACAAGATCGACTTTGTACTCGAACATGGCCATACATGCAATCTCTAATCAACATGCACATTAAGCTTTCTCTTCCTTCAGAAAAGGTTATGAAAAGAATGGCATTTAAAGTAAAATCTTAATGATATTGTTTCGTTTGTTGCATACTGTATCATTACTGCAAGAAGTATTGTGACATTACAAATTCCATGCCATCAACTCCTGCTCAGTCAGCAGTAATCAATCAATCAACTGACTAACTGAGCCCTTAACCCCAACTCATGCTCAGTCAACAGTAAGGTGCACGTAAATGTCCATAACCACTTCTGCTGCATCGTAGTTCTGGTTTTGGATTCATAATACTATTGCCAGTCAAATAGGATCTACCTGTTGCACTTTACTTCTGTTCAGGCAAATCATCTGAAATCATGACACAGGCAACATTTTAGCACTTCTTTATGGAGAGTTGTATTCTAAATTTTATTGGAAAGTCTGGTCAATAACTAAGAAATCTCATATCTTCTAGGAGATTGGAACGAACTTTGTAGTTAATCCAGTCAAGATACATTATTACCCAAACAGACCGATCTTTAAAAAATGTCACTTTACTTGAGAGTCGTTTAATTAAGTATGTTAGTCTTTCACAGGTTTTATTGTTATCAGCTTCAATTTCCGCTTAAGAGTGATTCAGATGTCTCTTTCTCTTTACCTTGAACACAACTCGTTGCCTCTTGTTTTCTATTTGCTTTTATGATTGGCTCTTTTTTTTGATACACGAACTTGAACATATTCTTGAAAACAGTATTCTTGTTTTCATCTATACTTTGGATGATTTAACTGTGTGTGCTGCTATGAGTTATCTCCACTCATAGCAGATCTATGAGTTGAGATAACTCATCACCGTCTCATGATATTTTCCATGAAAGTGGAAAAACCTATGGTGATACGGTTTGAAATTTTATTTTAATATTCCTTCAAAAGAAGGTTACAACAGAAAGGGCATCCGGCGTAAAATTTTGCCACTATGCTTTTGCATGAATTTATAATGTCAACTAATTTTTTACAATTAATTTTCACTATAAATTTCTTGCCACCGACGGTGGATGAGTTACTATTTGAATCACATTAGCTAGTGCACCAGTTCTATGGCAACCTTGTGGCTAGTTAAATTTCTTGCCACTAACCCCAACATAGTTGGGATTAAGGTGGATGAGTTACTATTTGAATCACATTAGCTGGTGCATCAGTTCTATGGCCACCATGTGGCTAGTTAAACTTTTCTTTCTTTCTTTCTTCTTGTGTTGTGGGTTTCAATGAAAGGTTTTACATGCTTATGTTACGAAGGGCAATCAGTTTTTGCTTTTGGTCACTGGTTGGTTGGAATTTATCCCTCTTTGTGCTGGCACAATAAAGGCAGCAGCCTCGACAATGGCCATAGTAAGCTTTGCCCACAATTACACCTGCACCTTTATCTTCATGGTGAGCCACCAACCTACCCAAGTTGAGAAATTTTAACACTTTTTATTGGCGAGTTGTTTTGTTCCGTGTGATTTGTCTTTTGTAGGCATTTTTGTCATCATTATCAAGTTCCAGTTAGAGTGACTGACACGTTAACTCTTTACTCCTGAGCACACTATCTGTCACCTCATGTTTTCTTATCTATGTTCTTGTTTTGCTGTTTTTATTGATACACAAACTGGAGTACGTATGGTATTCTTGCCGTTATCAATGCTCTCGAGGCTTCATTTGTTTGTAACCTGGTATGAGTTTCTCTCTGAAATATAGTGGCTGTGGCAGCAGTTTTATGGTCACCATGTAGCTATTTAAACAGCTGTTTCTTCTTGTCTGTTAGGGACTTCGATGCAAGTTTTTACATTCTTATGTAACAAAGTGCAATCAGTCTGTCTTTTGGTCACTGGTTAGTTGGAAGTTATTTCTTTTTTGTGCTGCCACTGTAAAGGTCAGCAACCTTGACAATATCCAGAGAAAGCTTTGCTAACAATTACACCTGCACCTTTGTCTTCGTGATGAGCCACCACCAACCCACCCGAGCTGGATAACTTTCTCAAATTTATCTGTTGAGTTGGTTTATTGGTTATGATTTTCTTTTGTTGGATCTCTTATTGTCATCATCAGAATCCAGCTGGATCGAGTCTGACACACTTGCTCTTTTGTTTACTCTAGGGACACAATATGTCACCTCATGTTTCCTCTTTCGCTCTATTGTTTCATTGTTTTTATTGATAAACAAACAGTAGGCGTTTATATGTCACTCTTTTCTTTTGCAATGCTCTTGAGGCTTAAGCTTAAATTGTTTCTGTCCTTATATGAGTTGTTCTTTGCAGAAAATTGGCTGGTGGCACCAGTTTTATGGCCACCATATATCTATAAGAAGTAGTCTCCTTTTTGTTAGGAGCTTCATTGCAGGTATTTGAGAGGCTTGGGTTCCAAAATGCGTCCATTTTTCTTTTGGTAAATGGTTGGTTAGAAGTTATCTCTCTTTTGTGCTGCCACAATTAAAGGCAGCAACTTTGACAATATCCAGAGTTAGCTTTGCTGACAGTTATACCTGCAGGTTATACACTTCATCAATAATAATTAGAAATGCAGTTGAAGATTAATTAGAAATTGCATATGATGTTATTGACATCGCTTTTTAGAAAATACAATCAGCAAAGTAGTTGTCAAACATGACCATACCTGCAGTGTCTAATCAAAGTGCTCATTAAACACTTTCCACTTGAGTTGAAATACATGCAAGGAGCAATGGATGCTGTATGAAAACAACGGCATCCAAAGTAAAATCTTGATGATATTCTTTTGTGGGATGCATACTGTATCATTACTGCAAGACTATATTGATATTACAAATTCCATGCCATCAACATCTTAACTCTTTCTTCGGGAGAGTTGTATAACATGATTCAAAAGTATTGTCAATAACTAAGTAATCTCATTTCTGCTAGGAGATTGGAACGAACTTTATAGTTAATCCAGTCAAGATACATTAATACACAAACAGACCAGTCTTTAATAATCTCTCTTTTCTTGAGATTCGTTTAATTGAGTATGTTATTACAGGTTTTGTTGTTATCAGCTTCAAGTTCTGCTTAAGAGTGATTCTGATGCTTTCTTTTTTTTTTCTTTACTTCGAATACAGAACTTGTTGCTTCTTGTTTTGTTATTTGTTTTTCTTGATTGACTGTTT
Source organism: Stellera chamaejasme (assembly GCA_024586325.1). NCBI lineage: Eukaryota > Viridiplantae > Streptophyta > Magnoliopsida > Malvales > Thymelaeaceae > Stellera > Stellera chamaejasme. The sequence continues at coordinate 6,940,194 of CM044985.1, read as the reverse complement.
TATTGATACGCTAACTTGAACATATTCTTATGTATAGTATTTTTATTTTTGTTAATAGTCTTGATGAGTTAACTGTGTGCCCTGGTATGACTTACTCTTTGAATCACATTAGCTGGTGCACCAGTTTTATGGCCACCGTGTGGCTAGTGAAACAGTTTTTTTTCTTCTTTTGTGTTGTGGGTTTCAATGAAAGTTTTTACATGTTTATGATACAAAGGCAATCAGTTTTTGGCTTCGGTCACTGGTTTGTGAAATTTATCCCTCTTGTGCTGCCACAATAAAGGCAGCAGCCTCGACAATGGCCATAGTAAGCTTTGCCAACAATTACACCTGCACCTTTGTCTTCATGGTAAACCACCAACCTACCAGATATGAAATCTTTTAACACTTCTTATTGGTGAGTTGTGTTATTGTGTGTGATTGTCTTTTGTAGGCATATTTGTTATCAGCATCAAGTTCCAGTTGGAGTGAGTCTGCCACACTAACTCTTACTTCAGAGACTCGGAGCACATTATCTGTCACCTCATGTTTTCTTATTTATGTTCTTGTTTTTCTTTTTTTACTGATCACAAACTGGAGAATGTATGGTATTCTTGTCGTTATCAATGCTCTTGAGGCTTAAGCTGTTTGTGTCCTGGCATGTTCTGAAAAATATTGGCTAGTGGCACCAGTTTTATGGTCACCTTGTAGCTATTTAAGCAGTTGTTTCTTCTTTTGTTAGGAGCTTCAATGCAAGTTTTTACATTCTGATGTAACTAAGTGCAATCAGTTTGTCTTTTGGACACTGGTTGGTTGGAAGTTATCTCGTTTTAGTGCTTCCACAATAAAGGTCAGCAACCTCAACAATATCCAGAGAGAGCTTTGCCAACAATTATACTTGCACCTTCGTCTTCATGATGAACCACCACCAACCCACCCGAACTGGATAACTTTTTGTTGAGTTGGTTTATTGGGTATGATTCTCTTTTGTAGTTTCTCATAATGTTATTATCAAATTCCAGTTGGAGCGAGTTTGACACACTTACTCTTTTGTTTACTCCAAGGACACTTAATCTGTATTCTGTCACCTCATGTATCCTTTTTCACTTTTTATTTATAAACAAACTGGAGCCTTCTTGTATATGGTACTCTTTTCTTTATCAATGCTCTGGAGGCTTAAACTGATTCTCTCCTTATATCTATAAGAAGTAGTCTCCATCTTTTTGTTAGGAGCTTCATTGCAGGTATTTAAGATGCTTGGGTTCCAAAATGCAATTACTTTTACTTTCGGTAAATGTTCGGTAAATGTTTGCTCCTAATTTTACACTCATGTGCATATTACAAAGGCAAGCATAGATGTACTTATTCGCATTCTCGTATTGAGCAATGTAGCTCCTAGTACTACTGTGGATATGAGTATATTTACCTGTAATGTATTTTGTATGCTTGTATCAGGGATGTAGCTCCATAATGACTAGATATGAGCATCTACTGTATCTATTCAGAGCAAGTCATGTTTGTCCCATAAAATGGTCCCCTCTGGAAACACCAACAAGTCTGTAATTGCAGCTGAATTGAAGTACTTGCCAGTTATCAAAATCAAGAATTTTTTTTTTTTTTGGGCTCTGTGAGTCTCTGTCACAGTTATTCAACCATGGAGGACAATGGAGTGGGGTGTGGGCTCAGCTTGCACACCTAATGGCTTGTATTTTTGCAGGTGCATTACTTTGGGATTCAAAAATTGCATCAACCAAACCGTGATGAGAGGGGAAGTTTGGTGAGCCAAAGCTGGATTTCAGATTGGCTTTAAAACAAAGAGGATCAATGGCTTCCTTCCCCTTCACTGAAACAGGTTTGGTCTGCAGTATTTATGCTTCATTATTCACGGTACCCAACTGAACTCAAATCAACTGCTGATACATCATTAGGACCCGGCCGGTTGACTTTCCATTGTAATTGCACAAACTAGGACTCGACCTTTTTAGGTCATGTTGTGCTGGTCCCTGACCTTTGATTTTTTGCAATCTTAGTTTCTGTAATTTTAATTATTGTACCACTACGGTCATGTTTTAACTTTTTGTACTAATAAAGTCTTGTATTTAAGTTTTTTCTTCATCCATGGTCCTTTTTTGTCCATTGATCGTTAACTTTAATGGATTTGTGAGAAAAATGATAAAATCGACAACTCAATTGTTTTTAAAAAAAAAATTATTTACACCCCAAGATTTAAACTTAATCATTTAGGCACTCCCTAACAATTTTAAACTTAACACTTTAACCCAAATATGTTAATTAAACCCAACAACACCCAGCCATCGTCGGGTCGTCGCCGCCGCCACCGAATAGCCGCACCGACCGCCGCCGCCACCATCGGAAAATGCCGGAAACTAAAAATAATACACGAGAACGTAGAACGCGGCCTAGGACCGCCAGATCCCAGCCTAGGGCCTCCAAATCGCGACCTAGGGCCGGCAAATTGCGGCCCTGTGTCGTCGATTCGCGGCCTAGGCTAGTGATTCGCTGGCCTTGGGCCAAGACCCGGCGGTCCTAGCCTAAATCTACGTTTTCGGCTATTTTTTTGAGTTTTCGGCATTTTCCGGCGGTGTCCGGCGGTCGGCGGTGGCTGTCCGGCAGCAGTGGCGGCGGTCCAACGGTGACTGGGTGTTGTTGGCCTTAATTAAAACATTTGGGTTAAAGTGTTAAGTTTGAAACTGTTGGGAGTGCCTAAATGGTTAAGTTTAAAACTTGGGGTGTAAATAAATTTTTTTAAAACAATTGAGTTGCTGATTTTATCATTAACCCCACAAATTCGTTAAAGTTAACGGTTAATGAATGGAAAAAGACCATGGATGAAGAAAAAACTTAAAAACGGGACTTTATTGATACAAAAAATTAAAACATGACTGTAGTGGTACAATAATTAAAGTTATAGGACCATGGGTGCACGTTACCCTATAAATAATTAATAGTGCTACTCGTTCAGTTAGAAATTAATGAATTAAGTTACGGATAAATTTTCTATACTCCGGCGGTGGAAATGTTTTTTGCCACCATCACCCTTGAATTGCAACAATTATGTAGGCTTCATCCTATTAATAATATTTTTATAATAAATATGTGGGCCCTTTTACCCATAAAAATGTAATGGTTGAAAAAAACAATTTCACCGCCGAAGCATAGAAAATTTATACGTTAAGTTAATATGAATACATTCAGGATAGGATGCACCCAACCTTAATGTGGGCCTCCTTGTGCCCAAATTGTATTAATTTCAAAAATATCATCTCTCCTTTCCTCCATGTCTTCCCATTGTTTAACGTTATCGGACCTGCAGCAAGAGTTGAACCATCACCCTCCATCTCTCACTTCTAGCCTCAGACCACCGCAACACCTCCGTTAAGGACCGGCAGGCCTTTAGCAACCAGGTGGTAGCCTCCTCCTCCATCAACAATAATCGAAGACAAACAATTGTAGTAGATCTGTTCAGACATCTTGTTATTCGATCAGACGAAATCCGCCAGTCAAGGCTGCAATCGACCATGCCAGAGCAACCAATCGCTTCCCCAGACTTTGTCGCCCTAACCATTTCGTCAGCTGAACGACGCGATTCATATCTCACGACCCAGAGCTGCAACCTGCTGAACATTACATAATAATGATGCTCCTATACGTACCTTAATGATGTGTCTTCAACTCATTATGATGCACCTGTTTATAAAAATGATGTAATCATAAACTGCATCATGTTTGTAAGGGAAAACATCATAGTGGAAAGGGAGAGCATCACTCTCGTAACCAAGCGCATCATTTTGAAAGGTAAAAGAAAACGAGTGCAACATTAAGCTATCAGAACGAGTGTGTCATATTTCTAAGGAAGAACATTATAGTGCAACAGGAGTGCATCGTAGTGGTCACCAAAGGCATCATTTTGGGAAGTTGAAGAAAATGAGTACATTATTAAGTCATCAAAACGAGCGCATCATGTTTGTATGGTAGTGCATCATACTTGAAACCTAGAGCATCATTCTAGTCACCAAACGCATCTTTTAGAAAGGTTGAAAAAAACGAGCATATCATTAAGTCACCAGAAAGAGTGCTTCATATTGTTATGGGAGAACATCATTATGCATCGTGAATGCATCATTGTGGTAATCAAACACATCACTGCGGGCTGTAGAACAAAATGCATCACTAAGTCTCAAAACAAATGCATCGTGTTGTTATGGGAGCGCATCATAGTGCATCGAGCATGCATCATTGTGGTGTCGAAGCACATCATTTTGTGCAGTTGAACAAATGAACTGGGGTCGGCGGTTGTTTTTTCCGGAAGACTAAGGTAGAAGAAGGTCGGCCGGTTGCTTTTGTTTTTAATTTTGTTGACTTCACAAGAAAGGAATGTGGATCGGCTTGATTCTTTTCTAATTTCGCTTCTTCGCGAGAAAGGAATTTGGATCGACGGAATTTTTGCGAACTCTGGTATTGTTGGCGTGAAACACGGTGACCAGTTGGATGTCGTGCTCTAGCTTCCTTCCTATATCAATAGGCTCCAATCGTGCGCCTAGGCTCAACGTATAGCAGCAACTCATATCATTAATTATTTATAGTCGGAGAATATGAAGAGACGGGAAAGTGGGAGAAGTGATCTGGATTTAATCCGAAATGAACTTAACCTTAAATTACCTAAATAACTTTGGACTAATTAATGGGATTTGATCCCAAAACATGATCTGAAGCTTAAACTAAATCAACCATATGTGTCCACTTACTTAACATTGATGGTAATATGTTTGAGGCCATGAGTGAATGCGTTGTTATTTTTGTCACTTGTCTAAGAGATGTGTCAAAAAAAACCAAGTACATCACATTGATTACTCAACTAGCCATTAATCAAGCTTTATTATATAAATCACACGATGCCAGCCTTCTTCTGTGTTAATTTCCTGAACTATTTATAATAATAATAATAATAATAATAGTTTCTTTTATTGATCAGTTTCACTACAAATTTGATTACAACTGGAAAAGAACCAGTTCCTTGCTAAATCAATTGTCTGGATCTGGAGTATTATCTTTGCCTAATAAATATCTTTAATCACCTCGTGTAGGTCAAGATCATGCAACTTTGATTTAGACTTTAAGGCATAAAACTGTTTCCTTGATTGAAGGGAACAATACGAATCAATTGGAAACATTTTTGCCTAATGTATACGTTGCCCCTTGAATTTTATCAACTCGAACCTTTCACCCCTCTTATTCAAATTGAGTTGATTCAACCCTTGAAATTTTTATAACGGAACACCTTTTTCCTTTTGCCCCTTTTATTAATCTGACATCCTGATTTCTTTTAATAAAGTTCAGCAGAAAATTCTAAAATCTTATAGGGTAACTTTATTTTGGGTTTATTCAGGAAATATTTTTTTCTCCAACTTTTTCACCATTTCTCCAATTATTTATCCTAAATCATTCAAAATTATTTCCCTTGATTTCTTCCTTTCATATATACATCATATCAATCTTCCAATTTCACAAACTTTTACATCCATTTTTTTTTCCTTGAACACACCCTTTACTCTCAATATCCCCCAATAACCGAAACATTGACTTTCTAACTTATGTTTATTTCAAGTGTTTACATGGATTAATTTCAAACCGATCTACAAAAACAAGTAGAAACTATACATATCATCTCTCTCTCTATATATATATATATGTACTTAATGTATATAAATTATTTTAGTTTATATGTCAAAATGTTGGGGAAAAAATTACAAAAAATTCAACAGAACGTGTGAATTTCATTGACCTCAACTCAGACAAATCAAGAAGTCAAATTGTGATGCAAATCTTGGTCTCTAATTAGATTGCATGAACAGAACAGAGGACTGGCTGTCATAGTATTATATCTTAGGGTTTTGGACCACGAAACTGATTTTGTTCTTGTTGGATTTCAGAGCTGCAAGTGATTCAAAGAGAGGTCATAGAGCTGTGTCGATTTCGTGAAACCAAAAATTCGATGCATGATAGGAGCCTTTGAAAGAGGTCCACTCTAATTATTACCCCTAGCTCCTTCAATGCTAATCAATTTGCACCAAACCTTTTTACTCACCTTTTTTTTAATTATCATTTCCCTTTCCTTTTGTATTCATTAATGAAATCCATATACATATTCAAGAGGAAGTGGAATTTCTTGTGCAATGCAACCTTAGTGTGGTGTGACCTTCAAAGACACGTCCTTACTAGCTAGTTTTTATTATTATCTTATTATTGTTAATTTCCAATTACAAACGCTAATTATCTTTATCAATTTAATTTAGTTGTACATGTATAGATTGAAAAATGGTCATCATGATGATGATAACACTTCATCATTACACCGGATTGCTATGAATCGTTGATTACAATTGATTTTATTGCAATTTAATAGTACTAGCTCGATATTAATTATGACCTCTCAAAATAATTAATCATTATTTTGAAAGATGATGATTTCATCATCTCAATACTGTTATTTTCAAATGTTAATTTGATGTTTATACTTTATTAACATACTCCCTCCGTCCAAAAAATAATGCAATATTTGTTTTCACCAATTAATCTATAATTTTATTTAACATATAGGAATAGGAGTATATGTATGGTATTCTTGTCGTTATCAATTAATCTATACTCATTATTTTGAGACGGAGTGAGTATCATTTAACATATAGGAATAGGAGTATATGTATCAAAGAATATATATATATATATATATATATATATATATATATATATATATATATATATATGATTTGAATTCAAATTGATATTAAAAATCAAATGTGTTACCACTTATTATATATGATAAAGCTAGAGAGATGTTAGTACGTTGAACTATGTCGACTAATGACAAGTTATGAAAGTATCATAATTTCTACTCAGTCTAATTTAGTAATATGTAGATTAAGTGCTGCAATTTACTCCATATGGTTAACACAATTAATAATCTTACATTTATAACGGTTTGATAATTTAACTGTAACTTTTAGGGCAAAAGATATATAGTACCCTCTTTCTCTCGCTGTTGAGAAAGGAACATCTTCTTGATATACTAATATAAACTCTACGGTAGCAATTTCCAGTAGTAATTTTGAAATGTTTTCCATTGTTTACTGTTAATTATCATTGAAAACAATCTTATACGCCGAATAAGTCTATGTAAATGCTTATACTGAGTATTTAATTTCCTATATGTCGTTTTGTGCCTTCAATTTTGGTAAAAGTTTTTTAGTGCATCAAAGTTCAAACATTATGATCATCACAAAAAGTGAAGCAAGTCTGCATGCTTGCTGATCAAGTCATCGGTGAAAGGCTGGGTGGGACCTAAGAAAATGTTTATGATCATCCCAATTTCCCTGTTAGGGTTTCAGAAAGTAGAGAAAGTTGTGTGTGTAATGGCCAACAGCTCAAAGAAGACAAAGATTGAAGAAGACTAATGGTATGGGAATATATATATATATATATATATATATATATATATATATATATATATATATATATATATATATATATATATATATATATATATATGTGGAGTGGGGAGTAAACTAATTGGTGTGAAAGGTGGTCACAGGTCAAAAAGACAAGACAGTCCACAGGCGCCGCTATTACCAGCAGAAAGATAATAAATTATTTCTTATTCTTTTTAATTTTTTAAAAGGAATTCTTTTTAATTGTTTATTGTGAATTATGTGAATTGTGATGATGAATTCATATTATTATCCTCCTATATATTTTTGTGTTGAAGGAGCTGCAGGGCCTCACCAACTCTTTAAGAAAATTGAGAGCTCCGTTTTGGTGTCTTTATGCTTGAAGCTGATATGTGAAAAAGATTGATGCCTATGTGGAATAATGAGAGCCAGCTGGTGCTTCTTAATCACATACTATAGTATTTGCTATCGATTTGTATGTTACATTTCTGAATAATTTCATTGTAATGTGGATTTGTTCCCAGTGGATGGAGACGTACGCCTCAGACATGAATTATGAATTGTATTAAGGAGTTAAATTTGTGGATGGATGAAATATTACTAATATGTAAACGAGAATAAAAGCAGTATGTATGTATCTGTTAAAGTAAAAAGGAATTTGATGATGAATATAAAGTCTTTGTCGTTTGTCTTTAAAATTTGAGAAATATGTTTGATTTTGCCCTCCATATTTGCTCGATGGACCTTTTTTTATCATTTTTTTTTGAAGAGATGGTCCTTCTTTATCATCAGTGATTTATTTTTGGACCATTTTTTCCATCGAGTTTAACTTTTTAGACCATTTTTATCATTGACGCCGTTAACGAAGGAATATTCTCAGAATCTTCCGTTACGGAATATATTTTCATGCTTAATTCGACCTGAACTTTTAAAAATGACAAAATTAACCCTAAATTTGTAAAAGTTACAATCTAAGCCAAAAAAATTAGCCCAAAACTAACTCTAAAACTTGATCCGCTGGACAAAAATCTATACTCGGGAGGAATTTCCGGAAAACCGCCATTGTTGGAAGAGCTTAAAGAAGAAGCTCCGCCGTTGTTTCGTGAGGACTGTTCCTGACAGCCATCTCTTGTCGGTAATTCTCCATTGTTGATCTACCCTACAAGCTGATCAGTTAGTTCCTCCACAAGAAAAAAGCTTCAGGAGAATTTGCTTTAGACATTGACTTGGCCATGTCGGATCTCCAGCAAGAAACCCGGAGCTTGTCGCCGGTTTCAGAGTCCCCACGTCGGCCGCCAACCGCGTTTCTTTTGATAGCAGGGTCTGGACCCGCCGATGATGGAGAGAGGTGAACTGCGGTCAGCGAAAGCTCCAAGAGAACATAGCAAGAAACAACGAGAATGTGAGTGAAAATGGATGAAACTGTAGAATGTGGGCAAAATTGCCAATTTTATAAACTTTACTGTTTAATGTGTAATTAATTTAATAGCAATGGTAAAAAAAGGGCCCAAAAATATAACGTCAGTGGTAAATAAGGACCCTCTCTTCAAAGTAATGGTAAAAAGGGTCCATCGACTAAACATAGAGGGTAAACTTAGACCTTTTCCCGAAAATGAGAGATTTTTCCATTAACGTTTGGTCAAAAGAGAAATTTTGTCACCAAATTATTTTTTAGGGAAATTTCGCCCCTACTAGCAACAAGTCCGGGCTCATCCCGCGATATTGGTTCCTTCATCCCTAGAGCACCGATTGCACAGTCTATGGGCTTGGCTTTCCTCGCGTTGTCGCTCGATTGCCAAACCGATGCTCTATCCGATTGTTTGATTGGCGTGTTGTGGCTAATGTGGTGTGGAAGTGTTCTGCAGAGCTGAGCTTTAACTCTTCCCGCAAGAAGCAATGAGGAGTGGCGGTTGGGGACGTCTAGGTTGTGGGTCCACCTGGATGATCTCGCATGTATCTTTTTTACTTATTTTTCCTATCACTGGTGGTTTTGTTTTTGCTTTGGAGTTGTCTGCTTGTTGGTTTTCTTCTTCTTGCTTTGGATGGTTTGGTTCATCTGATGGTGGTGGCGTCCTTCTCGGTAAGCTCTTCTCTCGATTTGGACACTTTAACAGGCAGGGGACACTTTTTAACTCATTGGAAGTTGTGTGTATCTAGAATGAGCCTGAGGATCTATATATCTACTTTGTTAGTACCGGTGTTCCCATTTGTCTTAAGGGCATTGCTGAGTCAATTTGGCTGTGTGTGGGTCAGTTTCCTACTGTTGGATGCTTCTCTTACCACTTTAGAGTGTCGATTGCTTTCATTTTCTGTTTTTTACTATCTTCGTGACTATTAGTTTTGTAGTTACTTATGGAAAAAGTACCGTTTTACACTTAACATTTGGGGGTTGGGCCAATTTTACCACTCATTTAGTTTGCAGGTTCTATTCTACCATTGTTTTATGTATCATGGTTATATATTACCGGTTGTTATGTTTTTTGGTCCCATCTTACCATTTGACCAAGAGACGGAGAACATCTTGGGGAATATTCCTTGATGAAATGCTGATATGTTAATGGGAGAGTGGTTTGGCTTCCAGGTGGCCTAATTGAGTTTGCCAAGTGGACGTGGAGGAGAGGATTTTTGCGCTTAAATATGAGATACGAGGGCGGGTTTGGGAATTAGGGTTTCGTCCACGAATTCAATTCCCAAATTTGAGAGCTATGATTCTCCTCTCAGAGCGTCGATTCCTCTCCCAAAGGTTGTGCGCCATGATCAGCGACCCGTCATCGGACGATGAATCCGACATTACCCGAGATCAGGTCGTCGCGTTAGGGGTGTGCGCCATGGCCAGCGACCCGTCATCGGACAATGAATCCGACATTGCCCGAGATCATGTCGTCGCATTAGGGGTGCCACCAACTCAATGCCTTTGTGACTGCATCTGCACCGTTGGAACTTCTAGGAGCAAAGAAAATCGTTGTCTGTGGTACGTCGAGTGTCGTAGAGCGCCGGTAAGAGTGAAACTTGTGACTTGTTTTAGTTTGTTTGGATAAAGGTGGTGTCTTTGGAACTTTGGTTTGTTTGTGTATGATGGTTATTAGGTGACCATGTAATTGTGTGTATGATGGTGTTTAGGTGACCTTTTTCACATTCTCTTTCAGCTTCTTCCTCCTCATATTTGGATTGTCCCTTAGATCATAGAAATACTTCTCAGCCAGCCACTTTGCATTTGCTAATCTCAATTTGAACTTCCTACTGCATGCGTGTTCATGTTGATACACCTTGGTCTGCCAACATAATAGCTTCTTTGTCCAAGAAGTCCACACTCGGAATGGATAGTCATCAACACATTTTATCTCTACCCTTTCTTTATCACTCTTTGTCAAGTGGATATCTCTGTGCTTCTTAACTGCATAATCAATTGCCAACTCCTTTATTTCTGCCTTGTTACTAAACCTCATGCCAATAGCGAAATCATCAGATGCACCTTTCACATATTTTGGAATTTTTAGCCTCTTGAATCTGATGGAAGATTAAACACCATCTTCAGTTTCAATCACTTCCTCTATTGGAACAACTTCCCCATATGATCTTATGTAATCTGACTCATATCCACCATGTTCCTCTTTGTCCTCACCTTCTTTTTCATCTACATCCATCAAAGTTTCATCCATGTCCTCACCTTCCTCAGCATCATAATGTTTCTTTATCATTGTTTTCATCTTCACCCTCATTCTCTGCCTCATCACAAATTTCAAAATCATCCTCACTCTCTACCTCCTCACAATCAATTTCTTCATCAAACCTCTGTACAGGTCCAAAAGAGTAACCACCCCCTTCCGCATCACTATCCTTTATATCATCTTCAACATCTTCTACAGTTATCTCCCCCCCCGCCCTTGTCTATCAGAACCGTATCATCCTTCTTCCCACTCACATCCTTATCTAGAGGGTTATAGATAGATGGTCCTTCATCCCTCTCACAGTACAAAGTGAGTTCGCTTGCATCAAAGAGGATAAGAACAGCTTCTCGTGCACTCTCCACACCCCATACTCTGCAGATCATCACAAGTTGATAACTTCACCTTAGCCCTCTAACAGTATATTCTAGGGATACTATGGATACCTCTGTTTTTGATAAATTGGACGAATGAACCCCAATCATTGAAATACTCTTTGGTTTTGTGAACTGAAATTATCTCACCTTCATACCGATAAGGACAATCTACAAAACTTCCACAATGATGAATGTTGTAGACAAAATCAGTTCCATGTTTCCTGCACAGAACGGGGTAGAACAAATTTCATAGCACACTATTGGAGCAAAAATTAGAACAAACGCAGAACAAACGCTGACAAACGCTTAAAGCACTAGCAAAAGCTATCAGTTGCAAAAATGCTCAACGACCCCTAAACCTAGGCCAAAATCCTACACCATTTGGAAAGGATGAACGAAACTTTGGGAAAATACACTACGTAGAGAAAACACGTTTACCGCGGCCTACCGCGCGGTAAACGCCGCGGTAAACGCATTTACCGCGACCTACTACGCGGTAAATGCCGCGGTATTTTTCGTTTACCGCACAGTAGGCCGCGATAAATGTGTTTTCTCTACGTAATGATAGACGAAGAATTTGATTTCAAAGCAAAACCCACAAACCCTCACTCAAGGATAGTGACGACACTTACTGCCTTTCTGGCCTTCGACTCATACCATAGTTAGGCAGCATTGTGTGACGAGAATGCAAGAGATGAAGTTCGATTTTGGGGGAAGTAAGAGGTGATCCACCTCTGTTCTGCTCTATTCTTCGTGAGCATGAAATAAACAAACTCTGAAACCCTTTAACTCCACCCAAACTTAATGGCATAAACAATTGGCCTTAATATACGTGTCCAACAGATGCCTTGTAAGCAGCCTCAACCTCGCCAACTCACCAAATATTAAACACCTCAGCATTACTCAACGCCACTGTGGAGCATTTAACGTCCAAGGGTTAACGGGTACCACAAACAATGACAGTAATGGTAAAACGAAACAACTTTTCAAAATGAGTGGTAAAATTGGTCCAACCCCAAACATTAAGGGTAAAACGGTACCTTTTCCCAGTTGTTTATGGCATTGTGTTGCTTATTGGCCTCTGTGTGGCTTGGCTTGGCTTGGCTTTTCCTTCCCTCGAATGTGAATCGTTGACTACATCCTTTTGATATATAATGAGATCATATGTTTATCTTAGAAAGGTTAATGGTGTGTTTTACAAAAACTTTTTAAAGTTACTTTTACGTTTTGAAAAAAACTATCTAAGAGTAGCTTTTAATGTCTAGTTGTAACTGTTTGATTTTGAGCATTAAAAAAGTTCTTTAAATTGTTGATATTTTAATTTTCTTGTAGTAGAGGGGGACTATCCAACAAAATAAAGGGCATATTAAAGAAAACGTTTCATCTCTTCTAGTTCAATGTTATTATTTGATGAGCTTCATCATTGTTCTTATTTATGTAATTGTAGTTGAGTAAATTTCGCGGACGATCATACTTTAAGTCTCGGTGATCTATTTTTATCTCATTTTAAGTATTTGCGTCAATTGAATCCTAATTTTTTAATTCGTGACCCAATTAGATCCTTTCCGTCCACGTCTTCCGTTTTGTTGGACGAAATATTGTAAAATGATGAATTTACCCTTAATTAATTTCTACAATAAGCCTCAATATTTAAAATTTTAATCAATTCTACCCTAAATTTTAGCTCCTAACATTTTTAGCCCTTAACATTTCAAAACTGACAAATTAATCCTCAAACTCCCCAAAATCATCACCTTTGCCATCTTCTCCCAAAATCCCCAAGGCAAGCGTGACTCGGACTGTCCGCGAAATAATTAAAATTCGTCGGCGGCACAAGTCAGGCGCTACTCGGACTGGGACTGGGACTCCTGTCTTAGACGCAAGTTAGACGGACGTAAAGGCAGGCGTGACTCGGACTCCCGACGGGTTGGCGGAGAAAGTTGTCGGCGGTCACCGGAACTGGTTGGGGGAGACTCGCCGGTATTTGAGGGAGGAGAATCCGACAACGGCTCAACGAAACGGGGCCTCGAATGGTTGGGTTGGGTCTCAGCTTGTCTAGCGAGTTCCCCGCGACTTGGCTCTTTTTCGGCGACTTCTGGCTGAGAGAGGTGAGACCGGTGCCAGGGCGGCCGATTAGAGGCTGGTCTGACAGAGAGAGGTGACTCGGACTCCCGGCGGGTTGGCGGCGAAAGTCTGTAGCGGTCGGCGGAATTGGTTGAGGGAGACTCGCCGGTGGTTGAGAGAGAAGAATCCGGAAGCGACTCAGCGAAACGGGGCCTCGAATGGCTAGGTTGGGTCTCAGCTCGTCTGGCGAGTTCCTCGCGACTTGGCTCTTTTCGGCGGCTTCTAGTGGAGAGAGGTGAGACCGGTGCCAAGGCGGCCAATTGGAGGCTGGTTTGGCAGAGAAGATGGCAAAGGTGTAGGTTGTAAAAATTAAGGGTAGGATTGATTAAAATTTTAAAATATTGAGGTTTATTCTAGAATTTTATTAAGGGTAAATATGTCATTTCGTAATATTCTATCCAATAAAACAGAAGGGATAGATGGAAATGAGCTAATTGGGTCACAAATTCAAAAACTGAGATTTGATGGACACAAATATTTAAAACTAGCTTGTACCCCCTCCTTCTGGACGGAAAAAAAGAATAAAATGCAAAATATAGTAAATATTATAAAAATTTTATAATTTTCTAATTAACCAAACCACAGTAACAAAAGTCATAGGTAGGAATTAGAATAAAACAACAAATGTCATCAAACAGAACACAAAAATCATTGTAAGTCATGCTTAAACATCAAATGAAATATTATTATAAAAAATCAAACAATGTTACATGTTTATTAGCCAAAGCAAAGTAAAGCGCAATAGTGACTCAAAAGGTTAAATCTACGATCATCATCACATCGGCCATCGGTATGAGTCTCATCCGAATTTGTTATAGAATATATCGAGTGTTGATGCAGCTCCAATCTAGAAATAGAAATACATGTCACAAAAAAATCAATTAAATATTGAAATATCTTCAATCAGTAATAGTTCATAAATATATGTACGTACGTGTCATCTATATCGGTGTTAACATAACGCACATCAGCGTTATTCCCCTTATTGTTATTAGACGTATCACTGCAACTTCCGGTCTCTACAACAACCAGGCAACTATAAACGTAGACAAATAAATTAGTAAACAATATTACATCAATGTAATAAAGTTAATTAACCATAAACATTCAAAATACCGAATACCTTTTTGATGTGTTATCACCACTTCTATCATCTTGATCTGCTAAACGTTTATGAGGCAGTATTAATTTACCCCGTAAATGTCATTTGCATTGAAAGATAATTAAGTTTATATACGTATTTAGAAAATAAATCATATACAAAAACACATCCAACTAAATAGGTAATGTGGCATAGCATACCTCTCGATGATTTCTATTATCGCTCGACTCTCGATGCAAAATCTATTTGAGTATGTCGTGACCGTAAACCCCGATCGTTTATTTGTAATATTAAAATCAGTCACTTTAATATTAAAGGAGAGCTTCATCGCTTTGACACTTTCAAGTATCTTATCCAATTTATTTCGTCCATCGTTCTGCACAAATATATATATATATATATATATATGTACAATTGAAGTTATCATGAGACCATTAAGATCATAATACCAAACATCGTAAAATATACGACTTACCCTCTTATCATAGCTCGCAAATGTTTGCGCATCACAATGGAAAAGGCGAGCCGCCACATTATCAAACATAACAAACTTTGATTCGCCTGTATGGTCACCAACTATCATCTCAACTTTATATCTAACACAAATATTAAAAAGTGTCACTCGTAACAGAAGTTCAATCCAATGTTTGTTTGTGAAATTATAATACACATGTTAACCAATAAAAGCTTACCGATGAACGACTGAACGAACTGTTGAATTGCACGATTTACAGTAAAAATCGGCACCCTGCTCGAACACTTTTCGAGAGCACTTTTCGAGATGCTCCTTGTGACATTGTTTTTTCTCCCTTCTGATTGTTGTTGCTGTAGAGATGGGATCCGAAATGTTCTATTTATAGTAGAACATCTAGGTCATCCAAAGGTTTCGAAATTCGTTTTTCCCGCTTCAGATTTTCAGTTCGAAATTTGATTCCGAAATTTAAAGTTTAAGAGGGAAATTTAAAGTTTCAAAATTTGATTATTGAATTTCGAATTTTAAGTTTTTTGCGGATTTAAACTAATCATATATTATAGATTCTATCCGGATTTGTTGTTCATTTTCTGTTACTTAACTGTCATCACTCCTACTCTATATTTATGAAAAATGTTTAACTATACTACACTCCTAAAATAAAGGGACACGTGTCGTCATGAGAATTCTCTAAAAAGAAAAAGACGAAAACATCCCTCTGTATGCTTTGCTTTTATAAATTAATAATAGATGTGATGAAAATAAGTCTTTAAGACTTAAAGTAGGATTGTCACAAATTTTACTCCGTTATAGTCAATTTTCTTATATTACTAGTTTGATTCTGATAATATCCTTCCCTCTCAACCCCCAAAAAAAACCTTTTATCATTTCAATAGACATTGTGTGACGCTGGTCATCCCTCTTGATTTTCCTTTTCCTTTTTTTCTGGGGTTTTTTCCCTTCAAAACAAAAAACGTATTCACGGGCATGGCGGCGCAAATCCCAATAAAGTTCCTTAAAAACAGAAAAGGAGAAGTTTGAAATGGTGGGTCTTCCTGAGTCCTCTCAGTAGAATTTTGGTGCAACGTAATAAAACTACTCTTTAGTCCTTACAAAACTACAAAATGATCAATTTCACCCCTTATCATCTCTTCTTTTCTGCAATGAACAAAAACACTGCCCACAAACAAACAAGGACCACCAAAGAACATCATCTCCATTGTTTCTCCCACTTTTTCCTTTTCAGCTTGTATACAGAGATTGTATTACAAAAATAATTATCACAGAGCAGAGATTGTATTTAACATACAAAACTACCCTTATCTAATCATCATCATCATCATCATGCTCCAATTACAGAAGAGTGAGAAACCCTCCATTCTTACCAAAATCTAATCCCCCCCTCCACCCAGAAAACACAACACAAATAGGAACCAAACCACAAACCCACCAAATTTAAACAGGAAAAGGAACAGGAACAGGAACAGCAGAAACAGAGCATCACTGTCACTGATCCAGTGCATTAGGTCCAGTACAGTAACTGACGACATTGTTCCATACCCACTGGACCAAGTACCGCCGTCGGATTCCCCTCATGTTATACGTGGCACCATCCTTGTCGTTCAATAGCTGCCCCGTATACGACCCTCCGCCGCCCGTCCCGTAGATTCCCTCGCACAGGTCCGCTATCTCCACCGGCGCCACCGGGTCCGACCCCGCGTACCACGCGTTCACCAGCGGGTTCGTCGCTAGCTCTGCGATCTCGTGCCCGATCACGCTGATCATCCCGTCAACACCGACGTCGCCATTCGGGGGGTTCAACGCCTTCATCGGGATGTACTCCGGCACGGAGAACGGGTACGCGCAAACCCCGGGGCAAAGCTTCGCCGAATTTCCGACCCAGGCGTACGGAAGGGTGTAGCCGACGATCGCCGGGAAAGTAAAATAGTGGAACCCACATACCTGGCCGCAGAAATCCTGGACGTACACGTCCTCGGAGGTGAGCACGAGGTAAAGCCCACTCTTTGGGTTAATCGGCAGCGGCTTCGATCTCGCAGTGACGGCGCTTTTAATCACCGATTGAATCGACAATCGGGTGAGCGATTTTCCGTGGGAGTAGAACCGATCGTTTTTCTCCTCGCCCAATCGGACGCTTCTAGTGATATTGGAGCCAGTCTGATCGGTGTAAAGCCTGACGGTGCTCCACCAACCGGCGACGGAGGGTTTCCGAGTACCGGCGGCGGAGATCGAGCCAATGAACTCGCGTATAATCTTCTTCTGGGCCCTCTGCCAGTTGCCGTACCAGATTATGTGTACGGTAATGTTAGCTGCGAGAACCGGACCCATGTGGTACCTCATGTGGACGAACTCCGATGAGCCCTCGAATTTCTTCGAGCCGCCGAAGAGCAGGTCGGAGGAGTTGGGCTTCAGGTGGGGCCATGGCCTCCATGCGGCGGTCGAAGGGAGGATGACGGCGGCGGCTATGGCGAAAAGCACCGGGATGAGCCGTCGGCGCATTTTAGCAGTGTGGATGAAAGAGGGAGGTTTTTGAAATGAAATGTCGAGTGGGTTAGAGTGGGGAGTGTCCTGACGTGGTTTTATAGGTGCGAATTTATAAAGATAAAGGTGGCATTTTTTAATAGGAATAAAAAAGGAAAATATTTTTTGAAAGTTTCGTATTTTCAAAATGTTTTTTTTTCTAAAAAAAATTATTCCATTTTCAAATGTTAAAGACATTGATTTGCGGGTAATGGAGGACAGTAGATTCTTAAAGGAGCAGTGCAGTGGGAGTACAAGCATTCTTGCTCTGCAAGACATGGTAGGAAATCCTTTGCTACGAACGAAATAAATGAACTAGTACCATTACAATTGTGCAAAGTCATTCGATTGTTAATGGTTTATTGGTAGAATGTATAGTTCAAATATGGATAAAATGGTAATTTTGCCACTAACATTTTAAAATTTTCTTATTTTGCTATTAACTTTTTTGGGGGGTAAAAATGTCATCGACATTTTATTTTAGAGATAAATTTGTCACTACTGAGCTGAAGGCAGCTGTTGAAGGCGGAAGCAGTCATGAATGATGCGCCAAAGATCGGGGAATATATCGATGACTCAAGTGCGATGGATCAGACCTTAATCGGCTGAATCGAGGTTGGTAAGGTCGCATTTTCTATTATGAATTTGTTTCGATTGGTGGTGTTTCCGCACCGGTTGAGTGGAAAAAAGGCTGATGTTGATCCGATGGAGGTCCCACAAATGTTAGGGGATGATTTTTCCTTCCAAGTTAACGATCCCGTCATGTCACGTTGCACCGTCAGCTCAGCAGTGGCAAATTACCCCTAAAATAAAATGTCGATGACATTTTTATTCCAGAAAAAATGTTAGTGACAAAATGAGAAATTTTTAAAAGGTTAGTGGCAAAATTACCCTTTCTCCCTTCAAATATTCTCTTCTTGTTCGTATGTTTTGTAATATTTTCATATATAAACTTGATTTTTAAATAATTCAGCATTAGATTTTTTTTAAAAAAAACGTTTTTTGTAAAATATAGATATCAATTATTATATATAAAAGTTTACAATTTGTAGTTGCAAATAAATTAGTTACTATACTAATCATTCAAAAAATGTTAAACTTTTGGGATCAATGAAGTATGAAGTGGCTCATACCATCATACCTTCAAGTGGTTTTCTCTGGTGGTTTATAGTACCTCTAAGAGCATGTCATTTGTCCTCGGAAAAGTAAATGATAATCAACATGAACATATTATATACTAACATCGACACAAATTGATTTGAGAAAAGGTCCATTTTTGCCATCAACGTTTGGCAAAAGGTCACTTTTTTGTCATTATTTTAAAAATTGGTCCTATTTTACCATCAACATTTATGTTTTTGGCCCCCGTTTGACACTCATCGTTTAAGTTGCCAGAGTGGCGTCTTCTAATGCTTACAAAGCTGAGTAATTGATGATATGACAGCTTAGTTGGCTATTTATAGACTATGTATTGGAATTTATTGCCCTTTGCTTAAATTTGGGTCACAATTGCATATTTCACAAAAGTTTAGTACCCACGTGTAATATTCAATTTTTTTCTTCCCTTGCACCGTGAATGGAACCGCTCCACCAGTTCCTGAACAAAACCATCGCCGTCGACGGCGACGCCAAACCTTCGCCAACAAGCTGTTGCTCGTGTGTTTGTTCCTCCTCTCCATAATCGTTCACTCAAATCCACCACAGATCATTGCTGATGACGTGCGTCAGACAAACAAAACCTTACACACCCGCAAGTGTACGGGTCGAGTGTAGCACTAGATGAGTAAGGGTCGAATCCACAAGGACTAGATGCGCGAAATGCTAAATAGCTAGATTGCACTACTTTACCTACCTAAATAATTCTAATGTACTCCCTCCGTCCCCGAAAGATTGGTAGATTTGTTTGGACACGGAGATTAAGGTGAATGTAAGATGTTTGTATATGTTTACTTAATTGCCCCTTAGTTGAGAGTGCACAAAAAACGAGGTAGAAAAAGTAAAGATAAAGTGAGGATAGTTTAGTAACTTTGAGAGAGAAGTTTCCTTTTAAGGAAAGTGATCACTTTTTACCTACCAAAAGGAAATGCCAGACAATTTTTCGAGACGGAGGAGTATAAAAATAAATAGATAACCACCTCAGGGAACGGGTCAAATGCTTCATGAAATTCAAACATGCATGATTTATATTTGTTGCTAGAGAAAAATGATTTAAAAATTACTGACATCTCTCGAGTCAGTTACCCACACGATGGCCAAGATCAATATCTCTTCTCGCACCACCGAGAGGACTTTAAGTGCAAGCCATAAATTCCTAAGTGGCTTGACAAGTCACTTGAACTTGCTTTTTGGCCAAAGCTCGGGAAGATCACTTTCGTGCTTGTTCCCGAGCACCATGTGAGCATATGCACGTGAAATCTCTAACCCAAACATGCAATGGAATTAAGCATGAAACAAGCTCCTAGCAACAGATACGCATAAATAACGATGATAAATTATAGATAAGTGAGAAGAGTATTCAAACAACGGTTCCGGCTTTTTCAGGTCACGGAACTTGTTCTTCTACCTCGACCAAGAATAATCTCTTGTCTTGCACCGAGATGAAGACCATTATGAATAAACCATATTCTCCTAAGTAACCCATCCGAATCTCTCGACCGGAGCGGGAAACCCGTGCTCAACCCGTGGCCTACGTTCAACGAGTATCTCTCGAGTACTCGTCAAACACCAAATAAACACAAGCATGCGGTACCGATAAATTCATGTAAATGTCAAGATTAATTCACAAATTGAACCACCAAGCATCTCCAATTTCTCTAACGTAGCAAATCTCAAACAATTCAATCCTCAAAAGACCCGAACCCGAGGCCGTCCGAGTTTTTCTACACTAACCCAACCAAGAATTCAAGCAATTGTTCACAACCCAACAATAATTATGAAAATTAAAGTAGAGAGAAACTAAATTAAACAAGCAAAATAAGAAATTAAAGTTTAAAAACAACCGATGGTGTTGACGAGCAAAATTAGCCGGAAAATGGCCGGAGAAGATGCATCGGAGCGTGGGGCTGTTGTCCGGTGGTCTGAGGCGTGGTGGTGGAGCTCCGGGGCTGCTGCTGGCGGAGAGAAGGCAGAGAGGAGGCGAGTTGGGCAGCAGCTGAAGTTTCTCGCGAAACCCAGCTGCTGCCGATGGTGTTGGCGCTGCAGCAGCTGGACTAGGGGCTGGCGGCGTTCGGAGGCCGGTGAGTAGCGTCGGTGGTGGCTGGAGAGACCGGTGGAGGGCTGGCAAGGCTGGGTTGGAGCCAGCCCTTGGCTGGAGGCGATTCTGGTCTGCCTCCCTCTCTGAAACTCACGTATGCGTGAGAGAGACGATGGTTTCAGCCCTTTTCTTGGGCTGAACCTCTATCTCCCCCTTCATCTTTTTACGTTTTTCCAAAACGACCCCACCTTCATGTTTCCTTCACAGCTTGTCCTTTAACCTTTCTCCTTCTTTCACTTTAGCCCAAAAACTTCTTAACTTGCCCAATTTTAATCCCTTTAGCACCGAAATTGCAACTTTGATTACCTACATGATTTTTGCACATAAAATGTATAAAGACCAATATTTAAAATCATAATTAAGCACAAATGGTGGGTAAAGAATATATAAAATGTGTTTTCATCAATCATTTTCATCGGTAGCTTTGAAATCACCATAAATCCCCTTTCCAATTGTGAACCCCAACAACACCTAGATCTAGTCTTTCTAGCAACAGATTGGGCGAAGTTTCCACCATGAAATGTTGTGTTTTTTGTAGTGAAGCTCCCTCTTCTAGACCTTGACGGTTCCATTATCCGAGCCAGTGAAAACCAATCCGCCAACTAATCCGGTGACCTTTAACCCAACCTAAGAGAAGAGGAGAGAAGCGAGCATCAATTAATCGGGTTTGGGGATATTTGAGCAGCAGAAGTGATGAAATAAAGTGAAAAGATGAATACCTGGACAGCATCTGAAGCAAGAGGTCCGACCAAACTCCAACAACCAAGAAACGCAACAAATCCCCTTATCACTGCCGACACATCGTCGTCGGCACCATTCTTCCCCAGGTTCGAATTATTAACTAAGTAATTAATAGTTCTGATTTGGGGCTATCAAAAATAGGGATCTAAAGATGAGAAATCAGGTGATCATGAAAGCAGCAAAACTCACGTTGAAAGTGACTTGTCTGTGATAAAGTGGAGGAGGCAGTGGCGCAGTGCTAGCGGCGGTCTGGCCAAGATTTCATCAAGCCCAGAAATGACAAAGCAAGGGCTAGGCTCTTCCACGTCAACAAACTGAGTAAAGCCTTCTTCGCCTCCACCTACATGCCACGTTTCCACACACAATACACGTAATCCATCCATGACGGAATATTTCACGAATATTCTCTCCGTCAGTCAAAGTAATGACATAATTGGTCCATTAAAGAAGATAAGTGGTAAAATAGGACCAAAAAAGTAGTTATTGATGGTAAAATAGGACCAGTTTTTAAAATAATGGAAAAAAGGGACCTTTTGCCAAATGTTGATGGAAAAAAGGGACATTTTGTCATTTGATTCTGTAACATTTATTCGATTTATATGATTCATTACAACATTCTCAAATATTGCATTCACCTTAATCTTCGCACCCACACAAAAACGTTTTTTGTAGATCACGTTTACTAATAGAGCCTAACAATTGGAGTACTCTGGGATGCAATAAGTTTTAAGGAGGTCCTAAAACTTGACCAACTCCAACAGGTTAATTTCTCCACTAAATCTTGGTTCATGTTGGTCCTAATGTGAGCAGATGAGTATGATCATAGACAAGGTTCCAGATGATCTATAATTGGATAAAGTGCACCTATAATCATGTAACTTTAATTCTTATCCCACCAAGGTAATGTTTTAACTTTTAGTCTCAATAAAGTCTTGTTTTCAGCTTTTTTAAATTCGTACTCATTTTCCATTTGGCATCCGTTAAGTTTAACGGACTTTGGAGGAAAATGATAAATTTAGCAACTTGACTTTTATATATATATATATATATATATATATGTTTGCACCCTAGGTTTTAAAACTAACCATTTAGGCACACCCCTAACAATTATAAACTTGAAACTTTTACCCAAAAGTTTTCATTCCTTCCTTCCTTCCACCATCATGCCACTTTCCGGTCACCACCACCGACGACTCGTTGGAACTAACCATTCACATTCGGGGGCAGTAGGTCGAGGCCTAGGCCTACCCGATCTAAGCCTGGACTACAATTGGTGGGTTCTGGCCAGTCGGCGGTGGCAACGACGATGATCGGACGGTGGCAGGATGGTGGAAGGAATGAATGAAAATTTTTGGGTAAAAGTGTCAAGTTTATAATTGTTGATGTTGGGGTGTGCCTAAATGGTTAGCTTTAAAACCTAGGGCGTATACAGATTATTCTTTTTAAAAAAGTTGAGTTGCTAAAATTATCACTTACCCCCAACTCCATTAAACTTAATGGAGCACGGATGGAAAATGACTACAATTTATTTAATTTGCTTTTGAAAAACAGGAGTTTATTGGGACAAAAAAAAGACTCCGGTAAGACAAGAATTAAAGTTACAGTACTATAGGTGCACTTTAGCCATCTATAATTGGATGAGGCAACAAGAGTTAAAAATTAATGGTACCGGTGATTACATTTCGAATATGAAGAAACTGCAATTAGCATTTCGTAAATATGGATTAAAGGTGTGTTCTTTTTATGAAAATGTTGGAGAATTCGATGAAATATTTAAAATTGATATGATATTTTTTTGAACATGGAAAACCTATTTTAATAATGATAACTCATTATAAAATAAGTCGTAAACGGCGATTTAAAGTACTTAGAATAGGCACAAATGAACTGCCCAATATAGG
Organism: Stellera chamaejasme; assembly: GCA_024586325.1. Classification (NCBI taxonomy): domain Eukaryota; kingdom Viridiplantae; phylum Streptophyta; class Magnoliopsida; order Malvales; family Thymelaeaceae; genus Stellera; species Stellera chamaejasme. Next base: position 6,916,576 of record CM044985.1, on the reverse strand, counting down.
GGAAATCTCCACATAAATGGAATCACTCTGAAAAACCAAAACCACTACGGTTAGTCTCACCTGTTCTGGCCTTCAAAGGCTAAGCAAATCATGACGATGGTCATGACTACTATGGTGGATAAAAAATCTGAAATCTAGCTTCTTGTACCCTTGCATGCCCAAAGGCTAAATACTATCACCACACCATAGTGGGTTAAGGCGAACACTAACCGTAGTAATAATGATAACCATAGTAACTCACTTACATGATAATTAGTAAGACAAAGCAAAAACAAATAAAGTCTAAAGAAAAACAAAAGTAACACGACAAGTTACTACTATAGCTTCTAACAAACAAAACATACGAGAAAAAACACCTAACAAAGAGCAATAAAAGATAACGAAGGGTACAAATAAGCAAACAGACTGAGATATGCTGGCTAGCCCTCGCAGCCAACAAACCCCAAAACCATAGCATCATTGCGCTAGGCAGGGTGAGGCAACCCTCAACCCTATCGAACATTGTAGAAAAACCTCTTCCAAAAGAGCTGAAATGCCCCCGCCGGAAAGATCCGCGCCGGACAAGAACAGGGAGGCGAGGATGAGCACAGGAGCGAGGATCGAGAGGAAGAGAAACAGCGAGACCGCCGCACCTGGCGAACCAACGGAGCGATACTTAGGAGTGTGCCCAAGCGAGATGGCCACACATTGAGCGCGGAAGGAGTCATTCGATTGTTATAAAAAATATCAAATAAATCAACACGAGGATATTCATGATAATAATAAATCAATATAAACATAAGTACACAATCGAACAAGTTTCAATGTACTTTTTATTGTCATAGTGAAATTCTAAGAATTAATAAAAAAATATAATAATTCAAAGAATTAAGTAAAAATTAATTGAACTCTATAATAAAAATCATAGGATAAATCATAGTAATAATTCTAACAATATAGAATTAAAAGACGAATTATAAATCCAAAACCAAATTTCGACGGAGTTCCGAGGCTTGTGTTTCACACAATCTCCTTAAAACAGATTCGTCCTCTCCGTACGAGTGCTCGAGGATGGGCGTCTGTCTCCCACTACATAACGGAAGACATGAAGTCAATTTATCATTTATATAATTTTCACAATTTTTTATAATTTTTCAAACATTGATTTGGTGGGCACACATCGAGCTGAAATTGGAAGAAAAGCGTTGATTTGATGAGTTTTGTATAGATTTTTTATACAAAGAGATAACCTGAGTAAAATGAGTGCTCTGTTTTATGCACAACTTCATAAAGAAATTGGTAAAAGCATCCCAGCGACATGATTTTGTTTGCTACAGAAATTGCTAACGATGGAAAGAATATTATTCATCATTATCATTCTGTAAACAACACTTTTTGTTTTTCAATTTGCGGTTCACTGTATTGAACTGTTTGGCGAATGATCAGAGCATTGCAAAAGAATCAGCACCATTTAGTGAAAGTGATACAGCATCACTGATTAGCACAGAGAAGGGTTGATTAAGGAGAGGAAAAGTGGTGGAACAAATCTAAATGGACTTTTAAGAAATTTCACCTATGATAGAGAAAAATAAACTAAAATAGGAAAAAATAACTAAAATATTTTTTCAATCCCTACATTTTTGAAATGTTTCGTTCTCTCGATAGTTAATTTTATTTTTATAAATTCAATTGTTATACCTACACTACACATGGTAATTTGATATGTTTACTTTATTTTTTAATTATTTTATTCAGTAATTGATATATATGGGGGTCAGTATGGCCGTATTGCCAAACGCAACGTCATATGGGCCAAGTCCATATGGGCCAAGCACCAATACGAGGAGTGCTCCTCGTAAATACGACGAGCCCTCGTACCAGGCCACTAGGGCGCCCGTATGATCTGGTTGGCAGGCGCTTTCGGCCAGGCCCAATTGGTACTCCGTACACCAACCAAAAAGCTGGCCCAGCACACAATGCCCAAAAGCTGCACCAGCACACAGGACACAAAAGTTGTACACACTCAAGTGCTGTCAGACCAACACTGCTGAGCAGTAACGTCCAATCCGCCGCTCTGAACTCAGAAGTCAGCGGCTCACGCGTGGGAAAGATCCCACCAAACACTCTACCCCAACGGGGAGTCCTCGGCATCACCCTATAAGTGGGTGATGCCAACCCAAGAATAAGGTAACTACTACACACCCACACCTTCCTCCTCTCTCTCGCACTGAAAGTGTCTTTGGTCTTGTCTCTCAGGTACCGGAGTCGACCTATCGCCGCCAGCTGAGCACACGGGGCAACCGGAGACCGCCTTTGGGCTATCAATTTGGCGCCGTCTGTGGGAAACGAAAAACAGTCGTTTTTTCTTTCCTAAGCAACTTACTTTTCTCTCCTTACCATTCTCATGGCGAAAACAAGGAGAACGCACAACAGTGTGCACGTTGAGGATTTTGCTTCAGCTTCTTCCGATGTGCCTCCACGCCTGCTGGTGACGCAATGGGGACACAACAGCCCCACAACCTCAATCGATGGCCATCCCGCCTCTCCCTATTACAAGCACACCTGGGGGGCAGCAGCCACCGCAGCCGCAAGCGGCCACTCTCACATACATTGAGTGGACTTTGACGACCCCCCAGCAGGTCATCGTCGATCCCGCTCAGCTAGCGCTGCTCCAAACGAGCATGCTTAATGAGATGAAAGCCTTCATGGTAAAAACCATCAAGGCGGAAATGCAGACTGCTCGCCTCCCACCTCACAACGACAGGGACGAACAGTCCCAGAATCAAAACCAGTCCGCTGGGAACCTCGACGTCGACGACCTCCTCCGACGAATCAATGTGGTCGAGGAACAGGTTAAGACACCAAACCTGGTCCTCGACGATATCGAGGTCCTCCTGACGCAGCCGTTCACAGAGGACATAATCGCCGTCCAGGCGCCGGCCAGCTTTCGAATGCCGGTCATCGAAAGCTACGATGCTACAACGGATCCCGTCGACCATCTGCGACGCTACATCTCCCAAATGGAGATGGCTCGGCCTCCGAGACAATACTCTGCAAGGCTTTCAGCTCCACCTTAAAAGGGGCTGCTTCAACATGGTTTGGAACGCTACGAGGCCAGCATTTCAAATGCTTTAAGGACCTCGCCTCATCGTTCCTACGCCACTTCATGGGGGCTCGACCTCCCCCGAAGACTGTCCAACACTTGTTAAGAGTGAAACAACAAAGGGAGGAACCACTCCGTGATTATATCCGGCGGTTTCAGGCGGAAGCCGTCCAAGTCCAGGGTCTCTCCTCGGACATGCAACTCTTGGCCGTAACTCAAGGCCTACAGCGCGAGTCAAGGCTCGCTTACAACATCAACGAAAACCCCGTCACAACGATGGGTGAGTTCATCGATCGAGCAACTCGATTCATGAACTCCGAGGAAATGAACAAGCCCTACAGCAGGCCTCCCACAAGCGAGCGCAACATGAAGTTCGACAAAGGGCCTATCCCATCGAGGTACCAGCCCTCGAACATCAGTTCGAGGACCCCCGATCACCACCCAACACTTCGTGACACCCGCACGAACATTCTGCTAATGCTGGAGAAGCAGAACAAGGTTCCCAAGTGGCCACAACCCATCCAACATAAGAACACGAGGGGCTTTGACAAGTACTGCCTCTACCACAAGGATCGTGGGCATGACACGGAGGCGTGCTTTCAACTCCGGAATCTCATCTCGGAGATGATTGAGCAGGCAAGCTCAAGGAGTTCTGTCCGATTCCGACTCCCCTTGCAAGGATTTCCCAAGGGTCGCAAGAAGGACGACGATAACGACGACCGCGAAAAGCGCGTCGTCGACACAATAGTCCTCGAAGGCACAACTTGCCACCACCACCACCGGCGGGCACCATCCATGTCCTCACAAAGTCGGAAGGTGCCTCCTCCAGGAAGCGTTACGCGAGGGAAATCCTGCAGATCGACCACCTCGAGGAGAATGTCATCTACCGTCCCAACGGGACAAAGGTTGTCGTTCCACACTCTGACCCGCTACTTATCACAGCAAGGATCGCAGGTTTCGACACCGGCAGAGTCTACATCGACACTGGTGCGAATACCAGTGTCATCTTCAAAGACATGCTCGACAAACTCGGGGTACACATGTCTGCCGTAAGGAGGAGCTCCGGCCCTACATTTGGCATTGGTAGGGACATTGTCCCAACTATAGGGGTCGTCAACCTACCCCTCATGCTCATCGGGGACACACAATTCGGCACGGTTGACTGCCACTCCATCATGACGGAGTTCTTGGTCCTCGAGGTGCCCTCAACTTACAACGCAATCATTGGCCGACCAAGCCAGGTCGATTTCAGCATGAGATGCGACATCCGCTCCTTACAATCACATTTGCAACACCTCGTGGGGATGCAACCATCTACATCGACCAGCGCATCGAGCGGACAAATTATGTCGCTTCTTTGAGCTCGACGGTTGATCCGCAAATCTCAAGAGCGTCCGACGATCATATGGATCCCGATGACAGGCCACGCCTCGATGATTTGACAGAGGAGATCGACGTCGTCCCTGTGCAAGAAGTTCAAGGTTGGCAAAAACACGGAGCAAAAGGAGAAGATGGCGCTCATCCACCTCCTCGAGGCAAACCTTGACGTCTTCGCCTGGAGCTTGAAGGATCTGCCGGGTGTCGACCCTAGCGTCATCACCCACAAACTGAATGTATTCCCGGACTCAAAACCGGTTAAACAAAAGAAAAGGGGTATGGCCCTCAAAAAGCAGCTTTGTAAAAGAGGAAGTTTCTAAACTCCTCGATGCAGGAATAATAAAGGAAATTCAGTACTCCGAGTGGCTTGCTAACATAGTTCTAGCCGACAAAACTAACGGCGACCTTCGTATGTGCGTCGATTTCACGGGCGTCAATAGGCATTGTCCAAAGGACCCCTATCCGTTGCCGGTAATCGACCAACTCGTGGACGCTACTTCCAAGTACAAATACTTATCATTCATGGATGCTAAGAGTGGTTACCACCAAATCTACATGGACCCCGAGGATGCCTTAAAAACGGCTTTCACAACAGGCGATGACGTCTACTATTACGTCCGAATGCCATTTGGGCTCAAAACGCTGGAGCCACCTACCAGCGTCTAATGAACAAAGTCTTTGCCAACCAAATGGGCCGCAACTTGAAGCATACGTCGACGATGTCATTGTGAAAAGCATGACATTCGACGACCACCTTCAAGATCTCGCTGAGACTTTTGAGTCATTCCGACGATACAACATGAGGCTCAATCCAGCCAAGTGTTCTTTCTTCGTGGGAGCCGGTAAATTCCTAGGCTACATGATCTCCGAGAGGGGAATTGACGCAAATCTTAAGAAGATCTCAGCCATTACGGATATGGCACCACCAAGGAACATTAAGGAAATTCAGCACTCACCTAAGAATTGTTGCATTGGGCGATTCATTTCCAAATTGGGAGACAAGTGCAAGCCGTTCTTTGAACAGCTTCGCATGAAAAAGCTTTCACCGGACGACGGAATGTCAAGAAGCCTTCGAGCAAATCAAGAAACACCTCTCTCGATTTGCCAACCCCGAAATGCCCGCAACTGTGGGACGAACTCGTCATCTACCTCTCAACTTCCAACACCACGTCTCCTCGGTGCTCGTTAAAGAAGAGTGCCCAAGCAGTGGCCCGTTTATTATACGAGTCACACTCTACGGGGAGCTGAGGTCAATTACCCTCCCCTCCAGAAAACGATATACGCCTTGATCGTGGCTTCCAGAAAGCTTCGGGCATATTTTCAAGCCCACACGATCATCGTCAGAACTGATCTACCAATCAGGGATATTCTAAACAGACCAGAACACAGTGGTCGTTTAGCCCGTTGGTGCATAGAGCTCGGAGAATACGACATTAAGTTCGAACCTCGGCGAGCCATTAAGGCACAAGCCTTGGCAGATTTCATGGCAGAGCTTTCCATCTACCCCCTCGAACATGGCCCTTCGAGGCTCCCGCCAGCAGGGTTAGAGCCTCCCGAGTGGGACATGTTCGTGGACGGATCATCCAGTGCTGATCGCCCAGGAGGGGGCATTCATATAAAGGGCCCACACGGCATGGAAGCCAATCTACGAGTGGCATTCCAGTTCCCTGTCACAAATAACGTGGCTGAATACGAGGCCCTCGTATCAGGTCTTAAAACAGCTCAAAGCCGGCATACGGCGTCTAACCGCATACAGTGACTCTCGGCTCGTCGTAAGCTGTGTCACGGGGACTAACGATCGCAAGGACCGCACTCTCTCGAGGTACTGCAGCTGGTCAAAAGCCTGCAAGGACAGTTCGAACAACTGAATATCAGTAAGGTCCCGCGGGCTCAAAACACCGTGGCTGACAAATTGTCTAAAGGCAGGGCGGACGCCATTCTCGAAACCCTAGCACAGCCCTCGATAAGTACAATTCATACAATCGATGCCAATGCAGCAACTGATTGGAGGCACCCAATACTTCAATATCTCCAAACTGGAGCAATCGAGGGCCCTCCGGCGTTCCAAAAGAAAATAAAGACGCAATCATCGCGCCACGTCATCATCGATGGTACATTATGGCGCAAGGGGTATTCTACTCCTTTACAAAGGTGTATAGGCCCTGATGATTCCAAACTCATCTTGGACGAGGTCCACTCAGGAGTTTGTGGGGCACACATCGGCTCCGACGCACTGGCCCACAAATGCTTGCGCCTTGGATATTATTGGCCGACATTAAGGAAAGACGCGCATGATTTGGTGAGAACATGCCATAAATGCCAGCTCAACTCCCGCGTCCAGCGGCAACCTGCAAAACGAAGTAGTTACGGAGACTTATCCTATACCCTTCGCATTGTGGGGCCTCGATCTAATCGGGCCAATGCCTAAAGCCAAGGGGCAGTTCAAACCAGTATAGTGGCCGTCGACTACTTCACTAAGTGGGTCAAGTCCAACCACTCAAGAAAATAACAACTGCCACGGTCATACGATTCCTCTGGCACGACCTCGTAGCGCGATACGGCGCACCACGGGCAATAATCACAGACAATGGGACCCAATTCGCGAGCAAAAAGCTTAAGGATTGGGCCACTAAGATGAATATACAAATGCTCTACGCTCCCGTGGCGCACCCGCAGTCAAATGGCCAGGTCGAGGTAACAAATCGCACGATCAAAGAAGGCCTGAAAAAGCGCCTCGATGACAACAAAGGAGACTGGGTCGAGGCTCTACCCGGCGTCCTCTGGGACTACCGAACAACTACGCGGGGTCCTACAGGGAAACTCCTTTCTCCCCGGTCTACGGCACCGACGCTTTGCTCCCAATCGAAGTTTCCATACCAACGATAAGAACGCTATATTATGACGCCCTCACAATGAGAGCGGTCTTCGAGCGCGTTTGGACCTCGTCGAAGAACTACGCGAGGGTGCCGACTTAGGCTTATGGCCTTACGGCAAAGGGCAAACCTCGACCACAACGCCAAAATTCGGGCGAAACAGATCCACGTGGGTGGTATGGTCTTGCTAAGGGCGGAGTTATCTGGTCGTAATCCTGGCCATGGTACACTTCGTTCCAGATGGGCAGGACCATACATCGTACACAGTAGAGAAAGAGGAGGTGTCTATAAACTAAAGGACCATCAAGGCAAAAAGCTCAAAAACGACTACCATGTCGACGATTTGAGGCCTTACTACGCCTAAGTTGTACGCTTTCCTTTCCGTAAATAGACAAGGGTATTTAAAGCCTTTACGTTGTACAAAGCAATGTTCATACATCAAATAAAAAGACAATATTCCAAGTCTTCGCATTTTGCAAGCAATATTAACGCACAGTCAACACTACAACGAGTGCTCATTACTTTCTAAAGGATGTGCAAAAATGTAATTACAAGCCCCAAAACTAATTGGGGGCATCATCGTTTGGGGGTACAACAGGGGCATCCTCTACATGCCCGGGCAGAATATCATAAGGATATCCTACTCCTAATTTCTTCCCTGCCCTACCCCACTCGAACAAAGCTGCCTGGGAGGGCTCCTCGATTTTCATCGCATCAAGGGGATCCAGCTGTGCCTCCTCGACTATAGACTCCACTTGATGGCGGCATCGTAGGAACCCTTCAGCATAACGGAGGCCCTCCATGGCTTGGGCTTCGACCACTTTCTCGGTCAGCGTCTCGAAGAAATTGCCCACTCGGCCAGTCCTCTCAGCAATGGGCTTCACAAACACGCGTGGTTCAAGGCTTTCGCCCTCGAACAACTTAAGACCAAGTCGGTTTTCAAGTTGTCCAAAGGCTGAAAGTCCAGCCAAATTGTTGTCCAGCACGTTGTTGAGATTTCTGGCCTGCTCTTCGACATGGGCCGCCAAAATCGAGGCCTGCTCCTCTGCCTGAGCAGCCCTCACAGCCAGCTCCTCCGCGAGCTTCTCCTTCTCCTCGGCCTTGGCAGCCCTCAAGGACAGCTCCTCGATGAGCTTGTCCTTCTCTCCGGCCTGGGCCTCCATCCGTTGGCACTCCCCGAGCACTTGCTCCATCTCGACCGTTAGGTCGTTCTTCGCGTTTTGCTCGGCAAGGAATAGGGCCTCGAGTTCCTTCCCCTTAGCCGTGGCAGCCTTCAGTTCTTGGCCAACGAGGCCCATAGCCTTCAGAGTGTTGGCCTCTTCCCTCTTCGAGGCAGCCAACTCGGCCTCTTTCTCGGCCAAGGCTTTCTTCAGGCTCTCCACTTCCTCGGAGTCCTTTGCCTTGGCCTCAAGCCTCTTCACGAGGGCTTCAAGCTCCTCGATTTTGGCCACTAGGCCTTGAGCCAACACAGTCTTCTACAAGTTACGAACACAAAGCGTATAAGTAAAAATGTCCTACAAAAACGCAAATCAGTGGCGCAAGGGGACTTGAGAATTCTGACTTACCTGAGCAAGGTCCCTGGCAGATGTCCTTCGCGATGTCCAGGGGTCCTGTGGTTGTGTGCTTGAGATAGTGCCGGTCACGGGCATTGAGAGCCCCTCGGCAACTTTTAGTCTCACCTCTTTGTCCCCCAAGAGCACCGACTCGTCGCGAGTCACCCTCATCACGGGGTCCCAAGCCTCCACCAGGGCTAGGCCCTTGCGCCCAAAGGTCTTCCCCCGTAGCTCCCGCCGGTAGTCCTCGAGCAGCTGGGGCTCGAAGACCGGGTCAATCCCCTTAAGGGTCTTCGGGATCCTCGAAGGCCTCCTCCCAGATGTTCGAGGAGCCACGGCAGCCCTTCGAGCGTCAGCCAAGAGCCCCACAGGCTCCTCTGCGCCTCGAAGGGAGCTGGGGGACTGCTCCTCGGGGGCAGGCCCTTTCCCTTTGTCTTTCGCGGGGCTTGGGGCGCTATCCGAGGACACTTCTACACCCTCTGCGTCTGCAAAGTTCAAAGGAAGATAAGAGTACAATATAAAAGAACTGTTTGCCAAAACTACAAGGCAAGACGGGGGTGTTACCTGTAATTCGAAGGCGTTTTCTCCGAAGGTTCTGCTCATCAGAGTCCTCGGAAAGCTCTTCGATGACCACGGGGCCAGCCACACTGACTGGTTGAGCCTCCGTCACCAGCGCCTTCTCACCTACGGGCTCCACGTCTTTCGAAGGCCCAGCTGGAGGCTCCTCGACACCTTTCTTGGTGGGCTCGGAGGGGCGTTCCTCCTCCGCCAACTTCTTGAGGGCTTCCTCAACTCCCCGCTTCTTCGCAAAGAGAGTCTTTGGGTGCGACATCTTGACTGTAACAATACACGAAGTCAAGTTAAGACAGAAACCGGAAGACGTAAATCACAAAAACGACAAGAAACACAAGGCAGACCGTTGGGGTTCCTAAAAGCGCCTCGAAGCGCTCAATAAGGTCGCCATCCAACCCTTCCACCCAATTCTTCGTGGTGTCTACGTGGCCCGACATACGATGGGCCCTGCTAACCCCCACTCTTCGCAGGACCACTTCGTCCAGACTGGCTAGGGTGAAGGGGAACCTGCCCTTACACTCCTCGAGCCTCTCCGCATCGCGGACCCATTCACAAAGGGCGTCGAGGGCTCTCTTCCCCTCGCTACCCGCCCACAGAGAGGGCTTCACCGATACCCTGGCGTTCTTCTCCTTTACGAAGAACGCAGGGAAGCCCCAGCTATCCTCCTTCAAGATGAAGAAGAAGTTGCCCTTCCAGTTCACCCATGAGCGGGTAGTTTCGGCGAAGACTCCGATCTTCACCGATTTGTTCACAAACTTCACCTCCTCAGGGGTCAGTTGGTAGAAGGGATGCCCATCCGGGCTCTTCTGTGTTTAGAACTGCATAAAGGTCTCCGTCAACACCACCGCATTCGCCAAATGGCATGCCACTACAAACGAATTTACAGTGGTAAACACGTTTGGGGCCAATCGCCAGCGAGACTCCCACCCTCACACAGTGCAAAGAAGCTGCGAGCACAGTGGGAGCCTTAGTCCGGCTTTCAGTTGAGCCTCGTAGACGACCATTGTCTGCTCCCTCATGGCCTCGTAGCTCAACCCCAACCCCGCCTTTCGCAAAACATCGGCCGGGGAAAGCCCACAGACCACCCCCGTATAAACGTGGTAGTTCTGGCAAATCTCGGTCATCTTCTTTTCCGACAGGACACTGCGGGGCCACTCCTTCTCAACGTCAGGGCCAACGCCGGGCTTGCTTGGATTCTTGGGAGCCATCTACAGAAATAAATCACAGATGCAAGAAATAAAAACCTAGACCCAAGAACCCAGGCAGTGGCGCGGCGACACCTCACTCACGACACAGTCGCGACGGAAACAAGAAATTAAAAAGGGATTCCACTTACAGATTTTGTACTGGAGATGAGAACGACCGGTTCCAACGGCTGGATTCTTCGAAACTCGCCGGAAAATTCTTCGGTAATCGCCGAAAATGGAAATGAAACGGAAGCGAAAAAGCAAGGAAAGCGAGAATGTGGGAAACCTGACCTTTCACATGGGTTGGCGTATAAGTACAGATCGATGGGAGTTGAAACGACTTCCCCCATAATTACAAACGGCGCAAAAAGCGCAATTTCAAAAGTCTCGCTCAACCCCTTACGCGGTAATGGGCCAACAATTGGGCCAAAGAATCGGGCTCTCTCTCAAATTAAAAGGTCCAAAACGGCACAACGCCTTATGGGCTAGGCACGGACAACAAAGTTTTAATTCCTCCTATTTAAGCAATATCGGGGTATAAAAATCGTTCTCAAGGCACACGAAAAATTCGGATTTTTCTCGATACAATGGTAGCTGCCATTTTAAACTCAAATTAAATTTCAAAACGGAGCACAGGGGCCCGCCCATCCTCCGCCGTGGGAGGAGGACATATTGATATATATGGGCCCAGTCCGTATGGCCGTATTGCCAAACGCAAACGTCATATGGGCCAAGCCCATATGGGCCAAGCCCACCAATACGAGGAGTGCTCCTCGTAAATACGACGAGCCCTCGTACACAGGCCACTAGGGCGCCCGTATGATCTGGTTGGCGCAGCGCGCTTTCGGGCAATGCCCAATTGGTACTCCGTACACCAACCAAAAAGTCGCCCAAAGACACAATGCCCAAAAGCTGCACCAGCACACAGGGCACAAAAGTTGTACACACTCAAGTGCTGTCAGACCAACACTGCTGAGCAGTAACGTCCAATCCGCCGCTCTGAACTCAGAAGTCAGCGGCTCACGCGTGGGGAAAGATCCCACCAAACACTCTACCCCAACGGGGAGAGTCTGGGCATCACCCTATAAGTGGGTGATGCCAACCCAAGAATAAGGTAACTACTACACACCCACACCTTCCTCCTCTCTCTGCACCTGAAAGTGTCTTTGGTCTTGTCTCTCAGGTACCGGAGTCGACTTATCGCCGCCAGCTGAGCATACGGGACAACCGGAGACCGCCTTTGGGCTATCAGTAATAATATAAATAAATTAAAGTCAAATAGATATAAAAAATCAAACATTTGACGCAGAAATACGAACCTATGACAGATGTCTAATCAGGAGGAACCATTTGAAACCGCACCGAACTGTACAACACACTAATTAGGGGTGTTCAAAAACTGAAGATGAGATGATGGGATGATGATCATTTTTCTACTTTTATTTTTCTTCATCCGCTCACAAACTTTATTTGAATAATTTGGATAATGGTTGTGGATTTGGTGTGTATTTGACTACTTATGTCATGTACTTATTAAAGATTTTAAGGATTATTTTTTTCATGATATTATTGTTTTATTGATATTGTGGGTATCCGCGCCCCGATCCGCGAAAACCCGTCATCGTGCGGGTACCCGTGACGCGGGTACCCGCATAGTGCGGGGCGGTTTCGGATATTGAAATTGGGTATCCGTCCCGCAATGTATGGATAACATATTCTCCACTACCCGCCCCGCCCCGTGCACACCCCTAACACTGATCGATTGTAATCGAAACTGAACCGAACAACTGAATTAGTCGAATCGAATGTTCGATTTTTCAATTTTAGCGGTTTGGACCAGACCATGAACCGCCGGATTTCTTTTAAAACTTTAAAGAAAGTGAAAGGGCTTTAAACGATTTCAGCCACGAAGACTTAGGAGAACACGGGAATGAGACAAATAGAACGAGGCCATCCAAATCAGGAAAATCATAATAATTAGACCACTTATTTCATATCTTTCCTTTCACAGCACCGGTTCTCAAATAAGTAGGTCCAACTAAGAACTTCAAAACATTTGAGATGGATGTAAAAATTCATAAAAAAGAGGCACTAAAATAATAATAATAGTAGCAGTAGTAATAATAATAATAATAATCATCGTTTCAACAAAGAAAGAGAGAGAGACCAAACAAAAGACTGTTCACCCGTTCACAACTTCAAATTAGGACTTTAATAAATATGTGTGTCTATACATATATATATACACACACGTCTGTGTGTAAATAGTACATATATTTCGTTAATTACAATTTATAGGTGCATGATTACTTAAAAACATCAGTATCCATGTGAACTTTAAATTTTACCAAAGAAAAGGTTGGACAAAGTTCTTATTCTATATATTCAGTCCATTCCAAATTTTTAAAATTAATGCGTCTTATTTTAACATTTAATTTATACTTTTTTCTTCGATATTTTTATATATCATATCAAATAGTTTATATAAAAATGACAAATCATCATTTATAGCTTATATATATAGTAATAATTTGAATGAAACATATATGTAGATAAACTACTGATCAATAAGATACTTCATGTTGTCATTAAATGCTTGAAACACTTAGATTAACATTTAATTTACGAAACTTAAATTTAAAATTTTTGTATACAAATGTGACTTTGATATATCTACTTTATAAATATATTTATTTAATTTTTTTTACTAAAACATAATACAAATAAATTGAATTCAAATAAATATTAAAATCAAACGTTTCAATCATTTAACATAAAAGAGGAGGGTCTCTCTGGAGTACCAACGTAAGTACCAAACTTTGCATATGTGGCATTGACATGTAATCTATTTCGTGGAGGTCTGATTGTTCAATATAAATGGAAAAATTATCAACCGAATTCTTGTTATTTAAAGGAGGACTAAAGTTGTTATTAACCCAACAAATAAAGATACACTAAACCTCCTACAAGAGATGCCACATATACCACCACTCAACAAAATATGCTACTTACCAAACTAAAACCTTTGTGATTTTTCTTTTTTTATATTATCCATTTGTGTGTTGGAGACTTGGAGTTGGATAAAGTGATGCACTTGGTGGTCTATAAAAGAGTTCAAGCTCGTTTTCATGTTCAGGCCCAACCCACGTTTCCCTTTCCTATTTTATTTTTCAGCCTATGTAGGCCTTACAATTCACACCAGCCTTTTTCGGTTTTGTATTTGGTAGTCCAATAAGCCATACAGTCTTTTTACTTTTTGTTTTGTTTTTGTTTACTTTCTGTTTTTTTTCTATATTATCCTCAAAGGTATTTATTGCATATAATAGTAACTTTTGTACCTTTCCATCTTAGAAAATTAGCAAAGGACGTGACCAACATTTTGATCTATACCATAAAGGTTAAAAGGTTAAAGGACATTTTTAGTCTTTTACTTTTAATGTGTGTTTTATTTTAGTTCTATTTTAAGAATTCATCCTATTTTGATCCTATAGTTATGGTTTTGTGTCATATTGAAGTCCTACCGTTAATTTCTCGATTAATTTTTTCGTTAATTGACAAGAAAATACAAAAATACCCTCACTTAATTAGCAATTTATTCCTTGTGTTAGAAAAATCATGGAAAATGGTAGAAATTATATGATTGATAAATTGTCATTTTTCTCACCATTTAGTGTGGAGGTTTATGACCATTAGTAGGGTGTTATGACCATGGTTTATGGCCATTAATAGGGAAGTTTTATGACATTTAGTAGGATGCTTTATGACTATATTTATGGGGTATTATGGTGGCCCAAAATAACTTGGTTTCTTCCAACCACTATAAAAAGGCACCTCCTCAAAACATTTTTTTTCATCCCTCATCACATCATTCTCTCTTCTTCCTCATTGAGAAAAACCTCTCTTCTAGCATATGTTTTGGTGTTCTTCAAGTGTTCTTCCGTTCAAGTTACTGGTGATGAAAGTTTGGTGCAACTTCACTTCACGTCTTCCGTTGTATCTTGGGAGACAGACGCCCATCGAACCTCGAGCACTCATACCGGAGGGGGCGAATCTGTTTTAAAGAGATTGTGTGAAACACAAGTTTCGGAACTCTGTCGAAATTTGGTTTTGGATTTATAATTCTTCTTTTAATTCTATGTTGTTAGAATTATTATTATGATTTACTCTATGATTTTTTTTGTAAGAATTATAGAGTTGAATTAATTTTTGCCTAATTATTTGAATTATTTTATTGTTTATTAATTCTTATAATTTCACATGGTAATAAAAAGTACATTGAAACTTGTTCAATTTTGTACTTATGGTTATATTGAGTTATCATCATCACAAATATCCCCTTATTGATTTATTGGATTATTTTTGGATAGCACCTTGAACTTATCATAATCTTTTAATTTTACCAAAATAGTTCAATTTCTTACAAATAAGTTCTTACCCAAAACTTTTCAAACACCTTACTCCATCAAACCACTGGACCACCACCAGACAAACGTGGGAATGTCCGAAACCATAAAAAAACACCATCGGGTTGTAGATCAGGGCCCTAGGCCGCCGAATCATGGCCCTAGACCGCCGGATCGCCAGTCCAAGTGCCAAATTGGTGACCCGGCTTTGCCACGAATCCGCGACCCAGGGCGGTGATTCGATGGCCGAGGGCCTTGATCCGACGACCTAGGGCTGCATTCAGTGGCATGGGCTTGCGATCTTATGGCTTAGGGATGCGATCCGGCTGCTTAGGGCCACGATTTGGCGGCCCAATGCCCAAATCTACAGCCCGATGGAGTTTTTTAATTGTTATGTGCATTCCGGCGGGCACCTGGCGGACTAAGGTGCTTGAAAAGTTTTGGGTGATAACTTGCTTCTAAGAAATTTAACTATTTTAGTAAAATTGAAAAATTATCATAAGTTCAAGGATTAAGTTGTTAACTTAGTAACGGAATTTCCATAATTTCGTATCAATTAAGGGAAAGCTTGACTGAGAAATTAACTACAGTACTTTTATATATAGGACACAAAACAACAACAATAGGATTAAAATATGACGAATTCTTAAAATAGAACTAAAATAGGACACGCATTAAGGCCATTCATGGAGATGATGAAGGAGGGATCCTTTTGGGTCAATGTCATTAAGGCCATTCATGGAGATGATGGAGGTTTTAACGTTGCTTCTTCTGTCTTTCCTAGTGGAGTTTGGGGGGGGCATTCTCAAAATTGGGCGGGATCTAAAGAAAAGGGATCTTCTTTTGTCAAATGCTATAGGTAGAAATGTGGGTAATGATTGCAATACCAAGTTCTGGGGGGACGTTTGGTTTGGTGTGAAGAGTCTTAAAGATAAATTCCCTAGGCTTGCAGCTCTTGAGTCGGATGTGGGATGTCTTGTGTTGGAAAGAGGGGAGTGACGGGATGGTGTTTGGAGATGGGTTTGGTGTTGGAGAAGGGATCCTAGCGGCAAATCTCTAGATGAACTAACTGATCTGATATCTTTGTTAGATCATTGTCTCCTTTTTCCAGATGTTCAGGACTCTTGGCGTTGGTGTTGGGACAACTCCGGTGTCTTCTCGGTATCGTCCCTCTCCAAAATAATTCAAACCGCCTCCCTCACAGCTCTCTCGAATGGAGAGAAACTCCATGAAACTCTTGGATTCTAATCAAGATCAACATTTTTGTTTGGAGGACTACTCTTGACTGTCTCCCTTCTAAAGTTCAACTCTCTCGAAGAGGAGTCTACCTTGACAATTTAGGGTGCTCCTCCTGTAGCTGCAGTTTTGAACAGACGGCTCACGTTCTCTCTTCTTGCTCAGCCACCTTTACTCTTCACGCAAAGGTTGGTGGGTGATCCGATGAATTTTGGCTTGGTGCTTGTGGTCAAGGCGGAACTCCGTGATTTTCAAGCCTTCCTCGAATCTGGTTTGTACTACAGTAGTAGACATCCAACTGCTTTCATTCTTATGGATTTCTCACAGGTTCAACAAGGCAAAATTCACGTGGGCGGACTGGGTTTAGAACCCTCTTAAGGCAATAGGAAATAGTTAATTCCTTTGCCCATGTTCTTTTTCTTGTTAGTCTTTGTTTTCTCTCCCTGTACTTCTTTTTTTCTTCTGTATTTTTGCTCGGTTTGCTTGCTCTTGTCTCCTCTCCTCATTGGAGGAAGAGTTCTCAAGCCTTCATTTTAATACGAGGTTTGCTTTCCAAAAAAAATATGACACATATTAAAGACAAAGGACTAAAAGTGTATTTTACCCCTACCATAAATATGCACTTTTTTTCTTCTTAAATAATATCTTTTGACCTTCTATAGATTTGTATATCCTTATGACTATATTTTTTTTATAGGTTCTAAGTATATCTATATATCCCTAATTCTATCATAGTGCCATTTTTTTATAGAAATGAGTGAACACACATCCTGTAATGAAACAACTCCCTAATAACAATCAAGTTCCTCTTCTCAACCAACTCCTTCCTCAACAATGTCTGTTGCATGCCTTTGTTTGTGTAGGAAGAGCATGTTATTCCTCTCCCTCCAATCAATCAATCAAAGCGTCTCCATTCCGCTCTATTTGTTACGAGGTCATCCGGAAGTTCCAGTAGCCTAAAATCTCTCTCAACTAGACTTACCCATGTAAGTTTATGTCTCTTTTATCTCGTTTAAACTCTCATAAATCTAACCTATCATTTTACGCACTGGCGCATCTAATGGTCTTCTTTATAAATGTCCAAACCATCTAAGTCAACATTCTATAATTTTATCTTCAATTGGTGTGACCCCTAAGTCTCAAATGTTCTCATTTCGTATTCTATTTCTCAAGGTATGTCTACTCATCCATCGAAGCATTCGCATCTCCGCGACATTCATTTTGCTTATATCTTGTGTTTTCGCCGCCCAACACTCAGTGCTATATAATATGGTTGGTCTGATAGTTGTCATATAAAACTTTCCTTTCAACTTCAGTGATATGTTTTTCTCGAGTAACACCCCGATAGCACCTCTCCATTTTGTTTATCCACTGCTGATATGGGCTTCACTTATTCACCTTTCACCATTATCTTCATCCACATGCATAGCTGAGTCCAGGATAAATAAAAAGAAAAAATGCACTAACAGGAAAGTATCCATGAGGACACGAGTAGAGTAGGGACATATGAAAAACAAGTTTCTCATCAGGCCTCTCATAGAGACAACAAAAACAATCAATAGGGGGTTTCAAACATAGGAAGTGAACTGAAAGTTTTTCACCTAATAAGTGAGTGAATTGGAGGTGAGTGAGAAAAGTGAAAAGAGGAGGGTTAAGTTTGAGGCCCCCGTGAACAAGGAGAAGCGCACATGTGAATTCACCACGAAGGGCGTTTCCCGTCTCAAATTTCCTTCCCTTCATCTCTCTTGCTTCTCTGTCATATCTAAGTTCTTCTTCGGTGAGTTTTGGCCCTCTTCCGCGTGGTCATCTTCTGTGGACTATGTCATCTTCAAGCTTGCGCATGTGAGGAAATGAGAGAAACAGAGACTCATGAAGAAAATGTAGCTGACGTTTGGGAGAGGTCACCGCAGTTGAATGAGTTTGTTCAACAACCCACTGTTTTGATGTAATGCTGTCTTCCCATTTCGCTGCGCATCTCGGCTCTGTCCGTTATCCTTGGTTGTTGAGTTGATGGGCCTGTAGGTAGCAGTCATATGTGCGGTCGTCTGTGCGCACATCTGTGCGCCGTGCACAGGTAGTTTTTCATGTGCGTTGACACTGTGCGCAGTGTTGTGTTACGCACACAAATGGTTTTCACGTGTCTGCACGTTGTGCGCTAGGTTGTGCGGTGTCTTTGTGCGCGCACGTACATTTTCTGATATTTAAGACCAATATCATGCTGTGTTTTTCTATGAAATGCAGGAAGTGATGAACATGTTGGCTTCCTTTTCGTAAAGTGAAAGCAGCGATGCCAAAAATATCTGATCGTCGACTCGTTCTATCCGTTCTTGAGCAACAAATGGCCATCGCTATTGGAATCGATGAGGATGAAGATAAGTTTGAGGAGCTATACGATGCCTATGTTCTAATCAGCAACTCACATTACCTTAACACTCGCGTTAGATCGCCACAGTCCACGGAGTTCTTGCTGAGTTGTGCGCTCAACCTAAATGCAGCCGAATTCAAACAGAACTTTCGGTGCGATTTGGAGCCGTTGTGCGTAGATATGTGCGGCACGCACGGTCGCCGTCCATGTGTGCGCGTTGTTGTGCGCACGTATGTGCGGTGCGCACAGTTGGTTGCTGTGTACTTCTGTAGCATGCAAACATAGATAATGTTGTACAAATGTCTCGCGGTTGTTCTGTTGTGCGCATGTTTTAGCGCAACTCGTTAAACTATAGATGTTATGGGCGGATTTTTAGGTTATTTCGAAACGTTATCTCCATTTTGCGCGACTTACTGAATTGTTTTCCCCTACTTGTTAGTTCAATTGCTTGTCACCGTACTCCCTGTAGTAACTAGGAAATTTGCACTCCAAAGTAGTTAAATAGTATCGTACAGTCGCAGCTATTACAGAGGAATATAAACCTAGAACAAGTAGCCAACTTCTCTATGGCATACTACGCATGATAGAACAACAAACGAGAGTCCCGAGAGGTTAGTGCACAGTTGTGCGCAAGCATGTGCGCAAATGTTTGCAGGCAACTGTCTTCGCGCACATTATTGCGCGGCACTGTGTGCGGCCTGCTTGCTGTGCGCAGCGCACAATATTGTGCGCGACTGTGTGCGTACAGTTGTGCGCAGCGCACAATATTATGCGCGACTGTGTGCGCACAGTTGTGCGCTGCGCACATTTCGTCCTGCACCAGAAGAGAGTTCAAATTTCCCAATCAGGGAGTGGAATGCACAACTCCGGCGACCCGAGACAGACTCAAGCAAGACGACATGACCTAACCCATCGACAATTTCTACCGTATTTAGCTGGGAATAGATGAATTCAGGGAGATATGGCGCTACATACCTCGTACAATTGGTAGGAAGATGACGATGAAGACAAGATGTCCTTCAGCTACTGCAACAACTCGTGGAGCGACTGGTGAATAAGGGTCTTCTCACGTGAAAAACAACGTTCACTTTCGCGCTTCTCACCTGAGGTATGCGTTGCGCGAGGTGAACTCACGCCAGTTTTTCACGTGAATAACAAGTGATGAAAAACGGCGTAACTCACGTGTTTTGTTTCATGTTTGAAACCCCCTAATGTTTGGCTTCCACACCACAACCCTGTCACACGTAGGCAACAAATTCATGGCACAAAACCATATCAAAGAAGACCCGGGCACGTCTTGGTCCCCACACTAAGACTTTACAACTCACAGGAACAAAGTTTTCAATGATCTTCAAGTAAGTGTCATTCATAGGAAACTTATCCAATGTTATGGTCAGTTTCCTCTCAAAATTGTTTTTGAAAGAGCTTCTACATGTGAATCTATGCTTGGTGTTAGTAGAAGAATCATCTAGACACTCAATCAACCATACATCTCTATCCTTGATAACCCGCTAGAGTTATTAGCCAAAAGGCCTGATTCCAATGAACAAGGATATGCAAGCCTTAGGATAATAGATTCTATCCCAAGCATTAGGACTGTAGGGGTGTAAGGGATATTCGAAACCCAACCCTAACCCGAACCCGATATTGCGGGTTAGGGTCGGGTTTGAGGTTATATTTGCTTTTGTAGCCCGAACCCGACCCAAATCCAAATTTTTATGTGTTTTGCGGGTTTGGGTTGGGTTCAACCCGAAAACATAAGCCTAACCCGATAACCCGAAATGTACACAAACCCACAAACCCAGCCCAACCTTTCCTCCCTTTAGCCCAAAGCCTAGCCTACCTACCCACCCCCAACCCGAAACCCAACTTGTTAAAAATCCTAGCCCTTGACCAAATGAGTACCAGTTGACCCCCAAATCCCCAAACCCATTCTCTATTGATTTTCAGCTTAAAGCTCGCCTGATTCGCCTAAAGGGTGAAGGCTGAAGCTCTCGATTTGAATCTCGATCGAATCAAATAGGAATCGTGTTAAGGATCTCACACTGTCGCACCAAGCAACTTACTCGATCTGAAGGTTGAATCTTTTACTCCCTCCTGATAACCAGTAAGTGTTTGCTCCTCAGCATAAATAGACTCAGCTCAAGATATTGGTAGCGACCAACATACATGCTAGGGATGTTGATTTTTGACTTTAAGTTGTTAGGTTTGCATTTTAATTGCAAAAACAGCAAAAAATGAAGAGAATAAAAAGCAAAAAAAATACAGAGCACGATCTGCCTCACTTTGCTTCACCAATTAGCAAGTCACGCATTTATGAAGTAGATGAGTCATGAGTTTTTTTTAATTATGCAATATGAATTTCAGGTTATACGGATCAACCCGACTCGAACCCGAAAATCAGGCTCAGGTTGACCCGATTCGAATTGAATTTAGGGTTGGGTTCGGACTGCAATTTAGTGCTTCAGAATTTTGGGTTCGGGTCAACCCGAATCCGAACGCACTAAACCCGTCCTGAGTTACACCCCTAATTAGGAGCGTTCTTTGAGGCAATATCACCTCCCTATAGGAAAGCTCTGCACTTCTAATCAATCAATTCAAGCACAACATTGGGAATAGGAAATATTTAGGACCACTAATTTTGAGTACTAAAAGTAACCGCCTTGATCAGACACAATCACCTTGCATAAGAGAGATATTTGCAGGACCAGGACTGCATGCATGATGTAATTTTCTCTACCAGGAGACTATAATGAGTAATAGTTAACCTACACCAACAAAGGGCACCTAATTGGTAAACTACCTTTCTTCATTCTAAGAACCTTGAAAATGTCAACAACAAACTCATTTGAACAACCAAGAATAACAACATCACTCTTCTCATTATGAAAAAACCAGTAGCAAGAGAAAATTCCCTTAAGCCATTAGAGATACCCGTAACATACTTAATAGTGCCATTTTGATCTAATTTAGAAGGTTCTCCAATTTTGACAAAACTTGTGCTTAAAAGTTAACCTAGAACGAAGCACTTTGGTCATTTAACTCTTCATTTGGACTTGTTTTAAGTGTGCCACTCTTTAGATTTTAACATTGTTGACAATGATCGGCGAGTCATTTTTACCAAACATTTGAGTTTTTTTACTCAATTAAGATTCAAGATAACCAAAGACATTACTCCCGTAATGTAGGAGAGACAAATCTCATATTGATCTTATATGGTCTTGAAGTGTCGTGACATACCCAATGACTATTAGTTACAAGAGATTAATTACAGTATTAAAGTACGTGATTAACATGTAGTAAACTTCATAATCTTAGGTTAAAAGACTACATACTCAATAATCACATGATAACAACTAATAAATAACTGTCACATAAACAACCATCCTCGGGTTCTTATTTGCACCGATTCTTCCACCAATTTCATGTTTTTCGTTAAATAACATATACTTCCTATCTCAAAAGAATTGCTTCATTTGACTTTTATATTTGTGTTTAGCTTTTTGATTCAAGCATTTCAAATTTCTCGTGCCCTATGCATGTATCTTTCTATCGTTTGTGTATTCTGTTTGCTTCTAAATTTGAGGGTTTCATGTTAACCTCAGGGATGAATTTGTAACTTTTTGATAATCAAGGGAGTTAATTATAGATTAGGTTTAAGTTTAGGGTGTGTTATGGTAAGTTTCCCTCATTATTATTATGAAGTAGAGTAAAATCCGCGGATGGTACCTCTTTTTAAGCTTGTGACCTATTTGGGTCCTAAAATAACTTTTTGTTTCAAATTGGTCATAAAAATAAGTTCACGTACTATTCTCGCCCTTTCCATCTAAAATTGCCGTTTAAGTTGACAGTTTAGTTGAAATGACCCTTTTGCCTTTAGTTGTGTTGAGTCAGTTGCTGATGTGGTTTAATCTCCCTCCCACTGGCTTGTCGTCGATAAATGTAGGTGGATCGAAAATTTGGGGATTAGGGTTCAAAAATTTGGGAAATTGTCAATCGACTGAGGTCTGGTTGTATGGTCGGTAGCGAGTCGTTCTCAGGCATCTTTCATTTGTATCTCCTGTCAAACGATTGAGGTGTCAATTTGTCAATGTCGAGTGGTTCGACATCGAACTCCTCTGCTCTAGTGAAAGCTCCATTCTGCAGATGTGGTGCTCATGCTCCGCTCAGGACAACCTTGACTCAGGACAATATGGGCAGAAGGTTCTTTGGATGTGCTCGATTTGAGGTTGGTATCATTGATCTTGATCGCAAATGCTATTTGAGGTTTGTGACAAAGCCATGCTCTGTATTTGATAGTGGTTGTGCGCATTGTTTTTTAAATTACATAGAGATAGGGTTGAAACTTGCGGGTTCTTCAAATGGTTGGATGGTCCAACAGATGGCCATCTTAGGACATTGTTGTATGCAACGTTACAGGAGGAGTACAGAAGGAAGTTCCATATGTGTATGGGTGAGAGAGGTGATTTTCTTTGTCAATTAATTTTTGAAGGTTTTCTTAAAGTAGAGGAGTACAAAAGGAAGTTCCATATGTATATGGGTGAGAGAGGTGATTTACTTTGTCAATTAACTACTATTGAAAGTTCTCTTAAGGTGGTTGAGAAAGAACTCATGGAGACCGGGAAAGCAAAGCAAGTTGCTGAAGAATGATTGAATAGGTAGAGTGATTTAGTTGCTAGGTGTAAGAAATTCATTGTTTGAATTGCTATCTTTGTGGAAGCCATTTTGTATCACTACTATGTGAAGCTTTAGGTAATGAGGTTAAGGTTGGACCTCTATGTAAGTTTATGAACTCCTAATCAATGCTTTTGAGCTTCATGTATTGCCTGTTCTCTAAATATACAGATCTGCTAATGTCATAATGGGCTTTAGATAGAAGTAATTCCACAAAATATTGAGTACATGTCCAAAACTGCTTCAACAAAGGCATTACAAAACATTGCCAATTAAAGTGCAACATTCAGATCCAATCCAAATACTGGAAAGGCATTACAGAACCAGTTGTCACTAACCCTAAAGTCACAGAGTGCTGGCATAAACACTAGACTGTGGAAGAGATGCAGACCCCTTTCCCTTACCCCCGACTCTCCCTGCAGCTCCTTTGGTAGGTGGTCTTCTGTCAGCACCCCTACCAGTTCCTGACGCCTCATTCTGACTATTCCGAACAAATGCACTTGTGCTTGGGGCCTGAGTGCCTTGTGTAGAACTAGGATCAACTAGTTAATCCTGGTTAAAGAAATAATTACAAAGATTCATTGAAGTGCCTGCTGAGATATATAATTAATGGAATGCAATCATTAATAAGTGCATGCTGAGATATCCTCGCCACAAATTCATTTGTGGTATAAATCCGTGGGTGCTCATTCCTTAGTGCATTTTCCTGTTTGAAGTTGAGTAAATTTTTAACATTTGTAAGTTAATGCTACCCCTAAGCAATTTATAACATTGAGTATCATGACTACATTAAAAATCCATACTTACAAATTTAATCTTCTTTTTCTTTGGTACTGTTTCATTACTCACAGAAGAAACAAAGGCATTTTTACAGCTTTTTCTGCTGTGTCCCAATTGCTTACAGCTAGAACAAGTTGTTGTAACTCCAGTAGGCTTCTTCTTCCTTGGCTTACTATTTGTTTCTTCTCCAGCTGATGGTTTCCTTTTAGTCTTGTATCTACCTCTCTTCACCACCTTCCACTCCGTGGCTACACCTGATGGGAAAGGGACCTCCTCCCACATGTTAGTGCCATTGATGGGCCTAATCAAATTGGCATAAATCATCCTATGGTTTTGAACTGAGTAGAAGCTGTGTATGTAGTCCTCAATGTTAGAGTTGTTGTGACCAAGGGCAGGGTATGCATGACGACAAGGTATTCCAGTCAATTGCCATTTTCTACATGTGCATGTTTTAGCCACTATATCAACATCATACACATCATTCACTGTAGAAACTTGGAACCTATCACCCCCACCCTCCATAGTTGTGCAATATCTATCTGCCACAATCATCTCATTCAACTTCTTCATGAAACCAATCCACTTCTTTGAATTTGATTCTTTTTGGCAATCCTCACCATCAATTTGCATCTGATTATTGATAATTGTGCATTATGAATATGTATTTTGCCCTCATACACATGCTTTATCGGAGTTTTTGCTAGTACTTAGTGTGGATACGAGCATTTTTGTAGGTGATGCGTGTCGGGTGATAAATGGGCATAAAACAAGATATTTTCGGATAAAAAGGAAGCTCAAGACAAAGTTGGGGGCAATTATGCATAATTTGGAGAAGTTCAAGGAAAACCAAGGAAGACGTGGGGAGCGACCCCGGCGGCGGCCCCTCATTTATGGGGCGCGGTCGCTCCCCACACCCGAAAAATCACCAAAGCCAACAGAACTGGGGCGACCCCAAATCTAAAGGGTGCGGTTGCTCCCTCGCACTTTTCAGCAATGGTCCCTTCTTCTTTTCTCGCGAAAAAGAGGCATAAAAGGACGTTTTGTTCACATCTCTTGACAATTCCTCACTTTTAGACTTCCTCTTGAACCCATCTAGGGTTTTTAAGCCCTCTTTTCTCCTCCCTCTTTATTATCTATGAATTTGGGGATGTTTATGAAGGATTAAATACTTGAAGACCATTTTCTAGCTTATTCCTTCTTCTTTAACTTATACTTTCATTTTTGTTCATAGTTATTGTGAATTTCGTGAATAGCTTGAATATTGATTAGTGCATCATCCCTAGGGTTGGTTAGCATGTTATTGTGTTGCTAGATGAATTATAGTTGTTTGGTTGTTGATTATGTATGATTAGTAGCATTTTCTTGGGCTTCATTCTTGGGCTTAATGAAGGTAGAGGTAGAGTAGTAGGCCAACTACTCTACTATGCCCACCAAGTGTTTGATGAAATTTTTGAGAGGACATTTTGTTGAATTAACCAAAGAAAATTGGTTAGATACTCTAGGATTATTTGAGAAGATAATCTAGGGTGTTAAGAGACATCACTTGGCTAAACTTAATACCTCCATAGTTGATACAAGTGAAGAGATTCTACTTGGTATTCTATGGAGAGGATGACTCTAACTTATGAGGTTAGAACTTGTTAATTATCCAACTCCTCTAACTTGTCATACATCACAACCAAACACTACATCTAATACCCTCAACTCTAATCAACCCTAAGGAACTTTTATTTTTCATAATTGTTTGTTGCATTGCATCATAGTTTTATTTGCATTAGTGATAGAAGTAGACTTAGTTAATTTAGATTTATCATCCATCTTATCACTTGTCATCTAAATCCAAAAACACAAAAAATATTGCATTTAACTAAACTTCATAAATTGCACTATAATCTCTTGGGTTCGACCCCACTCACCCTACTACAATTGCACACCTTGCACTTGAGGTTGAATGAGTTTTATTACTTGATATTGTGCTTAATTCATACACATGTAAAACACCCGTCAATTATCTCCATCATTGTGAGAATTGGTTTATTCCTTGCCTCTAGGATAAACTTATTGAAACACTCGCACATATTGTTCAATAATATGTCCCACTTAAGGTATTCTCTAAAGTGTGATCTACTATAATATTCAGAACCTATGTCATTAGATATGCTCATGCATAAACATTGAGTGCCTTAATCTGATCCGTGTATTGCTTGAACTTACTTGGAGTTGTTGCTCTAGCTGCAACCCATATCAGATCTATGTATCCATCACTAGGATACCCTACTACAATTGCACACCTTGCACTTGAGGTTGAATGAGTTTTATTACTTGATATTGTGCTTAATTCATACACATGTAAAACGCCTATCAACTATCTCCATCATTGTGAGAATTGGTTTATTCCTTGCCTCTAGGATAAACTTATTGAAACACTCGCACATATTGTTCAATAATATGTCACACTTAGGGTATTCTCTAAAGTGTGATCTACTATAATATTCAGAACCTATGTCATTAGATATGCTCATGCATAAACATTGAGTGCCTTAATATGATCCGTGTATTGCTTGAACTTACTTGGAGTTGTTGCTCTAGCTGCAGCCTATATCAGATCTATGTATCCATCACCAGGATACCTTTACTTGAAATTTGTGTATAGATGCCTTACACAAAATTTGTGCTCAGCTCTAGGCATTTCAGCATCCACTGCACCAATTAGGCCTTGCACATGTAATACAAAATATTCTTAGCCAATTTGCTATAATATAAATATCATGATTGTTTATACTATTATCGAGCGAGGAAAGGTAGCTTCCGTCTATCTGTCATTACATACCAATGCTTGGAATCCTGCCATGGCTATTGGCCAGATGCAATCATTTGCATCAATGCCAACTGTTGTTAACAGTTGCCCCCCAAACCTTCCCTTCAAGAAATAGTCATCAAGACTTATTATTGGCCTACAGCCACTTAAAAATCCATTTTTACTGGCACCCAAGCATGCAAACATCCTGTTGAATACAAGATTATCAAGACTCAGAAATAACTTAGAACCTCCATTGCTCATCTCCAACTCTCTCCCATAATCTGCTAGTTTCTTGTATTGACTAGTTTCATCACCCCTCATCATATCTAATGCTAGTTTCTTTGCCCTAATCACTTTAGATCTGTGCACAACCTGATTGTGATCATGCCTCAGGTGATCAACTAGTGCTGCAGCAGCAGGATCTGCCTTGGGGGCAGGCGGAGAAGGCTGTTGCCTGGGCCCCCCAATTTTCAGGGGCCTCTAATTTTAATTTTTAAGGTACTTGCCCTGCACTAGTTCCTAAATATAGGTTATGTAATCATATTTACATAAATTTTCAGTCCTTATATTGTAATTAACCCAAAAAAACAAGACCAAGAACTCAGTTTACATGGCTACGCGAGGTTTCAAACATACATATTTTTATTGCTATGTTGTGACATATATATTTTTGTTTCAAACATTATAGCATTTTATTATCATTTAAAGTTTTATTGCTATGTTGTGATATACATATTTTTAAAGTAAAAGATTACGTAAATAAAATTTTGACAAGGGGTCTCAATTTTCTTTTCGCTTCAAGCCCCGGAAATCTCAGGGCCTACCCTATGCAACAGATATGTTGGGTTGTGACCTAATCGTATATGGGTAATAATCAGCAACCCACTTGTACTTGCAAGCTTACAACCTCGTGGGTCTAGCACAGAAATATGTCATTCAACCTCTTGATCTGCACTCTTGGACCACCCTTAACCCTCCTTGCAACAAGCTTATAAGGGCATCCAGCTGCTTTGCACCGAGCAACGATTCTGATCTTCTCATTCTTCTCGATTTTCAGATTTACTCTATCTTGTATATAGAGTATACCCTAATAGCTTGTCTTAATACATCCATGCTGGGAAACCTTTGTCTCAGTTTGAACTTGGGCTTTGCCATGTCTGAAATTAGATTAAAGAATAGGGCCCTAACCGTACCCTCACTGGAATCAGAGTGACAACTCTTTAGTGTTTGGGTCATTAAACAGAACACCCGTCACTGTATTTTATGGGCCGGACTCATTAACAACAACTGACTGTTGAGATGGGCCTGTTTCTTTATTCTCAGGCCACTTGGTGGTTCAATTGGCCTCTTTCTATTTCAGCCTTCAACAACTTTCACCTTCACATTCATAGCCCCATCATCACCAGAGATATCATTGTCAGATTCAGAAAACTATGTATTACAACTCCCAGAGTCAGAATCAAATCCATTAGACCCAGATTCTTTTTCACCTTCATCCTTTTCAGATTCACTTGTCTCAGATTCATCAGCATCTTCCCCCTGATCATTAATATGTTCTGTATGTACCCCGACCTCCTCATATGTCAGCTTTCTTTTGCAGATTTGGAGATTTAGAGACTCATTATCAACAACTCTCTTCTTCTCCAACTCAAGTTTCTTGCATGCCTCTTTGTTCTGACAGTGACATGCATATATACCTTTATCATGATCATCCTCATCGGCATCATCTTTAAACTGCTGATTATCTTCAACACCAGCAGTTGATTGAACAACATATCTTGCCTCCTCTGCCTGGTTTTCATTGAAAGTCTTCATAGCAAATGTTGCAAAAACTCTACTAGCAAAGCTAGTTTCTTCAGTAGCATGTTCATAAAAGTCCTTCACATCCCCCATATCATTCACGCCAACCCAAATTTCACCCTCCTCAAAATTCATTTCATTACGTGCATTAAAACTCCTCTCCACACCATCCACAGACCCATCTCCCTCATGAAACTTCACAGCTAGTTCAGTCAACACCCCCTCATCATCTGATTCATCACCTTTGACAGATGCCTTTCCCACATGTCCATATTCCTTTAACTTACAAGTTTTGCACAATAGCAAGGGCTCACTCAATTCCATCTTATTTCTCAGATAAAACTCTAGACTATGTTCTACATATAAGTCCAACCCATCCCCCTCAATAGTAGCAACAAACATGGCCATTAAACTATTCCCATCACTTAATGGTTTTAAGTCCTCAATTTCACCCCTAGAGATGTAGTACGTGCACTTGATATCCTTACTAGTGTACCCCGGATTCCTCAAACATGAACTCGATGAAAAGCAAGAAAGAACATCCTTGGGTTTTTGTTACCTTCTCCTTGCCATCTACATAACGCAACCATGGCTCTGTCACAAACCTCCCACCATTTTGCATGGTAAAGATGTAGATATCATCCATCTGCAAGTAGATGAAAAGGAAATAAACATAAACAGGGCAGCTAGATAAAAATGATAAAAGTAACTACAACAGAGTATGAACCTTCGAATGAAGGATATCGAACCTTCAACCACGTTTTTCGAAAACCAGTGCACAACTCACGATCTAAAAAGGTAAAATGCAAATTACAAAGTCCTGTAAACGAACCTTCGAATGGAGGATAACACATGGGAAAGAAAGTTCATCTACCACAAACTTTAAACCATGCTTTTCGAAAACCTAACTTCTGAAAGACGGAGGTGATGTTCAACTTCAAGAAATTCGCTACTAGACAACGAATCCGCTTCGATTTGGGTTCAAAATCAAAGAATCGCAACTTAGGGTTACTGTTTTTGAACAGTTACTGGTTGGAAAGCTCAGAGCAAAACGAAACAGAGCTGCGACCTGAGGGAAAAAATATAACTCAAAAGATGGAGGGGAAGGGTTGTACACGTTTTCGCCAAATGGACAAAAAAATACACATCACCTGCCGACTCACCAAAATGAAGGGGCAAAACGGACATTTCACAGCTAACCGTTCGATTAAATGGCGATTTCAGATGGAAAGGACGAGAATAGTACGCGAAACTTGTTTTTAGGACCAATTTGAAACAAAAGTTATTTCGGGACCCAAATAGGTCACAAACTTAAAAATAGGTATCATCCGCGGATTTTACTCTTATTAAGTATAACTCTTTTCTCTCTCTGTTTTTTTCATTTTGACCCCATTTATTTATCTCTTTTCATTTTGGTCCTTTTCTTTATTTTTATTTTCTATTTTGGTCCTATTCCTTCTTTATTTTTATATTTTGTTCCTATAATTTTGACATGTTATATACCTAAATCCATTAATTTTGTTAAAATTTTCTAAAAAATACATGTAAACCAAAAAAATTTAACGTGACAGGATTTAAGTTCAATTTTACTTGCTCTGCCTTAATCACCTAAATGAAATTTGAGTTCAATACATATAAACTGTATTGCTCGAATCGGTCAAACCTGAAATTTGAGTCCGTGAAACATGAAAATTCCGCTACTTTTCATAAAAACGAATCATGTTAAAAAAATCAAAATATGTGTAATATAATTTCTTTTATGACACTATATTTTTCATCAACTATTACATTGAAAAATCCTTATAACTTTTACTCATAAGTTTTTACATCATGCTCAATATAAAATGTATTTTCTCAGTTCTAAAATTTTTTATTCGTTGCTTTATTTTTAAAATTGTTTCCTGTGGCAAGGTAGAAGTTGAAAAAAAAAACTAGTTCAAGAACAAAGCCCAATTCTTTGCGTATTTGTTTGCTGTTGTACTCACTCTCCGTCGCCGAGGTGACTCGAACTAGGGCTTCAGCAGTTTATGGTTTTGCGATTCTGAAAATACTGAATTTGGAAAAGCATCGTTTCCAGGATTTGATCCCGCGATCTGTGACTGCCTAACGTCGCAGCTTTGAAATTTTTCCCTCCCAAATTTGCGTCGTTTTCAACTTCGGGAGCAGTCGAAGCGATGGCCTCCGCTTTCCAGGCGGCGCCGCTCGTGGCCGCGCCGTCTTTCCCCAGTTCCATCGCCTGGTCGGAAGAGAACCTTATCGCCGTTGCTTCCGGCCACCTCGTGACCATTTTGGTGAGTAATTTATGCTAGTTCTTTGCTTTTCTACACACTAATTCGCTGTCAGTTTCACACTTTCGCAAATGGAGTCGAGCCTTTTTAAGCTCGTAATTTGCATTCAAATCGAGTTGAAACGAAATACCGTATCGTGATTGTGTTTCTGTTGTTTTTAGAATCCTGCTTTGCTCACCGGTCCTCGCGGCTTCATCACTCTTCCCATAAACGAGCCGTATCAAATTGGAGTAGTGAAAAGAGAAGGTGCGTTTGTGTATATGTAATAGTTGCATTCCAACATATTTCCAACAGTTACTCAAGCAAGGAGTTGCTTTATTTAATGCAACTTTTGAATCTGTAATGCTTGCAGAACTACTTTCAGACCATCTTTTGCCTTTATCTTTAACCCGGGATTTCCAGCCCTGCGTTAGATCCATTTCATGGTCTCCTATTGGAATGGCGCCCAACTCGGGGTATGAAAGCTTCCTGACTTGCAAATACTCCCTAGGTCTCAAATAATTGGCCCATATTTTTTTGTTTTACAACATTTAATCTATGATTTTTTTTCATGAATATTTAGACATTTAATATTAAATAATTCATATGCATCTCATAATTTGCAACATACTTTTTCTAAATATTTTTTTTTGGATTTATTTTACTGTTTATCTTTTTTAAAAATTGAGTCAAACATTGAACTTTGAAACATTAAAATCAAACGGGCCAATTATTTGAGGATGGAGGGAATATCAATATAGTGTCGTTACCGCAGTTCTCTTTCCCTGTAATGCCACCAACTAACATCTTGAATTAAATACATGATGCTACACAGGTGTCTACTGGCTGTATGCAGCACTGATGGCCATGTTAAGCTTTATCATGCCCCCTTTTATAGCTTCTCTGCTGAGTGGATAGAGGTATGAATTTGGATCAACATTTTGGTTATAATCAAGTGAGCTATTAGGGTGAATTTGCATGGAATTTTTCTGAAGTACTTAACGGCTTTGCAAAAGAATTGACATATACTGCTTAAGGTATTGGCTCAGTAAATCTTCATTTCTTATTAAGAAAATCCTGATCCGTCTTCTCTTTCATGTATATTTAAGTAAAGAAATGTAGGAACATACATTATTACGCACTACTTAGCACTTGGAAAGTAAATATGAACTTCTGGTATTATCGGGACTCTAAAAATTTGGTATTTTTACTTCATCTTCTCCGTTATGTTTACAATTTTGATGAATAATTTTATATCTAAAAAAATGCTAAAAGAAGTTTCTAGTATTCTCCTACCTTTCTGCTAATGTATAATTGCAGCTATTGTTGCCATCTTTTACAGTTTTTGGATATAACAGACAGGCTTTATAACTATCTTTCAAGTAATAATTATGGAGTGCTTGAAATCCCTTCTTCTGGATCTTCTAAGGTTAGTTACCTCACATGGCTGCATATAAGAGCCGCACTTCTAAATCAAGCTGTTTATCTTACAGCATGGACTTCTTGTTATAGTTTTCCAATCAAGCTCTCTCAAAAAACTTTTGTCACTTTTATTAGGAGCCAGAAATGGATCACAATCGTAATGATGCGGTAGAAACTCAATCCAGCAAAGAACAGAAGAAAAGGATGAGAACATCCAATTTAGTGTAAACAGTTTATCTTTAAGAGTTTGCAAGTCTAATATTATACGTTCATTAAGATTTTTTTGTGATCAGAAATTGATATTGCTGATGCAGCAAGTGTACCCAAGTATTAGATGCTCCAAATGGTCAAGTACAAGATCATTGTCAGAGTAAGGAGATTGATGTGAGTGATATCATTCCCTTTAAAGAGGATGAAGAAGGAATACCAAAGGTATGACTTCTGAAAAGTCTTTTACTCTTTCTGCGGTCCTTTTTATTCACTATCTGTAGTTGTCTTTTAGTTCTTTGCTATCCCAAGTATCTTGTGCTTGCATTGCTGGTAAACTTGCTTGTCATGGATGTTAATTGTGCTAAGCTCCGGTAAGAACTAATGGCCATTCGTCGTCAATTATTACAGAAGCCCCAAAAAAGATCCAGTGAGCCAAACGAGAAAGCTCAACAGAAATCAGGTTCACTGAAAAGAAAAACTGCCAAAAGATTGCCAGAGAAAAGTGGTCTACCTTTGATAAAAGCAGATCAGTATGCTTCTCGTACTGCAGTGCTGGCATCACTTGCTGTTACTTGGTCTCCGATGATTAAATTATTATCACAGTCATGCCACATGCTTGATAATCCATCTAGTATGTTCTCTCTCCTAGCAGTTGGCTCAAAATCTGGTAAAATTTCTATATGGAGATTTCATGCACCGGTCTATTACTCTTTTGAGCCAAATGGTGTCCCTGCTAGTGCTGTGTTCAATGGTCTCCTTCAGGCACACAATTCATGGGTCACAACGATGAGCTTTACTTTGCTTACTGACTCTTTAGATTGTCAAGTTCTGTTGGCTAGTGGAAGTTCTGATGGGAGGTGTGTTAGGAAACAAATACATAGCATTCAATTTCCAGATTGATTTTTCATGTGATTATCTGCTGGTAATATGATTCTCGGTTTTGGATATTTTTTCTTTTTTTCATGTGATGGGTTGTAAACATTCACAGTTTAAACCTGCATTATAAATTTGCTTAAACCTGGAGATGGGTCGGTTGCAGGCTCTAGTACTATTAAAAACTTAATTAATTGATGTACGAGGGTATTTTAAGATCTTAAATCACCGAAGTTTCTTAGTTTTCAGATCAAAATTTTCAGACTGATGGCTAATAAGAAACTTTAACTATAATGCTTATGATTCAGTGGACTTTTTGATGCTATTCTAACTCAGAAGCTGGTCGTTCACTCAATGTGATGAATGTTGCAGGCTACCGTTTGGATGCAGTTTTTAGGCTCACTGTTAGCATCATAGGGTTTAAGAATGAAATTATTTTATTGTCCTTCCTCTCCCTATACAGTGTGAAAATCTGGCTGGGGCACAGTGAGGAGCTGTCGAAATCATCAGAAGCTAGTGATGCTCCATTTTTCCTTTGGAAAGAGGTAGCTCTTACTCTTTTAGCTATTCTTTGCTACTTTGTTCTAGTGGAATTCATATGGATGTTGTCGTTCAATTCTGGAGCAGATCGGGAATCATAATGCTGGACCAGTCTCAGTAGTTGCACTTATTACACTTGCTACTTCAATTCACAAACTGGCCTTGGCAATTGGAAGAGGATCAGGAGCCATTGAAGTATGGATAGGTGACATATCTAAGAAAGAATTTCAGAAGATTGGATCATATGATGCCCATGACCAAGTTGTAAGCTTCTTCTTGAGAGCATTTAATCTTGCATCTACAAGTTTATTAAAATTTTAAGGACTCAAAGTTCCACCAGGTTACAGGTCTAGCTTGGGCATTTACCGGAAGTTGTTTGTATAGCTGCAGCCAGGTAAATGATTTTGACATTCAGCTGCAGTTTTCTGATTACTCCATTTTTCACACAGAAAGGATTTTAAGTGGATTGTTGTGCTTGCTATCTAAATAAGAAGTGAGTGGTTTATTGTAGCTATATCTATTCTTTACTCACACAAATGCAGATACATGTGTTTATGCATATTTCCATTGTAATTCATGACTGCTAATAAAAACTTGGAGGTTTATAACCATGAAGTTTGTAATGTCAACTAAATTTAATGATGTTCAAAGTGAAAATCAAATTTGCAAAATATTTACCTTCAATGACACAATTACCTCTATTCTTGAGAGGGTTGAACTAAAGTTCCAGTTGATGGGAGAGACTTCACCCGAATGGTTCCTTGCTGAAAGAGACAAATAGAGTATAAGTTTAATTTGATTCTTTTAAATAAGATTAAAACTACAGTTAAGTTAGGAAAAATTGTAGATGTTTTTTTTGGTCAATTTGTTTAGATGTATTGTGAGAATTTGTTCACATGTCCAATGGAGGGGAATGGAAAATATTTTTAAGTCCGAATGTGTTACTATTGTTAGAGGCCATTTGAGAATGGCTTTTGTTGTCAGAGTCAAGTGTTTTGGATAATTTATTGACAGTGTAGATCAAAGTTTTAAAGCACTAAATGCTATAAGGATCATGGGATACCCTTCTTGTATCTCTAATGCTAATGACTCACATTCTCTTCAAACCAGATGCCAACAGATATTCAGGCACCCTCTCCTGTATTTGTTTGTCTATGCTTACTTATTGATTTTTTAAAGCTAATAATACTAACATTTCTTTCCTGCAAATGGTCTTAGGATAACTTCGTTCGTTCCTGGAATTTGCATGAGAATGTCCTCTATGAAATGCCCCTTCCCTTGGTTGCACCAGACTCGATGGGCTTCGTGGATGTATGATGCTAAACTTTTCAGGGTTCTTTTTCTCCCCCCCTCTTTAATTTTAGGAATATTTACATTTTTAATCACACATCTCTGCAGCTACCAGATGAGTTCATCTCGTGTGTTGGTGTGGCAGTGTCACCGGGAAATCTTGCTCTTGCTATGGTGTGATTCATCATTCCCCTATCCATTACTCTTGTTTCTTTATTTATCAGCTTTCTGTATATGATTCTATTTTCAAGGAAAGTTATACGTAAATTTGACTGTCTTCATGAAAAACTAGTTCTGATATCTCTGTAGTCTATCTTGCCTCTCTTTTGTGTTCCTTGTGCTGGGCATACTACATTGCATTGATACTAAGCACAATGATCTTCCAGTTATTATTTTTATTTCTTAGATCAATGAGCTTAAAATGGGTATGACTTTTGCAGGTACGGAATTTTGATGTCTACCAATTAAAGCCCATGTATGAGAGAAGGTGGGGGGAATTTATTTGGCTGGATTAAGATACAAATATTTGCTGGCATCGTATTTTCGGGCTCACGAATACTTGTAGGTTTTGTTTTGGCGCGGAAGTAGGTGTTCCCTAATTTTGCCCCTAAGTGGAATGAAAATTGAATAGATTGTTCGGAGAACCTATTTGTGGGAAAAGAAGTGAGAAGGAATTTAGGGGGTATCTTAGTAACTTTAGGAGTAAAAAGTTTCCTATTAAGGAGACAAGACAATATTTTGCGGACAACTCAATATACAAAGTAGACAAATTTTCAAAAGCAGAGGGAGTAAATGAGGGTAACTAATATACAGGATTTTTTGCATGTCTGTTCGGGGAAGAAAAAATGGATGAGATGTTTGTGAGAGGGAAAGTTGAGACTTTTGAGAGGGAAAATTTTATTTTAAATATTTTGTGATTAAAAGATGGTTAAATGGTGATAAAGAGCTGCCATATAAAAGAACACAGCTGTAATTATATTATTTTGGTTTGTATTACCATATAAAAGAGTTACATTAGCTATATTTAATGCATTAATCTGAAAAAGAAAATCTTGTGCCTTCTGAAGTTAATAGTAACAGGGACGTTGAGAAAGAAGCGGGACCTTTTACTTGCATAACAACTAAAGAGTGCATAGGCATGTGAGCATACTAACGTTCATATTTCTTATGCATTAACTCAGATGCAGCAAAAAGCATAAGTGTGTAATATATTGCATGGAAATAATAGAACACTGAATTTTTAGTTTCCACTACCATTTAAGTTGAATGTTGAAAGTTGAAGTTGATTATTAAATGATGCAGGGCTCAGAAGGCTGCGGTTGAGTTCATATGGATTGGAGGACAAGAAGTGAACCTCTTTTCAAATACTCTGTTAAAATTTGATCATGAGGCCTTCCCGGTTTTTCCTGAGAAGAAACTTGTACATTGGCAATCGAACATTCTGTGGGCATTAAAACAGCATGAAAATGTAAACAAGCCTCCCGTTCTTTGGGATTTAGTAGCAGCACTACTGGCTTTCAAGCAAACTGCACCTGTGTTTGTTGATCATGTACTGGTTACATGGCTCTCAATGTCATATATAGGGTCTTGGTTGGAAGACCTTCCTGTTGAAGGAGTCATGCTACATGCTGCCAAACAATTCCAAAAAGTGACTACTCGCCAGCTGCATCTTTTCAATATTATCTGTCGACGAGTAGTGCTAGCAGACCTTGCGACAGATGATATCAATAGCAACTTGCAAAACTTGAGAGAATCGTTTGATGGTGAAAATAACCAGTTGACATTGTGGATGGAACTACTTTCAGGCAGTGAAATGGAGCTTCGTGAAAGGATCGTAGGTTTTTGCTTTTCTGCATTTCTCAATCTTGGGCCCAAGTCATCAACACTTGCTTCTCATAAAGGCTATTGGTACCCTGTTGGTGTGGCACAAATGGAGCAGTGGGTTTCCAAAAATTATGATCATTTGCACAAACGAGTAAAAGCCCTTGCAGCAGAATTTAGAACTCACAAAAGGTGACCTCTTTTGCTACTGGATTGACATTATAGTACTCTTGAGCTTTTATATTTCTCTTCTTCATTCATATCGTATTTCTTACAGTAGTACATAAGACTCCTCTTTTGCTACTGGATTGACATTATAGTGCTCTTGAGCTTTTATATTTCTCTTCTTCATTCATATCGTATTTCTTACAGTAGTACTTAAGTTTTCATTTTTCATTCCTAACGATCCCTAATATATCAAACCGTGCATTTCTTTCAGCAACAGGGAGGAAGCAATCGAACATACCTCAGAAGAGAAGTGTAGCTATTGTCTGGCACCAGTTCCTTTTGATTCCCCAGAAGTTGCTTTTTGCAATGGTTCAAAAGGCAGCAAGGGTGTACCAGAGAAGCATAAACTGGAAAGATGTGCAGTGTCAATGCAGGTGTGTCCTACTTCACCTTTATGGTTTTGCAAGTGCTGTCATAGGTGGACTTCCAAACTTGCACACTCTAGTTTCTTTGCCATGACTGGAAATTCTGTAGATAGTAGTATGTTACAACAAGAACCCCCCCCATCTCTAAAACCAGGCACAGCTCCATTCTGTCCCTTTTGTGGAATACTTCTCCAGAGATTACAACCGGATATTCTGCTTTCACCTTCTCCGGTTTGATCTCTTTAGTAAAAGATCAGAAAATAATATTGATGAAATAACATTTGATCTAATAGTTCATCGAGGAGACAGGTAATGAGATTAAGGCAGGGTCCTCTTCTAACAACAGAATGTTGATATTGTAGGATACTCATGTTGTTTTGGTCTAGTGAATGAAATAGGTAGTATAGTTTTGTTTGACCCACAAACACATGTAGCTTGAATTTGTGGGATCTCTGTTGTATTCTTTTTAATCATTACTGAGTTATTTTACAGTTAACGATTGATGTAAATGTTTTAGGTATGGGCTTAAGCGTAAATGTATTATCAGAAGGTCTGCAACTGAATGAAATTGAGTATGATTGTTTTCAGGTTGGCAATTGATTGATGGCCTAAGAATTCTATTACCAGCATACTTTCGGCTTCAAAAAAGCATTAGTAATTGATTCAAATCTTTCATACGAAGAACTTGTTTATAAACACATATATATAAACTGGTAAATGTTCATCAATCAATTACATATAGTTCTTTCATATTTAATTGTTACTTTTATTGGATATGATATTAATAAGAGTATAAATTTATTGAGTTCTCCAAATTTACTCGTTAAAAAATAAAAATAAAAACTCCCTCCATCCCATAAGTTTTGTAATATTTAAATTTTAATATTAATTTGACTTCAATTTATCTATATTGTTCTTTGATAGAAAAAAATTATAAAAAATACTTGCATAAAATAGAAACATTGAATTTTCATTTCAATTTATAAGTTTTAAAATTGTAGTTCAAAATGTCATAAAAATAAAATTATAATAGTTTAAATGCTGAAAAATAAACATTACAAAATTTTGGGACATGGAGAATAATTGGAAAGCTTTAGAGAGCTATTGAAGACGATGTAGAATTGATGAGATAAAGTTTTTGAAAGTTGTGTTAAATTGATAGAACAAGGTTTTGATTGCCCGCGCTTCGCAGCGGGTGTAAATTGCAACATTTTATAAAAATTTGATAAGCTTGTAACATTGAGAAAAAAAGTAATATGTAAAATGGTAAATTTGACTCGGTTTGAGGATCCCGTGAAATTGAAGGGGGTTGGGGTGTGAATTCGGCGCACCCAGCATTGATAATAGATCAGCATACATACTTGATAGGTTAGCATTGATAATAGATCAGCATGATAAGTTGTTTAGATCGACATCATCAGATCCACATGACTACCTTGTTAGATCGACATATATATTTGATTGATCAGCATAAGATGGTGATCAACATGATGAGTTTTTAGATCGACATCACTATCTTGTTAGATTGACATGACTACTAAGTTAGATCGATATCACTATCTTGTCAGATCCACATGACTACCTTGTTAGATTGACATACATACTTGCTTGATTAGCATAAAATGGTGATCAACATGATGAGTTGTTTAGATCGACATCAGTATCTTGTTAGATCGACATCGATATTAGTTAAATGAAATGACAAAAATAGCCTTTTTCTTAATTTTCAACTTACCCCGATTTTATGAAATTTGGACAAAATCACACACATCGCAGATCCATCAACTTGTTAGATCGACATCGATAGCCTTCTCCACGCTCTTTTCACATGACTACTTTGTTAGATCGATCACCAGGTCAAGACATACTTGTGGACGATGACCCTTGATCATTGAGCGGCCCACTCGAGAGCGTAAAATATTCCGACAACAACTGTTTCTCCATCGCCATCGTCTTCTTGATCAGATGGTGATCAAGATGGGAGGAGATGAAGAGATTTTGGGAAAAACTTAAGGACATGTATGTACATTTATTATAATTGTAATGACCATACTTGTAATTAAACTATAGATTTAGGGGCATTTATGTAAAATAACAAAGAAAACGGAAAACTTAATAGCTTAACGGTTTAGGATTTAATTAACATCACTAGGACAAACCGGAAAGCTAAGGGACTAAAAGTAGACTTTACCCTATATTTGATTGATGTTAGATCGACATCACTACCTAAGTTAGATCGACATCACTACTTGTTAGATTGACATACATACTTGTCATGATGAGTTGTTTAGAAATCCACATGACTACTTTGTTAGATCGACACACATACTTGATTGATCAAAGATAACATCACTATCCCGTTAGATCGACATCACTAAAATCGGTCAAATCCACATGATCAACAAAGATAAAATGGTGATCAACATGATGAGTTGTTTAGATCGACATCACTATCTTGTTAGATCGACATGACTACCTAGTTAGATCGACATCACTATCTTGTCAGATCCACATGACTACCTTGTTAGATCCACATCACTACTTTGTTAGATCATCATTGTTTTTCCCAGATCATCCAAAAAGAGATGAGATGAGAGAGATGAGAGAGCTCTGAGTTTGGGTCTTCCGCTCCAAGATGAGATCTTCGTCGGTCAGAAATGGAGCCGCTTCAATCGAATTCATTTTAGAGAGAAGAGGACGCCGCTTAGTGAGTTTCAATCTCAATTCACCATGAATTACCTAAATCACCGCTACCTAAATCACCAGAGGTCCGATTTAGTTTTAGGTGAAAAAGTAGGTAAGTCACGTGTTAGAATTTAGTGGTGAATTGTTTTTAATTCACTTTAAAATGTTTAAGATTAAAACCCCCTAATAAAAAATGTAGGACCAATGTGTAAAAGAGGGAAAACTAAAATCCCAATTATGATAAAGAAAACAGAACACAAAAAAAGCAACAAAAAACTAACTTTAGGGTGTAATTGACAAAAGAGAATAAAATAAAAACCAAATGAGCAATTAACCCCAATAGTGGATTATGTGGCATGTTGTGATTGGGGCGGTACTATTCATCAACAGTTATATTTCCGTAAATAGATAGAGGTATAATGATAATTAAAGGAAAATATTTTTCCCCTACAACGGGTAGAGGAAACTCCTCTTGTACGGTCCGATTAGGAACAACTATTCCATTTAGCGTACTCTTTTGGATAATTTATTAATGATTGAGATCAAATAGTTCAAGCTAAACACTAAAAGTTATACTTCATTATCCGCCAATAATTGATACATTTATTTTATGTCTTTCACAGTATTTAATTTATAATTTTTTTCATGAATGTTTAGACATTTAAAGTTAAGTAGTTTATATGTGTATCATAATTAGAAATATAAATTTACTAAATATATTTTTTAATAAATTTTTCACTATTTGTCTTTGTTAAATTTGAGTCAAACATTGAATATTGAAACATGAAAGTCAAATATATCAATTAATGGCGGAGAGGGCACATAAATAATTTTTTTAATTAAAAGCTAATTCAAAACAACTGGCACTAAATGGGCATTACATAACAACCCTATAATTAGTGATGATGGTCCCGTAATTAACAATGTGTTCCTTTTTTCAATGTTATTGTACATTCAAATTATTACTAGGAAAAGTACATTAAAAATTGAAAAGAAATATATTTAGAAACTACAAATATTAATCTACAATTTGTATTTAAATTATTTCATTTTATATATTAAAATGTTAAAAAAATAAAATCATAAATTAAATGTTGAAAAAAGAAACTTATCGATCCTTTAGGGATGAAGATAATACCATTATAGGATAGGACAGCAATCACAAAATGAAACGACATTGCACAAATGATCTTCAGGTGGAGGGGTATCACGAGGTAATAAAAACGGTTAAGGTACGTTTTTAGTCTATTACCTTTGAACGTGTCCTATTTTGATTTCATTTTAAAAATTCATCCTATTTTAATCTCATAACCTTTAGTTTTTATCTCAATCAAGTAATACCGTTAAATTATTCGTTAATTATTTTCGTTTTTGTTGCTAATTTTACATAAATACCCTTATAATGATAGTTTAATTACACATTTAATAAAAATATAATCATTAAACTTTTAATAAAAGTGCACACAAGTCCTCAATAAATTTTTCTTCCCTCATCATCATCATCATCATCATCTCTTCACTATAACTTTTCGAATCGGCAGAAAACATGTCGACCCCAACAAATCAAATTTGATTTGAATGCTCAAACCGTACTCACTAGAACTCTCAGTATTGTTCCCATTCCTAAGCAAACCGTGATTGTTGTTGTCCGTGTGACTGTCACTCTCCTCAAGAAACTCACCACCAGACACCATCGATTCAACGCCAGCTATGGACACCACCCTAGCCGCCTTGGAGCAGAACCCGGCACGGTGAGATGACCACCGCATGAGAGATCGTTGGCAAAGAGCTCGGACCATCACTAGAGCACCTCGGCTCCACCGCGACGCCACTCCCCTACATCACAACTGAATCACTTTCTCCACAGTTCATCACCATCGCTAGAGCAACAAGGGCTCCCACCGCCGGCAGACCAATTCCTACCTTCACAATCAGGAATCGAAGATCTGAGGATATCACGCCGCCCTCCGCCGTCTACACATAAAACTCGTATGTTTCGGGTGGTTTGACGGGTGGGATCGTACTCCTAGCAATCAGATGAGAAATAGCAACTCGTACCCAGATCTGCAGTAAGAATATTGGTGAGCGAAATTGTTAATTTGACCTGGTGATATTTGCAAACGTTAAATGTGATGTAAGTGTGGGATGAAATCATTCAAATGCGGTGGGTTGCTTTGGACCTAGTTTCAGAGCTGCCCACAAGGTTATCGATGAAAGTCCCCAGTGGGTTTGTCGATTTGGAGGTGAGAGCAGTTCTCGATTGGTGATCTTATTGTATCATTTATGATCCAAAATTGGATCTGAAAGTTCAATCGTGTGTATTGTGATAGTGACACTGGGTTCGTGATGATGGTGAGGTTGGGTGACGGCCGTTGGTGGGAGCTGGGTGGGGACGATGGGTTGGACATTACTGATCTACAATTGATGTGGTGGGTGGTTTTGTACCTTTTGAAAATAGTTGGATTAACTTGCAGATTGTTATAAAAATTAAGGTTAGATGGAATGTTAAATATAGAAATTTACATAAATGCCCTTAATTAATTAACGACTTTGACAGAAATTGTAACGGAATGACTTGTTTAGGACAAAATTGAAAGCTAAGGGATCAAAATTCAAGAAGTACTACTCCAAGGCCAAGTTTTATCAGCTCTAAATTCAAGAAGTTGAACAACGAGCAAATTTCCTTGATTGAAGCTCCTTTCTCCGACTATGAAATTAAACAAGCGGTTTGGGCGTGCGATGGCTCCAAGGCACCCGCTGCCAATGGTTTCACTTTCGAGTTTATTAAAGCGCAGTGGGACCTTTTGAAAGATGATGTTGGGGCTATAGTGCAAAAAATTTGGGAAGAGTGGGAAGCTGTCCAAAGGATGTAATTCTACTTTTATAACTCTAATCCCAAAAATGAGCTGACCTATAAGTCTAGTGGGGTGGCAATACAAATTAATCACAAAGCTATTGGTGGAACAACCGAAATCTGTTATTCCTTACCTAGTTTCTGAGAACCAATCTGCGTTTGTAAGTGGAAGACAGATTTTAGACAGGGTGTTGATGGCGAATGAGATTGTGACTTGGGCTGAGAAATTGAAGAAAAATCAGACGCTTTTGAAGGTAGACTTTGCGAAAGCTTATGATTGCTTAAACTGGAAATTTCTAATTTTGTCTTACCTCATATGCAATTTGGAGAAAATGGAGGAAATGGATATCAGGGTGCTTATCCTCCGCCCGGATTTCTATTATTGTCAACCGGAGCCCTACCTCGAAATTTTCCATGGAAAAAGGGATTAGACAAGGCGACCCCCTATTACATTTCCTGTTCATTATTGCGGCCAAAGCTATCAGTGTTATTGATGATGGAAGCCTCCGAAAAAGGGATCTTTAAAGGCATTAAGGTGGGAGCATAAGAGGTTGAAGTATCCCACTTACAGTTTGCGGATGATCCGCTATTTATGGGAGATTGGTCCGTTAGTAATGCAAGCAATCTGTTGAAGCTTTTGAAGTGTTTCAAGGCAATTTTAGATGTTGAGAGATTGGCGCAAAGACTCGACTGTAGTGCAGGGTCTCTTCCTTTCTTATACCTCGGTCTCCCAGTGAGCGCAAATATGAAAAGAGTTGTGAACTGGGGCCCAGTAAAGCATAAATTTTTCAAGAAATTGAATGTGTGGAAAGCCTCTTCCTTATCTATGGGCGGTCAATTGTGTTGGTTATA
This sequence comes from Stellera chamaejasme, assembly GCA_024586325.1. Lineage (NCBI taxonomy): Eukaryota > Viridiplantae > Streptophyta > Magnoliopsida > Malvales > Thymelaeaceae > Stellera > Stellera chamaejasme. The sequence continues at coordinate 6,872,466 of CM044985.1, read as the reverse complement.
AAATTGATCCTTGTTAAAAGGAATTGGAACAGATACAAACCAATTTTTTGTGGGGTTCTACTGCTTCAAAAAGAAAGCTAGTGTAGGCGGAAAATTACATGACCTGTGGAGATTATAAAGATGGCGCCATAAAGATTGGATGTCTAAAAGGGAAAAACTTCGCCCTCTTAGGCAAATGGTGGTGGCACTTTAGAACTAAGAAACACAGATTATGGGTCCGAATTATCAAAGCTCTATATGGATGTGATGGTAGTCTTGTGCTGAATCCTTCAATCCCTTACGGTGGACCCTGGTCAGAAATCATTAAGATTGGGAATGATCTGGACAACACAGGTATGGGATTCTCTGATGCTTTTCAAATCAGTTGGAACGGGGGATTCCATTAAGTTCTAGACTGACACTTGGATCGGACATAATCTGTTCAGTTTACGGTATCCTAGACTGTTTGCCTTGGAGGTTGACTAGAATTTTCATATTTCTGAGCGGCTGCAAGGGAGGAATTTTGATTACCAATGGCATTGGTGTTGGCGGGGAGACCTCATCGCAGTCGTGAGGTGGGAGAGTAGGAAGAATTCCTGAGAGGCCTACAGGGATTTTCTCCAACAAAAGATAAAGAGAATTCTTGGAGGTGGAGCCTAACTAGGGATGGGATTATTCTCCACTGAAAGCATTAATGTTGCAACCTTGAACGAGAAATGGGCTGTATCATGCAATATTGCTACAATTTGGCTCAACATTACTCCTCCTCGTAAGGTGAATGGATGTTTTCATGTGACAATGAGTGAGGCGAAACTTTGTCCCTATCCTTGTGTAACTTGCTATGCAAGGTATCACTCTTCCGACTCTTGTATGCTTGACATCATATATGATATACAAGTCCTTTCTCACTAGAGGACTAGGAGGAGGTGGTGATTGAGGCAAGTAGGGCGACATTAGTAACGAGTGAAAAAAAGAAGATTGACACACCACATTGATAATGGAAAATTGTTATCATAAAAATTTGGGTAACTTTTCTTAAAAGAAAAAAAAGGACTAAAATGATATTTTATTTCATATTGTATTTTTTATTAGTATTCAATTATCCATGGAAAAATTGTCCCTTAAATATAACATTGATGGTACGCCTAAATTTAGTTGAGTGAAGGCATCACTTTTTCACTTATGACATGGTGGCATAATCACTCATTTTTCATTTAGATAAAAAGAATGATTGAATCAACTTATTAGGAATATTTTAATGATGACAAATTAAGGTCAAAGAATCATATGTAGAATCTATTCCGCCAAATCCAATGTAGTCACCATATGAAAAGTATAAGCATGAACCCAATGATTGGAGAGTAGGATGATAATTAGGGGTAAATGGGTGGAATCCAACCTAAACATTACTGGCTTGAGCTCGTAAAATTTGGCTTGATTTTGAGTTTATCGAGCTCAAAAAAGTTAGGTTGAGTTTGGCTCGTGAGCTCGATAGACTTGAAAGAATCCAAGAAAATAGATACTAAAATTGAGTATAATAGAAAGTATGAAGACTAATGTTCACATTTACCTCAAAACACACTGATGATGGAAGATTTATTGATCGAAGATTTCTTGGGCATCCCTATCTCACCTTGCCGCCTTCCCTCCCCCCTCTCTCTCTGCTTTCTTCATCCCCCCATTTGTTACATGTTGCTTCATCGACAACAGGGATTTAGATTTGAAGAGAGGCACTAGGCAGGTCAATGATGCCTAAATCGTCCAAATAGACATCGACGTACGATAGTTAACGGGTTGAATCTTCAGAAAATTAGTTAGAATCTTGTCAAATCTTGGTAGATCTAACTCGTGACACGCATTAATCACCTAGCATCACATTGAATCTTGTTGGAGCTCACCCGTGGCTTGCAACTTGGGGAGACATTAGTGATGTCGCAAGTGGTGGTGGGTGGTGCTAGTGGCGGTGGGTGGCGGACCTAGTGAATGCTGGTGGTGTCACGAGTGGTGAGCAAGAGACCTACGCGAGTTCACGTCTAAGGAAAGCTGTTAGTTTCTTCATGTAATCGGCAACATTGCAATTTCTTATACACTCGATTAGGTTGGTGAACATGTTTGAGCCGAGCATGCTATGTTGAGCTTGATTCAAATCATTAAACGAACAAACTAAATGACTCGAGTTCAGATTTGTGGTTCGTTTAACATGGTTTAGGCTCGTGCTCGGTTCATTTTACACCCCCAATTAGTGGTGGGGTAACTTGGAATTTGAAAGATTAGGATTAAATATCATATAAAAGTTTGATTTAATGATAATTATGGATTTTAACTATTTATTTGCCCTTATATTATGATGACTTTTGTAAGGCAAATAAATGAGTAAATTGTACCTTATATGTCTAAATTATACTCCATCTATTATTGTAAATCTATGTCTAAATAAAATTTTATTTCAAAAGTGACTTTACAATATGAGTACCGTGACTTTGCATCTATTAAAACTTAACGAAATTTATGGTTAAAATGCTCAAACTGACCCTTGTGGTTTCTGAAATGAGTTGAGCATTTTTCTAACTTTATAATTCACTTCTTGAGTCATTATTCGAATCACATGTGTACTATTTCATATAATCCTTCCAAATCATTAATATTTAAAATATCCAAAAAAATATTAAATATTAAAACGAAGTTTGAAATAATGTCAATAATAATAATATTTGCACTTAAATTTACTTTTTATTGCAACAAAAAATATATTTGACTTTTTATATCAAGATGTTGAATAAATAAAATTATAAATTAAATGTTGAAAAAAAGTCACATTTTTTAGGAACGGAGGTAGTATTAAGTGTGTTTAACGAATTTCAAAAACCATAAAAGTCAATTTGAGTATCTTAACCATAAATTCCATTAAGTTTCGGGGGTATAAATTTGTAATGTACTAGTACTTTAGAGGCACTTTTGGAACAAAATTTTATTTATGTATAAATATTTATTAGAGTACAATTCAGATATATTGGGTGCAATTTACTATAATCTACACTTCAAATTCTCACTAAAAAAAATCAATCAATTATTAAAAACTTAACATCAATATTCAATAATATCATTTTAAACGATTTAGTAAAATGTCCAAAATTTAATAGTTTGAGAATTGAGTTACAATGATTTCCAATTTTGAGACTAAAATGCAAGATTGAATATAATTGAGGTAGCAAGAGATATAATTGCCAAAAAGTCCTAAAGCGTGTTGAAGTCTGACTCTTGTGGCAAGTTCAGTGATTAAGTCTCCGGCTAATGAATTAATGATCAGAATCCCCTTTCTCTCTGTCACTGAACTCGATCCGAATCTTCATCATCATCATCATCTCATCCAAAACAATTTCTACAAGAAATCCTCAATCCAGGCCACCGGATTCCAAGAAAAGCCAAGCAAATTCGATTCCTGCAATCTCTTTTCTTCTCCCATTTCATCTTCCCAGCAAAAAAACAATGGTTCAAATCTAGCATTCAATCACGCTACATTTCATTTGATTCCTCTGCAAATTCCCCGGGGTCACCATGGATAAACCTTTAAACCTTCACCGATTTCGCTATACTTTCTCGATCGGGAAGCTTCTCTTCTGGGTCTTCCTCTTCTTCTGCTTAATCGTCATATTCTTCTTCCGCCCGCCGCCGCCTCATGACTCTTCTCGCCGCGTTCTTCAGAGTGGGCCCGACTGGGAGAGGCGGGTCGTCCACTCGGCCCGACCCAGGTCGCCCAACGGCCACATTGTGCTCGTCACTGGAGCCGCCGGATTTGTCGGGACTCACGTGTCCACGGCGCTGCGCCGCCGCGGGGACGGCGCGGTGGGTATTGACAACTTCAATGCGTACTACGAACCCTCGCTCAAGCGCGCCCGCCGGTCCCTCCTGGAGCGCGCCGGCGTGTTCATCGTGGAGGGCGACATTAACGACTCCAACCTGTTGAAGAAGCTCTTCCGATTGGTGAAGTTCACTCACGTAATGCATCTCGCAGCACAGGCTGGGGTTCGCTACGCGATGAAGAATCCGGCGTCGTACGTTCACAGCAACATCGCCGGCTTCGTCAGCGTTCTGGAGGTCTGCAAGTCGGCGGATCCGCAGCCGGCGATCATCTGGGCATCTTCAAGCTCCGTCTATGGCCTCAACACGAAAACCCCATTTTCCGAAAAGGACAGAACCGATCAGCCATCAAGTCTTTACGCGGCTACCAAGAAAGCCGGTGAAGAGATTGCTCACACTTACAATCACATCTACGGCTTGTCAATCACAGGTTTGCGTTTCTTCACAGTCTACGGACCTCTAGGTAGACCAGACATGGCGTATTTCTTTTTCACCAATGATATATTGAAAGGCAAGCCTGTGATGATATTTGAGGGTCCTAATCATAAGACAGTGGGGAGGGATTTCACCTACATTGATGACATTGTTAAGGGTTGCTTGGCTGCACTAGATACTGCTAAGAAGAGCACGGGAAGTGGAGGGAAGAAGAGGGGTTCGGCACAATTGCGAGTGTTTAATCTCGGCAACACGAAGCCAGAGCCTGTTGGGAAGATGGTGGATATATTGGAGAAGTTGCTGAAGAAGAAGGCTAAGAGAGTTGTGTTGCCAATGCCAGCGAATGGCGATGTTCTTTACACGCACGCCAACATAAGCTTGGCGCAGAAGGAGCTCGGTTACAAGCCTACCATGGATTTGCACACAGGGTTGAAGAAGTTTGTGAACTGGTATCTTGATTACTATGGATCCGGGAAGAAGAGTGGTGTCTGATGAGCCTCTCCCAACCATCTTCAGCAGACACGTATGTATGCTTCATTCGATTGATTATGGCATTTAATTGATAGTTGATTGTTTTGTGGTTATGTGGACATATAGAACTTGGTAAAATTCTTCATGGTTGATATGCATTGGTTCAAGGTTTATATCAAATGTATTTACAAAGAAAGAGCTATCTTCATCAATAGATTGGAATTTTGGATTGGAATGTGTATGAAAATGTGCATTTCTTTAGGCTTTAGTTCTATATCTCTAGTAGACTGGGACCATGTTCATTGGGGAACTCTGCCTCTGGCCACCCTTCTATATCCAAACTGTTGCACTGCTACAAAATAGCTACAAAATACCAACATTATTATAGCTATTTGGATCTCTGGGTCTATTTTCTAACAGGGGGGTTGCTGATTCTATGGCGGCAGCGACCGGTTTGAATAGATCAGTGAGAATTGAGTATGGTTTAAGCAAAGTAGTTAGTTAGGGTGGTGATTGGTGAGCTTTATCATACTGTTGGATTGGCAAAGGAGCAAGAATATGTTAAAGAGAGGTTATGCAAAAGGATTAGAGGGATGCTAATTTGTGAAACCTGAAATTCTACATGTAAACTTGGGAGTTTAGAGTGGGCAGTAGTCTCCAAAGTACATATAGCAGAGCCTTCTGTATTGGGAAAGTGACGAAAATGGATAATTTTATTATGATTTTTTCCCTTCCAGCATTTTTATTTATTAATATTTAAAATCTTATTTACAAATAATAAATGAAAGTGTCTAGTTTCTAGTATTATGTTTTTCAATAATACTTTAACCAATTATTCTTGATGAAAATTTGAGTAATACTCCCTCCGTCCTGATTTAATAGATACATTTGACTTTGCTGTTTCAAAGTTCAACGTTTGACTCAAATAATTACTAAGAAAAATGGTAAAAAAAAATTCAAAAAAAATATATTAAGAAAATTTATACTTCAAATTATGATATGGATAAGAATTATTAAACTTAAAATGACCAAACATTCATGAAAAAAAATGATAGATTAAATACTGTGAAACAGTGAAAACAAATGTATCTATTAATCGGGGACGGAGGGAGTATAAGCTCAAAAGTCAAATGTACCTCTATCAAAACAAAACAAAAAAAGTCACAAATGTAAAATTTCACATGTGGGAGGTAGTAATTCCGAATGATTTTATCTTACGAGTTACAAAGTATTTTACTTTAATGGAGTTTTTTTGGAGTATATATATATATATATATATATATATATATATATATATATATATATATATATATATATATATATATATATATATATATATATATATGGGCAAATGATATGGATGCTGCAGACATAACCTCCACTTTATGTCAGTGTTCATTTACATTTTTTCCAAAAAAATTTTCCAACTTTATCAATCTCAATACATTTAACGACCTTAAACCCATCATTTCTTTATAAAATAATATTTATTTTCAAATTTCTCTACTCACATATATCTTATTCATCAATCAAAACACATTTCCTCAAATTTCTCAAAATTAATTTCCCACCTCCCTTGAATTGAGCCTAGGAGTTTAATCACTGAGATCATTATTTTTTAAGTGATGATCATCGTTTACAATATAGTTAACATCAATTTGGATAATTTAAGCGTCATTTAATATTAGTTTAGCAATGATAATCATTTTTCACATGCTAATCATTATTATTGTCAACATGAGCGCATCATTAGTTAAGGGCGCCTAATGTGTTTAAGTGCACAATCAACCATGGTCACTATTATGTTGAGTAGTTCAGTGTGATCATCACTTTTACAGCGGTAATCATCATTCTTGTAAGCATGATCATCATATTTCCCTAGGTGGCTAAAATATCATCTTCTTCTCCCCAAACATTGCATATAGGTGGTTGAATGTCTAACCAAGCTCCTCTTCGTACGATGCTACTTTCTAGCAACGTTCCTCTAGTGGAGGAGATTGTAATGCAGGTGGTCCAGGTATGCCGGAAGCATGAGATTCTGTTGAAGGACCAATGAATAAGGAAGGAGGGAGATGCAAGAATTTTGGAGGACAATATGACGAAGAATGATGGAGGGAGGAGGGAAGGAATGAGAGAGAAACAAGGCGGAAGAAGAAAGGAAGGAAGAGAGACGATGTCGAAGAAAGGAAACAAGGATAGAAGCATAGTTAAAAAACTGGACCGGATCTGGTGGTCCAGCCGGTTAAGCTGCGAACCAGTGACCTTTCCGGTTCTGGTTCCAATTATTGACTGTATAGTGAAAATCGGTTAAAATCGGAGAAAACCATTAAACCAGAACTTGCAGAACCGGCTGTTCTTCTAAATTTCAGAGAAAAAACTCAGATCTAAAATTTTGTCAACTTTGCTAGGGTATACCTTACTACTTGTTAACCAATCTCATTTGGTTGAATCGATGTGCTGTTACTCTTAGAGAAAACGATGACGATCTCAATCAACTGAGTGTAAATGAGAGAGAGGGAGGAATAGAAAAAGATAAGGAAAGAAAAACTGAGGGGAAACAAAAGACAAATTGTATGTAGGAACATGTTGCGGCTTGTGTGTGTGAATATTAGTAGTGACCACTCAATTTTAGGGTATTATAATTAGTTAATTCAAAATCAGTCATGAAACTTTGTTCTTTTGTACAAATGATTTATGAACCCTTACATTTTCTACATTTATTACTTTCAGTTATTCATTTTTCTAATAGATAATGAAATCTCTCATTAATTTACAAGAATATAAGTCTATAAGATTGGTACTTTATTAATAATATATAATTAAATATATAAAAAAGTAACTGTTCAATCACTAGTTCAATTAATTAGACCGATTGAACTTTGTCTGGTTTTGTTAAATATGGATAGAAGCGGAAGAATGCAGTTAACCGTGTTTTGTTTCTTACTCGAGAGCGCATAACTTACACCTAGGCGTAGGGTATAACTACTCATAATACACTCCATATGTCTAAAAAGGGAAATGCCAGCTGCAAAGCAACTGCTCAAGCAATCGCTTGAACATCTCTCCCTATATCCCTGCCATTTGGCAACTGCTTTTATTGTTGCAACCGAAACCGGTAAATGGAGGTTTCATTGTTTATGAATTAACTTATGTGATTGCTAGCATATTTCTTCTTCTTTTTTTAATCCTTTGAAATTATTTCTTCTTTCATCTCTAGATGATTGCGCCATTTTATTTTCAATATTGAAAATATAATTTTCTTCTTCAACATTTTGTTATAAAAGAAAATATATAATTTTTATGTAATAGTGTTTTAGTTTGAAATTTAGTATTTTACTTACTTTTTTATATCAAAAGCAACGTTAATTTCAAACTAAAACACTATCTTACAGTCAATAATACTAGTATTTGTTTTTCTAACAAATTCATTTACTGTTATTTTTATAAATTTTTTGTGTACCTGAACGATCTTCAAAAACATTCCTTCTTTGAATTTTGTTATATACTACCTCCGTCCCTGAATAATTGAAGGGTTTGTTTTGTTGTTTTCAGTGTATTTAATCTATGATTTATTTTCATAAATGTTTTGACATTTAAAGTTGAATAATTCACATGGATAAAGTATAAATATTTGAAATATTTTTTTTTTATTTTTTTCACTATTTATCTTGGAAAAAAATTGAGTCAAACTGTACTACACAAAACATGAAAGTCAAACCTTTCAATTATTCAGGGACAGAGAGAGTAGTAAAATTAAAGCATATTAAAAGTAGAAAGGAGGCGGTTGTGAAATGAACCGAGCCCGTTCGAGCTCGAGCTCAAACGAGCCTGTCGAACCGAGTTTTTTTTTAGCCTCGAGCTCAAGCCTCAAAGGATCGGCTCGATGAGGCTCGCGAGCCTACACGAACCTAACAAACGAGCCGAGCTGAGCTCGAACCTATTAGATTCGAGCTAGCTTGTGAAATTTAAGAATATTTTATTGAATTAATGTAATATATCTCAATTTTTTCTAGCTTCATGAGCCACTTCGAGCCTAATCGAGCTGAAATTTATAATCGAGCCTAAACGAACTACCCCCTAATCGAGACTCACGAGCTTTCGAGCCGAGCTCAAACCTATCGCGAGCCAAGTTCAAACCTGAAAAATCGAACTCGATGAAGTTCGAATCGAGCCTAATTTTTATGAGCTCGAACCTGCTAGTTCGGCTTGTTCTCACCTCTAAGCTGTGTGACACGCTGTGTGAGTGTGAATTTTCCAACAAGGTCGTTGGATGAGAGATTCCAAGCATGTGCATGCCGCACCGTTTCTTGGCCCAATGGTTATGTTTACTGGCCCACTATCATTCCACGCATTTATTTGGGCCTCAAGCCCAGCATAAATCAACGCTTTGTCCAAAAACCCTAATTCCATCGTCATCCGGAATATAACTCCATTCCTTCCTGCTTCACTGCAAATCTCGAGTTTCGACCTTCCTCTCCGATTCCAGTATTTTGCTCGAAGCTTGATCTCCGATAATAGTTCAGGTGAGACTCCAACACAGTCTTCTTAATTTCTCCTCCTCTGCAATTTTTTTCTGAGTCTGGTCTCGAATCCTTCTGTCAAATTGCTGTAGGGAAGATGGCGACTTACGCAGCAATCAAACCTACGAAGCCGGGTTACGAGGAGCCGCAGGAGCAGGTTCACAAGATCCGCATCACCCTCTCATCCAAGAACGTCAAGAATCTTGAGAAAGGTTCAATTTTTTTTCTTTCTGCATACTGTATTATTTGTTTGTTTCGGATTGAAATCTGATGAGATTTGTTGTGTGATTATCGCAGTGTGTGATGATTTGGTGCGTGGTGCCAAGGAAAAGAGACTGAGAATTAAAGGACCGGTGAGAATGCCTACCAAGGTTCTTAACATCACTACCAGGAAGTCCCCTTGTGGTGAAGGTAATTAGAATGAACTCTTAAATATTTTGTTTTGCTTTTCTTCATAGATTGATGCTAAAAGTTCTCTGATTTTTTTATTACATTTAGAACATTTTCAGTCATGCTATGACCTTTGGTTGCTGTTATCCAATTACTATAGGACTAGCTATCTGGTGAACCAGAAGAGTGCCTTTTTAATCTTATTTTTTATGTGGTAGTTTAACGTGGTAAGAAAAGAAAAAAAATAGTGTTTTGGTGCAACTTTTCATGCCTTTAGAAAACCTCAGCTTGTTAGTTATTAGGCTGAATACATTTTACCTTATCATTTTGATTCTTCTGGTGGTGATTATGTTGTACTTCTAAATGACCACCCACATTAGCTTCTGTTGACTCCTGCTTAAGTGCTAGGTACTTTTACTGTGTTTGAATTGATCAAAGTGGAAGGATGGGAAGGGAATTTTGATCCTCCCCCCTGTATGGTTACAGAGGAAACGCAAGGAAAGGGTAGTTGCTGTCTCTTTAAATCCCTTCCTGGATCCGGGTGCCTTTTACCTAGGGGCGTAAGTCAAACCCGCAACCTGAAACAGAACCTGACTTACCTAGGGTCGGGTGAAGGGTGAAAACACCCTTGGGTGGCCCGAAGCCGATTTTTAGCCCAAATTTTGGGTTTGGGTCAAGTTCAACCCGAAATTGCCGAGCCCGATTCGAAGCCCGAACTTCCACTAAATAATTATTTATACTTTGTAAATAAAGACATTTTAGCTCTTCACTTGCTATAATTTCTTTAGCTAACTAAGGTAGAGACTCATAATGCATGTTTTTATACATACTTTGGGGACATCAAGCCTTTGTAGTGTGGGATGAAAGGAGGAAATTAAAGATTCAACTTTTACTCCTTTTTTATCTACCATCAATGTGGGATAAAGAACAAAATTACAAGGCATGCTTTTTACATACTTCAAGCTTTGAAGTTTGTATGGACCATGGGAGCACTAACCCATTTAAATACTCAACTTTTGCATTTCTCTCATCAACTAATAATGTAGGATGAGAGCATATAAGGCGGGGCCTAGAAAGAAAGACGAATGATGTGGAAGCCTGAAACTTTAGAAATATATAAAGATAAGCCTTAGGTCTATCTTTCCACCAACAATGTGGGATGAAAAGATAGCAAGATAAGAAAGAGTGAACCACACAATGTTCCACATTGATGTTTGATGCTAGATAAAGAGGCTCTACACTTATATGAATAAAGTTCTCTACCCAAAATGATTCTTAAGGCTCTAACTATTTGTCCCACATTGGTCATTTACTAAACCTTAACTCAAGTTTCCTCTCTACAATAATAAGAATTGCAATCAAAATTTTTAAGCAATGGATCTAAGTCTTTTTCTCCAAAGAAAAAATAACCCGAACCATGAAGTTCGGGTTGCCACCTTAAACCCGACCCGAACCCCAAAAATTCGGGCTCGGGTGAGCCCGATCCGAAAAAATTTGGGTCGGTTTCGGTTCTGCATGTAAGGGTATAAGAATTTCGGGTTCGGGTTGGCCCGAGCTCGAACTTGCCCAACCCGACCCGACTTACACCCCTACTTTTACCTGTCTTGAGCTTTTCTGACTAGTTAAAGTTTGGATTCAGAAATTGTTCTTTTACGGATTTAGTTGTGTATGTGGTCATGTTATACCTGTGTGATTCTTCTTTCTGTGATTTATTGTTCTCATCTTCCTCAAGGCTTTTCCAAGACTTGGGTTAGAAACAGGTTACAAATTGTATTTTGTGTTTACCTGCAGGAACAAACACATGGGACAGATTTGAGCTCCGAGTTCACAAGAGAGTTATTGATCTCTTCAGCTCTCCTGATGTGGTCAAACAGATCACCACCATTACCATCGAACCTGGTGTTGAAGTGGAGGTTACAATCGCCGACTCTTAAACATGTCTGACTGCGGTTCTTTTTTTAGCCAATAGAATTTTGTTATAAGAATGGGGTTTTCATTATTGCAGTCTGCATTTTAGAAATTTCAATGTAGCACCTTCATGATGAGCTTAAGAGTCAGATTTTCAAGTGACCTTGTTGGTTTTCAATGTTTGTTAAACCGTGAACTCTATTGGTGTCATAGTTCACATGAAATCATTTTCATCCAAAAGATCTTAGTGCTATAGAGTTTCAGAAGTAGGCATTTTTTCTATAATTCTTCATTCTTTCCTTTATTCACCCAACTCATTGCAAGCATTTGAAGCTAGATATATTACTCTTCCGAAGCCAGCCTTGCAGTAGGAATTGCAATCAGTGGCTTTCTTTCCTCAGCACAATCCCAAATTTCTCACCAAAATCAAGCTTCACATCATCAGGCACTCAAAAGCATGAACTGATGTAGCCAGGATGTACATGCTCATTCTCTCTGCCAATGGAAGCCCTGCACAAATCTTTCTCCCAGACCCAAATGGAAAATAGTTGAAGTAAATATTTACTGAGAACTTCTTTTATCACTTCTTCTAGGTACACCAGTTTCTCCAAATGAGACTCCTCCACAATGTTTTGTTCTCCTACAATGCTGTCGATTTCAATTCGATCCCTTGAAGATCAAGATCAAACCAAACCGTGCAATCAGAGGAAAGAAGTCGGATACATTAGGCTTTCCTGAGAAACTCATCAATGACATGCTTAGACTCAGACAGAATCCTAGAGTCCTTGCTGCTGAAAGTGCTTCCCCATACATAACATACTTGTCAATATGTTCAACAAAGTTATGAGCACTTTCTCGCCGATATCAACACCTGTTCCAACCTTCCCATGGATCTCCTTCGCCATTAGTCTCACCTCCCTCCGGCGAAACTCATAACAAGCTTGCAGGCAATCTTTGCTCATCAGTTCACTAGCGAAGATATTGCGCATCTCACGCCATTGGCTGCCATGGCTGATAGTTGGGAGGTGCTGATGTGGTAATAGTTTTGGTTGATCTTGTTATACTTTGTCTAAGGCCATCTCAATTTATCATGAAATTTCAAGGGAGAAGGACCGATTTTGCTACTAAGGTTTGCTCATTGGGCTCTTTTTACCACACTTTCAAAACTGGACTTTTTTTGCCATTGATGTTATAGATTTTGGATCCCGTTTGCCACTCCTCCGTTAAAATGCCATGTCAGTCATATGTGGCGCTAATATGGCATTTCATTAACTGCGTTGGCATCTCTGGGTTGGACACCCTGGATTAGGGGTGTGAAACGAATCGAGCTGAGCTCGACTCGAGCTCGAGCTTTAACGAGCCCATCGAGCCGAGCCTCGAGCTCGAGCTCGAGCCAGTTTTGATGCTCGAATAATAAACGAGCAGAACTCGAGATTGATACGTTCGGCTCTGGTAGTCATGTCGATCTAACAAGATAGTGATGTCGATAACAAGATAGTTATGTGGATCTGATAAGGTAGTGATGTCGATCTAACTGGGTAGTCATGTAGATCTAACAAGATAGTGATGTCGATCTAAACAACTCATCATGTTGATCACCATTTTATGCTGGTCAATCAAGTTGTTATATTGATCTAATAAGGTAATCATATGGATGTGACGATGATGATCTAAACTACTTATCATGATGATCTATTATCAAGGCTGACCTAATGTTGACACCCGATTTTTGCCCGGACTGCTATAATCTAGTTCGTAATTGCGATTTTCGATATTTTTATTTCTCGTGATTTTTGTCCTTTTATTTTATGTGATTTTTGTCACTTTCATAAAATTACGTGGTTTTCGTCATTTTCATTATTTGTCGTAGTTTGTATCATTCTCGTGTACTTTTGTCGCTTTCGTTATTTTTTATTTATTTATTTTATTATTTCGCGTGTCTTTGTTAATTTCGTTAACTTTTGTCATTTTCATTATTTCGTGTGTTTTTGTTAATTTCAGACTTGTTGTCATTTTTTTATTTATTTCGTGAGATTTTGTTAATTTCGTTTTGTTATTATTTCATGTACATTTTGTCATTATTTCATGTACGTTTTGTCCTTTTATTTTTAGATATATTTTGTAATTTTTATTTTTCTTTTTAAACGTTCAAAAATTATTGATAATGAAAATAATAATAAAAAGAAGGAAAAAAGAGAGAAAACTTACCTGGGAAACTATCAGCAGCCCGACATGTTGGCGTCTCTGCTGAAGGAGGCTTCCTCAGCTTTGTCCACAACTGCTATCAGCCACCAACCATTGAACAAATACTTGATCCTATGAGCAAAAACTGATGAACTTGTCTATAAATTGAGGCATTTAAGGAGGCAACAATGGGGGGACCTTCACGGCAAGAAAAGCCGGCTCTGTTCTTCACCGCCAAGTACGTCTTCCAAACTTCATTTCATGCTCCGGCCGCCCTCGTCGCCAACCACCACTCCCATCCTCCCCGTCGACACCCCAGCAACCCGCAGGTACCCCCTTTTTTACCAGAAACCGCCGGAATACGGAGGAGACAGCCGCGACCCGCCAGCCCGCTCGCCTCCGACCCATCCCGAATTCCTCCTCCCACGATCGATTCGCTCCGAACCGACACCACCGGCGAACTCCCCTGCCTCTACTACACCATTTCCGACCAGTCCCACCGTCAAAAAGCACCGGTCTCGCCCAGAATATTCGGATCTTGGCGACCCGTGAACAACCCGCCGGTGACCCGGCCGAATCGGACAACACAGGCCACCTTACACGCTCGGAACGCCACCTTCAGCCTCGCCGGGAGCCGCCCGGTAAAACGCCACCGCCCTCCGCCGCCGACGCCGCGCAGAAGCAGCGACCGGACCAGCATCTTCTTCCCCTTTGCTTCTCCAAGGTTTCATCTTCAAGTTCGACGCTGCAGGTACGTGTTCTATCTCTGTTTTCTTTTTTTTTTCTTCCTTTTATTAATTCAGCCACTCATGTTTTCCCCTTAGTTCACTTAACCCCCCCATGTTTGAGTCATTCATAATATCCCCGTTTCAGGTAGTTTGTTTTCCTAAACAAGTTTAAAAACAGAGAGATCAACCCGCGCCTTTTTTGTTTGGCCGCCGGGATCGTAGACCACCCTTCACTCGCTGCCTTTCCTTCGTCACCTTGCGTGCCTTATCCTATTACTACTGCGACTGGTAATTGGCATTTTTTTAAGTGCCACGGCTGAGTCCATAGCCCCGGATTCCATAGCTGCGTATTCTTCTTAGCCAAAGCCTTGAAAGGTAACTGATGCAAAGAAGGAGCTGTTCTCTTTTCACGAATCTAACAGTTTGGGCACTAGGCCTAAACCTTTTTTTGTGTTTTAGTTTAATATTTTTGTTATTATGTCAATTTCACTTATTTTAATTTTATCTTCAAGATATTTTGAATTTTTATTAGTTATGTGAATTACTAAAAATCCTTTTCTTCTTTTTTTTTTAGTTTTATTATTTATTTTTTTTCTTTATTTTCTTAAAATCAAGCAAAAATCTAAAAAGAACCCGTGGTACCAATTTTGGGCGTACGAAAATTAACCATTTTTGTACGTAACTGACAAACGAACCCAGATCTCTCGTAGACCATTTTCAGGTTTCCAATCAACCTAGGAAAAAGATTGGTGGCGACTCCATGTCAAAAAACCACGTCGCTACACCTAACAAGTAGTTATATCGAGCTAACAAGGTAGTCATGTGGATCTGACGATGATGATCTAAACAACTTATCATATTGATCTATTGTCAATGCTGACCTATCAAGTAGTTATGTCGATCTAACAAGGTAGTCATGTGGATTTGACAATGTAGTGATGTCGATCTAAAAAACTCATCATGTTGATCACCATTTTATGCTAATCAATCAAGTAGGTATGTCGATCTAACAAGGTAGTCATGTGGATCTGACGATTTCAATCTAAACAACTGATCATGCTGATCTATTATCAATGCCGATCTATTAAGACAACAATGTCGATCACTATACAGATGGATATTTATTCTGGCGATGTCGATCGAAATAACATATGCTGATCTATCAAGATAACGTCGACCATCGAGCTGAGCTCGAGCTTCACGAACCATCAAGCCGTGCTCACTGGCGCCGACGACTGCTGCTGCATCATCCTATTGATGTTCCCCTTCTTCTACTGCCTTCTCTCCCACCGTGGAACTGACTGCCCCACCCTAGATGACACGAACAGCTTCCGGCACAGCACCTGTTAGTAATCGGACCTCCTCTCCGGCAAAACCGTCAATATCCCGGACCTCGGAGAGAAGGATCGGTGGCGATTTCTGATGGCGGGCTCAGACGATGTCTTGGTAGTCATCGTAAGTACTCTAGAAGACGTCGTCCTCGGTGAGCTCGTCGTCGCCGCTAATGGTTCCGAAAGTGGCGGAGGAGTGGCGAATCCCCACTAGGCGGTCCATCGGGAGCTAGATTGGGATGAAATTGGGGATGGGTGAGATCAGAAGATGCAGATTAATAGACAACCAAGAACCCTAACCCCCAAATTGATCGAATCAGATGAAAATTAACCCTACCCCCTTTTTTGCCCGGTAAAATTATGAAGTTTAACCTCCACCCCTCCATTTTAATTCCACGTGGCCGTTAACGGCACACGTGGCAGTGGACTAACGGAATATTCGCTCTGTCACTCGAACTAGTGGCAACAAGGGTCCAAAAAACATAACCCGTAATAAACAAGCCCAAACGCAGAAAAGTGACAAAAAAGTCCAGTTTTTAAAAATGTGGTAAAAAGGGCCCAATGAGCAAATCTCAGTGGCAAAAACAGTCCTTTTCCCAAATTTCAATATAATGCACCAAAACATTGCAAATACAATTATTGAAATAATATGAATGATCATCAACTGGCACAGTCACCCAAGCATTATTTTCATTATCTGGAAACAAGAAAAAGCGAAAAAACAAAACCACAAAAATTAATAAAATATGAATACAAGTTGTCACTCATGAATCATGATATTGGTGGCGTCACTTACAAAATACTCCCTTTATTCGTAAAATTTGATAGATTTGATTTGCTGTTTTGAAAGTATTTATAATCTGTTATATTTTCATAAATGTGTTAATATATAGAGCTAAATAAATCACATGCGTATTTAATTTGAAGTACTCCCTCGGGTCCGTCAAAAAGTTCAGTTTACAGTATTTTATCTATAATTTTTTTTATGAATGTTTAAATATTGAAAAGTAAATATTTCACTTGTGTATCATAATTTGAAATTTAAATTTTACAAATATATTTTTTCTGAATTTGTTTTGACTGTTTATTTTTACTAAAATTTGAATCAAACATTGAATTTTAGAAAAATAATACAGTATCAAATTATCCAACTTTTGGCGGATGAAGTAAGTATAAATTTTCTAAATATATATTTTTCCTTGACATTTTACACTATATACATTGGAAAAACTTTATATCAAACACTACTACACAAAAGGTAAAGTTAAGGGCCCGTTTAGTTGGTAGAATTTTGTGAAAATTTAGTGAAAATTCTGCGAAAATAAGAAATAAAACGAGAATGTGTTTAGTTATTCATTTTCATTTTCATTTTTATATGAAAATGAAAATACTTTTGTACATGATTTTGAAAACAACTTTTTGATGTTTTCATTTGAAAATAAAATACGGAGCCGGACCACCATTGGATCGTCACCGGACCACCGTCGGACCTTCGCCGGACCACCCCCAGACATTGCCGGACCTCGCCGGACCACCGCCGGACCTCACCGGACCACCGCTGCGGACCTCACCGGACCACCGCCGGACCTCGCCGGACCACCGCGGAACCACGCCGGACCACTGCCGGACCTCGCCGGACCACTGCCGGACCTTCGCCGGACCACTGTCGGACCACCGACGGAACTCTCCGGACCACCACCAGACCATCGCCGGACCTTCAACGGCCGCTCGCCACTGGAGCGACAGTCCGGTGGTGGTTTGGCGGTCGCCCGGCGGCGGTCCGACAATGGTCCGATAACGGTTGGTGTTGCGGCGGTGGTTTGGAGGTGGTTGGTGGAAGTGTAGAGACCACCAGTGCACTTTACTCTTTTCAAAATATTGTTTTCAACGTGTTGTAATGAAACGCATTTTCAAAAATTATTTTCAAAAATTATACATTGAAAATGAAAAATGATACAAGAAATGAAAATGAAAATTATTTTCATCAACTAAACGGCCCTAAACTTTCAATTTTCAGTAGACGCGGAGAGGATAAGTAGAAAAATGACTGCTACGCATGTAGTATAAGTAGGAAAATGACTGCTGCAATTATAATAAACCATTCCAGAAATAAGATAAGTAATTAGCTAGTACTCCAAAAACCAAGAAAGTGGTAAAACAAATTTGGACAAACTTTCAATTTTTTCTAGTTTCTAGTTTCTAAACATAATATTGAAATTAAAGGTGTGTTGTTTTATCCAAAATTTTCTTTGGAAAGGTCAAATTAATCATTTCTTTCATTTTTTTTCTCATAAATTTACATTCATCTTTAAAAAAAGAAAAGAATTCAATTTTCTTCATTAATTCTCTAAATGAAAGCACCCTAAATTAACATGAAAGGCTGAACGTTGAAAATAAAGAGGGGTGTGAAAGTAGATAATTGTTCCCTCTTCAATATATGAGTAAATTGCGCCAATTATACCTAAACTATTGGCTTCGTTGTAAATCTATACCTAAACTAAAGTTCGTTGCAAATATATGTCTAAACTATTGTTTCATTGCAGATATAGCCCTCCGTTAAGAACAAAACGTTTAACGTCGACGGAAGTCTTACCTGGAAGTAACAACGTTGAGGAAAGCTGATGTGTGAAGCTGAGTGAATTCTGATCACAGCCTGTTGCAGACGTGGAGGTGTAGGTGGCTGGTGTGTTTAAGGCGGGAAGGGGCAGAAGCTTGGCGGGAAGAGATCAAAAATAAAAGTGGGGTTGGAAGCAGAGCCTGTGCTCTTATCTGAAATTTACAGAGGAGAGGAGCAAGACGTGGAGATGTCGGTTTGCAGCAGGCGCACCTGGAATGGCGAAGATGTTCCGTTCTGTAATTGCAAGAGGAGGGCTGAACTTTTGACGTGCTGGAAAGGAAACAACCCGGGGCGGCGTTTCAGTCGATGTTCAAGGTTTGGGGTAAGATTCATGCGTTTGCTTGTTGTTTCGCTTCGCCTTCTTCTTCCCTTCACCCTCTTGTTGTTGGAATTGTAGGCAAGGGATGGATGCGGCTTTGGCGCTGGTTTGATAAGGAAACTGATGAACAATACAAGAGAGTGATAAACGGGTTGCTGAAGAAAACACGCATTGCGGAGGGCAAGGAAAGACGGTTGAAGTGGTTGCTAGCGCTAGCAGTCTTTGTGGCTGTTCTGTTTGGGATAGGATTGGTTTTAGTTGTTCTGTTTGTGTTAGGTTTGGTTAGTGTGCAATGAAGATTAGGTTGGTGGGTATGTGTGAATGTGTTGGTAGCTATGTACGAATGTGAGAAATGAATCATGTGTTCTGAATTTGATCATGTGTTCCTAGAGCTGTGAATGGATTGTTGGACTTGTCAGTTGTTTCATTTCGCACTTTCAATGATGTGTTATTTGATATCTCCGTTTTTGTCTCTTGCATTTTGTGGAACCTGATGTTGAAGCAAGGATGTCTACAATTAGCATAGATGCTCGGTAACCTGTGTGTGCAAGCTCATTTAAAAGCTATAGATGCTGTGTGAGTAGAATCATTTAGCATTGTAGAATCATTGGTCCATGGCAACTAGTGATCTTGGACTAGATAATTTGATCAACCGAATTCTGATCACTTCCTTTCTCAACCTGATGTATTGAAAATGAGCATGTATTGCAAGAGATGAACCGAATTCTGATCACTTCCTTTCTCAATGAACATGTATTGCATTATGTCCTTACAAAAGTAAGTTCCAACAAGAACTCATCACACTATGAAGACTAGAGTTCCTAGAGGAACTATACCACTAATTGCAAGTCATCTTCCCCTGTTGCAGTTTACAAAATCTGATCACCATCCATCTAAACCTTTGCACTTTACAAAATATAAACCTTTGGACTTATACCCCTACTATCCATAATCACAAAAGAAATACTATTGACCACGTTTTATGGTCTGCTACCCTGCAACAGTATCACAATAAAATCGACAGCATCACTTCAACACTTCTACGGATTGCTCCTACACTTCTTTTGCATTTGTGGTTGAGTGAGTGAGCCTCCTAGACCATGTTCTGCTTGAGCACCACCATCTGGTTGAGTGAGTGCCCTCTTTCCATGTGCAGCCTCTGAATTGTTCCTTCGCTGCAATTAAAGTTTAGATTAAGTCTAGATCATCCATGTTCTTTGAAAAGCACACACCAACATAATCATTTTAGAACACTTACAGGTTGGTATTTGGCCCTTCTCTGTTTTTGTCCTGCTGCTGGAACATAATCAGTAACAGCTGAAGGTACCTATTTACGAATTTATCAGTTATTAATGTCAAGTTTAGAACAATATTCAAGCCCTAATTACATTAAAGTAACAGCTGAAGGTACCTAAGGCTTAAGGCCGAGCTAACTTGTAGCACAAGTAGCTATATTATTGAACTTAAAGCTATCCTAACAATTAACAATGTAAATGGAAATGATTGTAGATTTCATATTAAAACTTAGCATAGAAAATACCTCTAAATTTTCTGAAGTCTGGCCTGCTTTCTTTGCATGGGTTCTTGCATTATGTCCTTGAGCTTTACATATGGAGCAATGCATTGCAATGCCCTTCTTTGTCCATTTCTCCTTGTCTTTCTTCTGTGCATCACTGTTTTTCTTCTTTTTCTGTGCAATTTCCTTAACCTCCTCTTGTGACTTTCTCCTTGCTTTTTTACGCCTTCCTCTAACTGAAGCTGGTGATGAAGGGGGCTTAATGTGGGGAGCTGTCTCAGTAGGCCACAAGTCCCTTCCATTGATGGGGTTCAGAATGTTATGGTAAATTTTAAGGTAGGTTTCTACCTTGTAACAATCGTCAACATAGTCCTCAACATTCCGGCCAACTTGTCTAATACAAGCAATCGCATGACGACATGGGATTCCACACAAATCCCACCTTCTACAAGCACATGTTCGTGCATCGAGGTCTACAACATATTGATTCCCAAAACCTGATACTTGAAATGTGTCCCCACCATTCCAAATGGCTGTGTAACCCAATGAATCAGTCTTGATCTTTTCAACCTTCTTCTCAATTTTTGGACAAAGACTTCCATGATGTTTTTTCATAGCATCTCTTTTCAATTGAATCCGCTTCATTAATTGAATCCTAATATGCTCTAAACATGAAATGAAAGGTTTCTCTCTTGCTGAAAGTATAAACTTATTAAAGCACTCACAAAGGTTGTTCAACAGCATATCACACTTCACATCATTAGTAAAGTGTGATCTGGACCAGTTACGGGCTGGTCTCTCATTCAGCCATTCATAAGCCGTAGGGGACTCAGTTTGTATAACTGACATCCATTTCTCAAATTCAGAAACAGTAGTTGCCCTAGCAGCATTCCAAAGAAGGTCTTTTAGTCTCTTACCTGTGTGACTACCGCTTTGAAATTATTGTACATATGACGAACGCAAAATCTGTGTTCGATCCGAAACATCTCATCAATCACCGGAATTAACCCTACGGTAGAACAATCATATTGGTTAGGTGTGTCATGTCATGATAATTTCATCAATCAATGAATTGAATTGAAAAATATAAACATTGCATAACCTTTTGTTTATCTTTCATGAATGTCCAATGATAGGAATTTTCAATTCCAAGATCCTCTGCAAGTAATGTTAGAAACCAGTCCCATGAAGCCTTGTTTTCAGATTCTACAATTGCCCACGCAAACGGATAAATGCAGTCGTTTGCATCTATACCAACAGCAGTCAATAGTTGGCCACCATACCTCCCCTTTAAAAAACAACCATCTAAACTGATAACATACCTACAACCAGCTAGGAACCCCATTTTCAATGGTTCAAGACACATGTACAGCCTCTGAAACCTCTGATCCTCACACTTGATGCCGAAAGTGGTCCCAGGACTTTGCTTCATCACTTCAAGTCCATACCTCCTCATATATTTAAATTGTTCATCTTCATCCCCCTCAATCATTTCAAGTGCTTTTTGTCTTACTCTCCAAGCCTTGTCTCTACTGATCTCAAGTCCCAATTCTCTTCTTACAGCCCCTAGTATACCCTGTAAGCTCCATTGAGGATCATCTCTAATTTGTTCAAGATATCTTTCAGCTAAGAACTTATAATCGGCCTGGACATTATTAAACCCTTTATAGCAGTTATGTGTCAAACACATAGTCCTAATTTGCCATGTTCCACACTCAGATGACAGAAGTGCAGCATGTATGAAAAAAGGGCACTCATCCGCCTTACAAACCCATCTCATCTTGTCTCTTCCATTTCTGGCCTGCCTAAGCTTGTCATATTTACGGTTAATGCACCAGACTTTAACAGCAGAATTGAATTCATATTTTGAAGAGAATTTCATGCCAATTTTGAAATTCGGGTCCTTCATGTCCACTGCATTAAATTCTGGAGCTGCAGGAGGTCTACGGGACATAGGCACATCCTCATCTGACTCACAAGAGCTTTGCAAAACATCTGAATCATCATAAGTTGTCTCACAGCTGTTCTTTTCACTGTCACTACCTGAATCATCATCACGCAAACCATCATGTTCATCTCCAACTTTCTTACTGTTTTTTTTCTTTTTTGACTCCTTCTCACTTTTCTTCTTAATCATAAACCCACGTTCAGCCTCAAAGTCCACAGTTAGATCATACAAGCCATCATCCAACTCTTCATCATCAAAAAAGTCATAGTCTTCATCCCTGAAATCCTCATCACTGTCACTGTCTCTACTTGGCTCATTATCCATGTTCTTACCTTCACCATCTGTCTCATCCATCTTTCGAGTGTTATCATTGCCCTTCTTTGTTTTTTTTTCACTTTACACAATGCATCCTCTTTCACAGGAAAGGGTCACTTCCATTAAGAGATACTATGAAATCCTCTAGCAAGCTCTTCCTCTGAGCCTTACTAAAGTTCCCATTGCTGCCCACTTCATTACATTCCTCATCCATTGTTTTGTCCTCAACATACAGCTGTAAAGCCTTACTTTCTGGAACTCCTAAAACCATCTGTTCTATATCATCATCACAAACAAGAGGCACCAAACCATTACCTAAGATTTCACCTTCCTTTCTCCAAAAACCTCACCCTTAACCTGTCTGTCTTGATTTTTGCATCTCTGATCATGCTCCTTAATTCAATCAAAGAAACCATATCACCATCAACCCAATCAATATACTCGACTTGGTGACCATAATAAATCTCGATGGTGAAATAATCATCTGTGGCACCTACACCAAAGTATACAAGATAACTCCTGTAGTAAAAAAAACAGAACATACTACGTAATGTAACATACTGCGGCAAAGATAAATGTTTTAACCCTAACCAGCAACCTAATGCAACCTAATGCAACCTAATGCAGCCTCCTCCTCCTCTACTCATATATCAACTCGAACCCTTCTGTTACAAAAAAAACACCAATTCATGAAGAGGGCTTACCATATTTCGGTTGAAATTCCCTCTCCTCCTCTGCTCGTACCACCCAAGACGTCGGCATTCATCCACCCTTAGATGCTCCAGCGTCGCCTGAGATGGAAGAAATCACTCCAGGGTCGAGTTGCTCAAGAAGTCGGGTTTCTCTGTCAGCGTCGAGTTGAAGAGGAAGCGTCGAGTTGAAGAGGAAGCGTCGAGTTGAAGAGGAACCCAGCCCCAGGGCAATTTAAACACAGTTACTGCCACGTAAGACTTCCGTCGACGTTAAACGTTTTGTTCTTAACGGAGGGCTATATCTGCAATGAAACAATAGTTTAGACATATATTTGCAACGAACTTTAGTTTAGGTATAGATTTACAACGAAGCCAATAGTTTAGGTATAATTGGCGCAATTTACTCTCAATATATAGATAGGAATTCAATTTTCCTAACTGCAAATCTGTAATGTCTCCAATCCTCTTCCCTACCTAACACCTCTGCATCCGTCTTAGGCTGATTTCAAACCAAATTAGCAGATGAAGTTTGGATCTAAAGGACTAAATAAAACTGAAACAGCCTACAACAATATATAGCTTCTAAACGAACAGTTAACTACAACATCAAATTAGTTTTCACAACCCAACTTTCATCGAATCACAAAACTTGGCTAGGTTAAATGATTGATGCATTACGACCAGATCGATCTAGACACACCACCACTTTGTCCATTGCAGGAAGAACCATATCTCTTAACAATCTAAACACCCAGTAACATTTCTTTCTGAAAATTTTCAAATAAGAACAATCAAGCGCTGACAAGAACTCTAATGTCCAGCAAGTTAACCAATAGATGTGTTAATACTTGCAATTAACATTAATGAATATAAACGTCGGAGCAGGGACAGGGTACCTGAGAGCGTGTCCGAGAAGGTCGGCCTCCCGAAGGAGAATAATCCTGCCATGCTATAATGAGACCAGTTTCTTCTGAGCTGTTGCGTCCACTGTCGAGCCGCGCCCGCGATGAGCTACTTCCGAGGCTGAGCAAGTACCTGGTACAATTCTTCAACGCCCAAGTCAGAATTCACACGTTATATTAGCCGATGATCAATTGGGTAAAGGTAAGGTTGTAAAGGTAAGGTTCAAAAAAAGAGCAACCTCTTGGGTGGGGAATTAAAAGAGGTATTTATAGTGTTGGGGATGTTAATTTTAGGATCGTCTTTAACATGCTTCTCATGTTCGCATTTAATAATACCGAAGAAAGGATTAAGAGTATGTACCTTTCTTCTGGACGCAGCTTAAGAATCTTAGAGATTCTTGCTCCTTGTTGATGTAGAAGACTCGGCCTGGGGAACACCTTAAGGGCGGCTTGAAGATGATTTGTCTCCAAGGTGAGTTCCACTCACAATGCTCCTAGAATGCCTTCTAGTTTCGCAAGAGGAAGTATGAAGAGAGAAGAGAGAACCAATGCTGGTTGTGGGATGGATAGAAATGGCGCATCCTCCCTCTATTTATAGAGGAGGATGGGCTGCCAATGAGAGGGCACAATGCCCTTTCATTTGCGAAATAACATGTCCCTAGGACCAAGGGCTGCAACCAATGCCCCTTGGTCCATGAGACATGTCTCATGCCTTTTGCCTTTTCAATTAACTAATTAATTAGAAAAGGGATAAATAAATAATTGTGTCTAATAGGAAATTAATTAACTAATTAATTAATTATCCAAATATGGTGAAGAGGTAAGGGAGGTGACCCATGCCCCTTGCCCATTCGGCCATGGGACATGAGACATGTCCCTTTGGCCGAATGGTGCAAGGCATGGGGTGCACCCTGCCTAGAGGCACCTAGGGCGAAGGGCACTCACACCCCTAGGCCCATGGCCGAATGGGTGTAAGGCCACCTTAGGGTGCCCTTTCGGCACCCTTCGGCCTAAGCCGAAGGTGTGCTTGGCCCTCTCCGACACCTTTTCACCAATTTACGCACCTTTCCGCCAAGAGACACGTCTCTTCGCCAAAAGGTGCCTAGACACATTTGTACCAAGCTCACATAGAGCTAGTCCAAGACATATTAAATCATCCATTGAGCTCCTTGAGCTCATATCAGCTCACTAAGAGCAGATACACATCTCTCTAGCTCAAACACTCAGATTGAGCTGAGTTGAGCTGTGCTTAGCTACTTTAGCTAGCCCAGGTCATCTTGATGCGCAAGAATTCCAACAGGGGAGGGGTATGGCCAGTGGTATGGCCCATGGGCTTAATATTTGGGTCCTCACCATTAGCCCCCGAGGCGTTTCGTCCCGTGGACCAGGGCGAAATGCCTTTTTTACGCTTTAAATGAGTAACCTCCAGCCACGTGTCCATTTTGTGCTTATCCAAGCACTCGACGTTTCGGATTTCTCTGCCTCCTATAAATAGCGGACTGTCGTTTCTTTGCTCCCCTTTCGTATTCAGAACTTTTCGGAAGTCGTTGCTTCTCGCTTTCTCCGTGTTTCTCCGTTTTCAACCGTCGCCATCTCCGCCATTATCCATGTATGATTTCTTTTTCTAATTCATTTCATTCTTCTGTCGATTTCTCCTCAAGGAGGTGGCCAGACGATTCCGTTGATGGGGGGTTCGTCTCAGCTCGCATCCTTGGCTCTCCCCAGGTCCCCTCTATGTCCCGGGGAGTGTGTCCCGGCGGCCAAACGGTCGAGGGCATAAAAGGCTTTACCAGAATCACCTGATGATATGGAATAAAAAATGACGGGGAAGATCATGCGTCGACTAGCGCTAAAATTTAGCATTCCTGATGAGCTAGATTTGCGAGTCCCCGACTCCTCTGACATGGCAAACAGGCCTCGCGAGGATGAGTTTTGTATATATCTGGTATATTTTGAGATGGGCCTGCGCCTACCCCTCGGTGATTTTGAGAGCTCATTGCTTCGGCTTTACGATCTCGCGCCGAGCCGGCTGGTTCCTAACTCGTGGAGGCACATCATCGGCTTCAAACTCTTCACCTTGTCTATGGGTTTCCAGCCTACAACTCAGCTTTTTCGCCACGCTTACAAGATCTCTGTCAATGGAAGTGGGGTGGGGGGCACTGGTATCACTTGGCTCATCGATCACAGCTACTAACTCTGGGTCCTACATCAAACCACAGTTGGAAGAAGAAATTTTTTTTCGTGAAGACTCCTCACTCTGCCGAGTTTAGGACTTCATGGAGGACGGTAGAACCCAACCTATACATGAATGTCATTAGTGACAACGTCCTTTACGGGCAAGAAGCTCGGGCTCTCATCGAGCTACAGGCCGAAGGCTTCGGCCGACCCTTCCCAGTCGAGGTTGCCTTAGAGGCTGGTTGGGTAGACGACCCTGAGGGCTCCGAGTTTTCCGGTTTAGACGAAGTACACCGACTTGCAGCGGGCCAAGGTAGACCACTCTTGGCGGCTGGATCATCCGGGGCGATCCCCTGCTTCGTTAATATATCAGACGAGAGTGGCTCGGAAGATGCGCATATACTTTTTTCTTCAGCTTCTCCCCTAGCCGTGACTCGTCCTGTCACCCTAACTGACGCTTTTGATGTTGTGTCTATTTCTGGTTCCTTAGGTTCTGACATGGACGCCTTCGAACAGGCTGCGGTGGAGGCTACCATGGTGAATCCCATCCTTCCTCGTTCGAAAAGGGGACAGGGTGGCAAGGCCAAAACAACCAAAGCCGCTACCTCTTCTCGCCATACTAATGGCGAGAAAAGCCCAAGCAGGCTTAGGGAGTTCTATGGCCCTAGCCCCGTTTCGGACGCTCGCGGCCCTGGCGATGGCGACCTCAAAACCGAGAGTGAAGGCCGCCTCGCGAAGAGGCCGTCAACTATGAAGAAGGGAGCCGGGCCAGAGAGTCAAGGTCCTCAATCTTCCAAGGCAATGAATCTGGCCGGGACTTCTTGTGGTGGGGCTAGCGGCGCAGTGGCTCATCTACCTTCACTGGCCGCGACTCGGCCGGTCACTCTCAAGGCTCGTGACTTATCCCTCACCATGGCTGAAAATCTACTCGAACAAGGCTCTAGCGGCTTGGGTTGAAGGAACTCAACCCCCTATGACTTCCCCGGCCAGGTCCCGGGTGATCCCTCGGGTTTCTCTCCCGACCGGATTCGGTCCGTTGGCGCTTTGATCGGTCGTCAGTCTGTGTCAGATTGTCGACTTTCCTGGCTTGTAGGCTGTCCTCCAAATTTATGAAGGGCTCCGCCCGTTCATAGAACTCTGATAGAGTCTGAGGCGTACGCACGATGATGTCCCTCCCAAAAGGTGTCAAAGGGTTGACACTCCCCGAGGTCGCATAGGTGTGGCGACTTTATCCGACACGTTTGTCATTTGCACCATACGGTCATTAAACTGGTTTACATAGCCTCTGAGCAGCTCCTGCTTGTCCTGTGCCACATCACGGAGGCCGAGCGGGTTTCTCCTCATCCTTTTTTTTCTCAGCTATTGGCTGATAAACATCGTTTTTAGTATTTCCCAGGTTGTTGCCATCTCAGGAGTGATCATGGAGTACCATGACCGTGTCACCCCTTTCAAACTCTGGGGGAATGCTCGTGTCAGGACCGCATCATCATAGCTCATCCATTTCATCTTATCCTCGAACACCTGCGCATGATCTTCCAGGTCGGTCGTTCCATCATATTGGCCAAAATCTGGAAGATTCATAGGCTGAGTTGGGAGGGGCATCAAGGTCCTATTGAACTGCTTTTGAGCCACCGTGGCAGCCTTTTGTGCTTGTAGCAAAGCCACCTGAGCTTGGAGTTGGCGGAACTGCTCATGTTGTGCCTGTAGATACCACTCCAAGGAGGGTGCTGTTTGCGCCGTAGTGCCGACGGATGCCAGAACGGCCGGGTCTAACCCTATCTGGGGTGCCATGAAGGGGTAGGCACCCAGACTGGGAGCCCTCATGAAGGGGTCTTTGAACTGATGTGGAACATCGCGCCGCATTCATGCGCTCACGCAAAGTGACTGGGGCCCCAAGAAGGTGTTGGAGCCGAGGGACGTCATTATTGTGGACGTCGTGACCGTGGCCGGAGTACTAAAGATCGGCGTGTTGCGGATTGTTGTGTACGTAGTGGCCACGAATGGCATTTGTCCTGGCAGAGGAATTTTCCTACATGAAGGGGGCATTTATGTCAGAATGCGTTTTGTAAGGCATAGCTCGGGGCCGTGGCCCGCATAAACTAGTTGAGCCGAGAATTTTACGATTGTAATTGTCCGGAGGCTGTTCGAGCGAAGTCAGTGAGCAGGTTTCGGGCAGCGACCCCTCCACCCGTCATCGTCGCTATGTCGAAGGATTCCCCTGTCGGGGTGGGGTGGTAGCCACAGACGTGGACGAAGTGGTATTCCCAAGGCCGAGGCCAGAGCTAGCCGTGGGAGCCGCCTCCGAGACCTTGGGTAAATTGGTGTCAGGTGATAGAGTATCCTTTGGATCTGAAATGTTTCCCACAGACGGCGCCAAATGTTAATACTTGCAATTAACATTAATGAATATAAACGTCGGAGCAGGGAGCAGGGACGGGGTACCCGAGAGCGTGTCCGAGAAGGTCGGCCTCCCGAAAGGGAAGAATCCTACCATGTTGCAATGAGACCGGTTTCCTCCGTGCTGTTGCGTCCACTGTTGAGCCGCGCCTGTGATGAGCTACTTCCGAGGCCGAGCAAGCACCTAGTACAATTATTCGACGCCCAAGTCAGAATTCACACGTTATATTGGCCGAGGATCAATTGGGTAAAGGTAAGGTTCGAAAAAAGAGCAGTCTCTTGGGTGGGGCATTGAATAAGATATTTATAGTGTTGGGATGGGGTATGGGGTATGGGCAATGGTATGGGCCGGGGGACAGATGTCCCCCTTGCACCATGGAGGCTACAGTGCTTGCGGGCCGAAATTACGGGCTGGCCCATGGGCTTAATATTTGGGTCCTCACCAAGATGTGATTTCGGGAAACCGATATCCAAAAAATTCCAATGGAATTAGAGAAGACTAATTAGGTACAGAGTAAAATGAAGAGTCAATAGAAGTAGGAGGTTGAGAAAGTACAGACGGACCTGGGATGTCGATGTCAGTTTATAAAAATAACCAATGAAGTAGAGATTCACTAAACATGAAGGGCTAGTAGAATAATATTTTCCAAAATACAATCAGATTTCTAGTTGTACGACCACGTAGATGACACATAAGTTAAGGCACCAACCTTTTAAGGTACCCTAGCAAGATCCTTAACTTCTCAATGACTTGCGGTCCTGTCGACATTAGTGTCCTTCAAACTGCAGGAAACTGCAAAACAAGGACCTATACTAATATCTGTGCTACAATATACTCCCTAAGCTTTCGAAAACTCCAATGGGCCCCGTCGCCCCCTACACTTGGGCCGCCGGCGCGAGGCCTTCTTCTTCTTCTTGGTGATTTTTCCCCCTCTTTTAGCAGTAGTTCTGACGGATTGGGCTGACTGGGCTTTTTGGCTTGTTTAAGACTTTAATATGGGCTTACGCCTTATAGAAAAATATCTCCATATTTGATGTTTCTTATTTCGGTCTGTTTTTTTTTCTTCCCTTGTCTCCTCTTTTTGACATATTGCATAAAAATTGTTACATTATTTGCTTTTAAAAAATGTTTAACATGCTTATTTTATCTTGTTATTCTTAATTTCTCATCTTGTTATTCTTAATTTCTCTCAGTACTTTTGAAATAAGACTTCTCAGTACTTATTTTATCTTGATACTGAAACTGTGAAAACCATGCATTTTTCCAAATAGAGACAGATCCATTTCATTCACGATAAAGAGAGCAAAGAATATCTAAAGCATGAAATTGTTTTAAAAAGGAAAAGAAAAAAAGAAAGAAAGAAAGGGAGAATAATGACACTTTTTCGAAAAAGAGATGCTTTTG
Organism: Stellera chamaejasme; assembly: GCA_024586325.1. Classification (NCBI taxonomy): domain Eukaryota; kingdom Viridiplantae; phylum Streptophyta; class Magnoliopsida; order Malvales; family Thymelaeaceae; genus Stellera; species Stellera chamaejasme. The sequence continues at coordinate 6,842,376 of CM044985.1, read as the reverse complement.
TGTTTCTGTAAAGCAAACTCTAAAATAATGCTTCGGAAAACGGCATGGGGCTGGGAATAAGTCCTCCAAGTAACTTTATAGTTGTGAAAATCGAAGATAATTACCATCGTTCTCAGATTCTTCAGCCAAAAAAAAGAAAAAAGAAACAACCAATAGATTTATAGAAAATCCCAAAAAATCACATTTCACCAGATTTCTTATTTGTTGGTTTGTTAATAAGAATTGGGAAAGAAGATCTACTAGGGACCAACCTAAAAAGGATCAATTTCTAGGCTAGTAGTGGAAACCGATAAGTTGTAGTAGTATTCTTTTTAAGTGATGGTATTTTGGCAGGACAATAAAGTTTGGGGGCATAACTGTAGAAGTTGAAATAAATAGTATTTACATACTTATTTGTCCATTTTCTCTCTTCCAATAGTATTTACAAATTTTGAATTACCTTCTCATTTGAAGAACAACACCCCAAAGATATACGTCGGGGAAAAGTGACAAACGAACAACTTTCTTCCTCAAACACTTGTCACGTGCAATGGAAATAAATAGTCTCGATCGAAGCATGCACACACAATTTAACGTGGTTCGGATCCTAACTAACCTACATCCACGGATAACAGAGATCTACTAGAATATTTTTGACAGGATATGAGAACTATTAAAGACTTCTAGTGTCCTAGTCATCCCGGCTTTTGAACCACTATTCTTTGTTTCCACTATCACATTGATCTTTCTATACCACATTGATTTGTCTCTTATATCAAAAACCCTAACACAATTTGTCTTCATAATGACAACACACAAACCTAACATTCTTACTAGAAAAACACAATCCTACTCAAACTGGAACTCCTAAACTTAATCATCAAGAAAACAATTCCAAGAAATGCAATTCCCTCAATTTCTTCAAATTTGAGTAAACATACCCAACGATACAAAACAAAACGAGAGAAAAATAGTTTTTTTACGGAAAAAAATACATAAATATTTTATTATTGCATCTTTGCTAGTATTTAGCCCACACTATATATTAGGAGTATTTGTCGTTTCGATGCTTAGGTCTCGTGAGGCGGAGTCACAAAGATCCCCAAGGTCCCTGATCCCTACAATATGAAAATGGTACAAAAGCAAGACGACAGTGAGTGAGTGGTGAGGGAAAACAAGGTAATAGACTAATCGATAAGATAGACAAATAGAAATGAGGTAGGCAAAAACAAAACAACGCACCAACTTGTGATCTTTCCTCTTGTATTTTTGCTACAACAAAAGCACAAGCAAGCCAATGCCAACACGTGAACCCAAATTAATACTCCTTACTACCAATAACCCTAGCTAGCTTGCTCTTATGCGCATGATAACAATAATTAAGAATTGATGAATTTTAGTGTTATTATTGTTATTATTAGCAATTAATTAACTGTAGTAGTTATTGGTAGTTATCTTTAGGGAGTTGTTAAACTGTAGGAGAAGTGGGAGTTATGGGGTAGTGGGATACTTAGTAGGGTAATTATAAAATAAAAAAAAACAACCTTGCGGTTTGTCATAATCTCCACTTTTCTCATGCATTTTCGGAATTCTCGAAAAATCTCCCTGAGGTTTGTGAAATATACAAAAACCCCTCTGCAGTAACCACCGTTAGCGATTCCGTTAAACTTTTTGGTTTAACTATAAAACTTGGACCCTAACTTTTCTAACCCTTTCATTTCTACCCTAAGATTTTTACCTCTTCACCCTAATTCCATCCATGAGGTCGACGCACTCTGGCATCGTCGCCGCGCCGGTGAAGGCTGATGGCGCAGCAACCAGTTCCGTTTGGTCCGTCCGCGTGATTCTAACCCCGTCAACGCCTCCGTCGTTCGTCCACCGGGGCGCCGCTAATCGAGGAAGAACCGCCGCGATTTTCCTAAAATCCGGCGCTTCTTCCGTCTGCTGTGTTTTCGCGGCTTCAGCTTGGTTCCCTTGCCAAAATCCAACCTTCGAAAACCATCGAGCGGCCCCGATGAACACTTTCCTCCGATTTCGTGATTTCAATCCAACTCCAAAGCAACATGTGTTCACGGATGATGTCGTTTTGTTTGGAGTGTGAAGAAAGAAAATATTTGGGCATGCCCGTGGATGGATGCTAAAATGAATAATGCTGCTTATCATCTTAGTGGATCATAAACATGCATTTCAGTTTGTGGTTGAATTGAAGTCAGTCTTGTCATTACTTATCTTCTCTTTATTTCGTGTCTCAAACACTTGGGAGTATCAAATGCAACTTTTTGGGGGTGAAAAGGGGAGGGTAAATGGATTGCTTGGGTCAAGTGGGATACAATTCTCGGTAGTAAGAGATGAGAAAACAGTGAAAAAACGGTGGTAATTATGTAAAATAGGTGACTTTTAAGCCCAAACTAAGTGTATAACCAATAGTAGTGATTCAAATTTGAATCATTCATTGGGGGGCTTCAAAGTTCAAACTATGGGGGAGGAAAAATTTTCACCAAAAATTCTCGCTCCTCACACCCAAAATTCAAAATTAACTATCAACCCATACAAACCTCCAATAAAAATATATTCAGACAAGTGGTGGCCCCACGTGTATGAGTAGAATGTGAGGGACCCGTGTTGGGGAGGAGCGAGGCGAGGATGCGTGGGGAGGAGGGACGCGTGGGGGTGGGGCCAGGAGGGGATGTAACTCGTGAATCACGGTTACTGTATATATTCGGACCTCCCGTGAATACGGTGAGGTCCGAAAAAAGGGAGTGATTCACTCAATTTTTAGGGGTGAATTTTAAAAAATTCACCCCAAAAATTGTATGTTTGAACCCCCTATTCCTCGAAAAACTTTTTTCTACATGTGCGTTGAACTCACCCAAAGTGGGCAAGGAGATCAATCATATTAATAATCACCTAGGTAATATTTCACCCACTAGTCCAAACCCAACTAATCGAACAATTATATATCCACCTCTCATTTTCTAAGTGGGCAAGAGACTTGAATTGAATTTAGGAATTATTTTAGAACAAGAGTTGGGGATGAAAAAGACATAAAACTATGGGGCTAGGGTAAAGTAAACGTATAGTCTCTTAGTTTTGATGTGTCTTATTTTGGTCATGTTTTAGAATTCGACTCATATTAGTCATTTAGCTTTCATTACGTCTCAAATTGGTTTTTTCGTTAGATTTTCATTAAAATTTTCAGCTAACTTCATAAATTTACGTAAATATCCACAAACTACTATTAAATCAACCATCGATCTTTAATGAATTTGACAATTTAAATCCAAACTCTCCCTTCACTCTACCTCTCTCTCCTCTCAAACAAAACAAAAAAATAAAAACCTAAATCCTATCACTTCACTAATCATGGCCCCTTCTCGACCCGCCGGAGATCCAAGTTGTACAACCAAGAATGAATCACAGGATCTTCAAAATCTAATGCATTCATGGATCTCGATTGAGTCCAATTTCAACAAACCACCGTACATGCCCGATGGGCTATATGGAGAACATGTCCGCCACCTCTCACCATCGGCAACCCCTGTCTCGATTTCTTCTTACATGTCGTTTCATCCACGTCGTCGGAATCGCTCACTCATAGGCTGGAGGCCGCGTGGAATCACGATCCTCTGAGGACACTAAAGCTCGTCTGCAATCTGCAGGGCATCTGCGGCACTAGAAAAACCAACAAAGAGGGGTACTACACAATGACATTTTGGCTCCAGAAGAATCATTTTTTTAACTGCATTCTTTTATTAGATGAAAAAGAAAATTACATCTAAATTATACTTGAAATACCCTTAGAAATTGTAACCAGCCCTCTCGCTCTTGCATGGAAGTCCTTGTTAATATGTTCAACTTCACTCTCCGGCGATTCGGTGATTCCAAGCCGGATCTAGCGATTTCGGCGAGCAATTCCGGCGAATCCAAGCCCAGTTAGGTGAATCCAAGCAGAATCCCCAATTTCTTTTTAATGATTTTTTAGTCGAGTCATTTAATTTAAAGCATTTTCCCTCTGCACCCAATACTTGGATTTCTGAGAATTCTTTAAATACCCAACGGTTTTATGTTCTTCTACCTCACTGTTTGGTTTGATTTTTCATACTTAGCAAGTGAGGAAAAAAAGCAGTTTCCGTTTGAGGGAATTTGTATTGGCTTTCATATTATTGGGGGGTTGGGTTCCATTTTTGCGTTATTGTCTGATTTCCTTGTGATTCAAATCTAGGAGGTTATACACTGCCTCTTGGTAGAAAACAATGAAAATGTTGGGTGATAAGCCAACTCTAGCGAGACAAAGCAAGACACCTTAAAGAAACAGATTTAGGGTTGGTGGGAGATGGTAATATTGTAACTTTTACAAATTTAGGGTTAATGTTTTTTATTTTTAAATTTTTAGGGTCGCATTGATTATGAAAATATAGTCCTATTCTGATAATATTCTCTTCGTTAACGCCCTCAGTAGTAAATACGGTACAAAGAGTAAACGTCGATGGTAAAAAAGTTCTAAAGATAAAATGGTGATGATAAAAAAGAACCGTTTTATAAAATAATGACAAAAAAAAAGACCTTTGACCAAAACGTGAAGACATTTTCCCTTCTTCCTCCTATTTTTCTCTCTACGCACCTTTTATCAACTTTCAAATATTTAAAACTTTATTATTTATTTTTTTCAAATGAAAAACCAAAAATCTCCTCCTTCTATTTAAAAAAAAACAGACAAAGAACACAACGTCTAGTAATGTGAGCTAGTATGTACTACGTGTTAACTCTAAAATTAAAATTTATAATAGTATTTACACCTAGAGAGAGTAAAAATAATTAACCGAATAACAAAAAATGAAAAGTATGAAATTACAAAATTTCTACAATTTTAGAGCTCCTAATGGTTTTTTCAAATATTTTAGGAAAAATAAGGGAGTTTTAAATGTATGGTTTCTACGGTAAGCAGTACTGTAACTGCCTACGACATGTAACCACGTGGCATACGTATTTCCCAACTGCTTCCCTCTTTTCTCATACTACAAACTTTCTTTTTTTTGCGAACATCTTAAAATTTTAAGGTAAAGTCAGAATTTTAATAGCGGTTCATAAAATTAAAAACAAACTTGTAATCAATCGTTGTCATGCGTATAGTGAAGGACAGTGAACTGGGAGGAGCTAGAAATTAAATTGTATCAGTAGGCAAGTTGGCACAATTGTTAAACATTTGAGATTAACAGGGACGAAATATATAAATGTATAGGAACTATAATGAATATTTATTGGGTAAAGTCCATGAATAGTCCATTAGCTTTTATATGTGTCCTATTTTGATCATTTTTTTAAAAATAGATTTGGTTATGGTGGAGGAGCCGGCTCCAGTGCTAGTGGCGGTGGGTCCCTCAGGTGCGGCTTTGCCCTCCCCGGTCATGTCAACTTCAGGTAACTCTGATACGGACCCTCGTCCTGGTTTTGAAAATTGGATTGTGAATGCCGAATGTGTTCCGACGCTAGATTGTACTGGTCTCAGTAAGAGTTTTTGGACTGGACGCTTCGATTCCGGGAAACGTGAGGAAGAGGCTTCGTACTACAAGTGGTGCAGCTGCTACTCCAGATCGCCTTTTACTAGGTTCGGGGGACTCCAAGTCAAACAACGGTCCTTGATGGATCATTGATTGTTTAACTTCTATACGAGGGCCTTTACTATTTTACTTTCTCAGACTGTGTTAGGTTATGGTTGTTTTTTATTTTTCTTAGGACCCTCTTTTTTTGCTTTGCTTCAGGTTAGGTTTCTCTTCTCTCTATTTTTATTTTTTTGATACAAAGTGGGCAGGGGGTTGAGATACCGGAGGTTCGAACTCGATACCTATACAATTATCCTCAGAAGCATAACCACTAGGCTAAGTGCTCAGTACCTCTTTTCTTTATTTTGTTTTGCTACTTATCACGTATGTGTGCTGCTATGGTCACTTTTACTACTACACTCACCGCTCTCCATAGCCTACTATGGTGCGGTGATACCATTTAACCGTTGGGCATGCAGGGGTATCGGGAGCCGGATCCAATATCTTTTTATCCGACATAGTGGTCATGACCATCGTCATGATTTGTTTTGTCTTTGGAGGCTAGTACTGGTGAGCCTAGCTGTAGTGAATATGGTTTCCTATGGTAATGCTATTTATGTGGAATTAGACCCTTTCTTAGGCATGTTTATGTGTACCACTATTAGGTACTTAGTCTGTGGGTCATGACTTATTTCATAATAATTTATCATTAATAAAATAAATATTTCATGTTAAAAAAAAAGAAGAGCATGCATAAATGGATTTAGTTAGAAAAGCTTTAAAAATCCCATTAAATTCATGAAATGAAATGCATAAATGGATTGACGCTAGACACTCAAATTGGAAATTCCGTTAAATACAAGGAAAACATACAATTTACCCTATAAAATTTACTTTATGGTTACCGCAAAATTAATATATTTGACTTTCGAATTTATATTTGAGTCAAATTTTATTAAGAAAAATTCGTAAAAATTCTTAAAATGGTAGATTAAATATAAAAATAAAAATATTAATTTTATTGAAATGGAAGAATACTTAACTTACCATAGATCTCATTTCCACATTGAAAATTTATTTTTTGAATCTTTTGTGATATTTTATCGGTGAAAAATATGTTTTGAACATGGCCTAAAAAATAATTACATCATTTACTATTTCCCTGAATTAATGCTCCATTAACTATTGGGTTTTGTTCTTTTTAACAAAACCTCCAACTTGTATTACAATTTTTCATATAAGTCAACTTTTTTTTTATCCAGCATATTCTCTTAATACACCACATACATTTTAAAAAAAACACTTTTTTTTAGAAACCCTTTCGCTTACTTGAAGGCGCCAATAAGCACTAGCAGGGAGAATGAAACACATTTTAGCATAACACAGCCCCATTTTAGCATAACACTGCATTGGGACAAGTAGAAACTCCAAGATTTTTAACTCAACATAAGGTGCAAGACCGTCTTTGATTTCAGACATTCAATTTCTTTCTTATCTCTGGATTTCGAACAGGTGTGCAAAGGCGAAGTTCTCTTGATCGGAATTACTCATCAATACCCTAGAGACTTTACGAAATTGTTGGCTTCTTCTTAATCTTTTATTATTTTTTTCTCTTATGTGTTGTAAATTTTTCCTTGGGTTTTCTTATCTCCTCCTTGGAGGTAGTTAATCCCCTCTCCCTCTTTTTGTAAATTCTCTAGATGCATTAAAAAAAAGAAGAAGCTCCATTTGGTTTTCCTTCCTGGGTATCATAATTCACAATAGCCTCTGCTCTGAAAGCACCAGTAAAGTGTAACTTTTATTTATCAGAAGGAATATTGAAATCTATACAAGTGGTCAATGACACAGCAGAGGTCACTTGTTGGTCTTGTGCAACCTGAAATGGAGAGTAGTACTAGTATACATCTGAGGCTCTAAAAACTTCCATGGTGCACCAAATCCAACGGCTACAAATCAAACTTGCATTCTCTCTCTTCCCTTCCAAATCTCAATTAGCGTGCTGCTCTCTTCCCGAACACCAACCCACATGGTACAACTTTCCCACTAAAGAAGCATGGGATGTATCTGCAATCTTTGTCTCTTCCTCATATTAACTCTCACTGTCCTTGAGACCAATTTCAAATCTTAGAGAGAGAAAGAAAGAAGCTACTGTTCCTCTCCCATCACCAATGGCTTCTGCAACTCTGATTTCCTTCTTCTGTCTGCTAATTCTTCTCAGAATCCCATCCCGTTTCTGTGAAAGTCCTGAACTTAGAGCGCTCATGGACATGAAAGCTGCTTTAGACCCAGAAGGGAAGCAGCTCTCTTCGTGGACCATCAATGGCGACCCTTGTGGTGGTCGTTTTAAAGGAGTGGGATGCAATGAGAATGGCCAAGTTTCAAATATATCCTTGCAGGGAAACGAGCTTTCTGGGGAACTCTCACCAGCCATTTCCGAGCTCAGGAATCTCACTGGGCTTTACTTGCACTATAACTCATTGAATGGAGCGATTCCAAGAGAGATTGCTAACTTGACTCAGCTCACTGATTTGTATCTCAACATGAACAATCTCTCTGGTGAGATCCCACCTGAGATTGGTAACATGGGCAACTTACAAGGTTGGTTCAGTTTACTTGCAAGTTTTGATCTTTCTTTTTAATTTTTGGGTTTTTGCTGATTTGCTTTGAGAAGAGGGTCTTTGATGGTTTTGGGGTTTCTAAGAAGTATATTTATTATTAAAAAAAACCTTTAGGTAACTAAAATGATGCCAAATTAAGTATCATTTGGGAAACCTATTAAATGACAAGAAATATCCATATCAGATGTCCATTATTAGCAAGAAATTACTCTCATTCACTCGGCTCAGACTAAGGAAGAACAATACATGTCGGTTCATTCTCTAAATACAACTCCTTTTTGCTCATCTGGGTTTTCCATGTCCATGGCCAGTCCTGCAGCTTTGTTACAACCAGTTAACAGGAAGCATCCCCACTGAACTGGGATCACTGAAGAAGCTAAATGTTCTTGCGCTTCAGTCTAATCGGCTTACAGGTGCCATCCCAGCAAGTCTAGGGAATTTGGGCACTTTGATGAGGCTAGATTTGGCCTTCAACCACCTTTTCGGTTCGATTCCTACGAAACTAGCTGATGCTCCTCTGCTTGAAGTCCTTGACATTAGGAACAATTCCCTCTCTGGCAATGTTCCTCTTGGTAAGTACTACTAACATAGTATTTGGTTTCTTATGGTTCTTCATCTTGTATTGCTAGCAATTTGTGCCTATAACAGGACTAATTCCGAGTTCGTCATTGTTATGTCTGATGCAGCCCTTAAGAGACTGAATGAAGGATTCCTGTTGCAACACAATCTGGCTCTTTGTGGCTCGGGGTTCCCCAAACTGATTGCCTGCAATGATTCTGACCACATCAACACAAACAAACCTGAAGCCTTTGGACCTGGTGGAACTGTCCGTCCCACAAGAGAAATACCCGAGACTGCGAATCTGCAGCTGCCTTGCAACCAGACTCTGTGTCCGAAACCATCAAGATCCCGACAAGGTTCTGTAGTAGTTGGAATTGTTGTCTTCACAATTGCTCTGTCAGGCATTGCAGCCTTTGGATTCACACAGTACCGTCGTCGCAAGCAGAAGCTTGGAAGCTCATTTGGTGCTTCAGATGCCCGTGTCAGTACCGATCAAGTGAAAGGGGTGTACAGGAAGAATGGATCCCCGCTTATCAGCCTGGAATATGCTAACGGTTGGGACCCTTTGGCAGATGGGTGTCATTTTGGTGGATCTGCTCATGATGACTTCCAGAGCTTCATGTTCAATCTTGAAGAGGTTGAGACAGCTACACAATACTTCTCCGAGGCGAACTTGTTGGGTAAAAGCAACTCATCTGCAACCTATAAAGGTATTCTGAGAGATGGCTCAGTTGTTGCTATCAAGTGCATCAGTAAAACTAGCTGCAAATCGGAGGAATCTGAGTTCTTGAAGGGACTGAAAACTCTATCCTTGTTAAGGCATGAACACTTAGTGAGGTTGAGAGGATTTTGCTGCTCAAAAGCTCGAGGGGAGTGCTTTCTCATCTACGATTTCATCCCCAATGGAAACCTGTTGAGGTATCTAGATGTGAAGGATGATGTTGGGTCAAATGGTTGCATCCTTGAATGGTCTGCTAGAGTTAACATTGTCAAAGGCATTGCTAAAGGTCAGTTTTATCTTTTAGTTCTAAGCCATTCATGTGCTCCAGTTTTCGAATTATCGATATACTGAGAATTGTTGTATTTGCTGTGTAGGTATATCATATCTGCATTCATATAAAGTAAACAAGCCCGCTCTTGTTCACCAGAACATTTCAGCAGAGAAAGTACTCATCGACCAGCGACTCAGCCCTATGCTCTCTAATTCTGGCCTGCACAATCTGTTAACCAACGACATTGTGTTCTCCACACTCAAGGAAACTGCTGCTATGGGTTACTTGGCCCCTGAGTACACTAGTACAGGCCGGTTCACTGAGAAGAGTGATGTGTTTGCTTTCGGAGTTCTTGTTCTGCAAATCCTCTCAGGGAAGCGAAATGTCACCAACTTGGTGAGGTCAGGCTCTGAGTTGACCAGATTTCAAGACTTCATCGACCCGAACCTCAATGGCAGGTTCTTCGAGTATGAGGCCTCGAAGCTCGCAAGAATAGCTGGGCTGTGCACTCATGAGTCTCCCATTGAAAGGCCATCAATGCAAGCTGTAGTTCAGGAAATCGGAAACTGCAGTAGCTGTCTCTAGCTGCCTTGATTTCAACCTCCCTCTTCTGATTCACTGTTTTGAGATTAGGAAAACAATTGTGGTAGTTCTAACTAGTAAATTAAGTTAAGCAGATGATGGAATTTAGGGTTCATCAGCTAAACCTTGTTATGGAAGATATGCTCCTTTGTAGTAGTAACCTGTAAGGGGAGCTTGTGGGGAACTTTTGTGTTTAATCACGTGTTCATCTTGAATGTGTGATTTAAGGATTTCTCCCCAGAAGCTCAGATTAATGTTAATCTCTTTCAGTTTCCAATCAGCTCCAAATGTTTATCCCTTATCATTCGCTTTTGCGTTTTCCATTCTTTATTCTTGCGTTTTCCTTTTAAATCCAAAATAATTGTTACTGAAAACCTCTCCATACTTCGTATTTTACATCCTTGTCAATACTTTCTCATCCTCTTTATAACTGTAAGGGAGGACAAATTAGAATGTGAAAAAAGAAAGAGAATGGAAAACATGGTTACAAAGCCATCATCATATTTGTTCTCTCATTTTTATATACCACTCCCTCATTCCTTTTTTATTGAAACAAATGGTTATGTCGTGGAGATTAAGATGAGTGTAAAATTGATAAATTTTGACATATATACCCCCTACCCTAGAAAAAGTGAATCCAAATGTGTCAAAAAGGGTAATATAGTAAAGTTAAAGAGTAAAAAAATAAAAAAAATAGTACTATTATGGAACCATTTCAATTATTGAGAAACAACCTAAAATGGAAAGTGTTTCATTTTAAAAAGGGACTGAGCAGGGAGTACATTTTAGGAAGGAAAATGGACAATCGGTATGCATGCAATGAGAATAGGACTACACAAAGAACTAGACCGGCGTGAGGGGTTTGTGAAAAGAAGAAAAAAACAGAGCAACAAGCCAACAACTTTGGAAGAATAACTCTTACCTAGGATTCTTCCATGGCTATAACAATACTAGTAGTACAATTGGAACAACATGCAGCAGAAGATAAGAAGCAGCAAGTTGTAGTCCTATTGTCTTCTTCCATTTTCTTCAATAAGAATCAGTACTTGTAAAATTTGTTTTATTTTTCACAATAAACATAAAACTCAATTTGGTATCTCCACAGCTAACCCTAAGTGATTACAGTGGCAATTGTTTTGGTTGTAATGATTCAAGTTTCAGTTAAGGAACCGACTTACTGCTTTTATGATTGCTATATGTAGTCCAATCACAGATACTATAGGAAGAACAAGAAAGAGGAGTGCAGACAAACCTAAGTTTACATTTATTGAACGCTTACACAGTTATGAATCTCTCAAACACAAATGCAGACAATCATGTTTAATTTAGAGTACATCACTTTTTTTCTATACAGTGAACAAAGCCCTCAATGGGAGTAACTAGATGGAGCCTATTGGCAGCTTTATTGCATCAGACCATGGGCACCAACTAGTTAATAGAATGTGTTCATTGGAAGATTATTCAGATAAGGGCATTAGGGAATGATACAGCTCAATCTTTCAAAAAGGGAAAAATGATCATAGAAATAAGGGAATGGAATGGAGCAAAGGAAAGATGATACATGTATGTCCATTTATCAACTCATCACCGAATGCCATAGCCTTCTAACTACATTCCTGCACACACAACAACATTGATCAGCCAAAGCCAGTATTGGTGGCCCAAACTTATGTGCCTGAAAAAGTGATGTGCTTGATTCTTGGTGAAGCATCTGATGTCAAAATGACCAGAAAAAAGAAACAGAGAAGAAATCATGAGCATGCATGCAAAAAATTAGAGCCAAAATCATACTTCCTGTGTATGCAAAGTCATGATCCCCTGGGCCATTGTACGCAGCATGTCTGCTTCAACAGAATACACACATTAAACATATGAAATTTGCAGAATTATGTAGGTAATGACCAACACAAGAGACTAAACAGACCTTCTCACTACGTGGTTACTAAAGTGATGTTTCCTGACAAGCTCTACGTATCCTGCATGTGGCAGGGCATCATTTCCTGCGAAATTTTTCTGGAAACTGGAATGAGGCTGACCGCCTTTATGAACAACTGGTCTTGCGTTCACCCCATGAAGCTGCCTGCGCCTAGAAGCAGGTACTCTCCAGCCTGCAGGATTGTGCTGCTCCTCAATTTTTATGTATCGAGCATGGGGCTCCTGGCATTCCAGTTTAATTATCTTTTTTTGGGCAAGTAAGTTTAATTAATCAGTGTAGAAGAAACATGATAGGAGATTAAACAGTGACCAATTACCATTTCAGGATGGATGTTTTTAGACCTATGCACAGGAATATGTACTTGTCTTGGAACATATCCCTTTGGTTTAGATCCTATAGAATTAGAAACTACAGCAAGTTTTTGTCTTTTGCGCAAGTGAGATTTTCTTCTTGGCTTTCTAGAGGAAACACCAGTTTGCTCTTGAGAATATCCTGCCAGTGAGAAATGTTGAACTTTACTAGTGGATCCACCCATGATAGCAGTCAAATGATTCAGAAGGTATAAGCTATTGCTTCATTGATTTTAGTTCATTCATATTAAGTAAATGGTTACCTTTTTGTTCCTTTGATGCTCTCATATCCTTGCCTCTGTTCCTTTGCTTTCTCTTCCGATTTCTCCTCCGTCTGGAAGGCATCCCAACTTCAGCTGTAAGGGGAATATCACCTTCACAGTTCTTTGTTTCCCTTTCTCTGGCGCCTATTATGTTGGGAACGTCCTGACCTGTTTTATCCAATAACGAAGTAGCCTTTTCTTCAGCCTCATGGCCTAGAAGAGCATTCCGCATTTGCCTTTCTGAGACATTCGCCATTTTAGATACTTTAGTTCTGTCAGTTTTTGCTATCTTCAATCCAGCTGTACGTTTAAGTCTTCGTTTAAATCCTCCATGATTAACTTTTGGGAACCACTTTCTACTGAGAGGCCTGGCAATGTATGCTTTCACCTAATAGAATTAGGGACTCTTACACTGTTAAATGCTGCTTTAGATTAAAAAAGTACATGCAACATGGCAAGAAGTCACCTTGAGATTTCCTTCAAACTCCCTCCCATTGATTCCTTCAACGCAAGCTAATGCATATTCTCGTGTAGTGAAAGCAATGAAACCAAAGTCCTGTCCTTTGCGGTTGAGATTGCGAGAAACTTCCACATTTTTAATCTCTCCAAATTGTTCACAAATGTCCCTTAACTTGTCTGCATTCCAAGACTTAGGTGCCCCTTCTATATAAATGGTTTTCACCTACAACAAAGCCTTGCAGTTTCTATCACTTCGCGCAATCATATACTATATAATTACCAACAGATGACTGTAAAAATCCACCACTAATCCTCAAGCAATTTTTCAGCAGCTTCACAGAATATTGGGTCAGACAAAATGGTCTCTAACCTGTAAAGAAAGTTTATTCCTTTGATCAACTTGGCTCTCCTGATTCTCAACAGATGTTAAAGGCAGCTCATTAACTACAGCATCTTTGCTTTTTTCATCAGATTTACAGTCATCCCCTTTCATCTCTTCCAGCATTTCTTGCCCTTTGCCTTCCTCCTCGTCCATGTCAATAACACCGTCATCAGCACACCTATTTGGCAACTCCATGTCCTTAACTTCAGTGGAAGGACACTCATCATTTATCAAATTCTGCCCAAGACAAACTGCAGAAAGAAACAAAGAAACTAAAAGAGGAGCAAAAGAGGGCGGAAAAAGCAAAACACTAAAGGAAAAGGGGAAAGGGAAAGAATGCTAGAGGTTATACAGTCAAACATTTATCAAAGGAATGCCGGAAAAGAAAACATAGAAAATTTTCTAAACTTAAGATGGTAGTTCCAGTCCTTCAACAGAATCTGAACACGTCCTTCAACAGAATCTGAACACCAGGCAGGCACGAGTTAGATTCAGATGAAGCCAATTTCTTAGAATATACCGAGTGTCCTTCATTCCCATAATTTGAATGAACAGAAGCAATATGTTACCATCAACATCAAAGCAGCCGACTATTCCCATCTAATAACGCAATCACAAATTGAGCAACACATTGCACAGATAATTCAGAATACTAATAGAGTAACAGATATGAATAGTCGCAGTACCTCCATTCGAGGGAGGCTCCAATTCAATCTCCGCCGCTTCTCGGTAGGATCGCGAAGGATCGGCGGAACTCTCATCCAGATTATCAGACTCTGAGTTCTCTGCCAAAGTCTGTCGCGGAGGTGTTTGGAAATCGCATTCTACTTGCATTACAGCGCTCACGACATAATCGACCTCTTCTAAGTTCCCGATGATCTCGATTTCATCATCGTTCGATTCCAATGGTCGCTGTTGGTACTCCTCCTCCGCCATCACATTGCTCGCTTCGGCTTTCTCCTTCTCCTCAACCGGGTCGTCATCCGTCGACGCAGCGACTCGGCGTCTCGGCTTGCGTTTCGTCCTAGTCATTTTCACCCTCAACTGAATCTATCCAGTGGTCTTTGCCTCCTATCCTATGTGTTAATGCCAAAGGATTAACATTAAGTGGAAATAAGATTGGGATTAGAGTGTGATACGAGAGAAATTTATCCGAAAGGCGGGCGCCTTAGAAGGAAAAATCCGGCCATGTTGGGCGGAAAGTGGCGCGCTTGGGTGCTTCGTCCGTCTTGCTCCTCTCCTACGATCTGCTTCCAAGTCGGATGAGCTCACAGTACAATTCTCCGACGCTCAGTCGACTCACTTCGCAAAGTAAGAGACATAGAAAGTTGAGAGTAAGGTAAGGGGATTCTGTCTAAGTTTTTGTGAATAAGGCGAGGCGAGCATGGGAGTATTTATAGGGCTTGAGGAGGTATGAGCAGCAGTATGGGCACGGTATGGGCGGGGACAGTGTCACCCACACACTATGAAAGGGTATTGTATCCCCAAGCTAGGAGGGTGGCTCGGCCTAAAGCCACAGCGGTGTTTCCGGTGCTCTATGGGCCGCAACGCTTGGGGCCGGCCGGGGTTTGGGCGGCCAGGCCCAAGCCCTCGGCCTCACCATTAGCCCCGAGGCGTCTTGTCGGTGAAACGGGACGAGGCGCCTTGACGCGCTTAAGAAAGTAACCGTTACGCCACGTGTCGCCGCCACGTTGGTTCCCGCGACGATTCGCGTTTTTCAGATGTCTATAAATAGTGAGCTAACGCCCTCAAGTTCACTTTCCACACTCTTCGTTTTCTCGCGCTTCGGCTTCTTTCGGTTCTCTCTCTGTTTCTCCGTTTTTGACCGGCTCGTCCACCTCGCTCGTCTTCGACTCTACGTCTTTTCCAGGTATGATTTCTTTTTCTAATTCGATTCGTTCTTCTGTTGGTTCCTCCTCAGGGAGATGGCCGGATGATTCTACTGATGGGGGATTCGTCTCGGCTCGCTTCCTTTGCTCTCCCGAGTTCCCAACATGTCAAAGCGCCCGGAAAAGAAATTTGTAGGAAAGCGGCCCGTCGTCAAAGAGGCCGAGGGCCGAAAAGCGTTACCCGAGTTCCCCGGCGACATCGAATCTAAAATGACAGGGAAGGTTGCGCGCCGGTGGCGCTAAAATTCAGATTTTCCCGAGGATATGGGTGGCGAGTTCCGTGCCCTCGAGATAGGGCCAACAGGCCTAATGAGGACGAGTTCGATATATACTGGTCTACTTCGAGATGGGCATGCGCGCCACTGGGAATTCGAGGCTGCAGTGCTTCGGCTTTATGACTGGCGCCGAGTCAACCGGTGCCCAACTCAACTCATTGAGGCACATTATTGGCTTCAAACTCTTCGCCCTATCTATGGGCTTCCACCTACATCCCGGCTATTCCGCCACGCCTACAAGATCTCGGTCGGTGGGAGCGGCGGGGACATTGGTACCATCTAGCCCACCGCCGCATGTTGCTAACTCCGGGGCCTACGTCGAACCACGGGTGGAAGAAGAAGTTCCTCTTCATCCGGACCCTGCTCGGCCGGGTTTAGGACCTCTGGAGGACGGTCGAGCCCGAGCGGGACATGAACTCGATCGGTGAGAGTTCCCTCTTTGGACAAGAGGCTCGAGCTCGATCGAGCTGCGAGAGGAGGGCTCGCCCGGCCCTTTCCGATTGAGGCCGTTCTTGAAGCCGGTGGGCTGAACTCCCCGAGGAGGTTCCCGATCTGGGACGAAGCGCATCGGCTTGCTACGAGCCGAGGTAGTCCTTCATCGGTGGGTGCATCGTCCCGGCGACCCTAACTTTATTAAAATGCCCGACGGCAGTGGCTCGGACTATACGCCTCTTATTTATTTTAACTCCTGCAAATGTTGTACCGGCCCAGTCAAGTTCACTATCGCCTTTTAACGTTCTACTTATTTCTGCCTCAGGTTCAAACATGGACGCCTTTGAGAAGGCCGAAGCGGCAGCCCTGATGTCGTCGCCCGTCCCTCCCAGGCCCAGGAGGGGGCGAGGTGGGAAAGCCACCGCCTCCCGAGCCGCGGCCTCCTCTCACCCCAGTACCGGTGGGAAGAGCCCCAGTAGGATGAGGGAGGTCTATGGCCCGGGCCCCGTCTCAGACGCCCACGGCCCGGCTCGGGTAGCGGCGAGACGGAGAGCGAAGGTCGCCCCGCCAAGAGGCCCTCGCTTGCTGGGAAGAGAGCTGGTTACGGAGGCCAAGGACCTCCGATTTCCAAGGGTAAAGGCCCAGCCGAGGAACCTATTGATGTGCCGAGCGAGCCAGAGACTCATCACGGCTCGCCTCCTAGGGCTCGTCGGGTCGACCTCAAGTCGCGCGACCTAATGTTCACAGTGGCCGAGAGGCTGCTTGAGCAAGCCCCAGGTAACTTCGGCTCGACTCTTTCCAATCCCGAGTCGCTGCGCCTCCATTGGGAGTCAATGGTCTCGTCGAGGGACGTCGAGGCGTTGCGTGCCTGCAAGCCCCGGCGATCTGAGTTAAGTCACGCTCTCCGTAAGAGCCTCTACTGGGTACGTTCTCTTGATTGACTCTTCCCGCTCACCGTTAATTGCCCCCCTTTGGTAAGGACCTCTTCGCTAACCATTTTTGTGGAAATCGCGTAGGCATCAATTTGTGCCGAGGAAATGGGGCGGGATGAAGAGGCGCTGCAGGAAGCTCGAGCCGAGGTTGAGAAGACCCAGGAGGAGGCCGAGCTCTTTCGAAAGGAGAGAGACGAGGCTCTGCGCCGGGCTGAGGGAAGTGAGTCTAGGGCCCTCGGCCTATCCAAGACTCTTGCCCAAGAGAGGGACCTCAAGAAAGCGGCCGAAGAATCTTTGGCCGAGCTGAAGAGGAGTATCCCCGGCCAAATAGATGAGGCCAAAGCCGCCTTCCTGGAGAGCAACCAGTATAAGCAGATGAGGGCTAAGGACACGGGGATGAAGTACCGGCTCGCCATCGCCGATGTCGTCGAAGTGTTCGGGGAGGTTTACCCCGGGCTGGACCTCACTCCCATTCAGTCTCTTCCTGAAAAGGAGAAGGCGGTGGAAAGCCGGGCCACTTACCGTGTGCCTAAAGACTCGCCCCTCTACAACGCTTTTTACGACTACAACTCCGAGGATGAGGAGGAAGGGGACGAGGCCCCAAGGGATCATCAGGGAGCAGATTCTTCTCATGCTTAGTTCACTCGGTTTAATTTTTATCCGAGCCACTTGGGCTCGTGATTCGAACAAAATTGTTTGTAATAATATTTTCTCTTGTCCATTTACTATTGTCTCCCCCTTTTACATTTAACTTATACGGTTCGCTTTATTCTTGATTCTTATAGCCGAGCCATATTGCCCGGCTTTATTGCTCGCGTGCAACATTTTGAGCATTTGGAGTTGAGCTCTTCTTATAGTGCCGAGCTACGTGGCTCGGCACTTAACATACATTTCTTCAAATAACGCAGTTCGTACACCTTTCATCCTTTAAACTAAGCATAATATTTTTGAAGGCACTCCACATTCCGGGCGTGGTTGACCATTGTCCCATCAGGTTTTCCCAATCTATATGCCCCTTTTTCCAATTCATCAATAATCAAATAGGGCCTTCCCACTTTGGGGTACATTTGCCTTCAGCATGATCTTGTTGAGTTGTGGCCGTGCTCCGAAGCACAAGGTCCCCTGTCTGGAACCTCCTCGGCCTAATTTTAGCGTCATAGTATCTTTTTATTCTCTGTTGATAGGCCCGGCTATGTAGCTCGGCCTTGTCACGGGCTTTGTCTAGTAAGGTCAAGCTGGTACACACCTCTTCATTATTTTCTCCTTGAGAACTGGCTGACCCGGAGAGAGGGGACTGCCAACTCCACGGGCATCACGACATCCATTCCATACGTAAGGGCGAAGGGGTGTTACCCGTTGACCTCGAGCAAGAGGTCGGCCCACGAACCTTTGGCCTCTTCCAACTTCTTGTTGATGGCGTATTTAATGGTTTTGTTGGCCGCCTCCACCAGCCCATTACTCGAAGATGCGCCACGGCCGCATTGCAATGCTTGATTCCCAAGCCCGCCAAAAGGCCTCTCTTGACGACCCGTGAATTGTTTTCCTGGTCAGTCACTATCTCCTGTGGCACCCCAAAGTGACAGATTATGTCATCAAAGATCATCTCGATCACATCGTCTTGCACGATACTTGATAGGGCCATGGCTTCGACCCACTTCGTAAAATACTCAACGGTCACTAAGACAAACTGTCATGCGTCGCGGGGCCATAGGGAATGGGCCCAAAATGTCTAAGCCCCATTTTGCGAAGGGCCAAGGAGCCACAATGGGGTCGAGGCTCGGACGGTCTCCGAGGAGTGTTGGCAAAGCGCGGCACTTGTCACATTAATTAGTGTATGCCTCATGTCCGTCTTCATACTTGGCCGAAGTAGCCGGCCCTCTTCAGCCTTCGCAAAACTGTTCGGGGCCTTGGTGGTTACCACATATCCCCTCGTGCACTTCAAAGAATGGCGATTTGCGCCTCATCAACCCCCAGGCTTCTTAAGTACGGCTCGAAGCCGAAGGATTTTCGGTAGAGATCGCTGAAGGAGAGATAGAACGAGCCGTCCGGACCACCAGCTTGTGTGCCTCCCTGGCATCTTCCAACAACTCCCTCGTCTCTAGATAGTGCGCGATGAGGGCGCGCCAGTCTCCTTCGGCAAAGAGAATGCCGGCCTGCTCCCCCTCAATGGACGGAGCTCCCAGATTCTCAATATATACTTCCGAGATTTCTTGATTCCGGCGACCAGGCGCGCTAAGGCGTCGGCCTCGGCATTTTCGCAACGAGGGATTTTGGTGATCGAGGCGCTTGAAGTCTTTGTTGGGCTGTGCAACCAACCTTTGATACTTTTCCATCTTTGGTTCTTTGATCGCGTATAGTTCGGCAGATTAGCCCACTACGAGTTACGAATCGTATAGATTTCTAAAGCGAGTGCTCAGCTATTTTGGCCAATCACGGGGCCATCAAGACGGCCTCATATTCCGCTTTGGTTGTTGGTAGCTGGGAACATCAATCTGGCCGAGTGGACGGTTCGATACTTTCCAGGGCCTCGGAGTATCACGCCAACACCTGCCCCGGCCTTGTTAGAGGAACCATCCACAAAGGCAACCCATCTTTGCGTTTCCGTCGTGCTCTCGTCTTTTTCTTTGCCCCGCCCCGTAGCCGCGCACACAAAATCGGCCGAGTTCGCGACTTAATGACTTTTGGGGATGTGAAGTCAATGTGGAACTCTGTGAGCTCCATACTCCATTTACTCATTCGCCCGGAGAGATCGGGCTTGGTGAGGCACGCGGAGGCGTGCTAGACATCACCTTAATGGGATGGGCCTGGAAGTACGGGCGCAACCTTCTGGCGCTCACAATCACAGCGAGAGCCTCCTTCTCCACATTGGAGTAGTGGGGCTCTCCCCCTGCGAGACCTGTGACAAAGTAGACGGGAGTTGCTCTCTACCGACTTCTCGGACTAGCATGCGGCTAAGCTATCGCAGAGTACGAAGTGTAGAGCGGCGAGGTTTCCCAGTGGCGGATGTAGCGTGGGTAGTTGGGCTAAGTGCTCCTTAATCTTGGCGAACGTCTCGTCACATTCTACCGTCCACTCGTATTCTTTCTTTCCGAGTAACCGAAATAGGGGAGGCACCTCTTGACGGTGGAGAGGAACCGGCCAAGGGACGCCATACACCCCAACATGTTGGAGCTCCTTAATCCGGTGGGAACTTCCATGGCTCGGATAGCTTCAACCTTATCGGGATCAGCTTCAATCCCCTTTCGGTTATCGAAGCCGATGAACTTGCCCGACTCGACCCCAAACACACACTTTTTAGGGTTGAGGCGCATTTTGTACTCGAAGAACGGTAAAGGTCTCACGGAGGTCATCGACGTGATCACTGCTTCGTTTTGCTCTTGACTAGCATATCATCCACGTACACTTCAACATTCCTCCCGATATGCTTCTCAAACATTCGGTTGACGAGGTCTTTGGTATGTTGCCCGGCGTTTTTAGGCGACGGGCATCATTTTATAACAAAAATGCCTAAGTCTGTTATGAAAGCGGTTTTCTCTCGTCGCTCGGCTCTATAAAGATTTGATTGTAACCGCTATAAGCATCCATGAAGGATAATAATTCGTGCTCGAAGTGGCATCTACTAACGTATCAATACGAGGAGAGGGAAAGGGTCCTTCGGACATACTTTGTTCAGTCCGTGAAGTCTATACACATTCTCCACGTCCGTCGATTTTCTTTACAAGGACCACATTGGCGAGCCATAAAGGGTAATAAACTTCAACGATGAAGCCCGCCACTAGGAGTCTCTCCACCTCTGCTGGATGGCCGCCCTTCTCTCCATATTGACGCCTCGCCTTCTCTGGATGGCGGCTTGGCGTCGGCCGGAATGCTCAACTTGTGAGTGATGACCTCGGGGTCTACCCGGGCATGTCAGCCGTGCTCCATGCAAAAATGTCTTTGAACTCTCTCAATAAGCTCCTCAACTTCTACTCTTCCTCGGGCGGCAACTTAGTGCCAATCCCGGTGACTGCTCGGCAAGTCCGTGATCATCACCTCTTTCAGTTCCTCGGCTGCCGAGCTCATCGGCCTCTTCTCCTCATCCCCGAGATCGAAGTTGTCCGTGGACAGTCAATCAAATCCAACGGAGTTAGATAGCCATAAAATCGTTCGAGACTTTTTGCAGGGGCCGGAAGGCCGAATCACTCGGAGGTCGAGTGTGAATGATGATTGGCCCTCGTAGGGTTGGAAGGCGTACTTCCATGGTCTTCGGCCTCGGATGCAGTCGAGCAGAGATTGGGTGTGTATCCCGAGGATGACATTATAAGGGCTTGGTGACTTGACCACCTTAAAGCACACTTCCGCCACTGCTTTGAGGGGCACCCTCCTTATCAAATCTTGACTGATGCAAACAGGCAAGGTAACAGTGCCAAGACAGGTAATGGGTTGTTGTTCGGCCCATGACCGGCATGGTACACTTCTTGAGGTGCCCTGGATCTCGTGTCTCATCATACGGAATGCATGGCAAAACAATATGTCGGGTGAGCCCCGTGTCAACCAGAATCCTTTTACCACTGTGCCCCGCTATCTCGGCCTCAATGGTGAGGGGGTTCTTATGTGGGAGGAGCGCCCGGCCTCGGGGCCGTTATCAAAGACTATTGGGGGCGCATTCGGGGGCCTGAGGAGGTTGTTCAGCTGCTCTGTCGGGCCTTCTCATCCGGATGATCAAGTATCATGTGGATTATGGGCCGCTTGTCCTCCCTCATTTGGACATCCTACAGCGCGAGCCCTCCGGCTCCTCTTTCTTTGGGGCAATCTGTAGGGCGCAGCCTTGACAAAGCGAGGAGTTTGCCTTGTTGGATCATCTCTTCGATGAGCCTGCGAGCTCATGACATTCTCCGTCACATGCCCATGGTCACGGTGGTACTTGCAGTACAATTTTTGTTCTTTTGCTGCGGGGGACCTCATGGCGCGGGGCCTTTCAAATCCTGCTGCCGCTCGAGGGACAGCGATGATTTGCTCTGGGAGCGTTAAGGGGAGTGAACATGTCGGGCGCGGGAAGCGCGGGTTAAAAGCACCCCACCCTCGACCTCCTCGGCCAGGTCTGAGTGACCTCCTCGGCCGGCATCCGTCTGGCCGACGCTTCGGTGATCGTTGGCTTGCGCTGATTGTCGGCCTTTCGGCTGTAAGGTATCCTCCAAATTGATGAAGGGTTACGCCGCTCGTAGAACTTCAAGAGAGTCCCGGGTGCTCGTGCTGCGATGTCCCTCATAAAGGGTGTCACGGGATAAGGAGGAACCCCCTCGGTTTAAGGGATGTGGCACATGACAAACAAGAGCCACTCGGGGGCTACATCAACCGTTTTAATTACGCGCGAGCCCTCCGGCTCCTCTTTCTTTGGGGCAATCCGTATGGGCGCAGCCTTGACAAACCGAGGGAGTTTGCCTTGTTGGATCATCTCTTGATGAGCTGCGAGCTCGTGTGATTCTCCGTCACGTGCCCGTAGTCACGGTGGTACTTGCAGTACAATTTTTGTTCTTTTGCTGCAGGGGATCTCATGGCGCGGGGCCTTTCAAATCACTGCCGCCACTCGAGGACGGCGAGGATTTGCTCTCTGGGAGCGTTAAGGAGTGAACATGTCGGGCGCTGGGAAGCGCGGGTTAAAAGCACCCCACCCCTCGACCTCCTCGGCCAGGTCTGAGTGACCTCCTCGGCCGGCATCCATCCGCCGACGCTTGACCGTTCGTCGGCTTGCGCTGATTGTCGGCCTTTACGGCCTGTAAGGTATCCTCCAAATTGATGAAGGGTTATGCCCGCTCGTAGAACTCAAGAGAGTCACGGGTGCTCGTGCTGCGATGTCCCTCCTAAAGGGTGTCACGGGATTGGCGCTGCCGAGGCCGCGTAAGTGGCCACCTCATCCGACACATTGGTCATCTCGACGAGGCGGTCATTAAAAGCGGTTGATGTAGCCCCCGAGTGGCTCTTGTTTGTCTGTGCCACATCCCTTAAACCGAGGGGGTTCCACCTTATCCTCTTTTTGCCGAGTGCGGCTGATGAACATCTTCTTGGCACCTCCCAGTCGTCGTAGTTCTGGGGTGATCATAGAGTACCATGACCAAGCCACCCCTTCAAACTTTGGGGGAAGGCTCGGGCCATGGCCACATCGTCATAGCCCACCCATCTCATCTTGTCTTCGAAGATCTGGGCGTGGTCTTCCGGGTCAGTCGCCCCATCATAGAGGGCGAAGTCCGGAAGATTCATAGGCTGGACAGTGAGGCATCGTGGCCTGTTATCTTGTTGTTGAGCAGCTGCCGCGCCTCTTTGGGCTTGTAACAAAGCCACACAGGCTTGGAGTGGCGGCACTGTTCTGCTGTGCTGGAAGTACCACTCAAAGAGGGTGAGGTCTGTGGTGGTGTGCCCAAGGCGGTCAAAGCGGCCGGGTCGACCCCGTCTGGGCGTCTGGAAAGGATTGGGGCCAAAACCTTGGAGCCTCGAAAGGAGGTCATTCGGCAGCATTCCTGTGCTCAGGCCAAATGACTGGGGTCCCAGAAACGCGTTGGCGCAGAGTGTCGTCGTCAGTCGACGTTGGGGTAGATCTTGGAGTAGTAAAAATCGGGGTGGTGTGCGCGTAGCATGAGCAGTAACCACGGAGGCGTGGCACTTGGTACGAGGATATTCCTGCAAGGAAGGGGCATTCGAATTAGAATGTGTTTGTGCATAGTTTGGGGCCGTGGCCCGCATAACTAAGCGTTTGTCTTGCCCGTAGGCACTTACGTTTGCATTTGCCGGAGGCGGTTTGGCGAAATCGGGAGCGGAGGTTTCGGGAGCGACCCCTTCACTGTCGCCGTCGCTATGTTGCGCGACCCCCTGTCGGGGCGGTCATCTCGGACCTAGACGGAGTGGGGCTCCTAGTGATGGGGCTGAGCTGGCCGTAAGGATTGCCTCCGTGCCGTGGGCATCTTGGTGCCGGATGGTAGAGTAACCCTTGGATCTCGAGAAGGGCCCCACGGTGGCGCCAAATGTTAATGCCAAAGGATCAACATTAAGTAGGAAGAAGATTGGGATTAGAGTGTCATACCTGAGAGGCTATCCGAAAAGGCGGGCCTTCCGAAGGGGAAAATCCGGCCATGTTGGGGCAGAAAGGGGCTCGGCTTGGATGCTTCGTCTGTGCTGCTCCTCTCCTACGATCTGCTGCTTCCAAATCCGGATGAGCTCCTGGTACAATTCTCCGACGCTCAAGTCAGTAGTCACTTCGCAAAGTAGCCGAGGCACAGAAAGTTGAAAGTAAGGTAAGGGGATTATGTCTAAGTTTTCGTGGATAAGACGAGGCGAGCATGGGGGTATTTATAGGGCTTGAGGAGGTATGGGTAGCAGTATGGGCAACGGTATGGGCCGGGGGACAGGTGTCACCCACACATTATGAAAGGGTACTGTATCCCCAAGCTAGGAGGGGTGGCTCGGCCTAAAGTCCTGGCAGTGTTTCCAGGCTCTATGGGCGCAGCCGCTGGGCTGGCGGTGTTTCTAGGCTCACATGGGCCGCAGCGCTGGCTGGGCGGTGTTTCCAGGTTCTATGGGCCGCAACGCCTGGGGCCGGCCCGGGCTTTGGGCCGCTGGGCCCAAAGCCCTCGGCCCTCACCACTATGCTTTCTTCCTTTCGGATTAAACTGAATCGGAATTACGAGCAACTGTTTCTTTCTTTCTTTCTGTTTTTTTTTTTACCTCAAAATTTTATAGGAATCCAAATAAATCGAATAAAAATAGCACTAACATTTATTACACTCACATTATGATAAATTTTCTATATTCTGACGACGATGTAAGTATTTTTTTTCACCATTATCTTCATAGTTCCATTCTATTAATAATATTTTTATAATAAATTTATGAGTTATTCTATTCATAAAAAATTGATGGTGGAAAAAAAAAATACTTACACATTAAAACATAGAAAATTTATCTTTTATAAAGGATCAGTGACGGAACCAGGAATTTGAGGTTGTGGGGCTAGGTGGGTGTGTAGTTATATTAGCTTCGTCCCCTTTTATTGTAACTTTTGGTTTTAAATCTTTTAATATAGTATATTTTATTTCATTAATATTTTTATATATAAATTTACAAATTTTATCGACTAATAATAATTTCATATGTTTAGATTCTAAATATATTTTCTTGAAATATTTTCTACCTCAAATTAATGTAGCTAAATTGAATTCAAATGGATATCGAAGGTCAAAATGTTGTACTAATAAAGAGACGAAGGAGTATATAATAAGTCAATCACGAGTGACAGAACTAAAACAAGTAATACAAAAAATACTCTAAATTTTATACAAATATCACAAATTAATACACATAAAATAATCAAAATTCAACATGATATTTTTTGAGATTTCTAAAAGTTTACGCGAATGGAGTATTTAAACAATAAATTTAAAATTAATAATTCAATTATTCAATTATTCTTTACTCTCACTAGAATTTAAAAAATACTCTCTTCATCCCCAAATAATTCTATATTTTATTTATTTTGTTTTACAATATTTAATCTATGTTTTTTTATGAATGTTTAGATATTTAAAGTTAATAATTTATATGCATATTATAATTTGCACTATAAAATTTCTAAATGTATTTTTTGTGAATTTTTAAAATCTTTTTATCTTTATTAAAATTTGAGTCAAACATTGAACCTTGAAACAGAAAAGTTAAAATGTAGAATTATTTGAAAACGGATGGAGTATGCTTTTGTGCACTTTAGAAAAAGACTAAAACGCTTCGATTAAAATTTGGAAATAATTGAATAATTTGGTGGAGTGACACTTTCAATTGATTTTCACATAGTGAAAAAGTAGTGATGGTGAGTGTGGGAAAAAATGGGAACATTTAAATTAAGGATTTTATTTGGATTGGGTTATCCATGGGCAAATAATGAATGGAATTGGATTTGGTTGGGTTGAATTTTAATTCTGATTGGGCTTTAATTTTATTGGATTGGATGAGGGGGTTAATGGGTAAATTATTGCATTAATCCTAATATTATATACTATATACACTATACCCCTCCAATTAATGGGAGTGGCAGCCCCCCCTGCCATAGCATAGTTCCGTCATTGTGAAGGATTGTATATTGTTGTCATGAGCTTGTAACCTAATGGCTAAGCTTATTGGACATGAGAAAGATGTATTGTGTTTCTCCATCATCTCCAATCTCCTACGGCCTACCCCTAATATATAAAAAAGACGGTATATTACTATTAATTTCATCCAAATAAAAACGAAAGTGAATTTTAGATGTGGTTTTCTTTTTTCTTTTTTTTGATAGAAGAGGGGTTTCCCAAAGTGGGAATCCCAATACGGTGATGCATCTCATTTTTAAAAGTCGATCGCAAAAATAAAAAGAGGAATTCTACCTAGGTCTGGATTCGCTGTTAACATGACAGAAGAACGGAAAAAATACCAAGTAGAAACCCCGAGGGCCCAGTGGGGGCAAAGGAGAGAGAGAGAGAGAGGAAAAGAAAGTCGAGAGCAAAAGCATCAGAGTACAACATTATAAGTAATCAAGAATAGTTGGGGGCGAGCATCCTAGCTAGATAGCCATTCTGTCATTTAGAGTAGGGATGTCAATTGGGCGGGTCAGGTCGGGTCATTCGGGTTCGGGTTGTTTCGGGTTGGTCAATTTTCAGGTCAGGTCGGGTTCGGGTTCGGGTCTTTCGGGTTTCGGGTCAATTCGGGTTGAGTTGATTTCGGGTCAGGTCGGGTTCGGGTTCAGGTCATTCGGGTTCAGGTCACCATCGGGTTGAGTTTACTTCGGGTCAGGTCGGGTTCGGGTTCAGGTCATTCGGGTTTCGGGTTGTTTCAGTCTCGGGTTCAGGTCGGGTTTGTTCGGGTCAAATTTCGGGTTTGTTCGGGTCCAAAGTGCAGGTTTCTTCAAGTCCAAGTTCGGGTTTCTACGAATTCAAGTTCGAGTTTCGTTGATCCAAGTTCGGGTTGCACCTATTTGAGTCCCTTTGATTCTATCTTTGTGAAACAAAGTTCTACTGTACTAGACAATCTGCTGCATGGATGGAAGCTAAATTTGCGGATTACTTGAAGAACTGCATCATCATTATTTCGGTTTTTGTATTTGATGCATCATGCATGGATGATTATATTTTAGAATTGTGTATTTGATGCGTTGGATGATTACATTTTGGATGTTACTATTGTTCTTGGTCATTTATGCACAATTGGCGTTATTTACTACCATTTTCTTATTTTAGAGTTTAGACAATGAATGATAGTAGTTTATTTTGTTATGGTGATAGTAACTCTATCTGCATTAGATGATTATGTTTTGTTATTATGAAAGTTTATTTCGAGTTGCTTAGGGTTCGGATTCGGGTTAATCGGGTTCGGGGTTAGGGGTAGGTCGGGTTCGGATTCGGGTCAGGTCGGGTTCAGATTCGGTTAATCGGGTTTGGGGTTCGGTTCAGTCACGAGTTCATCGAGTTCGGGTTATTCGAGTTTCGGGTCATTTCGGGTTGAACTGGTTTGGTCGGGTTCAAGTTCGGGTAATTCGGGTTACGAGTTCATTCGAGTCAAGCTGTTTTCGGGTCAGGTCGAGTTCGGGTTCAGGTCAGGTTTAGGATCGTTGACTTTTTGGTCAGCTCTCGGGTCTGGTCAGGTCGGGTTCGGGCGGGTTACTTAGGTCGGGTCAACTTTTAACACCCCTAATTTAGAGAGCAAATTTTGCCAATTCATGAGTTGCTTGGTTACTCTCCCGAAAGCAATGAAAGATTTGCCAAGCTTCAAACTTCAATAAGGCACTTATGGCTTCAGTAATGTTGGTAGAAGCTTTTGAGCGAAACTCTTTACCTGGAAGGATAGCTCCAATAACCTGGATAGCATCTGATTCCACAATTATTTTAAAGGTACTAAACCGACCCAGTCTTCTAAGTCCTTCTTGAATTGCCAAACTCTATGCAAAAAACATGTCATGAAGACATTGCATAGGAACAACGAGGGTTGCTCTTACCTTGCCTGTGAAGTCTCGCATTACCACACCAATGCCGATTCGGCCATTTGTACCTATAGTTGCGTCAGTGTTCAACTTTGTCCAGTCCGCCGTTGGTGCAACCCACTGAGCTCCTATTCGCAACAATAAAGGAGTTTTACTCGTCCTTGCTTCATTCATGGATATTTCTACCTTCCAGACAACGTCATGTACCTTGCGGTTGCGATAGTACCAAATTTTCCGAGTAATAATAAGAATGTGTTCCCATCCTCCCGGCGGTTTGGCAATGTCTATAAAGGTGAACCAATCTGAAAGCTGGTTCGGTGAAGCATCTGGTACACACCCAATGCCCCCGTGATGCTAAACATCTGCAACTTTAGCGCATTGGAAGAACACATGGGACTCCGTCTCACTCTCTTCGTTGCACAAAAGGCACAACGAGTCCTCAATATGTCTCCGAAAAAGTTCCGCCTTCACAGGTAAGCATCTTTTGAATAAGCGCCAAGTAAATATCTTAGTTTTCTTTAGGACTTGCGCTCTCCATATCGTCATCCACACTTTCCTCTCAGAATTGGTGACATCACAATTTTCTAGGGTATGTAGAAGGTGATACCCTCTTCGAACCGTATACTCTCGGAAGGACTCATATTGCCACATTAAGGTATCTTCTCGTTGTGTTGGTTCAGGGTGTAGCGATTTGATCCTATCCGCATCAGTTGGGATGAAAATTTGCTCAATTAAATTAGATTTCCAGCTTCCTGTAGTTTGGTCGATCAAGTCGACAACATAAAGAGCTTCCCCCTCTTGCGGCATTAGACCCGCATGCCGTAAAATAGCACTCTCTGGGAGCCATGGGTAGAGTCAGGCTCGAACTTTGCTGTCAGTCCCAACCCATCAACGAATCCCATGGTTTAGAATTGCCCTCCCCTGCAGAATACTTTGCCAAGTGAAAGAGGGATTATGCACGATAGTAGCATGAAAGAAATCTGTATGGCGATAATACTTATGCTTGAGGACCTGTGAGCAAAGAGAATCTGGTCGTGTTAGGAGACACCACCCTTGCTTTGCTATTAAAGCCTTGTTGAAATCGTGCAAGCGTCGAAAGGCCAAACCACCATTCTTCTTTTCCTTGCAAAGCTCATTCCATCTTGTCCAAAAAATACCAGTACCTACTTTATTATGAGACCACTAGTATCTATTCATTTTTCTCTCCATCTGTTCACAAAGTGTCAGAGTAATTAAAAACATCGACATCGTGTAGGTTGGGATTGATTGTGCCACTGCCTTTAGCAGAACTTCCTTCCCACCCTTCGAAAGTTGTTTGTGGTTCCACCCCGAGATAGCCTTCTCTATCTTATTCAAGAGATAACCAAACGCTTTCGTTTTACTCCTTTCGACGATAGCTAGAAATCCTAGATATTTTTCCATATTCTTGGCTTCCCTTACTCCAAACTTTGCCAAAATATTTCTTGGCTGCCCGCCACAACTCGCACAAGTCGGGGATACCGGCGTAGTCCCGCTGCCCCGCCGCTCGCCGAGACCTACCCGACCTCCCGAAGACCTCGCTGAACCTGCGTGCGTAAGCCCTCCTCTATCACCGGGTCGGTGCGGTAGGTACCGTCTCTCAACCTCCTCGGGCTCGAGGAGTTGGGCCTTCTGCACAGCCTCGTGGTAGGAAGTGATGTCCAGAGGTCTCAAAGCCCACCGATACTCAGGACGCAAGCGGCGAACGAACCGCTTGGCCTTCTCTGCTCCATGCCATAATATCTGCGGCACATAGCGGACTAATCGGTCAAACTCCCGCTCGTACTCACTAACGGTCCTGGTGCCTCGCTCCAGTCATCAAACCGTGCTCGACGAAGGTCTCGACGGCATCCCCAATGTATCTGCTGATGGAAGTAGTAAGCAACCGCTCCCAAGTCAAGTCCGAATCCTGCCCCCCATCACGTGCTGCCTCGGCTCTCAGACGGCCCTGGAGGCTCCTCCACCAATGATCTGCACTGTCCTGCAGATTGAATGTAGCCAACGAAACTCTCACCTTAGACGGAAGGTGTAGCCTCCCAAGGAGCTTGTCAACTCCCGCAAACCATGCCTCAGCCGCCTCAGGTCCTCCACGGCCGTTGAACCTCGGGGGGTTCAAACGCTGAAACCGCTCCAGAAGTCTGATCTCATCAGACTGACGTCTCAGCTCTTCCCGTCGGTGGTGGGACCGACGAGAACTCTCAGCACTGCGCAGATCTCCCTCCTCAGAATCACTATCCTGCTGATCCTGCGCACTGAGGTGGCTGCTGCCCACCTCCTGAACCGGCTGTCTCCGCTGTGGCCTGTCCGGACCTCCCTGTGCCTGCTGCTGCCCCTGAATCCGCTGGGCTGGTACTAAAGTACTCAACAACTGCTGAACCTGACCCAACACCTGTAGTATATCAGGAGCGGGTCCCTCAGCCTGCTGATCACTCGGGGGGGTGTGTGACTGCTCAGATCCCGGGTTTCTCAGAACCCGCCTTCTAACCCTCGGAGGTGTGGGATCCCGGTCCCGACCCTCCGGTTCCTGCTCACGCTGACGGCGTGTTCTAGCCATACATGAAATAGATTAACCCAAAACCATATAACCACACAAATAACTTTCTCTTCCTAAGCTAGCAGCAGCATTCTATGGCTCTGTAGTGTAATGCAATGCATGATGCAAGGATTCTTTTCAGAATCCCGAAACTAAATGATAAACCTTAATATAGAATCAGATCATGCTTATAATCACGGAATCACTTCATATATCACCCACACCTTCCATAATGTTCCAAAGAACCGCCGCTGCTCCACACGCATTCCGAAATGGTTCAAATAAGGAGTTGATCAGGCTCCGTACCGAACCACTCCAGAATGAAGTGTAAACCAGTAGCTCGCCCTTCGAGGTCATTACTCGTAGTACTTACCCATGAACTAACATGACTTGCTCCAACAGTCCACCCTTGAGCTTATATGCTTGCCTTCCACACACCATACCATAACCAACATACTTTAACTCTTGGGTCACTTTGACCCGACTGCTCGATACCAACTTGTCACAGCCACCCCGCCCGGTTGCGGAGGCGGAGCCGGCCGTGACGTCGTGAACCGGAACCCACGGCGGAAAGCGTGGCAACGGAGCATCGAGCTCAAATACAAAGCAGTCAAGTAACACCTAGCAACCTAAATTCTCATGCAAGGCAAGCATACGAAACATTTCAACTTCCACCCAACAAGCAGTTCATGGTATATCTCACCTCAACCAACGCCACTACACAAGCACCAAAACCATAACATGGCAATTTCCGATATAGGCAAGTCGGGCTCCGCCTACGACTCGAAGACAAACAAAATAGAATATATCTCAAGTTATGCAACATTTACAAATTACATGATCTGATCTATATGCATGCAGTTACAGCTACAGAGCCGATAACAAAATCCTATAAATACCTAGCACGGAATTTGAAGCGACCTCCGCACGTGGTACTGCTGCTGCAACTCGACCTCAAGATGAAGGAAGCACCGCGGAATCTCTACTCCGCTGGTTGCTTGTCGACGGCCTGAAAGTGGTAAACAACAAAGGGTGAGTCCTCGAAAGGACCCGATGGGCTTAAGGTAAAAGTGCGGTTTGCCCATGTGGCGGAAATCAACTCGCAAAACAGAATATCACATCATATGCATGCACATATGAACATAAAGCATAAAGTAAATCAGAATCCATCATATGCGGTCCAACCGCCGTAAGCGACCAGTAACGACCCTCTCAGAGGTCAATATATACGGATCGAGCAGAGCGGATAGCACGGTGCCGCCGGGTCGCGATCCCCAAACTGCCGTAGGGTCACGCAATGATGTATCGGCACTCCCGGTGCGGATACGTAAGCGTAACCAAGGAGCACCCGTGGTCTCTCCAACCATACGGTCTCGTCACGAATCAAGACATATAATAATTAAATACACAAATACAAATAAGTATCATACCCGATAACATATACGGAGCGTAACAAACGTACATTTTACCAAATTAAGCCCTTACCTCTAAAACGTCGCCCGCAGCCCAAAACTCGAAATCCCGGCTCCCGACCAAACGCACAACTTGGCTCCTACGGGTCCGCGCTACTCCAACAATGCGAAACAAGTCAGTACAACCATAATTGGATCGTAACACATCCAAACAAACCCCAGTAAGCTATTTCCGCACAAACTCGCACTTTCCCGCAAAATTCCACAGAAAGCTCGGTTTCACAAACCGAGCTAGAACCTTATTATTCCAACACCCACAAACATATTTCAACCCTTAAACCCGCATTCCAGACACTCTTCCCGGTAAACCCGTATAAAACTAACTTTCTCATTTCTAACCCGAAAATGGTATTTCAAACGCCATAACACACCTACTTTCATCCTCAATACCAATTTAGCATCCAATTCAATCAACACACTTCACCAACATGGAAAAAGAACCACTTCAACAATTTGGCCCTTTACTAATTTTTCACCACACTTCCAAATCAAACCATTCAAGCTTCTAATTAATCACACTAATCACCAATTTCACTTCTTAACCAACATCACTAACCAATTGCATCAAAATCAACAAACCCCCCTTTCTACACAATTCGGCCAAAAGAGGTATTCCTCACCCATCTTCCATTTCAATCCAAACAAAGTTCCATTAGCTCTCTTTAATCACCAATTACAATTCTTAAGCAAGATTACTAACCAATTCCACTTAAACAACCCAAAATTAACAAGAACCCTAGCATGAAGATTTCGGCCAAAGAGGGATTTTTCCCTCAACTTGTTTTCCATCAAATTAAAACCATAGATAGTCTTAGAATCATGCTAGGAACAACATACTTGAAGCATGATTCAAGAACACAAACACACACAATTTTGGAAAAATCCCTACAAATTCGGCAACCCTAGGGTTTCTTCATTCTTGGAGTTTTCCAACATCTAACCATAGATTCCTACTCCCCTCAAGCCCAAGAACAACATACTAAAATTTGAGAGGGAGAGGATCACTATTTCATGTAGCCAAGAACAAACCATAAACAAGCAATTTGCTCTCTTTTCCTCTCTACTTCTTGTTTCCAACTTAGAACAAAGATGAAAGGAAGAAGCTTACCAATCCTTGAACCCAAATCCTTGAAGTTTTCAGCAAGAGAGATGAAGAACATGGAGTTTAGAAGGAGAAGAATATGGTGGCAGAAGCATGGAAGAAGAAGAAGAAGAAATGAAATGAAATGTTATAACATTTTATGTTTTAATTCCTCCCTTTTATATATCTTCCCTTTTTCACACTTAATAGAAATGGGACAAGTGTCCCAGCAGTTTGCTGCTGCCGACTCAAGGCCCAAACCAGGCCCAAATTATTTTTAACTTTTGGGTTAATTACCATTTAACCCACTAATTCTCCAAATCTTTGCAATTAAATCCCAATTATAGGTAACGAACTCCAAACGAACCCAAAACTGACCAGAATCCTCAGAATATTATAACATTAATAAAACATTTTTCAAATATTTATTTACCCTTCCGTAGAAGGCCCTACCGAGCTCGCTGATCCCGAACAAATCCGCGCGGCCGCATAACAACTCGAGCCACAACCCGTCATGACAAAATTCCACAAAAATATCCATAAAATCCACCTTAAAATATAACATGACTTACCCTGGAGCCATCGGAGAAATTCCATCCCGAGCCCCGGGATTCACCCGAGCCCCGGGAGTCGCCGACCGCACGCCCCGCCCCGAAAAATATGCTCCGTAAAAATCTCCGGACGGTCCCACGATTCCAAATCCGCAAACGGTTCCTCAATCTGAGGTCCTGGGAGCGCTACCGAGCCTGGCCAGTACGCCCCGAGCCAACCCCAAAGAACCCCTGCGGAAAAAATATTTTCGGCGGAAATGTCTGGGGACCCACACGAACTCAAATATGAAAGGGTTCACCAGAATGATGCTCGAATAAGGCTCGGGAGCCGTGTCAACGCCCAAAATCGTGACCCGCAGCCAAAACCGAGCCCCGGGTCACCCTGGCCGCAACCCGCTGGGGGTGACCGTAACATCCTCCCCCTTAGGACTCTTGGTCCTCCAAGAGGGGTATCAACTGCTGATACTGCTCGGGGTATCGCTCCCTGATATCCTGCTCGGTCTCCCAAGTCGCTTCTCGGTCAGTATGGTGTGACCACTGAACTTTGACCATGGGAATCAACTTGCTCCGGAGTTTCCGAGTATCGCGCCCCAGAAAGGCAATCGGTACCTCCTGATATGACAAGTCAGGCTCCAGCTGAACCTCCTCCACTGGAACCGTCTGTACCGGATCCAGGATGCACTTCTTCAGCATGCTGACATGGAAGACGTTGTGCACCGCAGACATACTCGGAGGTAGGGCTAACCTGTAGGCCAATCTGCCAATCCGCTCCGTAATCTCGTAAGGTTCGATATACCTTGGGGCCAACTTACCCCGTCTGCCGAATCTGACTGTACCTCGGATTGGTGCCACCTTCAACCAGACTCTGTCACCCACCTCAAACTCTAAGTCCCTGCGTCGTCTGTTCGCGTATGAGGTGGTGCGGTCGTTCGCGGTCTTCAACCGTGCCTGAATCAACTTGATCTTTGCGGTGGTCTCCTCAATAAGCTCGGGACCCAGCTCAATCCTGTCAGACGCCTCAGTCCAACAGTGCGGTGTCATGCACCGCGCCATACTGACGCCTCAAACGGTGCCATGCCAATGGTACTCGATAGCTGTTATTATATGAAAACTCTACCAGCAGCAATCGTCTGTCCCAATCCCCTCCGAAATCCAAAGTACAGCTCCGCAGCATATCCTCCAGAATCTGAATCACCCGCTCCGACTGACCGTCGGTTTGGGGATGGTAAGCTGTACTCAGATGGAGTCGCGTGCCCAGAGCCTTATGAAAGGTGCCCCAGAACCGTGCGGTAAAACGCGGATCCCGATCTGACACAATGGAGTCTGGTACTCCATGCAACCGCACAATCTCTCTAATATACAGATGGGCAAACTTCTCCAGGGAGTCTGTCATCCGAATCGGCGAAAGTGAGCACACTTCGTCAGCGGTCCACGATAACCCGGATGGCATCGTGGTGGGATCGGGTCAGGGGTAGTGCAGTCAGAAAGTCCATCGTGATGTGGCCCCACTTCCTGACCGGAATGGGCAAAGTCTGCAGCGTCCCCGCCGGTTTCTGATGCTCCACCTTCACCCGCTGACAAGTGGCACACTTAGACACATGTGTGGCAATGTGTCTCCGCATACCCGGCCACCAAATGGGTACGCAAGTCCCGATACATCTTCTCACTACCGGGTGTATGCTCAATCGACTCGAATGTGCCTCCGTCAAAATCTCATCCCGCAGAGTCTGTTCCTCGGCACATACAACCGATCCCCAAAGTATAGCAAACCCCGCTCGATCAAACCTCGGTAGTAGTGCCCCTTTGTCCTCCCGGACAACTTCTTCAACTCGATCCCTCTCCCGTGCCTCTCGCACTCTGCCCAACCACTCCGAATGAATGGTCAAAGTATATACCGAGCTGCTCCCGGCGCTCCCACTGCGCCGAGGCACGTCAAATCATTCTCCTCGGTCCGATCCTCGCACTACCCTCTCGACCACGCCAGTGTACTTCCTACTCGAACATCGGCCACCGTATTGCCTTTGCCCTCGGTGTACTCGATAGTGCAATCGTAGTCCTTGATGTACTCGAGCCACTGCGCGCCTCATGTTCAACTCCTTCGAGTGAACAGATACTTGACTCTTATGATCCGTGAAAATCTGAAATTTTTGCCGAGTAGGTAGTGCCTCCACTGCTTCAAAGCATAAATCACTGCGGCCAACTCCGGATCGTGTGTCGGGTAGTTCTCGCTCATGCGGTCGCACTGTCTCGACCCATAAGCGATCACATTCCGCTCCTGCATCAACACACATCCCAGCCCCGACCTAGATGCGTCTGTATAGATCACATACGGTAAGCTCGGGTCGGGTAGAGTCAAAATCGGCGCACTGGTCAGCCGCCGCTTCAATTCCTGAAAACTCTCCTCGCACTTCTCTGTCCATACAAACGACTGCCCCTTCTTGGTCAGCTGCGTAAGCGGAGAAGCCAAAACGGAGAACCCCGGCACAAACCGCCGGTAGTAGCCTGCTAAACCCAGAAAACTCCTGATCTCCCGTACTGAGGTTGGCTGCTTCCACTCCTGCACCGCCTTAACTTTCTCGGGGTCCACTGACAAACCGTGCTCACCGATGATATGCCCTTAAAAGACACCTCTCGGATTCAGAAGTCACACTTTGAGAACTTAGCGTAAAGCTGGTGTTCCCAAAGTGTCTGCAGAACAATCCTCAAATGCTCCCGGTGTGAGACCTCATCCCGAGAGTAGATCAGAATATCATCGATGAACACTACCACAAAGGAGTCCAGATACGGTCGGAACACCCGGTTCATCATGACCATGAACGCCGCCGGTTCGTTGGTCAAACAGAATGGCATCACCGTATACTCATAATGCCCATACCGAGTACGGAAA
Source organism: Stellera chamaejasme (assembly GCA_024586325.1). NCBI lineage: Eukaryota > Viridiplantae > Streptophyta > Magnoliopsida > Malvales > Thymelaeaceae > Stellera > Stellera chamaejasme. The sequence goes on along the minus strand of CM044985.1, from coordinate 6,805,669 downwards.
GCTGTCTTCGGAATGTCCTCCTCCTTCACTCGTAGCTGAAAGTACCCCGATCGCAGATCGATCTTTGAAAAGATCTTCGCACCTCTCAGCTGATCGAAGAGATCATCGATCCTCGGCAGTGGGTACTGCTTCGATGGTGATGGCATTCAACCGCCTGTAATCAATACACGCCGAGTGATCCGTCCTTCTTCTTAACGGTAAGAATCGAACACCCCATGGTGAAGTGCTCGGACGGATAAACCCCTTCTCCTGCAGCTTCCTCCACCGCTTCTTCAGCTCCACCATTTCCACTATCGGCATCCGATAAGGTGGAATGGAAATGGAAGTAGAACCGGGTTGCAATCGGATCTCAAACACGATCTCCCGCTCTGGTGGCATCTCGGGCAAATCCTCCGGAAATACTGCGGAAAATCTCGGACAACTGGAATCTTATCCGGCTCCAACCGAGTATCGACGTGTTCGCACCGTAGTACTCCTCCGAATCCACTATCGGGACTTGATCCGTAACTCGCAGCTCCATGCCGGTCCCGACCGCCGCCCCATCTCGAACTCGAGAGGGGTAACACCTCTCCGTAAACCGTAACACTACGGTTGGCACAAATAATATGCATGTAATTCTTGGATAGCCAATCCATCCCAAGAATAACGCCATACTTCGGTGTGTTCAACACCAAAGAAATCGACACAATCCGGTGATCGCCAATGGATAAGCACGCAGTCCCGTACCATCTCATTGGAAAGTAGAAATCGACTTCCCACCGCCTTCACCATGAAGACGCTTCTAAGCCCACCGTAGTCGTGGAGTGACTCGACACACTTCGTGCCACAATCAAACAGACGCCCAAGATCAAACAATGCACGAACAGGAGTATCGTTCGAAGTAAAGTACCTTGGAGCGCCCCACGCCGCGAAGTCTCTCCCCGCTCGATCGAAACACCCGCCCCGCTCCGGGCTGCTGTGGTGGAGGCTCGCTGCGATGTCTCACCCCGCTCCGCCTGGAATACACGCCCTACTCCAGTGCTGCTGTGGCGGAGGGTGGCTGAAACGGCTCGTCTCGGCTGCTGTGATGGCCTCGGTCCGCCTGCTGTGAACCGCGCCCGGGTGCGTTAGGCTGAAACCGAGGCTGCGGACGTGTGGCACCGCTGACCCTCGCCCCAGTGTCGAGGACAATCACGGATCCAATGATCACTGCCCCGCATCGCAGACACTGCCCCGATCTGCCGGTAGCATGGCCGGCCTGGGTGCTGCCCGCCACAACTCGCACAAGTCGGCGACATCGGCGTAGTCCTGCTGCCCGCCGCTCGCCTGCACCTACCGACCTCCCTCAAGACCTCGCGAACCTCGCCGTGCGTAAGCCCTCCTCTATCACCGGGTCGGTGCGGTAGGTACCGACTCTCAACCTCCTCCCCGCCGAGGAGTTGGGCCTTCTGCAGCCTCGTGGTAGGAAGTGATGTCCAGAGGTCTCAAAACCCACCGATACTCGGGACGCAAGCGGCGAACGAACCGCTTGGCCTTCTCTCGCTCTATGCCATAATATCTGCGGCACATAGCGGACTAATCGGTCAAACTCCCGCCGTACTCACTAACGGTCCCGTGCCCCGCTTCCAGTGTCATCAAACGCGTGCTCGACGGAGGTCTCGACGGCATCCCCAATGTATCGCTGATGGAAGTAGTAAGCAACCGCTCCCAAGTCAAGTCCGAATCCCCGCCCCATCATGTGCCGCCTCGGCTCTCGACGGCCCCCGAGGCTCCTCCACCAATGATCTCGCACCGTCCCCGCAAATTGAATGTAGCCAACGAGACTCTCACCTTAGACGGAAGGTGTAGCCTCCCAAGGAGCTTGTCAACTCCCGCAAACCATGCCTCGGCCGCCTCAGTCCTCCACGGCCGTTGAACCTCGGGGTTCAAACGCTGAAACCGCTCCGTAAGTCTCGATCTCATCGATCGACGTCTCAGCCTCTTCCCGTCGGTGGTGGGACCGACGAGAACTCTCAAGATCTGCGCAGATCTCCCTCCTCGTAATCACTATCTCGCTGATCTCGCAGACCGAGGTGGCTGCTGCCCACCTCCCGAACCGGCTGTCTCGGCTGTGGCCTGTCCGACCTCCCCGTGCTCGCCGCTGCCTCGAATCCGCTGGCTGGTACTAAAGTACTCAACAATCGCCGAACCCGACCCAACACTGTAGTATATCAGAGCGGGTCCTCAACCCGCTGATCACTGGGGTGTGTGTGATCGCCAGATCCCGGGTTTCTCCGAACCCGCCTTCTAACCCTCGGAGGTGTGGGATCCCGGTCCCGACCCTCCGGTTCCTGCTCATGCCGACGGCGTGTTCTAGCCATACCTGAAACAAATCAACCCAAAACCATATAACCACACAATTAACTTTCTCTTCCTAAGCTAGCAGCAGCATTCTATGGCTCTGTAGTGTAATGCAATGCATGATGCAAGGATTCTTTTCAGAATCCCAAACTAAATGATAAACCTTAATATAGAATCGATCATGCTTATAATCACTAATCACTTCATATATCACCCACACCTTCCATAATGTTCCAAGGAACCGCCGCCGCTCCACACGCATTCCGAAATGGTTCAAATAAGGAGTTGATCGTGCCCGCATCGAACCACCTGCGAATGAAGTGTAAACCAAGAGTTCGCCCTTCGAGGTCATTACTCGTAGTACTTACCCATGAACTAACATGACTTGCTCCAACAGTCCACCCTTGAGCTTATATGGTTGCCTTCCACACACCATACCATAACCAACATACTTTACCTCTTGGGTCACATTGACCCGACCTGCTCTGATACCAACTTGTCACAGCCACCCCGCCCGATTGCGGAGGCGGAGCCGGCCGCGACGTCGTGAACCGGAACCTACGGCGGAAAGCGTGGCAACGGAGCATCGAGCTCAAATACAAAGCAGTCAAGTAACACCTAGCAACCTAAATTCTCATGCAAGGCAAGCATACGAAACATTTCAACTTCCACCCAACAAGCAGTTCATGGTATATCTCACCTCAACCAACGCCACTACACAAGCACCAAAACCATAACATGGCAATTTCCGATATAGGCAAGTCGGGGCTCCGCCCACGACTCAGAAGACAAACAAAATAGAATATATCTCAAGTTATGCAACATTTACAAATTACATGATCTGATCTATATGCATGCAGTTACAGCTACAGAGCCGATAACAAAATCCTATAAATACCTAGCGCGGAATCTGAAGCGACCTCCGCACGTGGTACTGCTGCTGCAACTCGACCTCAAGATGAAGGAAGCACCGCGGAATCTCTACTCCGCTGGTTGCTTGTCGACGGCTCGAAAGTGGTAAACAACAAAGGGTGAGTCTCGAAAGGACCCGAAGGGCTTAAGGTAAAAGTGCGGTTTGCCCATGGGCGGAAATCGAACTCGCAAAACAGAATATCACATCATATGCATGCACATATGAACATAAAGCATAAAGTAAATCGAATCCATCATATACGGTCCAACCGCCGTAACGACCATGTAACGATGACCCTCAGCAGAGGTCGAATATATACGGATCGTAATGTAACGGATAGCACGGTACCGGTGGGGTCGCGATCCCCAAACCGCCGTAGGGTCACGTAACGTAAGTATCGGCACTCCGGTGCGGATACACGTAATGTAACCAAGGAGCACCCGTGGTCTCTCCAACCATACGGGTCTCGTCACGTAATCAGACATATAATAATTAAATACACAAATACAATGAAGTATCATACCGATAACATATACGGAGCGTAACAAACGTACATTTTACCAAATTAAGCCCTTACCTCTAAAACGCGCCCGCAGCCCAAAACTCGGGAAATCCCGGCCTCCCGACCAAACGCACAACTTGGCTCCTACGGGTCCGCGCTACTCCAACAATGCAGAAACAAGTCTGTACAACCATAATTGGATCGTAACACATCCAAACAAACCCCGTAAAGCAATTTCCGCACAAACTCGCACTTTCCCGCAAAATTTCACGCAAAGCTCGGTTTCACGAACCGAGCTAGAACCTTATTATTCCAACACCCACAAACATATTTCAACCCTTAAACCCGCATTCCAAACACTCTTCCCGGTAAACCCGTATAAAACTAACTTTCTCATTTCTAACCCGAAAATGGTATTTCAAACGCCATAACACACCTACTTTCATCCTCAATACCAATTTAGCATCCAATTCAATCAACACACTTCACCAACATGGAAAAAGAACCACTTCAACAATTTGTCCTTTACTAATTTTTCACCACACTTCCAAATCAAACCATTCAAGCTTCTAATTAATCACACTAATCACCAATTTCACTTCTTAACCAACATCACTAACCAATTGCATCAAAATCAACAAACCCCCCTTTCTACACAATTCGCCAAAAGAGGTATTCCTCACCCATCTTCCATTTCAATCCAAACAAAGTTCCATTAACACTCTTTAATCACCAATTACAATTCTTAAGCAAGATTACTAACCAATTCCACTTAAACAACCCAAAATTAACAAGAACCCTAGCATGAAGATTTCGCCAAAGAGGGATTTTTCCTCAACTTGTTTTCCATCAAATTAAAACCATAGATAGTCTTAGAATCATGCTAGGAACAACATACTTGAAGCATGATTCAAGAACACAAACACACACAATTTTGGAAAAATCCCTACAAATTCGGCAACCCTAGGGTTTCTTCATTCTTGGAGTTTTCCAACATCTAACCATAGATTCTTACTCCTCTCCAACACAAGAACAACATACTAAAATTTGAGAGGGAGAGGATCACTATTTCATGTAGCCAAGAACAAACCATAAACAAGCAATTTGCTCTCTTTTCCTCTCTACTTCTTGTTTCCAACTTAGAACAAAGATGAAAGGAAGAAGCTTACCAATCCTTGAACCCAAATCCTTGAAGTTTTCAGCAAGAGAGATGAAGAACATGGAGTTTAGAAGGAGAAGAATATGGCGGCAGAAGCATGGAAGAAGAAGAAGAAAAGAAATGAAATGTTATAACATTTTATGTTTTAATTCCTCCCTTTTATATATCTTCCCTTTTCACACTTAATAGAAATGGGACAAGTGTCCCAGCAGTTTGCTGCTGCCGACTCAAGGCCCAAACCAGGCCCAAATTATTTTTAACTTTTGGGTTAATTACCATTTAACCCACTAATTCTCCAAATCTTTGCAATTAAATCCCAATTATAGGTAACGAACTCCAATCGAACCCAAAACTGACCAGAATCCGCAGAATATCCTAAAATTAATAAAACATTTTTCAAATATTTATTTACCCTTCCAGAAGGCCCTACCGAGCTCGCTGATCCCGAACAAATCTCTGCGGCCGCATAACAACCTGAGCCACAACCCGTCATGACAAAATTCCACAAAAATATCCATAAAATCCACCTTAAAATATAACATGACTTACCCTGGAGCCGTCGGAGAAATTCCATCCCGAGCCCCGGGATTCCGCCTAGAGCCCCGGGAGTCGCCCGGGACCGCACGTCCCGTCCCGAAAAATATGCTCCGTAAAACTCTCCGGGACGGTCCCACGATTCCAAATCCGCAAACGGTTCCTCAATCTGAGGTCCTGGGAGCGCTACCGAGCCCGCTGTACGTCCCCGAGCCAACCTCAAAGAACCCCTGCCGGAAAAATATTTTCGGCGGAAATGTCTGGGGGACCCACACGAACTCAAATATGAAAGGGTTCACGAATGATGCTCGAATAAGGCTCGGGAGCTGTCTCAACGCCCAAAATCGTGACTCCGCAGCCAAAACCGGAGCCCCGGTCACCTTGGCCGCAACCCGCTCAGTGCGACTGTAATGCATTTTCTCGCTATTCTGCAAGATCCGATTCTAATTTGAGCACATTCTGAGGTTACTGACGGTTGTCTTCTGTTCTCTGTTTAGCAGCAGCGGTGACCTACATGGGGTTACATTCTGAAGATCTTGATACACTAGATCCCTCCACACACGTAGGTATTCTGGATATTAGGTTATGGCTCTGTATATGTGAACGCATGCATGTAAAGTTATGTTGCATCACACATGTATCTATATGTATGTGCATATGTGTGTTTGTTTTCAGACGATCCTCGTTACTTGCGCTATAAGTTAATGGCATGAGTAGAGTAAAAGAAAATTTTAATCGGGTGGGTTTGGACCACTACACCAAGAGAACTCTGTTTACTGTTTCTCCGACTCTGGTTCGGGCTTACGCCACCGGGCATTCCGTATTACGTAAGCTTCCGCGGAAGGGGGTAATAGAGCCTCTAGATAGCCCCATCCCACCCGAACTTGGAACCACAAACATATGCCTGTAACCCATTGCCTGCTTCAACCGCTCCATGCCTCGGACAAATAGGTGTGTTTCACTCAGAAACACAACCTGTTGTTTGATCTGCTGAGTAAGGGACTTTAACTTTTGAACTGCTTGTGGTGCCCTTAAACCGCAGCAGTTATGAAATAAACAAATCATTGGGCTCGGCGGCCCTGGTCCCCAGGTGTCGCCGCTGAATTAATGTCACTGAAATCTACCCTAAACGCTTCAACCACTCGCATCCTCTTCTCCGTCATATCGATATCCATATCATTCGGTTCTATTTGTTTCTTGCTATTTACTTTGAATTCCTTCTTCTCTGTATTATTTATATTTCCTACTCACTCCTTTCTTCTCTGCAGTTATGAAATAAACAAATCATTCGTTTCTTGCTCTGTCTTGCAGATGAGCCTGTATTTTCATGAACCACATCTTCTCTAGCTCCCCGTTGTTCATCTCCTTTCACTTGCTCTGTATCAACCACATTGCCACTGTCACAAATTATATGAGGTACGCAGCTGTTGGTTTTGTCATTCCTCTCTTTCTCAGCTTGGTGTCGACCTGATTCATTCTCTGAGATATCTTCTAGGGTAGGCATCGAATATGATTTGTCTGATGAGCCATGATGCTCGCTAGCTGCATCTTCCAGTTTATTAGATTGGGTATGGGATTTATTCTGTCCACTCCTCGTTGTTGACACTCGATTTTTACCCTGATTTGTAATTAACAACTAACTTAATCTAATTAATATAATTAACTAATTAAAGCATAATTTGACTAATTTTAAAAAGAAAGAAAAAAAGAAGGTAAAATGACCTAATTGAATGTTTAGTAATTTTAGGGGAAAATCTTTAATTAATATTAATAAAAATGGAAGATAAAAATGATAATAAAAGAATGAAAAAATAAAAAAATATAATTATCTTAAAATAATAATTAAATAATCCAAAAATCCTAAAAAAATCATATAATTATCACCAAAAATCTAATACAATTTAATTTAACCTAAACCACTAAAAAATATGACTGCTAACCTAATTGGACTCTATAACCCTAACCCTAGCCTAGGCCTATAAATACATCATAAACTAAACCCTAAATAAATTAATTAACAGCAGCTAAGAAACAATTAGAAGCAAAACAAATTCGGCACTCTTCTCCTCTGTCACGCCCGAAGCTTTGCCTCCAAGCCAACACCTTCGATCTCTCAATCTAGCCTTTAGATCATAGAAGCATAGTCCATCAGATCCGGTTAGCTCCCGAGAGTCCGAAACTACTTCCCGTTTCGCCTGAAGTTGCCGGAATTGGAAGAATTTGGCCTCGACCCGTTACTTGACCCATTGGTGACCCGCTTCAATCCGAAGATCTAGACCCCCGCGCTTGCTCCCACCGCCGCCAACCTCCTCGCCGGCCGCCCTAAAGATCCCCGCCGTTTTTCGCCGCCGACGTCGCCGTTCCAGCCGAATCCAAGGTGCTCTCTCCTCCTCCGCCAATTCGCGAGTTTTGCTGCAGGTACGTACATACGTGTTTTGTTTTGTTTTTTCTTTTTTTCCCCTTTTCTGTTTTATTATTATTTTTATTACTTTAATCCCTCAAGTTGTTCCCTTAACCCACTTAGCCCCCAAGTCTTCTAAAAGTGTCACATGAGTCACCAAAATGGTTTAAAAACTAACAAACCCTTGTTTTTTAATCACTTGTACTAATTTAACTTTTTATCATTTAAATTGTGTTAATTTTTTTGTTATTCTATTCTCTTTTATTAATTATTGTCTTTAGTTCTAGTTTCATTAAGATTAATCATTTAACAAAAAATTAAAAAAAAGGATAAATAAAAAATCAAGCAAAAATATGAAGTAAACCCTGTGGTACCAATTTTGGGCAATCGAGAATTTTTATTTTTATTGTAATTGACTAACTGATCTAGAGCATGTGCGGACAAAACAGTTGGTGGCGACTCTCTCGAAAATCTCGCCGCTACACTGTCCAAATTTGTGTGGACTAGTTGGTGTATTTTTAGTGGCTTCCTCTTCTTCTTTATGCATCCTCTCTTTTTCATTCTTATGCATCTCAAAAGCAATTTTCCTTATAACTTCTTTCCCATTCAATCTCCTATTCACCTCAGTAGTGCTCTCCATATCCCCATCTGAGTGTTTCTCTTTCATGATCCCTGATCGTGAGTGCCATGTCCCATCCTTGTTGCCTGAGAATCGTTTAGTTGTCGGGGCCCTTTGCGAAGCAATCATAAAATTCTAGTACGAGAAAGAACGATTCTTAGGAGCCGATTGACCACAGTATCTATGAGTGTGTCCTAAGCGGCCGCATATGAAACAAAAGAAGGGTAACCGTTCATATTTGATTTGTATCAGCATCGGGACATCATATGCTTAAGACCACGCCTCTCGTTAGTGGCCATCGAACTTCAATATTCACTTGGAGTCTCACATACCTCCCCCATAGATCCTTTCCACCTTGATGTCCAATCTGAATAACTTGGATGACTTGCCGTCCCAATCACATTACCACCCCTTTTCTTGAAGAGCCAACCGGAAGATCATACATTCGAATCCAGAAAACCGTGGTGTTTAAATCAATATGACGCGGTTGTTCCTCTGAAATTTCTTTAAGCAGCAGAATATGATCATCAAAAGTCCATGGACGTCCATCAAGCACTTTGTCGAGATCTGCTTGACAATAAAATGTGAATAGGAATTTATTATCATCAACTATTTCGGATTTCATCCTTTCAACCGGTCTCCACAAAATTTTCATCATATTGATCATGCGGGACGCTTTTGTCCAGAGTGATCACACTAGAAAGAAATTAGGACGCTCATCCGTGGGAGTGATTTCCTCGTCCTCGGCAAAGACGATAATTTTCTCCGCGTCAGAGAGCTCAAACTTGCTCCAGGCTTCTGTTAATCGCTCCATCTACGATCGATCACTAGTCAATAGAACAATAAAATTTATGAGAAACGGAAATCCGATGACAAACCGACCAAAACTCCACCGCCGACTCAAGTCGGACAACCAATGCCACGAGTTTGACGTAAACCGTAGCAGACAAAAACTAGGCCGTTTGCTTATGTTCCTTTAATAGACGCGGTTTTCTTTGTTATTATTAAGGTGTGTTTTGTCATGATAAATTGGTGAAGAAACTGTGAGATTTTTTAAAATTAATATAAAATATCTAATAGAAAGTAAAAAATGATTAATTTGATACTTACCTCGTCCACAAATAATTCTACACTTTAACTTTATTGTTTCGGTATTCAATGTTTGACTCAAATTTTAATAAAGATAACAATTTTTAAAAAATTCAAAAAAAATTAGAAAGTTTATAAATTATTAACTTTAAATGTCTAAACATTTATGAAAAAATCATAGATTAAATACTATAAAACAAAAAAATAAAGTGTAGAATTATTTGGGGACGGAGAGAGTATATTTTTTTATAGTTTATTAATGTCCCTGAGATTTCCGGGGCCCCAAGCGAAAAAAAAATTCGAGCCCTTGTCAAAACAATTTCCCCATTTTTAAAAATTTGGTGTGTTTTTTTATAAATATTTTGGAAGATTCAAATTATTACTTGAAAGAACTCATTAGAATTTTTGGAAAAAAATATTATTTGAAAAACAACAAAAGATTTTATCATAATAAAATTACACCTAAGCCCAACGAGACAATTGAGCTTTAAAAATATTTGGATTTACATGTTAAAATTTTAAAGAAGTAAAATCATAGATTAAATGCTAAAAATGAAACCCACCATTTTTATGGACGATGGTAGTAATATTTGCATAATCTTTAACTTTAAAAATATGTATGTTACAACATGATAATAAAACTTTCAATAATAATAAAATACTATAATGTTTAAAAAATCAAAATTACAAATATTAGTATCTACTCACGAGCCGGATTCAACCGGAACCCGCTCTCAACTTTTGCGTGATTTGATTTTTTTGTTTTAAACATTATAACATTTTATTATTATTGAAAGTTTTATTACTATATTGTGATATACTCCCTCCGTCCCCAAATAATTCTACACTTTGTTTTTGTTGTTTTACAGTATTTAATCTATGATTTTTTTTCATGAATATATTTAGACATTTAAAGTTAATAATTTATATGCATATCATAATTTGAAGTATAAACTTTCTAAATATATATTTTTTCTGAATTTTTAAAAACTTTTTATCTTTATTAAAATTTGAGTCAAACATTGAACCTTGAAAGAGTAAAGCCAAAATATAGAATTATTTGAGAACAGAGGGAGTACATATTTTTAAAGTAAGAAATTATATAAATATTTCTACCACGCTCCTTCCCACAAAAGATTATGTAAATATGTTATATTATTAAAAAAAATTTATGTCTATAGTATATATATATATATATATATATTACTCCTCCGTCCCACAAAGTTGTCAACATTACTATATTCGGCCGTCCCACAAAGGTTGTCAACTTTCTTAAAATATAAACTTTCTATCATCATTTTTACCATTTTATACTATTATATCACATCTTGGATCCACAAATTTTTCTCTTTCCTCCCACTCAACTTAAAATTGGGGTTCACAAAATTTTCTTCTTTTTTTTTATGAGGGTAATTTTGTCAACACACTATTATTCTCCCACTTTCTTTAATATATGTGCTCAAACAAATCCTACAACTCATGACGGAGGAGTAATTTTTGGTCCCTTAAATTGGGGGCCCAAAGCGGATGGCTTATCCGCTTTGGGCCCACAGTAAAGAACACAACCTAATAGAATCTCAATATATGAAAAACTGTGAAACATTTTCAAATACTCTTATAAGAAATAATTGAATTATTATGGGGTTATATACTCATATATGAAATTTCGAATTTACCATCATATAATTTTATGGGTTGCTGTACCATTTTAGCGTATTTGTCTCTAAGGAAGTGTTTAGGAATTTTGTTTTTTTTTTTAAATTTCCAAATTCAACACATAAAATATACTTAAATCTAACATTTTTTTTATCAAATTGTTTTCCCCAAAATTTCCTACTCACATACATCCTATCGTCAATAAAAAACACAAATAAAAGGAATCTCAATTTTTTCCCCACACAGCCTAACGCTTGTGGGGGGATGTCAATCGGGTTCGGGTCAAGTATTTCGGGTTCAAGTTACTTCGGGTTTAGTTGATTTCAGGTCAAGTCAAGTTCGGAGTCGGGTGATTCGGGTTTTGGGTTGCTTCGGACCGAACTTATTTCGGGTTGTTTAGATTTCGGGTTTAGGTTGGATTCGGGTCGGGTTCCTTCGGGTTTAGATCGATTAACATACTTTCATTTTAAGGTTACTTCGAGTAGAAATTGAGCAGGCATAACCGTCACATGAGTCTCGACTACATGATCATCGTCGATCAGACCAGTCATCGCGCTTGAACAAACGTATTAAGTAAAGAAATGTAATTTTATGTACGATAGTACAAGTTTATGTTCGGATCATTTCAGGTATTTCAAGTTCCTTCAAGTTAATCGGGTTCGAGTCATTTCAGGTTCGGGTTGAGCTTATTTCGGGTCAGGTCAGGTTTGGGTCATTCGACTTTCAGGTCGTTGATTTTCTTGATCAGTTCGAGTTCGGGGCGGATCGTGTTTGGGCGGATTTATCGGGTCGGGTCAGCTTTGGCACCCTTACTTGTTTGTGTTGTGTCTACTGGTCCAGGGCCTAAAGTGTCATCAAGTACTAATTCTGACCCTTAACTAGCCGAGTTGGAAAAGTTTAGGGTAGCAATATGCATTTGGCCAAACTCGACTGAAGAAAACTCTAGGGTTTAAGATGAACTTACAATGTCAATCGGTTGGCAGGGTTTTAGAGGAAGCAGCTCCTGGTTCCCACTTCTCTATCGGCACCGAGTTCTCTGCCCAAATAATGGGTTTCTGGGGTTAGTTCTATATTCATTGTCCTCACTACATGTTTGTTTAAATCTTGTCTTTCAAGTCAGTTTCTTTCTTTTTGGGTATTGAATTAATCGGCGTCTTCTTTGATGAAATTTATGGATGATTTCTTGCTAGATTTCAAGTTTTTTTATGAATTTTTTGTAGAATATTTGATTTTATGGACTATATTTCTCAAGTTCGTTGCAATGAGGAGGGACTTTCAGTGATGACAGTGTTCTGTTCTCCAGTTTCATTATGTTATTTATTCATTCATTTTCGTTTCGTTGTTTTGTGTCAGGAATTGAAGTGAAACCGGGGAAACCGCATCCCTATCACTCTGACAACGTTCCTGGAACGCTTCACATAACTCAGGTACTCTCTTAAGCATGCTTGCTTCTTGGAATTTGAGTTCATTACTAATCTGTGTTTACTCATGCATAGGCAACCTTGGGCTCTGGTTCGTCAAGTGAAAGGAGTGTACTTCAGTGCTCAGTGGGTCACAAGAGTCCAATTTTCTTGTGTTCCTTGATACCAAATAAAAACGAATGCTGTGCATTACACCTTGAATTTGAGGAAACTGATGAGGTTGCTTTCTCGGTAAATGGTTCTCGAAGCATCCACCTCTCTGGTTTCTTTGTGGCTGAAGGCAATGGGGATCATCTCAGGGATGAATATGATTCGTATCCTTTGATCTTGTTTTTGGTGTTTGCTGTTGATAACATATTATGCTGCTGTTTACATCTACCAACATGTCAATAGGTTGTTGCTTCTCTGCTTTGTGATTCCTTTACTTTGGCGCTCAGTGATGAGTATGAGAATGCTGCTATTGGGTCCAGCGATAGTGAGGGCACTGATTATGACAGTGAGGATGACTTTGAGAATGACTCTGAAGGTATATTCTTGGACGAGGATGATGACTCTGAGGATGATTACGGCGTGTTCTCACGCAAAAGTGGAGGTAGTTTTGCATTTCATTGGATATCTCTTGAGTTCACCGAATTTCATTTCAGTCTTCACCGATGCTATTATGTTTATCAATTAATTAGTGGTGATTGAAGAGATAATGGATGATGACAAGCCTACTGATGAGAAGGCTGAATCTAAACCAGCAAAGAAAAAGAAACAGTCGACTGGGTCAGAAGACAAAAACAACTCCGGTCATGAACTCATTGTCAGGAGTGGTTCTGCTGCTCCTGTATTGGAGAGTGAGGATGAAGATGGATTTCCAGTTCCTGCTTCACAGAAAAGTAATAGCATCACTAATGAGTCCCAGGCTAGAGTAGATGGACAGAATGAGGATATGACTAGTGAAGATCAGAAACTGAAAACAATAGACAGCAGCAATAGGAAAAGAAAATCTAAAACTGCAGATGAAGATAGCAAAGTAGAGAGGTTAGATGACATTCTCTTTCTAAAATTCTCACTTTAATCTGCTATTCTATTACCAGATCTGGTATCCTTTTTCTGCTCTTGGCAGAGAAAAGAAGAAAAAGAAGAAGAAAAAGAAGCAAAAGGAGCAAAGTGCCGCTGATAAAGTTGAGAAAATGTCAGATGATGAGATCCACAGAGAGTCAGCAACTGTGCGGGAAAAGGACCAGGTTTTGTCTGCTGCGGAAGATGCCCAGAAGCATCCTAGAAATGTGTAAGGATTGTATTTTCTTCTTTTGAGCATTCATAGGATGTCTTACACTACTGCTTTTACATAGAAAGGTTTGGTGGGCGAGACTTGTTTTGGTGCAGTTAACATTTATGAATGTAAAGAGGCTAGCTACGTACTAGTGAGTACTAACTGGGCAACATATATATGTATATTTCTTTAGTTTGAGGGTAATGAATCCTTGGCATGGTTTTCATGGTGGCAGAGTAGTAGCCTCTCTAGTTCGTTCTCCATATTGGAAAGGAAGTGAACAAAGTGAAATCAGTTAAGTTTCTCTGAATCTAACATGGAAGGAAGGTTCCTCATCTATTGTTTCTTCTTTATTTAGTGCCACTCCTGATATTGTGAGTGATCCAGGGGAAATCTCTTGAAAGTAAACATTTTTGTTGATTCCACAATTATCTAGTCTCTAATAAATAACTGATCTAGTAATATTTTATACACGAAATAATAACATTTTAGAGTTACTGTCTCTGAGTAAGCAAGTTTCATCTTTTTTCTCCTAGGTTTTGTCTGATTTTGTAATTAATTATGCAGTATTTTTAAATTATGAAATTACATAAGTACTTGTAAGATAAGTTTATCGTTTTGTCTGTAAAGCTCATGTTTAAATCAACATTATTTTGGCTAATGAGTACTTGTATCGGTTACGTATCCTAGTTTAACAGAGACAGTAGATGTGATGGTACTGCTTTGATTAAACTGCACTTTGTCTATCAGATGCCAACACTTGCTCCAATCTATTGTGTGACTACCTTCTAAATCAGAACATGCAATAAAGAATGAAAGTGAAGTAACATAACATAGAAAGTCCATTTGAACCAAAATACATATTGTCGATGAAGATGTTGGTATAGCTGAAGCATGATGTGAATTCTAAAAGCCATACTAATTCTTGCTAGTGGAAATCTGTGAGACTATATGTTTGTTCCCCATCAATAACATTATCATCGATAGTTTTATTATGCGTCCAAACATTGCGGTTAAGGGGGATGTGGGCTTCAATGTTATTTGTTTTCTATGCTTTTTTAAGTGCACAACTTGAAGTCCTGCTTTTTCTTCCTTGAAGGGCACCTAAAGTTGATGCAAATATTGTTCAGAATGATAAGCAACCTGAACAGGAGAAAAATAAGAAAAAGAAGAAGAATCAGGAGAGTCAAGGTGTAATCAATGGGAATGAAGGTAATTTAAGCAATGAAAATAAAAAAAGCAATTCTATTTCGAAGTCGGAGGAGAAACAAGCCACACCCAAATCTTCTCGAGTGAGAACATATGGAAATGGATTAACCATAGAGGAGTTGGTAATGGGAAAACCTGATGGCAAAAGAGCGTCAAATGGGAAACAGGTAAATGAGTTCTGAACGCTCAGCTCCTCATGCAAGCATCAAAATATTTCCAACTTGTTGACGCTTTTCAGCCTCTATTTTTCATCATGCTTAGTAAAAGGAGGATCAGTTGGATTCTTTAACCTTAATGTAATTTGTTGTAGTAAGCCAGAGATGCTGAGATGGTCTTTTCCTTTTCAGGTGAGTGTCCACTACATTGGCAAGCTGAAGAAGAATGGAAAAATATTTGATTCTAATGTGGGAAGAGCACCATTCAAGTTTCGTCTAGGTATTATTATATGTATTGTGATCATCTAGAGACTGATTAGTAGCAATTGGCAGTCATGTTTACTCTTTTCATCTTGCTGTTATAGGCATAGGACAGGTTATTAAAGGATGGGATGTCGGGGTGGAAGGTAACTACTATCAAAACTTGCATCATATAAACTGTACTGTATTTTCAATTGATCTCGCTGATTATGCATTCGACTTCAGGCATGCGCATTGGAGATAAACGAAGGCTTACAATCCCTCCATCAATGGGGTATGTGAATGCATTGTTTATTAGCGGCTTTCGTTCTACACTGTCAATTGGTTTGATATAAATTGTGACATACTAAATAAGGTGGCCTTTCTTTTTCCAAGTATGGTGGAACACGTGAATTAAATGTCAGCTCAGCTCTATAAATTACCATAACCCTTGTCACTTTCTCAAGCAAATACGAAGAAAACGTTGAATGGTGTAACCTAGTTTTCATGTGGATTTTGTTGCAGTTATGGGACTAAAGGAGCTGGACCAACAATACCGCCGAATTCATGGCTGGAGTTTGACGTTGAATTGGTCGATGTTCGTTGATTAGCCTCAACTCTTTTCGATAGGTCTTCGCTGCGATTGCAGGTCTAGTTTTGTTTTTCGCTTCTTCTCGTGGTGAGTCTGGAGATTTTGGTGCACCTTCAGAGATGATGGGAGTCGAAAGGAAGTTTTGAAATCGTTCATCCTGTTGTAATTTGCATTTGTGAAATGTCCTGTGGACGTTACTTGAGAGACTATGATGAGCCTATCAAGTGTTTGATTCATATACGGATACATTTGATTCAACTTTCAGATTTAAAAATGAAAATTGTCCTCAGTGGAATGTTGGCTAATCTTGTTCGTTAGATGTCCTCAGTGAAAACTGCATTATCAGTCCTCCATCTCATAATGAATTTGTGTTTTTTCCCTTCATAAAATGTACTACTAATGAATGACAACTTGAATGAGAGAGGAAGAAACGCTAAGGCTCCGTTTAGTTGTAGAAAATTTTTCAAATTTTCAACTCCAAATTTTCTTTGTTAATATTGGATCATATACTAGCTGTCAAGTGATGGAAAATCTTATTTTCCAAATTTTGGAAAACTCTAGTATATTAAATTAAGGAACCTAAAAAATTCACTTGCTAGAATTCATGAAATTATTCGTTCTTTTACCACCATTCCTCTCCAATCACTAGATCTACCATTAAGGTTCCAGTTCTTATATTAATTAGTACTGTACGTTATAAATAATTAACATTCATAATGACACCTTCATCAATGAAAAGCACCTGCAAATAGTAATACAAATAAAAACATAACTATATTATCAAGTTTGTAATCCTCTGATCACACATAGCTGCACACTTTTCTTTAATGTCATCTATTTTCTCATCTTGGAATTTAGAAACAGAGTGTTAGGAGACCCTCAATATAACATTTTAATAAAAGTCTTAATTTGAGTTTGTAAAAAGAAAAGATGTCAACTAAAAGCTAGGCTCATCATATACTAGTAGTCAATAAATCACAATAAAGATTTAAGAAATTAGGTGTGTGATTATCCAGATGCTACATTGCTTCCCCTGCTCCAATGATGCCAACTAATTAGATAATTGGTTGAGACTAATGATGCTTAAAGGCAGAAAGATTTCTTTAAGTTACCAAAATCTTGTTATAATAACGTGAAAGTAATGCAAAATTATGACACAGTACTAATGAAAGTCAACCTTATAAATACAGTAGTACATGCAAATAACCTTGATCATATCCCAAAGTAGTACTATTATACTACACCTAACTGCAACTCCTCCTTTTTTCTCTGCTCTGATATTCATTTCATCAACAATGGTGATGATGATGCAGAAGAAGTCGAATCTGGGACGGCGAAAGATCCCAACTGACGAGAGAATTGCAAAGAAGAACCACAGACAAGTGACCTTCTCCAAACGCAAAGCCGGGCTGATGAAGAAAGCCAGCGAGCTCTGCACACTCTGCGGCGTCGACGTCGCCGTCATCGTCTTCTCACCCGCCGGAAAGCCCTTCTCTTTCGACGCCGACTCCGTCATCCATTCCTTTCCCGGCAGCCGGCCGAAAGATCACCAGACGGCGGCGGCGACGTCGGTGATGATGGAAGCTCGCAGGAAGGCCGCCGTGGAGAGGGAGCTGATTCTGCACCTGACTGAACTCGGCGACCAGGTGGAGGCGGAGAAGAAGCGCGGCAAGGCGTTGGACCAGATGCTGGAGGCCACCATGAGAGGGTCTTTCTGGGGTACTGGACCGGTGAGCACCATGGAAGTGACTCAGCTGCAGCAGATGAAGCTGGCACTGCAGAACTTGAAGACCAATATTAATGGTGGAAATTATTTGTCTGATCATCAGTTCGTGGAGCCGGAGAACAACCAGCTGTTTTACATTCCGGCGCCGCCTGTTGATCAGCCTCATGACAATTCTTGGGGTGGTTATGGATATGATCATTTTTGCTTTTGATGATCACGATCAGATTCATCAGATCAGATCAAGTTTAATTTTTTTGACAAGCCAAGCAGGTCAAATTGCAGTACCTAGTAATTAGCTAGGTAATTATTAAAGCAGGCAGCTTCTTAATCATCAAGTACTCAATCAGTACTCAAGCTCAATAAACCTACACTACGTAGTTTTTCTAACTTTTATGAAGGCTAAATGAGGGCGTAGGCCGTCATAAATTTTCAATAATGACGGATCCTCATACTTCCGTCATAAAAATTTTCAAACCAGAAATCTATGAGGGCTCTATAACGGAAAGGCCGCCATAAAATATTAAATTCAAATCTATGAGGCGTTATGATGATACGGCCCTCATAAACTATTTCGTATAATTTCTTCCCATCCGGTATCCTCGTGAAATGTGTCGAATAAGTTATGAGGCGTTATGACGGAAGTTGCCCTCATGAAACAACCTTTTCCCGCAACACTCCTTCCTTTTTCCTGCAAAGACTCCTTCATTATCGCCATTTCCTCCGAAGGAGACTTCTTTCTTCTCGCCATTGCAAAGAGCGGCTCCATCTCAACTTCAACAAATCGGTCTCAACTTCAACTTCAACTTCAACAGATTCTTGGCTTCAACTTCTTGGCCATTGCAAGAATCTGCTTAGCAACAAGTAGATATTGTTGATTTAGGTATGTAAAATTTTGTCTCGTATGTAGGTTTTGAGGGCTTTCATTGTCATAAACTAAATATATCAAACGGTACTCGCTTATGACGGAACCAGCCGTAATAAAGCCCTCATAATGTTCTCGCAAAGCATTAAATGGGGTGGGTCACTACCCTCGTTTATGACGGCAGAGACCCTCATAAACCCCTCATAAAGCCAGTTTATGACGGAAACATCCCTCATAAAGCCCTCATAGTCATCTACCACATTTAATGCACCGGTTGATATACCCTTTGCCTTCGTCTCCTTCGCTTCGCCTCAGACAAACTTCACAACTCTCCCTCTCCATCACACCCAGCCGCCACCAACATCACGCCGGCGCCCTCTCGTCGCCCTCGCGTCACGCCGTTGTCTTCACGCCGAGGCTCTTCACCACCGCGCCTTGCCTCGCCCGATTTGCTTGCTTAGCATCAGCTTCTGTTTTCCTCTTCTCAACTGGAAATCTCAATCGAATCAATTCCTATTCCTCCAGCCGATGTCGTGTTTCATCGCTTAAGGGGAAAGGTCTTAAACCATCTGCCAAATTCAAATCTCGAATCCCTATCCATACAGAGGCTCACGCTACCACAGCAATGACTCAAGTAAGTAATTGTTCTTTAATACTCTCTTTTCTTTCCGCACTAAATCTATCTTGTGATATCGTGTTCTTGGGTGAAAACCCTAGATTTTGATTATTCTGGGCATGCCTGTTTGATTGTTCTCTTCATATCTCTGCTGGTTTACGTTTGCAATTTGCGCTCATGCTATTCCATTCTTTCCTTGCAGCCTAAATCAAGACTTAAGCGCACCATCACCGAAAAGCTTCAGATGCTCCTCCCAAAAAGAAAGGGAAGTCCACGGGAGACATCTCCAAATCTGCTGAGCGCGGTGATAAAGCAATAGCAGATTTCACAGCTTATGCAAACAGGAAATTGCTTTTCCAAAGAGTTGTGGATTTGGAGGATGATCAAGCTAAGAATGTTAAGGACATAGTGCATGAACGGAAATGGGACTCGCTGCTCAATCCACCACCTGAAGTCAACGAAACTTTGCTAAAGGAGTTTTATGCCAATTTAAATGTCCATCTTTTAATTAAATCAAAAAGCATTAGCAAAACAATTCACACATTTTTTAATTTAAATAACCTTACTTAATGACGGCCTTAGCCTTCATAAAGCCGTTATAAAATAGGGTATGCCACATGTGTTTTTAATGACGGCCGTATCTCTCAGATTTCCGTCATATTTTATGAGGGTCGTATCCCTCATACTGCCGTCATAATTTATGACGGCCTCTTCCGTCATAAAATAATGACGCCCAATTTATGGCGAAAACAAAAGCGGATGTTTCCGTCATAGTGAATAAAGGCGTTATGACGGATACGGCCCTCATAAACGTCATCTCAACTACGCAAAGGCTAGCTAGCTAAGAATAATTTATTAATCATGTGCTTGCATTGCAGTACTGTTACAAATTGTGAATTCTTGACTGTTACTATACATATTAATGAACAAGATATGATATATATTAGATATGAAGATAAAAACATTGGAAAAGCAGAGAGAGAAATTGAAGTATAAGAAAATGGTCAATTTACAACAAACAAAATATTAAAGGATATTTAAGTGATAAACTAAAAGTTAAACAACATGCATGAGTTAAGCAAATTGCTGGCTGTTGAAGCATTAAAGTAAAAATTATGGAGGAGAGTTTATTGTGCAACTCCCGAGGAACACTATCTACCACTAAGGGTCCATTTATCCAATGATTTCAATATTTCTAAACTTGCTAACGTTTTTCTCAAATGAAATCTAAGAATACTATGACATAGCTAATTAAGAGATTTTATCATTAACAGAGACATCAATGCGCTTAATTAATTTCTTCACTTTGCATTCTAATTATTATTATATCCTTTTTTATACAATATTCTATGCACCTTAATTAAGCTTTCACAATGTATTATATATCCACACGCAGTGACGGAACCAGGAATTCGAAGTTGGGGGGCTGGTGGGTAGGTTAAATTAGGGGTTGGAATTTGCAACCATAAAACGTCGGTCTTAACCCATTTTATAATGACCGCAGACCAAACCTCCATATATAGTAATAGTTGAAGTAATGGAGGTTAGCGACGTTGTTTTCCAATGAAGCCGCCACAAGTCATTTTCTCCTAACTCGATTGAGAACATAAAAACCGACCTACGAAATTTTTTGAGTCCGCTAACCTTTTACGTAGAAAAATAATAATACAAATTCATACAATCAAATTGGTATCATGAGCTCATTTTTATTTCTTTTACTTGATTTTTTATAGTTAGTAATATTTCCAAATAAAGAAACAAAAAACAATGAGAAATTAATAAAAAAAAGAGAAATAATAAACTCAAACTCATGACAAGTACAAAAATAAAAATGGATTAGTAATAAAAATTAAATTATATCTAAACAATCTCACAAAACCTACCCGCACATAAATCCAAAATTTAAATGTACTGAAAGATGATTAAATCAAAAATTAAAGATTAATTAGACATCGTCTCAAACCACAATATATCAAATTTAAATGACTTTGATAAAACTATAAATAGAAAACATGAACCAAATTTTTTTTAACCTAACCAAGTTGAGTTACCTTATTTTATGGATGCAATTTGGGTGTGTGAAAAAAAGGACTATTTAGGTTGGGGTTTAATAATAAGTGGGTTTAAAAATTATTTTGGATCGAGTGGGGGCTAGTGAGTAAATTATTACATTAATCCTCATAATTTACACCATATACCCTAATACCCCCATCAACTTTGGGGGGGCTATAGCACCCCCCTGTCATCATGTAGTTCCGTCAGTGTCCACACAAGAAAATCTAGGTCTTCGACTTATAATGTTGGATAATATACGGATCAATTTGCATAACATCACATGCACGCAGCGGAAGCATAAAGTATATAATCAGAATGATGAAACCTGGTTCACATTGTAGAGCCTCAAGTGCGACTCCTCTAAGGTTGATCCACACGATTGACTCACCACTCCGATAATTCCGTGCTAGTGGAATTGGACCAGATGTTTCTTAGAGAGCTAGGGTTTTCTGCAGAGAATATCATGTAACATCATGTGGGACTATTCCACATTTGATGTATTTATAGGCTATGAGTAATTCTAATCCAATTAAAATTCATAATACTATAAGGAGTCCTAATCTTATTAGAACTTACATATTAGTCTCTAGACTAATATTATTCTAGTTTCAAGTTTGGTTTGTACGTGTGTTACTGTTGTTGGAAGTTTGGTGTGCTAGTGTGTTTATCCAACAACCACTGTGTACTGTAATCATCTGGTATTCACCAGATTCTGTAAGTTCATGTTTAATATTTGAATATCAGTTGTGTGGTTTCATATACATTTGTCTCTCTATTTAATATCAGTTCATTATCTGGGTGTAAATGGTATCAGAGCCACATGTACAAAATTAACGGTGAGGACTTATTTGAATATTGATAGAAAGAATCAGGGATAAGGAGTAATACTTTTGAGTAGACCCCACCAGTATATATAGTATGTGTAAAGGCACAGGCTATAGTGTGTCACGCTCAAATATATGTCAGTTTGTGCCAAAGTCTGTTTAATTGCAACAATGTCATTCATTCCTTTCTCTTGCTCTTTACGTCGTCGGACTTCCACGGAGATTTTAACCACCACCCACCACCTCTCACTTCTAACCTTTGACCACGGTAGCTCCTCCCTTAAGCACTGGCCGACAGTTAGCAACTCAGTGATAGTCTCCTCCTCCATCAACAACCACCGGAGACCAACAATTGTAGGAGATCTTTTTGGACGACCCGCTATCCGATCTGACGAAACCGCCAACCAAGGCGGTAATCGACCCCGCCGAAGATGTCAATTTCTTCCCGGGTCATCGACACTTCATTCTCAGCCATTTCCTGAGCTGAACGACGAAAATTCGTCTCAAGTCCTGAAACTGCAACCTGCTGCAGACAGCAAAATTATGATGATCCTACATATAATTATGATGTGCTCTCGATTAATTATGATGCTCTTTTGTGTAAAAATGATATAACCATAAATTGCATACAAATAATGCTAAAATCTATTATAATGAACTTAATAACGCCAATTAGTGATGAATTGCGAGAAGACAAATTTTTCAGTGAAATAAGCATCACATACATTGCACCACAAAGACATACTTACCAGATGGGGCATCATTTTAAGTGCTAAACTCATCATACTTATAAAAGGAGCATCATTTTAACCACATATAGCATCAGTTTGAGAACTTCATCATTTTGTAAGGTTAAAGAAAACGAGTGCATAATTAAGTTATCAGAACATGTGCACCATGTTTGTAATTGAGAGCATCATAGTCCAACGAAAGTGCATCGTTATGGTCATCAAAGGCATCATTTTAAGAGAATGAAGAAAATGTGTGCACAGTTAAGTCATCAAAACGAGTACATCATTTTTGCTAGGTAGAGCATCATACTTGAAACAAAGAGCATCATCCATGACACCAAGAGCATCATATTTAACGAATACATCATACTTTATTGAAGAGCATCATAATTTTACAAAAGCTCATCATTCGTGACACCAAACACATCATTTTGGACCAAGATATCATATTTTGTTAACAGACGTAACAATATGTTCAAAACGCGAGCATCACCATGGAATCTACGAGCATCGGATATGTCATTAAGAGCATTCATAACATTAAAAAGTTGAAAAATATAGTTTTATCGTCTGGTTTATTTTGGTAACAAGAGCATTAATTTTTAAAACACGAGCATTGTACACTGATTAAAGAGCATCACGTTTTCACGAAGTTCATCATTGTGAACGAAGAGCACAATATTTTTTCTTTTCACCGTAGTGCATTATTTTTGGAACTAAACTCATCAGACTTGTGATAACGAGCATCCGTTCTACCTCAAAGAGCATCCTTTTTAAAAATCCATTAAACCAGTAGATTATTAAAAATCCATTAGGAGCATCATAATGTCGATGTAGAGCATCACAATTTACGGGAAGAACATCTTTATGCCCCCGTAGAGCATCAGTTTTGGGCTGTTGAACACTGCGCCATGGCTGATAGTTTTTGTCGTCGGAGGAAGAGGTTGTTTGTGTTTTGTCGTCCTTTTGTTACGTTCGTGCGAGAAAGGAGTTCGATCGGTTGATTTGTTTGGATTTCGTTTTGCGCGATGAAGGAAGGTGATCGTCTTACCTTATCGCAGTCCTGGATTTGTCGCCGATAAACACGACGCGTTGGCCAAGCAGTGTTTATATCTAGAGGGATATCTAGAGAGATACATAATGTGTCATTGGCACAACCTATCTACACTCTATAAAAACACATAAGTTGTAAATAGAAGTACTCCAGTTGTTGTTCAGTGACGTTTCCAACTTTTTAAAAAAAATAATTAATGTAAACTTTTGAATTTCAGGCATATCCGGATCCCTCTTCCAGATTCGCAGTTCAGAAATTACAGCTTACTGATTTTTACGCCCCCAGTAATTTCAACAGGCCGTGACGGCCAAGAAAGCAATCTTGGCCGTCCACGACGTCAACTTTCTTTCCCAGTGTCGACGGCCTGGATTTCGTTACATTTCCATTATTTACCCCTTAACGAGCAGAAATCCTTACCAAACCAGACCTAGTTTTCATCGAGCAGAGAATCGAGACGACGAAAATGACTACGATCAAGGCTCTGAAAGCTCGTCAGATCTTCGACAGCCGTGGAAATCCTACCGTAGAGGTTTGTATCAGTCATTTTCTGCTCGATTGGTTGATCTTTTGATTCATCGATTCACTTGGGACTTCATCGATGTGGATCGATGATCTGTCTCGATTCTGGATTGGTTGAAAATGTATGACTGAGCTTCATGCAACAGGTTGATGTCATTCTTTCTGATGGGACCGTTGCCAGAGCTGCTGTGCCCAGTGGAGCTTCCACTGGTAAGTAGATTTGGTTTGACCATTCTGCAATTAGTCATTTACCGAATAAGTTGAATTTATATGGCAACTGAACTATATTTCTGCTCTTTGTTTTTATGTACAAGGTGTCTATGAAGCTCTGGAATTGAGAGATGGTGGATCTGACTATCTCGGAAAGGGTGTGCTCAAGGTATGCGTTTGGTTTGTGTTCTGATCTGCCAGATCGACTGGTTTTCTGGATGTCATTTTCATTCCTATAATGCATTTAATCTTTTGGCTGTTTTTTTTCTCTTTCGTTCTCAGTACTAATTCGTCTCTTCAGGCCTTTCAAATAATCTATTATGAGTTTCCTATTAGGCTCCTAGTATTTTTGAATATTATGTAATTAGTTTGGTTCTATTTGTTTGATCTGTTCTTTTTCTTGATCATGTCAGGCTGTCGAGAATGTGAACAGCATCATTGGACCGGCTTTGATCGGCAAGGTATCCTACTATTGTGTGATCTGGAATTCTAGTGACAAACTTGATAGCATACATCTGAATGGTGTTTCGGATTTAGATCAGAGGAATAAGTGATTCATGGTTGAGGTTATGTAATCTTTATTTGTTACCAATATGCATCAACAGGACCCAACTGAACAGACTAAA
Organism: Stellera chamaejasme; assembly: GCA_024586325.1. NCBI lineage: Eukaryota > Viridiplantae > Streptophyta > Magnoliopsida > Malvales > Thymelaeaceae > Stellera > Stellera chamaejasme. The sequence goes on along the minus strand of CM044985.1, from coordinate 6,780,376 downwards.
ATCGACAATTTCATGGTGCAAGAGCTTGATGGAACAACCAACGAATGGGGCTGGTGCAAACAGAAGGTACTTAGATATCCTCTTTTAGTGATCTTCCCCCATACCTTATGTGAGCGTGCTTTTTGCCCCACTTTTTCCCCCTCATTTTAGAATGCTAATTCATTGCTTGAGTTTTGTCAATTTCAGCTAGGAGCAAATGCTATATTGGCCGTCTCTCTTGCCGTTTGCAAAGCAGGGGCCGTGGTGAAGAAGATTCCCCTCTACCAGGTCTTTATCTTGTCATATTTGCGCTATGCTGTGTACTCATTTTCAAGAGGGATATAGTTTTGAGTGATTAACCTTTTTCCTGATCTTGCAGCACATTGCCAATCTTGCTGGCAACAAGACCTTGGTCTTGCCAGTACCTGCCTTCAATGTTATCAACGGGGGTTCCCATGCAGGCAATAAGCTGGCAATGCAGGTGATTATGATCTGAAGTGTAAAGTGACATGATTTGCTTTTGTTATCATGTTCTTGAGTGTTTTCTTCTGTTCGTTAGGAATTTATGATTCTTCCAGTTGGAGCATCTTCGTTCAAGGAAGCAATGAAGATGGGTGTAGAAGTATATCACAACTTAAAGGTGTGTCCGTTTTTCACTTTTATCAATTTTTTTTAAATGATCATGCTCTTCAAACTAATTTCTATGTATCTTATTCATCATTTTTCTTAAGAGTGTTATTAAGAAGAAGTATGGGCAAGATGCAACCAATGTTGGTGATGAAGGTGGCTTTGCTCCAAACATTCAGGTGTGGTTGTACTTACTATTACAAGGGTGGAAGTGTTTCCTTTTGGGGAAGTAGTTTTCAATCAACTACCTGTTCTGCTTAAAACCTTACATAGTTAATGAATACTACTATTATTGTAAGAAAATGGAACGCCCTGTCATGAACTTTAATGTTAGGTTTTTAAAGTCTGTCTATCTGAAACAAATGCGGTACCAACTTTATCCCTCTAATCTCAATGCAGGAGAACAAGGAAGGGCTTGAACTTCTTAAGACTGCTATAGCAAAGGCTGGATACACTGGAAAGGTTGGTTTTGATGTCTTTTATATATTCAGCTGATTTTTTTTCCTGAGTAATGCTCCTGTTATAAGCTTTCCCTCCGTATGTAGGTTGTTATTGGGATGGATGTGGCTGCTTCAGAATTCTATGACAGCAAGGACAAAACCTATGATCTGAATTTCAAGGAAGAGGTAATTAACTGTACATATTTGATTTTTTTTTATTTTCGGTTATCTTTGAAATGAGCGTCAGAGCTTAAATTCGAATTTTTATGCTGCAGAACAATGATGGATCTCAAAAGATATCCGGGGACAGTCTGAAGAATGTGTATAAGTCATTTGTAACCGATTACCCAATTGTCTCTATTGAGGACCCATTTGATCAGGATGATTGGGAGCACTACTCAAAAATGACAAGTGAAATTGGTGAACAAGTGCAGATTGTTGGTGATGATCTGCTTGTCACGAACCCTAAAGTAATGGCTTTTGGGTTTGCTAGTCTTTAGTTATTTTTAAGTTGCAATTTATACACACTCTAAAAGTCTTCTTTACCTATTACAGCGTGTGGCAAAAGCTATTGCGGATAAGGCTTGCAATGCCCTTTTGTTGAAGGTAGTATTGGGTCTTGTTTTCCTTCCTTCAGGTTGTCTTGTTTTGTTTAGCTGATTAGTGGTTGTAGAACAATTGCTTGATTGTTGCTCATTTACGCATCAAACTAATTCCTGTCAGTCTACTGAGTCACTTCACAAATTTTCAGGTTAATCAAATTGGTTCTGTGACAGAAAGCATTGAAGCAGTGAAGATGTCTAAGCATGCTGGTTGGGGTGTCATGGCTAGCCACCGAAGGTAGAGCTTCTTTTATTGATTGTAGTGATTGAGCTTATTGTAATGATTAAGCTTATGCAAATTGTTCTTAAAACTGGTATATTTTTTATGCAGTGGTGAAACTGAAGATACTTTCATCGCAGACCTTTCTGTTGGGTTGGCAACAGTAAGTGATATCCTTCTGTTGCTTGTATATTCATGTTACACTTTTGGCACCAAGATTTGCACCTGCCTGGTTGAAGTTTCCCCCAAATAATTTTTAGAGAAAAATATGTTTGGACAAAATCTGCTTTATTCTTTTGGATTTAAAGCAGAATAAAATTAACTCTTTAAGAAAAATGAAGATTCTAGGTAAATTATACTGTCATTTGGGTGAATAGAAGGGAAGAAACAGTTGTTTTCCCCTGCTGCTGCCCAACATGCATGATGACCCTGCCCAAAATCCTCGCATCTAATGTTGGTGCAATTTGAAACAGGGGCAGATCAAGACCGGTGCTCCTTGCAGATCCGAGCGTCTTGCCAAGTACAACCAGGTAATCCTCTATACATCTCAGGGCAAGTGATTCGAACCGTTCCCAAGTATTTTGAGGGCTGAGAACATTGATGATATTCTTCCGTTGCAGCTGTTGAGGATTGAGGAGGAGCTTGGTTCTGCAGCCATCTATGCTGGTTCAAAGTTCAGAGCACCTGTTGAGCCCTACTAGGGATCGTCTTGCGGTCATCATTTTGTGTGTGGGGGGGTTCCCAGCAAGCAGCAACCCTTAAAAAAAGAATTGCAGCGGAGAAGAAGATATGTTCTGAGAGTTTGAGTTTATTTTGGTAGGCCCTAATTGGATGTATTTTTGCTGGAAATTAGCTCTAGTCTGGTGAACTAGACGTGAAGAATTTGTGCATCCTGAAGTAATAGAATTTCGAATAAGCTGCATATTGGGTTTTTCTTGTTTGTCAACCTTTTACCATAAAATTTTCAAAATCAACATTTCTCTTCAATTTGCTGTCTCATCATGAACATTTTGTCCATTTTTAAAATATACACTCCTTTTCTGCTATTAAATGAACACACGTATGACCTCTCAGATATCGAAGTGTATTGTGATCAAGGAAAATGTATTTCTTTCTTTGTTGTGGATAATAATGGAAAAATGTTAACTAAGCTGTTATAATGTTGTTTACTCAATTGGTTGTTCAATTTTCCATTAAAATGGTGTCAGATTTCTAGTTTCTTAACTCGATCTTGCTCAAATATTAAAATTGGTGACAGATCTTAATGGAAGATTCAGTATGATGATCATATGATAAGATGGAAAAGTTTAAGCAAACACTTAGCGTTTTCTCGAATGATACTCCGCAGATCTCATCAAAAAATTTATGTACTCCAATAACTAATAGGGGGATTTAAACTTAAGCTTTTTCGGTGGAATGAATAGAAAATTAGTCACCGTTTTCTACACGAAGCTCAAGCGAATAGGATTAAAGTGAACTTAGTTGTTCACGTGAATATGACCTCCTTATTCATCGGCGCTCCCAAATCTCTCGTATTTGAACGCCAACGTAGATTCCATCTGTTTTGCTGTCATTCAGTAGCAAGGAACGCTAAGGTGATAGTAGGTATTCTCTTTCCAGTTCATATACTTCATTCTCCATCGTTTCAGCGCTTGATCTCCCTCAATCGTCTCTTCCCAGCTTTGAACGGTACAAATTATTCTTGGATAGGGTAGAGGTTGCTTAATTTTGTTTCGACTTGCTTAATTTGTATTGTCCTGAAGTTTATTTTGAACGTTGATGGATCACAAATATGTGCGTTGCGCACAACAGTCCGCACATAGTTTCGCACAACATTGTACGCGGATGTGCGCACAAATAAGTGCACAATAAAATTGATATACTTCCAATAAACACACAGTGAAGCGCACAGGCTTGCGCACATGTTGATCTTACCTCTCGGGACTCTCGTTTGTTCTTTTAATCATGCATAGCATGCCTTAAAAAAAGTCCTCTAATTGATTTAAGTTTATATTTCTCTGTAATAGTTGAACTGTGCTAACTTGTGTTCTTGAATTGAAGTGTCGCATGTTCGAGGACACCATGTCCATCCAACTTATCCACCCCGCACAATACAACGCTAGATTCAATTCCAAGCAATATGCAACGGTTTTGAACTTCCTAGAGGACCCAGTGAATAAGGCGATGTATTTGGTGTTCCCGCGAAGACGGAGGTTGGAGTGCACCTCCGCGTAAGAACACGACTTGGAAAGAATTAGCCACTCTCATCAACAATAAATACAAGGGCGAATTTAAGCTTGATGTCAAATCCGTGGGTGACCGTTGACGTAACTACTTGAACAAGTATAAAGTTGTCCGTGACAAAAGCAACAACACTGGTTTTGGCGTGACCCAAGAAGACAAGAAGAGCTAAGGGAAGCCATCCAATAACCACCACCAGTAACAGAAAACAACTAGTGTGCATACCCGACGTTGTCACGATTACACTAATATATAATAAATATTCCACAACCAAATGAACATAACTACATCATGATGATGTGATTTCTAGGATAGTCTTTTTTTGATAAGATTTCTAGGATAGTCTAATCTAGGTGTGAGTTCGAGCCGAGCCGAGCCCGAGCCTGTCAGGTTCGAGCTCGAGCTCGTGAAATTCGGGCTCGGCTCGAGCTCGGCTCGAGCTCGAACGAGCCCGAAAATTCGAGCTCGAGCTCGGCTCGAAGGTTCGTGAAGCTCGAGCTCGTTAGGCTCGCGAGCTCGGCCAGGCTCGAGCCTCGGCCCGAAGGTTCGTGAAGCTCGAGTTCGTTAGGGCTCGCGAGCTCGGCCAGGCTCGATTCGGCCCCAAACGAGCTCGCAAACTCGAGCTCGCAGGCTCGCGAGCCTCGGCCAGGCTCGATCTCGGCCCTAACGATCTCGCGAGCTCGTGAGCTCGCTCGGGAGCTCGGCTCGCGAGCTCGTTAAGGTTCGCGAGCTCGTCGAGCCGAACGTCTCGGGCTCGAGCTCGGCTCGTATATTATTCGAGCCTCGAAATCGGCTCGAGCTCGAGGCTCGTGAGGCTCGGCTCGTCGGGCTCGTTAAAGCTCGAGCTCGAGCCGAGCTCGGCTCGGCTCGATTCGTTACTCACCCCTAGTCTAATCATATAAAAACATACAACAATGTCGCCGACGTACATGGATGCAACTTGTTTCAACAACTAACAATTACTTTATAAGATCCGCAATTGTGTGCTCTAGACTGTCAAACCTGAGATAAAAATAATATTAATCAGTTTAAATATCATACATTTATGTACATTTTGTATGCATAAAACGGTACCGACACCAATTACCTAATGTGTTCATGTTCATCACCATGTTTGTCACTACCAAAATCTTGATCAACCGACTCTTCAGAATATAGCATCAATACCTTATTAGATCGACATCTCAATACCTTGTTAGATCAGCATCAATACCTTGTTATAAATATAACAATTTAAAAATATTAATATATAATGTAAAATTAAATTGAAATTATTAATACCTTGTTAGATCAACATCAATATCTTGTTAGATCGACATCAATACCTTGTTAGATCAGCATCAATATCTTGTTAGATCGACATCAATACCTTGTGAGATAAACATCAATACCTTATTGTAAATATAACAATTTAAAAATATTAATATATAATGTAAAATTAAATTTGAAATTATTAATACCTTGTTAGATTAGTACTAATACCTTAACGTTTTGATAGTCACCGATGTCTTTAATTTTTAGTTTTAAGCATGTGCTTTAACGTGAAGGATACGCGCTCGTTAAAATGATATATGATCCACGAATAAGTTGTGTCAAACGGATGCAATGTAATTTATTTGATTTATAGGGTCCATACGTAATAAAAATATAAATAAAACACTGAAGGGTGATAGCTACATTAAGTTACTGGTTCTATCTGTGCCACCATAAGAAAAGTTGAAATGCACTCCATCCTATTATGCATCTGGGATGCTGTCTTGACCCCTCCTTGTTCCATGTCCATCCCACCCATGACTTGATGTTATTTGGTTGATCTGTGGCACGAAGTTCAGTTGACCTAAGTCAGCTATTATGCAATCTCGTTCAACTACCTGGAATACAGTTTATATTTTAGTTGTGAATGAAATATGGTATGCTATGCTATAGAGATTTACCATAATAAACTTGTTCATTCGGTGAATCAATGTTAGCCCGGAGTCGCCGATTTTGTGTTTCCAATAAGTCAATATGAATGTGCATCTGTTGATTATCCATTGTAAGTGACTCAATCTATTGATAGAGCTGCATATATAAATTCCAAGTGTTATTCACGGTATGTAGCGAATTCCTAGACTCTTCAGGATTCTCGAGATCATGAAGTTGAACATCATCATCACCATCACCGATGGACGTCATTGTCAAGAACTTGGGGTAACATCTATTGGTTATGCTTGTTTTTATAGTGATCATCTTATACTATTACTTAATCTTCGGGATTCCCATTCCTAAACAGCTCCCGATTATTGAGCATAATTTACGAGTAAAACTTAATGTTATTATACGTAAAATCCATTTTATAAATAGAAAATTTACAGGTAAAATTAAATTTTATCTTACGGAATTGTCAAACATAAATTTACAGGTAAAATTAAAATTAAATTAATTTACGAATGGTAACTTAACGCCGGTTTCATAACAACGAAAACAAAATTTATCATTTATTAAATTGTGGTAATTAAGCGATAGTTATAGAAAAATACAAATTTCATTGATCTTGGTGCATTGCTGAGAATATTCCATGCCCAATACTGCAACCTTCGTCCTCAAACACAGTTCTAAGTCTTTTTGGGCGGTTTTGTTCGGTGATAAAATGGGCTTTGCAAATGGGGCAGTGAAATTTGATGCAGACAATTGCTCAATCATGTCGTCTCTATGTTGGATCTGAGTAATATATTTAAATTTAAATGAAATCAGAATATAAGTTCATATAATTTGTTAACATGATTTTGTTTACCTGTTTGTGAAGGGATTCGAGCTGCTCTCTGAGAGACTGGATCTCAGCTACCAAGCAACCATGCGATCTTTCTAGTGACCGATTCCGTTCTTCAAGAAAAGCATTCATCATGGACATGTGTTGGTCATATCGGCAGCAACAACATACATCTACGTCTACAGCATAATGGTTGAAATCATTAGACATGATTTCCTTACCCTTATTACTGCTCGATGCCATAATCGGAAGTGTTCGAGGTTGGAAGACCGATATAGATCGGAATGATGGCTGCCTTGATCTAGCTTGAAGGAGTCACACAACAAGGATGAATAGATTTCGGCCAAGAGCACCTCTTCACTACTTGATGAAGCAATACTCTTCATAATGTCAAGGAAGATGGAAGATCTAGCACCTCAATGCTCAAAGACAAAGCAATACTAGATATTAAACTCTTGATGAAGAACACCAAGGGGTGGCAGATGGAGGTAGTATTCAAGGAGAACAAAGCTTGATGAATTACACCATCTCAAGCATCTTATGTGTTCTAAGGCTCCTAGTGAGCCATGGTTACAATTTAAAGAGGTGAAGAGGAGCCTTTTAGATGGGAAATTAACCATGCATGCATGTCAAAAGCCTTCCAAAAACATTAAGTGCTTTTGCATGCATGCCATCTTAAAAGCTTCCAAAAAGGCAAAAGATAAAAGCTAGCCTAAAAAGTCTTCACATGTCTTTTACATATAAAGTAAACATTTGTCCTCCCAAATATCTTCATAAAAGGAGGGAGTATTTCGGATTGGCTTGGAATGGTTGGCTGGATTGTTGAGCAAGGAGGTCTCGCCTTTGCTGGGAGGCTGCGCATGGGTGGCCTCGCCCGGGGCTTCGCTTGCGCCTAGAGGATTCGTACGGGGCTTCACCTGGAGGCTTCGCATGGGCGGCTTTGCACAGGGGCCTCGCATGGACGGCTTCGCCGCCTTGGGGCTTCGCATAGGGGCCTCACCTGGAGGTTTCGCAGGGATGGCTTCGCCTTTGCGCTAGAGACTCAATCAAGCACTTTGGCTCTGATACCACTTCATGTGATCACGGTTGATCACCCTTTTGCCTTGATCTAGCTTGAAGGAGTCATACAACAAGGATGGATAGATTTCGGCCAAGAGCACCTCTTCACTACTTGATGAAGCAATACTCTTGATAATGCCAAGGAAGATGGAAGATCTAGCACCTCAATGCTCAAAGACAAAGCAATACTAGATATTAAACTCTTGATGAAGAACACCAAGGGGTGGCAGATAGAGGTAGTATGCAAGGACAAAGCTTGAGGAATTACACCTTCTCAAGCATCAAATGTGTTCTAAGGCTCCTAGTGAGCCATGTTTACAATTTAAAGAGGTGAAAAGGAGCCTTTTGAATGGGAAATTAACCATGCATGCATGCCAAAAGCCTTCTAAAAGTATGAAGTGCTTTTGCATGCACGTCATCTTAAAAGCTACTAAAAAGGAAAAAGATAAAAGCTAGCCTAAAAAGTCTTCACATGTCTTTTACATATAAACTATACATTTGTCCTCCCAAATATCTTCATAAAAGGAGGGAGTATTTCGGATTGGCTTGGAATGGTTGGCTGGATTGTTGAGCAGGGAGGCCTCGCCTTCGCTGGGAGGCTTCGTATGGGTGGCCTCGCCCGAGGCTTCGCTTGCGCCTAAAGGCTTCGCACGGGGGCCTCGCCTGGATGCTTCGCATGGGCGGCTTCGCCTTGGGGCTTCGCCTGTGCCTGGCGGCTTCTTACAGGGGCCTCGCCTGGAGGCTTCGCATCGGCGGCTTCACCTTGGGGCTTCGCCTGCGCTTGGAGGCTTCGCATGGGGGCCTCGCCTGGAGGTTTCCCAGGGGCGGCTTCGCCTGAGGGCTTCGTCTGAGCGCTGGATACTTGGCCTTCCGCTCCTCTCCTTGGGCCATGACCTTCCTGGAGACTTGGAGTTTCTCTCACATCCTCTTCAAGAGCCCTAGTCAAGGGTCCATTGAGCCCTTGAAAGGGGTTGTTGTCCTCACTTGGTTGAGTGGGGTTGATGTCCACATCAGGATGACAAAGGGTCCATAGTTTTATCTCTTAAAAAAACCCTCAATTGCTCAAGTTAGTGAATTGTTTTATAGTAAAACTTTTAAGAGTAAAGAATAGCTGACTGAAAGTATTCAATGCTTTTAGAGTAACAGAAAACGATGTTTGATAGTAACAGAATAGCTGATTGAAAGTATTCAATAGTACTTGACAAATGCTTGATTTGTTAGTTAACATCATTTTGGAGCAAATTGAACTTGATCCCATATCATGTAAAGACTTCTACATAGTCCAGCAGGATTCTGAGGAGATGCCTTCGACTAGCAAGGATGGGAGAAACAAGAAACTTAGGGATATCTTTGCACAACTATAAAATTTGAACTTATCGTTTGGGGGATATCTGCATGTTTTCAAAATAAAGAGGTATAAATGCACGTTTACCCAAACCTAGTGGCCTTTCTTTTTGGGACAAAAAAAATAAATAAAGAGAAGAAAAATGCCTAGGGTTTAAGATCAACGGGATTGTAGAATCAGATTTCCTGAGTTTTAGAGGAAGCAGCTCCTGGTTCCCGCCTGTCAGCCAGCACACACGACTTCTCTGCCCAAGGTTGGTTCTTCAATTGTATTCTTCGTTCATTACATCGTTATGAATTTAAAGTCTTTCCGTTTTGCGGGTATTGAATTGAAAGGCGTCTCTGTTTGATGGTTTAGAACTGGGGGTTAATACATTTGCGATGAATTTGTACCGCTTCCTGTTGGGTGACTGTGACTGTGGATGAATTTGATCTGTGGATGATATTGTGTATCTGTTGACTGCATTTTGGCTATCTATCGTCTCGTGTTTAAAAGTGCGTCTTGTTAATTTTTCGTTTTAGGGGTTTCAGCTGATGGCTTTTCGGGGTGAGAATTCAGAATCCAGTGATGAGGATGAGGTGTTGACTGAAGTGATGGATGATCCAGATGTTGAAGAAAGTGACTCAGAATCTGGGTCAGATTCAGATAAGGGTGATATCAAGTTAGTTGAACCTTCAAAGAAGTCAGTTTTCAATCGGGATGGTCTCCTCGAGAAGCTGCAAGACATTAGTTGGCCTAATGGTGTTGATTGGATACACAGGCTTTCCATTGACAATGATCAGGAGAATGAGGTGGATGTGAATGATGATTTGGCGCGAGAGCTTGCTTTCTACACACAAGCCTTGGAGGGTACAAGGACTGCGTTCGAGAAGCTTCAGTCGATGGGGTTGCCTTTCCTGAGGCCACCGGATTATTATGCGGAGATGGTAAAGACGGATTCACACATGGAGAAGGTTAAGGGCCGGCTTCTGTCCGAAAAGAAGAGGATCGAGGAAGCCGAGGAGAGGAGGAAGGCGAGAGAGTCCAAGGCTCTGGCTAAGAAGGTCCAGTCTGAGAAGATCAAAGACAAAGCCAAGCAGAAGAAGAATGAGATTGAGTCTGTTAAGAAGTGGAGGAAACAGCGGGAGCGGAGTGGATATGGTGAGGAAGGCAAAGAAGCCGCCATGGATTTATCTTTCGAAGATGGTAATAAGTCGTTCGAGAGGTCTGGTAAGAGGAGGCCGGGAGTTTCTCCAGGCGATCGCTCTGGTGGGAAGGCAGGGGGGCATGGTGGTGGTGGGAAAGGTAAGGGTAATAAGAGAAGCCGCGAGTTTAAGAATTCGAAGTTTGGGCATGGAGGTAGGAAGGGTTTGAAGAAGCAGAATACTGCTGAAACTACAAATGATGTCAGAGGTTTCAATAAGGCCGATGCTGGGGGAAACAAGAAAAGAAAGAGATGAAGAATGTTGTAAGGTTTGCTTGGATTTGAGCTTTTTTTTTTCTTGTTCTTTTTCAACTATGATATGTTGTAGCAGAGCTTCATTTTCTTTAAAATGATATTTCTAGTCTCTTGAGAACTTACAAGTCTTGTGGTAGCATTGCATGCAACTTCTCTGTAGCAGTCAAGCTTGATGGAGGGAGAGTATCATAAGATTAAATACTCTGAAATAACAAAAACAAAAGGTGTAATTTTTATGAGACAAAGGGAGGATAATATTTTCATTCACTAATAGATTCACTACTACAATGGAAAAGAACCTGCAAAAAAGTTATTTTTATCTTATATGTTTGTTTTATTTTCTTATTTCCAAGGTCTTTTTAGACATTTCTTAATTGGATGGATGGAGGGAGTAACGTGATGGTGATTTTGTTAGGAGCAGGTTTTGTCATTTTAGTAGTGAGTGAAATCTGGAGATACCTTTCCTTTTTTCTTTTCTTCTTTTTTTTTTTTATGTTTACTTGGAATCAGTCAAGGAATCAGAAAGAAGACCTAGCGATGGTGAGAAGCTTCCCATATAACTTCTGTTAACTTATTAGGTAGACTAAGAAGAAGACCCACCAAACTTTAGCTTTCACACTACACTTTCTCTGTCTAGCCTTTGAACCCTCTTCTCACAGAAACTTCCTTCATACACTACTTAACCAAGTCCTTTTATATAAATGATGTCCCAAAAGCAAATCAGTTAGTTCACTCTTGTTCTAGCTTCCCCATAATCTGGCTTAGATTGATCATCAGCATGCTGGGTTTGGCGTTAGATGCGATCATCGTCCATGGCGCTCCCGATTCGGTCCTAGCCTTCTGCTTATGCAACCTGATCATCGCCATGCTCGTGTTCAGCTCGAAAACATGCCCGGGTTCTGTGCAGCCCAACCAACCTTGCACAAGAAGCAAAGCTGTTCTGGAAATGAATGCAAACAATGTCTCAGACAGGGAGATGAGAAGTGACCTGGAAATGAATGGAGCTTCTGAGGAAGACAACAGTGGGGAGAGAAGAAGTGATCATGAAGAAGATGAAGGTGATGATCAGGTGGTGGATGGCAATGAAGATGTTGAGGAGGAGGAAAATGATAAGCTCAGGAGAAAAGCTGAGGAGTTCATAGCCAAAGTAAATAAACAGTGGAGAGCTGAAATGTATGGATTGTTTCAAACTAGCTAGTGGCCATTTTACTGCTGATGGGCTGAGCTCATGAGCTACTACTTTTTTCCCCCCCTCATTTCTCCAATTAAGAAGGAAGAAAAGGGACCCCTACGTTAAAGACGCATTTAGTTTTGGAAAATTTTCTAAAGTTTCTTTGATGACGCATGAGTGTGTATGCCCAACTTGTTTCCACACACACACATATATATAGGGAAAAATGCCTAATTAGTCCTACAACTTTTAAGGTTTTTGAGATGTAGTCCTAAAACTCTTTTACTTCAATTCGAACTGTCGTCTTAAACGTCTAAGCCGTTACCGGGTTGTAGTCCTAAAACGCAAGGTGGTGGACGGAATAGTGACGTGGAGGACTGACGGTGTTAACTTTTAAAAAAACGCTGACAGATCATCAAAACGACGCCGTTTTGATGCTGATATCTAAACTTGAATGAAGTCGTGAATAACTCAAAGGGTTTAAATGACAAAAGGGTGAAAGTAAAGGGACGAGGATTGAGGTTGTGATTATACCAACAATTTAAAATCAGAATAACAATTTCTCCTTCTTCACATTGCGCGAGTCGACGGCGCGGCATTTAAACCGAAGTTTTCGGCGGCGGTTCTGGCTCACGTTGGTGTGGAGGCGAGGGGGAGACGCTTGGCGGTGGTTTCACGGCGAACGGAGTTCCGGTTGAAGAGAAAACGGGCTGACGGCGTCGGATCAGATTGTGGTCGTTTTCTCCGTGCTCAGTCCATCTCCGGCAGCGTGAAAGGGTGGGTTGGCTTCGTGTCATCGAGGCGAAACTAATGGTGATGGATAGGAGTGATGAAACGTAGCAAATCGGAGGGGATGGAGGCGGAGGTCCGGCGGGTCGGCAGCGCTTTTCTCTGTTTTCCGACGGTTTCGGGCGGAGCTAGGAGTGCCGGCGTGTTGCTGGTGATGCTGCGGTCCCGATAGGGGTGGTGGGTGGTGATGAGAGGCGGCGGATGTGGAGGTGGATTGGTTGATGCAAGTTTTGTGACAAAGAGGAGTATTTTTTTCTCTTTATTTCTCACTTCCTCCCTTCCCATTTTTTTTTTGCTCTGGTTGATTATTGTTCGAACGAAAACGTCGTCTTCGTTTTTTATATCAGTATCAAAACGACGTCGTTTTGATGATCTGTCAGAGTTTTTTTAAAAGTTAACACTGTCAGTCCTCCACGTCACTATTCCGTCCGTCACCTTGCGTTTTAGGACTACAACCCTGTAACGGCGACATTTAGGACGACGGTGCGAAGTAAAAGAGTTTTAGGACTAAATCTCGAAAACTTTAAAAGTTGTAGGACTAATTAGGCATTTTTCCTTATATATATATATATATATATATCCTTTTTTACTTAAAATCGAAAATGGCTGATATATATGGAGCATTCTAAAATCAACCAAGCCCCAAATCTCGTATTCTTCAACCCACCCTTACTAATCAACATTTATTGTCTGAAATTTGGCCCCAATCCTATTCCATTTGAACCAGTTTAGAACCGATGAAATCCTAGAAAGGATTGAAAATCGAAGATGAACTAGATGCGGAGGAGACCGGTATCGCGACGGAGGAACAGTAGCAACATTTCAGGTAATATTTAGAGTTTCAAACCTGGTAAAGTGATTATAGGAAGTGTGAAATTGACTGGATTTCTTCTGTTTTTTTGGTGACAAAGCGAGGAAACGGCGAATTGATCCTAGCAATCGACGGTGAAACAGATTCGGAGGGAGAGCGGTTCGCAGCGGAGGGCCTCCGCCCAATCACTCTGATTAACGGCCAAGGCAACCAACCGATGGTGGGCAACGACGGTGCTCAACGGCGATGAGTTCCAACCCAATGGTGTTGGCCGGCCAGCGCGATAGAGGGCAACGACAGCGAATCGTTCACCGCAACCCAGATCAGTTCTGGGTTGAACACAATCTATCCCCTAAACTTTCCCTCTCTTGTCAATTGGTTTTGAAATTGATTTTATACCGTTGGTTTCATACACTAAACTTAAACAATAACCACTTATAATACTTACATTTCAGATATAGTGTATACGATTTCAGACATAACCAAAAAATAAATATAACCTCTGAAAGCAAAAAGATGTACAATTTTATTTTCGAACATAGTATGGTAAATTACTTTCAGACGTTAAATATGAGTTTAAGACGGTTTATGCACTTTTTTTCAAACAAATATAATACTATAAATTAGCATAGAAATTAAAATAAAACAAAAACAAATAAAGATAATAAATGAATAAATAAAATCTGATAAGAAAAAAATATAATGAAAGAAAATAGATGAAATAAAAATAACCAATCAGAAAATTAAAACAAAATCAAGAAAAAAAGTAATAAGGGAATAAATTTTTCAAAAATAAACTTATAAATGAAAGAAATACAACCAATTTAGTACAATGTTAATGTGAATGAGGTAAGGAAATTAGCTATATATCAATTAAGTCCGCAATGATTGTAAGGAAAGAAGTTATAATGAATTGATGAGGTTTGTGATGGAAACGGATGATGTTATTTATCAATTAGTTGGAAAAACCACTAATTATGTTGTGTATGTAAATACTCAATTAAATGAGTATTTTAGTCTTTAAAATTATTAATTAATTAGTTAAATTAATTAGATAGTATTAGAATCAGTTAGTGATTTTACCAACTAATTGGTAAATAGAAGAACCGCATGGAAACCTACAAAAATCGGGAAATGTAGAGTACCAACCTGTTGGTGGTCTACCCAGGCTTGAAGATGACGGAATATTAACGAAAGGCCGTTAAACGGTGGTGGATGTCGTCAGTCAGATAATGCTACAAGTGTGGGGCCAACATCCAGGGGTCAGCTAGCCTGCCTGCCTTGTCTCCTGTCATAATAGAAGGTGTAGTCTCTCGTTTATATTAATGGTTTGTATTTCCCTTTTTGTTTAGAGTCAATTGCATACATTTTAATGGTTCCTATTTACTTTTTTTTTGTGAACAAGAATACTTTATTTTATTAATGATAAATCATAATAGAACAAGTCAACTAAACATACATAAAGCTGAAAGAAACAGAAACAGAACAATAAACGCGTAATAAAATGCGTAGATAGCTAAGATAACAATAAAGTAGAAAAGAAGATAATGAGCAGCGCTCAAAAAATCGTTACAACTAACAACCAGTTATCCATGACCAGAACCATCGTATTTACTTTTTTGTTTATATTAATGGTTCATATTTACTTTTTAAGTTAGAAGTAGGCACTTTCTCAACAAAACAAAAAGTTAGAAGCAGGCATAATTAAATAATACGTCCATATCTATTAGATTGATATGGTTATGAAAAAAAATCAACCCAAAATATTCATTCGCTTCTAAAAACGTTTAAAACACGAACTTCAATTCGAATGCTTTTTTAGAAATAGGGAACGTTATGCAATAGATTCAACTAGTTTCCTTTCCTACGCAAGAGGGCATAATGAAAAAAACTAAAATGATGAATGAAAATTGTTACCCCTTCAGTGGAAGTGCGGAATGTCCGGCGGCGTCAGCGGGAACTGGAATCGGGACAACAATAAAACAGAGTTCCATCGGTGTGGTGGTCCAAAACCAACCCGATTAAAAAAATTTTACTCTACTCATGCTATTAACTTATAATGCAACTAACGAGGATCGTCTGAACTCAAACATACATATGCACATAGATACGAATATGACAATGTGAGTTTGGCCCCGCGGGCTCCATAATGCAACAAAACACGGAAGTCCTCATACAGATACATACGTGATGCAATATAACTTTACATGCATGCGTTTACATATACAGAGTCAGAACCTAATATCCAGAATATACCTACGTGTGTGGAAGGATCTGGTGCACCAAGATTATCAGAAAGCAACTCCACGTAGGTCGCTGCCGCTGCTAAACAGATAACAGAAGACATACCGCCAGTAACCTCAGAATGTGCTCAAATCAGAATCGGATCTTGTCGAATAGCAGAAAATTTCAAACGAGACTATCTTTTTCCAAATCAGAAGTCGGGCTCGGAATTAACAATACCTGAAAATCAAACACTAGAAAAGCACCGAGAGACTCTACTCATCGGGCTTCTTATCAGACGAGCCTGAAAAGGTGTAAATATATAAGGGTAAGTCCTCGTTGAGAACTCAGTAAGGGTCAGACATAGGATATGGTATCTCAGAAATCCAAAATACACGGAACTAATATACCTGCACAGAAAACACGGATACAAACGGAAACGGATATACAGATAATAATAAATATGGTGTCGATGTGTCCGAATCTTGCCTAAGGATATTTGCCGGACAAGTTATCCTGAAGCACTCCCATAAGAAAACTTGTCGGACAAGTTATCCCGAGCAGAACAGATCCAGATGTCAGAATGCATGAGGTAACTTGCCAGACAAGTTATACTGTGCAGAACATATCCAAATTCCAGAATGCAGGAGGTAACTTGATGGACAAGTTATCTCGAGTGATGATGGGAGGTAACTTGCCGGACAAGTTATCTTGCGCAGAACAACAGATCCAGATGTCGGAATGTAGAAGGAAACTTTCCGGACAAGTTACCATGAATGATAACAGGAGGTAACTTGCCGAACAAGTTATCTCGGAGCGTCCACCCGCATACCCGAGCCTATGCCATAAACTGAGTTCGGTATCACCGGACCCCGCCCTTAACTCGAACTCAGCCCTAGTTATCCCGACACGCATATACATGCATCCCAGAATGCAGAGTCAAGGAAAACTGAACCCTTACCTTGTATACCGAAAATTCTCGAACCGGGCTCTCGCGCAGATTCCTAGAAACCAATTTCAGCAGAGTTTCGGCTTAGTTTCTGCCTAACTCCTTTGTTGACAATTCATCAAAAGATCACAGAATAAACATTCAGGATCCACAAAATCACAGATCTGAGCAACTCCGCCACACACCAGAAATTCAGACGTCACTACGTAGAGAAGCCAATGATTTACTGCGACGGAGGCCACAGTAAACCGATTTACTGCGGCTCGCTGCGGCCTCTGTCGCAGTAAATATCGCAGTAAATGAAATTTACTGTTGTTTCTCTACGTAGTGCGTTAACGGTTTTACACACGGAAGCTCATTACAAAAATTGATCTATAGAGAATGCATAACTCTTCACCGTGAACAACATATACCATTACCTCTTCACAAATCTGAAGTTGGGTTCCCGTGCAGGGAATCAGAAACGGATTTAGGCAGTACTCCGGAATCGTTTCAGTTCAATCTCCTTTTTAGAACTGATCCAAAAACACATAAACAACGTTTAGAAATCAAAAAACATACCCCATATATGTGTGCGCCTCAACATGTAAAAAACGGCTTTCAAATGGAGCCGTTTCAGAAAAATAATCCGTAGGATGTTTCTAACTTCTCCCGATGATCAGTTTAATATATTGACCTCAAAGCTTGGACCAAGATTTGGGAAGATCAATTGAAGCTTTACACTTGAGCTTTCATGGTGGAAACGTGGGAGTGAGAGAGGAAAAAGATGGAAATGAAGAAGAAGAAGAAGAAGAAGAGATGAGAGAATGACAAAAACATGTAATTTTCAACTTTTTATTTTCCTTTTTCTTTTCATTTTCTATTTTTATTATTATCTTCCTTCATTTCTTTCATGTAGCCGCCTCCTTCTTGTCCCTTTCCTACCATTTATGTTCAATTTTTCATCTTCTATATTTAAACCCTCAAACTTTGAAAAGTTGCAATTTAGTCCAATCGCAACTTGCATATTTTCCAAACAAGAACACCTACGAAATTGAAATTCTGATACCAACTCTGAGATTTCATTACACACATAAAACATGTTTAAATTGAAGTCCCGGTATTCACTGAAATCAGAAAACGAATAGTAAATTGCACATTTTATGATAAGTAATTAGAATTTTCATATTTAACCGCATCAGCTATACTTATTTTTCACATTTATTTAGGTATCTGGGGTAGAAAATTTTAAATTGCAGCTAAGTATTATCATGTTAAATGATTTGAGTTATATGCGAAGATTATAAAAGAAAATGATTGTTTACGTAATTAAGAGATCAAATGAGAACAGGTGAAATCTTTGAAAATTTTAATAATATATGGAAAGATTTTTTTGGAAGTACTGATGAAAATGCAAAAAAACACTGAGAAGCAAGTTTTTTAATGTAAGAAAAAATGTATGGTTATTATATTCAATTTAAAATGTATGAGGTTGCAATGAATAAATCATAAAAATAAACGATTTTATGAGAAATGAAAAAAATCATAAAACTAAATGATGTACATTTATAAATAATAAAAAGTAAAATATGGTCGCAAATTTATATGCACTGAAACATACGCAAAGAATGGAGAGGCGATGTCTTTTGTGGTGTCTAAAATAACAGGATAATATGCTATATTACATAAAAAAGGAGTTAATGTGCAAAGACCATAAAAAAAAGTACATGAATATAAGAAAACCGAAAAGCAATGAATAAATAAAAACTAACAGAAAAAAAAAAGAGACAGGTCCACATAAAAAGGGCTCTAGAGTGTAATCAAACAAATTGAACAAATAAGAGAGACAGGTCCACATAAATTTCAATAATTCACATACAAGAGCCTAAAGGCAGAAGAATGAACACTAAATCACAATGAGTAGACAAACAAGATAATGAAGAGCACATCAGCCAGTGATTAGAAAACAACTCCTAACTAAACCTAGTTCAACAGGCTATAACCCACACACACACACACCTAAAAAACCTACAATCTATTCTATTTCCTCTATAACCAGCCAATGAGCTGAAATATATATATCTTCATCAAGACAATCAATGCAACAACAATGGAGGAATGAACATTTTATCAACCGGAGACCTCACTCGGCGATAGGCTGTTGTCTCTTGAATCATCCTCTGCTGAAGACGATTTGTTGTCCGCAGAGAAGTTTCTGCAGTCCGGGAAAGGGTTCGCAGGAGCGGAGTTGTTGTCCCCGCGAAAGGAAGCGGGAGGAGGTGTAATGACCGGCCTCACCATGCCATATGAAGCTCTCATTTCGTCTCCTGGTATGGAACTAAAAAGGACTGCCGGGGTAACTGGTGGAAGCTCTGTTCTCGGCTTCTTGGGCTTCGACTCCAGCTGCTGACCTGGTAGGAAACTGCCTACAACAACCTGGTTCGACGTAGACAGTTGAAAAGGTATTAGAAAACCTGGTTTCATTTGCCTTTCCGGACGATATAGAAGGATGGTTTACCTGCACGGAACCTGCAGCGATCAATAGACCAGCAAGTCCTCCCCCCATAACACGACCATCGGGGCCTGCTAACGAGACACTCATCCCACCAGATCTGCCTTTGGTTCCTCCGTTTTCAGTAGGCGTAAATGAACCAGACAAGGAGAGTATCTCAAAACGACCCTGGAATGAAGGAAAAAATTAAGAAGAGCTTTCTAAGGTCTTATAACCTCAATTCAATAGCAGCATTTGTTCAGTCATGACAAGAAACTAAATGCAACAACTGTTGATGCCATTGTGTCTCTTGATATTAAAACATATAAATGTTAGTGTCTATGTGGAATTGCTTACAATCCCAAATCTTAAAGAAGTCATCTACTCCTATCAGATCCTCATACAAGTAAAAGGTAACGTAAGATCGAAAAAGTTGTACCTCATACGTAAGGGTACCCCCACATGAAGTCGGTTGGCGAAGTGTAACATTTGAAACTGTACCATTTGCAGATAGAATGCAGATAGCACGAGACCCTTGTTGAGCAAATGACATGATTTTCATTGTGACGTCCTAAAATAATCAAAATGGAGGTTAAAGACAGGTTTTAAGACACGCAGGAAGAAAATTCTACAGCAAAAGAAACCAATAGTTTCATGTCTTAAGGGGAGAGTTACCTCGCCAGGGTTTACAGTTAGCACGTAAGGCGTGAAATTTGCGCCAACGAAGTATGACATTCTGTTACCTTTAGCAAACACCAGTATCACAGAGGAATAAGAAATTGCAAATACTCTTGCCAGATTTAGAATAAGAATATTGACAGCAAACTAGGTAACCAGACCAACAACAAATATGCTTGCACAACATCTTATAGGGTCAAAGAGGAGATGCACATATACAAGCATCATCCTGCAGCAGCTGCTATATGTTGGAAAAGAATAGCTTTTAAAATCTACTTCTGCTTAATAGATCATCCTTATGAGACACCATTATATAGTGTATGATGTTCACTTGTATATAGTGTATTATCTTCATTGATCCATTTATACCAGTCAGTCAGCTTAATTACTACTTAATCACCATGTTAAGTGGCAATTTGACCTCATCAGGCCAGCTAATGAGCTAAAATGAATTTCATAAAAATACTATCCCAAAAGTCAAGTAAGAGTTAATCAGGACAGCAGACAGATACCCTACTCTTTACCAACATCATCTTCTAATCATTCCCATCATCACTCACAATCACCATAAATTCCCAGAAATGGGCATGAAAGGTCCCACCTCCCACAACAAGATCCCAAATACAAAGATACCCACCTGACCTGAATCCAGACTGTAGAGATCCAACAGAACCCATGTCATGTTCCCCACAAAAAACCCACCTTTATCTCTGGCTTTTAGCACTTACCAACCACTCAAATTGTAGGCTGACTCTTGTTTTATTCAGACATGGACAAGTCAACAACACTTCCAATTAACAGTGAAACATAAACATAAGCCAAATCAGGAACATATCAGTGTGTACCTGCAACTGGAACTATAGGCGCAGGTGCTGACTCAAAATCGATCCTAAATGACTTCTTGTTTGTGTCTGCTGATCTCGCTCTGCCTCGGCCGCGTTTCCAGCCGGAGTAGTCTCCGGCGAGCGGGATCGACGACGAGATGGGCATCGGCGACAGCGCCATCGACACCGTCCCATCTGGGTTGTACTTCCTGGGCCTCCCCCTCTTTTTCTTCAGCTCAGTCGCTGCTGCTCCGGAAGCTGGGGTCACTGTTCCGGCAAGCTGTGTGGGAGCCGTGATGGTCACGGTGGCGGCGGCAGCAGCTGCGGCGGCGTCTGTGGCGGCCACTGTGGGGCCCGAGAATTGGCTGGTCGGTACCGTTCTCTGGGGCCCACCGAAGATCTCAGAAGCGCCATCTCTGTTTACTCCATGCCCAGAGGTAAGTTCCTCTTTGTCTTCCATTTATAGGGAAGAAAACAGATTAAAATCACAACTGCCTAAAACCCTACAACCTATGATCAAAGACAAAACCTTGGTCAAAAAAATTTCTCCAGAAAAAAAAATCAGTTTGGAGGAGAGAGAAAAGAACAGAGCTTTAAGTTGAAGATACAGAAGAAATCTCTAGTCACAAGAAGGGGCGAATAATTTTTGAAATGCCAGCTGAAGATCAAAATAAACTGGGAAAAGACCACAACTTTGATCGAAGACCAACAGAATCCCAGTTCTGAATATCCTAAGAACTGAAATTCAGACCTCCATTGCAGAGAACAGAGAGCTTCAAATGATAAAAAATAAATTACACGAAAAAAATCAGGAAATGGCGGAAAAAATTTGCAGCGTAGGAAATGAGAACTTTTCTGTGATGTATTAACAATTTCTTCGGCTGGAATCGAATTTAGGGTTTGCAAGAAAAGGAGAAGAAATAAATAAAAGTAGAAAAACATGAAAATGAAAAATGAAAAATAAGCCAATATTTTAATATGGTAATTTAACTAATAATTAATATAATAAAGGCAAAACACAAAGTATGAATTTTGGTTAAGAAAATGGTTCAAGTCCGTCTTGGAAATTTAATAAAGACGATTTAATTAATAGGAGGGTGAGAAATTGAAAACAAGAAAATTTGGCAAAAGAAAAAGGCTTTTTACCTTTTTCAAATTAGCCAGATATGGTATATTTTAGTATTGTCTTTGTATCATGTTTTGCAAAAATCTAACAACAAAATAAATTTGAAAAGGGAAAATGTAAAGTAAAAGTTTTTGAACTTCATAAAAATTTGAATTGTTACAAATTTGTTGTTATTTTTGTGTGTAGAAGAAAACAACTCCAAAAAATATGAATTTAAAGCTGTAAAGGCAACCTTGGAGGCCATGCCAATTTTCCAACTACTGACAGCTTCTTTGTCTATTCAGTTTAACAGAAGTTGACTATTCCCAAATTCAGACAAAACACCCTCTGACCTGGACAAATATACTGTCCATGCCACTGTCAGTATGATCAGCAGCCTGAAGTGCTGCTCCTGCCCACAGAGGCAAAGCTTAGCTTAGCAGAACTTTAATGGAATAGTATCACAATATTGATACCAGGAGAGAGAGAAAAAGTATAGGAAAAATTAGAGATTAAAAATTAGAGAGAATATGTGATACAACATTAGTGTGTGACACATCAAACTGGAAGATACAACTCACTTTTCCATTAGGTAGGAACAATCAATGTAACTAATGGAGTAGTAAATGGTTTTCTAGTGACCTTACCAATAGGAACAAAGTATCCAAAATTGGCTCTGTATATAAGGTGGGATGATGTTACAGAACTGTTCTCAAGATTGGTATAAGATGTAACCATTTGAAGTTAGTATTTATAATTTTACATGCAAAAATGGTGACATAAAGGATACAAGACAACCTTGTTTCAGGGTATTTTCTGGCCTGAACCATGTTAGGGTCGTCAGCTAAAGCAAAATGGGTCATGAGAGTACAGCCAGCTGCAAAAAGGCACCTAATCTTGAAACATCTCCTAAAAGTCAGGAACTTGTGCAGCATGTGATGTCTTGTTGAACAGGACAGTTGTTGAGGTGGGCTTGTCTTCTGTTCGATGTCACTCATGCTGCTGTTGCCTTGCAACCAGATTTGAAACATCCAGTCCTTTCATAACTGAAGATTTCTGTAGCAAGATTTTACAGGATGTAAGAAGTTGTAGGGATCTTGAGTTGAACATGTTTAAAATGAGTGGATTTTCATCTTAAAATTTCTCAGATTTCTTACAATTACAAGCATTTGGAGTCTGAGGAGTACTGTGCACCACCGTTGCTCCTACCACAAGCCTTTTACTGCTTGCACTTCTGGAACCTAATTTCTTGGCACTTTGGGACCTCAAAGTGCTCAGTTTGGGATTTTCAACAATACCTTGTCCCTGAAGTTTCCTTTGATCCTGAAAAAAGAAAACCAAACCATGAAGATATTAATACTACTACTTATTAACCAAAAATAATTGCACCGTTCCTGTTAAATGCAAGGGATATGCAACAAAAAGACCAACATACCCTCAACCTTCGGCGTTCTTCCTCTTTTTCCTGTCGTGAAGTAGTGTAATCTTCAAGCATGGATATAAGAGGGACCTGTATGTTAAAATGCACAACTGATTTTTTTTTCTTCAATTTCATTTTTCAGGATACACCAGGTTGAGAGAAAGATTTGCTCTTGAGGTACTTACATCATCGTACAAAAACTCCATATCCCTCTCATTTTCCCATGCAGTGGTCTTCGAAATCAATTTCTCTACCATTCCTGAGTCAAATTGATAGATATGAAGAGCTAAGGTTTTGTAAATGCAAATCCAAAACCTTAACCACGTGCTAGTCAAAGTCAACATGAGATCTATACCTTTATTATTATTTGGGGTACGGGGGACCATTGGGATGAGAAGACAGTACTATTTTAGAATAAAAATAGTTCTTACTTTGTGTATTAGGCTTGTTTGATACAATGAATATCTGAACCTAAGACCTCTAAGCCAATTAACTTGCTTTTGCTTTTGGTTTCATTCATATACTGGGTGTGTTACACCTGTAGGTACCTGGAAGTTTAGCTACTAATGCACGTGCCTTTTCTGCTCGTTTGAGTATAAGATGAGAACCTTTTCCAGCATTATACCTATTTTCATCCTTCAAACCATAAGTGACAACAATTAAGCAGGGAAGATCTCATGTCACGTACAGGTCCAAAATTAACAATGAGAATCCATCTGATCATACCCTGTTATATTCTTCAAGCCAGCATTCCTCATCGCAGGCAAATATCCATTTCTCAACCTTCTCAAGTAATTCTTTTCTGCTGAAAGTTTCCTCTTTCACCAGAGCGATTTGAAGCTCAATCTGCTCAAGTGCAGCAGCTGCGTCCAGAGCTCCTATATTTAAATTAGTGTCACAAACAGTTTAGGAGCCATAAAAGGTATTTCCGTTATCCTAGCAAAACTGATACATTGAGTAGGCATGAAGAATAAGGAATAATGTTGACTCGAGGGTAATAAAGTAAATTAGACTTTTATAAGACAAAAGTAGTAACTTTTTTTTTAGTGGGAAGGGAAATGAGGATAATAAGGTAAAGTTTGTGTGAAAAAATTTCCTAAAAAGAAAACGTATCACTTTTCCTAGGACAACCAAAAAACGTAAACGTATCTGTTTTGCTAGGATGGAAGGAGTACTTAATAACCAAAGGGGTATACCAGCCTCAATAGGGATCAGGTGTGTCTTTCTGCAGATGTCCTCTAGCTCTAACCACTTCTTGCGCACAAGTTCTTTCATTTTGCTCGACTTCAACTCTTCTAAACGGCCAACTTCTTCCTCAACCTGGATATAATATTGTTTGATTAATACTATCAAACCATTCACAGCTTATGAGAATATCTATGACTTACAAGGTTGATAAAGTCCATTGATAAAGCATTTTCTTCTGTGATTTCATGCTCTACCGCAGCAATATTACATGTAACATTTTGAAACATCTGTTGTTCTTCAACAGGTGTGTCCATTAAGTTCCATAACTCCAACATTGTGGACGCAAGGTCTTGGAGCTGTATGGATTCAAAAGTCAGCCTCAGAATTAGGGGGTAAACTTTTATAAAACTAAGAGAAAAAGAAAGCAACATTACTATTTACCCTCTGCATCCTCTGTATCTTAACTTCTCTTAACTTTTGTACTGTCATTTCTAAGTTTTGCATTGTACAATTGCTTATACTATTCTGCACTTTGGTATCACATAAAGTGGGATGAACTTCAGCAGCTGTAAGCTTAAATTCCATTCCTAGAACTGAGCAAAGCAACTCTAAAGTATTAAGATGATCAGAGATCTGCTTCAACCGGTCACTCTGCAAGCAAAGATGATCATGCAAGCGCCTCCATCAACAGACGAGAACGAGCAAGCACAAAGAATGATTAACTAAAAGAATTTTAAGTTTCAACCTTCTCCTTTTGAAGAGAAAGAAGGTGGGTTATCAACTCCTCTAGCTTTGCAAGAGATAGATCAGCTTCATCTACAACTATTTCAGGAGAGACATATTCTGCAGAATCATTGATCTCATCTGTGAAGCATTGTATCTGCTCCAGAATTTCTAGGAACTGATTTCTTCTGTCACTTTTCCTCTTCCGCATCTCATCCAGTTGTGGAGTTAATTTGGCTAACTCGTTCTTCAAGCTCCCATTACTCTGATCAGACTGAAAGACACAGCATAAACAAGTAACCGGATTGGTCTTCTTAAACCATACATCCATCTCATTATCATGATGCATTTGACCAAATCTATAGACTATTTATCCTCCCATTAGTCTCTAACCTGCCTGATATGTGGTGGCCTCTCCTTCATTGCAGCACAGATGGTTGCAAGTTGAGTTTCAGAATCAAGAATTTCCTGCCTTAGTTGAGACTTGCAGAGTTTTGCTTGATCAACCTTTTGTTTGTACACTTCTAGACAGTCTTGTTCAAGCTCAACAAGCATCTTCTCCCTATCGGCATCGCTCTCACCAACCTCATCCCAAATTATCTGATGTTCACACAAAAATTGAGGTCATCATAAAACAAAATCAGTCTCTGGGTGGATATGAAACAAGTTAAACATGATAATCTGTGATAAGAATCTGAATTGAAGAACCTGAAGCTGGTGAAGAAATGTCTCGCACATGGTTCCCATTCCCGCCCGCAGGAGCTGATTTCGCATATTGGCTTGCAACTGGAAATCCAAACCCCAGGTGAGCAAGATGAACATTTCAGAAAAGAAAGAAAAAAATCATATAACCTAAAATAAAAGCTCAAATTTCTCCATGTTATTCAACAGAGACGATTAATCAAAATGTTCTAAGATATTCATAGAAGCAAAGCGAAAGAAATGTAAGAATGAGATTAAAGAAACAGTAACTGCGGTGGCACGGCGGCGAGCCTGAACAGGAGATTCCGGCGAGGCGGTTTCTGGTTTTCCGATGAAATGGCCGCAACAGGAGAAGAGAGAAGAAAGAGAAAGAGCAACGGAGAATCATTTGTTGATGAGCGGAATGAAAATTGAATTTCTGTTTCATCTTTCCCCCCTATATTACAGGAATCCCAACCGTTTACCACTTTTTACAGTAGAAGGACACTTTGGTTTGTACAAACAATTTTCAAACTTAAGCAATTCTTGCCACACAAGTTTTTCAAATAGTTAGGTTATGTGTTGTAACTTTTTAGGAAGAAAAATGAAGGCTTTTTTTTTTACTTATTGTACGGATTACAAATTTCACCATTTTATTTATTTATTTATTTTTCATACAAATAAGGTAGGGCATTGGAGATACCGAAAATTCGAACTGAGACTCTACAAGTCTCCTCAAAAGTATGACCACTAGACCAAGTGCGCAGAAGTCACTATTTTATTTTTTACCTTCATTTCCTCAGCTAAGAATTACTAATGCTCTAAAATAAGATCTACAACCAGCTTATGTATACAGGGTAATGTTTTTTTTCCCTCTCCTTACTCCTTTAGAGTTTGGTAGAGCTTTGGAGTTGTTGTTTTTTCCTCTTGGAGATTTCGACCCTGCCGCCTTCCTCCTTCCCATTCACCTTTCTTTCCCACGCTTGTGTCGCCCTCTCCTTGATCGCAATCGAATTCGGCCAATGGTATTGGACAAATTGGAAACTAGCCTCGCAGCCATTGCAATCTCACACATGGAGCCGACGTCTATTGATGTTGTCGGTTTGGTGGTGCCGCCGCAAGCCACCTTCTTGCTTGATGCCCGAATTTTCTCCACCAGAACGGCACATCCGGACCGAGTGGAACAAGCTTTCAAGGTTGCCTGGTATGAGCAAGTCTCCTTCAAGGTTCATCAAGGTACCACTAATCCAAAGGACAATTTATTTATCTTTGATTTCAAGAAAAAAAATTATCTGGAGAATGTCCTGCGTCTGTTTCCTTGGTCTTTTGATAACAGAATAATGGTGCTTAGAGAACTCAAACCGGGTGATCAATTGTCTACTCTACAATTTAGTCACGTTGATTTCTGGATTCAGATTCTAGATTTACCGTTTGGTTGGGCCTCCCAAGCAATGGGAGAAGCCTTGGGAAAGTTTCTGGGACTGTGCAGGAAGTGCTTGTGGATGGATCAGACTTGAGGGTTCGAGTAACTTTGGACATAAACAAACCCTTAAGTCGTGGTATTCCAACAACTTTCAATGGATCAAAATTCTTCCTGGATGTGAAGTATGAAAAACTCCCAGACTTCTGCTACATGTGTGGGATGTTGACTCATGTGGTAAGGGACTGTATGACAATGCATGCAACTTATTTGATCCTAGCTTGAGAGCGCGTGGAGCGCCAAGGGGTCAATCTGATAGGAATTGGACAAAACTCCCTCCGGTACATGTCCCGACATCTCCACAATCGAAATCTCCTATCCTTGCTACAAGGAACATTGCGGCCTCCATCCTTCAAAGGCCATGTGTGGCTTCCCCTGCAGCACCGAAAGGGCTTGAGCTAGTTCTGGTCACAGATGAAATTCCGGTTACTCCGGTGGTTGAACAAAGAGCGTCGGGGGTCACTGATTTGCCACCAATATCAAATCAACTATCACCACTTAAGGAATTGCCTTTCATCTTTAATGTGGGCAGCAGGGGGATGTGAGCTCCTCCCTCTACAGCTAGGAAAAAGGGGTTGGTAGGCCTCGGGGCTATACTAATGAAGTTTCTGCTGCAGGTAGGAAGAGAGCAAAAATGGACTTAGTGGGTGATGTTGATGCAGAGGTTAGATTTGATGTGCAAGCTATTCCTTTGGATACATATATTCTTCCAGGTATTTATGCATGGACCAGGTCTTGTGTAGCTTGTTTATTGTAGCTAGTTTGGTGGAGGAGGTCGGTGGCCGGGTATTACGAGACAGATGTTGCGCACGGATACCTGCTTACAACAAAACATCGCTATGAAGAATATATCATGTCTCGGAGTGGAGTTGATTTGGCTATCTTTCATCTTCTTTTTCTCGGAATTGAAATTTTCTATCTTATCTTAGGGTTTACTTTTCTAATTTTTACTTAGTATCTAATCTCCATGCAACCTTAAGTTACAGAAATAGTAGATCTGATTGTGCTCATCTATGCTTAGAGCTGTCTCTGTTAGTTGTACAGGGGTTAGTCCCTGAATTAACTCTTCTTTGGCCCCTTTCCTCTTTCTTCTGAATGAATTACAGTCACCTTTAAAAAAAAGAATTACAAATGCTCTTTGAACCCCATCCACCACACGCCAAAAAACAACGGTTATTTCATTTCAGAGATATTTTTAATTTTCTTAATAATGAAAGTTTTTGACATCTTTTATTTTATTTTTTAAAATGGACGTTTTTTCACGTCAATTCTACGTTATCACTCATTTCTCTTCATAGTCAAAAAGTTAACTATACCTTAACGTATCTATTTTACTTTATATCTTTAAGTTTAAATTCTATATACCAACGACCGTTAGATTGATGATAAAGGGTCCATTATTTCTTAATCAAGATCTCGTATATATATAGAAAAAAAAAACAGTCCATTGGAAGGGTACAGAAGAAAAGCCTTGATCTACAAGTAATTACTTTCGTCGTAAACAACGTAGCAATGAACTCTCACTAACTCTTACCTCACAGCGAGGATCTTTAAAAGCCCTCAAATTCCCTTCTTATAATTTCAAGCACAAATTCATTCCATGTATCTACAGCGCCAGGCATGCACCAGTGCAAGCAATCCTGCAGCGGTGGCCGTCCATCCGGACCGCGCTGCGTCTTCTTATTCGGGTCTCGACTCCTGTACGGACCAGGATGGCCATCATGCCGGTAGCTGAAACTCTCAGTGATATCCATCAGCTTCGAATGATCCGCCAGTGTTCCAAGCCCCGCCTCTGTAATGAACTGGTGAAATCGACCGGAGTATGGTGAGCCCCGTGTAGTTGGGGTGGGTGACTAGAGCAGAAAGGACCGTCTCCACCGAGATCCCGAATGCATCGACGTTGTTGATCTTCATGGGTCGGGATTTATCAGGCCACCATTGTTGTCCGCCAACGATCTGTTTGTTCAACAGATAAACCGACTGTTTGGCGAACCAGTGGCCGGAAGAAAGGATGATCACAACAAACTTGGTGATGAACTTCATCATGTTCTCATCAGGAACGTCAAGATGCAACTTGATTGGGTTTCCATCTCCAATTTTCATATTCTTGTCAGGCCTCCCATTTCCCTGACAGTTCTGCATCTGTGTAATAACAGGGCATGAGTTATTTGTGTATAAAGGCCCTGATGGATCATAGAACCAGCTTCCTTGGAACAGATCACATCCTACAAAAACAACTTAATCAGATTCAAACTGTAATTGAACCTCACAAGTCACTAAAAGGTTACAAACTAGTAATGTGAAAAGGTGTACCTGATTCAACCAAACCACTCTCTGTTGTGCTCTGAGATTTAGAGTTAACTATTGGTTGACTCAGGGCACCTGAAGAAGAACTAACAAAACCAACTTTATGATCATTCTGATTGACACTGTAGAGATAGCTTCTTCTAAACGTTGCAGTGATAGAATTAAAGACAAGAAACCAAGAAGCAGTGGCGGAGCCAGGAATTTAGATTCGGGGGGCCAGTTAACTTACAAAAAATAAGATTAAATGGTAACAAGAAAATGTTTGTCAAAAGATTGTTATATGACTACAAATTAATACGATATGAAAATGCACCTGCACCATACATGCAAATGTTTATTTAAGAAGCTTGAATTGGACACGCCGCTCTTTAACATCAACAAAATCATCCAGAATAGAATCTAGACTAAAAGTTTCAGTAAGCTCTCTTTCAATATAAAGAACCAAACTATCAGCAAGGAATGATTGTCAGCTGTTGGATTTGATGGAGGGTTCTCATCTCTCGCACCGAAAGCTTCATGTATGTCTTCTATTGGAGATGATAAAATTGTTTCTTCAAGTTTTGAAGATTCATGATTTTCCTCATTTGTAGAAGTGTTGTCTTCACATCTTCACACAACTTTTCTTGTGAAGAAGGAATCTAACCTTTTTTGCTTCTTTGTCATGACCCTTCACCAAGAAAAGTAAATTTAGTAATAAATAGTTAAACCTAATAGGCTACTAATATAAAATATTTAATTTAATAATAAATTTTAAATTAGAAAAAAACGATAAAACAATGATGTCAATAGTAAGGAATTAAAGTTATGGA
This sequence comes from Stellera chamaejasme, assembly GCA_024586325.1. Taxonomy (NCBI): domain Eukaryota; kingdom Viridiplantae; phylum Streptophyta; class Magnoliopsida; order Malvales; family Thymelaeaceae; genus Stellera; species Stellera chamaejasme. The sequence goes on along the minus strand of CM044985.1, from coordinate 6,750,048 downwards.
AAAAGAAATAATAAATTACATATTCACATAACTCACCTTATTTAATTGATGCAATTGGTGGCATGAAGTTAGGATTGAAAAGCCAAAGTGCAATTGTGCAAAGCAAACACCTATTGTGTTAGTGAGACAAGCCGCAGTAGACAAAGCAGAGAAGAGATGCAAAGCGGCAGAGCTTGGTGTTAGTGAGACAAGCCGCAGTAGACAAAGCAGAGAAGTGATGCAAAGCGGCAGAGCTTGGTTATAATGAAGTTAGTCTCTAGGTTAACTAATGGGCTAAATTGATACAGTTTTTTGGATTTGATCAATTAATTAAGCCCAATTTAAAAATTAATTGTTAATTTATTTATTTAATGAACCTTATATAATTTATATAAACCTAAAAAAATTAATTATTATCACAATTAATATATTAATACTACTACATACTACTAATTAATTGCTAATTTTTTGGGGGGCCATGGCCCACCCCACTTATACTACACCTCCGCCACTGCCAAGAAGCAAATATCAAGAACACAGCTAGCCCTGCCCCTGAAGCTGCAATCTTTGAAAGGCCTAGAGGATAATATGCTGGCTTTCTTGGAGAATCAAATGTCATGATCTTCTTCCTCAAAACAAAACAGAGACACAAAAGCTAACGCCTTTTCTTTTCCCCTATCAGCAAAGAAGTTGATAATGGAACTTCTTCAGTTAATGGATGCTTGTTGTTGTACTGGATTGGAAGAAATTGAATTTAAATAACAAGTCAAAATGCGATCACACAAAATTCTCCCCAACAACACACCTCAGTGAATTTATTATGGACTATTTTAATAAGTTGATAGAGCTGTTAAATCAGTGTTCAATATGAAATTGAAATTTGAATTAAGGAGGTGCAATGGAGTATCAAAGATTAATCATTTTGGATTGGTGGAGTTTATTGCATTTATTTTGATTTTTAGGTGCTTTTAGGGATTTTTTTTGGTGGGTGTTCTTAAGCATTATTTTGGAGTAGTTTGATTTTTTTGTGGGATTTAATGTTTGGTAGGTACGTTTATGGAGTTTTATATGGACTATTTTAATAAGTTTAATATTGGGGGTTTCTTAGATTATTATTGGGTTGTTAACAAGGGATTGCATCATGTATCTATTGTGTAATTAGGTGAGATAATTCTTTGAAGTTATTTTCCAATATTACATTTTGAGTTATATTGGGATGTATGGTGTAATATCCTCTATCTATAAAATTCATTGTTGTCTTTAAAAAAAAGTGTTTATAGTACATTATTAAAAAGGTTCTTACTGCTACTAGTAATAAATACCTCATATTATGTGCACATGCATCCTAGGTGTGTTGTTACAATATCATTTTTTTTGCAGATGAAGTGACATTTTTTCACTTTTGTTTTATTTTAATCTACTTTTACTTTTACAAATGCATTCACTCAAAAAGTATAAGAATTGAGCTAGAAGGGGTGAGAATGAGTTTCGAAAGGTGTTACCAAAGACAATCCTAATTGTATATGAAAAAAGTACAAGTAACAACTCATCTGGATGGAATAGAGGAAGTATAAATTTGAATTTTACAATTGACAAACAAAACAAATATATAGTAGTATAATTTCAATACATTAACTAGTAAAATCATTTGTAGCAAAAGGTAGCACAAAATATTTTTAAGTAAAATTTAATTTATAACATTAAAACGGAGAAAAAAACATGGAAATAGAGGAGTAATTTGAATCATTAACATTAGTCATGAAATAAGAAAATTCCGCGTTTGGTTTTTTAGTTCGCATCCTTGTCCTAAATGTGCGTTATTTCAACTATGTAATATTTCCTTCATCCAGAATAATTGATCTCTTTGCTTTTCAATAAAAACCAAATTAATGCATGATTCTTCCCCATTAATGTTTTGATGTAGTAAATTAAATAATTTATATATAAATGTCAATTGCTCTCTTTCATTTTAATAATAATGCATGATTCTTCCTCTTCAATGTTTTGATGTAGTAATTTATATATATATTAAATCAACCTTTATGGTTTATAAATTAATTTTTAAAAAGTTTTTATTTTTTTTAATTTTAGTTAAAGTCAAATAACTTCAAAAATTAAATTAAATTAAATGTAGCAATTATTTTGGACAGAATGAGTACTATTTTTGTTTCATACCTTCACAACTTAGTTACATAGTTACAGTATTGCATTAACTTTTTTCGTCAAAATTTTTGTATCGGTATTGGTATGGACCGTGTTCTTTCACATAACAAAACATGACAAAAATAACAATAATTCAAAATTTTCATGAATTGTAAAAACTTTTAATAATATTTTTCCCTCCTATTTTCAAATTGCTGTAACCGTTTCAACATCAGCTCTCACTATTGTAATGAATCACATTTTCTGCACAAGCAAGATATCACTTCTGGAAAACGAACTCTACCGCACAGCGAGGGTCTTCAAGAACCCTCATATTCCCTTCGTATAATTTCAACCACAAATTCATTCCATGTATCTACAGGGCCAGGCATACACCAGTGCAAGCAATCCTGCGGCGGTGGCCGTCCGTCTGGACCACGCTGCGTTTTCTTATTCGGGTCTGGACTCCTGTATGGACCAGGATGGCCATCATGCCGGTAGCTGAAACTCTCAGTGATATCCATCAGCTTCAACTTCGAATTGTTCTTCGCCTTCTTCAAGGCGCGGTTGAATCCCATCACCTGTTTCTCGTGCATGATGTTGGTGAATCCGTTCTCAACTAATTCGCCTGCTCCAAGGGGCTTAACTTTCCCGGTACATGATCCGCCTGTGTTCCAAGCTCCACCTTCGTAATGATCGGGTGAAAATGAACGGACTATGGTCAGTCCCGTGTAGTTCGGGTGGGTGACGAGAGCAGCAAGGATTGTCTCCACAGAGATCCCAAATGCTTCGACATTGTTGACCTTCATCGGTCGGGATTTATCAGGCCACCATAGTTGTCCTCCAACAATCTCTTTGTTCAACAGATAAACCGACTGTTTGGCGAACCAATGGCCAGAAGAAAGAACGATCACATTAAACTGGGGGATGAACTCCATCATGTTTTCATCAGGAACATCAAGATGCAACTTATCGACACCCTCCGGAGCAAAATCAATTGCTTCTCTAGTCTGATTGACCAGCCAAGAGGACCACAACCGAACAATCATGACTGATTTTGACTTAAAGAACCACCGCTGCATCTTCCTATTCCCTCGGTTCTTTGGCACCTCCACCTGGAATCATCAGAACAAAATATTTATAATTGACTTCAGCTTGCACAATCAGAACTTAGTCTCAGATCTTACACTCAGAAGGATACATGCATAAAAATGGAGAAATATCATCCAGATCAAACATGTCAATTTAATAGCCCTAAGACTACATGCTGCTGTAAATGATAAGATTATAAAAACGAAACTGTGCTAAGGGAGAAAACTCGAAGGATGTCTTGTAATGGAACATTTTCCTTTTGACTGGAGTGAATTGTTCCAAGCTACTGAATTTTTTTGTTAATAATACCGATTAAATTAGTGATTCTAGAAAGTAATCATATTTACTGTAATGCAAGTTAAATAAATGTTGTTTGGCATAACCAAATAGTAGTACTGGTTTCTACCGATAAAAGCTACATCAACGCTTACTGAGATCTGTGAATCTCACTCCTGAGCCTCTGGATATTGATAACTTAGCCTATGTGCAGAGCAGTGATGTTAAGATTTAAATTCAAGGTAAGCAATGGACAAACTGTTGGTTAATATCCAGCAGTGTCATATGTTTGTTAATACTCGTATATTAGTAACAGGTGTCCCCTAGGAACCGTTGTTATGTACTATATTTTACAACACCATTAAACATTCCGTTAAGTCCATTGTTTTATTAATGTCCATGCCAACCTAATACAATTGCACATCACTTAGAAATTTCAGCAAATTCTACATTTCAACTCATACCAAACTTTCTGAAACAAGGACAGGTCACAATGCAAATTAGAGGTCCAAGTACCAACATCTTAAGCAATTTGTTACATACCTGCCAGAGAAGACAGAGCAAAGACTCCATCTGATTTCGTGCAACTGAGTCACCAATGAAGGCAAGTGTTTTTCCACTCATCAACTCAAGAAATTTCTTGCCATCAAATCGTGGAAGATCGCATTGATTGGGTTTCCATCGCCAATTTTCATATTCTTTGTCAGGTCTCCCATTTCCCTGACAGTTCTGCATCTGTGTAATAACAGGACATGAGTTATTTGTGTACACAGGCTCCGACGGATCATAGAACCAACTTCCTTGGAAGAGATCACATCCTACAAAACGAGTTAAGCAGATATTAGATCAAAAACTGTGAAGGCAATGAGAGATAAATTCACGAGCCTGTTCTACAAAATGAATTTAATGATGCGAAGTGAGCTTTCTTGTAAGACAATCACCAAAGCACAGTTCAACAGATTAAGACAATCACGACGAGTTGAGCTTTTGATAACTACTATGTTGTTGGAAGCACTTAAATATTGCATTTCTTAAAGGATTTTCACTATTACGTAACAAATTTTAGAATTCTTCTCAAGTCATTTTCTGGCCACCAATCTCAACTAAAGAAAGAGGTGAAAAGCTTACAATTTGTGAAGTACATTCAATGCTGCAATCAAACCACTCTGAGAAGTCACTAAAAGAATACAAACTATGTGAAAAGGTGTACCTGATTCAACCAAACCATTCTCTGCTGTGCTCTGAGATTTAGAATTACCATCAGCTTCTTTTTCCGTTGAATTAGGGGATATTTCCAGAACCTCTGGAGCTCTCTCAACAGTCTTGTTAACATTTATAACCACAGGAACACCATTAGGACTAGCAGGCACTTCAACTTCAGTTCGAGTGTCATTAACTATTGGTCGACTATCGTTGCCTCTATCACCAACTGAAGAACTAACAAAACCTACTTTATCATTCTGATTTACACTATAGAGATAGCTCCTAAATGTTTCACTGATGGGATTAGAAACGAGAAACCATGAAGCAAATATCAAGAACATTGCTAGCCCTGCCCCTGAAACTACAATCTTCGAAAGGCCCCGAGGATATGCAGCCTTTCTTGGAGAACCACTCGGAGAACCTAAACTCATCTTCTTCCAGAATTACAAACTACTATATCCTGATGCTGTCTTTGAAATCAACCGCACCAGCCTGAGCAATGACCACAATCTAAAGCAAATCTTTTCTTGTATCAGCAAAGAAAAACCAGATCAATCTATCTTCTTTCTTTCAGGGTGGTACACAAATTGAAACCTCCAACTTCTCCAATTCCACGAAACAAGAATCCAGCTCGTCTAAAGAACCCTTTAAGCAGAACGAAACACAAACACAGTGAAAACCGATCCCAGTTAATAGCAAACACCCAGAAGCTGAAAAAAGCTAAAAGCAAGAAATGAAACATAACTCAGAGAAAACCCACAAACGAAATGAGGTAGAACTCACAAGTCTATATCGCCTGGATCGAAAAGAGGTGGAATTGGTGAAGAAAGGAGGAAATCGGCGGAGATGATAATGAGAGATCAATTAATGCTTGTGATACCGGATCGGAAGGAAGGGATTTAAATCAATAACAAGTCAAAATGCGATCTTTCATTCAGCGCGTGGACGTGTGCTTTCTTTTCTCGTTTTCTTCTTTGTTGCGCAAAATCTGTAAGTGTGTGTGAAGTGTGAAGCAATGTGATGACGAATTTCTGCTACTTCTTGCCTTCGTCTGTTTTTTTTTTTTTTTTGTTGAGAAAGACAGTTGATTTTGGATTCCCGAAATACCCCTAGTTTTGGTCCACTATTACTTACTGCGGCACAGTGACGGCGTCTAACTAACTACGTGGCAACTGGCAACTAAACTTCGATGTTCCGAGCCAATAAATGTTAGCGGGCTCAGTCAACTTGATTGATCACCCCAACCGTTTAAACTTTTAATGTTTATTTTAAAAATATTTTACTTTCATTAATTTAAAAATTTACAAATGTTTTGATTTTTTTTTTCATATAGTATCATGATATCAAAAAAAAATTCCCTCACCAATTTCATATGGTATCAATTTTCAAAATAAAATAAAATAATCATAATACATGATTAAAAAGTTCTTACTGATACTAGTATAATCACTTCATATTATTTGCACGATTGCTTCATCATTATTTACTAGAAACAATACATGATTTCAATAAAAAAATATATTTCAAAAATCATATTTTCAGGATATATAAATTTGAATTTTATCCAAATGACAAATATATATATATATATATAGTAGTATAATTTCGATGCATTTACTAGTAAAATCGTTTGTAGCAAAAGGTAGCACAAAAAAATTTAAATTACTTTTTTTATAAAGAATTTAAGTTACATTTAATTTATAAAATTAAACTGATAAAAAACATGGGAATAGAGTAGTAATTCACTAATTTGAATTATTAACACGAAATAAGCAAATTCCGTGTTTGGTTTTTAGTTTGATCCTTGTCCTAGAATAATTGATCTGTTTCGTGTTCAATAATTAATGCATGAGTCTTCCCCTTTAATGTTTTGACGTAGTAAGTTTAATTATTTATATATAAATATCAAATCAATCTTGTAGTTTTTAAATATATTTTTTAGAATTTTTTTAAATAAATTCTTAAATTATATTCTCTTTGTCCCTGAAAAATTAAGTGAATTATTTTTCAAGTTATGTATTGCAATGTTTGACTCAAATTAAAAATAAGACAAATAATGAGAAAAAATTCAGAAATGTGTATTTAGAAAATTTATACTTCAAATTATGATACACATATAAATTATTTGGTTTTACATATCTAAACATACATGATAAAAAATCATATACTAATACGTTGAAAATATGAAAACAATTAACTCAATTTTTAAGGGATAAAGAGGGTAGCTAGAGTCAAATATAATATCAAAAATAAAATGTAGCAATTATTTTGAATGGAATGAATACTATTTTAGTTTTATATCTTCACAATTTAGTAACCGGTGATAATTCCATTAATTTTTTTTTCAAAAAATTAATGGAATTATCTTTTTACATTGTACAACTACATGTACTAATATTTAATTTTAACCTCAAAACGTTCCCAAAATATACCACAGACAATATTTTTTTCTTTATGTGTAAGAAGAAAACCCTCCTTTCCAAGGTTATTAAAAGCGCAAAACACACTAAACGCAAAACGCTAAAGGTCACAATGTGCAAAGCGCGGAGTGAAAACATGGGCTTTAACAAAGTAAACTTGCATATTTTAAATTAAAAGATAGAAGCTTGATGTACCTAGAAAACCTAAAAAAAGACCTAAAATTAAGTGGATTGTATGGTGATAAATAAGAAATGTGAGATTTAATTGTGTAGGAGTGCTGACAGTGGACATTGAGGCTTTATGGGAAACTTAGAGACTAACATGTCAGTTAAGGGATATTTATTGTTAGGAGTAATTGTTGAGCTTTATGAATGCCTAAATTTCTCTAGATATAAGAGAGCCTCCGCCGCCGCATCCAGGAGCGGGACGGAAGATACAACCAGCTTGTTTCTCGGCGTATATTGGATGATGATGCTTCCCCGCTGGTCGAGCGTTCGATGGTTTCTCGTCGCGAGTTGGAGCTTGTTTCGATCCGACGAATCCTTCGTGTCAGAGGGTTGCCTTATACTATAGGCCACCACTGTGCTATACGAAGAGCCCCTCCTTGACCTGGTCGCACTGACGGTGGAGAAGGCTGGGGTGGACCATTTGGTGATAATGACGCAGAGGTTCAAAAAATTGTTGCGGTAGGGATGGGCACTGGTAACCCGCCATGCCTGGAGTAATGCGCGATATTTTACCAGGTGGAGGGGGTTTGGAGTCTTCCTCTTCCACCTGTGTTCTCAAATTGACTCGGATTTCTCTCTGACATGGGTCTTTGATAGCTTTCTCGGAATCTGTTTCTATGGTTATGTATATTATTCCAGACATTTATGCAGGGACCAGGCCTTGTGTAACTTGTTTTTTGTAGCTAGTTTGGTGGAGGAGGTCGGCCACGGGTATTACGAGAGAGTCGTTGCACACGGATACCTGTTTACAGCAAATCATCACTATGAAGAATATATCCTCCCCAAGAATGAAGTCGATCTGGCTATCTTCCATTCATATTGTTTCGGAGATGCAAATCTGCTATCTGTTTTTAGATTTTATTTCACTAAACTTTATTTAGTTTCAAGTTTCCATGTAACCTTAAGTTACAGGAAAGGTAGATCTTGTTATGTTCATCTCTGCTTATAGCTGTTTGGTGTACAGAGATTGGTCCATGAATTGGATTTTTCCTTTTGAATGAATTACATTCACCTTAAAAAAACATGTCAGTTAAGGGACTAAGTTGCAATACATAACAAATATAAGAACTCATTTGAACATGATGCGACAATCTGAGGATGTAAGAGTGTTTGACTTCTCATCCGATTTGAGCTTCATCGTCGAACGATGAATATGAGGAAATACCATTTTGGCTCCTACTAGTATCAGTTGAGGAACAATAATAAGTTGGGGAAAATTGGAGAGAGGAAAAACGGAGGGAGTTGACTCAGTGGATAAAGATTAAAGGGAAAGATAGGTAGAACCGTGAAGGTCGACGCCGGCGAGAAGCATAGATCACATTCGGGCCGTCACCGCCTATTGCCCGTCACATTTGGGTCGACGCCGGCGAGAAGCATAACAAACTAGGGGTATTTCTCCACCACCCCAACCATCACCTCCTCGCCCATCCACCGACATAGCCATTGTCGGCTTGAGAATTTGAGATCATAAAACTCATCGCTATGACGATTAATAAAGACCCAAAACTAATCCTCTGAAATCTCATATACTATATGTTCAAGCTTTATCACGAGAAACTTAAACTTTCAATACTAGATCTACTGTTGATTTAGTTGCATCTAACTCCCCTTCCAGTGTGATATCACTTGTCAAGATCTGGTTTTTATTTATTCTCCTTCATTCCTTGCAATATTTTCCATGTCTTGGGGATGGATCTTGTGACCAAGAGCTTTGCGATTGATGGGGCACAAGTGCTGCTTTCGCCAATACTGAACGCCAGGAGGCTCATTGTTGAGGCCTCATCAACACCACCAGCCAAATAATAACTGCTTCCTCATCTCATTATCAGCATTACTATCAACCTCTGACGTAAAACGTCAACATTGATCTCAAACAAATCCCATGTTAGCAAGATAACTCAAATTACAACACAAAAAAGAGAGCTACACAGAGATATAATGGTGCACAAGAGAATTTACAATGTAAAGGAGACGAATGCACAAAATGAACTTACGGGTTAAGAACTGCTTCAATAGTGGCAGCAGGATTTAGCAAGACTCAGCTAAACAACCGTTTAAAGACTTTAACAGCTAGCTGGCGAGCTTAAAAGCATCAATGAAGAGTCCATAAGTGAAACCCATCTTGAAGTTGTTCAGGAGAGCGACTGGGAAGGTTACCTTAGGCCGGGTGTAATAGAATCGCGTCACGTACTCTGTCAACAGGACGCACACTACTGCAGCAATCACATCATTGACTCCTAATGCCCCAAATGATAGAGAGATTGTCTGTGCAACATAGAACCCGCCTAATAATGAGATTCCACCAAAAAGTGCCCTTCGTGATGGTTTTTTGAAGTAGTTCCTTGAGGCATCTGGCACAAGTCTGATAATATCAACCAGTCTTCGAGGACTTCCGTTCTCTTGAACAGCACGAATTGTGAACGACCCAAAAGAGGATCTAGAAATATAACTTGTGTGTTTCCCGTCAAGGTATTTGGTTGGAGGAGTCGAACCAAAACTAACAAGGTTTGTGGTGATCAATGGCATAGAATTCGCCATTCAAATTTCTTGAAAGAATAATTCTCCTGTCAATATACAGAAAACAAAAACTTTAGAGGTGAAGAACCACAAAAGAAAATACAACGGCAAAAAGGAAGTAAGATCATTGGAGCTGAACATGATTTTTGTTCCTGAAGTAATGTCATATTGGGTAGTGGCAGTACATACCCTGAAGTAAACACAACATGGTTATTCTCATAGGGAACATTTAACGTTAATCCTCAGGTTCCCACTCCAATGGTGAAGCCAAAAGGTGGTATATAATATATATTGTGTTCATCACCATAAATGATAGAGAGTTATGTGCTGACTTTCTCAGGGGTGACACAAGTAAAACATATCAGATTCAGGAGAAGACATAAGGGTTTATTACAGCATCCATTCATGGTGCGGACCTTCTCAAGAGTGACACAAGCCCTAAATGAACCGAATGAGATTGCATTTCACGTTAGCCAAGATTGAACTGACTGGAGAGACCTGAAAACCAAACAACAAACATATGCTATGGGTTGGTTCAATTGTTTGGTTTTATACATTTCCTATTACCATAACTAAACTAATCCATAAACAAAGCACATGGTAGCAAACAGCAGCGCACACAACGTCAAAATGAAATGAAAAATAACCATCTTACAGTTCATTTCGAATCCTAAGCAGTCCAAAACAAGAACATAGTTCAAAGTTCACAAAACCAAAATGACAGTCTTCAGGTCGAAATCTTTGTTTTCTCAGGTTCACATGGAGGCTGACAGAAAGACAATTAGGAAATCAAACAACGAAAATCGGCATTTCGATTCTAGCAATACCAAAAAGGAATCCAGGGGTAACCAATCGAAAAACAAAACCTCGCATAATCGAGATTTCATTTTCAAGCTACGAACTGGTTGTGGAAGGAGAATTCAAAGTTTTATTACCTATTCACTCACTCCTCAAGAACGAAGCAGCGAACTGAACTAGCTGTGCTCAAAATCGCCACTGCAAGTTGGATTGACACCGACGAACGGTTGTGGTTTCCCGGGAACGACGGCCGGCGAGTTAGCTCCGTGCTTATAAGCTCTCTGAACTTCGAAATGTTGTGGGCTAAGCCCATGTAATGTTGGGCCGTCATCTCCCATGGTAAGATGGATTATTAGAAGCCCGTTATTCAGTCACATTTGGTAAAAACAAGGATTTAATTTGTCACGCTTCGCAGGGGATGTAAATTGTAAAATTTATAAGAATTTGACATGACTGTAACATAAAAAAATGAATTATAGATATTGGTTTATCTTCATAAAATAAAAAGAGAAAGTAAACAATCATTCTAGATAATAACTATTAATGTCAAAAATTCAAAGCTAAATGCGTAAAGGTAAAAAATAAAAGCCAAATGGAAGAGATAGTTTTTTAACAACAGCAACAAAAAAATGTAAAAAACAATAAGTTTTGATAAATATGACTAAAAGGTGAAATAAAATATACACTTTGAATTTCATGTTTCAAGGTTTAGTGTTTAACTCGATTTTGTATAAAGATAAATAGTGCAAAAATAGAAAAACATATTTAGAAAATTTACATTTCAAATTATGCATATGAGTTTTTTTAGTTTTAAATGTCTAACAATTCATGAAAAAAAATCATAGATTAATTACAGTAAAATAGTAATAAAAAAAATGGGAAATTCCTTTGGGGACGGAGGGAGTATGAGACTAAATTATAGACCACACATTAATTTCTTTACAATCATGCTAACCATGTGAAAAGAGGGAGAAAATGTAAAATCATATGAGTGATAAATTTCGTTGACAATTATAAGGAAAAAATGAAAGGCAACAAATCTAAATAAATACGATAAAAAAACGAAATGGAGTATCTAAGACTAAACTGTAATCCATATATATACTTTATTTTCATTCACGCCATCCATGTGAAAAGATGAAGAAAATGCAAAATCATATGAGTGAGAAATATTGTTGTTGTTGACTATAAAATAAAAATGAAAGTAAATAAGCGAGCGAGTTAGAATTTTAAATAAGTTAAAAAAGTTGAAGAAAAGATGAACTAAGAGCAAGTAGGAAAGAGAATATAAAAAGGAAAAAAAGTAGACAATGCATTACAGATAAAATAACAATTTTAGTTTTTCTACATTGACCAAAGACCAATGTGTAAAAGCATAAAATTTAAAAGTCGAATGAGCGAAATATTTCTTTAAACAATTTAAAGAAAAAAATCATAACGAATTTTAAAGAAATGACAAAATCTAATTAGGTAAACACCGTTCATACACAATAACTTTCTGACCACCCTCATTAAAAGATGAATATATGAAAAACAATATATAGGTGAGAAACTTCGAGATCTATCTGAAGAATCTTAAAATTTTGCGGTAAACAAAGTAATTAAAATTTTGCGGTAAACAAAATTAATTAAAATAAAGCAAAAAAAACGAAAATCATATGATGTTATAATTAGTTCACCACAACTTTCAAACCACCCACATTAAAATATATGAAGATATAATTAATTATATGAGTGAGAAAATTTAGGCTCGCATCTGAAAAAATTTAAAAATGGGGGTAAACCAATTAAGCCTAAATTTAAAGCAAAAAAATGGAAATTATATGACGTTATAATTAGTCCACGCCGACTTTGAGACCAACAACATTAAAAGAGGAAGATATGATATAATTATATGAGTCAGAAACTTTCAGGATCTATCTGATTGTTTTTAAAATTAAAGTGGTAAACCAAGTAATTAAACCTAAAAAAGAGGGAATTATATAATATTATAGTTAGTTCACGCATAGAATTTCCTTACTTTCGGATCACTTACATTAAAAGAGGAAGATATGGTAAAATTATATAACTAAGAAATTTTAGATGCCTATTTGAAAAAGTTTTATTTTTTTTGGTAAATAAAGTAATTAAACCTTAAACTAAAAAAATTGAAAATTTTAAATGACTATTTGATTTTTTTTAAAAAAATTATGATAAATAAAATAATTAAACTTTAAATTAAAAACAATTAGGGAAATGACAAAAATGGCATTTTAATTTTTTTGGTAAATAAAGTAATTAAAACTTAAACTAAAAAAAATTGAAAAATTGAAAATATTTTAACCATCTCATGTAAATGCGGAATTATACGATTATACATTTGTAGGGGATTTGAGCACCATTCATTAATGGGTTTTGGTGAGGTGTGGGTGTGGATGTGGGTGGTTTCATAGTTTGTTTGTGCTCTCATCCTTATAATAATTGACTGATTTTCTTTGGATTTTATTAAAAATTTAACTTAATGTGTTAAGTAACTTTAATTCACCAATATTAATTTATGAAGCAAAATATGCAAAAAAAACATGTTTAAAAACTAGAAATATCAACAAAAAAACTTACATGTTTCATTTTATTTTTATTTTTATTTTTTGCATTTTCAATTTTTGTTTTCAATGAAGCCTCGAATCTTTGATGTTTCTGGCTCAACTTTTTTTTTCATTTGACCTCAAATATTTTATTTGACCTTTTTTGTATCGAATATACTACCTACATGTTTCAATTTTTTTATTTTTCATTTTTCAATTTCTATTTTCAATTTAACATCAAATTTTTCATTGACTGGTTTTTTGTATCAAATTTTGTACCTCAACTTTTTTTTAGATGTTACATTTTTATTCTTTCAATTTAAACTTGAAATTCACTTTTAATATTTATTTCATCATGATTAACCTTGACTTTTCTCAAGTCCCATTTTTAAATTTTCAATTAGGTTATGATATTTCATTTTGACTATTAATTTATCACTTAAAATGTTTCATTTAAATTTTTTTTAAGTTTTAGTGTTTTTTAGCAGTAAAGTTCATGTATAAATCTATTTTTTTCTTATATTGTTTGCTAAAAGAAATTTATATATAAAACAAATTTGGTTGAAGGATCTTAATAAGATATCTAAGTTTTATCTTATTCAACACGATTTCATAGATATGGAGTATTTTTTATTTTTTAAGCGAGTTTTGATAGGGTGTTGAATTCGAATAACTTATTAGAGCATGTTTGAAACTTGAATGAAAATGTTTATCTTTTTTATTTTGTAGACATAAGAGTTTTCGTTTCATTTTTATTTAAATATAAACCAGTATAATTTTGCACTCTTACATATGAGTCACATAATTTAATTGTGTCGTACTCATACATATTCAAGTGTATTGCTTTGTTTCTTTTAAATTGTCTTTCTTTCAACTTATAAGATTCAAAAATTGTTTTAAACTTGAGTGGACCTATTGAACTTTTCCTCAATAATCATAAGAAAGTTTAAGATTTCTTTAATATTAGGAGTACAATAATTAATTATTCAAATATATTTTTTATTAAGAATTTTTATATTTTAAAGAATGTATTATATTTCACTTCTATAATTTTTCCCTATGCGAAGTGATAATTGTGCATTATCGGTATATATTTGCCTCATTTCACGTGCTTTTATCGATAATTATGTCAGTACTTAGTGTGAGAACAAACGTTTTTGTAGGTAATTCATGTTGGATGCAAAAGGGGTGCAAAATGACCATTTTCGAACAAAAAAGCACTAGGAAATGAAGTCGGGGATCATTTCACTCATCCTGGAAAAGATTAAGGAAAATGGAGAAAAAAGGGTCGGACGGTACCCAGGCGACGCCTTGTCCAAAGGCCGGGCGATCGCCCGGACGAGGAAAATCCTACGACGGATTCTAAGAGGCCAGGCGAGAGTCAGGCGACCCAACGCCAAAAGTCAGGCGGTCGCCTGGATCCAGAATTCATCATGCATGAGGCCGGGCGAGAGTCAGGCAACCCAAGCACTTTTGTCAGGCGGTCGCCTGAACGAAATTTCAGCATTAGTCCTATCTTCTTTTCTCCAAAAAATGAGGTTTTAAATGAGGTTTTTTCCACATCTCTTCACATCTCCCTCACTTTTAGACTTGCTCTTGAACCCATCTAGGGTTCTTGAGCTATCTTTTCTCCTCCATCTTTCTTAGCTACAAATTTGTGAATTTTTATGAAGGATTAAAGACTCGAAGACCATTTTCTAGCTTCTTCATTCCTCTTTAACTTCTACTTTCATTTTTGTTCGTAGTTGTTGTGAATTTTGTGAATATCTTGAATATTGATTAGTTCATCATCCTTAGGGTTGGCTAGCATGTTGTTATGTTGCTAGATGATTTAGAGTTGTTTGGTTGTCGATTATGCATGATTAGTACTCCCTCCGTTCCCTTTTTATTGCAACACTTTCCTTTTTTGGACGTCTATAAATGTTTGCAACGTTTCTTTTTTAGTAAACTTTTACAAATAAATTTACCAATTTAACCTTTCAACTATCTTTCTTTTTATTTATTTATTTATTATCTGATTTGACACTACTAACTCCACCCACTCCACTAACTTATCTCTTCTTTTAATTTTTTATTATATGATTTGACACCACTAACTCCATTTACACCACTCATTCAACTCTTTTCTCTCTAAAGGGTAATTTTATCAAAATTCTACTTCTTTTTACTCACCTTAATCCCCGTGCCAAATTCATATATTGCAAAAATCAATGGACGGAGGAAGTAATATTTTCTTGGGATTAAAGAAGGTAGAGTTAGAATGACTTAAACGAAAAGATGACAGGTCCACAACATTAGTTGCAGCAACTGGAACTTCTAACTTGTCCAAAATATACATTCCCCCATTCCTATGGACTGTCCCAATTACCGTCTGAGACTGCATATCCTGCACATAACAAGAAGTAGAAGAAAAGGTAACTATATTTCCAGAACCACATAACTGACCAACAAAAGCAAGGTTTAGTGTGAGATTGAGAATATGATAAACATTAGAAAGGGATAAGTGAGGGGTTACAACTGAGCCAACGCCTTCTAAAGGCATAGGAGTTCCATCAGCAGTTATAATAGAAACAAAAGTTGAGGGAGACAAGGAAGTAAAAGTTAAAGAATCAGGGGACATGTGATGTGAGGCGCCTGAGTCTAAGACCCAGACATAGGGGTGGCAACCGGACGGATAGTATCCGCAACCCGCGGATAACCGCCCGTCAGTGACGGTTTTAACCGCGGTTTTTATCCGCGGGTTCGCGGATACGGTTATTTTTTGCATCCGTTAATTCGCGGTTACGGATTACGGATATGTCGTATCCGCACCGCGGTTATCCACTACCCGCGGTTTACGGATACCCACAAACCGCAAGCCAAGCCCATAAGATTAGTGAGGCCCATTAAGTGAGGCCCAACTGGTGTGCCTGCGGTCCTGCGCCTGCGTGAAGCCTGATGAAGCGTGTCTGTGGGTGTGAGTGTCTTTCAAAGGGATAACAGCGGGTTCACCGCTAATCGCGGATACCCGCGGTTCGCGGTTACGGATTTTAATTCCTATCTGTGATAGGTGTAACCGCAAACTGCGGATACGAAAAAAACTGCCCGCGGATACCCGCGGTTTGCGGTTCACGGATATGAGCTAACCGCGGATTATCCATCCGATTGCCACCCCTAGGTAGTACACTGAGGTGGCCTGAAGCCTGGAGGCGCTCTAGGCTGAGATTAGTTGCTTGCGGTAGTGTATTGAGGTGGCCTGAAGCCTTGAGGTGCTCTAGGTCTCCAAGGTTGGAACTGTTGGTGCACTCTATTCTGAGGTCTCAAAGGACATTGGAGCTTCTAGTGACCAATCTGATGACATAAACTACACTCATTAATTGCAACTTTAGCAGAATCTCTATGCTGATTAAGAAATAATGGTTTAGAAGGTACTGCAAGACCGAAGAACTAGGAGTGATGAGAATTCCTTTATCAGAAGATGACTTAAGACGTATCTCCTCAGCTAGTAACTTACTGACAACATAGTCAACTGATGGAAGTGGAGAACGTTGCAAAATTGAACCCCTAAGTGCTTCAAAGTCAGTGCAATTGATCCTAGGGATTTGTTATAGCAAAATAAAATTAATGGACAGTCATATTATTTTGTTAGAGAGCTCGAATGTCATTCTATAATTGGTACTGTTTTGCAAAGTTTGATTGAGTGAATAACCTCTGCAGATGATCCCAGACCTATTTTGCAATTTCATGCTTTGCCAATTGTGTCCCAATGGAATGTTCCACATAATTGTTAATCCAAGTGATAATTTTTACATTATTTGCTTCCCAAGCATCCATCTTTATCTCAAATTCTGTATCAGTTTGAATAGGCTTCACAACAATTCCATACACAAATCCCCACATTTTCTTATCTTTAAGAAAATTTCTCATCACATAACTTCAGTAAGAGTAATTTTTACCATCTAATCTTACAGCGATAGATTGAAGAGAATCATCTCTTTTTGTTGCAATGATACGATAACTTGGACGAACCCAACAAGATACAGGAGAATTGCAAAAATGCAGACTGTACCCGCCACAATTCCTTCGAACTCCTCCACTGACAGATTGTGCAATTAGCGTAGGCTTATTTGTCAAAACCAAGAAAATAGCAAAAGAACGAGAGCCTCACTACTGTCGACGCCAAGAAAGGATAAGAAATCGGGTCCTTCCAAACAAACTGATGCAAAGAAACTGACGTTGTAGAAGAAAACGTTGGAGAATAACACTTGAGCAGGATGTGATCATCAACAACAATAGTTTATCAACAGCTGGGCAGAATGTGAAGAATGCTTCCATCATTGTCTTCGACGTTGTCACCGTCGTCACCGTCGTCCGTCACCGCTTCAAGAAATTGAAGCAAACAAAATAAAAATCGATGCAACAATAGTAGGAATAATAAGGATGTAGCCAAACAAGATTTACTGCTCTGATACCATATTGAATTCATACCAAGAAGTGTAGAATTAGAGAAGCTGCAGCAAGGGAGCAATTCTAAATTGTTGCGTAAAAAATTATACATGCGGCGCAAAAGTCCAAATAGAAAGAATAAAAGGAAAACCTAAAAGCACATAGGAAAAGACTAAACTATCCTTAAGTATCTTAATAGAAATAAAACAAGGACCAACTCAACCAACTCAACCATTTGTTGTAGCTATTCCAATTTTTCTTAGAGATAATTGTGGTTCATCTAAAGCTCCCGTAGTTGTTCTTCAACCAACTCAACCATTCCTTGCTATTGCTATGATTGATTTCTGCGTAACTAAATGTATTTTGAATGTTGTATTTATAGCAAAATAATAAGGTTAAATTAAGCTGCAGGCGCTACGTCTTGGCGGAAAATCGTTTTTGAATCTTGAATTTTAAAATCAATTTGTGGAGGGAACTTAAACAATGAAATATCTTTCTTGACTATTTAGATTATTTCGAACTGTTAAAGTTGTGGATAGAACGAATATGCGAGATATTGTTGGGATTGACGATTTCCGAACGAACTTAATAAGCTGAAAATATTATAAATATATTTAACTGTTATGATTTTATCATTTGTTTATAAAAATATAAAAAAATTCTACATGTCATCCCCTCCTGCTGCTATAAATATATTTAACTGTTATGATTTTATCATTTGTTTATAAAAATATAAAAAATTTCTACATGTCATCCCCTCCTGCTGCTATAGGTACTGCTTTATTATATAACTAGCTTTATTAAATTTAACAAAACATGTGTTTATATAAATGTAGTCTAAAATCATAATATCAATGTAACGACAAAACATAATTATCCGCTGATGGCACATGTTTATAGATATGGCTAATACATAAACTAATTGACGCAGAGAATGAGATATCATTGTTCAACAATAAAAAAAAAAGAATAAGAGATCTTCCCATTCCTCACATTGCATCTCTTTATAGTGGCTTCGTCCTGTTGCTTCCACAAATGAAGAACATACTTGAAAAGTACCGTAAAAACGAGAAGACCAAGCCAAGCATCGGACCCTGCCAAACATAAAAGATAACTTATAGTGGTTCAAGACACCTCACCCATATTACAGTAACCAACACATGTGTAATGGAATACAAATGTTTCTATCAATTCTTCTTATTCCATATTCTACATATAGTATGTATTAATTACAGAAGCATCATGATATAGAAAAATAGTGAAAGTTTTAAACTTAATGCCAATAAACTTTGTTCATCAAGTCTAGGAATATAATTAGCCGAAAAGACATGTGTTCTACCATTTTTTCCTACTTTCAAAAAAATATTACGAAAAATTTAAAGGTAGACCGATGTTAATTATTCCTCTTCATGTTCCTCAAGTCATCTGCCTCTTTCAATTCATCCACTTTCCTTAGTCTCTTCTTAAGTTTCCTTATCCTCTTTATGTTGTTCAATCATTGTATCAATTTCTTTATCTTTCTACTTGTTCTTCCACCTCCAGTTGCTTTCCTGCTTCTTTGAACTTATCCACTTGCTTCTTTGAACTTATCCACTTTCCCTTAAGCTTGTCTTTATTTTCTTTTTCCTCTTCCTATTGTTCAACTGTTGGAACAACTTTTGTCATTGCTTCTACCTCAACTTCTCTTGATATGTTTTTTCCTACATGAACAACATAAACCCGACCAAAAGCTTCAAATACATAACTATCTCGATTTACAAAAAAAATTCAATCACCAAGCAGTGTAAGAATAGGAATCCAACTTGTAATTTACTTCATATCAATTTCACCAAATTGTTAGAATAGGAATCCAAGTAGTAAATGAATATACACAAATATATCTCATTCCATACTGCCAATTTAAGGGGTAGAGTTCTAGGGACGCTGTACCATGGCGGAGAAGCGACCGAAGCCGGAGCAGAAAATCACCAAAAAGGTAGTGACAACGATAAAAAGAAAAGAAGAAGATTAATAAGAGCATATGGTCACTTTAGATCTTTTTTTCCAAATGCCCGACTCCTGCTAGAGAGAGAATTTGATTTTTAAATTGAGATCTGCAAACGAAAAAAATCACACGAATGTGAAAATTAACGATGACAAATGTACTTAAACTATTGATTTCTTTTGAGTATCTGTGTAGCTGATCAAACCGATTTTGCTACGCCTCCGATCCATTCACCGGATGTCTCGACTTATTGTGTTGACCTCCACCACTTTCTCTCTTCGATAGTTGAGTTGAGAACAACAACGAAAGGAAAAAGAAAGCGAGAGAGGAGCATGGAAATAGAACAAACAAAAAGAAATAGGAAAGAAATACAAAAATGTAATTGAAAAATCTCATTAATATCATAGTTGTATAAGTAAAAAATGTGATTAAAGGGGTTGTAATTGGAAACGTAATTGCATTTTTTTGGAGTGTTGAAAAAATAATTACTTTTATGGAGTTTTGAAAATTAAAGTCAAAATAATAATCGTTGAAGAATGTAGGCTCATGTATATGTCTAGTTGTAACAAAAAAAA
Organism: Stellera chamaejasme; assembly: GCA_024586325.1. NCBI lineage: Eukaryota > Viridiplantae > Streptophyta > Magnoliopsida > Malvales > Thymelaeaceae > Stellera > Stellera chamaejasme. Next base: position 6,729,845 of record CM044985.1, on the reverse strand, counting down.
ATTCTTCGCCTACGTGGAGTTGACGTGGAAATAAGACGGGATGCCGTAGATTGAGCTTCCAGTTTTTTTTTTCCATCCTGTATTTAAATAGCCTTATGCATTATATTATAATAACATATTATAGATGTCATTATTTTCCATAGTACTCGTAGTAGATTTGTTCAAGCTTGCACTTTCAAAAAAATAAAGAACATAACGAAGACAACAATCTTTACCTGTTGCAATGCAAACCCCAAAACGAAAACAACAATCTTAAACTCTTCTCGTTGAAATTACAGAGCTCCTGCAAACCCCCCACAGTAAAGACCATTTCTATTGAGAAGAAGAGCAACGGTCAGTATAATAGAGTGCTCTCATCCCATCCCGCCAAACACAAAAGGACCTGCTTAAACCCTAAACCTGAACCACCGTCTCCGCCATCTTTAGCCGGCTACGATGAGCTACGCCGCCTACAAGATGATGCACAGCCCCACCGGCATTGAACACTGCGCCTCCGCGTTCCTCACTCACTCCAGCGCCGACTTCACCCCCCAAATTCAGCTATCTCATCCCGACGATCTCGACTCCGAGTGGCCCTCCCGCCGCGGGATTGGCCCCGTCCCTAATCTAGTTGTCGCCGCCGCTAACGTCCTCGAAGTCTACGCTGTTAGAGTCCAGGACGAGCGCAGTCGGGAGGTCACCAATTCCGCCGAAGCAAAACGCGGTGGGTTCATGGATGGCGTCTCCGGCGTTTCCCTTGAGCTCGTTTGCCATTACAGGTTAGCTCACTTTCAGCTATTGGTCTTTTTATCGGTCGATGAGGAAATTTGCCTGGGTAGCTAGAATAATCAAGTATGTGGACGGGGTTTACCTAGTCTGATTCACATCCGATTGCAGATTGCACGGCAATGTCGAGTCCGTGGGAGTGCTTTCTTTTGGGGCAGGTGATGGTTCCAGAAGAAGAGATTCTATCGTCTTAGCTTTCAAAGATGCTAAGATTTCAGTCCTGGAGTTTGATGATTCCATTCATGGGCTACGAACTACGTAAGGAGTACTATTGTCTTTTACTTTATATGGTTTATGTGTTCTGCATGATGGTGGTGTAATTATAAGTAATCTCATTTCAGCTCAATGCACTGCTTCGAGGGTCCTGAGTGGTTTCATTTGAAGAGGGGCAGAGAATCCTTTGCCAGGGGGCCATTGGTAAAGGTTGATCCACAAGGCAGGTGTGGCGGCGTTCTTGTTTATGATTTGCAAATGATAATACTTAAAGCTTCTCAGGTCTATTTTGCTTCTTGTGCCTACTAATTCATTATATCGATTCATGTTTTTGAGGCATACTGATGCATGCAGGAGCATAAGTTTTCTGATGAAAAATGCTAGGATTTCTTTTGACTTTGATGGTTAATACAGTTGTCATGTTATATGTTCTTGCCCATGTTACCTCATGATTATACATTAAAAATGAGCTGGATTAGAGTTTCATTTACAAAAGTCGAGTAGACAAAAGGCTCACTTCTCAATTTGAAGGTCCCAGAATCGATGAAAATGCTTTGCTTAGGCTGTTTTGACCTGTAAATTGGCGAGTTCTGTCCATCGTAAAAAATATTAGAAAACCCTTTGAGAGTGCCTTCATGGATGTTCTGCTTTATCAGTAGCCTAACTCGAGATGTCAGTATCAAAACATGGAGGGGGATGAGATCATTCTTTAGTTGAAATCACCGGCATTTTTCTGTTTGCTAGTTGTAGATGGTGAACCACTCCCCCCCCCCACCGCCCCCCCACCGCCCCCCCTCCGTGAATTGAGAGTATGGGCTGTGTTATTTTCCTCAGAACAGAATCTCATATTTGACCTATAAAAAAAACTCATATTTGAAATTGTCCATGAATTTAGTCCATGTGGGCCTTATTCTTAATGCATACGCTCAGGAGATGAGTCTTATTAGCTTGGGGTTCTGATTGACACATGCAATTTCTCGATAATTTTCTAGTACAAACTCTATGACATTGCCATACTTTTTTTCCAGGTTGGCTCCGTATTAGTTGGAGAGGATGATCCTTCTTCTAGGGGTGCCATTTCCATTTCTCCTTTCATCGATTCATCTTATATAGTCAATCTACGAGATTTGGACATGAAGCATATAAAAGATTTTATCTTTGTTCACGGTATGTGTCACTCTGCAGGGTTCTAATCTCTTTAAGTAATTTATTGTTGCTATGATACATCTGCAAATGCAAGAAACCATTGCCAAAAACCAACTTAAAACCAAAGAACAAGAATCAAAGACATATGTTTGTGGAAGCATATGCTGGTGGGTTTGTTCATGTGTGTGTTTTTTAAATGCGATATCTTCCTGTGTTGTTTTTTTTATACACCAAAAATGTAAGATGAGTTGTTTCATTCTTTAAAGTAGAGTATATTGTTTTTAATGCAGTATCACTATACTGCATGTTTTGTTTCAGCAGCCGCTTTTAAATGTTTTGATGTATGGTAATGTTACAATTGTGAAAATTAGCATAGAATTCTTTGACATTTGGTTTGGTCCTCGCAAGCTTGCATATTTCATTCAGTAATTTATTCATGCTATTATTTTTTGCTTCTTTTTGGAAATGCTGTGGGTAGATGTAGGGTTTTATTTTGCTGGAATTGTCAAGCTAGTTTGACTGGTTTGACAGGAAAGACAGTGGCTACATCAGAAAATGGAAAACCCCATCTTAAAATGAAATGTAACAATCTAACCCTTGGCATTACGGCTCAGTTTCTAGGTACTAGTATATGGATGCTAGTTATAAGAACTGACATCATAAAGATTACTACTCCATATTAATCATGTGGCCAGTTATCTGCTTGGTGTTCAAACCAATTTTGCTGAAAATATCTTCCAATGCGTTTTCCATATAAAACGAAGTAGCAGCAAGAACTGCTCTCTTGATCTCAGCCTTGGCACAACTGATCAAATTTCTCAACTTTATGACAATAAGCTAGTTTCAGCAACACTTGGATTGGATCCCTTCAAATGACTATTTAATTTGATAAAATATTCATTTCGTATAAATTTGATTGATTTAAATATTGTTTCTACTCGTTGGTACCTTTAAATGACAAGGGTTCCCAGAAAAAAAGAGATTGCAAAACAGAAAACATTTAAATGACATTAAATGACATATGAACGAACTAAGTGAACTCGTTAAAATCAATCTCCTTTAACAGTTTAGATGAAGTCCTCATAGTCTATCTTCATTAACATGTTTCTTGTTAATGCTAACAATAATCTATGTAAAAGTATTTCCGGCCACCGAAATGTGTTCGCAAATGACTGATCTATCCTTCATAGCATTAATCTCTAGAAATCTTTACCTTTAATGTTGTAGGCATGAATCTGTTGGACCATAAATTATCCTTGTCCATGAATTGTCTCTAAACATTTGTACTGTTAGCTGCTTCTGCTTTGCTCCATTGCACAAGGCTAGAAAAACCCAGTTCGCCTTTATTTTTAGATACAAATAGCTTTTTCATGAACTATTAAGTTCTTACTTTCAATGAAGGAATGCGCACACACACCCTCCCTCCGTACTCAAATAATTGCACCATTTGTTTTAGCTGTTTTACAGTATTTAATCTACGCTTTTTTCATGCATATTTAGGCACGCAAAGTTAAATAATTTATGTGTATATCAACATTTGCAACATGCCTTTTCTAAATATATTTTTTCGGGAGTTTTTTTCACTGTTTATCTTTGTAAGTATTTGAGTCAAACATTGAACCTTGAAACATGAAAGTCAAATGATGCAATTATTTGAGGATGGAAGGAGTATATGTGTGTGTGCGTGCGTGCGTGCGTGTGTGTGTTTGTATAAAGGTAAGGAAGTGGAGGACAAGTAACATAAGTCAGATAAAGTGTATAAAGCATGAGGAGCACTGGGTGTTAGTAGCTAATGAGGATATTAAAGAATAATAGAGGATTTACTTTAATGAACTCATGAATGGAGGCTCCTTAAATGAACTAGGAGGCCTAGGCACTTAGTAAGTAGATAAAAATGTGAAGTATATTAGAGAGATTTGAGTGTCAAAGTTAGAAATGCTTTAAAAAGAATGAAACCAGGAAAGGCAGTAGGATTGATCGGTATCCCAATAGTTTCGAAATTTTAGAGGAAAAGGGAATTTTTGGTTAACTAAGCTTTTTAATTATCCTTAAGATGAATTGATGACTCATGAGTGGAGGAAAACTTTATCATTCCAATTTATAGGATTAAAGGATATTTTTAAGATTGCTCAATTGTATCTAATTATGAGTCACCCTATGAAGTTATTGGACAAGGTGATCAGGTATAAATTGAGGTGTGATACAGAGGTTAGAGAATCCGTTTGGTTTATGCTTGGAAGATATACCATGAAAGCAATCCACTCTCTACGGCAGATTAATGGAAACGTTCAGCAAACTACATAGTGATCCGCGTATGGTTTTCATTGACATAAGGGAAGCTCTTTTGCGGGTGATTAAGAAGATCTTTAAAGAGAGGGTCATCCTAGATGGCTTGGGCATATTTATAGAAGATGTTTATGTGTGTCAGTGCGTAGAAACGCTAGTTAGATTTGGTTAAACGGGTAAGGTAAGACTCAAACTTATGTGGACAAGCCTAGTACAAACGGGAGTTACTCTAGTGGGACTATCAGAGAAACATGCTATTAACAGAGCAAAATGGAGAGATAGGATTCATGTAACTGAACCCGACTACCTGAATTGTGTTGATTGCTGTTAACTAAGCCTGTCTACAAGAAAGATCTATAGCTTTTTCCTGTAATAGTCCAGCCTGCTCTAGGAATTATGAATGTACAAGGCTAGTATGACTGAATGCTAGATACTGCAGATCTAAGCAATTCTAACTGGCCTGCAAAGAAAAGATTTTATAAACCAACTCAAAGGTGAATAATTTTCTTTAGAAGAGGCCTGTGATGTTTCACTGTTAACCTGGTGTCAAGTAAGGAACTGCAATATACTTAATAGGAAGCTCCAATTAGTGCAATGGAATGATGTCTGAAATTCTTCTTTACTCAAAAATATTTTTGTTTTCTGATTGTTTATTCTGGTTAGTGAAGATTTAAAACTGTTGATATTTGTGTTACCGTTTTTAGTTGTGATTGTGCCATTCCTTGACTGTCTTCTTTTTGCGAATGTTGCACATAGGTTATATCGAGCCTGTGATGGTTATCCTTCATGAGCGTGAACCTACTTGGGCTGGGCGTGTCTCATGGAAACACCATACTTGCACGATATCTGCTCTTAGCATTAGCACAACCTTAAAGCAGCATCCCCTTATTTGGTCAGCTACTGTATGGTCTCAACTGGCTTGAATACTCCTTATAGTTTTTGTTTTTGTCTGTTTTTAATTTTATAAGTAAAATAAATTTTTGTGGCTATTATTGATTTGCTAGTATTTGCTGGATTTCCGAATTGTCTCAGTGGACTATTGCTTTAGTCATTTAATCTTACGGATGCCAATAAACCTGAAATCTACTGTTGTGTCTAGGATAACTATGATTTAGTATCTTCTTATTCCCTGTGTCAAATTGTAGAATCTTGCATTTTATTTTTGGTGTACTCTACTTTCTGCTGTTATTGGAATGATCGCAATAACATGCTCTACCAGTTCTTTTTCTAATGACTTTCATTTTTGCCTTTTCAGAACCTACCACATGATGCTTACAAGCTGCTTGCAGTGCCTTTACCAATTGGAGGTGTTCTTGTTATCGGTGCAAATACAATTCATTTCCACAGCCAGGTACGATTGTTGTGTTTCACATTAATATTTCTGTGCTGTTCGTTTGGTTTACATTCTTTGATTTCTCTTAATATGCATAGTTATTCACCGAGCCCAACATAATTGGGATTGAGGTGTAGTATGATGATGATGGAATGCACCACCATGACCTGGAAGCTCCTTTTTTTTTGCAGTCAGCATCATGTTGTGCATTGGGTCTGAACAATTATGCTGTCCCTGTGGATAACAGGTTGCAACTCTACCTTCTTCCTATCTGTCTTCTCTACTTAAAACTTCTAATCTCAGACCCCATAAGGCTGCAACCTTCTTTTCATGTTTAGTGAAAATGAAAGTTGTGTTTCTTCATAATGCAGGCTTCCTCCCCACACCCGCCCTTTTTTAAAAAGAAAAACAGTAACTTACAATGCATGTTCTTAGTACCTTCTCTTAGGATGATGTTTGTTCTGGGTGGGAGTCGAAAATGTCATGTATTTTGCTTGGGCACAGTGACTGGTGACAGAAGTGTTAATGGCTATGACTTTTTGTGTTCATGTGTGCTTTTATAAGTTTCTTTTTCTACTGTGGTGGTAAGCTGTTCGGCTTGAGCCTGAACTGCAGCTATAACTTCATGCAGATTATCAACTGTTCAATTGTGAAAGGGACAATATGAGTCCTTAAGTTTGTGAATGATTATTATTTTTCTTCTGCATACAGCTACTAGAATTGCAAGATGACCCTCATAAAAAAAGAAGTGCAATATAACATTGTTTTCTCTGTAATTAAGGGTTTGTATTTATGTAAGTTATTATTGTTGTGTATCAGAGAAAATGGTTTAAGTCGCAGATCTCTCATCTTGTTTCAAAACTATCACCCCTCCCATCCCTCTTTATGTGTATGTTTTATAACTTACCTCTTTTTCTTTTCAGTCAAGAGCTTCCAAGATTGAGTTTCAGTGTGGAACTTGATGCTGCTCGTGCCACTTGGTTAACGAATGATGTTGCATTATTGTCAACAAAGAATGGAGAATTATTACTCTTGACCCTTATTTTTGATGGAAGGTAGGGATCAGTTTGCAAGCTTCAATATACGTTTTCTATTGTATTTTGGTTTCTTATGAATTCATTGCATCTGGAATTGCATATGGCTTAAAATCTTCCGGAAGCTGTTCTTCTTGGTCAGTTATAACTGGAGAACGAAAGGATTACTGTTTCAATATGTATAATGTATATACTCCATATAAGAGTTTTAAATGATTTTGCATTTTTCTTCTCAAAGAATGATCGTCTCTGGTGAATTGTATTGAGGCATTTTAAAGGAATTTAAGTTCGGTAATTTTCTTTTTCAGTTCATGATAAAGCTAAATGAAATTTTTGTTAGTCCCTTGCTTGCTTAATAATGGTTAGATACGATCTAAAGTTATTTCTAGAAAAAACTGAAGGTGTTTATGTACTGTATTAGACTTAAAGATAATTCTATGAATAAGCTGATATGTGGCTGTCGGTGCCGCTGTATGCCATAAAGTGCTTTGGCTAGCACGTTTAGCAATATGCTTTCTGTTTCCTGGATGTTTAGATTTTTTTGTTTCTCAAATGAGTGCAGTACCACCCTGACCCCCCCTCCCTTCAGTACCACCCTGCACCCCCAACCTCTCCTTGATTTTTTGTACCTGAGAATTTGCACACATTTCCTTTTTTGGCTGTCCCTGAAAACTTGCACATTTTTCTTCAAAGGAATCCTTTTCTCTTCAAAGTTACTAACCTATCCCCGTTTTGTCTTTATTTTTTCTATCTCGTTTTTGTGCAGTTTGAACTCTAGGGTACTTTTGTCAAAGTATATAAAGTCTTACATTCACTTTAATCTCCGTGCCCAGTCAAACTATTCAATTATTTGGGGATGGAGGGAGTACTAGATATTTGGTACTCTCCAAAGATGATTTTTACATTCACTTTAATCTCCGTGCCTAGTCAAACTATTCAATTATTTGGGGATGGAGGGAGTACTAGATATTTGGTACTCGCCAAAGATGATTTTTAACCTACAACATTTTTTTTAGGGAATAATTCTTGAAAATAATATCATGAAGAATAGTGGCAAAGCTTTTTCCTGAACATCTTTCTTGATGCAAACCCTTTCTGCCGAACATCATTATAGGTTCTCTACTCTTGCTATAGTACTGTTCTATTACGAGACTGATATTTTAGCATCATCGAACATGACACAGATTAAGGATACTATTTTATGATTTATATTTTCTTTTCTTTTTTGGTTGTAAGTACCGGAGGAGATAATATAGAAAAATCATTCTTGTTGGCTGTTGCTGTCTTTAATTTTTTGTCACTTCTGATTTGTGGATTCAGGTTCCTGCAAAAGTGGCTTTTTGATTTTTAGTTTCTTTATAGTAGGCTTTATTGTTCATAGAAGTTATTGGTAAGCTCAATACCTTACATGACTTGTGACTATATGTTTCTTCTTGATTGTAGGGTTGTGCAGCGACTCGATCTAGCCAAGTCCAAGGCTTCAGTCCTTACTTCGGTAAGTTATTTTCATTGGTTCTTGGAGATAACTGATTTTAGGTGTAAAGTGTGCATTTGTTTTTTGGTTATATTTTTCTTATTTGGATTTTTCATGTAATGCTTCAGGACATGACAACAATTGGGGATTCGCTGTTTTTCCTTGGCAGTCGATTAGGTGACAGTTTGCTTGTGCAATTTGCTAGTGGTTCGGGCTCCTCAAAACTACCTTCTGGTTTCAAAGATGAGGTATGTTTTACACCAAATACTTTTTTTCCATTTTAACTTTGTTGTGACTTTTAGTATTCTGTATTGTAATTATGAAATTCTTCTCTAGTTTGTGGTATGTGAGTTTTTCAACGGCATGCATATTGTTCCCTACGGGAAATCACTCTCCCTTAGACACCTCAAAATATAGCATTATGGTCATATTTGCTACACTCTCTTCCAGTGTCTTCTCTTCTAAATTTTTCTTCCACCTTTTGAATGCTGGCTTCTCGGAGTTTTTATGTCCTGGAATCGTCTGAGCTTATATGGTCAACCATATTTTCCGCAGTTCATAATGGTTTAGTATGTTGTTGCAAATCATGAAAAGAATATGCTTGCTTCATATGGTCTATAGTCAATTTGAGATGGTGGAATTTCATTGAATACTTTGGCGTTCTTTTTCTCAAAATTTAAGAACCATGTCATTTTATTTTTTATTTTTAAATTTTCCTAGTCTTTGTTTGCTTTCCAGGCTTTCTTTGATATTCTTTTTCACAGGCGGCTTAAGAAAAGAAAACTTATTAAGAAGTACTTATTTTTGTACCAAAAATGGGTTGTTTAGGCTTCTTAAATTTTTGCAGGGTCACAATTTGTGTACAAGTTAAGCAACACATTAAAACAATCATCATTCAGAACTTTCCCAAATGTAACCTTAATTCCATTTAGTTTCAATCTTGAAACGAGTTTACTAAGGTTCTGAAACTTAAAGAAAAAAACAAAACACGATACTAAATTTTCTTCTTTTTTTCAGGTTGGAGATATTGATGGTGTCCACCCAGCTAAGAGACACAGATCATCTTCCGACGGTCTGCAGGATATGGTCAGTGGTGATGAGCTCTCCCTTTATGGTTCAGCCTCAAATAAATCTGAATCAGCCCAGGTACTGTTTCTAGACATGAAAATGCTCCATCTTTTTTCCCAATTTAATCCTGATTAGTTTTTCAATGTTTTGGTTTTAAATATATGATTGTCAGGCTCTTGTTTGGAGGATATGGAGCCAATAAATTGATTGGTTTAAATTGTTTAGATTTTTTTTGAACGGAAATAATTTTTTTTATTAAAATTATATAAAAGTTACACCTTCACCCATTTGGGTACAATCTTTTAAAAAAGATTACCCCTAATCATCACCCAACTCATAATAATACACCATAATCCCACTACTTGGATCAAACCCCAAAATCAGTATTGGCACCCAAAAATCAGCTCCTATCTTCAACAAAAAATTGCAGGCATCTTTCCCAAAAGCCTTTTAATCGAACGGGCATTCAATTTCAAGCACACCTATTCCCTGTTCCCAAATACCACCTTTATTGGAACCAAATAACAGCCGTTCCAACTCCCGACGACATGGAAACATATCGCTATTCACCGGCGACGATACCCCAAGAGGTTTCCCACATCGTGACAGCCACCATCGTCCCCTTCATGGCCCTCTGCAACTCCTGTGAGACGGTCTCTTCAACCCAGACTTGCGCCGAAGACGCCCGCTCCCCACTAGACAACGCCTTACCCACCGATGCCTGCAACTCCACAGCAGCAACGACGACACAGGACCGAGAGAAGAACCAACCTGACCTGACCAAACTTCAACCCAAATCCACCGCCTCGTGAACACCATGACCAGCCAAACCCCCTTGCTCCACTGAAGTCAGCCCACCTCGTCTGCAGACGGACGAATGTTGGTCACCTTGCCTCCCCATCGTTCCCCTGCTGCACTAACAACCTCCCAACCTCAGACTCATCACACCTCCGCCACTCATTCAACTCGCCTTTGTTCCATGGTCTCTTGCTCCCCTGACTGCCCAACCACGAGGTTGATTTTCCTCAGCTAACACCAGTTCCTCTGACGAGGAAAACGCCTAAAAAAACCAGATCTGAAAAAAAACCAGATCTGAAAAAGAGCCAGCTAAAAAAGAGCCAGATTTGAAATTCAAGAACTAAAAAGAAAGAAAGAGGGTAAAAAGAAAGGAGGAAAGCTGGCCGGATCCGGCCGAAGCCAGATCCGACCACCAAGGAAGATCAGAAGCGAAGATACGGTGAGAAATGTTTTACAATTTTGGTTTACAACCAACCCCTAACTCAAAGTTCAAACAATAATGGTGATTCAGGTTCAAGTTTAGATTCCCATGAAAATAGATATGTTTTCCGTTTTGGTTGTACCTGTATGTTAGAATGCACAGAATCATTGTTAATATCTGTTAATATCCTTTTTTATTCTGTATATATCCCTAGAAATCAGGGATTACCCCTACAAATCAGGGATTAGATCTTAGGAAATTTTTTTTTCCTTTTTTGCTGATTCCCAGCAAATGTATTTAAACGCTGAGAAGCGTTGAAGTTAAATATGAAAGCATCATTTCTCACATGGTATCAGAGCTTTAGGTCAGATCAAAACCTAAACCTCATCTTTTCTTTCAGCCTTCATTGCAAAACCTCTTTCTCTAGCCTTCATCGCAGAGTTGTTTCCAGGCCTTCATTGCCATTTCTACAGGACATTAGCTGAAACCTAGTGTTTTTTTCTGGCCTTTATCGCCGAACTTCTCAAACATTTTCTCACAGAAAATGTCTCACATACCAAAAAATTCTGAAAAATCTTTCTCCGGCCTTCATTGCCAACATTTTTCTGCCTTCATTGCCAAACATTTCAGTGGCAGTTTTTCTCCACTACATGTTGTTTCTAACCGGTGATGAATCCAGAATTTATAAGGAGAAGGAGAAGGTCAAAAGTGCAGCAGCCAAACAGAATACTGTATCCACAACTCACCAAGAAGACTCAGGAAAGGAGGCACACAACCGAGATGAAGTAGAGAAGCTAACGAAGTTCCCAGATTCTCTCAGGTCAAAGTTCCTTTGCCTCTCTTGCCCTCTCAGGTATCACTCCTCCCTTAGGATTTCATGTCTCAGCTAGTGTGTTCCCTTGGATACTAGATTCAGGTGCCACAGACCATATGACACCCTCATCCTCCTATTTTGTTTCCTACCATCCTAGCCCAGGCAACAAGAAAATTGTGGTTGCTGATGGTTCATCCATCACTGTTGCAGGATATGGAGATGTCCAAATAAACCCAAAAATTCTTCTAAAAAATGTTCTGCATGTGCCCAAGCTGTCTACCAGTCTTGTGTCCATTCATAAACTCACCCTTGACTTAAATTGTCAAATTGCTTTTTTCCCTAGTCACTGTATATTTCAGGACCAGATTTCAGGGAAGAAAATTGGAACTGCTAAAGAAAGGGATGGCCTTTACTACTTTGAGGAAGCTAGGGTTGATTCTCCTAACACTATGCATGTCAAGAGTGAGACTTTCCAATCCATAAAAAATAAAATTTGGATGTACCATTTCGTCTAGGACATCCAGCCTTTTCTGTTTTAAAAGTCACATGTTTCCAACTCTCTTCAAAGATTTCAATGATGAAGTTTTCCACTGTGATGTTTGTGAATTAGCCAAACATAAAAGGGCTCCTCATCCAAGGAGTGATAAAAGATGCCAAAAACCCTTTGATTTGATTCACTGAGATATATGGGGACCCTCTAAAATCCCTAATATAACTGGGGCAAAATGGTTTGCTACTTTTATTGATGATTGCACTAGTCACATGGGTTTTTGCTAAAAATAAGTCGGATATGAGCACTGTTCTTCCTAGATTTCAGAAAATGATTGAAACCCAATTTGAAGTAAAAATCAAAAGGTTTAGGACTGACAATGCCACTGATTATTTTAATCAAACACTGTCCAATTTCTTCCAAAACCAGGGCATTGTGCATGAGTCATCTTGTGTTTATACTCCCAACAAAATGGGATAGCTGAAAGGAAAAATGGTCATCTTTTGCAAACTACTCGTGCTCTTCTTTTTCAAAATAAAGTCCCAAAACACTACTGGGGAGAGGCTGTTCTTACTGCAATTTACAGTATTAATAGGCTGCCTACCAAGGTTTTAAATAACCAAGCACCCATAGAGGTCCTATCCCAATTTTTTCCCCAAGTCAGGACCTCAAATAATCTGGAATTAAGAGTATTTGGGTGTCCTGCCTTTGTTCACACATATAATAAAGGGAAATTGGAACCTAGGGCGACTAAATGTGTTTTTCTTGGATATTCTTCAACACAAAAAGGTTACAAATGTTATCATCCAGGAACAAGAAAATTTTTCATCTCCCTGGATGTAACTTTTCAAGAAGAGCTATCCTTCTTCGCCTCTTCAAATAGGCAAGAATCATTGAACCAAATTGCAGAAACTGATCCAAGTTTTTTTCGTGTTTGAACTTCCATCCTTAGAAATAGGAATAAAAGATTTTCAAAACACTCCAGAACATCCTAATCTTGAACCAGAGCCAAATCCCACTAATGAGATGCATAGTGAAGGTAGATTTGGTCAGGTTTACTCAAGGAGAAAAGACCCAACCCTTGGACCTATGCAAGACCAAAACTCTGCTGATGTCGTGAAACAGACTTCTCCTCCTGCTGATGAATACTACCTCCCTATTGCCCTTAGAAAAGGAAGGAGAGAATGCACTAAAAACCCTTTATATCCCCTGGCCAATTCAGTTTCTTTTCACCGAATGTCTAAATCCTACAAAGCATTCCAAGCCAACCTTCATAGTATCCAAATCCCAAACACTTTAACACTTTAGCTGAGGCAGTGTCTAAAAAAGATTGGAGAGATGCAATGAGAGTGGAAATGGAAGCCTTGGAACAGAACAAAACCTGGAAAATCACTGAACTACCGAAAGGAAAGAAGGTGGTGGGATGCAAGTGGGTGTTTTACGTGAAATATAAACCCGATGGGTCTTTGGAGAGGTATAAGGCACGACTTGTGGCTAAGGACCTATGGACTTGATTACCAATAAACATTTGCACCGGTAGCAAATATGAACACAGTGAGAATTTTGTTATCACTTGCTGCTAACTTTAACTGGGATATGCAGCAATATGATGTCAAAAATGCTTTCCTCCATGGAGAGTTGGAAGAGGAGATATATATGGCTGTTCCCCTAGGTTTTTCAGAAGGCATTAAAGGGAATCAGGTATGTAAGCTCAAGAAAGCCCTTTATGGTTGAAACAGTCTCCGAGAGCTTGGTTCGGAAGGTTCACAAGTGTCATGCTGAAATTAGGTTATAAACAATGTCAGGGTGATCACACATTGTTTATAAAACATAATGATCTAGGGGGAGTCACAGCTTTACTTGTGTATGTAGATAACATAATTGTAACAGGCGATGATGAGCAAGAAAAGGTGGCCCTAAAGCAACACCTGGCCAAGGAATTTCAGATAAAAGAGCTGGGAAGGCTTAAATACTTCCTTGGAATAGAGGTGGCACACTCAAAACAGGGTATTTTTATTTCCGAGCAGAAATATGTGATTGACTTGCTAAAGGAGATAAGAAAAATGGCCTGCCGACCTGTATCTACCCCTGTGGATCCAAATCACAAGCTAGGAGAAGCCAAAGATACTCCAAGTGTTGACAAAGAGAGGTATCAAAGGCTGGTTGGCAGACGAATCTACTTCGCTCACACGCGGCCAGACATTGCTTATGCTGTAAGTTTAGTAAGCCAATTCATGCATGATCCCAAGGAGCTGCACCTACAGGCTGTAAACAGAATCCTCCACTACCTTAAAGGTTGTCCAGGTAAAGGAATTCTATTTAAAAGAGATGGAGGCATGCAGCTAGAGGCATACACAGATGCGGACTATGCTGGTTCAGTTGTGGACAGGAGGTCTACATCCGGCTATTGTACCTTCTTAGGAGGAAATTTAGTCACATGGAGAAGCAAGAAACAACATGTAGTGGCAAGGTCAAGCTCTGAGGCAGAGTTCAGGGCCCTAGCACAAGGAGTTTGTGAGTTACTTTGGATTAAAATTGTCCTACAGGATCTGAAAGTTAAAACTACTGGACCTATGAAGTGTATTGCGACAACAAGTCAGCAATACAAATTGCATATAATCCTGTGCAACATGAGAGGACCAAACATATTGAAATAGACAAGAACTTCATCAAGGAAAAGCTGGACAGAAAAATCATCTGCACCCCTTTTGTTCTGTCTCATCAACAACTGGCAGATGTCCTTACCAAAGGACTTCCAGGACCAGCCTTCCAGATGCTCGTTTGCAAGCTGGGAATGGAGGATATCCACTCACCAGTTGGGGGGGTGGTGTTAGAATGCACAGAATCATTGTTAATATCTGTTAATATCCTTTTTTATTCTGTATATCTTCACTTTATGCATGTAAAGATTAGGATCCCTAAAAATCAGGGATTACCCCTACAAATCAGGGATTAGATCTTAGGAAATATTTTTTTTTCCTTTTTTGAGTAAGTTTCCTTTTTTAGGGAACTTTTCCACACCAACTTTACCTTATACCCTAACTTTTACGATATATGGGCAGTCCAGTGTGGCGTATTGCAAGCAAGCGTCATATGGGCGAGCCCACTAATACGAGTGCTCCTCGTAAATCGACGAGCCCCGTTACACGAGCCACTAGGCGCTCAGTATGATCCCGGTTGGCGTGGCGCTTTCTGGGCAGGCCGATTGGTACTCCGTACACCAACCAAAAAGCTCGGCCGACGCAATGCCACTGCAGTGCCTGCGGGGCACAAAAGTTGTACACACTCAAGTCTTTGTCAGGCCAATGCTTGGCGATAACGTCCCAATCCGCCGCTCTGAACTCGAAGTCGGCGGCTCACGCGTGGGGAAAGATCTGCAAACACTCTGCCCCAACGAGAAGTGCAGGCATCACCCATAAGTGGGTGATGCCAACCCAAATAAGGTAACTACTACATACCCACACCTCCTCCTCTCTGCACTAAAAGTGCCTTTGGTCTTGTCTCTCAGTGCAGGAATCGATTTATCGCCGCCCGGTGAGCATACGGGGCAACCGGAGACCGCCTTTGGGCTATCAATTTGGCGCGTCTGTGGGAAGCAGCAGATCGTTTTTCTTTCCTAAGCAACTTACTTTTCTCTCCTTACCATTCTCGTGGCGAAACAAGGAGAAGCGCGGCAGTGTGCACGTTGAGGATCTTGCTTCGGTTCCTCCGATGTGCCTCACGCCTGCTGGTGGCCTTGATGGGGACACAACAGCCCCATGACCCTCAATCGATGGCCATCCCGCCGCTCCCTATTACTAGCACACACAGGGGCAGCGGCCGCCGCGGCCATGGCGGCCACTCGACATACCTTGCGGGGACTTGACGACCCCAGCGGGTCATCGTCGATCCCGCTCAGCTAGCGCTGCTCCGGCGAGCATGCTTAATGAGATGAAAGCCTTCATGGTAAAAACCATCAAGGCGGAAATGCAGGCGCTCGCCTCCCACCTCACAACGAGGGGCGAGCAGTCCCGAGAATCAAAACCAGTCGGCCCGGGAACCTCGGCGTCGGCGACCTCCTCAAGCGAATCAATGTGGTCGAGAGCGAGGTTAAGACACCAAACACGGTCCTCGGCGATATCGAGGTCCTCACACGCGGCCGTTCACGAGAGGACATAATCGCCGTCCAGCGCCGGCCAGCTTTCGAATGCCGGTCATCGAAAGCTACGATGCTACAACGGATCCCGTCGACCATCTGCGACGTTACATCTCCCAAATGGAGATGGCTCGGGCCTCCGAGGCAATACTGCAAGGCTTTCAGCTCCACCTTAAAAGGGGCTGCTTGACATGGTTTGGAACGCTACGAGGCCAGCATTTCAAATGCTTTAAGGACCTCGCCTCATCGTTCCTACGCCACTTCATGGGGCTCGACCTCCCCAGAAGATCCCAACACTTGTTAAGAGTGAAACAACAAAGGAGGAACCACTCCGTGATTATATCCGGCGGTTTCGGGCGGAAGCCGTCAAGTCAGGTTCTCTCCTCGGACATGCAACTCTTGGCCGTAACTCAGGCTACTGGCAGCGAGTCAAGGCTCGCTTACAACATCAACGAAAACCCCGTCACAATGATGGGTGAGTTCATCGATCGAGCAACTCGATTCATGAACTCCGAGGAAATGAACAAGCCTACGGCGGGCATCCCACAAGCGCGCAGCGGGAAGTTCGATAAAGGGACTATCTCATCGAGGTTCCAGCCTTCGAACATCATTTCGAGGAACCCCGATCACCACCCAACACTTCGTGACACCCATGCGAACATTACATTAATCTTTGGAGAAGCGAGAACAAGGTTCCCAGTGGCCTGACCCATCCAACATAAGAACACGAGGGCTTTGACAAATCGCCTCTACCACAAGGATCGTGGGCATGACACGGAGCGTGCTTTCAACTCCGGAATCTCATCTCGGAGATGATTGAGCGAGGCAAGCTCGAGGAATTCTGTCCGATTCCGACTCCCTTGCAAGGATTTCCCAGTCGCAAGAAGGGCAGCGATAACGACGACCGCGAAAAAGCGCGTCGTCGACACAATAGTCTCGAAGGCATAACTTGCCGCCACCACCATCGGCGGGCACCATCCATGTCCTCACAAAGTCGGAAGGTGCCTCCTCCGGAAGCGTTACGCGAGGGAAATCCTGCAGATCGACCACATCGAGGAGAATGTTATCTACCGTCCCAACGGGACAAAGGTTGTCGTTCCACACTCGACCCGCTACTTATCACGGCAAGGATTGCAGGTTTCGACACCGGCGAGTCTACATCGACAGTGCGAATACCAGTGTCATCTTGAACATGCTCGACAAACTCGGGGTACACATGTGCTGCCGTGAGGAGGAGCTCGCCCTACATTTGGCATTGGTAGGGACATTGTCCCAACTATAGGGTCGTCAACCTACCCCTCATGCTCATCGGGGACACAATTGGCACGGTTGTTGCCACTCCATCATGACGGAGTTCTTGGTCCTCGAGGTGCCCTCGACTTACAACGCAATCATTGGCCGACCAAGCGGTCGATTTCAGCATGAGATGCGACATCCGCTCCCTTACAATCACATTTGCAACACCTCGTGGGGATGCGATCATCTACATCGACCCGTCTGCTGCGCGGACAAATTATGTCGCTTCTTTGAGCTCGGCGGTTGATCCGCAAATCTCGAAGAGCGTCGGCGATCTTATGGATCCCGATGGCGAGGCCACGCCTCGATGATTTGTGAGAGGAGATCGGCGTCGTCCCGGGCAAGAAGTTCAAGGTTGGCAAAACACGGAGCAAAAGGAGAAGATGGCGCTCATCCACCTCCTCGAGGCAAACCTTGACGTCTTCGCACGGAGCTTGAAGGATCTGCCGGGTGTCGACCTGGCGTCATCACCCAAACTGAATGTATTCCCGGACTCAAACCGGTTAAACAAAAGAAAAGAGGTATGGCCCCCTCAGCGATTTGTAAAGAAGAAGTTTCTAAACTTCTCGATCTTTGGAATAATAAAGGAAATTGATCTCGGTGGCTTGCTAACATAGTTCTAGCCGACAAAACTAACGGCGACCTTCAGTATGTGCGTCGACTTCACGGGCGTCGATAGGCATTGTCGAAGGACCCTATCCGTTGCCGTGTCGACCAACTCGTGGGCGCCACTTCCAAGTACAAATACTTATCATTCATGGATGCTAAGAGTGGTTACCACCAAATCTACATGGACCCAGGATGCCTTAAAAGCGGCTTTCACACGGCGATGGCGTCTACTATTACGTCCGAATGCCATTTGGGCTCAAAACGCGGAGCCACCTACCAGCGTCTAATGAACAAAGTCTTTGCCAGCCAAATGGGCGCATGACTTGGAAGCATCGTCGGCGATGTCATTGTGAAAAGCATGACATTCGACGGCCATCTTCAAGATCTCGCCGAGACTTTTGAGTCATTCCGACGATACAACATGAGGCTCAATCCAGGAGAAGTGTTCTTTCTTCGTGGGGCAGTAAATTCCTAGGCTACATGATCTCAGAGAGGTGAATTGACGCAAATCTTAAGAAGATCTCAGCCATTACGGATATGGCACCACCGAGGAACATTAAGGAAATTCAGACTCAGGAAGAATTGTTGCATTGGGCGATTCATTTCCAAATTGGGAGACAAGTGCAAGCCGTTCTTTGAACACTTCGCATGAAAAAGCTTTCACACGGGCGGCGGAATGTCAAGAAGCCTTCGAGCAAATCAAGAAACACCTCTCGATTTGCCAACCTGAAATGCCCGCAACTGGGGACGAACTCGTCATCTACCTCTCGACTTCCAACACCACAGTCTCCTCGGTGCTCGTTAAAGAAGAGTGCCGAAGCGGTGACCCGTTTATTATACGAGTCTCACTCTACGGGGAGCTGAGGTCAATTAACCTCCCCTCCAGATAACGATATACGACTTGATCGTGGCTTCCAGAAAGCTACGGGCATATTTTCTAGCCCACTCGATCATCGTCAGAACTGATCTACCAATCAGGGACATCCTAAACAGACCAGAACACAGTGGTCGTTTAGCCCGTTGGTGCATCGAGCTCAGAGAGTACGACATTAAGTTCGAACCTCGGCGAGCCATTAAGGCACAAGCCTTGGCAGATTTCATGGCGAGCTTTCCATCTACCCCCTCGAACATGGCCCCCGAGGCTCCCGCCACAGGTTAGAGCCTCCCAGTGGGACATGTTCGTGGACGGATCATCCAGTCTTGATCGCCCGGGAGGGCATTCATATAAAGGGCCCACACGGCATGGAAGCCAATCTACGAGTGGCATTCCGGTTCCACTGTCACAAATAACGTGGCTGAATACGAGGCCCTCGTATCAGTCTTAAAACAGCTGGCCAAACTTACGGCGTCTAACCGCACTGAGTGACTCTCGGCTCGTAAGCAGTCACGGGACTAACGATCTGAGACCGCACTCTCTCGAGATACTGCAGTGGTCAAAGCCTGCAAAGACAGTTCGAACAATGAATATCGGTAAGGTCCCGCGGCTCAAAACACCGTGGTGACAAATTGTCTAAAGGCGGGGTGGACGCCATTCTCGAAACCCTAGCACAACCCTCGATAAGTACAATTCATACAATCGATGCCAATGCGACAAGCGATTGGAGGCACCCAATACTTCAATATCTCCAAACCTGGAGCAATCGAGGCCCTCGGCGTTCGAAAAGAAAATAAAGACGCAATCATCGCGCCACGTTATCATCGATGGTACATTATGGCGCAAGGGGTATTCTACTCCTTTACAAAGGTGTATAGGCCACGATGATTCCAAACTCATCTTGGGACGAGGTCCACTCGGGAGTTTGTGGGGCACACATCGGCCGCGCCTGGCCCACAAATGCTTGCGCCTTGGATATTATTGGTCGACATTAAGGAAAGACGCGCATGATTTGGTGAGAACATGCCATAAATGCCACTCGACTCCCGCGTCCGGGCAACTGCAAAGCGAAGTAGTTACGGAGACTTATCCTATACCGCTTCGCATTGTGGGGCCTCGATCTAATCGGGCCAATGCCTAAAGCAAGGCGAGTTCAAATTGCAGATAGTGGCCGTCGACTACTTCACTAAGTGGGTGAAGTCCAACCACTCAAGAAAATAACAACTACCACGGTCATACGATTCCTCAGCGCGACCTCGTAGCGCGATACGGCGCACCACGGGCAATAATCACGACAATGTGACCCGATTCGCGAGCAAAAGCTTAAGGATTGGGCCACCAAGATGAATATACAAATGCTTTACGCGCTCGTGGCGCACCGCGATCAAATGGCCAGGTCGAGGTAACAAATCGCACGATCAAAGAAGGCCTGAAAAAGCGCCTCGATGACAACAAAGGAGGCTGGGTCGAGGCTCACCGGCGTCCTCTGGGACTACCGAACAACTACGCGGGGTCCTACAGGGAAACTCCTTTCTCCCAGTCTACGGCACCGACGCTTTGCTCCCAATCGAAGTTTCCATACCAACGATAAGAACGCTATATTATGACGCCCTCACAATGAGAGCGGTCTTGGCGCGTTTGGACCTCGTCGAAGAACTACGCGAGGGTGCACGACTTAGGCTTATGGCCTTACGGCAAAGGGCAAACCTCGACCACAACGCCAAAATTCGGGCTAAACAGATCCACGTGGGTGGTATGGTCTTGCTAAGGCGGAGTTATCGGTCGTAATCCTGGCCATGGTACACTTCGTTCGGATGGGCGGGACCATACATCGTACACAGTAGAGAAAGAGGAGGTGTCTATAAACTAAAGGACCATCAAGGCAAAAGCTCAAAACGACTACCATGTCGACGATTTGAGGCCTTACTACGTCTAAGTTATGCGCTTTCCTTTCCGTAAATAGACAAGGGTATTTAAAGCTTTTGCGTTGTACAAAGCAATGTTCATACATCAAATAAAAAGACAATATTCCAAGTCTTCGCATTTTGCAAACAATATTAACGCATACGATCAACACTACAACGAGTGCTCATTACTTTCTAAAGGATGTGCAAAAATGTAATTACAAGCCCCAAAACTAATTGGGGGCATCATCGTTTGGGGTTAAAACAGGGTCATCCTCTACATGCCCGGGCATAATATCATAAGGATATCCTACTCCTAATTTCTTCCCTGCCCTACCCCACTCGAACAAAGCTGCCTGGGAGGGCTCCTCGATTTTCATCGCATTAAGGGGATCCAGCTGTGCCTCCTAGACTATAGCCTCCACTTGATGGCGGCATCGTAGGAACCCTTGGCATAACGGACCCTCCATGGCAGGCTTCGACCACTCTCTCGGTCGGCGCCTCGAAGAAATTGCCCACTCGGCCGATCTTCTCAAGAATGGGCTTCACAAACACGCGTGGTTCAAGGCTTTCGCCCTCGAACAACTTAAGACAAAGTCGGTTTTCAAGTTGTCCAAAGGCTGAAAGTCCAGCCAAATTGTTGTCCAGCACGTTGTTGAGATTTCTGGCCGCCAAAATCGAGGCTGCTCCTGCTGCTGAGCAGCCCTCACAGCCCGGCTCCTCCGCGAGCTTCTCCTTCTCCTCTGCCTTGGCAGCCCTCGAGACAGCTCCTCGATGAGCTTGTCCTCTCCGGCCCGGGCCTCCATCCGTTGGCACTCCCGAGCACTTGCTCCATCTCGACCGTTAGGTCGTTCTTCGCGTTTTGCTCGGCAAGGAATAGGGCCTCGAGTTCCTTCCCCTTAGCCGTGGCAGCCTTCAGTTCTTGGCCAATGAGGCCCAAAGCCCTCAGAGTGTTGGCCTCTTCCCTCTTCGAGGCAGCCAACTCGGCCTCTTTCTCGGCCAAGGCTTTCTTGAGCTCTCCACTTCCTCGGAGTCCTTTGCCTTGGCCTCGAAGCCTCTTCACGAGGGCTTGAAGCTCCTCGATTTTGGCCACTAGGCCTTGAGCCAACACGGTCTTCTACAAGTTACGAACACAAAGCGTATAAGAAAAATGTCCTACAAAAACGCAAATCGGTGGCGCGAGGGACTTGAGAATTCCGACTTACGAGCAAGGTCTGACGGATGTCCTTCGCGATGTCCGGGGTCCCGGGGTTGTGTGCTTCAGATAGTGCGGTCACGGGGCATTGAGAGCCCATCGGAAACTTTTAGTCTCACATCTTTGTCCCCCAGGAGCACCGACTCGTCGAGAGTCACCCTCATCACGGGGTCCCAGGCCTCCACCAGGGCTTGGCCCTTGCGCCCAAAGGTCTTCCCCCGTAGCTCCCGCCGGTAGTCCTCGAGCAAATGGGGCTCAAGGCCGGGTCAATCCCATAAGGGTCTTCGGGATCCTCGAAGGCCTCCTCCCAGCATGTTCGAGGAGCCACGCAGCCCTTCGGCGTCGGCCAAGAGCCCCACAGCTCCTCTGCGCCTCGAAGGGAGCTGGGATCGCTCCTCGAGGCAGGCCCTTTCCCTTTGTCTTTCGCGGGGCTTGGGCGCTATCCGAGGACACTTCACACCTCTCGCTTCGCAAAGTTCAAAGGAAGATAAGAGTACAATATAAAAGAAGCTGTTTGCCAAAACTACAAGGCAAGACGAGGTGTTACTGTAATTGAAGGCGTTTTCTCAGAAGGTTACGCTCATCGTGAGTCCTCGGAAAGCTCTTCGATGACCACGGGCCAGCCACACCGACCGGTTGAGCCTCCGTCACCAACGCCTTCTCACCTACGGGCTCCACGTCTTTGAAGGCCCATTTGGAGGCTCCTCGACACCTTTCTTGGTGGGCTCGGAGGGGCGTTCCTCCTCCGCCAACTTCTTGAGGGCTTCCCTCAACTCCTGCATCTTCGCAAAGAGAGTCTTTTGGGTTCGACATCTTGATTGTAACAATACACGAAGTCAAGTTAAGACAGAAACTGGAAGACGTAAATCACAAAAAACGACAGTAAACACAAGGCAGACCGTTGGGGTTCCTAAAAGCGCCCTCGAAGCGCTCAATAAGGTCGCCATCCAACCCTTCCACCCAATTCTTCAGGGTGTCTACGTGGCCCGACATACGATGGGCCCTGCTAACCCCCACTCTTCGCAGGACCACTTCGTCCAGACTGGCTAGGGTGAAGGGGAACCTGCCCTTACACTCCTCGAGCCTCTCCGCATCGCGGACCCATTCACAAAGGCGTCGAGGGCTCTCTTCCTCTCGCTACCCGCCCACGAGAGGGCTTCACCGATCTACTGGCGTTCTTCTCCTTTACGAAGAACGCAGGGAAGCCCACTATCCTCCTTCAAGATGAAGAAGAAGTTGCCCTTCCGGTTCCCAGCGAGCTGGTAGTTTCGGCGAAGACTCCAATCTTCACCGATTTGTTCCCAACCTTCACCTCCTCGGGGTCGGTTGGTAGAAGGGATGCCCAACCGGCCTCTTCGGTGTATAGAAGCTGCAAAAAGGTCTCCGGCAACACCACCGCATTCGCCAAATGGCGAGCCACAACAAACGCATTTACGGTGGTAAACACGTTTGGGGCCAAGCCGCCGAGCGAGACTCCCACCCTGCACATGCTGACAACGGCGAGCACGGTGGGAGCCTTAGTCCGGCTTTCAGTTGAGCCTCGTAGACGACCATTGTCTGCTCCCTCATGGCCTCGTATCTCAACCCCAACCCCGCCTTTCGCAAAACATCGGCCGGGGAAAGCCCACAGACCACCCCCGTATAAACGTGGTAGTTCTGGCAAATCTCGGTCATCTTCTTTTCCGACAGGACACTGCGGGGCCACTCCTTCTCAACGTCAGGGCCAACGCCGGGCTTGCTTGGATTCTTGGGAGCCATCTACAGAAATAAATCACGATTCAAGAAATAAAAACCTAGACCCAAGAACCCAAGCGGTGGCGCGGCGACACCTCACTCACGACATCGCTGTCATGACGGAAACAAGAAATTAAAAGGGGATTCCACTTACAGTTTATGCTGGAGATGAGAACGACCGGTTCCAACGGCTGGATTCTTGAAACTCGCCGGAAAATTCTTGATGTCGCCGAAAATGGAAATGAAAGCAGGCGAAAAAGCAAGGAAAGCGAGAATGTAGAAACCTGACCTTTCACATGGGTTGGCGTATAAGTACGGATCGATGGGAGTTGAAAGCGACTTCCCCGTAATTACAAGCGGCGCAAAAGCGCAATTTCAAAAGTCTTCTTTCAGCCCCCTTACGCGGTAATGGGCCAACAATTGGGCGACAAGCTGGGCTCTCTCTCAAATTAAAAGGTCCAAAGCGGCACAACGCCTTATGGGCTAGGCACGGACAACAAAGTTTTAATTCCTCCTATTTAAGCAATATCGGGGTATAAAAAATCGTTCTCAAGGCACGAAAAATTCCGGATTTTACGATACAATGGTAGCTGCCATTTTAAACTCAAATTAAATTTCAAAAGCGGAGCACAGGGGCCTGCCCGTCCTCCATTGTGGGAGGAGGACATATTGATATATATGGGCCCGGATCAGTATGGCCGTATTGCCAACGCAAGCGTCATATGGGCCAAGCCCATATGGGCCAAGCCCACTAATACGAGGAGTGCTCCTCGTAAATACGACGAGCCCTCGTACACGAGCCACTAGGGCGCCCGTATGATCTGGTTGGCAGGGCGCTTTACAGGCCAGCCCAATTGGTACTCTGTACACTAACCAAAAAGCTGGCCCAAAGCACGCAATGCCCAAAGCTGCACCAGCACAGGCACAAAAGTTGTACACACTCAAGTCTTTGTCAGGACCCGACAACTGGGCAATAACGTCCAATCCGCCGCTCACGAACTCGAAGTCAGCGGCTCACGCGTGGGGAAAGATCCCACCAAACACTCTACCCCAACGGGGAGAGTCTGGGCATCACCCTATAAGTGGGTGATGCCAACCCAAGAATAAGGTAACTACTACATACCCACACCTTCCTCCTCTCTCTGCACCTGAAAGTGCCTTTGGTCTTGTCTCTCAGGTACCGGAATCGACTTATCGCCGCCAGCTGAGCATACGGGGCAACCGGAGACCGCCTTTGGGCTATCATTTTCCTTCTCACTTAAAAAAAGCTGGTTTTGTCTTATATGTATATTTTGCTTTATTACCCTCGAGTCAACAACATTTCGTAATCTCCGTGCCCAGTAAATATATCTAATTTCTTTGATGGAGTATTCTGTTAGGCGAGTATTCTGTTAGGCTAATCTTGAAAACTGTTAGGCAGTTGAATTTACAAAAGAATAGAGCAAGCATGAACTTTGTAGAGTTGCTAAGAGTATTGGGCCCAGCAGCAAATGACGATGGTGGAGCTCCCACCAGGATATATAACAGAACCTCCTTAATACAGGATTACATCAATAAGTTTGTTCCTCAGTTTCTGACCTGTGAAACAGAGCTGGTTTGATGTGGGTCAACAATAAACATGACTGAGGATTGATGTCATAGCAATTAGTACTTCGGTTCTATAACAATACTAAAACGTCATCCCTTGTTTTAGTATACCTTCTCTGAAAAGTACAAACGACAAAACCTACTCATGGTATTGACTAGGGCTGAATCTGTCACTGTTCAGCAATAGCTCTTGAAATCACGGTGACCTTGATGCATATCAAATTGCCTATCTAGCTGGTCTGATATTACCACTGTTCAGATAATTTGGCATCTTCAATGTGCTGAAACTGTGAGTTTTTTCGGGTTAATTGAGGTGAATCAATAGTTCTATTTCCAACCTCCTCAACAGGGTTGTTTCACCATCACCTTTAAGTTTAAGGGAGGTCATCAAGGATGCAATGGTAGCATGAGTGAAGAAATGTATCGAAGCCAAGCAATTACACCATAGTTACTCTAGTTGTCTGTTAGGGTGTCATCATAGTACCTAGTTTATTGAAGTAAATAATATTCACACAAGAATCCTCTCCTCTTTGTCTTGCCTCCTCTCCCTTTACTGATGGAGGGCCCTACTCCTCTGTACCATAAAGATTGCAGCTATTTTTTGGTCATTTTCACAGTATTTAATCTACGATTTATTTTAATGAGTTCATAGACATGTAAAGTTAAATGACTAAGATGAATCTCATAATTTGCAATATAAATTTTCTAAATATATTTTTTATGAATTTTATTTTCACTATTTATCTTAGTAAACTTTTGAGTCAAACATTGCTACTTGAAACATCAAAGTCAAACACTGCAATCTTTACGGGGCGGAGGGAGTAACTCCTAGCACTTTTCAGGCTGTATATATATTAGTCCTGTACTTATAGGGATTCCAATTAGTGTTTTCTGGAATTGTAGTCCCTCCGTCCCTAAATAATTCTACACTTTGATTTTGTTGTTTCAAGGTTCAATATCTGACCCAAATTTTTACAATGATAAATAGTGAAAACAAATCACAGAAAAATTAATTTAGAAAATTTTGATGTGCATATGATATATTTTAAAATCTTTATGATTAATTACTGTAGACAAAGTGTAGAATTATTTGGGGATGGGGAGTAAACTATTTTTTTCTTAACTAGCTGTGACAAGGATAACTTGGTCCTTATAGTGTTGCTTCTATGATGTGAATACACACCCGTGCACACACACACACACACACACACGGAGTGTCTGCTTCCATATTTGTCAGGGTTGGTTGAACCATTTTAAAAAAGTATTTCGCTAGGGTTTGTTTGCACCAATTTTATAGAAACCTCTTTAGTAGCTTATTGTAAAGTAACAGTTTTCGGATGTAATTTGGTGAAAGAATACAAAATAAGTGCTTGAAAGCTTGGGATGTGGTTTGATTGCAATGAGGGGTCTCGTACCTATTAAGAGCATAAAGTTGATACTAAGATGAAAAGTTAGCTTGTATCGGACAACAGGCATGATTGTCTTGGTAGACAACATGACGGGTTTTCATTACAACTTCTCTGATAATTAGTTTTTGCTTGTTTGTACAAGATTTTTGCTGTTGTAATTTTTAGACACGCCATATGCACGATAACAACTCACCCTAAAAAGTGCACTGCTTCCTGAAGTTTATAGTTTTAGCTGTACATTAATCTCTGACTAAAAGTCACATGAGTGCTTGATCATGTTGGTGATCTGTGTCTATTTTGGTTTAAGATCATGTTGACAAGTTTAGGAAATGTCTACAGGGTTTCCAACTTCTCTGATAATTAGTTTTTGCTTGTTTGTACAAGATTTTTGCTGTTGTAATTTTCAGACACGCCATATGCACGATAACAACTCACCCTAAAAAGTTCACTGCTTCCCGAAGTTTATAGTTTTAGCTGTACATTAATCTCTGACTAAAAGTCACATGAGTGCTTGATCATGTTGGTGATCTGTGTCTGTTTTGGTTTAAGATCATGTTGACAATTTTAGGAAATGCCTACAGGGTTTCCAACATTGTTGGCACCTCTTAAGTTTGTAGAACGGAATTACTTGTATTCTGTGAAAGAAGACATTTCCTTAGGATTGCGAGCAAGGTTGACTTTTGTAACAGCAGAAACACCTGACTATTTGTGTTGTTGGCTGCCTTGTGATTTACCTTTTCATACCATCCTGTGTATCATTTTTATTTCTTACTGATTGTTTTGATGTGACCTGGTTCATTATCTGTAGGTTGAATTGCCTGGTTGCAAAGGCATTTGGACTGTTTATCACAAGAGCTCACGTGCTGCTGCTGATGAATATCATGCTTATTTGATCATAAGTTTGGAAGCTCGTACTATGGTAATCTTTGTCATGTAGTGCTATTGAAGGTTTTAGTTGATAGATTTTCGGTCATGAAAGTCTTTTTCTTTCATTATATAATCTTTACTCCATCCGTCCCAAATGGGTTGTCACTTTTAGCTTTTTTGTATAGATTAAGATCGTCTTTGGTCATTGAATCATTTTACATAAATTTTCATCATTGCTCCATTTCAAACCCATTCTCACCTCCCAACCCACTACCTAGATTCTTTGAGTGAGTGCATTTGCAAGGGTAAAAGTGGACTAAAATATATTTTTTTAAAAAAGTGGAAAGGGCCTTTTCATTTGGGACAATTTTTTTTGATGTAGTGACAATAAGTTTGGGACCGAGGGAGTATAATGGATCTTACAGTCATGGACTGTTTTTTAAAATTATTCTTAAGTGACAAATGCACATGGTTCAGAAATCACAGGTTGGTTATGGCTCTGTGTTGGGGTGAGGTCTCTACAGTAATTACCAGTTGGTTTTGGATTGAAAGCTTTAATAACTATGGTTCATTGCACAGTTAATGCCTTTGGTCTTATTCTGGAAGAGTTAATATAGGATTGATGAATCTTTTATCTTCAGAATAATTTACGTTAAAAGTTCTTAATGAGTGGTTGATGTCTTTATGGTGCGTTAGCGTTCTTCATAACTGACATTCGATGTCTTGCCTCCTTGTGTTAATAATCTTTTTTCCCTTCTGTCAATAGAATTCTGATTAGTTTGTCTCGACATGAATACTATCTTCATGCACTTTCTAGTGTTATTCTATAAGAAAAGCTTTTTTATGGCCTACTGACATCTTTAGACTTCATTATGTTTGTTGTTTTATGCAATGGACCAGGTGCTTGAGACTGCTGATGTTCTAACTGAGGTTACTGAAAGCGTTGGGTATTATGTGCAAGGAAGAACGCTTGCAGCAGGAAATCTGTTTGGAAGGTTGCTATAACATTGGTTTCACTTGTCTCCTGACACTGCATTTCCAGATGTAGTTTTATATTGTTAAAGAAACTTTTATATATCAGTGGGTTTTTGATTATCTATTTTTTTAAATATATCTCTAGATTTGGACATGGTATCTGCATCGATAACTTGAGGTACTTGGAATATTAGTTAGGAAAACAAATGGCGGATATGATCGGAAAATTCTATTTGTCTATGAATTTCTTTTGCCTCTGTTTCTCCAAGACGGTGCATATCTCTGTTTAGGCCGATGATAATCTCGCTCTGTTTTCTCCTGTGCAACTGTTTTGATATCATTTGCTGATTTTATGGTTGATACAACATGTATGTTATTTGTTCTATTGGTCTTGTATACTTAGAAATTTAACTTTCGTTGATCATGGACCTGGCTGTCGTTTTAGGGAATCTGTCCTTTGATCTTGGGTAAATACTTTGAAGCTTTGATCACTAGTTACTTCTAATGGAACATACTCAAACTCTTATGCATTATGTGTTGTTTTAGGTGGTGAATATCAATATAGGGTCATTTGCAATCACTGCTCTACTAGTATATTAAGATGATTTTTTGATTTCTAAAGCTTTATTTATGGGCTTCATTTTCAGGCGTAGAGTTATTCAGGTCTATGAACGCGGGGCTCGAATTTTGGATGGTTCTTTTATGACCCAAGAATTGAGCTTTTTATCTTCCAACTCTGAATCTAACTCTAGTTCAGAAGTCCCAGTGGCTTTGTCTGTTTCAATTGCAGATCCTTTTGTGATGCTTAGAATGAGTAATGGGAGCATTCGGCTTCTTGTAGGAGGTAAGTTTCTTATCATTTACTTTATGATGAAGGGTCATACTACTCATGCTCATGCACTATTTAAATACTCCCTCTATCCGCAAAAGATTGTCTCATTTGTTTTGGCAGTTTCACACTATTTAATCTATGATTTTATTTTCATGAATATTTAGATATCATAAATTAAATAATTCATGTATATCAAAATTTGCAATCTAAATTTTCTAAATATATTTTTTTCTGAATTTTTTTCACTGTTTATGTTTGTTAAAATTTGAGTCAAATATTGAACCTTGAAACAACAAAGTCAAATGAGACAATTTTTTGTGGACGAAGGGAGTGTTAAGTATTATAATGTCACTTGGTTCATCAAGGTGTTTCAAGGAGCCATATATTGCTGTACGCCGTTACCTATTTCTGGTCGTTTTAGGTTTCATGCATTAACAATAACCTTGTTGCTGTTAACTATATGGCGTGATTATGCATTTCGTTCTTGTTTGCCTTACTGATTTTAACACCGGTGCATCTGATTCGTAATTGCAGATCCTTCCACATGCACCATCTCAGTAAATTCTCCAGCTGCATTTGAAGGATCAAAGAGATCAATTTCTGCTTGTACATTGTATCATGATAAAGGGCCAGAGCCATGGCTCCACAAAGCAAGTACTGACGCATGGCTTTCTTCTGGCATTGGAGAAGCCATTGACGGTACTGATGGGGGGACACATGAGCAAGATGATATATATTGTGTTGTTTGCTATGACAGTGGTGTTCTTGAGATCTTCGATGTGCCAAACTTTAATTGTGTCTTCTCGGTGGATGATTTTGCTTTTGGGAAGACCTATCTTATGGATTTTAACTTGCATGAGTCTCCAAAAGATCTCACAAGTCTTACTAACTCAACTGAGGAAATGAATGGACAAGACAGGAAGGAAATTTCTGAAAATATTAAGGTTGCAGAGTTGGCCATGCAGAGATGGTCAGGAAGTCACAGCCGTCCATTTATTATTGCTATATTAACTGATGGCACGGTGCTTTGTTACCATGCTTATATCTTTGAAGGACCTGAGGGTACTACTAAAACTGCCCATTCAATTTCTGCGCCATTGTCTTCAAGTTTGAACAATATCAATTCATCTAGATTAAGAAACTTGAGATTTCTTCGGATACCCTTGGATGCATACACAAGGGAGGAGACATCTGGAATACCATGCCAGAGGATTAATGTTTTCAAGAACATTAGTGGTTATGAGGGATTTTTCTTCTCTGGATCAAGGCCTGCATGGTTTATGGTGTTAAGAGAATGGATTCGTGTGCATCCCCAGGTCAGAAAACTGATTTGTTCTCACTCATGACATAATTAAAAGGTTTCAAGTCCACAAATTTTTGGAGAGTTACGAGAGTGACTTAACAGAAGACAAAATTGAAGTTTTGTTAGACCCATGATTTCAGCCCAACCCAACATCTCTGGTGGTCTTTTATGTTTATTTTTTTATGCTTAAATTCTCTACATGTCAATAGGTACTTTTCTCTTTGCGGGCTTCATATTAGGTTTAACTATTCTCCTGGTAGATTCACTATTGTTTTCAGGTTCAGTAATGTTTTTCTATCAGACACTGTCCAGTAAAGCTAGTTACTCCCAAATCCAGTTTAACTAAACCTTTCGATTAGAGATCTTTCGTACGATGAGCACATTAAAATTTTCAGCTAATTTTCTCTGTTTGCTTTGACATGTTATCTCAAATTTTAACTTGTATGTTATCTTTCATGCTTTTGAGGTTTCATAACTGATTTGGATTACTTGCCAGGAGATTGATCAGCAAGTACAATGAGTAATTTTTATCTAGTAGAGTCACTTCTATCATTTGTGACCTTTGATTTTAGATATCAAATTACTTCATCTTGGCTGATTTAGAATATTTAATTATGCACTTGTTTATGTTATACACATGAATGCAGCTATGTGATGGGTCTATATTAGCCTTCACTGTTCTTCACAATGTTAATTGCAATCGAGGGTTCATATACGTCACATCACAGGTCAGATACAGTTTCTTGTTATTTTTCGTTTTCTAATTTGAATTATTGAATATGGTTTCCTGATAAAGTTAAATCTCTTTTTGTAATTTTTTCAGGGAGTTCTGAAGATTTGCCAATTACCATCCACGTTAAACTATGATAACCATTGGCCAGTGCAGAAAGTAGGTCTCGTTTTCATTCCTTTACAACTCAGTTTTACTTGTTTAAGTACTCAGGAGCGTTGGTTTTGATTAGGTTCCATTGAAGGGCACTCCACATCAAGTCACTTACTTTGCTGAGAAGAACCTTTACCCAATTATTGTCTCCGTTCCGGTGAGTATATCAGACTCCCAAATTTTGTTTCTATAATCAAGTTGCTCTGATTTGGATATTTGTAAGTGCTCCATTTAGTAGCAGCAGTAGTAGTAGACTGATGAGTAGCATACATTCATTCATTTCAACCTATGCTGAGTGTGTAGCATAATTCACTGATTTGGAGCATCAAACCTATAGATGTTGGAAGCCGATCCTTGCCTCACATGTTGGAAGCTCCATGTGTCAAAATACTCTCTGCTCCACTGCCAATCCAACTTAAATAAGCAGTCTGCAGAGTGTTAATTGTGTGCATCTAAATATTCTAGAGGTGGAGAAACTGCAATTTTACCATATACTTGTTTCCAAGTAATTGTTATCTTTAAATTTCTATGATATATTAAACGCTGAAAGGTAATGATTCTTAAAGTTTGGCTTTAATATCTGGTGATGATGATTTTGTTTATGAAGTTGCACATGACCTCTGTACCCTTTTGTACTGTGTATCTAATACTGCATTTTTGTCCTTTTCTCTCTTTTTTATACCCCGTATAAGCCTTCAGATTGCTTATGTTATTTATATTGCTGGCATCCTTTTTTATATGAAGGTTTATAAACCAGTCAATCAAGTGCTTTCTTCATTGGTTGATCAAGAAGCTGGCCATCAGGTTGATAATCAAAACCTGAGCCCTGATGAGCTGCAAAGAACTTACACAGTGGACGAGTTCGAGGTTCGGATTATGGAGCCTGAAAAATCTGGTGGGCCTTGGGAAACGAAGGCTGTGATCCCGATGCAGAGCTCAGAACATGCTCTGACTGTGCGAGTCGTCTTACTGTTTGTAAGTCTGTTTTGACATTTATTTATTTTATGCAATAGTCTCCAATATAATCAGTGGTATCAACTGAATTTTGCTTGTGCTGAAATGTTGAGGGACAATTTTAGCTGTACCAGGCCTTCCGGTGCATCTTGAACTCCGTGTTTGCATCAAGCTACTGCATTCCCCATTTTGAAATTTTTGCATGTCTGGTTGAATTGAACAATTGACTGAAGATACCCCACTTAATTCATGATACCAAGCTGTTAGAGTCTTCATCGGTGATGTGCAAATGTTAAATTGAAGATGCTCTCTCTTATGAAAGACTGATATTTTAAACCTCCCTTTCAGCGTTTCCAGAAACTTCTTGTTCATTCCTGACTAATTATCTGATCTATTATTAAGATCATCTTGTCAAATAAACCAATTACCAATATTACCCTTGCCTTGTATTCATAGAGTGATTTACTCCTGCAAACATATACTATTCGATTCTTAGGTTAGCAGGGGGACATGCATCATAGAGCAATGGAAATAAAACCGGCAGCTTGTGCAGCCTCTGCTTGATCAGCAATGTAGGAGTAAAAAAAGGGGGGGGGGGAGCGGGGGTGACAGAAACCAATGTAGAAATTAGTCATGTTACTTGGGATAAATTTGTTTTGGGAGAGGACAACATGCTTGGATGGAGGGAGTATTCTTTTTGTTAATCTAAGTTCTTTACAATTCTAAGTTATAAACTCTCTTGATCCGTGTTAATTGGTACGTTTCCTTTCTAGTTTCTTCAGCTTTCTGACATACAGTCAATGCTTCTGTAGTTTCTCGGTATACTCCTCTGTCATTGTTAAGTTTCTCTTTCAGCATCTAATCTATGAGTTTGTCTTATCTCAATGTCAAATAATTTTTATATGCTTATGGTAAATAAATGTTTGTAGTTTCTCAATGTTTTTTTTTTCAATATTTAAAGAATTTTTTCCTAGTACTAAAATTTAAGTCAAACACAATTAAAAGGGACGGAGAAGTAAAAAATATCGTATCAAATTCTTCCTAGTAGTAATTTGAGTAAAAACAGGTTCGAAAATGAGATGTATGAAGAAAAAAGGACAAAAGGGAGTACATTCTAATCTCATAGGAGGCTTGTTCCATGAAGGGCATTGGCCTTAAAACTTCCCATTTTGCTTATTGCATAAGTTTTTCAGTTTAGTGAAATTACAAAGAAAAAAAATTGGCACTATGAATTTCATGCTACAGCCTACAGACACTGATGTTTTTATCTTTGCTCTTGTAGTTCTAATATCTTGTTACTGAAAATGACTAAATGATTTTATTTTTTGTCTGCCATAAAACATTCTTAGTTCAGTTCTTCAACTGCTTTTCGTGCTGTTTTGAACAGCAGATTTTCTTCTTGCATTAATTACTCTTTCTAATGCAGCATTTCTTGTAAATTATTGATGCTTGCCTTAGTTCAGTTCTATTTCAATTCAGCCCAGTTCTTTTGAAAAAATGAACGAAATGATGGAAATCTACCATGATAGCTTGCAGATACTCCATATACTCTTATCAAGTCACTTTGTGTATTTTGATTCTCAAAACTCGTTTTCTTAATTTTGAGAAAGTAACAATTTTTCTTATCGATATCTTTGTTGCAGAATACAACAACAAATGAGAATGAAACCTTGTTGGCAGTGGGCACTGGTTATGTCCAAGGGGAGGATGTAGCAGCAAGGGGACGGGTGCTATTATTCTCTTTTGGAAGAAGCAATGATAATTCTCAAAATTTGGTACCTATCTGAATCTTCCTCTGATGCCATTCCTGCTGTTAAACATCATCGCCTCCATATTAGAAAAACTGAAATGTTTAGATCAGAAGTTTATGCATATTTTGTATTTCTAAGAGATTTTCTTGTTTAGGTCTCAGAAGTTTATGCAAAGGAGCTTAAGGGTGCCATATCTGCTTTAGCATCACTTCAAGGTCAGCTCTTGATAGCTTCTGGTCCTAAAATTATTCTGCACCAATGGACTGGTACTGAGTTAAATGGTATCGCATTTTCTGATGTTCCACCACTCTACGTGGTCAGCTTAAATATTGTAAGTTATTCTTCCTTCTCATCATTCCAATTATGATTGTCCAGATGGCCATATATGTATCATGGTTTTTGATGTGCTGCGGAGTTGGTCATTTCTTCATGCTGCATGAGTTGATTTACAATCTCAGTTGTATGATATATCTATATCTACTCTGCTCATAGATATTGCATTGGTTATCCTGGGACAAATGGTTGTCAATTTCACTAGTTACACTTAATGTGTGCTGTGCCCATCAAACTGATAGTGGCGCACGATAGAATATCCATTCTAACCAACTTTATTCTATGAACCAAATGTTCGCAATTAAGAAACATGCATACAAAGTGTATTGTGGAGTTGCAGCTGGTTGGCTGGAATAGTTGGGATAAAAGAAAGATTCAATTAGAATGGAGTTACTCCCTCCGTTCCAAAAGTAATGCAACACTTCCCTTTATGGTAACTTTTTACATAGTAATTTACCAAATCATCCTTACCTCTAAAGCTCATGAAATAAACAAAAAGTAGTCAAGATGGATCTCTTTCTTACATGGCCGCCGCCACCACCCTCCACCTCATCCTCTCCCTCCTTCCCAAGCGTCGGTCCGTACTGCTCGGCCCCATCCCGGCCCTCCACAGCCTCTCCATCTCCGTTGTCTCTTCCACCATCTTCGTCGGTATCCTCCTCTCCGCCGCAGCCGAAATCTGCGAAACCCGCTGGTTCCTACTCCGATCTCGACCGTGGATACAGCTGGCTCGACGGAGTCTGCAGTTCTGTATTCGGCCTCCAAGTTCGACGGTACGGCCTCCTAGCATGCGCAGCTATTACTCTTTCTCGAGTGGCTGGGGGTGGGGCGGACCTATAGGCACGAGATGATGGTGATTGGAGGAAGAAATCGAAGGGTTGGGTGGGTTGAAGAGTTGATGAGTAAAACTTTGGGGTTAAAATTTTAGGGAACTATAAGTTTAAGGACTGAAGTAAAATTTTCATAAGGATAAAAAAGTAAATGCAATAAATCCGTTAGAACTAACGGCTTAATTGGACGGAAATAACCAAAATAGGACACAATACCATAGGATAGGACTTAAACAGGACAAGTTTTTAAAATAGGACCAAAACAGGACATTAATTATTTTTACGGGACTGTCTGCGGAATTTACTCAAAATAAAAGGGTAACTGTACTTCTGGTTGTGCAGACTGTAGGGAGCTAATCATGTGGTTGGCAACTATAGATTCTGGCCTAAATGTTCAACTGTAACCTATGATGGACAATAGCTAAGTGATGTCTTCATCTCTCACCATCTTATGGAACTTTTCCATTTGAGTGGAAATGGAACAATGATGGCTTTAGAACTTCTTTGTTTCGTTCTTCTGTGAAATATATGTATCAGTAGCTAGTATACTACTGTATGAATTTATATTGCGAATGTAACTTCAAAACTTAATGCCATTGACTCTTTAACTAGTTAGAATTGATGTGTGGTATGATGACGATGACAAAAATGCTGCAAATCTTCATGCTAAGTTGGATGAAATTGCCGCATCCAGCAGTGTTATCCTTCATCATCATAATCACAGCATTGGCAAGAAGTTTGTTGTCTCAATTAAGTACTTAAACTTAATTCAGATTAGAGAGTCATGCAATAGAAAAGTGTCAAAGTTGTACACTGGATTTCCCTCTTGATGCAGCAGTGAGTGATGCGATGCTAGTAACTAGTACTTGTTTCAGTCACCTATTACTAGATTAATATTCTGGAATCAGCATACATGTTTTGGAATATAATATATTTGTGTTATTCAGAACAAGAAAATGTAAGGAATTTAGGAAAAAGACTCTTCCTTTCTTGTAGGAAAAGATTTTACAATGGTTAAAATTCGTTCATATTCCATCTTTTTTGCTAGAACAGAACATTATCGTTGCCTTTTGAGGCTTTCTAGCTTGTCTCCTGCACTTTCCTTGTAATGGCTCCTGTGCTGCCCAGTATTTTTGTCAATTTCTACATAAAAATATAAGATGTTCATTCACTGATTTCAATGTAACTGTTAGGTAAAAAATTTTATCCTACTTGGCGATGTACACAAAAGCGTATACTTTCTTAATTGGAAAGAATCAGGAGCTCAGCTTGTCTTATTGGCTAAGGATTTTGGCTCGTTGGATTGTCTTGCTACTGAATTTCTGATTGATGGAAGCACTCTCAGCCTTACGGTTTCAGATGAACAAAAGAATTTACAGGTTTGTGTGTTCACTTTGTGTATTTCCATTGTTTTTGGTACTATAACATAATCATCATGTTGCACCTTAATGCTATCTATGCTGGAATTGGTGACATGAGGTACATGGATCTATCAACTGTCTGAATTTAAATAAACTTATTATTTCAGTAAAATATGTTTGGTGGTAAAAGTTTGATCGAAGTCCTTTATTTTTAATCACTCAGAAAAGTACATCCCCTACAGTACTGTAGTTTGTTCAATGTATGCATCCAGAGCTCACAAGAACCGTCACCAATGGATGTTTTACTTCTTGAGCAGGTATTTTATTATGCACCAAAGATAGCAGAAAGTTGGAAAGGGCAGAAGCTTCTCTCTAGAGCCGAATTTCATGTCGGTGCTCATGTTACTAAGTTCCTGCGGTTGCAAATGCTTCCTACATCAGAAAAGACCAATGCTGCTCAGACTGCTGATAAAACAAATCGGTTTGCTTTATTATTTGGTACTCTGGATGGCAGCCTTGGATGTGTGGCACCACTTGATGAACTGACCTTCCGTAGATTGCAGTCTGTACAGAAAAAGCTTGTTGATGCTGTTCCACATGTTGCTGGACTAAATCCAAGGTCATTTCGTCAGTTTCGATCAGACGGGAAGGTTCATAAGCGTGGTCCGGATAGCATAGTTGATTGTGAACTACTTTGCCAGTAAGCACTTCCTTTAAATTCGTTTATTTCATAATTTTACTGGTTCTGATGAATTATAAATTCCCAAAGAGATTTAGCAAGCTCGGGGACCTAAAATTAATTTGTGGGTTGTATTTTGCAGTTTTGAGATGTTACCATTGGACAAGCAGGTTCAAATTGCTGCTCAGACCGGAACAACTCGTACACAAATCCTTTCCAACTTAAACGATCTTGTGTCGGCGACAAGCTTCTTGTAAATCCTTGAGCCAGAATCATCAGGACTGCTCTTGGTAAGCCATGGCTGTTGTATGTCCAATGGCAGAAGGCAAAGAAAGCTCTGGACATGGTGTTGTAAGGCCCAATTTACACAACAGAACGTGGTTGATGTGCAACAGGGGAAATATTCCGGCACTGCGTCGATAGACCCGCTGTCCTGTATGTGTTGGGGTGGGCGTGAAACAGAGGATACTTGACCAGTCTATTGGTCTGATTTTTGTCAAGACTATTGAGTAGGGTTCTTTGTGGACTGTATCAAAATATGTTCACGTTTGAAGTTTTCATCAAATGAGATTAAAAAAAAAGTCCATAACGAGTGTCATTAAATCAGGTTAATTGGTGTGACGAGAAATTCCCTCTTACCAATATTATTGACTGATGAGTTCTCTTATCATGAATGACCAGTTTTTTGCGATGAATTTTGTGAGGTAAAATTTAGGTAAAAAGCACGAAAAAACACTAAACTATTCACTTCGTCACGATTTGGTCACTCAACTACTTAAAAAGTCAAATAAACCATTCAAGTATCAAATTCGTACAAAATTGACCATCGGTAGGTTGTTTTGATGATGTGCAAATAAATTTATCTAATAAAATGCACAATTCATTCCTATATTTTCTAATTGATACAAATTAAACCCTATTTCTACTTCCTTCACATGAGTCCCTATTTTCTTTTTCGTTGTTTTCTTCGTTCGGCAGATACCGCAATTGGGACAGCCACATGTCAAGCTCCAAATCATCGATGGAAAAGAAATTTACATGCCCAGTGGGCTGAATCATAATCTCGATCATGCCTTGGTAGATTTCGACCGTTTGGACGCTCACAAAGTCGATTTCATTGGTCTCGGTGACAAATTTAAAGCAATCGGGGCTCTCTGTTAATTCTGTCATCCGTGTTAGTGCTGATGACAGCTCGACAACGTGACTACAGATGTGCGGAAGGCGGAGCTCCTTTGAAATCCATCGGTGAGGAAAGTCGGAGTCCGCATGCCGACGGTTGTCGGGTCCAAGTCAAATTGGATCGTGATGCTTCACTTCGTGGGTAAAGGATGGATTTTCATGGCGTTCCGGGATGTTTCAACCTTAATTGATTCTTTGGACAATTTGGTGCTTAGTTGGCATAGGAAGGACACTGAAGGTAATTGGAAAGCTCAAACACTTGTTAATGTTTCATCCACGAAATTATGTCACTCACCATAGACAATTCAAGTGTTTGTTGTTGTTTAGTATCCTCTGCGGGTTTATGTGATGTTAGTGTTCGTTTCTTTGTTCCCTTATTCAATTCATTTTATGCACTTTTTTCATTAAAATAAGTTATGCTTGCTTTCATTGAAAACAATTCCTTTATAGTTGAAAAGAACCCAAAAAAAATCTTCACATTGAAGATGGTGTGAATGAAGGAAGTAGAGATATAGAGTTTGATTTGAAAAAACTGGAAAACTTAGGCATAATGTGAAATTTTACCATGTAAATTTATATGTCACCTAAGCAAAATAACCTACAAGTGGTCAAATTGGTACAGATTTAATACTTGGATGGTTTAGTCGGCTCACTTAAGAGATGAGTGGCCAAAACGAGACAAGGTTTTTTCAGTGCTTTTTCCTAAAATTTATACACAATTTCCAACTTTCTATGAAATTATAATTCTCTCAAAGTTTCCTCCAATTAAATTTTTTGAACTTTTGGTATTTAAGAAGTGTATTTGACATAGAGATTAAATTGATAATTTTTTGGTATTAAATTTCCTATTTTACCAATGGCAAAAATAGTAATTTTACTATTATGAAAATTTTAAATTTATCCATGAAATTCATTTTAAAGTAAGAACGTCACTAATATTTTTTAAGGGGTAAATTTATTATTGGACATTAAGTTATCCTAGTTGGCAATGAGCTATGTTTCGATGGCACTAATATGATCTCATTAACGCAATTGCGTGAACATTCATTATAGATTTTTTAAGGACTGGGGAGTACTTTTTTCTTTTTTATTTCTTTAACTTTAGGTAATAATAGATTTCGTAAATTAACATGTAAAATTTTTTTTAACGACAATCAATTTTTTTTATTAAAGTAAAAAGTTGAACTACATCTAATTGATACACCCACTTATAACTGATCCAAAGTCCAGTTGCTTACAATCCAATCCAGCAGCTCACATCCAACTTTGAATGCAATTACTACCTCACCCCAATCCAATTTAAATGCAAATTATTGGAAAGTTACTTTGTACAAAATAATTTAATAGAACGTAAATTTTCCTAAAAACATATATATTTTTTAAGAAACTTTTTAATGCAACTATTACCTTATTATCTTAAATTCTCACTCTCAACTAAAAAAAATATTTATGATCTTATCGTATAACTGTTTTACTTTATTATCTTTAAATTTTAAAAATTATTAATTTTCGTACCTAATCAAAATGCGCAATCCTAATGTGCATTTCTTAAACCGGGAAACCAAAATTGCAGTAACTTACCGTCAAGAAAATTGAATTTCAACCTTCCACTTCTTTCCCATTTCTTGTGAAAAGAAAAGAAACTGAGTTTTAAGAAAACAATTGAAGGGGTGAAAATTTAAAACTTCGATTGTTTAAAACTTTAATCTACCATCATACTTCATATGTCCCAAATAATTTTATATTTTAATTTTTAATTTTTCTGTTTTAAGCTTCAATGTTTGACTTAAATTTTAACAAATATAAAATTTTTTATAAAAATCAGAGAAAATATATTTAAAAAGTTTATATTTTAAATTATGATAATCCTATAAATTATTAACTTTTGAATGTCTAAAAATTTATGAAATTTTTTTATAAATTAAATATATTGTAAAACAAAAAAATTAAATTATATAATTATTTGAGAATGAAGAAAGTATTATATAAATGAGCAATGATTTTATATGTATAAGCGATGTAGCTTTCATTATATATTAAATATTATCACCGATTAATGAGAACAATGTTGGCTATATATCGTCATTACTTCTACTAATTTAAAGTGTATAATGGTACTTGATACTATTAATTCTACTTAAATTAAATATACTAGGTAAATTTTCACCAGGATGTTAAGAAATCTACTCAAATTTCATGCAAGTATATACATGCAATTTATCTATGACTTTTTTATCATTTACAAATCAAGCGCGCGCTGGTGAAAAATCAACATCACAAACCTCCAAATCAAAAATGGCATCTGAAACTTGCTCAGATTATCAATCTAAAACTCCAAGGGCAACCAGGAAATTGAAGAACATATCTCTGATCAGCTTGAGGTAGAAAGTCTAGAATTCATGGTCGTCATCAAATGGCCGCCATTCTTAAACAAGGCGATGCTTGTCATCTCTCGCTCGAATCTCCAGATGTAATTCAGACCCACCAAGAGCTCAACAATGGCCGCCTCCGTCTTCTCCGTGTTCGCGAACACTAATGTCTGCAGAAGCAGAGTGCTCGTCTTCGTCGACATCTTGTGCTGCTCGAAGCTCCGCTCGTTCTGCCACTTTATCATGTTGTGGGCCAGCGGCGACAGCCACGCCAGTATCTTCCCCAGCGCAGTCTTCCACTCGCCGGCGAGGACTGAGTCGGTCGCTGAGAACCCGACGCCTCTCAGCCTCCCCCGCAGCGCCGATCGTATGCTGTTCGGAAGCATCGCGTAGAGGTCGTCTCGGGCGTCGATCCCCACCAGATGCGGCGACCGGATCATCTTCTCCATCACGATGATTAGGTTCGCGTAATGCAGGGCCAGCGCCGCCGCCCCGAGCGTGCTCGCCGGCGGCTTCAGAAGCTTCGAATACGACTCGAAGAACCCGCCGGTGGTAGCGGCCCCTGAATCGCCGTCGTCTTTCGGACTCTTCAGAGGACCTGAGACGAATGTTGGGCTCGCGTTGTTGTCCGCCGGAAAGACGGTGGCGGACGCCGATAGGCTCCGTGGCAGAGATTGCGGCGGCCCGACACAGAAAACGAATTTGACTCGCGCCAAAACCGTGAAGATAGATCTGGCCAGCATCCCAACCATCGTATCAAAGCTCTTATTCCAGAGAGATCTCTCTTTTAAATACTTCACCTCTTGCTTTTGCCACAGCAATTTGTGCTGAAGATCTGCTAGCTTGTGAGCTTCGATTTCTTTCGATTGGACCGATTTTCGAAAATTCGACTCCATAGCCAACAATTCCTCTGTTTCTTTGTACAGAGTAGCGGTGAGCGAGACGAGGTGGTCCATCTTCTTGTTCCGCGCCTCCATTTCCTTCCGTGAGAGGACCCAACAGTTGGGGTCGCGGCCGCGGTCGGCGAATTCGAGGAAGAGATGCGGGAAGTCACGGAGGGAAGGGTCGGAGGAGCGGTGGCAGAACCGAGAGACGGAGTCGGCGACGATGCGGAGATTGTCGGCGAGCTCGGCGCAGGCGATGGAGAGGAGGAAGGAGTCGTCGTTGGAGACGATCTTGCGGACTCCGTCGAGGGAGATGGATTCGTGGCGGAGGCGAGAGACATGGGCGTCGGAGAGGGAAGTCCAGAGGTGGAGGAGCTTGGACATGAGGCCGGCGATCTCGAAGGCGAGGACGCCGACGGCGGGGGACTTTCTGGAAGTGGGTAAAGGGAATCGGGTCGGGTCGAGTCCGTTGATGAGAGACCTTTTCACCTTAATCAGCCAGGTTTCGAGAGCCATGGAAGAGATAGAGTTTGAGCAGAGCAAGAAATGGGAAATGGAAGAGTAAGAGAGATGATGAGTGAATGGGTTTTGAGTTGGAGAAATAAAGGAAGCAGCAAAGTGAAGAGAAGAGAAGAGAAGAGAAGAGAAAGGATAAAGTCACATGCGTACCGGTGACAGCGCGTGATGTATGGGGCTAATCCGGCTACAGATGTGATGATATTGATAAAGGAGTAACACCAATTTTACTTGTCTATTTCAAAGACATTCCTCCCTAGCCTATTAGCTTTCCTTTTCAAAAGTTGGTGGTGCTATTCTAGTTGAATACTCATATATGTCTCTACTTTTATGAAAAAATTGGAGAAAAGCTGAAACTTTAAAATTTGTGAAAGGAAATTGAGAGAGAGAGTTAAAAGGTTTAAGAAAGATGAAAAGTTCTGGTAAATTACAAATATAAAAAATTATGAGATATAGTGAAATTTTGAGTTTACCCTTTCTATTTTCACTAAATTTCAGTTACCCATTGAGATTTAGTGAAATTTTCAATTACCTCCATTCCATACATTTAGTTGAATGTTAAGAATTTTAGATTAAATTACTTCTCTTGTCATGAAAATTTCTAACCCTAACAATTTTAACCAACATTTTGGATCTTTCATCCCTCTCTCCCCAACGGGGATCAACGCCGTAACATGGATGAGCTCATGTTGCAATGACGCAAAAGAGCAGATGTCGCTACAATGCAGGTGAATCCAAGTTGTCACTTGACTGTTTTAGAGTATAGTTACTACACCTAAAATCTTTAATAGTCAACTAATGTCACAATTAGTCAATGAGGTAATTGAAGGTTTTTGAAAATAAATAGAGCAAACTGAAGATTTCACTAAACCTCGTGAGAGTTTTTGTAATTTTCCCAAAACAGTTTTTTTAGAAGAACATAGGGTGTGTAACGTGTATTCTTTGTTTGATTTTTTCATCAAAAACCGATCAAATCAATATTTTTCTCCACTTTTTCTCCTCATAAACATCACATTAAAATTTAAATATCTCCACTTTCTTCACCAAATTATTACACAAACAACACATCCATAGTTTCGAAAAAGTTGGGGTTTTCATATTTTCGATCAAAAAAATAAGAAAAATTGGAGGTTTTATTGAATTGAGGGTATTTTTATGAGAATAAACTTTCTATTTTAAAATATTTGATGATTTTTTTTCTAATGGTTTTAGAAATATTTTCAGATTTTAACATGTTACTTCTTAATACTATAGGTGAGAAAGAGACGAGCCGAGCCCCAGCCCGAGCTCAAGCTTATGCAGATTAGGTTTGGCTCTAGCTTATGAGAGTTTTTGTAATTTTCCCAAAATAGTATTTTGAGAAGAACATATGGTGTGTTCTTTGTT
The DNA here is from genome assembly GCA_024586325.1 of Stellera chamaejasme. NCBI lineage: Eukaryota > Viridiplantae > Streptophyta > Magnoliopsida > Malvales > Thymelaeaceae > Stellera > Stellera chamaejasme. The sequence goes on along the minus strand of CM044985.1, from coordinate 6,686,158 downwards.
TGATTTTTTCATCAAAACCTATCAAATCAACATTTAATTTTTCTCCACTTTTTCTTCTCATAAACATCACATTAAAATTTTAATATCTCCACTTTCTTCACCAAACTATTACACAAACAACACATCCATAGTTTCCGAAAAGTTGGTTTTTCCTATTTTCGATCAAAAAAATAAGAAAAATTGGAGGTTTTATTGAATTGAGGGTATTTTTATGAGAATAAACTTTCTATTTTAAAAATATTTGATGATTTTTTTTCTAATGGTTTTAGAAATATTTTCAGATTTTAACATGTTACCTCTTAATACTATGGGTGAGAAAGAGACGAGCCGAGCCCGAGCTCGAGCTTATGAAGATTAGGTTTGGCTCTAGCTTATGAGGGCTTTTGTAATTTTCCCAAAATAGTTTTTTGAGAAGAACATAGGGTGTGTTTTTTGTTTGATTTTTTCATCAAAACCTATCAAATCAACATTTTTCTCTACCTTTTCTTCTCATAAACATCACATTAAAATTTAAATAACTCCACTTTCTTCACCAAACTATTACACAAACAACACATCCATAGTTTCAGAAAAGTTGGGGTTTTCCTATTTTCGATCAAAACAATAAGAAAAATTGGAGTTTTTATGGAATTGAGGGTATTTTTATGAGAATAAACTTTCTATTTAAAAAACATTTGATGATTTTTTCTAATGATTTTAGAAATATTTTCAAATTTTAACATGTTACCTCTTAATCCTAGGGGTGAGAAAGAGATGAACCGAGCCCCAGCTCGAGCTTTTGAAGATTAGGTTTGGCTCAAGCTTGGTTCAAAATCCATCCGGGCCCAAAATCGGGCTCGAGCTCAGCTCGTGAAAAGCTCGAACTCTGCTTAAAAGCTCGTGAGGCTCGATAAGAGAGCTGGTTAGGCTCATTTCAGTCTGGCTTTACTAGGCTCGAACTAACCATGCTCGAATCGAGCTCATGAGGCTTGCGAGCTTTTCGAGCAGAGCCTCTCAAGCTCGGGCTAGACTTGTTTAATATACAAGCTTAAAAATCAGCTTGAGCTCGAGCTCGAGGCTGTGAAGCTCGGCTCATTAGGCTCATAAGAGCTCGAGCTGAAGCCGGCTCATTTCATTTCTCACCCTTAATCCTCTAAATTATAGTGGTTTTGACATTTTGATCTCTTAATTATAACTCGATATGACTCAATTTTTAACTATACGTCTTTGTCCCCTTCTTTTTGAAGATTTTAAGTTCACCAAGAACTTCTATTAACAGGATCTCAATCATTTCACATGTTACATGCCATTAGAGATAATGATTGTAAGATTAAATGCATGATGTACTTTTACCATAATCATGTCGTTCTTCATCATTCTTCAAGAAAGGTGGAAGGAGAAGAATGAAGAAGAACAAGGAATAAGATACCGTACCTTGTGCCTGAAGCAAGAATTCAAGTGGTGGTGGCCAAATTGTTGGTGGTCTTCTTTTTCAATCTTCAAGACTTCCAAGTGCTTGATGATGTTGTTGATGGATGGATTGGAATGCATGCAAGAGCGCCAAATTGTGTTGATGTTAACACAATGCAAGTTCACACTTAATCTCTAGGAAATGCACTAAGTTTCAGCCTTGGAGTAGGGAGGAAGATGGAGAAGGAAATCGCGCCGTACAAAAGATGCTCATTAAGGCCGGCCATGTAGTCCTTTTATAGAGAACTCAAAGGGGTGGTTATGGTGGCTAAAGAGACACATCCTTTGGTGCCAACCATCACAGCCTTTCGGCCTCAAGGGAGTTTATAACTCCCTTGAAGTAGCCGACCATACAAGGTAGGTAACTACCTTGTTTTGGCGAAAGGGTGCATTCTCAAAGTAACTACCTTGTTTTGGCGAAAGGGTGCCCTCTCAAAGGCACCTTTTCGCTAAACAAGGTGTATCCTTGGATTCTATGCCCTTTGTAACCACCAAGATAAGGGTATCAATCATAACAATTATGATATTAGATGTACCAAATTACCAAAATACCCTTATTTAGGTAAAAGGCTATTAGTTACCACTATGACACTTCAAAAGTGTCCAAATGATCACAAAGACTCCTATCACCTCACATTGAGCTGAAAAATCACTTCTCCATCTAGTCTAGCTCAGTTGAGCTCAAGTAAGCTACTTCTAACTGACTTGAGCTGGGGTTAGTCACTTTTGAGCTACACATGAGCAAGGGGTAACTACCACTAGCTACCATGAGCTGAAGTTAGCTACTTCTAGCTAACTTGAGTTGGAGTTAGCTACTTCTAGTTAACTGGAACTGGAGTTAAGCTGCCACAGCTACTTCTAGCTGCCACAACTACTTCTAGCTGCCACAGCTACTTCTAGTTGTGGTGAGCTCACTTTAAGCCGGGTTTAGCTGCCTAAAGCTAAGGTGAGCTCAAGTTGAGCTGCATTGAGCTACTTCTAGCTACAATAAGCTGACTTGATCTGTGTCCAGCTACTTTGAGCTGGAGATGAGCCGAGGGAAGCTACTTCTAGCAGTTCTCAAGCTAATGTAAGCTTAGTCAAGCTACCTTGAGCTGCCCTAAGCTGTTGTGAGCTAAGTGCAACTACTTTTAGCTGAGGTGAGCTGAAGTTAGCTACATATAACTAATTTAGAGCTCAATCTTAGCTTCTTAAGCTCAAGTATCATGTCAAATGATCTTGGTGCGCCAAATATTCTAACACTTTCTATCAATGTTAATTGAACTTAGGAAAAAAAATACTCCCTTTGTTCTGTTATTATTAAAACATTTCGTTTGAGCACAAATTTTAAGAAAATGAACCCCTTTCCTTGATTACCCCTCCTGAACTCCACTTCTTCACCCCTCTTTAATTTTTCTCTGTATGTTCTCTCTCATTCTAAAGAAGATTTCATCTATTATTTCCTTAATCTATTATTTCCTTAATTATTTCAAAAAACGGTTCACTTTTGCATTTTTTATTTGTTGTCGGATCCAATATTACCACTCTAATTTTTTGTTGGACCCTTATTACCATTAAATTGACTACCGGCATATTTATGTGAGAATATTCCGTAACGGAAATGTCACGTGTTCATTATAATCTTATATGACATTCACTTGGACAAATTAATAGGTCATGTCATTAATATAAAAGAAAAAAAAGCTAGGTAACCCACCCCATCCTTTACTCTCCCTCTGTAACTCATCACCCAAAATCACGAGGAGCTCGCCACTGTCCACCGCCGCTCCGATCTCGGCTCCCCGCACCAACATTCGCCAACCCATGAACTTGCAGGCTCGGTGAGCTGCGTATGTCAAAGATTAAACTGAGGAGTCTTTCTGCATCCTTTTGCGATTTGGTTCCGACAGACGAGATCTTGTTGATCCGATCACGTATGTCGTTCCTAAAGAGAGATCCGTCACCGTCAGCGTCAGCATGGTGTCGGTGGAAGAAGAGGATATGAGAGAGGGGCCCTCTGCCGAACCAATAGCTCCAGATCTACTTGAGAAGGTGGAGAATCAGATGTAAACGAATTGCCCTTATTTAAAGCGCCAGATCTCGATTATCATTGTTGAAAAACGCCTCTCGTGCTTACCCAGCCACTGATTGCCACTCCGGCCTGTCACAACAACGCCCATGGTCAGAGCTTGTCGACCGGAGCTCCATGGCCCAATCGGAATCTCTGACTGAAGCGTACTATCAGATCCGCAAGAATGGCTCGTACTTCAAGGTTACTTTCCTCGCCTTCGTGCTCGCGTTTCTCTCTATCCCACTCTCTGTCTCTACTTGTGGTACTTGGACTCCTCGCCTCGTGGATGTTCCGGGTGTTTGTTTCGGTCGTCGGAGAGGTTCGTGAGATGGAGGAAGACGGAGGTGACGGTAGTAGGGAGTAAATCGAGGGTGGCTTTCTAAAAGTTGATTGAGATTTAAAAATGCAAAAAAACAAGTGTAATTATCCACCTAAACCAACCAACTCATTAAACAAGCAACTACATCATCATCCTTTGACGCCACCGTGGAAAAATAGGGACGTCATTGTGGAAATTGAGACGATCAATGGTAAACGGGGACCAAAAACATTAACGCAGCGGTGACAAACGTAAACCGTTTTATAAAATAATTGCAAAAATAGTCCTTTTACCAAAGCGTTTGATGGAAACAGAGACATTTTCCCGACCAATAATGATCAGTCCCTATCGTCTTCGGAAAATTAAGTCGGCAAAAAGCACCAGAAACCATCCAACTTCACAACTCGTTATAAATTAGTCACTTAATTGTTTATTCAGTCAAATAAACCATCAAATCGTTGAAATTGTACCAAGTTACTTCAACTGATTTTTGTTGATGTTTTAGGTGAAAGAATAATGTGGATTGAGAATTAAATCTGAAGTGTCATAAGTCAACTTGTTTTTTTTTAATCAATTACTCATAAATACTCATAGACACTTTAAGTTTAAGTTCCCATCAATTCATGTCGTTCTTCCATATGAAACTTCAGCAAAAATCAAATTAGTGCTTTATTCAACCGGATTAAAAACTAATGACTGATTCGTGGCGAATTAATTAAAAACTAATTGTTGATTCGTACTAAAGTTAGTGATTCAGGGAATAAGCATTTCTTCGTACTAAATGGACCAAAATAAGGATTAAATAATATTTTTCGGAGTAATAAATGAATTCCCTGTTTCGTGCAATATCTCAGGAAAAAGGCAAAACTTGTGGAACTAAGTAGAACATGATCCAATTTGACCATGAACTGGAGCCAACCTTTAGATGATAGGCCAAATCCATAATTCAACAGAAACAATAATGAAGTTCTAATTTAGAATTAACAGGAACAAAAATAAAAATCAATAAGAGAGAAAAATAAATTAAAGAGCGAAAAACGTCGGTCCACCACATTCCATGATGCGATGCAGCTAACCAAGCAATACTATAGTACAAACTATTCCCTCACTCCCACAATAAAATTGTTCCACTTAAGTTCGTTAACTTCCGTATTTGTGTTTTGACTTAATTTTTAACTATAAAGGATTTGTCAAAAAAATTAAAAAATATATACTTCCTCCATTTTCCAAAAATTGGTGCTTTTTTTGATGTGATGGAATATTCAAATTATTACTAGAAAAAACTCTTTAAAAAAACTGGAAATTTTTTAGAAACTAGATACATTATAACTTTATATGTCAACATATTAAAGAGAATAAATCATAGATTAAATGTTAAAAATCAAATTGAACAATCTTTATAGGAAGAAGGGAGTAGTTTTTTTCCTCACCAGCGCTTGACGGTAGATAAGTAAAAAAACTAAAGTGTTTTATCTTAACAGATGGAAAACTTCGGGGTTACAGATGTTTAATGTCCTAACTAATGTAAAAACAAGATATCATAGCATAAATCATACTTCATCTGTCTAAAAAAGATTCAATTGTATTCATTTTTTAGTTGTCCCAAAATGATTCGATTGTTTATTTAAAAGAAATTTTTTAACACCACTATTACCTTTTAACCCTCAACTTTTATTTTCAACCTAAAAATTGCAACTTTTGTTTGTCACTTTCACATTATTTAATCTATGCTTTATTTTTATGAATTTTTATATATGTCAAGTTAAATGATTCATATGTTTCTCATATTGCAATCTATATTTTTTAGATATATGTTTTTAAATTTTTTTCACTATTTATTCTAGTAAAATTTTGGATCAAACACTACAACTTGAAACATCAAATCAAACACCACAATTTTTATTGGACGGATGGAGTAATATTTGGTGGCACAGGCTATAGTGTGTCGCGCTCAAATTTGTGTCGGAATGTGCCCAACTCTAATTAATTTCAAAATTGTCATCCCTCCTCTCCTCTTGTTTTTACCGTCACCTCCACGATGAATTGGACCACCACCCTCCATATCTCAACTGCAGCCTATCACCACCGTAGCTAGGGATATTAATCGAGCGGGTTGGGTCGGGTTCAGGTCGGGTTATTCGGGTTCGGGTTGATATCGGGTTTATCTATTTTCGGGTTGGGTTGGGTTCATGTTGGGTCATTCGGGTTCGGGTTAATATCGGGTTTTCTTATTTTCGGGTTCGGTTGGGTTGGGTGAGGTCTGTTCGGGTTCGGGTTCGGGTTGAGATCAGATTGACAAAATTTCATTTTCGGGTTACTGCGGGTCGAAAACGGGTCAAATTTCATGTTAGTTTATAAATTGCTTATTGAGCATATATAAGATTTTTAAAATAATTAAACTTTTGAATTAATGGACCAATTATTGAGCATATTGAGCATATAATTAAAATACTGTGAAACAACCAAAATAAATAGACCAATTATCGGCGGTAGGGAGTACTATATCTTAAACATTTTAGAAATTGAACTATTTTTGTGATTGATCTTTGGAATTAAACTTAAAAACAACATTTTATAGTAGAAAATGAAGGTTTTAACATTTTTAGCCTTCACGTAGTATGTAATTCTCCAAATGTTTCAATAAAGATACATAAAATTTAACTTAGATTAAGCATATAATCGGAAATCAAAGTATTAGCATATAAATTACTAACTTTTTTCAAAATTTCAAATAAAAAATAATTCATTATTTATCAATCAAATATGTAGATTATTTTTATTATTGTAATAAATACAGGATTCTTCAAACTGGAGAAACTGTTGGAATTGAACCAAGAATAATTTGTAGAATATGAATTTTGCTTAGAGAAAATTTTGAGGAAACTGTTGAAAATGCTTTTAGGGGTATATATTGTTCCATTGATATGTATGTGTTTTTGTGCATGTATATGTGTAGTTTGATACTAATTACTCCACTTAAGGGAGTTTAATTTTTTATTAGTACTTGATCCAATTTGACCTCATTTGTGGCTAGGGCTGTAAACGAGCCGAACCGAGCTTGAACTGTGCTCAGCTCGAACTCGGCTCGGAATTTTTTGATCGAGCTCAAGTTCGGCTCGATAGCTTGACGAGCCTTCATGATGCGGGCTCGAACTCGGCTCGATTGATTGCTCGAGTTCGACTCGATTGCTCGCGAGCTACTCGAAACATGGCAATAATTATTCAAACTACACTCGTGTTCGGCTCGATAGCTGCTCGAAATCTGATACTTTGTAATTTTAGTCTTGATGCTTTATAATTTTAGTCAACTAGCTAGGTCGTACTACTTTCAAATTACTCATTATACTTTATAATTGTAGTAAATTAGGTCATACTACTGTAATTATTTACATATGAATTGTCCTAGGTTCTTTAGTATGTATTGCTCAATAGCTCGATAAGCAATCAAATCGAACTCAACTCGGCTCGATAAAATTATCGAGCTCTGAACTCGGCTTGAACTCGAACTCGAAGCTCGATAATACATTGCTCAATAACACGTGAGCCGAGTTCGAACACGAGTAAGTTCGATAAATGGCTCAGCTCATTTACAGCCCTACTTGTGGCAATGAAAATATATATTAATAATATAAAACATGAACCTTTTTAAACCAGGCTCACACCTCAGAGTGCCATGTCAGCACCACTCCCATGTATATTCTTATAAAACACGTAAACGTCACCATTATGGACTCCATTTATGGCGTTGAATGTATAATTTATTATAATTGATATGATTGATTTATATATGTAATTTTTTTAATTGATCAGTCCCATAAATTGTGGGCAACTCTAAGATAAATTGTGCTCAAAACGTAAACACCACTATCAAATACGAGAAATTTTACATTTGTTGACACTCAAATTTTGCCCCGAGGTTTTTAAAAGTATGTTAGGAAAGGGCTTAAGTGATTAATTATGAAGAAGAGGGTCTTTAGGGATGACATTGGAGAGTTTAGGGATAAATTGAAAATCAAACAAAATTGGGGGCTAAATTGAATATTGTACGAAGTTGTAGGATAACTCAATGGTTTGCCCACTTATTTATTTTCTTGTTGCAGACGATCGTGGAGGACGATAACTTCACCAGGAACAATCTCAGACCTGCTACTCCACACCTTGCCCACGATCGAAGCGGTTTACAGGCTTGTGGAGGTGGAGCGATTGATTTTTCCCATCTATAAGAACCACAATCAATGTGGGATCAATCACAGCAACAATTTCGCAGCGGCAATCAACAAAGGCTATCACCGAGCCAGAACTCTTGAAACAAAAACGAAGCACAGAACTAAGATAAATCGATCAATGCTCAAAACGATAAATCACCACTATCCATCGTTTTCGGCACGCCCGCTGTTTACGGTCACCGCTAGCCCATCTCGCCCACCGATCGTGGCTTACGTCTTCGAGCTTCGGTCAAAGCCTTCCGGCAGCCAAGCAGCCCAGCAACAGAGCAACCATTTCAGCCAGGATGCGATTTTGGGTAGGACTTATGCCATTTGACTAGGTATAATTACGTGTTAGCCCCTTTGGTTTGTCACATGTTTATCTTTGGTTACTGTCTCTTAATACGTTTCAATTAAGGCACCCATGTTAAGGGATTTGATGGTTTGGTGTCAGTGATGTGTTGGAGATTTTTATTTCTTTTGGTCCCTTTTCTCTGATGGCATCTAAAGAGTCATACCACATGTGACATTTTTCTTTTTAATCAATGCATTATTTTTATTTTTTATTTTCATTTTTACGTTTTTTTTCCTTTTTCTTTCTCTCCATTTCATTCATTCTTTTCCAACTAAGGCATACTCATGCGTGCGAGCTGTAAGTATCACAAGTAGACTTTTCTTTACTTTTTTTTCCGTTTATTTTCTTCTTTTTTTTTAAATTAAATAAAAGTGAAGAAATAAATTGAACCTGTGGTACCGATTTTGGGCGTATGAAATTTATATTTCGTACGTAATTGACTAACGGACTCTCGAGTTTCTCGTAGACCAGTTTAGGTTTCCAATCGACCTATCACAAATAGATTGGTGACGACTCCCATCGAAAACCCCGTCGCTACAACATTCACAGCATGTCCAACTCCAACAATGGCAAAGAAGTCTCAAATTACCCAGAAGTTATTTTTATATATATTCCTCAGACGATGATTCCGACGACAGTGAGGAAATTGATCATTTAATTAAGCAGAATCACACCATGATGGACGAGATGAATGGCATTCAGCTGGAGAGACGCCAGATGCTGACTCGCATGGGTCATCTAGATCTGCAAAACACAGAGTTGAAGAGGGAGATTTCGCGGGCAAAATTCATGGAAGACGGTAATTCGCCGATTGAAAGAGAGGGTTGTGTTAATGAGGAGTACCATATGCCAATGTCAGGAAGTCATGATCTAATGGAAAAAAATCACGAGCTCCAGTTGAGAGTTCGAATGCTCGAGAATGAACTGCAAGCATTAAGAGAGGAGATCATTCTGCTGAACGAACATGTATTATCTTAGATTATAGTCGATCATTTTTACAATATATTTAACATTAATAAAACATAAATGCTAGGTATTGGATCGAGACAGTATACTAGCTGATATGAACACATCAACAATCCTCATACCACCTGATGCATCCGCTGCTGTCTACAATCGGAATCGTGCAAGGATGGTCAGGAGAAGCTCTGGGTGGGAAGGATCTTCAAGCGGCCAACGTGCATATGATCTTTTTGATTGGTGGTATAGGCGATGAACAATCTGATGTAAAACATTTCCATCTTATATTCAAAAATAGTGTGTTCGCATGATAATAATGTTGGCTATGTCAGTTAATATTTCAGCAGGTTCGATTCAATGTGTTCAATAAAACGCAAAATGGTGCTACGTTGTTCATCATTTTAATATGAAAGTCGTACATATTAATTTTAACACACGCTTAAAATATATATCAAGCGGATATGGCCCAATGAAACTGAATGTATGCAGAGCTATACTCGAGAAGATATGGTTATTTTAAAAAAAATCAATTACATTGAAAAATATGAGGCTCATTTTAAAAATTCAGTTACTTTTAAAAATTCTCATCTTTCATAATGGATATAATATTAAAATTCAGTTGCCTTATAATGTGATTTATGAAATTTTACGCATTTACCATCTTTAAATTGTGAAAAAATTAGTATAGAAAATTTAACATATCGAAAAAGTCGTTGATGAAGTGACTTTTTCATACCGGAAGTTGACTTTTCTTTTTAAAACAATGCTATGAAATAATTTGCATTTTCTGTAATGAGAATTTCAATTATTATCCACATGTTTTCATTAATAGCTTATGTTTTGAATTTGATTCTTTTCAGTTTCTGCTCGAACAATTTTATATAATAAAGTATGATTACATATATTATAATGTTAATTTCGAAGGTAAGCTTATTTATCATTTTAAACAAAATCTTGGGTGGGTCATAATCATTGTAGAACTTTAAAATGTTTGTAACCACATTTTAGTTACACATTTTAAATGATAAATTAATTAATACTCCCTCCGTCCCACAAAGGTTGTCAACATTACTATATTGGGTCGTCCCACAAAGGTTGTCAACTTTCTTAAAATAGAAACTTTCTATTATCATTTTTACCATTTTATCCTCTTATCTCACATCATGAACCCACAAGTTTTTCTCTTTCCTCCCACTCAATTTAAAATTGGGGTCCACAAAATTTTCTCCTTTCTTTTTCATGAGGGTAATTTTGTCAACACACTATTATTCTCTCACTTTCCTTAATATATGTGCCCAAACAAATCCTACAACCTTTGTGGGACGGAGGGAGTATGTAAAACAAATTTTTCAGTGCCTTAACGGGTATGTAAGCCAGTTAAACAATAAGTTGTGTTAAACTGTCGGGGAATGAATAGGCAACCATCATCTATTTCAATGCCCTCGATCCTGCCGCATGCCTGCCTTCATTTGCCCACGCTTACAGCTAGCTGTTTATATAATTACTCATTTTATCCCCACTGATGCACCAAGCTTAATTACTTGTGTTTTCTCTTAATTTTTTCCATAAACCTAGCTAGCTACTTAATTGTCTATAGTTGTAATGATTGTTCGATTAATTTTCTTTTGTCAAGATTCCCAGAAATTTGAGGAAAAAAATTTCCTTCATTTTTTCTTTTAAAAAATATTGTTTGACAGAGTTAGTTACCGACTAATGATCTAATAACAGATTTTATTTCTTTTAAAATTATTATCATGGGGATCGGAGTGGATTGCATTTCATTTCACATTGCATGATCCACTAGACCTCAATTAAAAAGCTAGCTAAAGGATAACGAAATGGCTAGTGTACTTCAGAAAACTACACATGCATGTATACATATTAAAAAATGCTAATAATATATGGAGTAACTAGTTTTATATACCGGCTTTGTGTGGATGGATAAAAAAGTGGAACATGAAAAAATATTAATGTTTTGTGTGTAGAGAAAAAAAGTCAATGGTGATCCAATACAATACTTGACAAAAAAACAGAAGTATGAACATTAACTATTCTATTGATAATTTAAGATGTCAAATCATTAATCTATATTAACCAGTATTACAGACATAAAGCGTGAAAAAATCTCATTTTGTTTATATTCATCCATATTAATATTACATTAATCTCGTCAATTTATCATAATTCATTGTTTAATTAGGGATGATATATATATATATATATATATATATATATATATATATTATATATATGTGTGTGTGTGATATATATATATATATGTGGATTGTAAGAGTAAAATCATTACCCCCAAGGTTTAACATAACCTTCACTTTACCCTACATTTTCAGAATTCGTTAAAGACACTCTCTAAAGCTCTGTCTTAACACATAAATAACCCTTGAAAGTCAATAATTATCACCGTTAGATTTTTCTTGAGATTTTAGATTAATTTGCAACAAAAAATGAACTCTTAATCGTTTTAAACATAGCAATTTCACTCTTATTTGATTTATTTTACATTCATACCCAATTCTCACATGTGTAACCTATCCATTGTTGAACCCTTCTGTCGTCGAAGCCCCCCTCACATTGGATTCACTCTTCTAAATGCCCAAATCATTGTCATGTTGACTCAATTAAGGCACCGCCTCGCACAGCCCCTACGCCTCAAGTCCTTCTCGCACCTCACCTCCCTCCACTGGCATCACACCCTAACTAGTTGCCTCCTCAAACCACCCTTACCTCCCATAAACCATATTCTCCAACACTAAGATACTTTCCTTCCTCCTCGGAACTTGGTCCTTGTTTTGGACGAAAACCCACAGTTTCCATGAAAGAAATCCAAATTTTGATGAAAAATACAACAATTATTTGAAAAATCGATGTCAAATATACACTTTGTTTCGAGCATTGACGGGGAGAACAAACTATAGGGCAAGTTGCAACTCGAACAGTTCAGAGATCTATACTTAAAATCTCCCTTACAAAAGTAAAACATAGTTGGACAAATTAGTAATTTTCAATCAACTTTATCTTAGTACCCTAAATTCCTTTTTTTCCCGCATTATATGTTACTTTTACTATAGATCCAACCGACCATGATCTTTTAACTTCCTTTTCTTAACTTAGAACTACCTTTGTTAATGATTAAAAAATCTGACTTTGGTTTTTTATACTCCTTTCGTTTGCCAAAAAATGTATCATTTGATGTGTTTGTTTCAAAGGTCAATGTTTGACTCAAAATTTAACAAAGTTAAAGAGAGAAAATAAGTAAAAAATATATATATTTAGAAAACTTAGATATCAAATTATGATACACATAATTTATTTAATTTTCAGTGTCTAAATAATCATGAAAAAAAAATTATAGATTAAATACTGTGAAACTGTCAAAATAAATGATACAATGTTCTGTGGACAGAGGGAGTGTATGTGTAGTTCTTATAAATTACTATCTTATTAAACTTAAAAAAGAAAATCTAGGTTTTGAAATCGCTTGTTTCTAATTTTTTTGGTGCGTATGTTAAGATCGTGAATTCAAAGAACAACACGCAACATGAAATTCAAAACCAGAATCACATCAATCATCCAAAAACAATGGCAACAAGTTTGCTTAAAAAACAAACAAAGATGAATAATTTATAAGTTAAATGAACAATAAAAGAACCGATTCTATGTGTTTTGTTTTCTTTGCTGATCACTTTCGAGTTTTCAATAGTATTAATAAACTAAAATTAACTAAAATAACGACAAGTGGAGATAAGTCAAACAGACATTAATTAACAGGTAGTGGGACATTTCCGTAGAAACAGGGCAACAATCTGTTTTGTTTGGTGCAAACGATTTAGATTAATTATTAGATGATGCAAACTAGAAAATCGCGTAGGCTAAATTAATTACTACTATCAAACAAAGATTTTCTTTTTATCAGAAAACAATTACTATAAAAGATAAATAATTAAATGGAAGAAAGTGAGTGGCTTGTGGTTTCTGACATGCCTTTTGCTGTACATAGTTGTACAATACAATGTACCAAACTTGAATCACCAAACCCCAGGAAGATCTTCAGATTTGATCCCCCTCCCTCCAATTTCCTTTTAATTCTCATTTCTTTTGGATCTTCCTCTGGCCTTCCTTCCGTTCTTCACATATTACAGGGTTTCAAACATCAACTTGTCTTCCAAAATCATTCACCAAAAAATTACAAAATTCACTTTTAAAATTCACCTCTCCCAACTAATCCCTCAAACATACCTTTCTTTTTTACAAAATTCACTTTTAAAATTCACCTCTCCCAACTAATCCCTCAAACATACCTTTCTTTTTTATAAAGATAATTATATCAATACACTATTTTTTTCTTTTCAAAATTCAGTTAATTTGATTTAGAAATTTATTTTTAAGGTTGTTAAATATATTGAAATTGAGAAAGTTGGAAAAAAATTTTGGGAAATTTGGGTGATAAACTGAAGGTATGTGTATTCTTTTGGGGAAAGGGATGCAGGGAGTGGACCAAAACGTGCCACGTGGCAGTGGGGGGTGGGGTTAGGAGTGAGGCTGAGACAGAACATGCCACGTGGCAGTGTGGGGGTGGGGTTAGGAGTGAGACTTTTAAAACTCACGCACACACACTGTAGATATTCGGACCTCCCAAATTCACGGGGAGGTCCGAATTTGTTTGAGGAGAGTGAGTCACTTTGTTTGAGGAGGTGAATTTGTACAAATTCACCTCCAAAAAACAAAGTTTGAAACCTCCTATTCTCTAAATATACTTTTTCATGGAGATTGATAAAACGGTCGGGGCACTTTTTAAGAGTAATAAAGTGACACTAATATATAAGGTAAAAATAATTTTTTTGAGTGAATAAGATGAATTTAGGTAATAAGGTAAAAATGGCGGTTAAATGATTCCTTAATACTCAATCCGTCCTAAAAAAATACATACATCACTGTTTCACAGTATTTAATATTTTTTCATTAATATTTAGGTATTTTAAGTTTAATACGAGCAATTCTTTTCATATCATAATTTGAAGTATATTTTTTTGTAAATACCTTTTTATGATTTTTTTTCACTATTTATCTTACTAAATATTTTAGTCAAAATTTTGAAAATTGAAATATGAAAGTCAAATGTATACATTAATTGCAAACAAAGTGAGTAGAAAATATGCTAATTTACGTGGGGCAATCCAAATATATATATATATATATATATATATATATATATGCGTCAAGTTTATGGGACGGAGGGAGTATTTAATACTATCTATAATAATCAAGTCTCATACCGATCATAAATCAAATTGATCGTTTTGCTATAAAAAAAAATCAAGTCTCATACCATAAGTGATAAATTTATGGTCCCTTCATCCTAAAAAATTAGTGTGTTTTTTTTAATGTTGTGAGAGATTCATATTATTACTTGAAATAACTCATAAAAAATGTTTGGAAAAAATATATTAAGAAACTAGACACATTAATTTATGATTTCCATCTAAATTATTTTGCAATATATAGGGTGCGCATATGCGCACCTACACAGACCAAACGTGTGTATATATTAGGGGTAGATTAGTCTTTTTCTTGGGTTGGGTTAGGCTGAAATGATTTTGTCTATTGGGTCGCTCATATATATATATATATATATATATATATATATATATATATATATATATATATATATATATATATCTTCGGTATGGCATGTTATACTCCTGAAGATTGATTTTGTCTTTTTTCATGAGTATTTAATCTACGATTTATTTTTATGAATTCATAGACATGTAAAGTTAAATGATTCATCTGCTTCTCATAATTTGCCATCTAAACTTTCTATATATATGATTTTTTTTCACTGTTTATCTAAGTTAAATTTTGAGTCAAACACTGCAACTTGAAACAAAAAAAGAAATGGTGCAATCTTCGTGGGACGGAGGGAGTATGTACAGTATCAAGACTTAAATTATTTGACTTTGTATATCAAAATGTTGGATAAATAAAATCATAGATAAAATGCTAAAAATGAAACGCACCATTTTCCCTTAACAATTCAACTTCACAAAATGTAAAGTCAGTATCCATATAATCATTCAATGGCATCACATGAGCATCATCTAAGCACATCTCATTGTCAACTAGGACTAAATATAATGTCTAACGACAAATTTACTCTTCAATAAAATATTAGTGACATTCTCAGGGACGGATCCATAAAATTATTTGAGTGGTGTCACTTTATACATTAATTTAATAAAATAAATGTCTTAATATTGACCCCTAAGAGTAAATGTCATTAAATAAAATGACTCTTGTTGTCTTTAGTTGTAATTGATAATTATACCATAACGCGTAGAATATTCACTACTATTAATTAATGGTTTGATGTATGAGTTTTTTTCTTTTTATATTGAAGTTGGGTAAGATTATACTAATACTTAATAACACTAATGGTACTAGTGATGTCAAAATAATTTTTTAGTAGTATTTACAAAAATTAATAATGGTTTTATTTTTTTTAGTGATGTTAGTGGTGTACCTTGACACCACTCATGGTGGCTTGATCCATGGTTAAAAGAAACGGCCGATTGGTTTTTATCCGGTCTTTTTTTGAATTGGTGATGTTAGTGAAAAACCGGTGTACCTTGACACCACTCATGGTGGCTTGATCCATGGTTAAAAGAACCATGACTAGATCCATCTCTATACATTCTCATTTCAAAATAAATTTAGTTACAAATTTAGAGATTCATAAACTGTTGTGTAAAAATTATCCTTTCTTCGTCGTCGATAATGAAGAAAAGTTGACCGCGCTTTAGTTTTGTGTGGGAGCCTGCCTGGGAGGGAGATGTGCGATAGTGCGTGTCGTAGAGTAGACCATGCCCGCCATTCTGCTCTCGCATGCTCCTCGGCTCGCCACGCGTAACCCAACATCTCTACTTTGTGATAAAATAATCATTACTTACTTGACACAAAGCAAACTTACTTGCCCATAATGTAAAAACCTACAAAATATCCAACAGGTACACACGCATCATCTCTATGGACTAGAAAATGCAAATTAAACTTACTTGCCCATATGAGAGATATACAATCATGGATTTGTATATATACTCCATCCGTCCCTAAAAAAATGTACATGTTAACTGTTATAATTATATTGGACCAGAGCCGGCCCTGACATTTCCGGGGCTCGAAGCAAAAAAAAAAAATTGGGGCCTTGTATATAATCTTTTACTTTAAAACATTCATGTCATAATATAGCAATAAAGCTTCCAATATAATAAAATATTATAATATTTGAAACAAAAATATAAAAATTACAAATACCAGTACATGTTACTGAAAAACAGCCATTCTTGCATTCTTGGAAGCAAAAGTGTCAATTAAGCATGAGAACTCAAGCTTTTCCGCCAACTCCTTCTCAATCGATAACATAGCCAAACCATTTAGTCTTTCTTGTGACATAGTCGATCGAAGATAGGATTTGATCAACTTTAACTTGAGAAGCTTCTCTCACAGATGCAACATAATAGGTATGGTTAGCATAAGTTTGTAAGCAATCCATGCATTTGGGTAGCAACCATCCATTTGCTTCAAATAGCTCAACACATCAATTGCTAATACATATGTGTGGGTTTTATTTTTTTGAGTGATGTCAGTGTGTACCTTGACACCACTCATGGTGGCTTGATCCATGGTTAAAAGAACTTGGCTGGAACGGCCGATTCAACCGGTTAAACGTGAACCGACATGCTATCCGGTCTTGGTTCCAGTTAACCAGTGAATTGGTCAAAAATTGATGAGAACCGGTCAAAATCGGTAAGAACTGGTGAAAAACCGGTGAAAACCGTTTAAACCGATAGTTAATTGAATCTTGGTTCTACTTTTTCTAAATTAACAAAATAGTCATTAAATTGTATTTTTTTGTACAAATAAAGTCCTTTTATACTATAAATACTTATTATTCTCAACCTTTAGTTTTCAAAATAAACACTAAGATTTATTCTTTGTTTACAAAAGTATGGATTATTATATTTGTATGATTTTGATGTTACCTTTGTAATTTAAGTATTTATTAAATATACATTTTGGAAAGTAACGGTTCAACCACCGATTCGATCGATTCAATCGTCGTTTGAACTTTGAACCACTAATTTTACAGTTTAATACCCGATCCAATTTTTTTATCCGTGGCTAGATTTGTCTCTATACATTCTCATTTCAAAATAAATTTAGTTACAAATTTAGAGATTCATAAACTGGTGTGTAAAAATTATCCTTTCTTCCTCGTCGATAATGAAGAAAAGTTGACCGCGCTTTAGTTTTGTGTGGGAGCCTGCCTGGGAGGGAGATGTGCGATAGTGCGTGTCGTAGAGTAGACCATGCCCGCCATTCTGCTCTCGCATGCTCCTCGGCTCGCCACGCGTAACCCAACATCTCTACTTTGTGATAAAATAATCATTACTTACTTGACACAAAGCAAACTTACTTGCCCATAATGTAAAAACCTACAAAATATCCAACAGGTACACACGCATCATCTCTATGGACTAGAAAATGCAAACTAAACTTACTTGCCCATATGAGAGATATACAATCGGATTTGTATATATACTCCATCTGTCCCTAAAAAAATGTACATATTAATTTTTACAATTATATTGGACATCTAGATGTAATCCAAAGGAAAGAAAGCAATTGAATATTGACGAGAACTCCGGAAGCTCTCCATAGCACATCTTGCATAACAAAGTTGTTTCGGACTAGCTTACAACAAAGACCAAATTGTGACTTTTGTGATGGGTTGCCACACTTGAACCTTGGAGGGCGCTTGGTATGTTGGAAAAATCATGAAAAAATAGTGTAAATTATATGAATGTAAATTGTCATTTTTTTCACCATTTAGTGTGGAAGTTTATGGCCCATTAGTAGGGGTGTTATAACCATAGTTTATGGCCATAAGAATGGAGGTTTTATGCCAATTAATACGGTGTTTTATGACTAGCTTTATGAGGTATTATATATGGTGCCCCTTAATGGTTTGGCTCCTTCCAACCAATATAAAAGGACACCTCCTCCATGTTATTCCATCATCCCTCATCACATTATTCTCTCTTATTGCTCATTGAGAAAAAACCTCTCTTCTAGCATATGTTTTGGTGTCCTTCAAGTGTTCTTCCGTTCAAGTCCGTTGGTGAAGGAAGTTTGTTGCAACCTCACTTCACGTCTTCCGTTGTATCATGGGAGACAGACGCCCATCGAATCTCGAGTACTCGTACCGGAGGAGGCGAATATGTTTTAAAGAGATTGTGTGAAACACAAGCTTCGGAACTCTGTCGAAATTTGGTTTTGGATTTCTAATTCTTCTTTTAATTCCACATTGTTAGAATTATTATAATTATGATTTACTCTATGATTTTTTCTAAGAATTATAGATTTGAATTATTGTTTTTATAATTCTTTGATTTATTAAAAAGTACATTGACACTTATTCGATTATGTACTTATGTTTATATTAATTTATCATCATCACGAATTTCCCCTTATTGATTTATTTGATATTTTGGTTAACATGGTATGTTTTAAGGTTTGATGTTCATGTTTTCCTCATTTTAGTTAGTTAGTTTGTTATTTTCCACTTACTTTCTTATTTATTTTAAATTTTTGTTCCCTTTTAATTTCAAACCGAATAATTAAGCACATGCTAAGCTACAATATATATATATATATATATATATATATATATATATATATATATATATATATATATATATATATATATATATATATATATAATACAAAGGTTTGAAAAGGATGATGAAGGTAGGACTTAAACTTTATGTCTCCAATTGTATCTTTTTAACCACCGAAACTAGAGGATCGTGATACCTGCATTATAGTATATAGTCTCCCTCAGTCACGATTTGTCGTTATGTTTGACAATTAATCGTGTGCGACTATAATTTTACTATGAATAATTTACTTTTTTATATATTTAAAACAATACATTTAGAACGTATAAACATTGATTTACCTAATACATATAGATTATTTTATTATTAAAATATTGAAGAAAATAATTAATAAATTAGATGTTGGAAAAGAAACAAATTGAAGCATTTTGGAGTTGACATTGCGTTTTGTAATAGGAATGTCCAACTTGGTAGCTCTCCCTCGCACCTCACGTTCATATCTTGCATTCTATCATGCAAATTTGACAAGTGATTAATTTGAGTATATAATGCAAATAGTTATGTGTATAACCTTTTGCATATTAAAAGTCCAAAAGCAGTTTTATAATTTAACTTCTTAAATTATTTAGTAATTAAGATTTTATTGTTGAGTTAATCACTAAAGTGACAAAATTACACCCTTTCTAAATCATATCGTTTTTTTTTTCATTTAAAATAACACACACAAAAAAATAAGAAGGAACCCACAACCTTGTGATGTTAAAAGCCATATAATTCTTCTGATGGGGACTTAACACAAAGTGTTGAATATTGGATCTTACAAATAATTAGTGCTTTTGAAAATAGTCATATCCAAGCTCCACCATTTTAATAACAAGGAAAGCAAAAAAAAAAGGAAACTCTTAGATTATCACTAATTTAAAAAATAAAAAAGCAAAAGGGAGGGCTTATTGGGTAATTTTATTCATTCAAAATATGTGGTGAGGTGGATGAGAATAGCAAAACAAAATGGGGTCAAGTGGAAGAAAAATGAAGGAGCAATGTTCCCCATTTGAATGACATTCCTCAAAGAGAACTCACAAACAAGCTCACACTTTGCAACTTCAGGGGAACATCTTTACTTGTGCTACTGATTTAAAGAATCCCAATGCATCCACCTGCACGTGTGCCATTATGGTTGTAGGTTACCAGTAGACCTCATGATGAAATTCCCACGCACGTGTGTCTCAAAGGCCCAGCCCAGATCCATGTGTGTGCTTCCTTTTCTGGGCTGGGCTTTTCTTCCCACTGGCCCATTGTTTTTTTTTTTTTGAAAAATACATCATCTTCTTCTTCGGGTTTCTTAGATTGAACTGTTCGTATTAAAATATGTTTCAATAAAATTCCGCTACTGCCATGAAGTAAAAATGTTCTTTTTTACCCTTCATTTTACTCAGAATACTGGAATCCAACTCGGAATGATGTTACTTAGGATTCTCAGATGAACATTTTCAACTGACTCCCTTTCATCATCACACAACAGAAACATGCCACTAATTATGCCATATGATTTTGTACCCTTAGTTTAATTACTCACTCTGTTGATATTGTCGACTTTAGTTTGCGGTATCTAAGTTTTTATTTTAATTTAACATTATAATATTCCAAGTAAAATAATTTACATTCACATATTAACCAACATTTTGTAGTTTTTCATATATATATATATACATATATATATATATATATATATATATATATATACATATATATATATATATATATATATATATAATTTACATTCACATATTAACCAACATTTTGCGGTATCTAAGCAGCTAGCGACTAAGGCTGCGCAAAAGTCAAGTTCGGTGACCAGCGGAATGAAGAAGTCTCTTTGTTTCAGGCCAAGGACGGTGGTGCTGAGGGAGCAAGACCGACTTTCAGACCTCAGAGATAATTGTGTTGGGATTAATTAATTAATCAAACAATTAATCCATAAAATCCAAGAACATCATGTCAAATCATCAAGATTAAATTCTAAAGCAGAACCGGAAATATACCTGTATCCATGGCGGAAGAATCAGGTAGGAGATTCGCGGCTCAATGATCTTCCAAACCAATACGCGTGGGTTTCTCTTTTGCGCTCTGTAATGACGGGACTCGGAGGAGGCAGAGACTGAATGAGAAAAAACCCTAGCTCGTATGATTTGGGGACCATAGCCTATTTATATAGTTGTGTATCTTTTATTTCAGTCCATCATTAAAATAAAAGTTACGCTTTGGCCTCTACACATCAAAATATTCCACACCTTTATAAGATGTACATGGCCCAAAATCCAACTTTATTAGATCACTTTTAATTTGGGCCAAACCTTATGATAGCAAATATAATGCATAGTTATTTCACTTATAAGCCCATATAAAAAATTATAACAATCTCCCACTTGGGCTATATGTGTACCTTATAACTGTGCATTATAACCTAATGAGTACTCCTTAAAAAGCTATCACCACCAAATCATATTAGCCAGTTCCGTCAACTAATTATACCAACATAGGATCAAAGTGGCTTTCGCTACTTGTATCGTAGCTAAACCTATCAATGGTCACATGTATCAACATAATCAGATGACATGAATTAAGTATGGATGTGTAGCGTGAAAATTACATGTAATGTGATCTCAACATGTCTATTTCCAACTGGTCCAACTTTAGTTAGAATAATCTCATCAAAATTCAAAGTGAATATAATCATAAACTTTATTTATGTAAAACTTAATCATAATAATCCATAACCACAAAAGTGTCCAAAAGTTCGAACATCCAAAAGTACAAATTCCCACTAGAACTGAATATCTTAAAGAGATATCACACCCATATGAGCAACATGCTCATGAAAGACCTTGGGTGACAATCCCTTAGTAAGCGGATCCGCAATCATGGAGTTTGTCCCAATGTCTTTGAATAGACAACTGACCACTCTGAATTCTTTCCTTGACAACTCGAAACTTGATGTCTATATGTTTGACTTTGACGAACTCGAGTTGTTGTTTGCATATTGGACCGCCGAATTATTGTCACAAAATAACTTAAGTGATCTTTCAATGCTATCCACAATACGCAGCCCAGTTTCAAAATTTCGGAGCCATATGCCATGGTTGGATGCCTCGTGACATGCTATATACTCTACTGCCATGGTGGAGGATGTTGTGAGTGTCTGCTTGACACTTTTCCATGAAACCGCTCCACCAGCAAGCAAGTAGATATAGCCTGATGTGGACTTTCGACTGTCTTGGCATCCAGCAAAGTCAGAATCAGAATAACCAACAACCTCTATCTGATCCGATCTCCTGTATGTGAGCATGTAATCCTTTGTTCTTTGCAAGTATCACAACACTCGTTTGGCTGCTTTCCAGTGATCCAGTCCAAGATTACTCAAATATCTGCCTAGCATCCCAAAACAATGTACGCAATATCTGGTCACGTCTGAGAACTGAGCATACATCAAACTTCCTATAGCCGAGGCATAAGGAATGTTTTGCATTTCTTTAGCCTTATAATCATTCTTTGGGCACTGATTGAGACTAAACTTATCTCGTTTAGCCACAGGGGTGTCCCCTGGTTTACAATCCTGCATGCCAAATATTTTAAGCACTTTCTCAATATATCTCTTTTGTGATAGGCCTAGAGTACCCCGAGAGCGATCTCGGTGTATTTGTATTCCCAACACAAAAGAAGTATCACTAAGATCTTTCATCTCAAATTTCTTTGATAGAAATCTCTTGGTGTCATGTAGTAAACCTATATCATTGCTGGCAAACAGTATGTCATCGACATATAAAACCAGGAAAATATACTTACTCCCACTAAATTTGTGATATACACAATCATCAACAAGATTCATCTCAAAACCAAATGAAATGACAACTTGATGAAATTTGTGATACCATTGATGGGAAGCTTGCTTGAGACCATAGATGGATTTCTTTAATTTGCAAACCATCTGTTTTGCATATACTGACACAAAATGGAGGTAATCCTGAACAATTTCCTTTGAACCATGGCAATGCTAGTAGAGGACTCAACTGGATGAGATGGAGTAGATTGACACCAGACAAAAAGGATGGGGGCTTAGGCTTTCGGGACCTCTCCGATTTTAACTTGGAAATGTTGGCCAAGCAGGGATGGAGAATGACCACAAATAATTCATCTTATGTGCTCGGGTTTTTAAAGCCAAGTATTTCCCTCATTCTTCCTTTATGGAGGCAGAGAAGAAACATAATAATGCTTCATACATATGGAAGAGTTTAATGAAGGGTCAGGAAGTTCTTGAGCTCGGTGTATGATGGAGGTTGGGTGATGGTTCATGGGTGCAGATTTGGCAAGATTCATGGATCCCAGGTAATATCGCTTTTAAGTCTCTTACTCCTATACATTTTTTGTCAGAAGATTCTATTGTGAATTTTTTATTCCTTCCAGGACAGTGTGAGTGGAATTCCCAGCTCCTACAACATATTTTTATGTCGGGGGATGTTGCTTCATTCCAAAAGATCCCGCTTTGTGAGGAAGAGAGGGAGGATTTTTTTAATCTGGCACTTTTCAGGTGATGGCTCATATACAATAAAGTCGGGGTACACTTCCTACACACAAAGAGAGAATATGGCCGCCACAGGTACGGATGTGTCCGAAATTTTTTCGGCTATATGGGAGGTGGAAGTTCTTAACAAGCACATGAACTTTCATTGGCGAGTTGCTCAGCGATGTCTCCCCACTCGAGCCAATCTTCTTCATCGTGAGATTATTGATGAAGCCCCATGCCCTCTATGCGATATTCATGTTGAAACAACAGTGCACATTTTGAGAGATTGTGGTTTTTCGAGGGATATCTGGGGCGCAAGCAGCCAACACCATATCCTTGCTTCGGCAGAGGAGGACATTGAAACATGGCTGCTTGCGGTTCGGGCAGGCAGTAACAATTTCGAGTGGAGCAAATTTATTCTCACATGCTATTTGATATGGAGGAATCAGAATAATATTGTTCATGGGAAAGAAAGATGGTCATTACCGAGTCTTCTTTGGCTTCTTTCTCAACAGATTATGGAAATGAAATGTCTGCCAGACATTAATTATTTCCCTCACCACCATATTAGGTGGCAACCACCGCCGGCAGGGTGGGTGAAAGCAAACACTGTTGCGGCAATTGGACTTGGCGGTACTATCGATGTTGGAGTCGTCCTTCGTGACGAAGGGGGTTTTATAGTTCCGATTTTGCTGGAAAACTTTCAGGGACTTCCGAACACTTTTTATGGTGAAGTCATAGCCATCAGAGAGAGCATGCGTCTGATTCAGAGTGATGGATCTAAGAAAGTTATAGTGGAGTCAGATTCGCGTGAAGTTGTCAATGCTATTCTTGCATCGGCGAGTCAGAAGCAGCTCTCAACGTTAAAACATCCAAAGGAGTCTTCAGAGCTTGAACTGGTGGAAATTACAACATGTCTACCGAGAGGCGAACCAATTGGCTCACAACTTGGCTCGTCGAGCCCTCCTGGAGATGAGTTGCTCTATGTGGATTAATTCCATGCCTCTTTTTTTGAAGGACTATATTGCTTTGGATATATTACCGTGACTATGCTTCTCGCTGTGAGTTTAATTATTTTCTTAGGATCTCGGGGATTTTCTTCCTGGTTCTTTTGTCCCGTTGTATTCGCTTTTTAGTGAACCAGGTCTAGGTAAGTTATTAGGCTAGATACTCGTTTCATGATAAGCCAGGGAGGTACCACATTTATACCTCCCTCCCCCTATCAAAAACAAAAAAGGGACCCAACCCAAGCTTACACGTGCGTGCGTGGAGAGATCCAAATCTGTTGTCCCCCAATCTTCTGTCCCCTAGCTACTATAATAAATTTTATTAAAATCGTTAACTGTTTCGTTAAAAAACAAACAGATTAATTAATGGTGTTAAAAGATTACATTGGAGAATAAATTGGAGAATAAAAAGGGGACAGCAAATCTGGTCGCGTGGAGACATGATTAAGTAGCTAGGGAACAATCAAGGAATGGGATGACATGCTCATCACTATATATAAGTACAAGCGTACAGCTACTCCCTCCATCAGTATTTGTATGTGTATGTGTTTGCATGTCTATATATATATATATATATATATATATATATATATATATATATATATGTTGTAGCAACAAAAGTGTTTGATTACTGATAAGATTTTAATCTTTATCTGGTCGTCTATATGTTCCCACCATTTTTATAAATTGTCTCCTTTGTAGGGACCCCTTATTTTGAATAGTCTCCACACTTCTTCTACAAATAATAAGTACTGTTCTCATATCTATGCATGCATGGCATTCGAAAGCTAGCTTAGCTAGGCTCGGTCATGATGTGCATGATCATTCATCCATGCATTCGCTCCAGCAACATCATCATCCATCAACTCTCTTGTTTCTGCTTTCTGTGACTGTGTCATGATAATGATCCACTACTTCAATTTCAGATTTATTAGAAGCAATTTAATTACTACTCTCTCAGTCTTAAATGTGTTATCACTTTAAGCTTTTTTATATAGATTAAGATTATCTTCGACCATTAACTCATTTTATATAAATTTCTATCATTACCCTTTTCCAAACTCATTTTCACCACTTTTAACTCACTTCCTAGATTTTTTGAATGAGTGTATTTATAAGGTAAAAATGGACTAACATAAAATAAAAATAGAAAAATGTCATTTCATTTTTGTTTTTATTATGACAACACAATTGAGGGAAAGGAGTATTTCCCACAAAAACTGGATGCACGGGTAGGATCCGTGAACCCAATGCACAGCCCAATTGCCACGTACGACCCAACAAATGAGTTTTTTTTTTTTGGGGGACTTTTATATTAATTAGTATACGTATTAAACCAAAGTAATCATAATACAAAACCAAATCCAGAGTTCAGCTAGAAACATAAAGGGAATCATTAAACATCCTCGCATAGGAGGAAAGAAAAGGTAAATAGAAACGGGATCATGCGATGTCCAAAAGAGACAAAGCAAGTAACTCTCAAAAGAGAGTAGACTAGAACGCATGATAGAAAAGAGATTCATACCTGATCGGCCTTCCTTTGATAGAGGTTCCAAAGGAGGCCGGCCTCTCATCCAAACAATCCGGCGAAGCCATGCCGAAGCCGGAGGAGAGTGCATGCAAGAGATGTGTGTAGGGAATTGGTGAAGTCGGAGGCCCGAGGCAGCGCCCTTCGTCGGAAATTCCTGCGGTAGCGGCACAAAAACAATGCACACAATGTACACCTTCCTACACGATAGCGTCGCACGAGGAAAATACGATCCAAGGATCGCTGGCTCACAAGTCATTACGGCTGACAGAAGGGAGACGAAACGCTCCCAAGTCCTCCAACGCGGAGATTCCATGTAGAGAAGAAAACATAAACCACAGAGTGGCGGTCTTAAGTCAGTTTAGTTGTAGAATACAGCTTTTCATTTTTCTTTCCTATTTCATTTTTTGTATGCAAGTTTCTAAATTAATTTTTAGAAAACGTGTTTAGTTGGTTTATGTGAAAAACAACTTTTGAGAATAAAAACTGAATAAAGTGTTAACTATAGAAAATTTTAAATAAAACAATACACATATATATATTGGAGCATATAATACATATATAAAGTTTTAACAGCTTTTTTCATGTACAATAAATAAAAATATCTAAATCAACAAAAAAATTTGGTATAAGGGTTAGAACTTAGAAGATCTAGGAGTTGAGAAACTTTAATAGCTAAAATTGGATTTTGGGGATTTGTGCAACGATATATATATATATATATATCATTTTATTTTGATAAACATTGAGTAGATTATGATTTAATTTCAATATTGTACCACTGCTCCTCCATCGGCTACTCCTCCTAGAACCGCTGCACTCCTTCAATCATCTCCCCCATCACGACTGTCGGAACTCCGTGGTTGACAATCTGAAACAAACCCCATGTCCCCATGACGCCCTCACCCGCCTTACGATCTCGGCTCTCCGCTCTCCGTCCACGGCACATGGAGGTCGTCATCTGTTCGACAACGAACTCTCCGGTGGGTTGTCGATGAAGATTTTCGAGACTTTGCTGGCGGCGGCTAGAGAGATCGGACGTCGAAGACGAGCCAGATCGAGATCTAGGTTGAGGACGTCGAGGATGTCTAGGCGAGCGAGAGTCTGCAAGTTTTCTAAATAGGAACTCAAAAATAGAGTTCCTACTTTCTACGGGTTGGGAAACTTTTTTTCATAAAATGAAAAACGAAAAAAAATCAACCAAACACCATTTCATTTTCCTTTTTTATTTTTCTTAAATTTTCCGGGGAAATAGGAAAATTTCCTACAACTAAACGCACCCTAAGCCTCTCAAGGGTTGAGAGACGGAGCTCCAAGATTCCTAATTCCAACTATTGCTCTTTACAAGGGAGTTCTTTTTGTATATGTAGTCACAAAACCAATTTAAGTAACATCTTAATCTCAGCTAATTAATGATCCTAAAACATGGTTAATGGTTAATCTATATATGCATGAACAAAGTTACTCATCAGTTTCTCTGTCATGATTCATCTTCTTTTTTTTAATACAAAGGGGCTCTATCATGATTTATCATATATTTGTGTGTCCGTGTTTGTGATCAGTGTGTCTTTGATTATTATTCATTAAATATTTAGAGTACTGGTCTTGAATGTTCCCACCTTTCGTCACCTTTGTCTCCTCCTCTTCCTTTAACAATAATAACAGTTCCTTCTACTAATCATCATCATCATCACCACCATCACCATCACCATCAGTATCAACATCCTTTTTTACCTTTTTCCTGTGAGTGTCATACAGTATAAATAATTTATACAAAAAGAAATTTAAAGTTAGAAATTATTATTGCCAAATAAGTAGTAGCTAGCTAGGGTTCTAAAAATTGGGGAAGGTGCAAGTCTCAGAGCTCGGGATTTATCAGCTCTAATTTGTAATACTACCAAAAACCGGCACTTTTCACTGAATATGGAGATTAAGAAGTGTTAAAGATATAAGAAAGATAAGACAGAAGTTCCTTTTTGGGTGAAGAACGAAAATCAAGGGTAATAAGATAAAAAATGCGTTCAACATTTCTGTACAATTTCTTTTGGATTGTAGAGATAATAATACTGACCAAGGACGGGACGGATCTAATATACATTACGTTTGAACTACTAATGAAGAGACAAAATAAAATAAATGAGAAAAATAAAATAAATGAAAGAAAACAACAAGTTTATGTGTACAAAACTGATGTATATGTTTCAAGTAAATTCTACAATTAGTTAACTTTGGTCATTATCTTAAATAGGCCGTTTTTCAAAAATATTCTTAAACTCTCTTAACTTATAAGATCAAATTTAGTTCAAAACACCGTTTAAATGAAAACGTTTATGTAAATGTCTCACCTTTGCCCCATCCTACTACTCTTATTATTCATGCTTTCGACACCTTTAACTGGCGTTGCCACCATCCACCATCTTACCACATCATCGCTATAGATAAGTGACTACTATTGTTAATTACGATAATTTGTAAGTTATCTTGAAAAATATGTATTTGATTTTTATTAATACAAATGTAATTAAGATCATTTTTTAGAGTCCAAATTGCCATAGAAGTCAATTGTAAGAAAATTGAATAGCATATATGTGACACCACTCACTTAATTTTCAGGATCCACTCCTATACTGACTTGCAGTTTATGTGTGACGGAGGGAGCACCAATTCATCTAAGTTAAGGGAATACAATACGCCAAATTAAAACAATAAATTCTTCCTTAATTCGTTCGATTCTGATCGTTCCTTTTCATGTATAGAAAATGGACGATCATGTTCGAACAGAGTACAGCACGTAGTAACAAATGCATGCAAGAGCCGAAGTTAGAAGCAATCACCTTGGACTCCTCAGGCCCAATGTCTAGCCCAATTCATGGCCCAAATAAGGAGTTTTCCTTCCCTTTCATTCTCCACCTTAATCTTCATGGTTAATTTGGTCGATTGTGTAAAATTCTACAGCGAAGATCTGAACACTTCAAATTGTAAATTTAGATTATTGTTATGTATACGGTATACCTGTGCTAACGAGTCCTTCTAGTTTAATTTAACCATTTTGATGTGAACCCAAAGTCCAAAACCCTTTACAAGGAATTGGAGGCCCAATAACAAAAGCAAGAGCAAAGAAGGTCAGCCAAACTCTTTCCCTCTTCATGAAGGATTTTGCAAACTCAGAGCAGCAAAATGAAAAGATTGAAGAAGAAGAAGAAGAAGAAGAGGGGAAAGTGGATATTTTTTTACACTAAACCCAACCCAAGGAGCAAGCCAAAGGAATGGTGCAAATCACTTGGAAACCTAAAGAACTCAAGTGAAAGGATGAAAGAAGTTGGATGAAAGATAATTTCACAAATTACATAAACTTCTACATTTTTCTGTCTCCAAAGGTTTCAAGCATCAATTGGTCACTTAAATAGGGAAACTAATGCATGAAATATATTGGACAATTAGTATTAATTATCTATTAATTTAATTTGTAATTTTTCTTTTATTTTCTTAGTACTCTAAGAAAATTTCCTACCTACAAATAAAGTTTATTTCTACACTTTGAAGATAGACATCATATATGTAATTCACTTTGCAAATTTGAGAGAAAATTCTCTACATTTTAACAACACTTTTCCATTCAACTCTTGTTTAAAGTTTTGATCAAATTTATCTAAATCCAAGGTTGCTTTATCTTGAAGAAAAAGATGTTGGATCAATCTTTATCCATCATTGGCAAGAATACTCCCTACACTTGAACAAATTCTCCGATTCACGAAAGAGTTAGCAAAAAATCTATCAAGTTACAATCCTAGTACAAGAAAAAACATCACTTGTGTTTCTTAAAAAAAATATATCACTTTTATAGGAACAACAAATCACATTTATAGGAACAACAAATCTTTAATTGATTACATGAAAATGACTCATTTTCAATCAGTCCTTACATTATTTTTCTTCAATATTAACACACATTGTCCATAAATTTTTTAAACATTCAATTTTCAACATTTACTTTATGATTTTATTTTTCTAACCTTTTGAAATATGATTACAAACTTTTTAGACATAAATAAATTTTGATTTGTCTACTTTATGAAAATAGTTTTTTGGAATTTGTTTATGAAGAAGTACACCTTCCGTTCCGAGAAAATGTTCCGACAAAATTGTTGCATTCCATTTTAACCACTAATTTCTAATTCGTTTCCTTCAAAACTTTCATATATAAAGTCAAACGATTTATATGTAAATTATTGTTAAAATTATACAATTTCTAAATATATTTTTATAAAACATTTTATCAAATTCTTTATGGAAAATATTTGAGTTTGATATATCGAAAACATACAAAAAATTTGAATACAGAAAATGTAATATAGATAAATTGAAATTAAATATATATCAAAAGGCAAACGAATCAAAAAAAGTAGTTACTAGTTAAAATAAAATCATATAATTTTTATAGGATAAAAGAAGTAATATTCATCAAATGTTTGTCTACTTTATGAAAATAGTTTTTTGGAATTTGTTTATGAAGAAGTACACCTTCCGTTCCAAGAAAATTGTTGCATTCCATTTTAACCACTAATTTCTAATTCGTTTCCTTCAAAACTTTCATATGAAAAGTCAAACTATTTATATGTAAATTATTGATCAATGTCTACAATTTCTAAATATATTTTTATAAAACATTTTATCAAATTCTTTATGGAAAATATTTGAGTTTGATATATCGAAAGTTAAGCATACAAAAATTTTGAATACAGAAAATGTAATATAGATAAATTGAAATTAAATAGATATTAAAAGACAAACGTATAAAAAAATAGTTACTAGTTAAAATCAAATCATATAATTTTTATAAGATAAAATAAGTAATATTCATCAAAAATAAGGGAGACCTACTTTTTTCATTTTATTTTATTTTTTGTTTTATTAAGAATTCATTTATTTTATTAAGCTGAATACATAAAAAGGTTATAGTAAAAAAATGCTTCCTTAAAAATATTTTATTCCGTTAAAAAGTGTTTTATGACAAAAAGCCCTAGGCCCCCTCTCACCAGAGCCACCTCCTCCTCCAATCTGCAGGCGTTCTCTTGTACCTACCATCACTTGCCGGTGCGAATATCATTCAAACTTCATCAATTTTTGATTTCCCTATTATCCCTTCATCTTTTCCACTCTTTTCCTTGTTTTTTTGCGCCTTAAAAGTGCTTCTACTCCATTTTTTTCTTCATTTCTTGCTCCCAAAGTTTCTGACTTGTCCACCGCATTTGATCATTAATGGAGGCTATGAGAACAACCATGGCTGGTCTCAATTTATCCCTGGAAGAAGAAGACACCATCCTTGATGATTCAATCCCCGTCGCGCCGGCCAGACCATTGCTGATTGCGAAACTCTTGTCGCCACGGCCAGCACGGACCGAGTAGCTCTCTACTGTGTTTTCACGAGCCTGGCTGCGAGTGGTGAAGTTCCACATCCGTCCTGCGGGTTCTCAATCCGACAACCTATTTATCATTGAATTTGAATCAAGTAAACATGCTCAGTTGGTCCTACAAAAGGGACCTTGGTCTTTTTTCAACAGGCTGGTTGTTATGGTGAAGGTTAAAGAATCTAATTGTCCATCATTGGTTAATTTTTCTGAAACGGCTTTCTGGGTGCAAGTGGCTGATGCTCCATTTAGATGGTACTCACAAGCCATGAGAAGGACACTTGGTAAGAAAATTGGCACAATCATAGCAGTTGATTTGATGGGACCTTCCCTCCGTATCCGAGTTCTCGCTCTACTGGGTTTGGGGGACTCCTAGCCAGCGGGCGATTCGTGAGGAATCGCCTGCTCATTTTCTTTGCTATAATAGACTTCTTCGCAATATTTTTTACATTTATATGCTTTGGACCTTGATATATATGGGCCAGCCCATACGGTTGTATTGTCAAATGCAAAAGCCATATGGGCCGCGTCCACCACAACAGATCTCGTCATTACGGAGACCCCCTCTTACCAGTAAGGACGCCTCGTACAAAGCCGTTAGGCACGAAGCGCTTACTGCCTCCCTCAAGCTAACCGTTACATTATTTCTGGCATTAAGTCAAAGGAGAGGGAGTAATTCCTAATAACTCCGCTATTATTACACCATTAATACGCCACCATTCCAATTATGGGCACATTTATGGAGATTCTCCAAGATTTAAGGCCCGTAACGTGACCTAGCACCACCATATATATTGGGTGTTGCCCGCCTAAAATAAGGTAATTACTACAAACCAACACTTTCCTCCTTTGTCTGCACATGAAAGTGTCTCTTGTCTTGTCCTTCAGTACCGAAGCCACTGACTACCATCGGAAGATCCTTGATCGCGGAGATTATCTTTTGGCTATCAATTTGGCGCCGTCTGTGGGAAAGAAAAGCAAGTCATTTTTTTCTTTTCTACTTAACGTTTTTCCTCCTCGACCATTCTCATGGCGAAGACAAGAAGAACTCACAACAGTGTGCATGTCGAGGATCTTGCTTCCGGCTCCTCCGATGTACCTCCACCACTCCCTGCGGTATGGGGCGGCGGGGACTCAGCAGCCCCACAACTCCCGATTGGTGGCAATCCCGCCACTCCTGCTGCTGACACCCTGGGCCGTGCGGCAGCCCCCACCACCGCAAGCAGCTACTTTGACATATCTCGCTGGGACCTCGAAGACCCCCCAGCAGGTCATCGTCGATCCCGGTCAGATGGCATTGCTCCAGGCGAGCATGCTCAATGAAATGAAGGCTTTCATGGTGCAAACCATCAAGGCGGAAATGCAGGCTGTTCGCCTCCCGCCTCCCAACGACCGGGATGAACAATCCCGTAACCAAAACCCGTCCGCGCAAACCTGGATGTCGGCGATCTTCTTCAAGAATCAACGTGGTCGAGGAACAGTTAAGACGCCAAACACGGTCCTCGACGACATCGAGGTTCTCCTCACTCAACCCTTCACAGAGGACGTTATTGCCGTCAAGGCCCCTGCCAGCTTTCGAATGCCAGTCATCGAAAGCTACGACGCGACGACGGACCCCGTTGACCATCTGCGACGTTACATCTCCCAAATGGAGATGGCTCGCGCCTCCGACCCCATACTCTGCAAAGCTTTCAGCTCCACCTTGAAAGGGGCCGCTTCAACATGGTTCGGAACGTTACGAGGCCAGCATTTCAAATGCTTTAAGGACCTCGCCTCGTCGTTCCTCCGCCACTTCATGGGAGCTCGACCTCCCCCCAAGACCGGCCCAACACTTGTTAAGAGTGAAGCGGCAAAGGGAGGAACCGCTCCGTGATTACATCCGGCGGTTTCGGGCGAAGCCGTCAGTCCGAGGACTCTCCTCGGACATGCGGCTCCGGCCGTCACTCGAGGCCTTCAACGCGAGTCCAGGCTCGCGTACAATATTAATGAAAACCTGTCACAACGATGGGTGAGTTCATCGATCGGGCAACCCGGTTCATGAACTCCGAGGAGATGAATAGGCCTTACAACAGGCCCCCCGCAAACGACCGCAGCAAGAAGTTTGACAAGGGGTCTGTTCCATCGAGGTACCAGTCCTCGAACACTGGTCTGAGGGCCCCCGACCACCACCCCGCCCTTCGTGACACCCGCACGAACATTCTTCTCATGTTGGAGAAGCAAAACAAGGTCCCCAAGTGGCCCCAGCCGATCCAACATAAGACTACGAGGGGTTTGACAAGTACCGCCTTTACCACAAGGACCGTGGCCACGACACGGAGGCGTGCTTTCAGCTCGGAATCTCATTTCGGAGATGCTTGAGCAGGAAGCTCAAGGAATTCCTCTCCGACTCCTCTTCCTCCTGCAAGGAGTTCCCAAAGGACGCAAGCGGGATGGCGACGGCGACGACCGCGAAAAAGCGCGTCGTCGGCACAACAGCCCTCGAGGCGAACTTGCCACCACCACCACCCGCGGGCGTCATTCACATGCTCACGAAATCGGAGGCGCCTCCTCCAGAAGCGGTATGCAAGGGAAATCTTGCAGATCGATCACCTCGAGGAGAACGTCATCTATAGGCCCAATGGAACAAAGGTTGTCGTTCCGCACTCCACCCACTGCTTATCACGGCGAGGATCGCGGGTTACGACACCGGCGAGTCTACATCGACACTGGTGCAAACACGATGTCATTTTCGAGGACATGCTCGATAAACTCGGGATACACATGTCCGTAATGCGAATGATACGATCACGGGTACGCTTGACGCGAATCCGCGAGATCGTGCGAGCGCAGATCTAGCTCGGTGGAGTCGATTGAACAAAGAAGGATAGAGACGGCCACGACACCTCCCAACTACGAGGTTGGGCAATATCTGCGATAAGCCTGGGGAATATGGAAGATCTAGCACCTCTTAAATACGAGATTAAGCAATAATAGAGATTAAACTTGATTATAAACAATCAATCAATGGGGATGGCGGAATATAGCAAGGTGGTGAGAACCGGTCTTAAGGAATTGTCCTTCTTAAGCTTTACATATGTTCTACGTTACAAAAGAGTTTGCTGTCCCTTTTATAGGAGGGAGAGGGGACAGTCTCTGACAAATGCGCAGGTATGCTAAAAGGTATAAAGTGCCTCAATCGGGCATGCTATCCTAAAAGGTAAAAGCTAAAGTAAACAATATAATACTCCCAAGTTTCGGCATGAAAGGAGGGAGTGTTCCAGATGGGATGGGAGTGGTTGGAGATGGTCGGCTGCTTTATTGAGCATAGGTGGCTTCGCTTCTGGGCTCCGCCTGAACTGGAAGGCCTCGCACTGAAGGCTTCGCCTTCGCTCGGAAGCATTGCGGAGATGGCTTCGCCAAAAGGCCTCACCTTCTCCTGGAGGCTTCGCGAAGAAGACTTTACCTTCACTTTGAAGTCTGTACTTTGGAGTTTCTTGCTTGAGGGCTTCACCGTGAGATTTCTCAGAAATGGCTTCGCCCGAAGACTTTGCCATCGCCGAGATGCCTTTGCTTAAGAAGCCTAGCCCTCGCCTTGAGGCTGCACAGGGGCGGCTTTGCCAAAGGGCCTCGCCAACGCCTAGGTGCCTTCGCATGATGAAGTCCAGTCTGCCTTGAGGTTCCTCAGGAATGGCTTCGCCATTGCCCGGATGTCATCGCTTGGGGAAGCCTTGCCTTTGCCTTGAGGCCTCTTGAGGAGTCCTCGCATAGAGGCGTTGTCTTCTCCTGGTCGGGTGATCGCACTGAACCATGGATCAGGCTGCTGAGCCTATGAACCTCCTCGCCACGGAGTTGCTCCGAGCTTCATTCGCCGCCTCTTCATCGGGATACTTTGTTCTTGCTTGCGGCTCTCATGATCACATCAGCGAAGGAGCTCCGGCCCTACCTTTGGCATTGGCGGGGACATTGTGCCAACGATAGGGTCGCCAACTTGCCCCTCATGCTGATTGGGGACACGCAATTTGGCACGGTTGATCGCTATTCCGTCATGACGGAATTCTTGGTCCTCGAAGTCCCTTCCACATACAACGCCATCGTTGGTCGACCCGGCCAGTCGAATTCCACATGAGGTGTGACATCCGTTCTCTCACGGTCACATTTGCGACGCCTCGTGGGGATGCAAGCATCTACATTGACCAGCGAGCGGCGAGGACGAACTACGTGGCCTCTTTGAGTTCGCGGTTGGTCCACAAGCCTCGAAGCACGCCGAGGCACTGCGGAACTGACGGCAGACCACGCCTCGATGCCGTGACAGAGGAGATCGACGTCGTTCAGGCAAGAAGTTCAAGGTTGGCAAAACCTTGAGCAAAAGGAGAAGATGGCGCTCATCCACCTCCTCGAAGCAAACCTTGACGTCTTCGCACGGAGCTTGAATGATTTGCCGGGTGTCGACCACAGGCGTCATCACCCACAAACTGAATGTATTCCGGACTCAAAACCGGTTAAGCAAAAGAAAAGGGGTATGGCCCCTTCTAAGAAGAAATTTGTAAAAGAGGAGGTTTCTAAACTCCTCGAAGCTGGAATAATAAAAGAAATTCAGTAGTCCGAGTGGCTCGCTAACGTAGTTTTAGTGACAAAACAAATGGCGAACTTCGTATGTGCGTTGATTTCACGGGCGTCAATAGGCATTGTCCAAAGGACCCTTACCCGTTACTGTCATCGACCGGCTCGTGGACGCAACTTCCAAATATAAATACTTGTCGTTCATGGATGCCAAGAGTGGCTACCACCAAATTTACATGGATCCCGAGGACGCCTTCAAAACGGCGTTCAGGATCGGTGATGGCGTCTATTACTATGTCCGAATGCCTTTTGGGCTCAAAACGCTGGAGCTACCTACCAGCGTCTAATGAACAAGGTCTTTGCCCACCGGATGGGCCGTAACCTTGAAGCGTCGTCGGCGATGTCATTGTCAAAAGCATGACATTCGAAGATCACCTTCAAGACCTGGCCGAGACTTTCGAATCGTTCGGCGGTATAACATGAGGCTCAATCCAGCCAAGTGTTCCTTCTTTGTTGGAGCGGGAAATTCTGGGCTATATGATCTCCGAAAGGGGATCGCGCCAACCTTAAGAAAATTTCAGCCATCGCGGAAATGGCGCCACCACGGAGCATTAAGGAAATCCAGAACTTACGGGAAGAATTGTTGCCTTGGGGCGATTCATTTCCAAGTTGGGGGACAAGTGTAAGCCATTCTTGAACAGCTTCGTATGAAGAAGGCGTTCACTTGGACACCGGAATGCCAAGAAGCATTCGAGCAAATCAAGAAACACCTCTCCGATTTGCCAACACTGAAATGTCCGCAACCAGGGGATGAACTCGTCATCTACCTCTCCACTTCGAACAGCACTGTGTCCGCAGTGCTCGTTAAGGAGGAAGGCCCGCAACAGTGGCCCGTCTATTACATAAGCC
Organism: Stellera chamaejasme; assembly: GCA_024586325.1. Classification (NCBI taxonomy): domain Eukaryota; kingdom Viridiplantae; phylum Streptophyta; class Magnoliopsida; order Malvales; family Thymelaeaceae; genus Stellera; species Stellera chamaejasme. The sequence continues at coordinate 6,649,173 of CM044985.1, read as the reverse complement.
ACACGCTACGAGGGGCTGAGGTTAATTACCCACCCTCCAAAAAACGATCTACGCTTTGATCGTGGCTGCCAGGAAGTTGCGAGCATACTTCCAAGCCCACACAATCATTGTCCGAACGGACTTACCAATCCGAGACATTCTAAAAGACCGAGCATAGTGGTCGTTTAGCTCGTTAGTGCATCGAACTTGGAGAGTATGACATCAAGTTTGAGCCTCGGCGAGCAATAAAGGCACAAGCTTTGGCGGATTTCATGGCCGAGCTTTCCATTTACCCCCTCGAGCATGGTCCTTCGAGGGAACCACCACAGGGGTCGGAGCCTCCCGAGTGGGACATGTTCGTGGATGGTTCATCCAGTGCCGATCGCCCAGGAGGAGGCGTTCATATCAGGGGCCCACACGGCATGGAGGCTAGCTTACGAGTAGCTTTCCAGTTTCCCGTCACGAACAATGTGGCCGAATACGAGGCACTCGTAGCAGTCTCAAGACTGCCCTAAAAGCTGGTTTGCGACGTCTAAGCGTACACGGTGACTCACGGCTCGTCGTAAGCCGAGTTACGGGACCAATGATGCAAGGACCCAGTACTCTCGAGGTACTTGCGTCTTGTCAAAACTTACAAGGGCAGTTCGAGCAGCTAAATATTAATAAGATCCCAAGGGATCAAAACATGTGGTGACAGTGTCTAAGGGGCGGGCGGATGCGTCCCTCGAAACCTTAGCACAACCCTCCATAAATACAATTCATGCAATCGACGCCAACGCAGCACCTGATTGGAGAGACCCAATCCTTCAGTACCTCCAAACTGGTGCAATCGAGGGCCCACCAGCGTTGCAAAAGAAAATAAGGACGCAGTCAGCCCGCCATGTCATCATAGATGGCACGTTATGGCGTAAAGGATACTCTACCCCTTTACAGCGATGTATTGGCCCCGACGATTCCAAACTCATCCTGAACGAAGTCCACTCAGGAGTTTGCGGAGCACACATTGGCTCCGATGCGCTAGCACACAAATGTTTGCGCCTCGGTTATTATTGGCCAACTTTGAGGAAAGACGCGCATGATTTGGTACGAACGTGCCATAAATGCCAGCTCAACTCTCGCATCCAACGACAGCCGCAAACGAAGTGGTTACGGAGACATACCCTATACCCTTCGCGCTGGGGCCTCGATTTAATCGGCCCAATGCCTACGGCCAAGGGCCAGTTCAAATTTTGTATAGTGGCTGTCGATTACTTCACTAAGTGGGTCGAGGTCCAGCCACTCGAGAACATAACAACCGCCAAGGTCATACACTTCCTCTGGCATGACCTCGTGGCGCGATGCACGGGCACCAAGAGCCATAATCACAGATAATGGGACTCAATTCGCGAGCAAAAGCTTAAGGATTGGGCCACTAAGATGAACATACAAATGCTCTACGCTCCCGTGGCACACCCAGATCAAATGGCCAGGTAGAAGTAACAAATCGCACGATCAAAGAGGGCCTAAAAAGCGTCGGAGGACAAAAGAGAAGTGGGTCGAGGCCCTACCCGGCGTCCTCTGGGACTATCGAACAACTACACGGGGACCCACGGGAGAAACTCCTTTCTCCTTGGTTTACGGCGTCGATGCCTTACTACCAATCGAAGTCTCAATACCCACAATCCGAACACCGTATTACGACGCCCTCACAATGAGAGCGGTCTTCGAGCGCGTTTGGACCTCGTCGAGGAACTCCGCGAGGGTGCTCGACTTAGGCTTATGGCCTTGCGACAAAGGACAAACCTCGATCACAACGCCAAAGTTCGGGCAAAGCAGATCCACGTGGGTGGTATGGTCTTGCTAAAGGCGGAGTTGTCAGGTCGTAATCCTGGCCATGACACACTTCGTTCCGGATGGGCGGGGCCTTATGTGGTACACAAGAAAGAAAGAGAGGGTGTATACAAGTTAAAGGACCATCAAGGCAAAAAACTCAAAAACGACTACCACGTCAACGACTTGAGGCCTTATTACGTTTAAGTTGTACGCTTTCAAACTCTTTGCATTGCACAAAATACTGCTCATACATCAAAGGAAAGGCAATATTCCAAGTCTTTACGTTGTGCAGACTATGTTTACATAAAATCGCTCTACTAGGAGTGTTCCCCCGCTTCAGTGGGTAAGTTGAAAAATTAATTGCAAGGTCACCGCTCGACCAGCGCACATCGAATAAAATCACTTTACGAAGAACTACAACAATTCATCTCCACAATTTTACCCAGCGCAAGTACAAACACTTCGCATTGTGCAAATAATACTCGTATGGAAATTACAAAGGCAACAAATGCTGAAATGTTCTGTATTTTATCAAAAATGAGCAAAAATATAATTACAAGTCCACAAACTACTTGGGGACATCATCGTTTGGGGGTACAACAGGGGCATCCTCTACATGCCCGGGCAGAATATCGTAAGGATATTCTACTCCCAATTTCTTCCCTGCCCTACCCCACTCGAACAAAGTCGCCTGAGGAGGGTCTTCGACCTTCATGGCGTTAAGGGGTGCCAAATCTGACTTCTCAACGATGCCTTCCACTTGGTGGCGGCATCGTAGAAGCTCCTCAAAGCATAGCAGACACCCGCCATGGCTTGTGCGTCGGTCTTCTCGATCGGCACCTCGGCGACCTGCGACTCGACCAGCCCTTTCAGCAATGGGCTTTACAAAAGCGGGGCTGAACACTTTCACCTTCGTACAACTTAAAACCAATTTGGTTTTCTAGTTGTCTGAAGGCTAAATGATCAGCCACCACAGAGCCCGTCACCTCACTAAGGGTCTTGGTGCTGTTTTCAACTGACTGCAGCCTTTGACGCGGATCCTCGGCACAGGCGGTCCTCAAGGACAACTCCTCGATGAGTTTGTCCTTCGCCTCACAGGTCTCCATTCTTTGATACTCCCGAGCACTTGCTCCATTTCAGCTTGAGCTCTTTCTTCGCATGGTGCTCGGCGAGGAACAGGCTTCATGCTTCTTCCCATCGGCCATGGAAGCTTTCAGTGCTTGCCCATGACACCTGTGGCTCTAAGGAGGTTAGCCTCCTCATTCCTCGAGACCCCAGCTCGGCCTCTTTTTCAGCCAACTTGGCATCCTGTCAGCCAAGGCCTTTTTAGGCTCTCCACCTCCTCGGATTCCTTTGCCTTGGCCTCAAGGCTCTTCACGAGGGACTCAAGGTCCTCGATCTTTGACACCGATCCTTGGGCCAACACGGTTTTACGCAAATTACAAACGCAGACCATATAAACAAAGCATGCCACCAAAAAGTTAAGTAACAAAGGGGAATCCAGATTCGTCACTTACCCGAGTGAGGCCCTGGCAGATGTCCTTCGCCATGTCTAGGGCCCCGAGGAGGTGTACTTCAAAAAGTGCCTGTCTCGGGGAATTGCGAGACCTTCTGCAACGTTTAGTCTCACGTCCCCTTCCCCGAGGAGGATTGACTCGTCACGAGTCACCCTCATGACAGGGTCCCAGGCCTCCACAAGGGCTAGACCCTTGCGTTTGAAGGATTTCTCCCGCAACTCCCGTCGATAGTCCTCGAGTAGTTGAGGCTCAGCGGGATCTATGCCCTTTGGTCTTAGGGATCCTCGAAGGCCTTCTTGTATACACTCGAGGAGCCACAACAGCCCTCCGAGCATCCGCCAATAGGCCGACGGGTTTCCCAACGCCCGAACGGGGCTACGGGAGACTCCTCGACGGCTGGTCTTTTCCCTTTATCTTTGGCAGACTGGGACTGCTGTCCGAGGACACAACCAAGTCCTCTCTGTCACAAGGTTAAAATGGGAATCGAACACGGTGAAAAGAAAAGTTAGCCAAAGAATCAAGGGAAGCAAGAATGGTACTGCAAGTCGAGGGCGCTTCCGTCGAAGGATGTCCTCCTCGGAGTCCTCGGACAACTCCTCGACGGTGACGGGACCAGCCATGTTGGTGGTTGAGCTACCGTCACCAAGGCCTCCGCACCTCGGGCCTCTCCGCCTTTCGAGGTCCCTGCAACTGCAACTGACCCCTCGACAGCCCTTTGGGCAGGCTCTGCAGGGACCTCCTCCTCCATCTTTACCTTAAGAGCCTCCAGCAAATCCTGCTTCTTGGAAAAAGGGTCTTTGGGGTGCAACATCTTGGCTGTAGTAAAACACAAGGTCAGGTTATAATAGCATTTAAAATGTGCAAACACAAAACACAGGAACGAAAAGAAAGGCAGAACAGACAGTGGGGGTTGCTGAAAGCGCCTTCGAACCGCTCTATGAGGTCCCCGTCCAATCCTTCCACCCAATTTTAAAGGGTTTCAACGTGGCTCGGAAGACGGTGGGCCCTGCTAACCCCTACTCTCCGCAGACCACCTCGTCCGAGGCTGGATAGAGTGAAGGAAACGCACCCTTACACCCTCGAGCCTTTCCACACCCCGGATCCATTCACAAAGGGCGTCGAGGGCTTTCTTTCCCTCGCTACCCGCCACACAGAGGGCTTCACCGACACCCTTGCATTCTTCTCCTTTATGAAGAATGCGGGAAACCCCAACCTGTCTTCCTTCGGGATGAAGAAGAAATTGCCCTTCCAACTCCCCACGAGCTGGTGGTTTCAGCGAAGACTCCGATCTTCACCATTTTGTTCCCCACCTTCACCTCCTGGGGTCAGTTGATAGAAGGGTGTCCGACAGCCTCTTCAGCGTATAGAACTGTAAGAAGGTCTCCGGTCGCACCGCCGTCTTCGCCAAGTGGCAGGCTACCACAAATGCGATTACAGTGTTAAACACAATCGGGTCCAGTTGCCAATCGCAAACACCCCACCCCTCGCACAGCTGCAGCAGCAGGGAACAAAGGGGAAGCCTCAACCCGGCTTTCAGTTGGGCTTCGTAGACCACCATGGTATTCTCCCTCATGGCCTCGTCGCTCAACTCCATCCCCGCTTTCCTCAGCACATCCGCTGGTGAAAGCCCACAAACCACCCCCGTATACACATGGTGGTTACGCGAGATATCTGCCATTTTCTTATCTGACAGAGACTTGTTCGGGGCCACACTCCTCGACATCGGGGCCGACGCCGGGCTTGCTTGGATTCTTGGGAGCCATCTACAAAAGTAAAACCGCAAAATTCAAAAACTAAACCCTAGACCCAAGAACCCGGGCGGTGGCGCGGCGACGCCTCACTCGCGACAACTTGTCGCGGCAGAAATCGAAAATTAAAAAGAAAACAACTTGCGATTCGTACACTGGAGACAGCGGAGGATTCAACGGCTGGGTTCTTGAATCTCGCCGAAATTCTTCGCTAGTTGCCGAAAATGGAAACTAGATTGCAAAGGAAGCTAAAGCGCAAAGGCAAGGAAAGCAAGAATTCGGAAACCGACTTGGTTGGCGTATGAGAAGAGCGCGATGGGAAGTGAAGCGACTTCCCCATAATTACGACGGCGCAAAAGCGCAAATTTTGAAAAGCACTTTTGCCAACCGCCACAATTAGTATTGGGCCAAACTTTTGGGCCTACATTGGGGACAGCTCTTGGGCCTCCCCTAATAAGGCTCCAAAACACCACAATACAACGTGGGCTCAATGTCTATTGGCGTATTTCCTTCCAAATCGGAGCACAGGGACCCAACCCATCCTCCGCTGTGGGGGAGGGCATCTTGATATATATGGGCCAGCCCATACGGCTGTATTGTCAAATGCAAAAGCCATATGGGCCGCGTCCACCACAACAGATCTCGTCATTACGGAGACCCCCTCTTACCAGTAAGGACGCCTCGTACAAAGCCGTTAGGCACGAAGCGCTTACTGCCTCCCTCAAGCTAACCATTACATTATTTCGGCATTAAGTCAAAGGAGAGGGAGTAATTCCTAATAACTCCGCTATTATTACACCATTAATACGCCACCATTCCAATTATGGGCACATTTATGGAGATTCTCCGGCATTTAAGGCCCGTAAGGACCTAGCACCACCCTATATATTGGGTGGTGCCCGTCTCAAATAAGGTAATTACTACACACCCACACTTTCCTCCTTTGTCTGCACTGAAAGTGTCTCTTGTCTTGTCCTTGATGCACGAAGCCACTGACCGATCATCGGAAGATCCTTGATCGCGGAGATTATCTTTTGGCTATCGGACCTCTAGGTGGTTACTGTTAGTTATTATTTTTTAACTTGGTTGTTTAGCATTTGCTTGGCAGAAAAAGGGTTTGATCCGGTTCCCCCGATCAACGCGTCATCATGATGTGCCGACACTATTTTGCTCTTGGCGAGCATATCAGGAGTGTTGGATACTAACACCACATATCTGTTCTTCCATCATGACCCCTCTGGCGCTCTCAAGACTTCTTAGGCAGCATCGGGGCTGCTTGATTTTGCTCCTTTCTTCTACTGTTAGTATATGCTTCACTAGTCGTATGTTTGGTTACTTTAGGTATTGTCGCACCTCTATTTGATGCCATTTACTTTCCTTCCAGGCTTATTTTGTATGGTTGCTTACCTAATAAAATAAGTTTCTTTTTCAAAAAAATATATTTTATTCCGGGGGGAGCTAAATAATGTCTTTTAGGGTTTGGCTGGGTGTCAAGCGCCGCCACCTTTACTTGCAACCGGCAAGGGCCGACGAATGCTATTGTGTCTATTCTCGGAGCCTTCCGTATGCTTCCCATACAGATCGGGCGATTTGGATTCTGTGGTAGCAATTTTCAACTGAAAGATGATGGAGAAGGGGTTGGTGTCAAACTACTGCATGTGTTGCCGCTCGACTTTTGGCTGGGCGATGCCACCGCTCCGCCGGCGCCCCTCTCTGGCGTTTCCACGCTGCTCGTGTCACGGCCGAGCGGCGCTCCAGGCTTTGGTGGTTTGACCCGTTGCTACAAGTCTGGTGTTGCTCGGATTCGTCGTTGTTTACCAGCACCGGATTCTCTAGTAGGTCCTCCGGGAGCGCTGGTCTGGGTCGGAGATTCAGGTGCTAGTTGCTGGTCTGGTGGTGTTAGGACTCCTTCATGTGGAGACCCGCCACGGCGCTGGATGCTTCGAGTGTGGAAATCAGTGCTCCAAGCGTTGTTGCTCTCTCTTTAACAGTAAATTATTCATTGACTGTGGAGGAGGTGTGTTGGTGCCAATGTTTTGAACTGGTTTTTCTTTCTGTACGGCTCATTTGGTGGGTGTCTTGGTCCGATGTGGGTTATAGTTGGCATCAAACCGTGGTGGACAAAAGAGTAGACCAACAAGACCAGGCAGGGATGAGCTACTACTATGCATCCGGTTTATTCTTTGCAGGCAGGTTTTAGTTTTCACTCTTTTTTCTCGGAGCTCTCAGCAAGGGATGGACGCAAATAAACGTTTGATGTCACGCTTATGATTATTTTCAATACCCACGTACCTCACTTCGATGCTGCAGACGGGAGTCCAAATGAAAACATTAAACTGGTGACAAAAAGGTGGGAGCTTGTATTGTTCTGATGGATGCATGATGTGTAGCATAGACATATCACATTTTCAAGTGTTTCAAATCATTTCCATCATGCATTTGAGCGAATTCGATAATATTTGATCGTGTTATTTAGTAAGTTGCTTTATTTGTAGTTGAACATTCAAATGGTATAAATGAAGCTTGAGGAGAACAAAAGGGGGGATCTCGTACATTGAGGAGTGGAGGAAGGATCAAACCACCAAATCTTGGTGGAAATGAAGGCTCGGACTTGAACGCTATGCACCGACAACCTCTCGTACTTGGAATAGGAAGTTCTTTGTGCAACAAGCTCGCGGCACCATCGCGGAGCCAAGCTGGCGCCGCGTGAGCTCTTAGTCTCAAAGTGACACACTCGCGACACCATCGCGGAGCCAAGCTGGCGCCGCATGAACTCTCGGCCTCAAAGTGACACACTCGCGGCGCCATCGTGGCACCATTGTGGCGCCACCACCTGCACTTAAATGTTTCGGGACCACTGCGACATTTATCAATTCAAACACTATTGCACCGGTTTTTCTTGACTATTTTACCCCTAAAGGTATCTAACATGTCTATGGACCCTTTAGTCATTATATCTATGTATATAAACCCAAATAGGGAAAGTTTTAGATGACACTTACCATTTAGGCGAATTTTCATATTAATATTGGTTCCTGGAGCTCTTTCTTCTCCTCTTCTAGGGCTTTGAGCCCCTTCAACCTCAAAAACATGAGAGGTTGATTGGGGCTCTTGTGGATGATCTTATATAGGGTGATTTCTTCCCACTCTCTCTCTTTCTACTCTTTCATACTTGTGTTCTTTAATGCTTGTTTGAGTAGTACCATGAGTATGAGTAGGTAGATTTTGCTTCTTCTTGTGGATTGTTGTTATTGAGCATAGGTTTATGAGTTTCATAACTTGTTTGGATTTAGATACCATTTCCTTGATCATTGAATGCTAAAGTATGTTAGAGAATGACTAACTCTAGCATATGCATACAAGGTGTTCGTAGAAATGCTCGAGAGAGGTTTTAATGAACTATGCCTAAGAGATTTGATTGATTGACTCATTTGTGTGTTAGAGATAACCTCACAGGAGTTGATTGGTGAATTGATTAAGAGCTTCATGCCTTATCTCCTAATGTTAATGCAATGAGAATTGGTTAGGTTAGTTGATTGATTGAGATTGACATGCTATCTAGAAATGGAGGTATGCTAGCCTTTTGTAATCCACCTCTGAATCATGGTTAGAACTCATAATCATTCCTCAATATACATGCAATCCCTAGGAGATGCCTATATTTGAAAGTCCACAAGAAGTTGTCATTGCTTCCATTCCACTCTTGCCTCGCACTTAACTTACTTTAGTCACTCCTCCCATCCACCAACATATCAATCAATTGTGTCTCTTGCATTACATATTAGTTTAATTACACACTTAGCATACTAGTCTAGAAACGCTCAATTCTTTTGGGTTCGATCACTTACTCAAAGCCCCTTTATTACAATAGACAAAACAAAGGTGAGCAAAGTGTTTATAAATGTATTTGAATCATTGCATCCATGTTTTGCATTGAGCAAAAAAGCCCTTGATCAATGCAACGTAGAAAGGATACTTATTAATTCTGCTCTATCGCTTAGTCTACATATCATTAGTTCTTTAATTCAAGTTTTAGCTCTTATAGACTTAGCTCACTCATGTTTAGAGCCCATGGTTGTCACTGCTTAGTCTACATATCATTAGTTCTTTAATTCAAGTTTTAGCTCTTATAGACTTGGCTCACTCATGTTAAGAGCCCATCATTAGTTCTTTAATTCAAATTTTAGCTCTTATAGACTTGGCTCACTCATGTTAAGAGCCATGGTTGCCACTTTAAGGGCTTCGTCCCTCATCTTTTGTTCCGCTCCAGATTTCTCCCGATTAATTTGAATGAAAATAATTCCTTGAAAAAATATATATATATTTTATTCTAACGGCATAACGACTAATTGAAGGGATTCAGCCACCAAATCCAAATCCGCGAAGAAAAGGAGCAGGTGGTGAGCCTGTTTTTTTCTGTTTAAGCACACGAGACACTATGGTTCAGTTAGCATTTCGCTTCTCTAATCCACTTTCAAGCTAAATATTTAAACAGCAACTGGGGAAAATGCTCAAAGCACAAAATTTCACAATGGAGAATGGAAACATAGAGCATTCAACCACAAGAAAGCGAATCAGAGAACCACCTGCAGTTCCATTCCTCTGGGAACTACGGCCTGGTATAGCTAAGAAGGACTGGAAACCAGAAGCTGCTTCTGCTGCTCCGCATCCGTCTCCAGTCAAATTTATCGCCTCTGTTCCGTTCATTTGGGAGGAGAAGCCGGGAAAACCCCTTCCCTGCTTCCCCCGACAACCTCCAGCTCAGGTGGCACTTCTTTGCTTGCCAGCCCCACCAGCGTCTCAACCTGATGACAGTGATGAAACCGATGGTGGAAGTAGTTACTGCAGCAGTGAAGACACAGGGATGTCTGAAACTGATGTTGAGATATTTAGTCTGGAAACAGATGATTCATTCAGCTCAGCTCCAGCCCTGATGGCCAACTGTTTGATACCATCATCAGCAATCTATACTGCTGTTCCAGTTCAGGACAACGATGACCCTTCTTCACAGATGCCTTCATCACCAGTATCTGAAACAGACAGCAGCACGAGCAGTTATGCAACAGGTGCTTCTAGTCTTGTGGGTTCTTCGTTCCTGGAATGGCTTTTTCCTTTGCTTCCAGCAAAATCTGGTTTCCTTGGAAAGCTGGGTCATTCTTGTGCAGAAGAAGAGAGTGCTCAGCTACCAATAGAGTTTGCCAGAGAAAGCAACAGGAATACGGTGGTGATACGGAAGCCGCTGACACTTGGAGAGTTGATAATGATGAGCCGAAGGAGGAGTTATATAAGCAAGGCTGTTCAAATGAGAAAGCAGAATCTGTCAATGGTAAATCCTGAAGCATTTCACTTTTCTTATCATCGCCATCATGAAACTAGTAAGAAACTGACAATACGATATGCTATCGAACTATACTCGTCCATTTCCTTTCCTTATACTCATATAAGACCAATGAGAGAAGATCGAACATTTTCCTCTACTTCTTCACTTTGTAACTGAAACAAACATCATGCATCTAACTGTAACAGTAACTTCCTCTGTTCCTGATTGACACTGGCAGGACAAAGTGAGGCAGAGAAACTACGGCTGCTTCTCATTTGGAGCTAGCATCAGGTTTATTGAAAGAAAAAGATGGAAGTTCCAGTCTCGAATGAAACTGCTGTAAGTTGTCATAACAGGGAAAAGCACATCACCCTTCTGAGTTCAAGCGGATCTGAAACAAAAAGTTGATAGTCACACACCCCTGCTCTGTACCATTCCGTGTCATGTGACAGCTAGAGTGATAAGTGAGCCTTTGCTGTATTCCATAATTCCTCCTGCACTGGACATAACTTAATTTCAAAAAAGAAAGGCAGATTTTATCTAGATAAAATGTCAACCAGCAGATTTACAAATTTCAACAACTTTCCGTATCCGTTCAATAACAGCTGGGATATCCTCCTCGGATAAATTAGTAAAACAGCACCTGAACCATCCCGGTTCTATGCAGTGGCAAGCTGAACCAGGAGTTACATTTATCTTAGCTATGTTCAATAACTTATCCCACAACTCAAGTTCTCCTTTCTCACTGTATGATGGGATAAGGCTGCTCATATTTGCCCAACAGTACATGCCAGCAGTGCTTTCTGCAGATCCAATTCCCAAATCCTTCAGACCAGACACGAACAGGTCATACATTGTCCTTATCCTCCTTTTATTGGTCTCAAGGTAATCCTCAATAAACTTGTCATCTGAGAGCAATGAAACTAATAGCCTCTGTGTTGGAGCAGATATAGATGAAAACCTTGTTAACTTCTTGGCAGCCGCCAAAACATTCTCATTGTAGGAATAGATCAACCCAACCCTAAATCCGGCAAGTGAGAGGTCTTTCGATAGTCCGTATATTATATGGACTCTGCTCTTTTCAAAATCTTCCAACTCCAGAATTTCAGCCATGCTAACAAACTCATCATCTCCATGCAGAGAGCCAGCAAATATTTCATCTGATATAATATGAATATTCTTCTCTTGAGCAAAATCTATAAGCTCGTAAAGTGTCTGCCGAGGAATTATGTTGCCAACAGGATTTGATGGGTTAGATAGTAGAATTCCTCGAATCCTTGTCCCTCTCTTCCTTGCTTGATTGAATGCTTGATCAAGAGCAGAGATACTAATCGTGAAATTATCTGTACTACGACAGTGAACTGGTATTAGCTCCAGTCCAGTCCGGAACTTTATATCCCTGTCAAAACTACACATAGATTTCCCAGTCAATCTCAATTACGTTCCCTATTTGCCTCTTCTTTTTGTGAGTTTGTGTGTGCCCCAAGGGGGTGAGGAGAATACTAATTAATCTCACAGACAGGATAACGAAAGAAGATGGAGTTACCCAGGATAATATGGAGTAGGAATAAGAAATGCATTTCCATGATCTGCCAAGCAGAAGGTGAGTATCTCAATTGCAGGAGTTGCACCAGCTGTCAACACAATTTGGGAAGCATCAAAACCAATACCTTTTCCCATCACTCTTGACATAAACCCAGCCATAGCCTGCGAATTTTCAAACAAACAGTCTAATGAAACTAAAAAAATGGGTGAAGTGCTAAAAGCCATGCCTTCGCACAATATTCACAAACGCATACTCTTAATAAAGGTCAAAATTACCATGAGCAGTGCTGTATTATTTTCAGTAATGTCTAACAATTAGAACCCAACCCCACAGCAGCCACATATGCACAGACACAAGACCCTTATTATAAATTTGAAAAAAAAGGACACAGGCACAAAAAAGAACGAGAAGCAAACTAAATGTTGTGTTCTTTGTAAGAAAAATTAACAAAAAAAATTAAAATCAAAATTTCCCTCCAATGTTTTCTCTTACAAAAATTCTCTCCATTTTTCAAAAACTCCAACTTTTTTCTCTCAACATTCTACCAAAATACTAAACCTAAGAACTGCAGTTGCTATTGTTTCCAACTTCAGGTGCTCCCAGCACTGGTTGGTAACACTTTGGAAGAAACAAAACCGCTAACAAAAAATTACAAATTATACAATCATACTGATTAAGGCAGCACTAGTTCTGACAGATTTTTAAAGGCTTAAACCATATAGTATTAATAGAATAGACGTGCACAAGGACATACAATGGTGCCTCTTAAATTCAAGGAAAAGCACACAGCCTCCTCCTCAAACTAAGAACAACAGCGCATAATCAAAAATCAAAGCACAAATGAGGGGGGGGGTGTAATCCAGGTAGCTTCTGCATAATCAAACAAAAGCTAAACTCGTTACCAGTTTGAGTTCCATCATTCCATCGAACGGCTGATACGTGGCAATCCCGTTTAGGCTCAGTGGACCATCTTTACTTCCCATACTGGACGCTCCCCAGTTTTCCGCAATCCATTTCTCAATCAAATCAAAGCACAACTGCATGTATTATTTACAGAAACATCACTGACGGTGACAGGGAAACAGACAGCAGTGAGTTGTGATTAGAAAGGGAAATTAAAAGTTAAGGCACGGAAGCTCACTCTATTCTCGGACAACCCCAACTGGATAATCCCGTCAGGATTACTCATTCTGTCGTAGGGGTCACCGGCCTGCCTCTCCAATCCGATGTAGTACGGCGAAGGATCCGAGCGGGCAATCGAACTCGCCCGACCCGAAACCCTGATTGGACCGAATGAGCTCCGGGAGGAGAGATTGGAGCGAGAGGAGGTCCTGGCAATCTCAGGGAGATTGGAGGAAGAGGAGGACGGCGAGGGGAGATCATCGCGCGGCGTACCGCGGTGGCGCTTGAGGTAGAGCTGGAGGAAGTAAAAAAGAGCGCAGGGGATGAGGGAGCCGAGGAAGATGCCTCCGCGGCCCTGGACGACACCCTGGAGGGGGACGACGAGACGCATGCCGTTAGCGGCGGAGAGACGCGGTGGTTGGGGAGAGCGGGTGCGGGTGCGGGTCATGACCCGGAGTCAGAGGGTTGAGTTGAGTGAAGAAGAAGAAGAAGAAGAGATTGATGCGGAATAGAGGCCGTTCATTTCGAGGAGAGAAGAGCCAAGGCCAGAAATGATTGATTGTTTGTTTGGATTTGGATTCAGGATCTCGTTTTGGCATCTCTCTCTTTTGTTTGTTTCATCACCATCTCTGTTTACCAAGTTGTCTCATCTCCATCTCGCTCTTTCTACCATCTCTAACACCGTTTTATTTTAGGGTTACTTTGGAGCCTGCCTGAATAATTTGAATATTGAATTCCTTGTTTCCCGTTAAATATAACACTTCAAAAATTAAAAATGAATGATTTAATAGATTTGGACTTTTAAATTACCTTGTAACTGAACCATTTGAATTAGTAGGTGAAATATGATTAACATGACTGTTTATTTCCACTCAACTTTATTATTTTATTTTTTTAATCAATTTTGAACTTGCTACATTAACAAAATCAGTTACCGATTTTGTTAATATATATAGAATTTTCTTGAGACAAATACTCACTCACTCTCCACATAACACGAAAAAAAAAAGTTTTTTCATTAAAGAAATTATGAATATATATATATATATAAAGTAAAGATATTCTAAAAATATTTATTTATCATTTGCACATTTAATGTAAAACCAAACGTAACCCATAGGCGTTCAATAAATAATCGCAAGGCCGCATCTAATCAACGCAAATTCAACTCGTATTTTTGAACAAGACAAGCAAGGGCCAACAACCAACACATGCGCACACCCTAAATATGACTAAGGCACCACAATGTGGAGTTCGACTTTCCATAAAGGTTTCACGGATAAACATTTATAAATAATTTGATTTCATACATGTTTATTTTAATATTCTAAATTCTTAATATCCATAAATTCACAAATCTCACATAAACATTCATACAACATTTTAATAGCTAAATATTTTTAGAGAAGTACAACAACGAAGTGCATAAAAACGACAAAGTCCATGTAATACAACACAAACATCAGGGGGTTTTAAACTTAGAAATTAAGGGATGAGTTTTTCACCTAATAACTAAGGGTTTGAGAGATGAGTGAGAAAAGTGAGTAATGAGGGGCCAAGTTTGAGGAGCTCGTGAAATTGAAGGGGGCTGGGGTGTGAATTCGACGCATGACTTGTTTAAATACTTGATTGATCAGCATAAAATGGTGATCAACATAAAATGGTGATCAACATAAAATGGTGATCAACATAAAATGGTAATCAGCATGATGAGTTGTTTAGATCGACATCACTACCTAGTTAGATCGACATCACTACCTAGTTAGATCAGCATAAAATGGAAGTATGTTAATTATATTGTGCACTTATTTGTGCGCACATCTGTGTGCCGCGCACAACTTTGTTAGATCAGCATGATGAGTTGTTTAGATCGACATATGTAATTGATTGATCAACATAAAATGGTGATCAACATGATGAGTTGTTTAGATCGACATCACTACCTAGTTAGATCGACATCACTACCTAGTTAGATCGACATCACTACCTAGTTAGATCGACATACATACTTGATTGATCAACATAAAATGGTGATCAACATGATGAGTTGTTTAGATCGACATCATTACCTAGTTAGATCGAAATCACTACTTTGTCAGATTGACATACATACTTGATTGATCAGCATAAAATGGTGATCAGCATGATGAGTTGTTTAGATCGATCACTATCTTGTTAGATTGACATGACTTCCTTGTTAGATCGACATACATACTTGACTGATCAGCATAAAATGGTGATCAACATGATGAGTTGTTTAGATCGACATCACTATAGTCAAATATAATGCTGAGAATGAAAGCATAAAGGAAAGAAGACACTATATACGAGGTTCGACAATTTGCCTACGTCCTCGGACCCCAACAATATATTTCACTAAGAAGGACAAGTGAAATAATACAAGGAGAAGGAAGAGCAAAGAAGGAAAAAACAACTTCTTTTTGGGATGATTTAGAAAGAGGAGTAAGGGTCTCTTTATATAAGCTAGAGACCCAAACCTCCTTGATAAATCCTCCATGTGGGATAAGGCTAACACTCCCCCTCAAGTTGGCGCATATACATCAACCATGCCCAACTTGCTAAGTGAGTCATAAAAGGCCTTCTTAGAAACTCCTTTTGTGAGTATATCTGCGAGTTGCTCTTGTAGGGACAAAAGGAAAGCTAATGATCTCGGCATCTAGCTTCTCCTTTATAAAGTGACGATCAACCTCCACATGCTTAGTACGATCATGTTGCACGAGATTACGTGAAATCTCGATGGCTGCCTTGTTGTCACAAAGTAAAGCGCATAGCACACTTGGGTTCAACTCCCAAATCTCGTAAGACATCCTTTAGCGATAACAACTCGCACACTCCATGAGCCATACCTCTATATTCTGCTTCAGCACTAGACCGAGCCACCACCTTTTGCTTCTTACTCTTCCAAGTAACAAGATTACCTCCCACAAAGGTAAAATACCCTGATGTCGACCTCCGATCTGTAATATTTCCAGCCCAGTCTGCATCTGTAAAACCACAAACCTCAAGAATATTGTTGTGTTTAGAAAACATTACTCCTTTCCCAGGAGCAGATTTTAAGTACCTCAAAATCCTCACAACAGCATCCATGTGATCTACACTTGGATAATGCATGAACTGGCTTACCACACTTACTGCATATGTAACATCAGGTCTTGTATGTGCCAAATAAATCAGACGTCCAACTAACCTCGATTGCGAGGCTTGTTGGCGGTACACGATCAGGATACTCTGCTAATCGATGATTATGCTCAATAGGAGTGTCAATTGGAGTACAATCCAACATACATGTCTCAGCTAGTAGATCAAGTATATACTTCCTCTGACACAGATAGAATCCTTCACTCCCCCTGGCTACCTCAATGCCCAAGAAGTACTTGAGTGTACCTAGATCCTTCATCTCAAACTCTGTGGCTACTTGTTTTTGCACTCTATCCATCTCAACAGTATCATTACCAGTAACAACCATATCATCAACATATATGATTAGAGCTGTTACCTTCTAATGTTGATGTCTGAGAAATAATGTGTGGTCTGAGTTACTCTGTTTGTAACCAATCTTCCTCATAAACTGTGAAAACCTTCCAAACCAAGCACGAGGTGATTGTATAAGACCATACAAAGATTTCCTTAATCTACACACAAAGTTACAGGAGGAGCGATAATATATCCAGGGAAAGTTCCATATACACTTCTTCCATAAGCTCTCCATGAAGAAATGCATTCTTGAAATCAAAGCTGTTTAAGAGGCGGTTTAAGTTAGCGTGAGAGAGTAATAATACCGAATAGTATTCATCTTTGCAACAGTGCAAACGTCTCATCATAGTCAATGCCATATGTGCAGTGAATCCCTTTGCTACGGGCGTGCTTTATACTAGCTCACCGATCCATCCTGGATTATGCTTCACTGTAAACACCCAACGACATCCCACAGCCTTCTTTTCATGTGGCGGAGGACAAGCTCCCAAGTATTGTTCTTATGTAATGCTTCCATCTCCTCCTCCATTGCTTTCCTCCATTTGGGATCACCCAACGCATCCTGCACTTTGTTAGGTACTGATACAGCAAATATTTGATTCACAAATGATTCATATGACTTAGACAATCTTTTAGTAGACATAAAATTGGCCACATGATACTTAGCTTTAGCTTGGAGGGTAGGTTCATACCTTTTTGATGGTTGTCCCCGAGTAGACCTATTTGGTAACACATATTGTCTACTACTAGCATCACTAGTATTAGCCCCAATAGAATTACTAACCTCAGATGGAAGATCTTCTATACCAGGGAGACATGAGTCAGGGGTATTAGTAACAGTAGGAGAGGCAGGAGGGACAGTTATGCTTTCAGCTTCTGGTTCATGTTCTGATTCTGGTTTCTGAGCCTCTAGAGCACTTATAACAGAATCATCTAGTAGTGCATGTCTGTCATCTTCTGGACCCTGAATCTCTGGAGTAGGATTTAGTGGAACACGTGAAGCTGATGCATCAGTGATCTCAACTGAATGACATGTCTCCCCCTCTCCATGATCTGACTCTTCAAAGTATGAGTGCTCCCAGGAAGAGCGATATCGGAGGGCATAATAGCTCATGTCCTAAAAGAAAGTAACATCCATAGTGACATAATATTTCTGGTAGGCGGATGATAACACTGTACCTTTTTGATGTCCTCCATAACCAACAAACGCACACTTAAGCGCCCGGACATCCAACTTACGACCTCGACTCTTTGGTATATGGACAAATGCAACACAACCAAAAAGAGTAAAGTACATTTTTAGTCCCTTAGGTTACGTGCGTGTCCTATTTTGGTCCGCTTTTAAGAATTCGTCTATTTCGATTCTAAATGTTTGGTTTTCCGTCTATTGAAGTCCCACCGTTAACGTTGCCGTCAAGTTTACCGTTATGTGCTGATGTGTGAAATTCTCAACGGTAAGTTGACGGTTGCCCTTTTTGGATATGTACGATCGGTGTTGTATATGTGCGATCGGTGTTACTGATCGACATCTCATTACTTTTACACATCAAAGACATCAAACATTTGGGCGGGAGAGTTTGTCTTTGTTTGTCGTCGAAGTGCGGCTGGATTCCCGAAGAATTCGTCGTCCTCACAGTAGATCACAGTAGATCAGGAGGCAGATCTAGAAGAATTCAACATCCTCGGCGGCGGTAGGCTGGGACGATTGAGGCGGCGGGTTTCGCATATTCCGAGCTGAATCCTGGTGTTTGTCTTTGCCTGTCGTCGACGTGCGGCGGGATTCTCGAAGAATTCGTCGTCCTCACAGGAGATCTGGAGGCAGATCTCGAAGAATTCGTCGTCCTCACAGCAGTAGCTCGACAGTTGAAGGCAGCGGGTTTCGCATATTCGAGTGAATCACAGGGATGGAAGGTTAAGTAATGGCCGGAAAGCGAGACTAAGGAGAGTATGATTAGACCTAAGGTGGTGAAGATGGTGATTTCATATTGAGTTATTGACATGTTCATGTAAAATTGTTGTTCTATTTAAGTTCTAGTGTTTGCAAGAAGTGTCCTATTGTAGTCCTATATGTTGTAGTTACTGTCCTATTGTAGTCCTATCTATACGTTACGATCTTGTAGAGCTAGGCTGGTCAACCATAAATTGGTGGGGAGGGTATCAGTTGTATGGTTTTAGGGTTCTCTCATAAATTTCATTCTGAGAGGGAGGGATAGTGAGGATTACGGGTTCGCACAATTTGAATCGAAGATGACCAGCTTGCCTTCTGGGAGTTCCGCTTCCCGTAGAAGTATAAGGTCAACTGCCGATTCCGGTTTCCGTGCGAACTTCAGTAACTGTTGTGCGTCCGATGAGCTAGCGTCCGTTCCTGCGCAGTGTCGATGTGGATACACCATCTGCGTTCTCACTAGCATGACTCGGAAAAATCCAGGCCGGAGGTTCTACGCATGCCCCAGACGTTCGGTACAAGGATTCCCAGCTTTCTTATTAATTTGATATCGTCAAACCTTGTTATGTCACTTTGTCTTCACTTCGCAGACGATGATGTTGGTTGTGGTATATGGAAGTGGGTTGATCCCGCACTCTCCAACCATTATAAAGGTATGATGAATGACTTGTTGAATACAAGGAGCGTCTGTTGGATGAGAGGCGAGGCTGCAGAGGGCTTTGATGGTGAAGGATCTTGAACTTGGGCGTCTAAATGAGGAATGTGATGCTATGTCCAGACGTATTGAGGGTGAGCAAGTACCAGTGGAGAATCGTCACGTGAAGAAGATGCGTGTATTTGTTGTGGTTGCGGTTCTAATTGTTGTATTTGCTTTGTTAAACTTCAAGTGAAGCTTGACTTGAAGAGGGTATGAGTTGTTATGTAATTCAGTTGTAGTATTCCGGGACGTTTCAGTCAGTTGTGCAATGTTAAGTTTGTGTTTGTGTTTATGAAATCAGCTGTGTAGTGTAGGACTACAGTAGGAGAAAGAACTAATGTTTTAGGACTACAGTAGGAGAAAGAACTAATGTTTTAGGACTAGAATAGGACAGAGAACTATGGTTTTAGGACTACATCAGCAACCTCTCCCACTCTATCATCAGTGTACCACCCTAACCCAAAAATTTTCCACCTTTCACCTTTGTTGATACCAGTTGCATCCAGTCCACGTCTATTAACACTGTCCTCCTCTTCACTGCTACAACTCTCGTCAATCCCCCCAAACTTTACTCCTCCACCTCTATTCTTTTGTTCTGTCTTAATAGGCCTCATACCAAAAGTATCTCCTGTGTAATCATATTGTTTAGCCCAAAGCAGTTCATAGTCAAACATTTCTTTATCTGTCAAAGCCACAGTGTATATATGCAGAGTACTGTCCCCTGGTAAACAACTTCGAAGCATCCTTCTCATATCCTCATCTGTTTTCAATTCCTCAACCACCAATTCATTCAAACTACAAGCGTCCTCCTCATGTATCTTTGTCCTAGGAGGTACACGCGAAGTAGTTGACAAATTTGGTCCCAATGTCCAAAACTCCCACCATCGTATCCAACTCACAAAAGCCCATCTTTTCCATATCACAGAAATCAAATATGTCAACATGACCGTCAATGTATGCATTCCAAGGTAGCTTTGCAAAATACCCTCCATGGTGAATGTGAAGNGAGAAAAACGGTTCATCAGGTACTNCAGATATGGAGAAAAGGAAATATTCAAAGCAGTATAGAATGGTCCCTCCGCCTTTAATGAAACCAAAAATGGTCTCATTGTCCAACGGCGAGACCTACATCGAGAGAAGAAGAAAATTTTACTTACAGTACTCCACATTCTCGACTTTAGTCGCGGTTCGCTTCAAGCACGCCGACGCTTACGACGGAGCCTCCTTTTCGCCATCACCTTCACAGTAAGACTATGCTTCTCTGGTACTTCAGCGACTTCGATTTCTTCGTCCATCATTGCTAGGGTTCGGGTTCGCCTTAGTCACAAGACGGTTGCTTCGCTCTTCACCTTCACAGTCCCCCCTAACCCATCTCTGCTTTTCGATTCTGCTGGTTACGAGCATTAACTGCGATGGGACGGTTGCTTCGCTTCTCTCCTTGACAAGCGTCGGCCTAATCGAGATGGAACCAACGTGTCCTCGCTACTGACACGGTGTCAATAGGTAATGGGCATTTTCGACAATTCCATCAACTAATGGATAAATTAACGGTGACGGAAGGACTATAATGGGACACACAACTAACGTTTTAGAACTGAAATAGGACGAATTCTTAAAAGCGGAGAGAATAGGACACGCAGAACCTAAAGGACTAAAAATGTACTTTACTCCAACCAAAAACACGTGCATGAAGATTATTAAATGAAGGTAAAGAGACATAAGAAGCAAGGACCTCATATGGTACTTTTCCTGGAGAACACTAGATGGAAGACGATTAATGAGATGGGTAGACGCGAGATAGCATCACCCCAAAGATTCTTAATGGGCACTACCGAGAATACAACGAGCCATATCAAGAAGGTGACAATTTTTCCTTTCGGATACCCCATTCTGCTCAGGTGTGTAAGGACATGTTGTCTAGTGGATAATCCCATGTGTTCTTAGAAAAGATTGGAAGACACGGTTTACATATCCCCCCCCATTATCAGAACGAAGAACTTTAATTGTGAAATTGTATTGTGTTTGAACTTCGGTATAGAAATTCTGAAAGGCTGTAAAAACCTCATCCTTAGTTCTAAGAAGAACAATCCAAGTAAGACGTGTACAATCATCAATAAAGGACACATAGTATCGCATACCAGACACAGTGGGCTCTTTTGAAGGTCCCCAAACATCAGAATGAACTAATTCAAAAGGAACGACACTCTTGTTAGAAATACGAGGTGAATAAGTAGAGCGATGACTCTTGTCCAAAACACAGGTTTCACAATGTAAAGCTGACTCATTCACGCCAATAAACAAAGAAGGCATGGATTTTTTCATAAC
This sequence comes from Stellera chamaejasme, assembly GCA_024586325.1. Classification (NCBI taxonomy): domain Eukaryota; kingdom Viridiplantae; phylum Streptophyta; class Magnoliopsida; order Malvales; family Thymelaeaceae; genus Stellera; species Stellera chamaejasme. The sequence goes on along the minus strand of CM044985.1, from coordinate 6,627,667 downwards.
ACTAAAGGATGGATGCCCTAAGCGATGGTGCCATAACCAAACTTCACTTAGCTTGTCAGAAGTGGAAAGTAGAGCGGTCCGTGACTGTGCTCCTGGTTTCTCCCTCGCGTATGTCTGATCCAGATGAAACAACCTGCCCCTCAGATACCCCCGACCTAGTAACTCCCCAGTGAGAAGATCCACGACCAGCCACTGATGCTGAAGGTGTGGCGTCTCCTGCTGTATGATGATCACGTCCAACCACACCATAAATGTCTGGTTCCTGGACCAATTGAATAGCTGCTTTCGCCTTGGGATGATAAGTAGGCCTCTTATTAGGCCTAAGATGAGGATATAACTTCCAACAGGATTCACGAGCATGGTCACCACTGCAATAAGAGCAAGGAGGACAAGGTTGATTCCCAAAGCTTTGGTGGTGGGACTTGCTTGTGAAGTGGAGCTGAACTTGATTGCTTTGAAGGAGTGGTCTTGGTGCTCTCGCTTTGAACATTGAGGCTTGAGACTTCAAGTTGTGCTTGAGTAAGGCTTTCTGCTTTGAGACTCATCCTTACGGATATATGTGAAAGTTGTAGTCAAGCTAGGAGGTTCCGTCATTACGAGCAACTCTCCTTTGGCCTTTGTTATGTTTTGCATCAAGACCCTCGGGAAGTGATGAACTCGCTCAAGCTCCTTTTTCTTTAAGTGCCAAACAAGATCCTCCTGGTTCTTTATTTTGCAAGGGCGCTTCACATCAATTTCAGCCCAAATGTTTTTCAGCTTGGTGAAATACCGTGCCCTGAGCTACCCATTTTGTTGTATTGCTGAAGTAGTACACATCAACTCATGAACCTGTATGAAATCAGACTCATTAGTATATAAATCTTCCAGTGTCTTCCAGATCGCCTGAGCTGTATCACATTGTTCCACCAAGTCGACTATGTCTTCATTCATGGCCTTGTACAAGACTGACATCACAAGACCATCATCATCTTCCCACTTAGTGTAAGCATCAACATCATCTTTATTAGGAACCTTAATTGTCCCGATTACATGTCCCATCTTGTTCATCCCTCGGAGATGGGCTGTCATGATTTTCTTCCATTTTCGAAAATTGGTTCCATTGAGTTTGGCACCCCAAACGAACCACATTCAGAATTCTTGTGAGATACTTCCGGTGTCCGAACATCTTTCACTGAGAACTTTCAATTCCAGAACCCATTGCAACACAGATACCAAATCAGTAATTTATGCAGCGGAAACAATAAAGGACTGATGTAAAACTGCCTCTGGTGCACTTGCACTGTCGGTGTACTGGAACTGGTAGTGAATAGTAACTGAAGCGGATCGGATACCACAGTTGATCTGGGTCAAACTCAACCCGAGAGAAACAGTAGTTCTGTGTCTGACAATCAACCTACGTCAGACGAATAAATAATTCCGTTCGGAAAAACGTCGAATCGGATATAAGAGCCAACAAATCAAGGCTCCTGCTGCGACTGTGGATACCAACTAGTCCAAGGGAATCTTTTCTGATGTGGAAGATCAGATTAAATTGCAACCACAGAGCATACTAAGAATAACCTTGGCTCTGATACCAAGTCAAATATAATGCTGAGAATGAAAGCATAAAGGAAAGAAGACACTATATACGAGGTTCGGCAATTTGCTTACGTCCCCAACAATATATTTCACTAAAAAGGACAAGTGAAATAATACAAGGAGAAGGAAGAGCAAAGAAGGAAAAAAACAACTTCTTTTTGGGATGATTTAGAAAGAGGAGTAAGAGTCTCTTTATATAAGCTAGAGACCCAAACCTCCTTGATAAATCCTCCATGTGGGATAAGGCTAACAACTATCTTGTTAAATCGACATGACTACCTTGTTAGATCGACATACATATTTGATTGATCAGCATAAAATGGTGATCAATATGATGAGTTGTTTAGATCGACATGACTACCTTGTTAGATCGACATGACTACCTAGTTAGATCAGCATAAAATGGAAGTGTGTCAATTATATTGTGCACTTATTTGTGCGTACATCTGTGTGTCGCGCACAACTTTGTGCGAAACTATGTGCGGACTATCGTGCGCAACGCACAACTTCAGGTGAATAACGAGGGACTACTCACGTGAACAACTAAATTCACTTTGCTCCTATTCACTTGAGATTTGCGTAGAAAACGGTGAATTACGCTGTCCTACTCACGTGAAGAATGAGGAGTGAAAAACTCAGTTATTCACCCTCAAAACGTTAAGTTTGAAACCCCCTATTCAATACATGTCTGTTCTCATCTTCACGGCACACATACACGATCCCCATTCAAAAAAGCAAACATCATTGTCACAAATCATTTTGTTGTGAATTTTGTGTCGCAGACTTTACCTACAAAATAAAAAATGATAACTTAGAAAAAACACAATTTATTAGAGAAATTTTTACAAATTAAGATTTAGACGAGAAATTCTATTACCTCTGAATCACTCTCAGCCATATCATCATAAAATCTACAATAATCTTAATGAGAAATTGAGCAAGTATCCAATGCAATTATACATATTACATTTACAAACCATATATGAACAATAATTAGAAGTTTGGATTGAGTGTGGTTGGGTGTAGAGTGTAGTTTAGTTGTGGTAATGTGTAGCTAGGGGATAAATTACATATATTACCTCATACTTTCAATAATTTTGCATATTGAACCCAAATATTTTCAATCTTATATTTTAACAGTTTATCTTTCATTCCTTTCACATATTGATCCAAAATATTTTCAATCTTACATTTTGACACTTTATCTTTTGTTGTTTTTTTTTCTTTTTAAAAAAATTATTTGCTAAAAGGATAACTTCATTTTACTCCACATTTTATTTTCATTCCTGCGTAGTTAGAGGATAAATTTTCTCTTACCTCATATGTCCATTCCTTTTGCATATTGAACCCAAATATTTTCAATCTTATATTTTGACATTGTAACATTTTATCTTTCATTCCTTTTGCATATTGATTCCAAATATTTTCAACTTTATATTATCTTTCTCTTTTTTTTAAATTTTTTGCTTGCTAAAAGGATAACTTCATTTTATTCCATTTTTTACTTTCATTCCTTTTGCATATTGGTCTCAAAATGTTTCCAATCTTATAATTTAGTTATTTTTATATTTTATCTTTTCTTTTTTTTCTTAATATTTTTTGTTATAAATAAATATCTCAATTTTTACCTTTAATTTCATTTTTATAGTAATTATGTTCTTTCTTTAGATGTTATGTGATGAAATAAAAAAACTTTATTCTCTTTTATTTATTAAGTGACTATCTCGCTTTTAGTGTATATTTTTTTTATTCCTTTGCATATTTTACACGAAATTTTGTACTTATAGTTTTCTCATTATTTATTTTTTTGTATTATAATCTAATTGATTTAGGGTGAGAGGCGGATCATTCCTACGAAGAATTTGACCCAAAAATCTATACTCATTTATAACTCAACCCAAAAAAATAAAATAAACTACCCTTAGCCATACCCAACTCTTAAATATGCATCCAACCCCATATTTAAGCAGACCTAGCACCATCAATCATCACACTACGTATCTGAAGGAGGCCTGGTAACGCCAAATGCGTTACCAACCAATTACGAATGGTAACGCATGAAGGCGTTCAATGACGCTACGATTCGAGGCGTTACTTAAGGGTAGTGCGTTACTAGGCGTTACCAGGCCTGACAGCAGGTCTGCCAAGCTGACAGGCCTGGTAGCGCCCCGCCCCCTACTATCCCATAACCTTTTTTTTATGTTTTCACATTTAATCTATTAAATCTAATAAATGTTTATTATAAAAGAAATAGAAATAATCAATAATTTATATTTATATTTTGGAATAAAAGATAATTGAAAATAAACATGTTTTATTTAAATGTTTGAAACACAATTAAAACATCCAAAAGATTACTAATACAATCACGATCCCACGGATGCAGGAAATTCCAATTGCCCCGGGGGGATTCTGACTCTCCGACGGTCGTTGCTCTGACGGATTTGGTTGTTCCTGGTTAAACTCATTGTTTAACAAGTCGAAATGCTCGATATTCTCTCTCAAGTACATGTTTGTCTCCAAGTTGTATTGGTATGTCAGTTGCGGCGGTTGCATCAAAGGCTCATAATAATCATTACCGCGGATGAGACTTGTATTGGAGAAAGGGTTCTGGTGCGGCGGCTGTGGAAATCGGATTGAGTCGAGGAAGTTGGGCGACCTCGTGTGGTCCCGGGTTTGCGGGGATGATGATGATCCCCCTGGAATCAGACCCGGAGGCACCTGGTCCCGCTGCATGATGCCCCTCTGGATAAGCGACGGCCAAAGAACGTTGAATGCTAACTCGTACTGTCGCCGGAGGTTGTTGACGTAAACCTCAAACTCGGCCTAACGCTCCCTGAGCACACGGACCTCTTCCTTTGATTTGCATCGGGCCTCCGCAGTCGCCCGACGCTCCTCCTCAGCGGCAAGCTCTCGCTGAAAGTATATGAGAGAAAGTATATTACTTTATAATCTAACATTAATGTTTCAAAAAGTTTCAATTTAGTTTATAATTAATTACCGGAGATGGCTGAGATGGCCGGAAATGCTCTGGGTGGACAAGCTGCTTGGGAGCGCCAACATTACGCCCTTTTCTGGGCCCTCCTGTAATCGCCTTGAAGATATCCTCATCGAAAGGAGGCGCGTCATTTATGTTCGGGTACTTCTCCATAACCCGGCCTCATATACTCGGCCTAATGAACAAATAACGCATCGATTAGTAGAAATAAAAAAATAGGAGATGATAACTTTGAAATAGTTACCTCGAATATAGTCACATCTGGACCATCCCAACAATGCCGAAAGTCAGTGATGGTGACTTCTCGACGCTCTTTGGTGATCATCTCCTCGTATAAGTTTTGCGCCGTCCTCGAGCCGTGCCTCCTCCGCGGCCTCTGAGCTGCCTGTGTTGTTGCATTCTTTTCATTCTGTCTCGACAATGCAATAAATTCTGGAGTGTTGAGCGAGTCGATGAACTTATCCCAATTTGCTTGAGGAAAGGTAGGGTGTTTGTGCTCCCGCTAGTGATCGAAGTTGGGATTTTCATCATTGAGAGGGTACTTATCTTTGTAAGTCTGGACGATCTTCCCCTTCCGTCCCATGTACATCTTGGCCCAAAACTTGTGCAACGTCCTCTCGACGTCACCTGTAGTGAGTGACGGCGGGTACCAAACATATTTTTCTTGTGACAACAAAACTTTAGGTTAGTAATGTACATAAATATTTATAAGAAAACTATATGTTAATATTGTATATTTTACCGCAAATTTTGAAACCCACGCGTTCTTCTCAGCTTCGGTGAATGTCGAATACTTGTCCGGGACACCGCAGTAACGGTCTCTGAAAATGCGTTGCACATCTTGGTAGACCTCATGAAGCTTGGAGCCAAGGCTACATATATTCATTCGAGTAGAATTAGATATGTGAAAGACCAAAATTGAACGTATAAAATGATGCAAGAATCATCCTCTTTCCATCAGCAACCATCTGTGGAGGCGGGAGCAGTCGTGCCAACTCATCATCGATGGGCCCATCAGCCTCTCTGCGGTCACGCTGACCCTGGACCGTGTCCTGTGAGTCTGATAGGTGTGAGGAGGAAGCTGATGCAGGTGATGATCGCCCAGAACCACGGTCAGCGTAACCACTGACTCTATAACCATGACCCCCAGAACCACGACCCCTAGAACGTCCGGTGGAACCAAGTCCGGACCCGTGACTATCATTCGGACCCGCCATATCCTTGTAACAAGTTAACTTGTCAATAAAAGTATGTAATTTCATCCAAAACTTTTTAAAATTTACAATTTCATAAAAAAGGTTTAAAAGTTTACAATTTCACCCAAAAGTTTTAGAAGTTCACATTTTCATCCAATAGTTTACAATTTCATTGAAAAGTTTGACCCAAAAGTTTTTAAAGTTTACAATTTCATCCAAAAGTTTTAGAACACATTTTTATCTAATAGTTTACAATTTCATTGAAAAGAAGTTTGACCCAAAACTTTTTAAAGTTTACAATTTCATCCAAAAGTTTTAAAAGTTTACAATTTCATTCAATAGATTTAAAAGTTTACAGTTTGACCCAAAACTTTTAAAAGTCTACAATTTCACCCAAAAGTTTTAGAAGTTCACATTTTCATCCAATAGTTTACAATTTCATTGAAAAGTTTGACCCAAAACTTTTTAAAGTTTACAATTTCATCCAAAAGTTTTAAAAGTTTACAATTTCATTCAATAGTTTTAAAAGTTTACAGTTTGACCCAAAACTTTTAAAAGTCTACAATTTCACCCAAAAGTTTTAGAAGTTCACATTTTCATCCAATAGTTTACAATTTCATTGAAAAGTTTGACCCAAAACTTTTTAAAGTTTACAATTTCATCCAAAAGTTTTATAAGTTTACAATTTCATTCAATAGTTTTAAAAGTTTACAGTTTGACCCAAAACTTTTAAAAGTCTACAATTTCACCAAAAGTTTTAGAAGTTCACATTTTCATCCAATAGTTTACAATTTAATTGAAAAGTTTGACCCAAATTTTTTTAAAGTTTACAATTTCATCCAAAAGTTTTAAATTACCATTAAATACTAAAAATTCATCATAAATGACATGAAGTACTAAAAACTCACCAAAAATTATTCAAATTACTAAAACTGCACTGAAATCATAAAACAATGTAACTAAATCTTTAAATCCTAAAATCACCGTAAATGACATAAATTACCAAAAATTGAGCAAAAAAATATAAAATTACAATAAAGGCCAAGAAGGCCAAAAAGCCTAGCAAAAAGCCAAGTCAGTAGCTTAGAATAAGTGTCCCATTAAAAAAGCACAAATAATAATACAAGGTAAAACACCCAAATAGAATAAAAGTGCCCGAAGAATACAAGGAACTACCCGAACAATAAGGATTTTCCCGAACTGTACGAAAATTCACCAACACGTGTCCTCTGACACACCGCCATTCTATATTGAGAAAATACGATAATGCCACTCTATTACAATAGACTATAAAACACTAATTATACACATCTTTCAAGGTAATTATCCACTCAATTATTTTAATGCTATCATTTCATTTCAGAGGGTCCGAAATCCACCATATATTTATAGATCCCAATTAGTAAATAGCCGACGAGTTCAAACTCGGCTCGTGTGTTATTGAACAATGTATTATCGAGTTTCGAGTTCGAGTTCGAGCGAGTTCGTCGATAATTTTATCGAGCCGAGTTCGAGCCGAGTTGAGTTCGGTTCGATTGCTTATCGAGCTATCGAATACCAAACAGAGGATCCGCCTCTATTTCCCATATTTGGTGTTTTAGCTCACCATATATTTATAGATCCCAATAATACCTAGTCATGTCAAAACACGTCTACGATAGTAGAGTATAGGAGAATTGTGACGGTTGCCACCATAGATGCTGGCGCCAGCAGAGCAGCATTGTGCATTTTAGCCAAAACAATAACAACCCTGTTAATCATCACTAAGGTGATATTTCACCCACTAGTTGAATAATTGAAAATGACTCGATTCTGATTCTGAAGATAATCTGCTCAAACCCAACTAGTTAAACGATAACATATTCATCTATTATTTTTCAAATATTATAGGTGCGTGAAAATTCAACCGGACGATAAATAACATCGACGAAACAATAAGCCCTAAATTGGGCCAGAATATCATGGGTGTGTGAGGGAGATGTAGAGAACAGGTTGAAGCCGTTTTGGTCGTGAGGTCCCACGGAAAGGCACCCATTCAAATATTGGGAGCTCGCAGGACGCAAACAAACAAAACAACGTTTCGATCGTCCCCTGTTTTCCCTCTTTTCTTTTCTTTCCTTTCATGTCTTAAATTATGCACTCCTCAATCCGCCTCTATTTTTCCGCCGAGTTTCATTCCCAGAGAATTAGGGTTTCTCTTAATCCAACTTGTTCCCACCTTCCGTCGTTTCCCGCATTTTTTCCGAGAACCGGGCTTTCTCGGTGGAAAGCGAGGGAAAAACCGAATTCAGGTCGTCGGAGATGCATGGTCGACGGCGGAGACAAGTCGGGGAAAGGTTGATCGTCGTCCGCCGGACGGTGAGGGTTTGAGGTTTTCCGGTGCCTCCGTGTCAGACGAGGTTTTTCTGCTATGTCGGACTTGAATTACATGGCTGAAGACGACGCTGAAAGGTTGTTTTCTCCAGGAGATTTCGATTTCGATTTCGATTACGAGTTTGACGCTCCTAGGTTTTATGATTTCGCTCTGCCGCAGACGGAGTTGGAGGCCAGAGAAGCCGAACTCTGGTTTGATTCCGCCGGAAGCTACCCGCCTTCGCGTGAGTTTGTTTTATTGTTCTGGAAGAACGAAAGGAGTTGCATTGTTGGGATTGTTGAATTTGGTTTGACTTGTCTTTACCTCTGTGTTTGGCTTCAGCTTTTGTAGTTAAGTTGAAGCAGAGACTTGCAGTTGATGTTGAAAAGGAGGACATATCATCTGGATCCGATCATGAAGAAGTCATGAATTCTCCCAGTGATCAAGGACGAGGTTTTGTTTCCTTGCGAAATTGTAGTAGTACTAGTTTATACTGGTTCATGCTATTTCGCCTTTTTCTTGGATGAGAAGTTTCCACACCACTGATTTGCTTACTTGTTGCCAACTTTTCTTGTTAGAAGCTGAAGAGGTTGGCCACAACATTTTTGGGATTAAGTCATACTTACCAAAGAGTTCTACTTTGTTCAAGCCAACATTAAGTCACTTGGCGAAAAAAGTTCAGTCTCCGAATGCTGATTCCGAATCAATTCGAAGGTACTATTAGATCCCTGCTTAAACTACTGAATAACTTGATTGCAGTTGTGCTTATTTCTACTCCGGATTATAAAATTTCTCAGGTTTCATGAGTTGCTTGTTAAAATTGATAAGAAGGCTATGAAACCATCCCCGCTGTCAGAGAATCAAGCTAGCAAAAGGCAAAAGCTGGAAACTGGATATTTATCCAAGGTGGACTGATCTTCTTTATATACATGTCAGTTGTTTCATCTGTCTTGTTTGGTTGGGATCATCAGTCTTGCAATGTTTATGTACCAAGCAGGTTGCTCATTTGAAGCATCAAGCTCTTTTCCTACACAAGAATCAGAATAATGTGAGTTGTAATTCTGTCATGTCGTTGTTATGAGTTTTACTTTTAGCTAATGAATTACTTGGGGTACACTCTAGCATACGAGTTGTATACTGATTTTTCATTTGTTACTACCAATTTAGCATGAAAATACTTGGAAGTTAGTATTCTTTTTAAACAAATCTTACACACAACAACATCCAGGGATCTCTTGGCTCTGGTTCATCCCGTAGCAGCCAGGTTACAGTTCCTAAAGGGCCAGAGTTAGAAACAGCCCGAAGGGGACAGAGGCAGAGGTAGTCATCATTCACTTTCTTCTTCCTTTTCTTGCACACAACTCTCACTCAAATATGTCAGACATTTGGTTCTTATTTGGTAGGATGTTTCGGTTTCAGGTCCAAGATAGAGGCAGAGTCAAAAAAAGATGGAATATCAGCTCCTTATTTCTTTAAAGCACGTCCCTTAAACAGGAAGGTTGTTGATTTCAGCTGACAAATTTGTTCATATATCATTGTCAATAGAGAACTTCCGCTGGGACACAGTTGAGTAAATATGTAACATGCAGATGCCTTTGTTTTATTTGTTTGATAGATTCTTAAGAATCCATCGTTGTCCTTTCCCAAGAGAAGCGCTCTACCAACCACGGAGTTTCAGGTTAGTTTCACTTCCAGACATTTTTAAATCTTCTCATCCCGATTTCTTAAAAGAAATTTCTCATTCAGGAAAAGTTTCCTCTCTTTACCAGAATTCTTATGAATAGTAATTGTCCAAGTTATCTTTGTAACACATCCATGTTGTTTATGTTTTAGGCATTTCACCTGAGGACTTCAGAGAGAGCCAAGTTAAAGGAGTCTAACGTGAGTTTGCTAAACCATTCCCATTACCCATATGAAACACACTTATATTCACATACATTTTCCTCTCCATAAACTATTAATTATGCAGCCAACCTGATTAATCATCTCATACTTTCAGGCTAAAGCAATCCCCAATTATGTTTCTGCTTCACGCAATGACACTGCAGAACCTAGAAGGTATTGGTCAATTTTAAAGTTAATTTTGTCCATCATCATTAAACAGTACCTTAATCCCAATTATGTTGGGGTTGGTGGCATGAAGTTTATTGTGCAATTAATTGTTGAAAATTAGCTAACGCTATATATATTCAAGCAAAAACATAGTGAAAGTTTTACATCTTCATCTTGCTGTATGATATCTGTGCCTGCACTTTTTTTTTTTAAATTCATACTCCTATTATTTTTAATGGATCTTATCTGTCTTTTCTTTGTGCAGTTTGAGATCGTTTGCCACCTTAAAGGAAGACAAAAACGCTGTTCATTCCCCTCGTAATAAGGTTTTTAACATTTAGTATTTGTTCCCTGGTAGTGAGCTCCATCTATGGCATCAGACGCAAATTCTAATACTGTTATTTCTTCAGATACTTGTAAGCAACAGGAAAGCTGAACACAATGCACAACCTGGAAAGATATCACCAGTAATTTCTCTGGTTCATGCTCCACAACCTTGTCTGCATATTTTCTGGTTTTTGTATTTCAATTAAAAGTGTTTGCTTCATCTAGGATAGCACTTCAAGAGAGCAGGGGCTTCAAATTGAGCCACCAGCAGAACTATTTAGTCAGGTCTGTGCATTATGCATTGATTTTAACTAGAATTATACAGCAAGCCATACCTTCACCACTGAAAGTAGTTTCTCCAGCATGTCATTATTTGGATATATGGGTAATAGTATGGTTCAACATCATTTTTATATTGCATGTAGATGACCCTTTCAGCAGAAGAAGGTTCCAACGTGAAAACTCTCTCAAGAGTGCTAAGTAGCAAAGTAAGTTCTAAATCAAATTAATGGAACAAAAAACATGTTTCACATTTTATCCTAATGGCATGGTGTCCTGCATGTTAAGGGAACAAAAGAGAACACACCGGTGCAGGCAGGGAGTTTAGGGAAGGCTGCAGGGGCAAGATACAAGTCTAGCACCGGCAGGAGTAATGAAGCCAGACACAGAATCTGCGGTAAAAGGTAGTATTACATTAATCATTCCTAAACCATTCTTGACCGTTTTTATGGTCCTGAAGGCTTCTCAGTTTTGATGATCCCAATTCTTTCTGGACATTCTTTTATTGGGAGATGCCTAGGGAGAAATTTTGAAACCTTGTAAAGCAAGTCTCTGTCATTTTACTTAGACATTTCTGAAATGTAAATATCATAGTATATTTTAATAATATGATATATTTATCCAACAACGTTTTAATTGCCCGCGCTTCACAGCGGATATAAATTGCAATATTCTATAATAATTCAATAAAATTGTAACATCGAATAGAAAACAGTCTTAAATAGTGGTATATTTTCTTAAAATAAATTTGAAAAGTAAACAATTATTTCATATGAATAACCAATTTAGTTTTGGCTAATTTTTTTAACAAATATCGATTGTTTTAAAACTTCAAGGACCAATGCGAAAAAGGGTAAGAAATAAAAGTCAATAAGAGAGTTAGTCATTTCAACAATTCAAAAAGAAAATGTATAAAATTAAGAAGAGTTGACACAATCCTATATTAGTATTGGATGATATTGTTCATCCAAAGTATTTTCCGTAATTGTATAAAGTTATACTCTTCCGTTTCAATTTCTTTTATATGTTTGACTTTTGGGTCATAGTTTGACTTAATTTTTTTTTTTAAATGTACTCCCTCCGTTCCATAAAGATTGCAGCTTTTTTTGGTCATTTTCACAGTATTTAATCTACGATTTATTTTAATGAGTTCATAGACATGTAAAGTTGAATGACTAATATGAATCTCATAATTTGTAATATAAATTTTCTACATATATTTTTTCTGATTTTTTTTACTATTTATCTTAGTAAAATTTTGAGTCAAACACTGCAATCTTTACGAGATGGAGGGGGTATGTGTTAAAAAATTAAAAAAAATATATATAATAGATTCTACATGCTTTCAATTATAATTCGTATCAATATTTCTTTAATTGGATGTAAAATATAGGAGATAAAAAATCGTAAATTAATTTGTTAATATTGTATGTTGCAAATAAAGTGAAAGGGAGAGAGTAAACAGTTATACATAGTAGTATATAACTTCATGAAGAAAATGAGAAAGCACATAAAGGCTACATGTAAAAATTCAAGAAGAATACTATGGGTTTGGACACTCTCTTGGATACTCTTTCATTAAACATTTGTCATGTATTCATTTTGGTGGATCCCAAATCAAGTAGACCTACAAAAATGATTGCATGACAAATTTTTAATGGGAGAGTGTCGAAGAGAGTATCCAAAGTGATTAACTCTCCAAAATTCAATTGTAGGCCTTATTATTACTCCTTCCGTCCTCAGTTAATGTAAACATTTGACTTTTATGTTTCAAGGTTCAATGTTTGACTCAAATATTTGCTAAGATAAATAGTTGAAAAAAATCATAAAAATTTTTAGAAAATTTATACTTTAAATTATGACATGGATAAGAATTATTGAACTTAAAATGTCTAAACACATGAAAAAAATGTTAGATTAAATACTATGAAATAGTAAAAACAAATGTATATACTCACTCCGTCCCATCAAATATAGAGCATTTGACTTTGCACGGAGATTAAGAAAAGCGATTGATTAGAGGGTAATAAGGTAATGTAGGTATATAAGACAAAAATAACTTTTTGGAGTGAGAAGAGAAATGGAGGGTAGTAAGGTAAAGTTGATGTAAAAATGTTTATTTTAGGAAACGCTGGAATTTTGCTGAGATGGCCGAAAAAAGAATAAGTTGGATATTTGTTGGGACATGGAAAGGAGCATATTTTTAGGACAGATGGAGTAAAAAATAGTTAGTCATTACAACAATTTGAAACACAAATAAATAAATAAATAAATAAAGCTTTAATAATTTAGAATGAGGTGACTCAAACTATCATTGGACAGATACGATTTATCCATAGTAATTTTTATAGCGCTACAATTAGCCAACACATAAAATTGTATACATTTATAAACTATCCTTTTAATGTGTCATTATTCATCTACAGTGCAAATTCTATAAATGCATAAAGCAATACCACCCGCACTCAAATAAGAAAATAAGGTAATACATTAGCGATGAAAAACTGCAAGGACCAATACGTTCAAAAAGTTTAAAAGTCAATTGAAAACAAACTTTTTACGGGACGGATGGAGTAACAAATTTTCAAAAAACAAATAACATAAAAAAACATAACCTACATCAACAAAAGAAATGAAATGAGAAATGGATCTACATTGGCTGCGCCAGTAATAATACTAGCTGCCGTAAATTTTGATGTGCTTGTTGGCTGGGTGAGATCAAATGAGGGTAGTCAATTGAAATCTCAAATACAGCTAGCACCCAGCTCAAGGATGTTGTTGATATATGTTTAGGCAACTAAGAAATTTACTCAATTAAAGAATGAATTGCAAATGTTTAATCATATAATCTTCTTAATCTCTATTAATCATTGGATTAATGAACCGAATGTGTAATTTTAGAATCAAACACTAATAATTAGTAGAATTTTCATTCTCAACAAAAACACACTATATTACAAGAAAAGAAAAAGAAGACAAAATAAGAAAACAAAACCGTAAAATTAGCTGCTGGAATACGTTTTAGCAACACACACTTCGAATTGTCTATATTAGTACAAATTGAAACCTTGGAGGCTGCTTTGTTCATATTTTGAAAATGAAGTGGCCTATATAGCATATACCTCCCATCTCCAAGGATTGAAAGAAAGGGCATTTTCGTATTTGTCGTCATCAAAATGGAGGACAGAGGGCACAACCATCAGCAGCCACCCTGCTGGAATCGTGTAGTCTGTTTTTTTTTTTTAGGAAAAAAAAAATCAGATCATGATCATATTGGAAATAGCTAATTGAACCCTTGATTTAGTTAGAACTTGCCATTTATCTCCACATCGTTCACAACCTTTCTGAATAGTGCTGGTACCATATTTGCTAGCCTCACCGTTTCATTAATAACCTGCAGTACAAAAATAATAATAATACAAGTACCATCAGCTTTGTAGACTAACAGTATTATAATTTAAAGAAAGTGATAGATAAAAAAAGAGTAAGATACTTGTCATTTATGATATTTTATTTGCTCACCATATGAGTGAAGTTCATTGATTTGTACTTTTCCCAAGAAATCCCATCTTCACCATCTCTATTCTCAAGTAGTATAGCCTCATGCTCTTTCTGAAAATAAAATCACAATCAATAATTTCTAATTGAGAAAAAAAAATCATGTTCAATACATGAAAATATTTCTCAAAACTTTTAAATAAAAAATTAACTTCAATTTTCAAAAACACCACTATTTATTTATTTTTTTTAAACCCACTCACCAAATGATAACAAAATAATAGTCCAAAAAAAAACTACATGTATCAAATTGTGCCTCAGTGAGTAGGTGATCCAATCCAATAGCGGGTGTGTTATGGTGATAAAATTGATAGAATTTGGGAAATTGTAAAGCTGAATCAACAAGTTACCGTCAATTGATGAAGAACGTTGGGATTTTCCGCAATGAACTTCATGGCTAACGCCGTAGCAGTAGACGTGGTCTCAAATCCAGCAAATAAAAGCCCAAGAACCAAGTCGATCGCGAACTTTTCTTTCAAAAGTGACCCTTCAACTTTCGCTTCCTCTACCAAACAGTCCAAAAAGTCATCACATCGCAATTTCGACTCCCTTCTCTCCTTAAAAACGCTTTCTCAATCACTTTCACCATATATACAATATTATTATTATCACAATAGGGACATTTAATTAAGATGACGGTCCATATATACAATATTATTATTATTATCACAATAATAATAATAATAATCCATGTGTTTAAATTAAGACTGGTAATTAATTAAGATTAATTACCTGTAAACATGCATGAAAAGCGATTCAGGATATTAGGGGTTTCAAACCTACATTTTTGACAAATTCACCTCGTTTTTTCACTTGATGAATTTTGAAAATTGGACCTCCAAAATTCACTTCCAAAGTGAAAAAAGTTTTTCACGTGAAAAATTTTCACGTACAATTTCGGCCACGGAGATGAGTGGGGTGGGATTTGGGCCCTTTCGCCGCCACCAACCACCACGGTTAGTTCCCCATGAGAAGACGAAGCTAAACCACCCTCCCACGTTTCCGGTACTGCTACGACGAAGTAGAAATTCGCGGTTAACCGCCACGACGAATTCGCGGTTAACCGCTTCGATCCGCCGTTCTCTCCGTCTTCGGCCACCCCAACCACCACCGTTGGAATCACCGGTCGACGGCGCACCTTCCAGACCCAGGTCCGCCGCCCTAAGTCGCATCTCCGCCGCCGCCGCCGCCGCCGGAAGCAGTGACCGCCGCTTTGTGCGGCTATTTAAGGAGGCTGCAGGGAGGAGAGGAGTGGGGTGGCATTTCGACTGGTGGAGATCTGGAAACGGAGGGGGTTGAAGGGTGAATTAGGTTGGGGTGGTTTGAGTGGGTAAATGGGTGTGTTGAAATTTAGTGATGATTTTTTGGGGAAATGATGTGAATTTTTTTTTATGAGGTGAGAATGTTTGAAACCCCTATTGAGAGGGAAGGAGATTAGGCCACGGATGAAAGCGTTGAAATTCTCCAACAGCTTCTCTGGTGTCTTGGATTCATCAAATAACATCTACAATTCATGAGTAAGTAAATGGCCATTAATCGATTAATCATTCACTTCATCACCAGTCTCAAAATTAAATGATACATTTAATTAATAGCTAAAAATCTTGTTAAAGGGACATATCTGACAAAATGTACGTTTCTATTTTTCAAATTAGAAAACTATCGATCAAAGTAATTAACCTTAAATAAAATCTTGGATTCGAATTTTTTTTTTTTCCAATTAATCTTGGATTCGAATCTTGTGCATGGTGAAAACATTGCTGATAGAGTTACCTTTCGAATATGTCCATCGAATATGTCCAACGATGCTACCCAGGTAAAAATTAGAAGAAAAAAATTTGTTATTTATTATAAAAAAAAAATAAACCTTTGAGGAGGCGGCCTTGACATCTATCGGACCACCATGGTTGGACCACGATGCTAGGTGGTTGCGAGTGGCTAGGCCAATCTCGCGAGTGGGCTGGTTCATCAGGTTGGCTGGGCCGAGGAAGCGAAGAATCAAGGTCTTGAGGTACTTGTGGGCCTTGCCATGTTTGACCACAATGCTATCGTCTCCAAAGATGGTGTTGCAACTGTCACTGTACCACCAGGCAATGTAAGATTTGTCTTCTTGTTGAAATATGTCGTAGTTGAAGTCAGGGTCCGTTGACACCACGATGTTTTGCCCCACAAGGTTTGTTTTGAACAGTTGACCACCTAATATTAATTAAGGGGGCAAATTGTTAAATTTCATGTACTTAGAGGACTAGCTTTGTAATCCGGGTGATATTACATCTTTTGAGACGGGATGCATTAATTACGGGTAAAATGCACTCATAGTCCTGTAACTTAAATTATTGTATCACTAGGATCCTGTTTTAATTTTTTGTACTAATAAAGTCATGATTTCAAGTTTTTTCTTCATCCATGGTCTTATTTGACAGTTTTCCCTCAATTTTTAAAATATTGCTCTTTTAAACAATTGTAAAATATAAAAAGCACCCTAAAGTTTAACGAAACTTTCAATTTTATCCTCAATTTTTATAAACTCTAAAATTCTACCCTAACTTTTACAAATACTTACAATTCTACCCTAAAAAATTATCTCCACTTTATCTCACCACAAGCCTCCCACAGTGGCACTACTTCAGAACAATCACGAAAGAGGTGTAAGTTAAATTCAATTAAATTGTATGAACTGAAATGACTGCATGAAAACTGAGTCATAGGTTCCAAACCACTGCAATGGGTTAGGTTTTATAAGCAACCAGGGATAAAGCCACTATCCTAAGACTGACACTACTGAAACTGTTAGGTTGCTTAACTATGACATATTGAACTGTAATTGATAAAACTGATGATTAATTCATAGTTGTTGTGAATTAAGGGCCACAACTAGAGGGCTAGCGGGATACATGACCCGTGAAAAGTGGTACTGTAATCAGAGGTGTCGGTTGTTGTCTGTTTGATTGAGAGTGTTGTCTGTTTTATGGAGTCGTCATTGTCTGTTTTGTTTGAGAGTCTGTCTATTTGTGTGAATGTCTGTCAGTTTATCGAGTCACGGTTGACGGCCCCTGATTAAACGCACGAGAGTACTAAGCTTTTAATTTCCAACTGGGTCGTGTGCCATAAGACTGAAACTGAAATGTTTATTGTTTATTGACTTCCCAGACCGAGTGTTGTTAGACACCTTTGACGAGGTGGTATGAGACACTAACGTCATCTTCTTCACTGAGATGGGCCAATAACTGAATGTATAGGCGCTAAAAAATGGTGTATCTAAGCGAAGAAAGCCTAATAGCACTAAGTACGGAATACTGAATTAGAAGACTGTAGATAGAAATGACAGAAATGGAGTACTGTAATTGAAAACCAATTGAAGAGCTGGGAACCTTGTTGAGGACAAAAATCCAAAATAAGGGGGGAGAATGTCACGACCATGTCACAACTAAAGGGATAAAAAACTGAACTAAAAGAGATGGGAAAGAGTTGGACTGAATTGTAAGTTAGGAAAATTACTGGATGAAAACCGGGGTTCCTTTTAAAAGAAGAAATGACTAAAATGATTACGTTAGAAAACTTTGGGTTAAAATTTGGAAAGGATAAAATTGAATTAATAGAAACTGACTTAATTGAGAACTTAGAATTAAGGTGGTGTTAATATGTGCAACTTAATTAAACCTAGGACTTAAGTTGTAATAGACCTAAAATCTATTATTAATACTTAAAACAGGAGAATAGAAAAGCGGGTTCCTTGCATATTACGAAGCCACGTGGCACACCTATTGAAGCACATTTGAGTTGAAAAAAAAATCCATATACGGCTATCCATTGCTTCAATCTTTCCGTATTATTACATTATACGCGTGCAGTGTTTACATGATACAATCAACTCACCATTTCAGAAACTAAACCATAATAAACAGTAAATCAATAATTACATAATTTATGGAATAAATAAACCAATTACAATCCATTAATTGCATAATTTCTGGGATTACATACCAAGAAACATCAATACTCTCTATATAAGTACCAGTTGAATGCATTGAAATCTATCAACAAGCATAACATTCATGAGTTCACCACTTTCAGAAGAAGAGATAGCTCAGATGTTGAAGGAGGAGCAGGATTTTGAAGCAATGGTGGAGGTGGACTTTCGGCAGTTGCATGAAAGGTATTCACTGGAAGATGAAAATGCTAGATTAAAGACAAAGATTGATGCGTTGGAAAATCAACTAAGGCAGATGAAAGCATCAGTCCTGATTTTAAGTTCCCATGTGAGTATATTAGATAAATTTATGATTTGTACTTATTCAAATTTTTTAAAATTATGAATTTATTAAGGTATTTTATGAAATGCAGATCAGTGAAATGGGACACGTGATAGGGAGACTGGATTACTATCCTTGGAATATTCCACATCAAACCCGTCAGCTTTACTATACTACGAGCAATTCACAGGGAACCCATCGGCAAAAGCGAGTTCGTCCAACACTTGACACAAATGTCCACAATTGCAATATAGGGGAGCAAGCATACACGATTTTCAAGAAGTGGAAGCGTGAGAAAGAAGGAAATGAGGGAAATCAGTGAACTATATTTAAACATGCATGATGGATGATGTTATATTTAGGCGTTTTCGTTTATTTGATTAAGACGTTTTATTAGCTAAAATATTAAGTGTATTAGCTTCTATCTACGAACAATACATTAGACTCATATATGGAATAATATCGTATGAGTTGAATTTATATGCAATGCATTTTGTATGGAATAATTTATATGGAATAATATCATTTACTTGCCGAAATGATCCTATCAAAATACTTTATATATACATATATGCTTTGTGTTTTAAAGCACAGTGTAGGGCAATGAGTCAATAGGGGTAATCGATCAAGGAGGCGATAGAGGTAATCAGTGTAGGTCAGATTTTCTCATGCCTTCTATGTCTATCGTTTTCACTATACCACATACTTGATATATTTTTTAATACTAGACTGTCTAATGCAGCTATGAGGACCATGAGGCTAAGGTTTTCAGAATTACTTCTTGACATACAACAAAGGATGCACTACCCAGCGCCGGAGTATGTGAAAAACGAAACGGATGGACAGTTCATAGGGACTGTGCTGGTGAATATGGACGGTCAAAACAATATTGTCAAGATCACAGCCCTACAGTGAAGACTAACCTTGCTGATGCTAACGAGGAAGCTGCCTTAGAAGCTATTCATGCTTGTAGATCGACATATAGGATGAAGATTATCGACTACACTTATGAAGCGATGAACAAGATCATGCAGGACTACACACAGTTGCAAGCAGATAATGTGATGAATATAGACTACAACCGCAGGATGTTCGATCTGAATAAGAAGTTAGAGGCACAGATTGAAGACATCAAAACCGAGTACAGACAGAGGATAAGGCAGCATAACATTGAGAAGATTGATCTACTTAATCAGATACAGAAATTGAAGGAGGAGAGATGGCAGATCGATCAGCTGGTGAACAACAGAGACAATGGAGCAACCACTATGGATTCCGTTAATCAAGTAGTTATCAAGCCAGAATAATTTTATAGTTAGACAATATATATGTTTGACTATATTATAATAATAATAATAATAAAGGTAGACTGATTGCCTATATTTCTTAATATACATCATACCTACATCAATTCCCATCTATCAGCTCTGAAAATATTATGGAAAACATTTTAGGCTTTAGTGAGATACTTAACAACTTTGGGTACCTTATCAAAAAATAAAATAACTTTGGGTAATAAAATTAACGACACGAGTTAACAAAATTTAAGACTGACATAATGAAATATAATGAAAAGGAAATGGATATAAGACCGACACGAGTTAATTACATGTGAGTAACTTTTAAAAAAAACACAAGTGAAAGTGATATAAGATTTTAAAAAGCTGTATACAGAGGGATAATTTAAGACTGAATGCAAATAATACCTTAAATATAGTTAATTCCATAAATATGTATTTCCTTATTTAAAGTTATGGCTAAAAGTCTTTTATATGTATTTCCTTAATTATAGGATTATAAGATTATAGGATCTTTGGGTAATCTGCTACCAATTTACTTTAATGGTTACGGTGGATTGATTAAACACAATGATAGTTAAAATAGGAAACATTACACTAGGAAATGAGAGTAATCTACGGGGTTTCCAGTTTACTTTAATTATAGGATTATAAGATTATAGGATACTGGCTAACTGCTTCCAATTTACGGTGGATTGATTAAACACAACTTTTAAAATAGGAAACATTACACTAGGAAATGAAAGTAATCTACGGGGTTCTCATTTAAAACAATGGCAGCCAGGCACTATTAAAATCGGTTTGGTCTGTAGTTTTCTACCCTAGCGCCTCAGAATAAAAAAAACACAGTGAACTAATCGTAGCGTGAGTACATTATATCAGCCATCGGAGACAAGATTCATATGCATCCAACACAAGTTTCTACCGTCTCGTAAGTGCGAAATCCTTATTTTGTGTTATGCAGTAAATGGAAAACATTAAATGTTTTTTTTACAAATTAATGTATTGTAAATTAACTACCCAAACACAATTTTTCTATTTTAATAATCCCAATTAAAAATATAGAGTAAATAATAAAGCATTTACCTTCCATTTACTGCATTTAGGCATCAATGTAAAACCGCCTAATTACTGGCTATTTTATTGGGGTCCGCAAAAGTCAATTTATTAGACCAAATCACCTAAACAGTGGGCATCACTCACGCAGCTGAATAGTTTCAAATAGGAAAATAGGTTTCAATTTATTTCAAGAATCAATTTTTTAATATAATTGATTATGAAAGGAAATACATTAATGACAGGATTTCCCATCGTCTGTACATATATATGAATGCTCATGCGTAAAGCAGTAGCCCTATAGTTCTCAAAAATTGGAATCTATATATACTTAGAGAAGGTTCCCAGCCAAAGCTACTGTCAACTTCAAGGTTCAGAGTTACTATCAAGGTAAAGATGAATAAACATGTGTATTCATACTTTTCATCATGTTTTTTTAGAGTAATCATCTGATAATACAAATAATGTTAGTATACTTACTCTATGGTTTTCAAAATATATCCAAGTAAAGGTGATCAAGCAATGTTTAAGACAACATCCAGATTCACATAGGACATTAGTTTATTCATTTACAGATCAAGGTACCCATTCCCAACTTAACATCATTAACCGTATTCTTTCGCTTGTAGCCTACCTAAATATCATTGCTCTAACTATATTTGTCTGCCTGATAATTTCTGGTTGCAGTCAAGGATATACACTTTATTAATCTGACTGGTTCGGAGGTTGAGGACATTTCATTACAAGGTACCAATGACTACTCACTATTCACATTTTTTTTGTTATCACATGCAACTTAAACATCATCATTAATCAATTTCATTATATCACAAGTTAACAATTAGGCAGTGATCACGATTTGAGGATCAAAACACAAAGTACTTATAATCAAGGTTAGATTTTATGTTAAAAAAAGTTGAAAGACATTTATTTTTACCATTATCATGCTATGTTTGGCAACGACTCTTACATATCAACCTGCAAGATAAAAATCAATTGCTTAGTTTAAGCCACACCATAATTAACAAACAAGATACGAATATGTGTCAACTTAAACTATGTTACGAGCATGATCATTAAAAGAAAAGCAAAGAAAGCAACACCGTAATAGCAGTGCATGTATGTCTAAAAGATACAGTAATTAAAATTGTGGAGAAATCATTAATGAAAAAAATAATTGAACTTACCTCTGCTTTTACGCTGGCCCCCACTCATTTTGACCTTGATAACCATACTTTATTTTTGTAAAGATACAAGCAAGTAGATAAATGGATTTCTGGTAATCCAAAAAATCATAAATGTTGTATTTATAATTATTATAATTTTTATAAAATGTTTTCAATAAACGTAACTTTTGCGAATTTTTTAAGACAGACGACCAATAAAATAGCAACATCAATTTAAACAGTAAGATAAAATATGAATGGAAATAAATGAAAGCATACATATAAATATGAAAAAAATTCCCTTTATTTTTTTAATATTAAAAAATATTAAAAAGCAACATGATGTAGAAACGAGATCGGCGGCAACAGATCCATTCATGGATCAACAATTTTGGCTCTAAATGTTTGCCTATTATGGCCGTGAACCCAACCGGAGAACGATTAGCAATCCATAAATCTTGGATAGGAACCACGTAAAACTAAAAACAACAACAAAGAGAGCCAAGACTGAATGAAGAACAAATCCAATAAAGGAAGCCAATAGATGATAGGTACAGATCTGGCGATTATTGAAGTCCAATAAACATAAACGAAAAAATGAGAAACACGGATATAAATTTGAAACGATTTCATTTTATGAAAGAATTAAACTCAAACAAAAAACAAGGAAAATAACCAAAAAGAAACATGAAGTAAAAACGAGATCCGTGAACTTAAACGAGATCGAGATCTATGCATGAATCAACAGTTTTAGCTACATGGAGCCTAAAATTTTGGCCTATTATGGCCGTGACCACAACAAACAGAGCAAAAACTTGAGATAAGAGAGAGATAAGAGGTTTTGAGGTCTAGATCTGGAGCCAAAAGTTTTGAGTTGGAGAGGAGAAGTTGAGTTGGAGAGGGAGATAAGAGGTTTTCAGGTTAGTGTGCGTGTGTGAAAATGAGTGGAATAAGGAAACAAATCTGTTTTTGTTGTCATCCAGGGCATTTCGGTAAATATGTAAACATTTCTTGAAATGCCCCCATATTGCCATGTTCATTATAGGGCTTTTCGGTAATTAACTTTTTAGATATTTATGTGGATTCTTAAATTACAAATCAGACCCTTCCATTTATTTATTAGTCGCATTAGTAGGTTTTGTCTTACAAATTTAACACTTGTGTCGCCTCTTCTTAATCTGACAAAATTTATATGATTTTTATTTATATAAATGGCATTACGGAAAAAGTATTTTGATTTCTTGGATAAAACTACATTTTTTAACGCCTACTTTGAAAGGGGAAAGTTTTTAAAATGAATTAAAATGAAGTGTCTTAAATGATGGGTACTAAAATTAAGAAATGATGGGAAAGAAAAAGTTTGGTCACATATACCCGGGTTCTAACTTAGATGATGAATGTTAAAAATTGAAGGAGAAATGCTAAGGGTAATTAAGTAAAACAATTGAGCTAAAGTTTCTAAAATGGAAAATGCACCATTTTTTTGGGGACATCTCTAAAAGGAATATGCACCATTTATTTGGGGACGGAGGAGTATATCTTATGATTGTTGATGGTAAGTTTAAAAAATTTATTCAATTCAAAACTATTTTTTGATAACATAAATTGAATTGAAGACGGATTTTTGGAAAAAAAAAACCACGTATGCACTTAAACGAAATTTTGGAGTTTAACATAAAAAGAATATACGTTCAGAATAATAAAAATGTGATATTTATGAAACCAGTAAGGATTTGGTAACAGAATTTGTAAGATGAGCAAAATGTAACAGAATTTTGGTAACAGAATTTTACGTTTCTTATATTTTCAACATTTATATTTCAAAAATACCTACATATTCTGTTTTTTTAATACTTAATTCATCCATTCGATCCCATGTTTGCAGATCAATATAACGACTCAAGCGCAATGATTGTGAAGAAAATATCGAAAATATTGTCGTATAAGCTGCGGTGCAGTACCAATTTATTTAGTGGAAAAGCTTTCTTGATGTATTATATGCCTAAATCCATTTGTTAGTTATTGCGATAGTAAAGTGTATGTTAAATTGCTTGATTGTTATACAAAGAAAATGTACCTTTCAATTATGTTTGAACCAGCAACAACATGTAAAAGATAAATATTTTAGAAAAGTAGGCAAATTCAGATGTAATGTGAACCCTAATATGCTAGGAATTTAAAAGAACATCACACACACACACACACACACACACATATATATATATATATATATATATATATATATATATATATATATATAACTTAAAGAACTATATTGATAAAACAGTTGGTATAATTTTCAAAATGCCCACCGCACCGAATACCACATGCAATTGAAAATTATATAAAAAGATTTAGTCTGACGTTTCATACTTATGAAGCACAAATTAACAGCTTGACGAATAGTTTTCATGCATTTGAAAACAAGAATAGAATTTTAAAACAACAAAAATACAAACTTTTTAGTAGATCTGATCCAACCATGTATTTGAAAAAAGTGGCATGTATTGATAAATTTAAAGTGTTTGTTTTTGTTAGTTTTTGGTGGAAAGAACACCACCAAAGCACAAATCATTTTATAGGGGTACCCGTGACGAATTTTACTCTCCTATAAATTGAACCGGTGACGAATTTACACAAAAATCTAATGTTTTTCACGAATCTAAATTTTTTATATTAATCTAAAATCGCTTTCCAAAAATCAACCTAATAATACATTTCAATAAATTTTTGCAAGTATGAACAAATATGATATGAAATTAATTAGTGAATAAAATTGTAAAATATAATACTATGGGAACATGTTTAATCCTTATGATTACGCTGTATGGTTTGTTGTTTAGTATTTGTTCTAGATTCCATTCTATAGTTAAGAATGCAATATTATATCCTTGCATGCTGCTCAAAAGTATATATGATTTTAATACCATCATAACTTGTGAACTTTGTGTTCACAATTATTTCATTCAATAGTGTACAAAAATGAGTGAGGCAAGGAAAGCCCGTGCGAGAGATACTACGTTCGCGTGAGTGCATCACGCTTATCCAGACAAGCGGACCTTCTCGCCGACGTTCAAATATCGTTGGCGAGAACTATTATGGTTCCTTTATCCTTTGTCAAGTGGATCCTACGTCAACAACACGCCAAATGCCTCTATAAGTTGGAGAAATGGAATGACAAGTGTACCGAGTGCCCATAGTTCAGTGACCCAAATGGCCTATAACCCACCAAATAGTGCTTCGGAGAGTCGTTTGTTCGCCGGTCGTACACCACTAACAGACATAACCAATAGGCAACAACATCACCGTGTGGATGAGTTGACTCCTACAAGTACGTTGGATCCTTTGTCCTGTACGATAGTCGATCGAACTCATAGCAATAACCGAGTTGTCGTATTTGAACATGGTGAGTCGTCAAATCTTTGCCGGTACCATCCATAAAAGGCGACGTGTTGGCCGTCGGGAGTCGGTTTGTTGGTCGTGCAATTGATTTCGAATGTTTGATGTCATCGATGAGGGTATGAAAATTTCACATGATGACTTTTAAGTAATGATCCACAAAGTGATAGTGCTAACCATTCTTTCTGCTATATCGAATCTGCATCTGCAATAAATGCGATGAAGGACCTTCTCTTGCCACGCAACATGGTGTACGACATAAAAGTACGATTTCCACATATCTTACATACCTACTTTATCCCTTTAACAATAATGTACATTAATCTACGTTGATCAATGTACGGGGGTATCGATGCTAAAGAGGATTTCGGTCCACCGGATCATGTTTGTCGAATCCGCCTTTGTCGGGCTATAGTGTGGGGATTGGGCGAAGCCTTCGTTCCAAAAGCGATGAGAACCCAACATTCTCCATATGTTGTATGAATGGAAAAATTCAACTGCCAATGGAGAATGAGCCACCGAACTTCTTAAAAGAGATGTTGGATTATAATGGTGATACGAAGTCGCGTCACTTTCATCGCAACATTCGTGAATTCAATTGTCGATTTTCTTTCACTTCAACTGGTGGAGAGATTGATAACCGGATCAATGATGGTGGTGGGCCATATGTATTTCGCATCAAAGGAGAGAATCACCATCGGATTGGCTCATTGTTACCCCCTCCTGGTCAACGACCGAGATTTGCCCAATTATATATATATGATACTGAGCATGAGATAGAGAATCGTCTGGGTTGTTTTGGTTCCGGTGATCATAGCCAGCATGATATAGATATTGTGCGAGGGATGACTACTCTTTTTAATGAGCATAATCAGTTGGTCCATCAATTCAGAATTGTCAGAGACATTCATCGTCAGTCAGAGGTTGTGCCGGTAAGGATTAGATTGCTGACGTCTAGATCTGTTGATGGTCGACGGTACAACCTCCCATCATCAAGTGAGGTTGCTGCACTTACCGTTGGACTTGATGAGGATGAAGGCTGTAGGAGAGATATTGTCGTGTTTACCAAAGATCATGGTGCACAACGAATTCAAGTAGATCACCCTAAACTTATGGCTCTCCATTTTCCGATTCTCATTCCATGCGGTCTTTGATGGATATAGACAAGGCATTTTACATAGTGAAGGTAGAGCTACGTCATTAGAAAACATGTATCAATGCGTGAATTTTACGCATTTCAACTGCACAACCGATCTTCAAAGTACTCCACTATCCTTCGAGGGGGACGGTTGTTTCAACAATACGTGGTGTATGCCTATTGTTGCATACTAGAGGAGCGATTCACGTATTTAAGGACACATCAGGATAAATTTAGATGTGAAGTATTGTATGGTCTGCAAGATGCTGTTGTTCATGGTGACACCGATGGATCACGCACTGGTCGACCATGTATACTTCCGTCATCCTTCACTGGGGGGCCTCGATATATGGTGCAGGCATATCAGGATGCGATGGCCATTTGTCGATGGTTGGGTCATCCCGATTTATTTATCACGATGACGTGCAATCCAAAATGGAATGAGATAGTCAAGTTTCTAGAGATGATACCTGGACAAATGCCCGAGGATAGGCCTGATGTCGTCGCACGTGTGTTTGAGATGAAACTTCATTCGCTATTACAAGATATCAATAAGCATGGATATTTTGGTAAATGTGCTGGAGTTGTAGTAACTATTGAGTTTCAGAAACGTGGTCTCCCACATGCACACATAGCGTTGTTCCTACATACTGAAGATAAATTGAGGGATTCAGATAGTATTGATCGATACATTTCTGCCGAGCTCCCTAATCCAAACAATGATCCTATTGCATTTGATGCGGTATCTTCTCATATGATTCACGGACCATGTGGTAATGCGAACCCTCGGTGCCCATGTATGGCCAACAATAAGTGTTCGAAACATTATCCACGTAAATTACGGATGGATACTTCAGTTGGGGTGATGGCTATCCATTGTATCGTCGACGGCCGACAAGACATGTGGTGATCCGAAATGGAACGATTCTTGATAATGGTTGGGTTGTTCCACATAACGTGGACTTAGTGGTCAAATATGATTGTCATGTGTGCGTTGAGAAGACTAATAGGGATATGTGCGTTAAGTATCTTTGCAAATACATGCACAAAGGGAGCGATCGTTCCACTGTGGTCATTGAAGGTCAAACAAAGGGATCACAGTTTGGTGGACGTTCGTCAATTGGAAATGTCGACGAGATTAAACAATATATGGATTGCCGATATATATCAGCGTCTGAGGCATGCTGGCGGATATTTGGATTCTATATTCATAAGCATGAGCCTTCAGTTGATCGGTTATCCTTCCACCTCACAAATGAACAGAACATTGTATTTAATGCCAATTCAGATTTACACGACGTAGTGCAGACCCATACAGACAGCGTCACAAAGTTCCTTGCTTGGATGGAGTGCAATCGAACTGATCCGAATGCACGTCTATTAACATATGTTGAGTTCCCCAGTAAATATGTGTGGGATAGGCAGTCTAAGGAGTGGTCACGACGTAAAAATGGTCGTAGTGTTGGACGTTTGAGGTTTGTCCATCCAAGCTGCCGGTGAACGGTATTACCTAAGGTTGCTATTAAATGTTGTCCGTGGGCCGACATCGTTTGACGATATCCGAACCGTAAACGGTGTTTTATGTGATACCTATAGGGATGCATGCATGGCCTTAGGTTTATTAGATGATGATCGTGAATGGCACGAAGCAATACGTGATGCTTCTCATTGGGCAATGCACCGCTAGCCTACGTGAGCTTTTCGTTACCATCATGTTGTTATGTCGTATAGGATCCTATTGCTCTCTGGGCACAAAATAAGGAACTACTATGTGATGACGTTTTGATGAACCAGAGGAGGCATCGTAATATTCCTGACCTTACGATGAGTGATGATGAGATTTTTAACTATGGTCTTTATGAGATTGAGAAGTTGATGAATAGGTTGGGTAATTCATTAAAGGATTATGAAGGCATGCCATTTCCAGATTTGAGCTCATTTGTATTGGAGGACAACTCACTTATATTTGAGGAACTTAACTATGACAGAGATGCATTGAAACTTGAACATGCTGCACTATTTAATGGACTGAATGAGGGACAGCTTAGTGTATATCACGCGATCATCGATTCTATTGCCAACGTAAATGGGGGATTCTTCTTTGTCTATGGTAGCGGTGGGACGGGGAAAACATATTTATGGCGCACAATATTGGCACGCATTAGATCGGAGGAAAAATTGGACTTCTTGTAGCATCTTCCGGTATCGCTGCGTTACTATTACCCGGGGGTAAAACAGCACATTCACGGTTTAAGATACCTATTGAGATCGACCAAGACTCCTTTTTGAATGTTAAGCCATCAACCCCACTGGCTGAATTGATTTGTCGAGCATCTTTGATAATATGGGACGAGGCACCAATGGCACATCGACATGCATTTGAAGCACTTGATCGTTCAATCCGTGACTTGATGGCGCGGTGGTTCCTGGGGCAAGTGCGAATATTTTTGGAGGCAAGACTGTTGTCTTAGGGGTGATTTTAGACAGATCTTACCGGTCATACCACGTGGTAGTCGTGGTGATGTGGTGGCTGCAACGATTTGTTCATCCTATTTGTGGTCGTACTGCAAAATGCATGTGCTCTCTCAAAACATGCGTGTGCAGACTACATCTTCTGAGAATGCTGCATTATTCAGTGATTGGCTTTTAAAATTAGGGGAGGGAAAATTGCCATTAGAAAAGATATCAGTTGATGAGGAAGATAGTACATGGCTGAAGATTCCAGATTCATTTTTGATTCACACAACTGACAGACCATTGGACACCGTTATAGATGTTACATACCCAGATTTATGTAATATGATTTCTGATAGAGAGTACCTGCGAGAACGAGCAATATTGAATCTACAGAATGATACTGCTGACACAATCAATCATCAGATAATGTCCCGGCTTGATGGTGAAAGTGTTGTATATTTGAGTGCAGACCGAGTATCGCCGACATCCGAGAATGTTGAGGGTCAGATTGAATTATACCCTACTGAGTATTTAAACACTTTAAAGTTCTCTGGATTACCTAATCATGAGCTTGTGTTGAAGGTCGGTGTGCCGATTATTCTAATGAGAAATATGAATCATGCAAGTGGGTTATGCAATGGGACTCGACTTATTGTGACGAAGCTATCGCAAAGGGTCATTGAAGCTGAAATACTGGCAGGGAGTTTTGCTGGGCGACGTTGTTTAATTCCACGCGTTGAGATGGTCCCATCAGATACAAAACTCCCGTTTAAGTTAGCACGGCGTCAATTCCCGTTAAAAGTATGTTTTGCTATGACAGTGAATAAGAGTCAAGGGCAGACATTCAAATATGTTGGATTATACTTACCACAACCGGTATTTAGTCATGGGACAGTTGTATGTAGCTGCGTCACGTGTGGCGTCACCCGATGGATTTAAAGTGATTATAGAATGTGACGACCCATTAAAGAAGTCATTGACAAAGAATGTGGTTTATACAGAGATATTTGATCGATTATACAGATAGGTGTGAGTCGATGTTTGGATATTTTACGTATAATTTGGTTAACGTGGACTTAATTTTGTTATTCAGTGTATTTCTCTTCATTAATTTGGGTTATTATTGGATATTATAAATAGCTTGGTTAGGCGTTGTTGTTGTTGTCGAACTAATAAAACACTAATTTTTTTGATTATTGTGATGAATCAAGCAAATCAACTGATAAGTCAATTGGGTATACGTGGATTTAATTGGTCCATACGGGCACGTGTTACACGACTATGGGATGCTGTCAATATCTCAAATGGTTGTTTCATTGGTATCGAGATGGTTTTAGTGGATTCGAATGTGAGTTGCAATTATCTTTTTAGTTGTTTTATATATTTATGTTTGTGTATGTATATATATGGGTAATATTATGTTGTTTTTGTTTTTTTTTAATTGTAAAAATGGTATAAGTTAATCATTATGATATACATTATTTGCGAGAATGATCACATATCAGCCCGGATAGGTCTGAGTTGTGTGAAAAGTTTCGTCCTTTGCTGAAGGAGGGATCCGTGTACATTATAAAAAATTTTGCCGTTTCATCACCGCCTACGTTCATGATGACTGTTACATGCAACTTGAAGATCTTTTTCAGTCGGTACACAACAACTGTTGTTGTTAATGGTGAAGTGCCAGACATAGCTGTTCACAAGTTTGAATTTTCTGATTTCAAGGATATTCCGGGGCGTTATCCCAAGAACACTGTTTGTACAGGTACGTGTAATCTATTTGTGATCCAGTAGTTATTTCCATTGTTTTTGTTAAATTGTTTGTGAAATTTTTTGGATAGATGTAATCGGGAGATTACAACATATCAGCGCATCAAGGGATCAATCATTGAAGAAGGGTGGTGTGATTAACATTCGATCTATATGGCTTATTAATGAAAGGTAACGTTCATATATACCTCATTTTTTAGAGACAATGCTCAACATTTAGTTGTTTTTTTTACCGTAGTGGATGTCAAATGGAAATTGTTCTATGGGGAGATAAGGCCGACTTGGTTCGTGATATAACGCAACTAGATGCCAACACGCCACTAATATTGGCATTTACTAGCACCTATGTAAAATGTTTTAAAGGTAATGTCTATCAATTTTATGAAAACTTTCAAATCACATTGTCTGTTGACGTACTTATAAGTGATTGTGTTGTTTTGTATAGGTAAGTACTCTTTGTCATCAACCTGTGCTACGAAGTTATACATCAACCCCGATGTACACGAGACTGGTGTGTTAATGAACAGGTTTGTGTTACATTTCCATCCATCAAGTTATATTGTGACCAACTGTTATAAAATGGTGTTAATGAGGGACATTTAATTTTGCTTGTATTAATATATATTTTTATACAGGGTTGTTGATGTTGATCTTAATGTCAATGCACAAAATGTTGGCTCTTCCAGTCAAATGAAGAATCCACATCGGCGTGTGACCTTGGAAATCCTTGAAAGCATTCGTAGTGATGGCTCATCTGAGGTATATCGAACATAAAATGAACCGTATATTATTCATACAATTGATGTTTTTTTATTGACATATGTAGGAACGTCATTTACTGTGTCGTCTTTGCGATACTAGCCGTGAACACCAATTTTCCCATGTGGTATCTGTCATGTCCGGTTTGTATCCGTAAAGTGGTTGCGATGGGACCGCATTATTATTGCGAGAGGTGTAAAAACAACATTCATGCTCCATCAACACGGTAATGTCTTTTATAGGACATGAGTTATTGTTTTTTATTGCGTTTGGATTGCTTATACGATCTTATAGTATCTTTGGATAATATGACCTTTAGTTTTTATTTTACTATGTTGTAGGTACAAACTTGAGATTAAGGTGTCGATGTTCTTGGTGGTTCGACATTCGTATTGTTTGATAAGGTTGCAAGTCAACTCATTGGGTGTGATGCATTTACATTGTCTCGACTTGAGTCAGATGTAAGTGAACTATTATTTTTTAAATTCTCAATATATCTCAGTTGTATAAATAGTAACGATGATTGTTTCGACATGTAGGATGATGTGTTCAACAGAGTTAACAAGATTTGTGGAACGTACCATATGTGGGATATACAAATCACTGATTATAACTTCGAGAAACGGTATTCTGGATTCACTGTTAATAAAGTGTATGAAGTTGACTACGCTGCAGAAAGTCAAATTATTTTAAGCGCAATTAGCAATGTGAGTAAATCAAACCATGTGACGTTGTTTCCTTGAGATATTATTGATTTTATCACCTTAATAGTTGTATTGGTCATTTTTTATATATTTCGACAACCCAGTTTGCAACACCGACGAGGCATCTTGGTAAGCGAATTATACGAGATGAACCTGCGTCAGCTGGATCAGCGAGCAAGCGGTTAGTGAATGGTTTAATTAATTAAGTATGGTATAATTGTAAATATTGCATATAATACACATGTTGCTCTATTTTTAATATAAAATATCGAACTTTTGTGTTTGTTCATCAAATTAGACATTCAAATGAAGTGTCGAGGATTTACCAGATTTGGAACTACATGGGACTCGTTGAGTGCTATCACAACTATGCGAGAAGAACTTGAGTTAGATGAAGCATCAAATAACCGGTTAGTGGATATCTTGATGGTTTAAGTTTTGTTTATCTACCGATAAGGTGTATCACTATATTTAATGAGCGTGTTGAACTATTATGATTATTTATCATAACTATCATAATAGGAATTCACATGGGACGTCGGATGATTTACCAAATTCGGAACCGCAGGATACCGAGTTGAGTATTAGCAATAATGATCAAAGTAACAGTACTTAGTATTATATTGGAACTATTTCCGTTTATTAGTATTTGGCTCTTTTACCTTTGCCACAATTGCCTAATTATATCATGTTTTCTGAAAAAAATTCTAAACAGCTGCTCTACTAGAGATCACATCATCACGGAACTTCTACACTGAACAACTGTTAGTATACGGTTGTCGGTTGAGTTTGGAGTGTGATTATGCTCTATTGAAGATCGTCCAAAACGGAACTGTAGCAAATGTTTCGAACATTCTTTTCCAATTTTAAATACTACTACTTGCGACAACATTATTTTTTCGGTTATAACCTTCTAGCATCTTAAAATGTGTGCAACAATATTATATTTGCATGATTAATCAACTTAATAAATAAATATATTTAAAACAGTTTTCCCCGTGACGAAGGCGGGTATTTAAGCTAGTTAAACCTATGACTAAGCACATTGAGGACACGGGTTGTGGGAGGATGAGGTTGCTTCAGGTTTGGTTTGGAGGTTGATAAAAAAAAAGGCTGGGTTTTCTTTCTCATAATGGATTTACGCAGGAAAGGGAGAGAGATAGAGAGTAGGAAAAAGGGGCTGGGCTATTTAAGGCGGAGAACGCGAGGAGCAAGAGGGAGTTTGGTCATTTTCTGGTTCAATTGACGGAGGAACCGAGAGAGATGGTGGCCGGCGATCTCATTGGCGAAGCAAAGGGCGTCATTGACGGTGGAGTTGAGGGCGAGGTCAACGGAAGCTTGAAGCTCGACTGTGGTGCGGCTTCAGCGTCGGCATGGAGCGTGACGGAGATGGCCCTTGTGCAGCGGCATCGAGCAAACCTTTGAGCATCATCTGTGAATTTGGAAAATTTGGGTGAGACAGATCCCATCTCCAATTTCATTTATTTGCTGGTTTGATTGATGGGTTGATAAACTCTGTTCGTTTTCTTATAATCGATAGTGCATGTGGAAGGTTGGACCTTATTGTTTGATTGCTGATGGTTTAAGTTTAGGATAGATGGTTGGCCGAGAGTTCCTTTGGACTTTTGTTAATTTGCTCGTAAACTCTTAAACTAATTAGGAATTTAGTGCTAATTACTTTAAGACTTTCAATTATTCTTGTTCTGGTTTTACAAACCATCTGGCATATGGTTTTACAGCTTTGGGTCATCTTGTTTTTTTGGTCAGGTGGCAGTTTTTGGTTATTAAATTAATGATTTTGGTCTTTACATGTTTAATTGAAATCCATATGTTAGTTTTGATTGGGACTTGAGCAGGAAATACAATTTGAGAAAACTTGCTAGGTCATCTAGCTTTCTATTTTCACGTGTGGTTGACTGATTTATTGTTTGGATGTTCACTGCATCCCTTTTGTTTTGTTGGTGATTAATCAAGCATGTTAAGCATGTTAGTTTCATTTGGCCATGTTAGTTTCTGTAAACTTATTAGTTCCTTTTGGTTCTTAAGATAGTAGCATGGTTGCCTTAGTCATTACTAGCTTTTAATCCCAGAACTGCCGCATGAAAGAGAAGGCTTTTGGCCATAGCTTGATATATTATTGTTCACTTCTTTTCAAGCTTGGCTGATTGCGTAAGGTTGCTGGAACTTGAAATCTGGTTTACATTTAATTATCTTCTTAAGTTACCAATCTCTGTTGAACATGATGTTGTTGTCGTTTCCTACTCTTGGAAACCATGCTAACTCTTGCATGAATACTTGTATGTTTTTACTTGTTTTGCCTGTTTGGTTGCAAGTATGGGATGAGAAAAGATGGGATTAGCTGGATGGGTTGATGAAGGATTGGATAGGTTGGGATGATGATCAACCCTTCCCTTGTTTGGCTGCTAAAAGGATGACTTAACTCTCATCTTATCCTGAGGATGAGAGCTCTTTTTGAAACCTGCGATCAAGGTTCTGTTGTACTTTTTTTCTTTACTTCTACTGCAACCAAGTTTTAAAATGGTAAAAAAAAACAATTTGCTAAAGAGCCATGAATCTCCCTGTAATTTCAACACAAATCAACTGTTATCAAACAAAGAACACATGATCCATATCTAAATCCAAATAACTACTCAATTCTCCAATTCTCATTACACAATCAATTATCTCTAACAAATAGTCTTTGCAACACATATATAAAAACCCCAAAATATGTGCCAACCATCCTTGTTTTAGTTGTATATTAGGTGCTTCACATAAGCCACTCTATCTTCTCCATCAAAACCCCAAAATATGTGAATATTTTGAGGGTTATCAAACACCTTGGTAGCAGCAATTACCCTTTCTTGAGTTGTCAAGTCCATAGTCTTCAACTCACCACAAACAGCCATTTGATAATCAAACATCTTTTTGTTGGAGCTGATAGAATCAACAAGCCTGTCAACACTTTCTCTTGACTTAGCCATGACCTCAACAATTTTATCCCCCAAGTTGTTAATTGAAGCAGACAACATTTCACCAACCCTTGCTCTTTTCCTAGCTGAACCCCCATCAGCAACAGCAGTAGCTGTTTGATTAATTGACATCTCATCACCATCTCCTCCATCAATTTCTCTATTGCTTTCATCTCTAGCATCCCCAACTGTGATTGATTCTTGACCATTAGCACGATCTTTTCCAAAAATACCTAGAAGTCTCTCATGATATGGAAATGACTTGTTCCTGTAATTTTTTACCCTTTTCTCTTTCTGCATAAAGAAAAAAACTGTTACTGAGAAAATGAAATTCTTGACCATTAACAGAAAGTCTCATGGCAACTTTCTTAGTATAAACATTTCTGTAAAATGAAATTTCAGATTAATAGCATAAATAAAATTTCAGCAAAGTCTAATCACAAAAGAAAGCTAAAAAAATATAAGAAAGCTATCACACTCCCACACTTCTTCTCATCATTCCAACCGAATCCATGCATCATAAGAATTATAAGAAAGCTAAAAAAAATATACTCCGTAACTAGGTAAGACATGCAGTAACAAAAGAGGGAATAATATACCTGAACATAGGAATTCCATGCATCATTGCTATCACACACCACACACTTCTTCTCATCATTCCAACCGAATCCACTGACAGATAGCAATTCACTTATGAGATGGGTTTGTGTCTTGAGGGCCCTCACAGCAGATACTATATGAGGATCAGCTCTCAACCCAGAATTTGGCAACACTTCCAATAGCTCTTGTTCCATCTTAGCAGCTGTACCAGGTTTTAAATTTCCACCTTGACTAATACCACCAATGCTTAATTGAGTTTCCAATGCAACTATAAGTGCTAGCATCTCTTCATCAGTCCAAACTCTACGCCCTTTTTTGCTAGATGCAGACTGCTCTTCCATTCTCCTGATAAAATAACACAAGAGGGTTTGTAAATGAAATGAAAATTTTTAGACAAAGCTCCACATGGTACTGCCATCCAAAGCTCAGAATTTAATTAATAAATCAGCCAAGAAAGTAGAAGGAAGTAGAAGTTACCAGAGATAGTGAACCTTTGCAAAGCAGCCAAGAAAACTCATGGCTCAACCAAGCCTCAAAACCAATATATTGCAGCCTTTCTATTATTCAAGTAAGATATAACTTTATATGCTCTAATATATGAATGAGACTAAATAAAACATTCAAATTGATCAGATGGTAGTGCTGGTCTCATAGGAAAAACATAAAGAAATCTGCATTAAAATAGTTCACATTCTTCTTCAAGACTTCAACAAGTAACTAAATTATCGCCTATTGTGAACCCATTCTTGCCACATTTCATTAGCAAGATTGTCTCTCCAAGCAGTCCATGTCGGATCTGGTTCTATTGACTCAACATGATCAACTTCATCTAAGTCTTCATGTTGGATATTTTCATCCAACAAATGCTCAAAAGGGTCACTAGGCATTTCTGAGACTTCGCATCTAAAGACAAAGGGAAAAGCCGTAGTGCTTGAACACCACAGTATGATTCATCCAAATTCGTCAATGCTGATGCTCAAACTTTCTTTCGCGAACACAAGAATCGTGGAGTCACTCACCAAAAAGGTTTCGCCATGATGATTCTTATGTTGTTGTTTTGAAGCTAATCCGTCAACGGAAGTGGTCATAATGGTGTGGGCCTCCAGGATATGCATCCATGACCTT
This sequence comes from Stellera chamaejasme, assembly GCA_024586325.1. Classification (NCBI taxonomy): domain Eukaryota; kingdom Viridiplantae; phylum Streptophyta; class Magnoliopsida; order Malvales; family Thymelaeaceae; genus Stellera; species Stellera chamaejasme. The sequence continues at coordinate 6,590,632 of CM044985.1, read as the reverse complement.
AGTGAGAGAATTCTATGCCAATGCCCATTTCGACATGGATTCCCAGCGACCAAGGGTTTTTGTCCGGAACACCTGGATCGAATTTTCCAATGAAGCAATTGCCGAGATTCTGGGTATTCCGACTAGGACCTTTGAGGAGCACAATCAGGATATTCCTTTGACACGAGCAACTTGGCAACGAATTGTGTGATCAGGACCCAATTTGGGCATATAAGCGGGGGCACGAACCAGTTTATTTTGATGCATCTGAGGTCACTACTAAAGTATGACTCAACTTCATCTGTCGCTCTTTGGTTCCGTCGACCAATCCATTGAGGGTCACTCATGAGCGTGGCCGGATTTTATATCGGATCCTTCGCCGCAAACCGTTGAACATCCCATTCCAAATCACTTATAGTATTTGGCAGAAGGCTCAGGATCTGAGGCAACATATGGTTTTTCCAGAGCTCATCACAGCCCTCCTCGCCTATCATGGGGTGACCTATCCCGCGGATACAGGCTGGTTGGGAGCCGAGGAAACGGGCGTGGAGGGGTCCCACCTATGCCCGACTGTCGATGTATCCATAAGAGGTTTCCATAGATAGCAAAAGCGGACTCTGTAGTAAAGGTAGCAGTCTCGCGAATACGGATATCAATGGTGGCCATCTGCTGGCGCTGCTCCTCCCGCTGTGCAGCCATCTCAGATCTAATGGAGGCAAAGCCCTCAGTGATACGAGTCTGCATTTTTGATTGAATGGATGCTAACCCTGCATCTAAATGAGGCTGCATCGCTGATAAGACACCGGAGTAGTCGAAGGGCTGCTCTGAATGTTGGGGTCCCTGAGGCTGTGTTGGCTGGCTCGGATCATCTTCATCCGCAAATGAAGATCAATCAATACGGCGATGGCGGGCTCGTGGTGCCTGCAAGAGGGAACAAGAGATGAGCGCTTCTTTGTTTTCCACCCCAAACGGATCCGCGGGATAGGTCACCCCATGATAAAGGCGAGGGTCGTGATGAGCCTGAAAAACCATATGTTGCCTCGGATCCTGAGCCTTCTGCCAAATACTATAAGTGATTTGGAATGGGATGTTCAATGGTTTGCGGCGAAGGATCCGATATAAAATCCGGCCACGCTCATGAGTGACCCTCGATGGATTGGTCGACGGAACCAAAGAGCGACAGATGAAGTTGAGCCATACTTTAGTAGTGACCGGGAGCTCAGATGCATCAAAATAAACTGGTTCGTGCCCTCGCTTATATGCCCAAGTTGGGTCCTGACCACACAATTCGTTGCCAAGTTGCTCATGTGTCAAAGGAATATCCCGATTGTGCTCTCAAAGGTCCCAAATAATACCGTAATCTCGGCAATTGCTTCATTGGAAAATTCCATCCAGGTGTTCCGGACAAAAACCCTTGGTCGCTGGGAATCCATGTCGAAATGGGCATTGGCATAGAATTCCCTCACTAAGGTCATGGATGCATAGCCTGGAGGCCCACACCATTTTGACCACTTTCGTTGACGGATTGGCTCCCAAGCAGCCTGCACTCTCCTCTTTGGCAGCAACAGTCACGCCAGGCACATCAGCCACCGCAGCAGCCCCCCTCTGGTTCCGGCAGGAGCTCTACTACTGGGGCACCTCCGCCATCTTGAGCCTCAGTGATCCTTTCCCTTCCCTGCCTTTCTCATTTTGCTTCATACATTGGGGACAATGTATGGAGTAAGTGTGGGGGAGTAGTTAGGATAAGTAGGAGTATTATTCTAGATAGTACTGACTCTCGGATGTTATATTTTAGTAAATGTTGTGGATGTTTGGGCATGGTTATTTTTGTAGGGAAATGGTGCGACAACAGTCAAAGAAAGCTCCAAATCTGGAAAATAGTGTGCACTCGAAATCAGGGCGGTATTTTAGTTTTCAATACTTTATCTTGAGCATGCAGTAATATTTTTGGACTCTTGAAGGGTGTTTGACAATGAGTGTGGGGGAATTCGAACCATTCAACTTCCTGATTTGCATGTCCCCTTATTTATATATAAAATCACGTTTATTTCATTGATTGCACTTTGTTTTAGAATTAGGAGCATATAGGACTTAGGTTGCATGTAGGATTGCGATGCTCCAATGAGTTGAGTTATGGATTGGAATCTGTATTAATTCATTTGCCTTTGATCTTATAGGTGGTAGAATTTTATTTTCAATACTTCAAATAGAGATTCCGACCATGTGAGATTTTGTGCCTAAATTTTTCCAATGCATGAAATGCGTGTGAATATCCTTCTTGAGAGTATCTTGTTATGTGTTTGAGCTAGAACTTGATTGTTGAGAACCATTACAAATCTACATTTGTTGTATGTTAAGTCGGGACGAAGATGGCAATTTTAGGATGAGCCTACTTTCCAAAATAGCCAACCTCTACTTTAATGCCATTAGATAAAACCCTTTGAGCCTAAAGACCGAATTCTTTGATCACCCACATCATGAACCATTCCTTTCTCGATATTACCTTGTCGTCCATGAAACATTTTGAACATTTTATTTTGGGCATAGGTATAAAAATATTAAAAAAAGTGTGGTTTGTTCAAATTTTGAATTTAGGGGAAATGTGTTCTACTATATTAGAGGAGATGGGACTCTGAGAATACATCTTGGAAAAGTTCTGTGTCTTTGTGATAAAAAAAAATGCAAGTTTGGGTATGGTTACATGATTTATTTATTAGTTGCCCAAGTGCTTGTAGCTCTGAATGTTTCATTTAAGCTGCACCAATAATAGCCTTCAACCGAAATCCGTTCTCACCAAGCCAGACCTCATTACAACCTTAATGAAAGATCATCTGACTGGTGAGACATGCAACCTCCCTTCGAGGAGTCTAGTAGAGGAGTTTTGGTTCACTTGCAAGCTTATGGATATGTTGACACTCAAATTTTTCCCCGAGGTTTTTAGGAAAGGGCTTAAGTGACTAATTGGGAAGGAAATGGTTCATTAGTGGTAAAATCGAAACGTTGGGGGAGTCAGGGACTACATTGAACGTTTTACAAAGTAGTGGGCTAACTTAACGGTTTTCCCATTTTTTTTCTCTTTTGCTTGCTGCAGGTTGCGATCGTGGCAAACGAGCAGCTCGCCGGCGGCGTTTTCGGACTGAAACTCCACTCCTCAAACACGATCGAAGCAGTCTACACATTCGTGGGTTCGTGGAGAAGGGAACCGCCTTCCACTTCGGCTATAAGCCATCAATCTCAAAGAACAACAGAGCAACAATCGATCTCACAGGACTAAAACGAAAGCAATCAATGTAAATCGTGCAAAAAAACTCAACAATCCGCAAAGAAATTTTGGGCGCTTTTCCGATTCGTAAGTGTCGGTGCTAGCTCCAGTGCTTGCTTAGCTCGCTTCGGCTCATCAGGAGTCGTCCCGCCGTCGTTTCGGTCGTCCGATTCCATCTTCGATCTCGGCCGTCGCGAATTCGAGATCGGACGTTTCGGTCTAGTTGCTGCCAAATTAATTCGCCATCGGACGTTTGAGTCCCAACCGCACGACCACCGATCTTCATCGGCCATTTTCTGGCCTCCAATTCGCCTTCACACGCCGGAACTCGTTGCTTGAGATAGGCCTGCCGTGACCTCGCCTCGCAACAGCCTACTGATTGAGGACTTTCCGTTTCACTCCTCACGACATCCCGCCTCGCCGATCTCGCTTTGGCCGATCAACGCCGGAGAACGCATCTACCGCCCTTGCCCGCTTGAACCTTCATCACGAACAACCGGAGAAGCAGAGGCGCAACTCGGCAATTTGGGAGAAAAGCTACATGTTGGGTTAAGTATACTCACCTTTGTCATTGAACTTTGTACTTAGTTTCATTTAAGTATGGATATTTGGATGTATGACGGTTAAGGCACCCTTATCAATGGTTAATGACTTTGAGACTAATGGTATGGCTTTCTACATTTCATTGAACTTCTTGAATTGGGAATGTTGTGATGTGTGCGAAATGTTTAGATTTTTGTTTATTTTGTTTATTTTTCTCATGAATATTTTCATACATATACCTTTTTTTTATTAATTAATTGTACTTTGATTAAATTGTTTGTTTGTGTCTCACTTATTTCTTTATTTATTTAATTTCACACCTTGTCTAATAAAATTAAATCAAGTGAATGAAAAAATAGAAATTAACCCGTGGTACCAATTTATGGGCGTATGAAAATTAACCATTTTTGTACGTAATCGACTAACGGACTCTCAAGTTTCTCGTGGACCAGTTTAGGTTTCCAATCGACCTAACCCAAACAGATTGGTGGCGACTCCCGTTGAAAACCCCGTCGCTACAGCTGGCGACTCCGCTGGGGAAAGTCTGGCCACATCAAGGGTTTGTTTTATTTTTTCTTCACTTGATCTTTATGTTATTTTTTTTCTTTGTCACTTTTTTACATGTTATATTGTTTTGTGACATACATGACATGGAGTTCTCTACCCGAGCTCCACCAAAACCAATCTCTTTCATAGCGGAATATGGTGTTGTTGTACTTGTTAGATTTTACTCTCCAAGCCTTCACCGTTTCCTAGTAGGGAAGTAGTGCTAATCCCGTGGGATTAATATTCCCCGCATGGGTTCATGAAAACCTACGACTCGGATTAATCCATTCCTTACATGTCCCTCGTGGGTAAGGATTAGGCCGTCGCTTTTCAACGATGGGATCCGGGAACCTACCTTTAACCTTTCTTTTAAAGACCACCCGTGCATATAATGACCATAGTTCCTTCCATTAGATTTGACCCGAATAGAATAGGACACCCGATGTTTGCTTGAGGTAAATCAGTAACATTTTTTTTCATTTGTGTCACTAACCTCATTATTTCATCGTTGGCTTTGCAAACGTGTCATATGCTATAATTTGTGTGGATTGTGGTTAGCATGAATCGATTTCAGATAGGATCAAGTATGAACACTGGAGGTATCAAATTAGTCGTGGGAAGGATTCAGAAGAACAGACAATATCAAATTCTTGGTGGAACGCGTACTGGACTCTACACTCGACCGATAAACATGAGATTTTTGTATAAAGGGAGCCATTTCTTTCATCAATAGTCAATTCCATCTTTTGTTAATTATACTTGTACATTATCATTGTACTAATTGGTGTTTTTTCCTTTTTTTTTTATCATGGCATTCGCATGCATCATACTTGTTTCTGACCGATAATGACACATCTTTAAAAGTGGGAGCATGTTGCACAAAAAAAAACATGAAAGAAAAAATGTGAGCATTAAAGACCTTTGAAACAATTTTATGATGTGAAGTGTTCGATGACCCCCGATCATGGCATGGAAATATAATTTCTCGCAAGTAGTCTTTAAGCTAGGCCTAACACGTTGGTCTATGCAAATTGGTGATTAATTGGGGAAGTCTTTGAATTCACTCAAATCTTTGAGAGCTTGCCAATATAACTTGAAAGTCAAATTCTCTAGATTGAGTCCGGAATCTGGGGTATTGTCTTTGTTGGAACGGATATCTGTTATTATTTCCTTTGATACGAGAATTGGTAAAATGCGCACTTTTGCATCCTTCGCTAAAAACATCGCATCATAGAACCCATGTTCTCTTTTCAATATCCTTCCACTCAGTCCTAGCATAAAGAATGTCACCAACGAGTTAAGAAGAAGACTTGGTAGTAGTTATCTCGAAGACGTCGCTATATCTAATGGAAGTGATTTCAGTGTGGCTCTTTAACTTTTGTTGCGAAGTTCATTTTCCAGAGAAGTGTCACTTACAAAAAAGGGTCGGCCAAACAAACCTTCAAAAAAGCTCTTTTTGACCATAGACTTTCCATTCACCACAAGGATTCCTTCAAAAGAAAGAACCTCATTATCCGAAAATGGGGGGGCATTTGAGATCATCGGATCAAAAGGCCTTCGACGCATCAATAGTCAGGGCTTAAAGAGAACAAGAAGATATAGGAAAAAGGGTCAAAGTAAATTCTATTCCGCTGTCTTTAGCTCGAAAAGGGCTGAAGTTATGAGTAGCGCTAGTAGCCATTTGTCTTTGCATTTTAGTCAGAAGTAATCGGGCCTAGGTAGCAACCACTATTTACGCCCGCATGAAAATGACTAAAAAAACGCAAGTCAAACAAAGTCCGGCCCAGAAAAGAAAAAGAGAGAGCAAAAAAAAAGAAGAAGAAGAAGAAGAAAATGAATGGAAGAATGGTGAGTCGTGGAATCTAAACTGAAAACCTGCGAAGGCGGTTTAGAATGAAGGCATTTTTCACCCGCTCAATGACCCGGGGGTAACATACATCTCAAGCACTATCAACCACTTTTCGAGTTTCTGAGGAGCAATTCCACACTTTTCGAGAATTGGGGGGCAACATTTTAAGGTTGTTCTAATTGGATAAGACGATGATTTCGTGATGGACACTACCAGGTTTTTCAAAGAAGTCAAGTCGTTGAGTGGTGACATTACAAGGCCTTTCGCCTGAACCACCCTATTTTTCACCAACCTCACATAAGTGGATGGCATTGACCTTACAAGATTCTTTCAACTAATGTTTGTTCTTCACCTCGACGTCCACCCAAAAATATCCTTCATACTAAGAAGCCCTTTCGCTATCCTCGCACATTTTACTTCTTCAAGTGGAAAAGGGAAAGAATAACAGAGTTATAAAAATGATACCAGGACCATCATATATATTGTCAAGCTCTGCAAATTGATAAGAGTTGTCTTTAAGGATCAACCATTGACATTAATGGGCATGGACCGGACGTAAGGATATGGTTTAAAGACATTTGAGGAGAATGGACGATTTTATGATCACATTTTGGAGGCAAATGGATTATTCACTCATATAATTGTTTTCAAGGCCAAAAGAATCAATGAAAAAAAGGGAAGAAAAAAAAACTTTTGAAAGCGAGGTAAGACCACAGGCATCCATGGGGTAAGCTTAAGAAAAGGTTATTGCATCTATCATGCACCATTTGTTTTCATTGAAGAGCATTCTGGATTTTGTGAAGGTTTCATAAATCACTTCAAGCATCAGGAATTTTAAATGTCATGCATCATGGGCATCATGTATCATGCACTTTGTTATCATTCATTCTCAAATACAGGTTTTCAAGGAGCCATCAAGGAAAGACATGGATCGACGGTAATCAAGTAAGGCAATCTGGGATCAAGGATATCAACTAGGAATATCTTTTCACTCAAAGAGAAGGAAGGTTACTTTACCTAAGGTTAGAGAGAAAAGTTTCTCTCCCGATATGGTAAGAAAATTCTTACTATTTTCGACATTTTCCATGATCAGCCAAAATATTCATCAAGACAGGTAAGGAAAGTTCCTTAATTTATCCCCACAGAGAAAAGTTTCTCTTGCAACGTACGATGGTAAGAAGATTCATGTTTTTCGAAGCTTAGTCATTTTGTCAAGACTTCGTCGCATTTTTGGAAATTCACTCGTTTTGTGGAATTTCACACTTTCGGGAAGTTTAGTCGTTTTGTCAAACTTCACCGTTTTCAGAAATTCACTCGTTTTGTGGAATTTCACACTTTTGGGAAGTTTAGTCGTTTTGTCAAACTTCACCATTTTCAGAAATTCACTCGTTTTGTGGAATTTCACACTTTTGGGAAGTTTAGTCATTTTGTCAAACTTCACCGTTTTCAGAAATCTGCTCATTTTGTGGGATTTCTCATTTTTGGAAGTTTAGTCGTTTTGTCAAACTTCACCGTTTTCAGAAATTTGCTCATTTGGTGGGATTTCTCATTTTTGGAAGTTTAGTCATTTTGTCGAACTTCTCATCAATCTCAAATTACTCAGATTTTCACTAAAGGTAAGGGAAGGTTCCCTACCTCAAAACAAGCCGAGGTGGCAAAAAGGGAAGGTTCCCTACCTCGCAATTCAAATCTAGGTGGTAAAAAGAGAGAGTTCTCTACCTAGCAGCATTTTTCTTTGAGGTAAGGAAGGTTCCTTAGCCTCGAATAGCGGGAAGGTTTCTGCTATTCAAATTCAATAGGAAGGTTCTTATTGAGAGAAGCAAGGAAGGTTCCTTCGCTTCATTTATTGTCTTTATTAGAGGCAACGAGAAGGTTCTCGACCTCACATCTGGGGGCAAGGAAGGTTCCTAGCTCTGAATCGCGGGAAGGTTTCCGCTATTCAAGTCAATAGGAAGGTTCTTATTGAGAGAAGTAGGGAAGGTTCCCTGGCTTCATTTGTCGTCTTTATCAGAGGAAACGAGAAGGTTCTCGACCTCACAGCTTTGAGGTAAGGAAGGTTCCTTAGCCTCGAATAGTGGGAAGGTTTTCGCTATTCAACTCAATAGGAAGGTTCTTATTGAGGCGAAGAAATGAAAAGTTTCTTTTCTTCACGAATAACGAGAAGGTTCTTGTTATTCGCGGGACAAAATTTTGGTCAATCTGCTTTGCATGCTTCATTTCTCATATATCACGCAAAGGGGGGCAGCTGTTGACACTCAAATTTTTCCCCGAGGTTTTTAGGAAAGGGCTTAAGTGACTAATTGGGAAGGAAATGGTTTATTAGTGGTAAAATCGAAAGGTTGGGGGAGTCAGGGACTACATTGAATGTTTTACAAAGTAGTGGGCTAACTTAACGGTTTTCCCATTTTTTTTCTCTTTGCTTGCTGCAGGTTGTGATCGTGGCAAACGAGCAGCTCGCCGGCGGCGTTTTCGGACTGAAACTCCACTCCTCAAACACGATCGAAGCAGTTTACACATTCGTGGGTTCGTGGAGAAGGGAACCGCCTTCCACTTCGGCTATAAGCCATCAATCTCAGCAACAACAGAGCAACAATCGATCTCAGCAGAAGCAGAAAACGAAAGCAATCAACAGAAATCGTGCAAAAAAAACTCAACAATCCGCAAAGAAATTTTGGGCGCTTTTCCGATTCGTAAGTGTCAGTGCTAGCTCCAGGCTTGCTTAGCTCGTTTCGGCTCATCAGGAGTCGTCCCGCCGTCGTCTCGGTCATCCGATTCCATCTTCGATCTCGGCCGTCGCGAATTCGAGATCGGACGTTTCGGTCTAGTTGCTGCCAAATTAATTCGCCATCGGACGTTTGAGTCCCAGCCGCACGACCACCGATCTTCATCGGCCATTTTCTGGCCTCCAATTCGCCTTCACACGCCGGAACTCGTTGCTTGAGATAGGCCTGCTGTGACCCTCGCCCCCTCGCAACAGCTACAGATTGAGGACTTTCCGTTTCAGCTCCTCACGACATCCCGTTCGTCGATCTCGCTTCGGCCGATCAACGTCGGAGAACGCATCTACTGCCCTTGCCCGTTTCGAACCTTCATCACGAACAACCGGAGAAGCAGAGGCGCAACTCGGCAATTTGGGAGAAAAGCTACATGTTGGGTTAAGTATACTCACCTTTGTCATTGAACTTTGTACTTAGTTTCATTTAAGTATGGATATTTGGATGTATGACGGTTAAGGCACCCTTATCAATGGTTAATGACTTTGAGACTAATGGTATGGCTTTCTACATTTCATTGAACTTCTTGAATTGGGAATGTTGTGATGTGTGCGAAATGTTTAGATTTTTGTTTATTTTGTTTATTTTTCTCATGAATATTTTCGTACATATACCTTTTTTTTAATTAATTAATTGTACTTTGATTAAATTGTTTATTTGTGTGTATTGATATGTCTCACTTATTTCTTTATTTATTTAATTTCATACCTTGTCTAATAAAATTAAATCAAATGAATTGAAAAATAGAAATTAACCCGTGGTACCAATTTTCGGGCGTATGAAAATTAATCGTTTTTGTACGTAATCGACTAACGGACTCTCAAGTTTCTCGTGGACCAGTTTAGGTTTCCAATCGACCTAACCCAAACAGATTGGTGGCGACTCCCGTCGAAAACCCCGTCGCTACAGGATAGAAAACACTTGGCAAGATCACTATACACACATGCACGCCCACTTAAAATTCAGAGGGAAACACTAAGGGAGTGATCCTCTATTTCTTGCATTGAGACTAAATTTCTAAAACATATTAGATCATTTGCATATTTATTAATCGTTGGTTCTGAGCTACAACTCATCTTCAGTGGGCATTGGTAGAGTCACATGTAGATAGGATTTGCTTGAGGACAAGCAAGAGTTCAAGTGTGGGGGTATTTGTTGATGGGAAACTTTGTTTATATTTTATGGTTAATTTTGGAGGCAGTTGGACAAAGTTTCCCTCACATTATCTTGAATTTGATTATTTTGCAAACAACAGGGCTAAATTGACAATTGGAGGAAACTTGAGGAAGAGTTGAAGTTTTGTTCTCAGAAAAATTGCACACGGCGATCGCCAGAGATTTGTGCATGGCGATCAAAAAACCAGGGTTTCGCATCAGTTTGTACGTGGTGATACGTGGTGATCGCCATGTAGACATTCTGAAATTGTACATGGTGATCACCGTGATCTGATTTCCAATTTTAACGTGGAATTGATTTGGACCGTCAGATGGAGGGCAATTTAGTGCAGCCTATTTAAAGAACCTTTGGCAGCCACGGAGGGATGACAATTTTTCACATTTCAGCAGAGCACAAAACAAAAACAAAAAGAAGGACAAAGGGGCACAATTTTTCTTCAGCAACAGGAAGCAAACGATTGGAGAGCAAGAGCAGAGCAAGGTGATTCAACAAGAAAGAGTGGAAAGTATGGCCAGCCATTTCAACATAGTTCAAGCTTGAAGTGTTAGATTTACTTGGAGTTTTTGGATAAATCATCTCATTTTCTTGGTGACCCAACACCATCTTCAAGTGTTCTACAACATGGGTTCCATCATTCCTACTCTCTTTATGTTTTTCATTATGTTTAGTAGCTAAATCTTTGTTGTCTCTTAGGAATTTGTGAACCCTAGACTATGGGTATTTGATTATATAGATCAATTAATATTGCTTGAATGTTTATGTTTGGATTACTCAATGTTTATTGATTAAGCACCTAGAGAGAGGGTTTTGTGATATGATTTGTTCTTAGAGATGAGAGAATCATATTAGACCTTGAGATATCCATGCTTGATTAATTATAGGATGAAAATTCATGATTATTCAAGGAGGAGATTAGATTAATTGCATAATAAACTAGGGAACGAGAGATTGTTGCTAGTTTATCTCTAAATGCACATTGAGAGAGGGGTTTAGACTTAATAAATTCTCCTACATAAATGCAAGCAATATTTAGAATAGTTGACATTGTTGTGTCCATAGTCTAGGTGGAACAAATATTCCTAAGAGATAACCTAGTCTCATTGTTCTTTTCAAGTAAATTAGCTCCTCTTGTGTTAGTCAAAGTAATCTAGTTCATGTTTAGTTATTAATTAATTTAGTTATTCAATCAACCATCATTTGCACTTTTGGTTTCGAACTCAGAATTCACACACAATTCTCGTACAATACAAGTCTCCGTGGTTCGACCCGGTACTCCTGGATTTTATTATTTGCGATCACCGTACACTTGCGGTGAGCTTGCGATAGGCTACTTGGTATATCAGGCCCAATCCACCAAGCGGGTCCCCTGCTCAAGGCCCAACCAACACCCAAGGACACCCCCTCGCCACAACTCATTGCGAGGGGTCCACCCCTCCCTTTCATCTCATCTCTTCTCTCTCTTGATTTAAAGCATGATGTCTTAATCTACGAAAGGAGGGCCTCCACCCACGACCCCTCACCGCGCGAGGGCTCCACACTTGCCAACTTGGAACTCCCCCAGAGGGCTCTACATGCGACCCCGCCAGAGCATCCACCACCTTCCATAACTGCTCTCACGATCATAGGTAGCGTCCTCAACCTTTCATATTCGTGCCCCATGATCAGCGGCACCAAGGAGGCAACCGCCCTCCTCTACCTCCTATAAAAGGGAGACTTGGGAAAGGTACACCCTATCTACACACCCACACTCCTCTTTCTACTCCTGAGTATTCTGTTTCTCCCATTGCAGATCACTTCCTCCATAGCAAATCACTACTCAAGCGTCTGAGAGCTCGGCCCGCTTAGGAATGAGACTATCAAGAAAATTTACAAACACCACTCAGTTTACCATAACCTACAATTTACTACAGGTTTTAAGAAACCTACGAAAATTCCCTTAAGCTTTAGGAGAACCTATAATTACTTCCTTGAACCGTTGAACCATCCATCCATTTTGCCATCAATTTATTGGCTTAATTACTCTAAGCATCCTAATTTTGTTAAACCAACACTTTTACTCCAAAACTTTTCACCGCAACACTTAATTTCAGACCCAACTCGTCATCACCACCTCATTGTTCTCTCACCTCCCTCCCCCATTGTCAATGACCTCCACAGTTCTTCCCTTATTTTGGCGACATCACATATGTCCTTATTAATCGATTCTGAAGGAACAAGGGTCTTTCCCAAAGGCTAGGCCAAGGTTTCGAATTCGAGTTGCATCATTTGAGAATCGATCGAGAAAATCAGATGTAGATCGATTGACACAACAATCAGGCCTTACGCTAAAAGAGTCAATGTCGCACGTCAGAGTTGCAGATGCATTGGCCATGAAAATCATTGAAGATGCAAGGACTGAGATACGCGGTAGGTGTCCAGCGCGACCTATTCTCTCAAATCAAGATGGTAGCGCCAAGACCATAGTGGTCGACCAATAGGGGTGCAAAAAATACCCTAACCTAAAATTCTAACCGAACACGAATTAAAATTTTGGATTAGGGTCGATCCTACCCATGGATATGCCGGTCATTGGACCGAACTGACCTTAACATAAAATTAGACCAAAATTTGGATTAGGGTCAGGCTCCACCTAAAATACCCCTTCCTGACTTGAAATTCCAACCTTGTCTAAACCCTAACTCCTAGCCAGCGCAACCCAACTCGGACCGAGTCCTCATACCCACCCAAACCATATAATTGCGGATAACCACCCGAATCAGACGATTTTATCCATTGTTTCCCAGTCTAGGTTTTGTGTATATCCGCAAACTTCGCAGTTACGGATAATGGATAAGGAGCATCCTTTAATCATAGTTACGGATGCGCGTAACTTGCCAAAATATTAAGACTAGGGGTGTAAATGGGTCAGCCCGAGCCCTTTAAGTTCGAGCTCGGCCCGTTAGTTATCGATACTACTCGAGCTCGAGCTCGAATTGCTCGAGCCCAGTATGTTAGGCTCGAAGTAAACTCGAGCTCAGCTCGAATATCTCGATAGGTCGGTTTTAAAACTTTCTAAACTACATTATAATTAACAAATAATAAAAAAATAAAAGATACCATCAAAGTTTACAATTTAAAAACCCAAATTGATAATTTTTTACTAATCATGATTATTACTATTAATAAAATCCTAATATACCTAACATAAATTATAATACAGTAAAAAAATTCAAAAAGGTTTGAAAAGTATCGGTAAGTATCGATACTCGATAGGGCAGAGTATCGTTGGGCTCGAGCTCGACTCGTTAACTTATCGAGTTTCATTCCAGGTTCGAACTCAAGCTCGAACTACCTTTTAAAGACCTTATCCATTTACACCCCTAATTAAGACCATATTTAATCCCAAATATAACCACCAGTTTCTATTGATCTTTTTGTTCTGTGAATTGTATAATAATTGAAGTACGAAAGACGTCCAAATAATTCGTGCTATTTAGCTCTTTGTTTATACTTCCTTAATGAAAGAACAAAGTTGTGACAAAGTAGTTTACGAATGTTTTCCACCTTCCGACTGCCTCCATAAAGTGAGATGATGAGCAATGACTAAAATAGTGTTCAAAAACTCAAAGCATTTAGTTGATAGGTTGCTAGCCAAAAATTTTACCTCATTCCCAATTGTTTTTAAATGAGGAGTTATCCGTCATGAACATCTAACCTAGTGGTTAAATTCTTAAGTACATATGGTAGAAATTTTGAGTTCAAACCTCCATTATCTATGTCATATATATATATATATATATATATATATATATATATATATATATATATATATATATATATATATATATATATATATATATATATATATATATATATATATATATATATATATATATATATATATATAAGAAGCGAGGAGTTACCCCGACAAATATGTATAAATAAATATATAAAAAAAAGAAACAAGGAGTCACCCGGACAGATATTCAAATAGCATTAATAACATGTTTAATTGAAAAAGTGAAATACAATATATGCTCTTATTGATGTTTAGATATTTACAATATATTTTGGTAATAAACATAGATATAACTATTAACCGCTAATATTTGTGGATAGTTGATGCTAATATCAAACGGTCAGTGGCGAAGCCAGGAAATAAATTATGGGGCTGACGAGAGATGAATCCAAATTTGTTATCCTATTTTTTCATGTCCCCTTCTTGTCCCCAACCGTAATTAGAAAACGGTGTTAAATATTCTGTTAACCTTTTACAAAAAATAAAATAAAATAATGATGTTAAATAATTAGAGTGGGGGAGAGGAATGAGACGTGAAAAAATGGGACAACAGATCCTCTCAGAGATACAGATCAAAAGTAATTTTTTACTCGGTAACTATATGTATATCAAAAATACTCTAAATATGTAGCAAAAGTTGTCAAAATCTAATATGACGTTCCTTAAAATCTAAGAAATTATCAACCAACTTTTCTAAACTAAACTTCATAGCACTATCTCTCTTAATATACAAAACAAGAGTATTACCTAGAAAATTATTTTATTTTTCAATTTTGCTTCTTGAGCAAGACATGTTTTTTTTGGAAGGCAAAGCAACTTGAATTAAAGAAGTAAATATCCCACTCCGAGAGGGAGTAGACCTGAGCAGTTTAGAGTACAAGATATGGATTTAGTACAGTAATAAGATATAACTAAGAACCATTAAGAATAGCTCCCAAGGGATTCAGCAGCCAATCAACCCAAGTGACAAAGAAAAGATTCCATCGGTTTGATATCCAAAGGTATGAGAGTAATTGGACTGAGGCTAACCGGGAACTTGATGAAATTGCGTTGTTTGAGAAGATAACGTCATTTCGCCCTTTCCAGATGCTCCATACAGTCACACATTTGATGGCCTCCCATGTTTTAGCCTGAAATTTTGACAGTTTTATCGCATGGACAGTAGCAGATAGAACTTCAGTAGTATTTACAGCAGAAAAGTTTCCAACATCACACCAATTATAAATGAGCTGCCATCTAGAAATAGCGCGAGGACAGCAAGTAGATATGGACAGTTTGGACAGCCAAATTTCCGTAATGGGACTCCCCGAAGTAGCAGCTGATCACAAGTTGGTAATCGGTCTTGAAGTGCTCTCCACACGATAATACTCCCTCCGTCCCCGATTAATAGATACATTTGTTTTCACTGTTTCACAGTATTTAATCTATCATTTTTTTTCATGAGTGTTTGGTCATTTTAAGTTTAATAATCCTTATCCATATCATAATTTGAAGTATAAATTTTCTTAATATATTTTTTTTGAATTTTTTTTCACATTTTTCTTAATAATTACTTGAGTCAAACGTTAAACTTTGAAACAGCAAAGTCAAATGTATCTATTAATCGGGGACGGAGGGAGTATTTATCTTCTTAGGCAGCCAAAAATTCCATGTTGTTGCCGTCTGACCATAGTGTCTTGCCAATGTTTGTTGATCCACTAGAAAAGAAATTGAAGCCACCCGGAAGGAACCGATGGTATCAAGGTTCCACTCCTAGTTGTCCACTTTGCATTCCATCGGTTTCGAGTCCTGCAAGAAAATAGTTAGCCTTGAAAATTCACCAATCTCTCTTCCCCTCAACTCCCTTCTCCAACTCCATTTCCACTCCCATCTCCCATCTATCCACTCTCCACAATAAGATATCTTTTTCTCCTTCTCCACTTCCAATGCAAAAAGCCTAGGAAAAGACTCCAAATTTTTTTTTTTCTGCACCCAAATATCAGCCCATAACCTAATCTCAGGCCCATTCCCGAGTGTTCTATGAAAGGAGTGTGAAATTTAAGCCCGCCTCATCCATCTCCTTTCCTATTTTGAGAATGCTACCCCAAACCCCTCTCGAAGAGGCTTTGAGCAAGAGATGTTTAGTTGCATACTTGAATAGTTGGTTTAGGCTCGGCCTAAGTACTAACCACATAGGGCTAGAGTTAAGTCATAAGTGACTTGTGGATAATGAGCTTTTTAGTTAGCATAGCGGGTGAGCTTTATTATTTGGGTGTAATATTTTTTACATTTGTGTTAATTTTAAACTTACATTTAATTTATATATAAAATAGAGTAGATAAGTATGTTAAATTAAAAATTACATCTCTAATTATACTAACTGTATATTATATACTCGTACGTTTATAAAAAACACGGGCTGACGGTCATTCTCCCTGTCCCCACATAGCTTTGCCCCTGCAAATGGTAACCGCAAAATGGATAACCAGAAACCACAGATAGTTAAAAAAGAAAAAAGAAAACGAAAAAGAAAAATCACAATTAACGGAAAATGATTTTAGTCCATCCGTGGATAAATCGATCTGTTGTCATACCTAGCATAGACTTACAAACATGATGAGGTATTCAAATTTGGTAAAGATAGCATTCCTGTGATATTAAAATGGAATGAATCAACAATTTATAACTACCATATTTTACTAGTCAACAACAATGATGACAAAGAAAGACGAGAATGAATCATCCCTATAGTCCAGTGTACAAGAACTCCCCAAAGCGTATTGTGTGTTCTTTGCTTTTTTGTATAATGTACAAAGAATATGGCAAAGAAGAGAGTACACATATTTACAGCTTCTATCCCTCTCTAATTTGGAAGTGGAAATCTTGATAATTCACTTGTAAAGAATTCAACCTCAGCAAATGAACTCACTTTAGGCAAGCGTCCAAACTATTTGCAGATGGTCAGGTCAGATCCTTTGGCTTGCAAATGTTATACACACCTTTTCATGGGAATGTAGTGAGAATGATTATAATAATCTGTTTGTTTCAGCCATGGATGCCTTCTCCTGTAAAGATTAGATCAGATGAAAACCACATAAATGTTAGTAAGTTCGAGGTTCACTTGCTTTGAAAAATGTTAAGCCACCAGTATAATTAATAAATGTATGTATACACTGTTCTTTTACCAATATCAATACACGATATCAGGATAAAAGAGAACTATATTATGATTTTTCAACACTGTTTTATATTTACCAATGATAAGTCTCTCTTCAATTCAAGGTCATTTCTTTTTCCATTTTTTAATGATAGCCATACTGCAAAGGCAGACAAGTCTGTATTTAGTGTTCTTGCCTGTCATTTAATTTTCTGAAAGGATATGGTAACATTCTGTGTACAAGTAAAACAAACACATGCCTGCAGCACACACAAAAACACGCGCACGCGCGCCCACACACACACACACATATATATGAGAGAGAGAGAGAGAGAGACCTCATTCTGTAAGCTGCTCTCCGAAGGAAACCAATGCAAAAGAACTCCCAGGTTCATCAAGTTAGGGAGTAATTTGAACAACATGGGAGTTGTTACCTGCAGGAATCAAAGACCATATTATCGCACCAGAAAGAGTAAATTGCTTGATACCACAAAAAATAGTAGGTGTTAGTGTAGTCCTCCTTGCAAAAAAGCATACCAGACTTAGGGCTGTTGTTCCAAGGAGAAGAAGATACATCTTTCCCTTCAGCATCAACCATATTCAAGTCAGTAAATAAACAGAACAAGTATTTGGATAATTGGGTGAAAATATGTAGAACAAAAGGGTTAATTATGCTAACAAAAATGTGAACATACTTGAACAACATGCGGCAAAATAATGTAGTGGAAATTCAATGATGATGCACAAAAGCAATGACACAGTATGACCATCGTTTGAGAGATGAAGTAATCTCATGGATGGTGAGGGCTAGAGAAACTTTTAGGGTGCAACCAAGGCCATGAAGGTAGGATTTCTGGATCAATGATTGGAACTTATCAGGTTTGCATTTGGAAATGCAGCAGAATGCAAAGGATTGTTTTACGAATGTTACTTTGGCATTTGAAATTCACTAAAATGCATAGGATTGCTTAAAAAATGTTACTTCCAAACAAAGGAAGCTGCTTCTATTCTGACGTGGATATCTATTTCAGTTTTCCATACAAGGCTTTGGAAAGCTGGTTGGTGTCTGGAAAAAGCAGAACGGTATGAATAATGTCCTTCTTTGGCAGCAGATAAATAAGCTCTTACCACTGAAAATTTTTAGTCAATAAACGAGAAGTTCATTATGAGCTGGAATGATTGTAAGAGCCCTTGTGCACCTGAGTTCTCTAAGTCTTCAACGCTGAAAGTAGGAGAAGAAATAAAAAGTCGAAACTGTTTCTAAATATGCCTGGTACTTTCTCTAGCAAGTTTTTACTTTTTGTCATCGTTTGTCTCAACTTGATCAGAGAAATAATTTAATTACGAAGGCAAATGGAAAAACAAAGGCAGGTAGGTCAAAGGAAAAGTTTTATGCAATGGAGGCAAACTGAAGATAGTTATTCAAACTATAACTAGCAGCAGGTAAGAGACAGGAATTATGCAAAAGGCAATATCTAGTCCTCTCATCATCTTCTAAAATGCTTTCCTCAGGCCAGAGGCTTGTCGAAGACAGAGTCATGAAAATTCCAGGCCATACATGCGAGGTCAGGAACTACTCATTTTCCTTCCAATGAAAAGTAAGAGAGCTACTGATTGAATTGCTCAAGATTTTGAATCCTCTCGAGAATGTGATGAAGAGAGTTCTAGGGCGAAAGGTTTCCTTTTATTAAGTCAGAGAGAAGTGATTAAAAAGTTCATATTTTACATGACCAAGGAGGCTAAAGTTCCCGAAAAGATAAGAAAAACCTCAAAGTTTCTGATGTTGAAATCGTTTTGACTTTGAATATCTCAATCCTGTTGAGTTCTTTTTGCAATTTACTCAATTCCTTGAAATGATATATTGCGTGAAATGGACTTCAGATGACATTCGTGTATTTTAGAGAGAGAGAGGGGGGGGGCATATTGAGCAAGAGTACCTCAATTAGGTGAAGATTTGATGCACGACTAAGGAGAACAAAAGCAAATTCTCCAATTTGAGCAAGCATGACGCCAACCTGCATCATTAGTTTCCACAAATTATATGATGGTACTAATTTTATTTACTCCTAAGCTTGATTGTTAGCCAAAACTTACAAGGAATGATGTTCTGGTGCTATATCCAAATGCCTTGATAATAATTGCAGCAACTGCAGTCTTAAAAACAATTACCAAGATTACAGCTGCTAGTAATATGTCTACATGGTTCCACAGAAAATGAACATGTATGAGCATGCCGATGCTGGAAAGGAAGAGAGCTGCAAACATGTTACGAATTGGCTCCACCTGCAACATCAAGATAACGAATCTAAAAATCTTGAACCATTATCACTTCTAACTAAGGATTGGATTAAAAGGAATCCTGTATTTTTTTAAAAAAAAAAATCAAAAGGAAAACCGAAATTATGAGCAGCAAAGACAGAATCCTTATAGACAAGTTGTTTATTTCAAATGCTTACTATTTAGGTGATTTATAAAGGACAGAAACCTACAGTTTTTTTATCAGGCATTTACTGTTGATTTAACTCGCTAGATGCATATTGACATGCTAACACCTCGAATCTAAAAAATTTTGGCATCTAAGTGCACCTTTTAGTGTTAAAAACATCGATAAGAAACCCAAGGAGTTGCGTACAAGTAAATAAAAGTCCAAGTCAGTATAAATCAGCCACGGAACTTTTGTGCAGGAGCTAAGAAAAGTTTCCTGTGTTGATAACTAGTTTGTGAACAAAAGTAGCTAGGCTTCCCAAGAAAACACGGTTCAACTGAACATTATGTGTTACTAAAGGATAGCAATTACTAACCACCTAACAAGAATTGAAAAATGACAATTTAGTAACCATCAATCTACTAATTGTAGCATATCAACTACTGAACTTTGAAGCTGATAACTTGAATTCTTTTCCATCAGAGATGTACTTCTTTATTAAATCAAATAAACAGATTCATCAAAAAAAAAACAAATAAAACAGAAAATGGTCAGTATGAAGCTATATGCATTTAATTTGGAAAAATGCCCTCATCAAATCGCAATAAAGTCCTAGAAATTTTTTTCTAACATGTCCTAGCACTAGCTTATGCAACACCGCAATTAAAGTGAATATAAACCGAACAATAGGTACTGTGTCACTTAGGACACCGTGAATGAGAAGAAGCTAACCTGGTCTAAAGTATGTTGTGCGAAGTCAGAGGTTGATATCATTACTCCTGCCACAAATGAACCCAACTCCAGGCTTAGACCCAGCTTATCACTGCACTGAGTTAAGGAAAGGCAAACATGTTAAAAAGGTGGCATGATGTTTGAGTTACCTTTTGTATCTATCTACATTTTTATCAACTCAGAAACAATAGTATATATTAACAGACTATAGTCACTATACTGATATTCCTAAATTAAATCACGCTGCATGTTCAAAATGGTAAGGACACCGATGAAGAAATGGCGTTCACCAGTTTTACTTGCCTCATGACTTAAAGTTCAAGCAGACACGAGCAAACGCATGGACAGTTCTTTTTTGTTGATACATAGAGGCAGAAGATAGGGGATGGTGGGGGCTTGAACACAAGACCTCCACTTCATGTCCTTAGGAGCTTAACCGCTAGGCTAAAGGCTCAGGACATGCATCCATTGTCCTTGTGAGGAATAATTTCAGGTGGGAGGGAGAGTGCCAAGGACATGACTTCAAATTCGGCAGCAAATACAGTGTTGGTATGCAAGAGGTTTACACAGACTGAAATGAACAAATCAAGAAGGGGTAAAGGCTTCGCTATCCGTTCTGCATGCGTTTTATTTGGTCTGAACGCCTGAAGGTGTTTTTTTTTTTTTTTGAAAAGCATCTGAAGGTGTTTTATGATATCTTCTATTCATTTTCTATAGATATTCTTGTTCTGCTAGGTTAGACTAGGTCTAAGTTCCATGTATTTGAGTAATTTGACCTCGCATTGTGTCTTGAGTAGTCTACTTTCAGTTTCCTAGTTGCTGAAAACTTGTGTCTTGAGATAGGTAACTAGTACTTCATCCAAAATAAGGGGGGAAAACTAAAAAAAAGAGTTAGCTACCACCAAATCCACAAAGATTATAAATAGATTGCACTTACCCAAGCAGACAAGAGGCAGAAAGCAACAACTGCCAGCTGATATAGTTCATTTGTCTGGATCCAGTAGACAATATGAATCAGTGAACTAAACTTACTGATGAAAAGTCTAAAAGCTATAAGTAAATCTGAACTTACTTGAGATGATAACTGTATCATTAGCTTCAGGAAACGAGGAACAAATGACCATGATAGTAGAGATGCAACAGTGAGATATACAGATAATACCAGCAACCTGACATTTATAATTACAGCGTACAAGGTTTTTAAACAACCATCTAAAAAGGGAACGCAACTTCAAAGAAAACGCAGCTTTAATGAACTGCAAGCAAGAGGCAAAAGAATATAAACTAAAGACAAACTAGGACACACATACAATTTTCCCATGGACATTATTCCTTTTAGTAAGCCACTGTGACCACCCAAAACTGGGAGCAACGCAAACAGCAAACCAACAGCACAATCCTGAAATAGCCAGATAACAGGAAATTAAAAGATATAAAGTACTCAATCAAATACTTCCCTCTATTGTAGAAGAAAAGCAGATAAGTTGTCAAGAATAATCTGATGAGCATTAAGAAACCTGAAAAATTAGAGTTCCGATAGTAACTTGACCATGAAGGGAATTACTGCTATTTCGCTCTATTAAAAACTTCACAACCTGATAGATAAAGAGAGAAAGGATCACCAATTAGAGTACAAATAAAGCTCAACCAGAAGTATCCAGATGATTGTCCAGAAAAGTACAATGGCAGTTGATGACATCGATAAGAAAGAGCCTACAAATACAGCCTCTGACAATCTAGCACCACAAACCTGCAAAAAAAAAAAAAGCAATGGCCAAGCCTCAACATTTATCCTAGCTCTCACATTCAATATAAAGCATCATAATAACCTACCATAGCAGTTATTCCAGACAAGAACATAAATGCCACAACTTGAAGTAAGCCTCCAAAAACAGCAACCGGCCCGACAACTTTTAACTGCATTTGACTTCAGGTATAAGATCTAGATTGTAATGAGCTCATGCCAAAAAAAAAATGAGAAGCATTCTGGACCTTCTAAGAGATGGAATTCATATACCTTCGTCAAAGAAAACTCCAGTCCCAGAGCAAAGAGAAGAAAGATAACACCAAACTGTGCAACAGTTTCAACCTATAATTAGCAGATCATTATAAAGGATGTCAATAGAGGAGAACATGATCATTACAAAGAATGTCAACACAGGAGAACATGTATTCCATAAGTGATGAACAAAACCCAACCAACAAGACATGAGTTACATGCAACACAACCGTAACATGCTTAAAAATATTTTTATTTTTTCAAAAAAAAAAACCATAACATGAGTAACACGAGTAATTCAAGTTTTCACGTCCTGACCTGGTAACCTAGGCTGGACAAGGTAAAAGGTGTCAGGTCCACAGAGGGGGACCTACATGTTACAATAGGGGGTCCATGGAGCCCCCCCCTTTTCTCAATTGTATGTATATGTGGCCTATATTTTGTGATATTATTTCTATATTTTATATTTTAATTGTTTTAAAAGTTTTAGAACACTAAGTGATGTCTAAAAAATACAAAAATAAAGTCAATAATGAACTCTTTATCTTCCAAATATGTTTTTCTTTCAATTTACTAACTGTTTGATTTTTTTCTTGGAAGGTTCGAACTTATAGTTGATATTGGGTTTTTTATCAATTTATGTGCCTAATAACATCGTACAACATAAAAAACGGTAAAATAGGAAAGTCAAAAGCCAAAATTTGCTCATTTAATCCCCATTCCAAGTCAAATTATTGCAAAAGTTTAAATATCTTGAAATAGTTGTTTGTTTAGTGTCTTGTCTTCTGATGCCCTAAAGAATTTCTTTTACTCTAAAATTAAATATTTTACATCTGTGATAAAGAATTCAAAAGTTTTGTTGACATTGCCAAGAAATACAGGGAACCGAGTTCAGCATATTGGTAATGTGATTCTATGCATCCAGAAGCTTCATCAGCCATAACATGTTATTTAGTGTTTTATGTTAAAGTTGCCTATTCTGCATAACTATTCTGCCTTAAACCTCCAAATACAGCCACAGTTCTGTGGTTCTATGATGATGGTAGCACAGAGATAGCTGTTATTGGCATTTGCATGGACTAGGGCCAAAAGGAAGTGTTTAGATTAAAACTTTGATTCACATAACTTGTAAGATCAGTGTGTATTTTCATTTGATGAGCAGGTTTCTAAAGGAAGCACTCTAAAAGCATCAAAATAGAACCAGGTTTCTTTTGCAACCTAGCAAACAGGTAAAGTACCGTAGATCATAACATTTTATGTCTGATTTTCCACAAATGGGAAAAAATGTAGATATGCTTTTAAAATCATACCTGCACCATTTCACTTATGAAGTTCAAACCACCAGGTCCAATAAGTGATCCAGCAAGAAGATACCCAACAATGACCTATCAATTGTGCAACAGATATGATAAGCAAAGTGCATTAAAATTTGGTAGTTATTGCAATACACATTCAACCCCAATCTAACATTGGATCAAGTTGTCAAATACAAACCGGTTGTCCGACACATGAGAAGACAATACCACCAATTGCAGCAGAAACAATAACAACCACCAAATCAGATATTAACCTGCAGAAGGCAAAAATAAGTTCAGAGCTAAATTCGAAAAGAAGTAATTAAATCCTTGTCCGGTAGAATTATTTGATGCAGGACAAAAAAGATCAGTCATACGAATTGCTCTGTTTAGTTATCTTCTTCTCCAAGTTTAACGGAAGAAATCAAGATTAGCGAATTACAGTGTCATGCATCATCTTCCACCTATTTCCAGAAACATCTAAGTCCATAAGAGGAACAATTACTGAAAGTATTTTTATAAATTACTTTACTGACCTCAGATCTACTTGAAGAACCGGGTACTTGGATTTCTTATTTGACATTACGAATTTATTGTCCTAGAATTATCACATAAGTTGCTGTCAGTAGATCTATAATAAAAGTATATATCTTATGCGCGCACTGAAAATCTCCAGTGACCAGATAATTTTAGCTGACCTGCGTGTCAATCAAGGTTTCCACATCTTCGGAGTTTTCAGTTGTTCCAAGAGAAAACACATCTTGAATCTGGAATGATCTTGTTCCACTAGTTTAATAGAAAAGGATAAGATTGCGAACAAATTGAATAATCAATTAATTATGCAATTGAAAAACAGCAAGTTGACCTTAGATGTTTCAGAAACACAGAATTGAAAAAAGAGAAAAATGTTTACTATTCAATGTAATACTTCCCATACTTTATATCCGCTGATTCATTTTTCTTGACCTTATTTGTAACTTTTACAACAGTCTCCAAGACAGCCTGAAAAATAACCAATATGTATCTTCAGAGCAAGCACCGAAAGAATCCAATGAACAGTAGAAGGCTTTTTTTTGGAAGGGCCAGTAGAAGGCAAATGTGATCATGATTTAGTAAACAATGGAACATTCTGCCTATTGAAGGTGAATTTTTCTTTCTCATGGTGGCAGACCAACTTATTTATGCAAACATAGCCGCTAGACTAAGTGGAGAAAACATACCATGGATTGTTAGATAATTGGAAATGGGAACTTTTGGAAGCTAGAGAAAGCCGAATTATAATTATAAAAACCGGACAGGCAGCAGAAACTTTTCAAATCTTGTTAAGATTGACATGGATACTCGTGCCCAAAATTGAAGCCTGGATTCTGAAGCACGTAATTTAGTCAGCAAAGTTTCTTTTACAAGCTCACCAATTCGTCTACAATTTACCGACATATTCAGGTTCTACAACGGAGGTGCGGCTTTAAACCTTGAACAACCAAAATCAACAACACAGACACTCTAAAAACAAGACAAAGTTGAGAAGAAAAATGTGCAAACCTACTTGTTGGTCCGCCACGCTACTGTTGAAGCTGCTTTTGTTAGGCTCTAACGACGATCATCAAATAAAACGAAATCAGATTAAAGAGCAAGACCCAAGATCATCATCACATTGTGACGAAGTTCGGAATCATTTCCGGAAGAAAAAAAAAATCACTTCGAATTCAAAAGATGGTAGCGAAACCTTCAGGCTGGTCATTCTCGGAGAACTCTTTCTCGAGAACTCTGTCGAACATTTTGGCGATACTGGTTTCGTTAGCTATGGGCGCCGATGAATTCACAAGATTACCGTAGAACCTCTGGCGGATTTCGGCGTCAGATCTGGCGAGTGCAAGCACGCCAGAGCAGAGTGATAACAGGAGAATACACCAGGCGGCGCATCGGAGGACGGCGAGTCTCCGACAAAAGCCGGCCATCGGAGATCTCTAGCTCGCTCCGAATGGAAGAGTTTGGTATGTATGGCAGTTGGGGATCGAGGGAGGTTTATGGGGCGTCGTTTGGTTCGTTAATTTGGGTTTCTCCAGCGGGACTGGAGGGAGACGGGCTTCACGCGCCTGTGCACGCTATTAAAATTCCCACTTCAGTTATTCGATCAAAGCCGAACACGAAAAAATCGATGAATGAAAGCAAATAATTAGGGAGTGTGTTCAACCAATAGTAATATGTCGCGTGTGCAGAAAAGAGGACTTTCCATACCTCGTGTAGGAAGAAAATTTTTTCCTAAAAATATTACTAAAAGAAAGGGTAAAATACAAAAGTCTTTTAAGGTTAATTACTCTAATTGAACCGTAAAAGTTTTAACCCTAACACTTCTACTGAAACTCTTGCCCTTCCTCCTCACCCCACCTCCATCCACAATGGTTGCTATTCGGCCACCGAAAATGACCTTGACCATCATGCGAAATACCGGTTGTCGCGTGCAAGCCCTAGCCTATTCCGTGCAAGCCATATGGACAAGCCTCCTTTGATGAGCCTAATCCCTTGTTCACTGCCCATCGCGCATAAGTTAACGCTTCATCGCCTGCCACACCCAAGCACGCCTTCTCCAGATCTGGGGTCAATTAAGGGAAGCAATTAAGGGAAGCAAGCAACAACGCCCTAAGGCTTGTGTGTGGTGACCTGGGGCTCACGCACTATGGTTGAGGCTGTGAAGTGGTTGTTGGGACCCGTGTAAGGTGGCTGCAAGGCGACCGGTAAGGAGGAAGGTGGGTGTGCGGGAAAGGGAAGATTTTAGAGTAGAAATGTCAGGTAGAAAATGTTAGGGTTAAAAGTGTAGGGGTGTAGTTAGTATAATCCTAACAATCAACTAATGGCAATGGAGTTTTTGTAGGTTTTTGAAAATAGAGCGAGCTGAATGTTTCACTAAACTTCCATGAACGGTTTGTAGTTTACCCTAAAAGAAATGTTAAGAAAAGTTACTTTAACAATCACTTCCACATTATTCCTTTGAAAAATTTTCTTATATTCACTCTTTTCTACTAATAAATATGCTAAGTGGGCCATTTAATCTTGGGTAAATTACAAAACCCCCTCGGGTAATTTGCGCTGGATATACCTGACCTATACCCCTCGTTGCAAATCTATACCCGAAAAAACATTTGTTGCAAAAATGACTTTAAAGTATGATTTTGTTGCAAATCTATACCTCTGTTAAAATTGTCATTATTGATGACGGAAAATGTTGGGAAATGTTGAAATTTACCTACCTAGTTTCTAAAATATGCCAAATAACACCCTAAGTTTATAACTTACTTTTCATGTCATTATTTTCATAGCAAAGTATAATTTTAAAAAACACCAAATTATGATTAATAATTCTGAACTTCTCTCAACCCCACCTCACCAACGTTAGCAAGCCACCCTACATCCATCATGCGATGTCTGACCAACCCACTCCACTTTACCAATCTAAGACCCGCTCTAGCCAAACAGGATCCAATGAGCCATTCCATCGCCAGGTCCAGCATCATCGTCCTCTACTACGTTGGGTTGGGATGCATGTGGGCTAGTCGATTTGGGGGGTTTGAAGTATTTATATTTTTTAAACAGTAGGTTGAACTTGAGCTTATAAGTTATTGTGCACTAAAGAGAAATAATCATCACATATGATCCACACCAATACTTGCTTCATTTGCTAGTTTCACACCTTATTTTTACATAATTTGCACTCTTTCAACCTTTGTGACAATTCTGGTATAAATAATTATTTAAAGTGCCTATTTTTTCTTGAATTCATACTTTTTCCATTTTTTCACAACTTTGGCACATACTTTTCTTCTTCAGAATTTTCGCTTTACCACTCACATAGCACAACAATGCATAACATCCCCAAATTCAGAGTTTGAACACACCACAAATATTTCATACCTATGCCCAGAATAAAATACTCAAGAAGTTTCATAAACGAAAATGTAATATAAAGAGAACGGATATGGCTCAAAACATGGGTGATCAAAGAATCCGGTTTCATGCTCAAATGGGGTTTTCTAATGGAAATAAAGTACAGGTTGGCTATTTAGTCAATTGGCTCATCCTAAATTGTCACTATCTTCCCTGCTTAACACACAACATATGTAGATTTGCAACGCTTTCAAGCAAGCAAGTTCTAGCTCATATACTTAGCAAGATACTCTTATGAAGAAATCACATAATTCATGCATAATTCATGCATTGATAGACTCAAAATCTCACAGGTAGAATCTTCATTTAAAGCTTTGAACACAATTTCGTACCAACTATATGATCATAGATCTGTAAATCTATAAAGGTTCCAAATTAAAACTCGACATACTAGAGCATTGGGGTCCCTAAAATGCAACCTAAATACTACATGCACTAACACTACTATTTTAAAATTTTCAACTTTTCCATTTTTTATTTTTTTTATTTTGTAATAAATTGTAAATACGCATTCCTATACTACCAAGTAAAACGCAAGATATCATAATCAGCATGCATGCAATCATTTTAATGATCCACTTCATCGCAACCATAGTCAACCCCTCCTAAACTCGAAATCAACATTGTTCGCAATATTGGAAAGGGTAAAAGAGAAAAAAGGATCGAAAGTCATACTTGGGGGACAAAGTTAGGTCCCCGTTCCATGTCCCGGGAGGTTCCACTGGAAGCAGTACCAATATTGTTCAAATCTAATGAAAAGGACTTTATAGATGGATAGAGCTTATTTTTCTCTTCAGATGGATATATTATAAGTGAAAAATGGACACCTACAGCAAAAGTTATGACCATAAGAAGTTGATAGCAAACGGTTGACTAACTTTGACCTCTGCGGTTGCGGTTGCAGTTGCGAAATATTTTCGCCCACAGCAAAATTTCTGGAAAAAAATTTGAAGAACGCGGTTTTGACCGCGAAACATTGCCTTTGCCCCGCGACCTTGGCGCGGCTTTTCTGTCAGCTCGTTTCAACCTCCGTATTTTAGCCATAACTTTGTGTTCGGATATCCGATTGAGGCGATTCAAAAGACCATTTGTAGCTAAGACATAGAATTACAACTTATCTTCATATATAAAGTGCAAAAAAATGATTGTAAAGGCTTCGAAATTGGCTTGTAAGAGATATGTTTCTGTTTTTGCTCCGCTCATTCTCCGAGTACCTTCAAAATTTATTCCACAAAGTTTTTCAGTATCGTTCTTGCCTTCATCACCTGCATCTATTGTCCAACATCATCATTAAACTTAAATAATACTAAAAATAATAATATAACTTGTTAGAGACCATGGGTGGCATACCAGTCCAACTGGCGTCCCCATGTGTCTCATAACTCACGGACTTCTCGTACCCGGTTACGAGTTTTATGCCTTCCCCAGGACTCGAACATGGGACTCCGGGCTTAATGTCCCATTTCCACAGAACTAGCTCAAGTAGTACTCAGACTCATGTGAAATGGGACATTAAGCCCGGAGTCCCATGTTCGAGTCCTAGGAAAGGCATAAAACTAGTAACCGGGTACGAGAAGTCCGTGAGTTATGAGACGCATGGGGACGCCAGTTGGACTAGTATGCCACCCATGGTCTCTAACAAAAAAAGAGACATAGAATGCATATTAGTTACATTAATATTTTTGATCGCCATACGAAGAGGACGGAACTCCTTCTGCCTGTATTATCCGTACTCTGTTTAATTTTTTTGCGCGCGAGATATTCTGTAAAACCACTAACATGTCTCGGGTGCAGGTTTAGGACTAGTAAGACGTCTTAAAATCTGCAAACATGTAATAACCTTAAAACTTGAAGGAAAATGTTTTAAGGGACGGGTTTCGGGTCCACACCCTTTTTAAAAGGAAACTCCGTATTCACCCGCCACTGGCACTTCCAGCTTCCGCCAGTTTCCGGCGGTGGTGGGGTGACATAACTACTACTACTTAGCTTGGTTTAACGCGCTAGCTCGACACACTACGTAGAGAAACCGGCTTACTGCGGCCTCCGCCACAGTAAATGTCGCAGTAAATTTCATTTACTGCGATATTTACTGCAGCAGAGACCGCAGTAAATCGGTTTACTGCGGCCTCCGCCGCAATAAATCCTTAGCTTCTCTACGTAGTGACAGTCCCATCAGTAGGACTTATGTGACTTCCTTAAGATTTGTCAACGTAGAACCGCTCCAACTATTGCAATACTCCAACATCCACTTTTTCACATGATCAAACTTGAATACTTTATACCTGCAAAACTCATGAGGCCCTTTCTCCATAGTCAAGTTAGCAATCTTAAGGATAAGACTACCATAATAAAATTTTTATAAAACAATACCAATGGATGGATTCCTTCTAACTCAAACAACCACCCTTTAAACCGAGAATAACCAAATAATAGGACATGCTTCTTACTTTTATCAAAGCTCAAGTTCTTGACATGCATAAAATATGAATCACACAAGTCATGGGTAGCAAGGTTCATATCATGCCTCTTGTTCCTAGGGTGTAAATTCAAAGAGTTCTTACACACACCAAGATAGAATACCAACATAGTCCATTCAGGCTTCTCTTCTAATCCATAAAAGTATGTGTCATGCATTTTCACATTTAAGGTATTACCACCTCTCCCCAAATCAATCACTTGACATGCAGACTCATTTATCAAGTTCTTGGAAAGTTTCACTGCAAGTGGATTAAAGAGAGCATTTTGCAGAATTATTTTCTCAGATATTGTTGATAAACAAAAGATGGCATAAGGGTCTGGATATCTATCATGAGTAATAATTGACTCTTCTAAATGTGAGGTATCATGGCTAGGCACATCAAGTGTAGGAAAAAGTTAATGCATAGGGTTAGCCTCATCATCAAAAATTGAGTCTTCATCAATAAATGCATCACTATCATCAACAATTAAAACATCACTACTCATCATGCCCTCAAATTTTATCAAACAATGAGATTTGAAAAAGAAATTACCTTCCCTCAAAAGTTCATTTGAAGGTTCCGGCGCTTGTTCTTCTATGGCTCCTGATTCATTTTCAATGCATGTCACCTCTTTCTCGAAATCCATTATGTCACATTTGTCAAGATTATCCAACCTCTCAAATTTTTCGATCCAGTCATATATTTCTTGAAACTCTGCAGTTATTCTTCTCCAATTTTGCTTGAGTTCCTCACTTAACTCAATCAAGGTACATTTGTCAAACAATTCTTTCAATTGAGTAAAGTTTTCTTTGAACATCTCTTCTACCGGACCGATTTTCCCACTTCCAAGGAAACTATTATCTGACACTTGATAATCCTTGACCCAATACTTAATTATGAAATCCGTCTGCTTCAACAAACGTTGGATCTCATCTTCCACTTGGTCTTCCATTTTTTTTCTGAAAAACATAAGTGACAAAAATTAGTATATACATTGTAACTCAAACACAAATAACATGAAAAGAAACAAGTCCCCGGCAACAGCACCAAAAACTTTGTTGGAACACCGCAAGTGTACGGTGGTCCAACAAGTAGTAAACCGGTGAGACCGAGTCGAATCCACAGGGACTTGTGATTCTAACAAATTGTGTATGAATTAAGAAAATGGAACGAATGATTGATTGATCTATTGTGAAAATTAATTAACAAACTAATTAGCAAGTGATGATAAAATTCAATAATTAAGTCTAATTCCTAGGATTTATGATCCACTTGACTTTCAGATTTAATACCTTTAGTTTTACCTACAACTATCACTCCCAACATGCAAGATGATGTATCTATTCTATGAACCTCCTTCCGAAGTGAACCTAGATAATTAGAAAACACACCCGTGTCGCTCCAATTCTTTAAGTGATCTATCATCTTCCTAGACCGTTCTGAACTTCTATCCTAGAACTATGTCTAACCTAATTACTCTGTGGTCTAGTAATACTCTTTTATTCCTAAGCGGAGCATACCACAAATATTCCGTGATCAAGAGAATAATGCATCAACAATCCAAGTAATTAAACATGTATCATGAAGAAATAATATATAGAACTAAAGTATCAAATCCTATGGTCAAGCTTCACAAAATAATCCTAAAAAGTATAAATAAACTAGCTACTAAACATAATTAAAAGAAAAACTAATGTTAACCATGAAGTGCTCGGCTGCTCCTCTACTGTGCGTCCTTCTCCATTGTGCCAGCTTGTGTTATTACTCTCACAAAAGTTACCAATTGGCCGAATAGCCGAATGCCTTCATGCCTAATGCGTCCTGCCCCTTTTCTCCACGTGAAACCTAGTCGAAATTGGACTAAAAATGCAAGATGTGGGCCCAATTAACCATCATCTCCTTAAAGTTTCATAAGTTGCTTTCTTTGACCCAAAGCTCCTTCCTTATGTCAGTGTAGTCCCCAGCTTCTTTCTTTAATCTAAATTGCCTCCAACATTCCATTCTCTTGTCATTTTAGCCTCGAATTCCTCAATTTTGCTACAATGCCTCCCAAAGTAGAATCTTGCAAAATCATTGTGCAAACTAATGAAAACATAGCAATTAATTGCACTCATCAAGTATCCACATGTTTGGCTTGCCTTGGTTTATGTTGTTGTTACGATTAGTGTTCTCCTCAGCCCACCATGGTGCGCCGATACCATTTACCCGTTGGGCATGCAGGGGTATTGGGAGTCGGATTCCAAATCTTTTTATCCGCCATGGTGGTCATGGTCATCGTCATGATTTGCTTTGCCTTTGGAGGCCAGTTCAGGCGAGCATAATCGTAGTGATTATGGTTTTCCAATGTGATCACTTTACTGTGGAAGGTGTCCCGGTTTTGGGCTGGTTTTTAGGTACCACTGCTAGTTACTATCGTTTGTCTCATTCGACTTATTTTGTAATGATTTATCATTAATAAAATACTCCCTCCATCCCACAAAGGTTGTAGGATTTGTTTGAACACATATATTAAGGAAAGTGGGAGAATAGTAGTGTGTTGACAAAATTACCCTCATGAAAAAGAAAGAAGGAGAAGATTTTGTGGACCCCAATTTTAAGTTTAATGGGAGGAAAGAGAAAAACTTGTGGGTCCATGGTGTGAGATAAGAGGATAAAATGGTAAAAATGGTGATAGAAAGTTTCTGTTTTAGGAAAGTTGACAACCTTTGTGGGACGGCCCAATATAGTAATGTTGACAACCTTTGTGGGACGGAGGGAGTAAGTCTTTTTTGTTAAAAAAAATAAGTATCAAGAGCTAACTAAACTCCCCGGAAAGCTCATGTGCGATTTTGAAATCTTCATCTTGCCCTAGTAGGCCTTGGGTTCTCTCTTTAAGACCTATCGACAAATGTTAGCTGCATAAGCATTCAGCCATCAACAAATGTTATCTATATAGAGAAAATGTACAGTTGCTTTTGTTGGTTTGTCTTCGCACCATAAAAGACTTTTAATGTTTTCCTTCATTCCTCATCACTGGTATTTTTGTTGCCTTCAAGCGTGACATTCATTTTGTTGCTAAAGAACACCAAAGGGTAGTTGAAAAATACAAGTTCTCTTGTATTGATTGTGCTCCTTTCGCTCCTTAGAACGATTTAACTATCTTCGATGAACAAATCCCATCACGATTCTAACTTGACTACAAGAGATGAGTTTGATGGTAGAGTTGGCATTGTATCATGTAGGTGACTTTGAAAGTAGTAGCATGAGTTTCAAGGCATGAGAGTCCCTGAATTTCGCTAGAAAATAATGACCGATTGATACAAGCTAAACTTCAGGTATAAAGCGTCCTAGACTTCTAGTCAACAAAGTTTTTTTTTAATAACATTTTTTTCCAGTTTTACCTTAATTGAATGTTGTTGGGTTTTTTCGAGGAAGTCCTCTCCCGACGGTGTTTTCTCCATACATAATACTCAAATTCGAAACCTTACTTAAAAAGGAATGAGCTCCTTGCCACTCAACCCCAACAACTGTTGGTTCTAATAAACCAAGTTAAAGGACACACTACCACATAAGTGTTAACTAGGTAGAATATTCTTAAATTAATGGATTGCTACTTCAGTCAGTCATGGTTAAGAAAACTGGACCAGACCGGCCAATCGAACTGGTTTGACCGCTAACCGACCTGCCGTCCAGTCCGGGTTTCGGTTCTCAAGGGGTAGATGAATGAACCAGATAAAACCGGTGAACCGGTGAAACCGGAAATCGCCGATTTTTAAACCCCAGTTCGCAAATTCAGATGCGGCAAGGAGGCGATGATATTTATCTGTTGATAGAACCATGGTGGTGGTGATCGGAGGATCACGGAGCCTATGAATCGTGAAGCATGAAGCCATACATAGCTAGATAGATGAGTAAATATGCAAAACAGAAAAAGAAAAAAAACACAGAGAGACGAGGAAGGGACGAAGAGAGAGGGAAAGTAGAAAAGGAAAGCTTAGAAAGTATAATGCGGCGGATGAACTTCTAACTCTATTAATAACTAGCTTAAATACCCGCCTTCATCACGGGGAAAACTTTTTTAAATATATTTATTTATTAAGTTGATTAATCATGCAAATATAATATTGTTGCACACATTTTAAGATGCTAGAAGGTTATAACCGAAAAAATAATATTGTCGCAAGTAGTAGTATTTAAAATTGGAAAAGAATGTTCGAAACATTTGCTACAGTTCCGTTTTGGACGATCTTCAATAGAGCATAATCACACTCCAAACTCAACCGACAACCGTATACTAACAGTTGTTCAGTGTAGAAGTTCCGTGATGATGTGATCTCTAGTAGAATAGCTGTTTAGATTTTTTTTCCAGAAAACATGATATAATTAGGCAATTGTGGCAAAGGTAAAAGAGCCAAATACTAATAAACGGAAATAGTTCCAATATAATACTAAGTACCTGTTACTTTGATCATTATTGCTAATACTCAACTCAGTATCCCGCGGTTCCGAATTTGGTAAATCATCCGACGTCCCATGTGAATTCCTATTATGATAATTATGATAAATAATCATAATAGTTCAACACGTTCGGTTAAATATAGTGATACGCCTTATCGGTAGATAAACAAAACTTAAACCATCAAGATATCCACTAACCGGTTATTTGATGCTTCATCTAACTCAAGTTCTTCTCGCATAGTTGTGATAGCACTCAACAGAGTCCCATGTAGTTCCAAATCTGGTAAATCCTCTGACACTTCATTTGAATGTCTAATTTGATGAACAAACACAAAAGTTTGATATTTTATATTAAAAATAGAGCAACATGTGTATTATACGCAATATTCACAATTATACCATAATTAATTAAACCATTCACTAACCGCTTGCTCGCTGATCCAGCTGACGCAGGTTCATCTCGTATAATTCGCTTAACAAGATGCCTTGTCGAAATATATAAAAAATGACCAATACAACTATTAAGGTGATAAAATCAATAATATCTCAAGGAAACAACGTCACATGGTTTGATTTACTCACATTGCTAATTGCGCTTAAAATAATTCGACCTTCTGCCGCGTAGTCAACTTTATACACTTTATTAACAGTGAATCCAGAATACCGTTTCTCGAAGTTATAATCAGTGATTTGTATATCCCACATATGGTATGTTCCACAAATCTTGTTAACTCTGTTGAACACATCATCCTACATGTCGAAACAATCATCGTTACTATTTATACAAATGAGATATATTGAGAATTTAAAAAATAATAGTTTTCACTTACATCTGACTCAAGTCAAGACAATGTAAATGCATCACACCCAATGAATTGACTTGCAACCTTATCAAACAATACGATTGTCGAACCACCAGTACCATCAGACACCTTAATCTCAAGTTTGTACCTACAACATAGTAAAATAAAAAAAATAAAGGTCATATTATCCAACATACTATAAGATCGTATAAGCAATCCAAACGCAATAAAAAACAAAAACTCATGTCCTATAAAAGACATTACCGTGTTGATGGAGTATGAATGTTATTTTTACACCTCTCGCAATAATAATGCGGTCCCATCGCAACCACTTTACGGATACAAACCGGACATGACAGATACCACATGGGAAAATTGGTGTTCACGGCTAGTATCGCAAAGACGGCAGAAATGACGTTCCTACATATGTCAATAAAAAAACATCAATTGTATGAATAATATACGGTTCATTTTATGTTCGATATACCTCAGATGAGCCATCACTACGAATGCTTTCAAGGATTTCCAAGGTCACACGCCGATGTGGATTCTTCATTTGACTGGAAGAGCCAACATTTTGTGCATTGACATTAAGATCAACATCAACAACCCTGTATAAAAATATATATTAATACAAGCAAAATTAAATGTCCCTCATTAACACCATTTTATAACAATTGGTCACAATATAACTTGATGGATGGAAATGTAACACAAACCTGTTCATTAACACACCAGTCTCAGGTACATCAGGGTTGATGTATAACTTCGTAGCACAGGTTGATGACAAAGAGTACTTACCTATACAAAACAACACAATCACTTAAAAGTACGTCAACAGACAATGTGATTTGAAAGTTTTCATAAAATTGATAGACATTACCTTTAAAACATTTTACATAGGTGCTAGTAAATGCCAATATTAGTGATGTGTTGGCATCTAGTTGCGTTATATCACGAACCAAGTCAGCCTTATCTCCCCATAGAACAATTTCCATTTGACATCCACTACGGTGAAAAAAACAACTAAATGTTGAGCATTGTCTCTCAAAATGATGTATATATGAACGTTACCTTTCATTAATAAGCCATATAGATCGAATGTTAATCACACCACCCTTCTTCAATGATTGATCCCTTGATGCGCTGATATGTTGTAATCTCCCGATTACATCTATCCAAAAAATTTCACAAACAATTTAACAAAAACAATGGAAATAACTACTGGATCACAAATAGATTACACGTACCTGTACAAACAGTGTTCTTGGGATAACGCCCCGGAATATCCTTATCCTCTGTCTGTACTCGGTTTTGATGTCTTCAATCTGTGCCTCTAACTTCTTATTCAGATCGAACATCCTGCGGTTGTAGTCTATATTCATCACATTATCTGCTTGCAACTGTGTGTAGTCCTGCATGATCTTGTTCATCGCTTCATAAGTGTAGTCGATAATCTTCATCCTATATGTCGATCTACAAGCATGAATAGCTTCTAAGGCAGCTTCCTCGTTAGCATCAGCAAGGTTAGTCTTCACTGTAGGGGCTGTGATCTTGACAATATTGTTTTGACCGTCCATATTCACCAGCACAGTCCCTATGAACTGTCCATCCGTTTCGTTTTCCACATACTCCGGCGCTGGGTAGTGCATCGTTCGCTGTATGTCAAGAAGTAATTCCGAAAACCTTAGCCTCATGGTCCTCATAGCTGCATTAGACAGTCTAGTATTAAAAAATATATCAAGTATGTGGTATAGTGAAAACGATAGACATAGAAGGCATGAGAAAATCTGACCTACACTGGTTACCTCTATCGCCTCCTTGATCGATTACCCCTATTGACTCATTGCCCTACACTGTGCTTTAAAACACAAAGCATATATGTATATATAAAGTATTTTGATAGGATCATTTCGGCAAGTAAATAATATTATTCCATATAAATTATTCCATACAAAATGCATTGCATATAAATTCAACTCATACGATACTATTCCATATATGAGTCTAATGTATTGTTCGTAGATAGAAGCTAATACACTTAATATTTTAGCTAATAAAACGTCTTAACCAAATAAAAGAAAACGTCTAAATATAACATCATCCATCATGCATGTTTAAATATAGTTCACTGATTTCCCTCATTTCCTTCTTTCTCACGCTTCCACTTCTTGAAAATCGTGTATGCTTGCTCCCCTATATTGCAATTGTGGACATTTGTGTCAAGTGTTGGGACGAACTCGCTTTTGCCGATGGGTTCCCTGTGAATTGCTCGTAGTATAGTAAAGCTGACGGGTTTGATGTGGAATATTCCAAGGATAGTAATCCAGTCTCCCTATCACGTGTCCCATTTCACTGATCTGCATTTCATAAAATACCTTAATAAATTCATAATTTTAAAAAAATTGAATAAGTACAAATCATAAATTTATCTAATATACTCACATGGGAACTTAAAATCAGGACTGATGCTTTCATCTGCTTTAGTTGATTTTCCAACGCATCAATCTTTGTCTTTAGTCTAGCATTTTCATCTTCCAGTGAATACCTTTCATGCAACTGCCGAAAGTCAACCTCCACCATTGCTTCAAAATCCTGCTCCTCCTTCAACATCTGAGCTATCTCTTCTTCTGAAAGTGGTGAACTCATGAATGTTATGCTTGTTGATAGATTTCTGAATGCATTCAACTGGTACTTATATAGAGAGTATTGATGTTTCTTGGTATGTAATCCCAGAAATTATGTAATTAGTGGATTGTAATTGGTTTATTTATTCCATAAATTATGTAATTATTGATTTACTGTTTATTATGGTTTAGTTTCTGAAATGGTGAGTTGATTGTATCATGTAAACAATTCACGCGTATAACAGAAGTACGGAAAGATTGAAGCACATTTGAGATGAAAAAAAAATCTTTTCCTAGGTGGTGCCTACGTGGCTTCGTAATATGCAAGGAACCTGCTTTTCTATTCTCCTGCTTTAAGTATTAATAATAGATTACATGGGTGATATTTCACCCACTAGTCCAAATGACTCAGTTATAAGGTAATCTGGAAGCTCAAACCCAACTAACTAAACAATTACATATCCACATCTCATTTTTCAAGTGCTCCAGGTGGGTGAAAATTCACCCGGTGATAAATAACATTGACGCACTAAGTAGTGGGTAGGGTTTTTTCGAACTAACTACAAATAAAACATCAAACTTTCTCTCTTTATACAAATTAGTCCTTATAATGTTTTTACATATTATTTTCACCTATTTTATTTTTAAAATAAACATTGAGATTCCTCATTATCATATTGTATTTGAATCTTTTATGATAAATCTATAAGAAGGTGGATACTTACTATTATTAGGGGTGTTAAACGAATCAGGCCGAGCCGAGCTCGGCTCGAGCTCGAGCTCTAACGAGGCCAAACGAGCCAAGCTTCATGAGCCTCGAGCTCAAGCTCGAGCCGATTCTTTGGCTCGTATAATTAACGAGTCGAGCTCGAACAGGAATGGTTCGGCTCGATAGGCTCGACGAGCCTTATCGACGAGCCTTATCGAGCCTTATCGAGCCTTGTCGAGCCTTATCGAGCCTTATCGAGCCTTGCCGAGCCTTATCGAGCCTAATGAGCTCGCGAGCTCGTTTGGGGTCGATTCGAATCGAGCTTCACGAACCTTCGAGTCGAGCTCGAATTTTCGGGCTCGTTCGAACTCGAGCCGAGCTCGAGCTGAGCCCGAATTTCACGAGCTCGAGCTCGAACCTGCTAGGCTCGGGCTCGGCTCGGCTCGAAATCACCCCTAACTACTATTAAGTAGCTCTTAGTTTTTTTACTTATTAGTTTAACCTATTTCTTTTTTGAAATAAACATTAAGGTCTCAAATTTCTATTTTTATATAAAATAGGTCTTACTTTCTTTTTACTTGCTTCATTTGTTCAAAAACTAATGCAACACTTTTTTTAACATTTTATTTATAATTTTATTTTTATATCATTTTAAATTTTAAATTTAAAAATTATATATACAACTAGAAATTTAAACTTTATGATCTGTTGAAATTTTAGAACTTGTATATGCCAACTTTTTGGAATTTTAGAGCTTGTATGTGCTAACTTTTTCGAATTTTGATGAATCCGTGTTCTTGAATTTACTATAAATTACCTATTTACTTTAGGATGAATGATAAAAATGAGATATCTCATATATTTAACTATGACCGGTTGGACCGGTGGCTCAACCGGTCAAACAATGAATCGGTAACTTGAATGATTATGTGTCCGGTTCGGTTTTATAAACCATGCAGTCAGTTTATGGATGGTGGTAAAAATGTCCCAAATTGTATGATGGTGGCAAAATTACACCGATAATATTAACTATGGTAAATCAATGTCAGAACGTAAATCTCAATGGTAAATTTGCTTCATGTGCCTAATAATTCGTTAAAGTGTAATTAGATCGTAAGGGTAACCGATGAATATCAAATTTATCAAATGCGAAATCTTGTGAATTGAAACATGCTTAAAAAATTAATTGACCACCCAACTTGCATTTAGGTCCGTAAGATTTCCCATGTGGTGAATTTTTAATAGAAGAATGTGCAAATAACTACCTAAGCAAATGTTACTAAAAATTTCCAAATTTTTATACCGAACAATGCTAAAAAATGGAGGCCTAAATTTGCACCATTCAAATATTTGTAGTGGCATATTTGCCATTTTCGCTGCTGGAGTTGGGATATTGAAAGGGAGCGTGCCCTCCACAAGCACGTCTTCTCTACCTCTCACCATACCACAAACCCCAAATCGCTGCTCATCCACACTCCTCAGCAGGTCCTCCACGTTTCAAGTTCGATTTCAATGGCGTCCGCTGTAATGGCCGCAGCCTCGCCCCTGCTCTACGGGAAGACGTCAGTGTCCGGTCCCAGCCGGAAACCAATGATCTCCTCCGTAAACGCGAGACCCAGGCGCGCGGCGGCGCTGGTGGTGAGGGCGGAGGGTCAGAGCATAAATCCAGAGATCAGAAAGAGCGAAGAGAAAGTGGTCGACTCTGTTCTCGTCACCGAGCTCTCAAAGCCCCTCACCGCTTATTGCAGGTTCGTTGCCAATTTGTTGGAATGTAATTGACTCGACTGGTTGAACATATTTGACATTGATTTGATGGGGATCCGTGTATAGAAAAATGTCGAATCATGTGTTTCTGTGAACCGTTTTGAGTTTTGTTGCAGATGCTGGAGATCAGGAACATTTCCTCTGTGCGATGGAAGCCATGTGAAGCACAACAAAGCTACAGGAGATAACGTTGGGCCTTTGCTCTTGAAGACTAAATAATTACTCCGGAAATGGTACTCCAATACGTTACTTGTATGTTTATTTCTTGATGTATCAGAAATGCTTATTTCATATCATTGTGCTAGTGCAGAAGTTAGAACAAAAAGGGAAAAAGAAGAAGATTATGGTGTTTATGGATTCTAAGCAGCTAAATCTCTATATGTACCCATGCATGTGTGTTTATTTCAGGTGAATGCTAATTTCATTATATCATTTTGGAAGTTCAGAATTGAAATCAATAGTGGGTTTCTGGTTTCTGAAAACCTGGATTATGTGTGGCACTTAGTAAAGAGGAAATCTCACATTGTCAATAAAAGGGGTTAGCAAGCCTTTATAAAATAAAGAGGCTTTCTTCTCTTGCTGCCAATTAGCTGTTTTAACTTTTAACAATGATATTGGAGCCCAAGTTTGCTGCTACCCCTGCTGTTGCCTAAAAACCTGATAGAGCCAAATAAGAAAGGGCCTATATCTGAGAGGGCACATTAAGTGAGAAATCTTACATGATCAATAAAAAGGGTGTTCTAAGACTTTATGAAATCATGGGGCTTAGGCAATCATTGCTAGGTGGTTTTAATTTGAATGTTTTGACAAAGGGGCTGATATGTGCTAGTTATATGTTACTGCAATGATTGTGATGATTCGAAAGGAGGTTATGGCCAAAATTTTCTGCATAGTGGTGGCATTTTAATCCTCTATATAGTATCATTTGACAGTCACAGCTTGTTGAGCCATGAATTAACTGAGCTATGAGATTTCACTCTTATTATTTCAGTATGCAACTGTGTCCTGTGATCTGTTTCATGGGCTGTGTCCTTTACACATTAC
This sequence comes from Stellera chamaejasme, assembly GCA_024586325.1. Taxonomy (NCBI): domain Eukaryota; kingdom Viridiplantae; phylum Streptophyta; class Magnoliopsida; order Malvales; family Thymelaeaceae; genus Stellera; species Stellera chamaejasme. Next base: position 6,549,353 of record CM044985.1, on the reverse strand, counting down.
CTTATTTGTTGATGATTGCATCGTTTACTGGAAGAGCCAAAGATGAGTTGATTGAAGATGTATGAGAATGGCTTTGGTTAGTAGGTTAATATTGGCTAACCTTCCATCTGGCTTTGCTAGAATTTAGAAGATACCCAGTTAGATGAGGCTAACCAATCCAGAATCAAAGTTTGGCTGTTAGGACACTTGCAGTTTGGGCTATTGCAGCCCAACTTGGTTAGACATGGTGGGCCTGATTTATGGCCTGCAGTTGAACACATTTTCCCCCTTTTCTTCCTCTCCAATGAGAAGTGATGTTATTCATGACATCTGAGAAAAATATGGAGTGCACTATATTTGAATACCTTGTGATATATACAATCACTGAAGCAATACAATAACTATATGTAGGAAATCTGTACTTTTAGGAAAGTATATTGTGCATTATTGTGTAGTCAACTATTGATTCCTAGAATCAGGGAGTAGATCTGATTTAGTTGATCTTAGGATACTGTATCTAGTTACCTAGAATAGAGAGATTCTTACTGTATATATTTAGCCTTTCCTGTAACTAATGAAAGATAACTGAGTCATATTTTTCAAGTTGGTATCGAGCCTCTGAAATTCCTTGTCCTACCCACTATTTTCTGCAAATATGTCTGAAGCCTAAAAACTCTCTGCAAAGACCAGGACTACATTCGAATCCTCAAAATCTGGAAGTGACTCACTCAATCCAGATCACTACCATCCGACTCAATGGGGAGAATTTTCTCCGCTGGTCACAAGCAGTTCGATTGTACATCAGAGGTTGTAGCAAGATTGGGTACTTGACAGGAGCTACAAAGCCCTGGAAAGCACAGACAGCCTATGCAGTATGGGATGCAGAAAATTCAATGGTAATGACATGGCTGGTGAACTCTATGGAGGAAGATATCAGTTCCAATTATATGTGCTATTCAACAGCACATGAACTATGGGAGGACATCAATCAGATGTACACCGACATGGGAAATCAATCCCAGATTTTTGGTGACACTCAAAGTTGGAAATCTATGTCAAGGGGATAATACTGTCAGCAAGTACTTCAATTCTCTTAAGAGGATATGGCAGGATTTAGATCTCTATAACACGTATGAATGGAAGTCCAGTGTTGATTTCCAACATCACAAGAAGACTGTGGATAACAACAGGATCTTCAAGTTTTGTCGGGGTTGAATGTGGAGTTTGATGAAGTAAGGGGGAATCATTGGGAGGCAACCTCTTCCTCCCATTGGAGAAGTATTCTCGAAGTAAGAAGGGAGGAAAGCGAGAAGGAATGTGATCTTTGGGAAAGAAGGATCATGGAACTGCTGAAGGATCAGCATTGGAAACTGGAACCTCTTTCAAAACATCAACTCATCAGCGCACTGGAGGAAAAATCAGTTAAAAACCTCAAGTATGGTGGGACTACCGTGAAAAGCCTCGCCACACTAGAGAAACTTGCTGGAAATTACATGGGAAACCACGTACTGGAAGGCCAAAAGTGGAGACAAGCCAGGACGTGGAATTCCTAGGGCTAATGAAGCTTACAGTAGTCCTTTCACCAAAGAACAGATGGAGCATCTTCTTATGCTGTGGAAATCCAGTGTTGCATCCTCTGAACCTCCTAATGCCTCTATGACTCTTACAGGTATCGAATCTAAGGCCCTGTCCAATGTTCTCTTATTTAATTCCCCAGGTTTTTCCACTCCATGGATCATAGATTCTGGAGCTTTAGACCATATGACAAATTCTTTTAAAATATTTTCATCCTACCAACCTTGCCCTAGAAACAAGAGAATTAAGGTGGCAGATGGCAATTTTTCTGCTGTGGCCGGAAATGGTTATGTAAAAATGTCTGAAAAGATCACTCTTAAAACTGTTCTCCATGTTCCAAAATTAGCCTGTAATCTCCTATCAGTTAGTAAATTGTCCAAAGATTCAAATTGCTTGGTTATCTTTTATGAAACTCATTGTGTGTTTCAGGACAGGAACTCGAGGATGACGATTGGCAGTGCTAAGATGGTCAATGGACTTTACTATTTTGAGGAGGAGTCACCTAGTATTAGACCTGCTCTAGGAGTGAGTAGTAATGTTTTTACATCTGATTAATCAAATAGTGGTTTGGCACTACAGATTGGGCCACCCTAGTTTCCTTATCTAAAGCATTTGTTTCCTGGTTTATTCAAAAATGTGAACCCACTCAGTCTGAAATGTGAAAGTTGCTTATTTGCAAAAGTCAACGAAAATCCTATGTTCCCAGACCTTATCTACCCTCAAAGCCCTTTTATCTGTTTCATAGTGATGTCTGGGGACCCTCAAAAGTTGCTACCATTTCAGGAAAACGATGGTTTGTAACATTTATAGATGATCATACACGTCTTTGTTGGGTTTACTTAATGCATAAGAAATCAGATGTGGCTACAGTATTTCAAAAATTTTATCACATGATTGAAAACCATTTTGAAACCACACCAAGTATTTTGAGGTCTTACAATGGGACATAATATTTTAATAAAGTTGGAACATTTTTGGAGGATAAAGGAATTTTGCACCAGTCTTCTTGCACAGACACTCCTGAGCAAAATAGAGTGTCTAAGCGTAAAAATAAACATCTTTTGGAGGTTGCTAAAGTAATGATGTTTCAAATGAATTTGCCAAATTATTTATGGGGAGATTCTGTCTTAACAGCAGCATATCTAATTAATAGAATGCCCTCTAAGGTGTTGGAGTACAACACTCCACTAGAATGCCCCCAAAGATTTTTGGTTGTACTGCTTATGTGCACATACCAAAGAGATCCAGGTCAAAATTAGAATCTAGGGCAGAAAAATGTGTCTTTATTGGTTACGCCTCAAATCAGAAGGGGTACAAATTTTTTGAACCTCAGACCCATAAGGTGTATGTCACAATGAATGCAAAAGTTTCTGAAAACCTCCATTTTTTCAGCAAAAAAATTATTCAGGGGGAGAGTCATAGTCATAGTGAATCAAATTTTTGGGAAATTGATGTTTTACCAACTATTTTGCTTGAAACAGACAAAGAAACTAGGGTTACTCAACCAAGTAGTGTTGAAACTGCTATAGATTTATCAGATAAGGAGATACTACGGCAAGAAAAAAATCGTGTCAATCTAGAGCCAATAACCTACACTAGGAGGGTTGCTCCTCAAGTAGGTAAAGCACCCTTGATCTGTCCAGCACCTGCTCATGATGAATCCTCAAGTGAAACCTATGAAGAGGTACCAGGTAACTCCTCTCCCATCATTTCTCCTACTGTTCCAGATTTAGCTTCTAATTCTAATACTCCCATGCTAGAATCAGACCTTGATGTTCCCATTGCCATTAGAAAAGGAACCCGTACTTGTACTAGACACCCAATTTCCAAATATGTGTCCTATGAAAATCTGTCACCTAAATTCAGGGCCTTTACTTCAGAAATTTCGAACCTACTGATTCCTAGAAACATTAAGGAGGCACTGGATGATCAGAACTGGAAATCTGCAGTGTTGGAAGAAATGAAGGCACTGAAAAAGAATAATACGTGGGATATAGTGCAGTTGCCAGAGGGGAAGAAGACTGTTGGGTGCAAGTGGGTATTTACTGTCAAAAGTAGAGCTGATGGCACCATAGAGAGATACAAAGCTAGGTTAGTTGCAAAGGGTTTCACACAAACTCTTGGTATAGACTATCAAGAAACTTTTGCCCCTGTTGCTAAAATAAACTCCATCAGAATTCTATTATCACTTGCTGTGAATGCCAATTGGCCTTTGTTTCAGCTCGATGTAAAGAATGCCTTTTTAAATGGGCCCCTCAAGGAGGAGGTATTTATGTGTCTTCCACCAGGCTTTGAGGGAAAACATGGAGCTGACAAAGTCTGTAAGTTAAACAGATCTCTTTACTGACTTAAGCAGTCCCCAAGAGCTTGGTTTGAGCGTTTTGGGAAAACAGTTAAGAAGTTTGGTTTTTGCAAAGTCAAGCTGATAATACCTTGTTCTATAAACACACTGATGGGGACAAAATTGCAGTCTTAATTGTCTATGTTGATGACATCATTTTAACAGGAAATGATTGTGGAGAGCTAAAAATCTGAAGAGTTTTTGGCCAAAGAGTTTGAAATCAAAGACCTGGGAAACTTGAAGTATTTCCTTGGTATGGAGTTTGCAAGATCCAAGGAGGGAATTGTGGTAAGTCGAGGAAGTATGTCCTTGACTTACTCAAAGAGACAGTATGTTGGGATGCAAACTAGCCGAGACACCCATGGAACCAAACCTGAAGTTGCAACCAGCAAGTGCAGAAGAGGTAACAGATCGAGCTAGGTTTCAAAGACTAGTAGGTAGACTCATCTACCTACCACATACTCGGCCTGATTTAGCTTTCTCGGTTAGTGTTGTGAGTCGGTTCATGCACTCACCAGGCCCACAACACTTTGAGGCAGTATATAGAATTTTGAGGTACTTAAAAGGCACTCCAGGAAGAGGTCTTCTATAAAGCACAAGGTAGCCTGCAAGTTGAAGCATATACGATGCTTGACTGGGCTGGGTGTAAAGCAGACAGAAGGTCAACCTCTGGATATTCTACATTTATTGGAGGGAATTTGGTAACTTGGAGGAGTAAGAAGCAGTGATGTGGCGAGCGGTGCGACGAGAATTTGAGCGATTGCACAGGGAATATGTGAAATTATGTGGATCGAAGAATATTCCTGGAATTGAAGGTTCCCTGGTACTTCCTATGAAACTATATTGTGACAATAAGGTTGCAATCTCAATTGCTCACAATCCAGTCCTCCACGATCGGACTAAGCATGTAGAAGTGGACAAGCGTTTCATAAAGGAGAAACTAGAAGAAGGAATAATCTGTATGCCTTTTATTCCTTCTAAAGAGCAAGTGGCAGGTATACTTACCAAAAGTCTTTCAAAAGGACAGTTTGATGTGTTAGTAAGCAAGCTGGAAATGAAAAATATCTACCATCCAGCTTGAGGGGGAGTGTAGGAAATCTGTACTTTTAGGAAAGTATATTGTGCATTATTGTGTAGTCAACTATTGATTCCTAGAATCAGGAGTAGATCTGATTTAGTTGATCTTAGGATCCTTACGTATCGATTACCTAGAGAGATTTTTACTGTATATATTTAGCCCTTTCTGTAACTAATGAAAGATAACTGAGTCATATTTTTCAAGTCTATACAAACTCCAGATCAATAGAAGTGAATCACAAAGCTAGTTGGGTATATTTTCTGCGCTTTAATTTCATATGCTTAAATCATTAGTTGGTAATATTTTCTCATTTCAACATTTATTTCCAATCATCATTATGATAGAAGCAGTGAGAGTTGTGGTGTTTATGGACATGTATTTACTTTGTAGTAACATGGAATGAGGTGAAAATGGTTAACATCTAATCACTTTCTTCTTCCTTTGTATCGAGAGTCCGTCCAACTCTAATCCAGTTTGAAACAATACGAGACACAGGTTGAAAATAAATTTAATCACTTGGTACAGAGAAAGGCTGAAGGATAATTAAACGATAAGTTGCTTCCATTAAAAGAAAGCAAAATTACTCCATCCGTTTCAGCAAATGTGATACATTTGATTGGGCACAGAGATTTAGAAATATTGTTGATTAGAGGTTAATAAGGTAAACTTGACATATAAGATAAAAGGCTTTCTGGAGTTGAAAGTGGAAAAGAGAGTAATAAGGTATAGTGGATGTCAGTGTTTCATTTTAAGAAATGTATTAATTTTACTGGAATAACCTAAAAAGAAAATTATATTTCAATTTTACTGTGACGAATGGAGTATTTTAGTAGTACATATGTGATGAGAAATGGGAATAAAGTAATTGATGCATTCATCAGATCCCAAAGCCATTAGGAGATTGTAAAATGACCCAAATATTGAGCTATGAAATCTTTTCCACTAAGTCTGCATGCATTCAAACATAACGGCTACTTCCTACTACTCCATCAGTAATCCAAATCAAGTGACCGACCATTTGCTTTTTACAGGTTGTCCACTAAACGCTCCCAACTTTTCATATGCTTAAAACCCCCCATCTCCATTTTCCATTGCAGCCTTCCTCTGTAACTATGCTTCAGCCACTCCCATCACCTAGAAAGCTCCTTTTCTTCCACGGCAGGTAAAAGAGCACCCACCAGAAGATGCCGATTTCGCTCCGGCGAGTCTCCCTTCTCTTGGCTCGAAAACTGAAGAAACCGACAATTCCCATCCTCATTTCCCTCGGGAAATCAAGAAAGCTCAAGAGTTTCAAGCTTCTCTGGCATTGCAACAAGCTCCCAAAGGATTCATTCATTTTGAGACCGAAGAAGTATTACTACGAGCCGTATCGCCAATTCGATTCTGCTTCAAGCACGCCTCTCATCAGTTTTATACCCAGGAGAAAGTTAGGGGACAGATTTTGCCTGAGCCGGCAACAGATGTTGTCAATGATCTTTCTGATCTGTAGATGCTTCGAAGGCTCGGAAGGTTCGAGAAGAGAAGCAGAAGGAATGTTGGTTTCAGAAGCGCTATGTCTACCAACACCCATGGATGATGATGATGAAGAAGAAGAAGAAGAAGAAGAAGATTCAGTTGATAAGAGAGCAGAGAGGTTCATTCAGCGTTTCTATGCTGAGATGAGGCTTCAGAGGCAGGAGTCCTAGCTCCTACCTTCTTAATTTATGCTGCTTGGTCTTTTGTTTTTCACAATCAATTTTCCCAACTATTAATTTTAATTCTATTTATTTATCTTCCTGTATGGTTTGTTATTATCGAAGCGTAGATTTTTTTTTGTGCTTGACAATTCCTCCATGGCTCCGCACATACTTTTTACAAGTACTACTATGTAACTAGGGAAAAGGTGATCTTTTGCTACTGATGTTTGGGTAAAGATCCCTTTTACCGTTATTTTAGAAAACGGGTTATGGTTCTTTTTTATCATGAATGTTAACGTTTCTAGTTCCGTTTATCACTCTCCGTTAAATTAACTTCACAATAAACTCTAAATTTTTTAAAAATTGACAAATTCACCCACCTTCTAATTCTAAATCACTTTCATCTTCATCCGTCTCTTTCTCATTCACGCATCCATGGTGCCACCCACCTCTAACGAGGTGCGAGGCAGGTCCGGGGAGGTGCAGAGCAGGTCCGTCGAGGTAGAGGGTAAGTCTAGCGAGATGTAAGGCAGGTCCGGTGAGGTGCAAGGCAACTCTGGCGAGGTTTAAAGCAGGCCCGACAAGGTGCAAGGCAGGTCTGGTGAGGTGTAGGGCATATCCGGTGATGTGCATGACATATCTAGGGAGGTGCACGATAGGTCCGGTGAAGTTCAGAGTAGATTTAGATGAGCTGAAGATTTAGGGCTTCGATAAGATAGAAGGTTTAATTGTAACTTTTACAAATTTATGGTTAATTTTTTTTATTTTTAACAGTTTGTGGTTAAATTGATTATGAAAATATCCATTTCAAAATATTCTCACCGTTAACAGCTGTAGTGGTAATTACGGTTCAAAGATTAGATATCGATAATAAAAAAGAGCCAAATAATAAATATGGATAAAAGAAAGACTGTTTTTTTAAATAAAAAAGGGACCTTTTTCCCTTGTAAAGTGTTAAATAGCAGCAAAAACAGCGGGGTCATTTGGTGAAATTACACTTTAACTATGCTTACATTTGAAAAACCAACGCTTGCCCCAGAGATCTCTTACGGATTATTGTTTGCGGGAAACGACTGAATTTAAAATGTGATTTTAAATAAGTAATTAAGAAAATTTTCCAAACTATAAAAATTGTGCATGTGCATTTACCACATATATGGTATTCAAAATACCATGAAAATGTTAAGTTTACCCTCTTAATAATTGTCTACAAAGGGTGTTTTAGTCTTTTAGTTTATTAGGTAGTTAATTAATTAGTAGTATACTTATAGATATTTTTCTACATATGTAGTAAATAAATGGACTTAAAAAAAGATGAAAAATGGAAGTATAAATTTCTTAACGTGTGAGATAAATTGTTTTTTTTTTGTTCAAAGGGGACGGTACCCCTATGTTACAAGTTTCATCGAAAAACTTGCCTAGCGGCACTTATATTAGAGAGTTTCAAACTTAGAAATTTGGGGATAAGTTTTTCACCTAATAACTAAGGGTTTGAGAGGTGAGGAAGAAAAGTGAATAATGAGACCCAAATTTGAGGAGCCCGTGTGATGTGTTCTCCTATGGATTAAGAAACACAATTTGAAGGATCTCTTCTTGACTAAAATGGATTGATAAAATGGCCAACACCCCCTCTTGAATCCAAGAAATGGTTCAAGCAAAAGTGAAGTTTTGCCAAGGGAAAGAATATGGATCCAATACCTCTTTTTTCAAGAGAAAGCAACCTTGGATTTAGCAAACTTGATCAAAACATTTGAACAAGAGTTGAGTGGAAAAGTGTAGTAGAAATGAAGAGAATTTTCTCTCAAATTTGCAAGTGAATTTCATATATCATGTGTGTGTTCAAAATGTAGAAACAACCCCTATTTATAGGTAGGGAATTGACCTAGGGTAGAAAGAAAATAAAATAAAATTACAAATAAAATTAATGGAAAATTAATTTATGTACTAATTGACCAATTTATTTGTAGCATTAGTTATCCTATTCAAGTGTCTAATTGATGCTTGTAACCTTTGAAGATGAAAGGTGTAGAAGTGTATGTAATGGTGAAATTGTCCTTTTCCTTCCAACTTCTTTCATCTTATCACTTGAGTCCTTGAGGCTTCCACAGTGCTTTGCTCTTCTTGGGCCCAAATGATGATGAAGAAGATTTAGGACGCTCTTTTGGGCTTGCTTCTTGGGTTTGACACTTCTCCATATTTTTTTCCAACTTCTTTTATTTTGACACTTCGGTCTTCAACTTTGGAGAAGCTAGCATTTAGGTCCATAAGTGGATTCACATCACCGTGAAATTGAAAGGGGTTGAGGTGTGAATTCGGCGCACCCACCCAGCCCTTCCCGCCTCTTTTCCCTTACCTTTTATGTTATTCTTCTACCTATTGTACCTACTTGATTGATCAACATAAAATGGTGATCAGCATGATGAGTTGTTTAGATCGACATCAATATCTTGTTAGATCGATATGACTACCTAGTTAGATCGACATCACTGCCTTGTCAGATCCACATGATTACCTTGTTAGATCGACGTAACTAATTGATAGGTCGGCATTGATAATAGATCACCATGATAAGTTGTTTAGATCATCAACGTCAGATCCACATGACTACCTTGTTAAATCGACATACATACTTGATTGATCAGCATGGAATGGTGATTAGCATGATGATTTGTTTAGATCGACATGACTATCTTGTTAGATCGACATGACTACCTAGTTAGATCGACATCACTACCTTGTCAGATCGACATAACTACCTTGTTAGATCGACATGTGCGCAAGCCTGTGCGCTTCACTGTGCGTTTACTGGAAGTGTGTCAATTATATATATTGTGCATTTGTTTGTGCGCACATCTGTGTGCCGCGCACAACTTTGTGCAAAACTATGTGCAGACTGTCATGCGCAGCGCAAATATTTGTGATCCACCAGCGTTCAAAATAAACTTCAGGTCAGCACAAATTAGCAAACCCAAGCAAAATTAAGCAACCTCTGCTCTAACTCAGGAAGAATTTGTACCATCCAAAGCTGGGAAGAGACGATTGAGGGAGATCAAGCGATAAAATGATGGAGAATGAAGTATAGGAAGTGGAAAGAGATGAACGACAACAAAACGGATGGAATCGACGATGACCTTCAAAAACGAGAGGTTTGGGAGCGCCGGTGAATAACGAAGGGTTATTCACGTGGATAACTAAGTTCACTTTGATCCTATTCGCTTGAGGTCCGCGTAGAAAACGGTGAATCACGAGCTCTAATTCACGTGAAAAAGAATGAGCGAATAACTCAATTTTTCACCTTTAAAAGTTTAAGTTTGAAGCCCTTATTGTAAGGAGTGTAGGACCAACAAGAATCGGTCAAACCACACTAAAAAATCTGATATTATAATGGGCCAAGAGCCCAACAAACGGATTCGAATGAAATCGAGTTTAATATACTAGATGATGCCACATTTTGAGTTCTTGATTTGTTTGATGATTTACTATTACTTATTTATGATGATATATTTCATTCAAAATTTTAATATATATATATATATAAAGTCAAATAATTTATACCCAAATAATTAATTATTGTTCAAATTTCTAAATATATACTATATATATTAAAAAATTCTTTGTGATGTAAATTTGAGTATAAACACAAATTCGAATGTTGAGAACTAAACTACACTTTTTTATAGGAATAACCAAAGCATTTTTATTTTGAGAGTTTAATGATTAGAATACGGGTTGTACCGAATTCAGATCCATTGATTCCCTGTCCCTGTTCCTTGGTTTGTATTTATAATACTGTTAGTTAATAAATATTTTTCTAACGTAACAGTTAACAATGTTAATATAATACAGTGAAAAACATTGAAGGATGTGAAAAAAAAAAGGAATAACAGATTTGAATTCAATTTTACCGCGTTAGACTTAGAAAGGTTCCGGGCCCAGCTCAGAGAGTCAGAGTTGGCCCGTGAGTCATGACCAAGGTTTAAGGTTAATTAAGCGTAGTGGTGCGAAACACGTCCACATGAAGATAGATGATTAGGAAGGATAATCCTAGATTTGAGATCCACAAATGATAAAGTGTTTGGTAATTAAATTACGTAGGAGTTGTTGAGTTAGTGCGCCATAGACCTCTACTAATTTCCTTCTTCCATCATTATCCTATGTAATTTTAAATTAAATAGCTTGTATAGATATGGGGTAGTAATTATTAGTATTAGTCCAAGCCATTAATCTTCTTCTTTTCATTTTTTTTGGTAAATTTAGAAGCATATTAGCACACGCGTAGAATGGAGTGATACGTTCATGTATTATCAGGAAAACAAAAAGAGTGATATGTTCATCCCTTACAAGTATTCCCTTATTTATTTGCAAGATAGAAACAAATTAAAAATAAATGAATATTATGGATAATCACTTTGAATAGTCAACTGATTAGAGACAATTTCACTAAAAAATTATCATATATTTATTCTGATGGATTAAAAATCAAATAAGTTCACAAAAGTGAATATATGATAAATTTAAATCGATTTTTTTTAAATTATTGTCCAAAATGATTATCCATAATATTTAGAATTATAAATTTAAAGTACATTTATCATGTCATGTCCTGATTCGCTGCCCGGCCGGTGGTAGTTGGAAGTTGGAGATCAATTTGTTGATTGTGTAATAGTTTCTCCACTAGATATCTATTCTTGATGCCACGGATGTAAATTGATAGTAGTATTTAAATTTAGAAACTTTGAAAAAAAATTTAGGGAAAATTACAAACCCCTGAGGTTTGGTGAAATTCTCAATTTGCCCCTCTATTTTCAAAATCTGCAAGTACCCCCTTGAGGTTTAGTGAAATCTTCCGTTATCCCCCTTGACCATTTGTGTTATTTTAGTTGACAATTGAGAAATTTAGGGTTAGCTTCTCTTATTGTCACTAATATTTCTTACCATAATACTTCAACCCGAACATTTTGTTTCTCTCATTTCTCCCAAAATGGCCACCCTAGCTAGCTATTGTTGTCGTCTGGTCATCGTCACAACGCGAAAGAGCTTAGGCCACAAAAACGCATGTGAGCCCATGCTGCTGTGACATGGGTAAATCCGGGCTGCCCATTAACTGTTTATGGAGTATATTTAGAATAATTATTGCTAAAATTTTAAGAGTCAACTACCATCTTAAACGGTCGAGGGGGGTGATTGAAGATTTCATTAAACCTTAGGAGGTAACTGATGATTTTTTAAAATAGAGGGTGAAAACTGAAGATTTCATCAAACCTCGGGGGTTGTAATTTACCCTAAATTTTCTGAACATTTTCTTTTTGAAAAAAACATTCACCTCAATTTAACATCAATGGACTTTTTATTGAAACACAGTGGACTATATATATATATATATATATATATATATATATATATATATATATATATATATATATATATATATATATATATAAACACACACACAAAGGTCACGAATTTCAACTAGTTTGGAATCCGGACTGACGTTACTCCTGACGCTTGGTTGGCAATAATTATCTGGTCTGTTGTCGTCACTCCTGACGTAAGATCAGCAAATATCTTCGGATTTGAAATTTGTATTTTGAAGTCCGTGAGTCAGTAACTTTGGAGTCTGTAGCCGACAATTTTGAAGTCTGTCTTGATAATTTTTGAAGTCCGCATGACATCACTTCTGATGTCAGTTGATTGTGAATTAATCATGTATGAAAATAACTTACATATCCAATGTAAGATCTTCGTATGGGTCTTGAGCAAATTGAATTGCCATCAGACTTGATTCTCCGCTCTCAGAGGACATGGGTCTGGCGGGCTCTTCTTCTGGATCTTTGGAGCTAGCTCCAGCTAGCGATTGGATTATCTTCATCCATTCCTCGGGATTGTTACATGCAGCTAAATCTGCTTGAATTCTTGATTTTGCTCTGAGGAAGGTAGCTTGATCTTGATTCTTCTTGGTTGGTGATGGGATATCATCTTGAATTCTTTCCTTGGAACATGCTTCCGGATTGAATTTTTCCCACATTTTTATTCGGAATTCCCAGGCAAGACATGGACTGTCATCTTCTAAGAACATGTAGGTTCAGGCCATGATCCAGGGGATTTTTTATTTAATGGTGAACTTTATTAGTAGTAAATTTTCTTTTAAATCGGGTAATAGAGATTGAAATAATTGAAATCCTTCCTGACAAATGTCTGGAAGGAATTTCTTTTCAAGGCCCCAAAAGGACCAACAATCATTAATCCACCATTTTGGAATATTATTATGATTATTATTATTATTATTATTATTATTATTATTCAGTTTCTCATGGAAGAAGAACAACCATGAGTGATTGAAACTCCGTAAATACCAAGTATTGGTCCAAGCTTCCATGTAATCGTAATAGGTATATTGTTTGAATTCATTATTAATCAGAGTGAATCGTCTAGGATCTGACAAAGGTATTCCCCATTCAGATGGAGAAATGAACATGTCAATCCTAACCTTTGAATAATTAATTATTCCTGAACCAGGGTTTTTGAAGTGAGTAATTACTGTAGATTTTGAATCTGTCAGAATATACTCATAAAACTCCCTAGTCTTTTGAATCGAATTGATGGGATAATGAAACCCCGGATAAAAGAGTTTTTATATGATTGAATCATAAGCAGTTTTTTATTTATTATTAGTACTGAAAATATCTTTTTCTGCATAATAAATAAACTCATAGGAATCCAATTTCACATTGTAAACCTGTTTTGGAAGAAAATCTGGAAATTTTGAAAAGGTTGCCGCTTTTGTGTTATTATTGGAAGAAATTAATTTTGATTCTCCTAAAACCGTAAAACACGATGGAGATACCAATTCAAAGCTGGTTTTTGTAGTAGTTATAGCTTGAAAATAATTTTTTGGGGGAGTAGAAGTACTTCCCTTCTGTTCTTCTTTTGGATTGCCCTTGACGGCTGGGATCTTTTTATTCATTTTGAATAATCTTGTCCCTGCAAGAATTCTCGAAATAAAAAGTCAGGCAGGCTATTGGATTCTCCTTAATAAATTCTATATTAAAATCAAAATTACTCAGTAAAGCTTGCCATCTAGCGAAGATCTGTTTTGACACTAAATTTTTAACATCTTTTTCAATTATATCTTTGGCAGATTTGCAATCTATCCTTAGCAGGATTTTTTTCATATAAAGGTCATCTTGAAATTTATTAATACAAAGTACTACTGAAAGTGTTTCTTTTTTTATAGTACTATAATTAATCTGGGTTTGATTCCAGAATCCTGAAGTGAATCTCACTAGAGATTCAGTATTTTGTCCTTCTAATCTTTGTTTTAATATGCCACCGTAGCCAATATTACTGGCATCTGTTTCGACTATTAAATTAACATCTGGAATACTCTCTTTCTCTTGTAATTTCTTTCATACTCTCTCTCTATCTCTCATGTACACTCTGATGAATGAACAAGGGATGACTCCATCATATCCCTCAAATGGTATCAAAGCCATCTATATATATATATATATATATATATATATATATATATATATATATATATATATATATATATATATATATATATATATATATATATATATATGGGAGAAACGAAAAAAAGTATACTCCATTTCTCTTTCATGCTGGTCATAACCCTTGATATTTTATTCTACAACGCATAATTTAGAAGAATCGTATCCATTAATTTATCTTTTAACAAATATATAATTTCATTTTCGTTCTTTTTAAGCATTCTTGACTTCGTGATCTTTTTGACACATGGTATATTGCTTTGCACAGGAATTAATTTGTTAGGAGTATTTGTTTTATTATAATGATTTATAAACTATATGATCATAAATAAAACCATGTTCATTGAAATACCACACTTCTAAGAGACCTGAAAAGTATTACTACCTTCATCTATTGGGTACGTTTCGTTTAATTTATGATTTTATTTCTTTAACACTTTAATATTTTCGAAATATATTTTTTCAAAATTTTTTTAATGAATTATTACTAGTATTAATTTAAATCTCCCACAACATAAAAAAAACGCACCAATTTTTTTGGAAGGAAGGAATTCTAATAAAAATTTTTTGATCAAGGCAATTAAAGCTAATTAGTGTAGGATTGTGTGATGTAGAGTCCATATAGGACTCTATGCACCATAAGACAGAAGTGGAAAGACAATAGGATTCGTTTATGAGTTAGCTTGTGCAATAAGTTAGACTTCTCTTAGTTTTAGTTTGAGTAGGATTGCTTAGTTATAATTCGAGTAGGTTTACATTTCTCTTGTACTATTTAAACACTTCTTAAATTCAATACAAGTAATTGATTTCTCGGTTAGCATTCTTGTTTTCTCTCTGCATATCCAACATCTGGTATTAGAGCTTGGAACATGACCTAGAATTCAATCCTAGCAAAGGTGAGAGAGAGAGAGAGAGAGAGATAGCGGATTCAAGTAGTCTTGCACAAGCAGCCATACTAAGGTTCGATGGAGACTATGAGCATTGGAGCATGCTCATGGAGAACTTGTTGCGTTCCAAGGAGTATTGGTGCGTGATTGATCCAGGGTTTGCAGAACCATCAGACAAGTGATCTAGATGCACCCATGTGCAACCTTGAGGATACAAGAGCTCACATGCCAAAAGAAGAGGTCATTGGCTTTTGTGACACTTCCACCTTCAATGAATCAAATGATAAAGAGCAGCCCAGAACCAAATATCAAGATCCATTCATTGTTCTTGGAGGATCAACTACAAAAAGTCAAACCAAGAAGGCAAAGAACATTCTCAACCTGTTGATGGACAGTTTTGAAAGCATGAGGAGCAAAATGAACATATTCTTGGAGATGAAGGAAATGTCCATACACTAAATTCTTGGACTAAAGCTCATTCCAATATTATGGTTCAAGATTCAGAAGCCCATATTCAATTGGCCATATCAAATGCCAAGGAAAGCCATAGTTCACGAAACTCTCAACCCATTGAGTTTCCAGCTAGCGCATTCAATGCACTTCAATGGTTTCCAACCGTTCACTCCTCATCAATGACGAACTTCAGCAGCCTTAAGGACTCAATAGTCCAAAATCATCCATAAACAATTGGTGAAGAAGGAGTTAGAAGCCTTAAAGCCCCTCCATCAAAGCATTAAATGAGGATAACTTACTCCTCATTTATTTGGCCAAAACTCATCCCTCATCTTCAAGCTCGAATTTCCATCAGTTTATTTCAGTTTTCAAAGATATTTTGGCTAGTTCTACCCCTTTATCTAGCCTAGAATAATTTTTAGAAATAATTATTTTAAATTCTTATATTTACATCTCCTTTTAATTTCCATCATTTAGAGTGGAGATGAAGGGACTTGTCAATTGATTTAGATTTCCAGCTTCCTTATCCTATAAAAGGAGGTCTAGGTATTATTTGCAAAAAGATTTCAATCATCAAAAATATATTACACTTTCCCTTGAAAATGAGAGTGATTCTCTTTTCTTAACAAGTCTACTAAGACCAATATTGTCTTCTCATTGGAAGAAGGAGGTGTTGGCCCCATCTACATTCCCCTACAATTTTGGCAACGAAGGCTTTCTTTGTCTTGGACCATTTTTGATATCAAGAAGGAGGAGTCGCCAAAGGCATAATACCATCTTTGCTTGGGAAAGGATCCAGGAGGAGTTGACGGCCATATCAGTTCGTTTCACAAGCTTCCGTATTGTTTTGTTTTAGTGCATTCCGGATTTGTCAACCTGTTGATATTTTCTCCTCATCAATCATACCTACCCCGTGTTGCTCCTTTGTTGGCTAGATCTGCTCTTTGTGTTCCAGGATACCCTCCTGGTTCAGATCGATTGGTATCAGAACAATCTGACAACCACATCAGAAGTTTTCTCTGATGGACAGAAGAAGGCCTTAGATGAGTTGAGATTGAAGGACCTGAAAGCAAAGAATTACTTGTTCCAGTCTATAGACAAGTCCATTCTCAAGACAATTACATTGAAGGTCAGATCCAAGCAGCTATGGGATTCAATGAAGGTCAAGTATCAGGGGAATGCAAGGGTGAAAAAGGTACAATTACAGGTTATGAGATGGAACTTTGAAGTGCTCGAGATGAAAATTGGGGAGTCAATAACTGATTACTTTGAAAGAGTAATGCTCATTGCAAATGACATGAGAAATTTAGGTGAGATCAAGTCAGATGAAAAGATATTGGAAAAGATTTTGAGAACCCTCACAGAAAAGTTTAATTATGTGGTGTGTTCTATTGAAGTCAAAGGACACTGCTGAGATGACAATTGATGAGCTACAAAGCTCTCTGCTAGTTCATGAACAGAAATTCAAGAAGAATGAAGAAGTTCAGATGCTCAAAGTAAATGAAGAAAGAAGTTGGGGTAGAGGTTGTGGTAGGAGTACTTACTTTAGAGGAAGAGGCATAGGATTTTAAACAGAAACTTGGTGGAATGTTGGAAATGCCACCGTTTGGGACACTTCCAATCAGAATGCACTGTGAATGAAAGCAACTTTACTGAACATGAGCTAGAGGAAGATGTGATGCTTATGGCTTCTACTGAAGAACAGAGAAGTGATGTTTGGAATAGTGAATAGTATGTGGACTTTGGGTGCTCAAACCATATGTGTGGACAAAGAGACATGTTTATCAATATGGATGAACAATTTCAGCATTCAGTGAAGCTTGAGAATGATTGCAGGCTTGCACATGAGTTTAGCTTGATGTAAAGTCGGCCTTTTTACATGGTGAGTTGATTGAAGAAGTATATGTTGAGCAGCCTTGAGGTTATGAAGTAAGAGGTAAAGAACACATGGTCTACAAGTTGAACAAGGTACTATATTGTCTGAAACAGTCACCAAGGGCATGGTTTAGTAAAATAGAAGCCTACTTTGTTAAAGAAGGTTTCAAAAGGAGTGAGACAGACCAAACCTTGTTCACAAAACATGGTAGTAATGGTAAGATCCTTGTGGTAAGTATCGAAGTTGATGATTTAATTTACTCAGGGAATGATGAAGACATGGTGATAGAGTTTAAGTCATCAATGAATAGAGAGTTTGATATGACTGACATGGGTAAGATGCATTATTCTGGGAATAGAAGTTTTACAACTAGAAAATGAGATTGTCATTTGTCAAAGGAAATATGCATCAAATATTTTGAAGAGATTTGGCATGCATCAGGCCAATCCCGTCAGAAATCCAATTGTTCCAGGGCAGAAAATACATAGAGATTCAGAAGGTGCAGCAGCTGATGAGACCTATTATAAGCAATTGATAGGGAGTCTCATGTATATTACAACATCCAGACCAGATTTGATGTATGTTGTTTGCTTATTGAGTCGGTTTATGAGCAGGCCAACAGATCTTCATGTGCAAGCTGCCAAACGGATTCTCAGGTACTTGAAGGGAATAGAAAGCTATGGCATCCATTACAAGAAGAAGGCTAGAGGAGGACTTGCGGTGTACACAGATAGTGATTATGTTGATGACATAGAAGACTAGTGATGTGTGGCACACACATACCACATTTTCATGGTGTTCTAAGTCAAATTCATCACTTATTTGAGCTTATTTCATCATTATGTGTGCGTTTTATTCGCTATGGCTATTTGTTCGCAGGCACACACTTGAGGAGCGGGGATGGAGCTTTGAGGACCTCGTCAAAAGGATCTAACATGTGAAGCATGGAAAGAGAGCCGCCTACCAAGTTTTGGCCTTTGTGAACAGTGCCCAGTGCATCCCTTAGAGCATTTGGCATATGTGAACAATACCCAGAGAACCCCCCAGCGTATCACCACAGTATCCCAGCGCATCCCCTGTTATTCACGTCATTTAATGAGGTCAACTCGAGTCAGCCTCGATTCCATCCGTTTTGTACCTACTCTTTGGATATTTTTATCCTTATTTTACCTTGTTATGATGTCCCATATGTCTAGAGACTTTTTGGACTATTAGATATAGTATATATAGACTTTTAGGATGAGTTTTGCACACAACTAACCATTTACACGAATTTCTCATCAAACTTGAAGTTGAAGTTGTTCTTTCTCTTCCTCATATGGCTTTTGAGCCCCTTTAACCTCAAAAACATGAGAGGTTGATTGTGGCTCTTGTGGATGACCATCTATGGTGTGATTTCTTTCCATTCTCTCTCTTTATACTATTTCGTACTTGTGTTCTTGAATGCTTGTTTGAGTAGTATCATGAGTAGCAGTAGATAGATTTCATTTCTCCTTGTGGATTGTTGTTATTATGAGTTGTCGTGATGTTTCTTGACTTGTTTGGATTTAGATTTCATCTCCTTGATCATTGAGTGGTTAAGTATGTTAGAGAATAACTAACTCTAGCATACGCATCTAAGATGTTTGTATAAATGCTAGAGAGAGGTTTCAATGAACTTTGCCTAAGGGATTTGATTGATTGACTTGTTGTGTGTTAGAGATAACCTCTAGGAGTCAATTGGTGTATAGATTAGGAGCTTTATTCCTTGTCTCCTAATGCTAATACAACGAGAGTTGGTTATGTTAGTGAGTGACAAGAGATTATGAAAGCATGTTAGCCTTGTAATCTACCTCTAAACCATGGCTAGAACTCACAATCAACCTATGACATGCATGCAACCCCTAGGAGAACTCCATATTTGAAAGTCCACAAGTTCTAATTTTCCTTGCTCATACATGCATTTCACTCTTGCCTTCATTGTAATTAGTTTCATTTAGATTAGTTGCACTCTCCACCAACCATCCCATCAAACCATTGCTACCCCTTGCATTGCATTCTAGCATAGTTTACACACATTGCACACTAGTCTAGGAACGTTCATGATAGCCAAAGGGTGATCTCCGGCAATCAAGGATTCTCCGACAACCGAAACAGGGCAGCTCCAACACCTGGAAAGACAAGACAAAGGACACTTTCAGGTGCAGAGAGAGAAGAGGAGTGTGGGTGTGTAGTAGTTACCTTATTTGAGGCAGGCACCACCCAATATATAGGGTGGTGCTAGGTCCCGTTATGGGGCCTTAAATGCTGGAGAATCTCCATAAATGTGTCCATAATTAGGATGATGGCGTATTTAATGGTGTAATAATCGTGGAGTTATTGTGGAGTTATTCCCTCTCCTTTGGCTTAATGCCATAGCTAGTGTAACGGCTGCCTTGAGGAGGCAGCAAGCGTTTCATGACCAACGGACTTATACGGGCGCCACTTGCGATAAGAGGAGCCCCGTCATTCTGAAGTCTCTTTGTGGTGGGCCGCGGCCCATATGGCTTTTGCATTTGACAATACAGCCGTACGGGCTGGCCCATATATATCAGTATGTCCTCCCCCCCACAGCGGAGGATGGGCTGGGCCCCTGTGCTCCGTTTTGGAAGGAAGCATGCCTATAGACATTGAGCCCACTTGGTATTGTGGTGTTTTGGAGCCTAATTAGGGGAGGGCCCAAGAATTGTCTCAATGTTGTCCCAAAGTTTTGGCCCAATATCAATTGTGGCGGTTGGCAAAAGCACTTTTCAAAATTTGCGCTTTTTGCGCCGTTTGTAATTATGGGGGATGTCGTTTCACCTCCCATCGGGCTCTTCTTATACGTCAACCCATGTGGGGAGTCAGTTTCCCGAATTTTGCTTTCCTTGCGTTTGCGCTCAGTTTCCTCTTTGCTTGTAATTTCCATTTTTGGCGATTACCGAAGAATTCTCCGGCGAGATTTGAAGAACCCAACCGTTGAATCTTCCGTTTTCGTCTCCGGCGTATTAACCAGTAAGTGGCATCCCTTTTAATTTTTGTTTTTCGTCTCGACAGAGTCGCGATTGAAGTGTCGCCGCGCCGCTGCCTGGGTTCTTGGGTCTAGGGTTTAATTGTTTCTTAAATTTGTGTTCGTTTCTGTAGATGGCTCCCAAGAATCCAAGCAAGCCCGGCGTTGGCCCTGATGTCGGGGAGGTTTGGCCCCGAACTGCCTTTGTCGGAGAAGAAGATGGCAGACATTTGCCAGAACCACCATGTGTATACACGGGTGGTCTGTGGGCTTTCTCCGGCCGATGTGTTAAGAAAAGCGGGGTTGGGTTTGAGCGACGGGGCCATGAGAGAACAGACCATGGTCGTCTTCGAAGCCCAACTTAAAGCCGGATTGAGGCTCCCCCTTTGTTCCCTGCTGCTGCAACTATGCGAGGGATGGGGTGTTTACCCTGGGCAACTGGCCCCGACGTGTTTACCACCGTAAATGCGTTTGTGGTGGCCTGCCACCTGGCGAAAACAGTGGTATTGCCGGAGACTTTCCTGCAATTCTACACCTTGAAGAGGCCGGTCGGGCATCCCTTCTATCAGTTGACCCCCGAGGAGGTGAAAGTGGGCAATAGAATGGTGAAGATTGGGGTCTTCGCCGAAACTACTAGCTCGTGGGGAAGCTGGAAGAACAATTTCTTCTTCATCCTGAAGGAAGACAGCTGGGGGTTCCCTGCGCACTTCATCAAGGAGAAGGACGCAAGGGTATCGGTGAAGCCCTCGTTATGGGCGGGAAGCGATGGAAAGAAGGCCCTCGATGCTCTTTGTGAGTGGGTCCGCGACGTGGAGCGGCTCGAAGAGTGTAAGGGTTGGTTTCCATTTACTCTCTCCGGCTGGACGAGCGGTCTGCGGAGGGTAGAGATTAGCGGGGCCATCGCCTTCCGGACCACATAGACACCCTAAAGAAGCGGGTGGAGGGCACGGAGGAGAACTCATCGAGCGCTTTAAAGGCGCTTTCAGCAATCCCATTGTGCATTTAAATCTTGCTTTACCTTTTTGTCTCTGTGTTTGCGCACTTTGAATGCTACTAGTATCTGACTTTGCGTTTTGTTTCAGCCAAGATGTCACACCCCAGCGTCCTCTTTGCCAAGAAGCAAGATTTGAGGGAAGCCCTCAAAATTAAGATGGACGAGGAGAGTGCAGGCGGAGCCCGTTCGAGAGGCTATCGAGGAGTCGGTTCTTGGCTCCTCGAAGAGCGGAGAGGCCCAGGCACAAAGGCCTTGGTGACGGTGGCTCGGCCAATCAATGTGGCTGGTCCCGTAATCATCGAGGACCTGTCCGATGGTTAGGAGGAGATCCTTTGTAGGAAACGGCCCCGCATCGCAGTATCGCACTTGTCAGCCCTCGGTATTTGGTGGACTTTTCTTTTATTTTGTATTCGATTCCCTTTTTGACTTTGCGGCGGCGAGGACTTGGAAGTGTCTTCGGACAACTGCCCGAGCGCCGCAAAGACAAAGGGAAAGGGCCGGCTCTCGAGGATCCTCCCAAAAGCCCCGTCTGAAGCTCCAAGGAACTGTGGGGCTCTTGGCAGATGCCCGAAGGGCTGTTGCCCCGGCGTCTGCGAAGAGGCCTTCGAGGATTCGAAGACCCTCAGGGGCATAGATCCGATCTTGAGCCCAGTGTTCGAGGATTACCGGCGAGGCTGCGGAGAAATCCTTTAAACGCCGAGGTCTTGCCATGGTGGAGGCACAGGACCCCGTGATGAGGGTGACTCGCGGCGAGTCCGTGCTCCTCGGGAGAGGGAGGTAAGGTTGAAAGTTGCGGAAGGGCTCCCACTTCCCCGCGACCGGCATTTTTTGAAGCACACTTCCTCGGGGCCCGTGGATATTGCGAAGGATATCTTGCAGGGCCTCACTCGAGTAAGCTACTGTCTTCGGCTCTCTTTGTCTTATTTAATATTCGTCAGCGCACTTTTACTTACACGCTCTGTGCTTTCAATTTGTAGGAAGCATGCTTGACTCAAGGCACAGTGGCCAAAATTGAGGACTTGGAATCCCAAGCGAAGAGCCTCGAGGCCAAGGCAAAGGACTCCGAGGAAGTGGAGAGCCTAAGGAAGGCCTTGGCTGAGAAGGAGGCTGAGTTGGCTTCCTCGAGGAAAGAGGAGGCCAATACTCTTAAGGCCATGGGCCTCCTTGGCCAACAGCTGAAGGATGCCACGACTGATGGGAGGAAGGTGAAGGCCCTCTTCCTTACCGAGCACCATGCGAGGAGAGAGCTCGAAGCTGAGATGGAGCAAGTGCTCGGAGAGTGCCAAAGAATGGAGGCCCGAGTGAGGCGAAGGACAAGCTCATCGAGGAGCTGTCCTTGAGGGCTGCTAATGCCGAGGATCTGGCCTCGAAGGCTGCATCCAGTTGAAGACTGTACCAAAACCCTTAATGACGTGGTGGGTTCAGCGTGGCTGACCATTTAGCCTTTGTACAACTAGAAGACCAAATTGGTCTGAAGTTGTATGGTGGCGAAAGTGTTCAGCCACTGTTTTGTAAAGCCCATCGGCGAGAGGACTGCTCGAATGAGCGGGGCCTTGAAGTGTTGACCAACAATTTGGTCAATGCTCAAGCCATGGAAGGTGTCCGCTCTGGCGAGGGTTTCCTACGATGCCGCCACCAAGTGGAGGTAATCGTTGAGAAGGCCAGTGGATCCCCTTAACGCGATGAAGGTCGAAGAGCCCTCTCAGGCGGCTTTGTTCGAGTGGGGTAGGGCAGGGAAGAAATTAGGAGTAGAAT
This sequence comes from Stellera chamaejasme, assembly GCA_024586325.1. NCBI lineage: Eukaryota > Viridiplantae > Streptophyta > Magnoliopsida > Malvales > Thymelaeaceae > Stellera > Stellera chamaejasme. The sequence continues at coordinate 6,526,218 of CM044985.1, read as the reverse complement.
ATCCTTATGATATTCTGCCCGGACATGTAGAGGATGCCCCTGCTGTACCTCCAAATGATGATGCCCCGAAGTAGTTTTGGGGTTTGTAATTAAATTTTTGCTCGAAAATAGACAACGTTTCAGCAGTTATTGCCTTTGTAGTTGCTATATGAGTTTTATTTGCATAATGCGAAGTATTTGTACTTGTCTTTGGGTAAAGTTGTGTAAATGAAATCGCGTTACTCTTCGTAGAGTGATTTTATTCGATGCGCACTGGTCGAGCAGTGACCTTGCAATAAATTTGTAATGTTACTGTATAAAGTAGGGGACACTCTTCGTAGAGCGATTTTATGTGAACATAGCTTGCACAATGCAAAGACTTGGAATATTGCCTTTCCTTTGATGTATGAACAGTATTTTGTACAACGCAAAGACTTTGAAAGCGTACAACTTAAACGTAATAAGGCCTCAAGTCGTCGACGTGGTAATCATTTTTGAGCTTTTTGCCTTGATGGTCCTTTAACTTTTACACACCTTCTCTTTCTTTACTATGTACCACATAGGGCCCTGCCCATCTGGAACGAAGTGCACCATGGCCAGGATTACGACCTGATAACTCCGCCCTTAGCAAGACCATACCACCCACGTGGATCTGTTTCGCCCGGACTTTGGCGTTGTGATCGAGGTTTGCCCTTTGTCGTAAGGCCATAAGAATAAGTCTAGCACCCTCGCGGAGTTCCTCGACGAGGTCCAAACGCGCTCGAAGACCGCTCTCATTGTGAGGGCGTCGTAATATAGCATTCGGATTGTGGGTACTAAGACTTCGATTGGTAGTAAGGCATCGACGCCGTAAACCAAGGAGAAAGGAGTTTCTCCCGTGGGCCCCGTGTAGTTGTTCGATAGTCCCAGAGGGCGCTGGGTAGAGCCTCGACCCACTTCCCTTTTTGTCCTCGAGGCGCTTTTTAAGCCCTCTTTGATCGTGCGATTTGTTACTTCTACCTGGCCATTTGGCTGCGGGTGTGCCACGGAGCGTAGAGCATTTGTATGTTCATCTTAGTGGCCCAATCCTTAAGCTTTTTGCTCGCGAATTGAGTCCCATTATGCTGTGATTATGGCTCTTGGAGCCCGTCACCGTGCCACGAGGTCGTGCGGAGGAAGTGTATGACCTTGGCGGTTGTTATGTTCTCGAGTGGCTGGACCTCGACCCACTTATCAAGTAATCGACCGCCACTATACAAAATTTGAACTGCCCTTTGGCCGTAGGCATTGGGCGATTAAATCGAGGCCCACAGTAGCGAAGGGTATAGGGTATGTCTCCGTAACCACTTCGTTTGCGGCTGGCGCTGGATGCGAGAGTTGAGTTGGCATTTATGGCAAGTTCGTACCAAATCATGCGCGTCTTTCCTCAAAGTTGGTCAATAATAGCAGGCGCAAGCATTTGTGTGCTAGCGCGCCGGAGCCAATGTGTGCTCCACAAACTCCTGAGTGGACTTCGTTCGGGATGAGTTTGGAATCGTCGAGGCCAATACACCGCTACAAAGAGTAGAATATCCTTTGCGCCATAATGTGCCATCTATGATGACATGGCGGGCTGGCTGCGTCCTTATTTTCTTTTACCGCTGGTGGGCACTCGATTGCGCCGGTTTGGAGATCTTTGGAGGATTGGGTCCCTCAATCAGCTTTGCGTTGGCGTCGATTGCATGAATTGTATTTATCGAAGGTTGTGCTAAGGTTTCGAGGAATGCATCCGCCCGTCCCTTAGACAACTGTCGACCCAGTGTTTTGATCCCTTGGGATCTTATTAATATTTAGCTGCTCGAACTGCCCTTGTAAGTTTTGACAAGGCGCAAGTACCTCGAGAAATCTTGGATCCTTGCAGTCATTGGTCCCCGTAACACAGCTTCTGACGAGTGTGAGTCACGTATGCAGTTAGGCGTCATGAAACCAGCTTTCAGGGCAGTCTTGAGACCTGCTACGAGTGCCTCGTATTCGGCCACATTGTTTGTGACGAGGAACTGGAAGGCCACTCGTAAGCTAGCCTCCATGCCGTGTTGGCCCCTGATATGAACGCCTCCTCCTGGGCGATCGGCACTGGATGAACCATCCACGAACATGTCCCACTCGGGAGGCTCCAACTCCGGTGGTGGTTCCCTTGAAGGGCCATGTTCGAGGGGATAAATGGAAAGCTCGGCCATGAAATCCGCCAAAGCTTGTGCTTTTATCGCTCGTCGAGGTTCAAACTTGATGTCGTACTCCCCGAGTTCGATGCACCAACGTGCTAAGCGACCACTATGTTACAGTGCATTTAGGATGTCCCAGTTAGTAGGTCCGTTCTAACAATGATCGTGTGGGCTTGTAAATATGCTCGTAATTTCATGTCAACCACGATCAAAGCGTAGATCATTTTTTGAAGGGAGGGTAATTAACCTCGGCCTCTCGTAGCGTGTGGCTTATGTAATAGGCGGGCCTTTGTGCGGGCCTTCTTCTTTAACGAGCGCTGCGGATACGGTGCTATTCGAAGTGGAGAGGTAGATGGCGAGCTCATCTCCCGGTTGCGGACATTTAATGTTGGCAAATCGGAGAGGTGTTTCTTGATTTGCTCGAAGGCTTCTGGCATTCCGGTGTCCAAGTGAATGCCTTTTTCATCTGAAGGCTGTTCGAAGAACGGCTTACACTTGTCCCCCAATTTGGAAATGAATCACCCCAAGGCAACAATTCTTCTGTGAGTTCTTTGGATTTCCTTAATGTTCCTTGGGGCGCCATATCTGTGATGGCTGATATTTTCTTAAGATTGGCGTCGATCCCCCTTTCGGAGATCATATAGCCCAGGAATTTCCCGGCTCCAACAAAGAAGGAACACTTGGCTGGATTGAGCCTCATGTTATATCGCCGGAACGATTCGAAGGTCTCGGCCAGATCTTGAAGGTGATCTTCGAATGTCATGCTTTTGACAATGACATCGTCGGACGACGCTTCAAGGTTACGGCCCATCTAGTGGGCAAAGACCTTGTTCATTAGGCTGGTAGCTGGCTCCAGCATTTTGAGCCCAAAAGGCATTGAGCGTAATAATAGGCGTCATCACGGTCGTGAACGCCCGTTTTGAAGGCGTCCTCGGGATCCATGTAGATTTGGTGGTAACCACTCTTAGCGTCCATGAACGACAAGTATTTATATTTGGAAGTTGCGTCCACGAGTTGGTCGATGACAGGTAACGGATAGGGGTCCTTTGGACAATGCCTATTGACGCCCGTGAAATCAACGCACATACGAAGTTCACCATTTGTTTTGTCAGCTAAAACTATGTTAGTGAGCCACTCAGAGTACTGAATTTCTTTTATTATTCCAGCTTCGAGGAGTTTAGAAACCTCCTCTTTTACAAACTTCTTCTTGGAAGGGGCCATACCCCTTTTCTTTTGCTTAACCGGCTTTGAATCCGGGAATACATTAAGTTTGTGGGTGATGACGCTAGGGTCGACACCCGGCAGATCCTTCAAGCTCCAGGCGAAGACGACAAGGTTTGCCTCGAGGAGGTGGATGAGTGCCATCTTCTCCTTTTGTTCAAGGTTTTTGNCAACCTTGAATTTCTTGCCTGGAANGACGTCGATCTCCTCTGTCACGTCATCGAGGCGAGGCCTGTCGTCNGGTTCCGTGGGCTCCTCTCTTCTTCGAGGTTCGTGGATCCACCGCGAGCTCAAAGAAGCCACGTAGTTCGTCCTCGCCGTCCGCTGGTCAATGTAGATGCTTGCATCTCCACGAGGCGTCGTAAATGTGACCGTGATAGTACTGATGTCACACCTCATGTGGAATTCGACCTGGCTGGGTCGACCAACGATGGCGTTGTATGTGGAAGGGACTTCGAGGACCAAGAACTCCGTCATAATGGAATGGCAGTCAACCGTGCCAAATTGTGTGTCCCCAATCAGCATGAGGGGCAGGTTGACGACCCCTATTGTTGGCACAATGTCCCTGCCGATGCCAAAGGTAGGGCCGGAGCTCCTTCGTATAGCGGACATGTGTACCCCGAGTTTATCGAGCATGTCCTTGAAAATGACACTGGTGTTTGCACCAGTATCGATGTAGACCCGGTTGGTGTCGTAACCGGCGATCCTCGCTGTGATAAGCAGTGGATCGGAGTGCGGTACGACGACCTTTGACCCATTGGGTCGGTAGATGACGTTCTCCTCGAGGTGGTCGATCTGCAAGATTTCTCTTGCATACCGTTTTCGTGAGCATGTGAATGACGCCCGCGGGTGGTGGTGGTGGTAAGTTTTGCCTCCGAGGGCTGTTGTGTCGACGGCGCGTTTTGTCGCGGTCGTCGCCGTCATCATCCCTCTTGCGGCCTTTGGGGAATTCCTTGCAGGGGGAAGAGAAGTCGGACAGGAATTCCTTGAGCTTACCCTGCTCAATAATCTCAGAGATGAGATTCCGGAGTTGAAAGCACGCCTCCGTATCGTGGCCGCGGTCCTTGTGGTAGAGGCAATACTTGTCAAACCCCCTCGTGTTCTTATGCTGGATGGGCTGAGGCCACTTGGGGACCTTGTTCTGCTTCTCCAGCATCAGAAGGATGTTTGTGCGGGTGTCACGAAGTGCGGGATGGTGGTCGGGGGTCCTCGGACCGGTGTTCGAGGACTGGTACCTCGACGAAGCAGACCCCCTGTCAAATTTCTTGTTGCGGTCGTTGGTGGGGGGCCTGTTGTAAGGCTTATTCATCTCCTCGGAGTTCATGAACCGGGTTGCCCGATCGATGAACTCACCCATCGTTGTGACGGGGTTTTCATTAATGTTGTACGCGAGCCTGGACTCGCGTTGAAGGCCTTGAGTTACGGCCAGGAGCTGCATGTCCGAGGAGAGACCCTGGACTTGGACGGCTTCCGCCTGAAACCGTCGGATGTAATCACGGAGCGGTTCCTCCCTTTGCTGTTTCACCCTTAGCAAGTGTTGGACAGTCTTGGGAGGAGGTCGAGCCCCCATGAAATGACGCAGGAACGACGAGGTGAGGTCTTTAAAGCATTTGAAATGCTGGCCCCGCGGCGTTCTAAACCATGTTGAAGCAGCTCCCTTCAGGGTGGAGCTAAAGGCCTTGCAGAGTATGGGGTCGGAGGCGCGGGCCATCTCCATTTGGGAGATGTAACGCCGTAGATGATCGACGGGATCCGTCGTCGCGTCATAGCTCTCGATGACGGGCATTCGAAAGCTGGCCGGGGCCTGGACGGCGATGACGTCCTCTGTGAAGGGTTGGGTGAGGAGGACCTCGATGTCATCGAGGACCAGGTTTGGCGTCTTAACCTGCTCCTCGACCACGTTGATTCGTCGGAGGAGGTCGTCGACATCAAGGTTCCCAGCAGATGGGTTCTGATTCTGGGATTGTTCGTCCCGGTCGTTGTGAAGCGGGAGGCGGGCAGCCTGCATTTCCGCCTTGATGGTTTGTACCATGAAGGCCTTCATTTCATTGAGCATGCTCGCCTGGAGCAGTGCCATCTGAGCGGGATCGACGATGACTTGCTGGGGGGTCGTCGAGGTCCCAGCGAGGTATGTCATAGTAGCCGCCTGTGGTTGTGGGGGCTGCTGCACCCCTGGGGTGTCAGTAGCAAGGAGTGGCGGGATTGCCACCAACTGGGAGTTGTGGGGCTGTTGCGCCCCCGTTGTCCCACCAGCAGGGAGTGGTGGAGGCACATCGGAGGAGCTGGAAGCAGCATCTTCAACATGTACACTGTTGTGAGTCTTTCTTGTTTTCTCCATAAAAAGCGGTCAGGGGAGAAAAAAGTTGAGTAGAAAAAGAAAAACGGCTTGTTTTCCTTTCCCACAGACGGCGCCAAATTGATAGCCAAAGGGTGATCTCCGGCAATCAAGGATTCTCCGACAACCGAAACAGGGCAGCTCCAACACCTGGAAAGACAAGACAAAGGACACTTTCAGGTGCAGAGAGAGAAGAGGAGTGTGGGTGTGTAGTAGTTACCTTATTTGAGGCAGGCACCACCCAATATATAGGGTGGTGCTAGGTCCCGTTATGGGGCCTTAAATGCTGGAGAATCTCCATAAATGTGTCCATAATTAGGATGACGACGTATTTAATGGTGTAATAATCGTGGAGTTATTGTGGAGTTATTCCCTCTCCTTTGGCTTAATGCCATAGCTAGTGTAACGGCTGCCTTGAGGGAGGCAGCAAACGTTTCATGACCAACGGACTTATACGGGGCGCCCTTACTGATAAGAGGAGCCCCCCGTCATTACGAAGTCTGCTGTGGTGGACGCGGCCCATATGGCTTTTGCATTTGACAATACAGCCGTACGGGCTGGCCCATATATATCAGTTCAATTTTCTTGGGTTTGACCCCTTACTCATTGCCCCTTCACTATTTTCGACAAAACAATGGTGAGTTTGGGTCTTTTATAAATAAATTTTTCAATATAACTTGTGTGTAATCATACACACATTTCACTCTTGATCAACAGGAAAAGTACAAGTGGGTATGTCTTCATTCTCAGCTCTAGGGCAGTATGCTGGAGTTCAAAAAAGCAATCAATGGTAACTTTAATCACAACTGAAGCCGAATTCGTACCAGCAACATTGTGTGCTTGCCAAACAGTGTGGGTTAGAAGAATTCTGGAAGAGTTTGGATTTCCTTTTTCAGGTTGTACTTACAGAAAGTGTGACAACAGTTCAACCATGAAGTTGTACAAAAATTTGGTGTTGCACGACAGGAGCAAGCATATAGACATACGTTTTCATTTTCTAAAGAATCTCTCAAAGGATGGAGTCATAGAGCTTGAATATTGCAACAGCAAAGATCAGATTGCAGATCTGATGACAAAGCCTCTGAGATCTGAAACATTCCAGGAGCTGAGGGGAAGGCTTGGAGTTGCCGCAGTAGAGTAAACTAACAAGCACATTGCTGTCAGTTTAAGGGAAGAAAATGTAAGGTTATGTGATGTAGAGTCCATATAAGACTCCATATAAGACTCCATGCACCTTAAGACAGAAGTAGAAAGACAATAGGATTCATTTATGAGTTATTTTGTGCAACAAGTTAGACTTCTCCTAATTTCAGTTTGAGTAGGATTTTTTAGTTCTAATTCGAGTACGTTTACATTTCAATTGTACTATTTAAACACTTCTTAAATTCAATACAAGTAATTGATTTCTCCATTAGCATTCTTGTTTTCTCTCTATATCCAACAATTAGTTACATGTAAATTTTTTTAGTTATTATTAAAATTAATTAATTAAGAATCTATTCAAGTAATTAAGCATGTTTATATATACATATCTACACACACATATATATATATATATATATATAACTATAACTCCATTTGTAGCTTTGCTTTTATAACTTGACTGTAAATTAACCTAATTTTGTAAGTAATTCCATCATTAATCTTCGTAATTTGAGATTGTCGATCGACCGATCAAGATTAGTCAAACCTTTGATCTTTTCTTTTGTCCCCATTTTAATTTGAAATCAGCATTAATGAAAGTGAAAGGTCGTAAACTTTCTGGCAGATGGAGACGATAATTTGTCCTTAATTCCCAAACCAAACTAGACAGTGTCCCACGTGTATTTACTGCGACATTTACCGCGCAGTTGGCCGCAGTAAATGCGTTTTCTCTACGTAATGAGTAGAGTATACTAACAAACACATTGCTATCAGTTTAAGGCAAGAAAATGTAAGATTGTGTGATGTAGAGTCCATATAAGACTCCATGCACCTTTAAGACAGAAGTAAAAAGACAATAGGATTCATTTATGAGTTATTTTGTGCAACAAGTTAGACTTCTCCTAGGATTTCTTAGTTCTAATTCGAGTAGGTTTACATTTCACTTGTACTATTTAAACACTTCTTAAATTCAATACAAGTAATTGATTTCTCCATTAGCATTCTTTTGATTTCTCCATTAGCATTCTTGTTTTCTCTCTGCATATCCAACAATTAGTTACATGTAAATTTTTTTAGTTATTAATAAAATTAATTAAGAATCTATTCAAGTAATTAAGCATATTTATATATACATATCCACACACACACACACACACACACATATATATATATATATATATATATATATATATATATATATATATATATATATATATATATATATATATATATATATATAACTCCATTTGTAGCTTTGCTTTTATAACTTGACCGTAAATTAACCTAATTTTGTAAGTAATTCCATCATTAATCTTCGTAATTTGAGATTGTCGATCGACCGATCAAGATTTGTCAAACCTTTGATCTTTTCTTTTGTCCCCATTTTAATTTGTAATCAGCGAAAGGTCGTAAACTTTTTGGCAGATGGGGACTATAATTTGTCCTTAATTCCCAAACCAAAGTAGACGGTGTCCCACGAGTATTTGCACAAGGTTAGTGAAATTATATACGATACAACTCATTTTAAAATGTTTAAATATAATTTAATTTTTATAGTATTTTAAATACAGGTAAATAATAAATCAACATTTTTATTTATTTATTTATTTTAATCAATTGTTTAATTACATATTAATTTATAATAATTTGACTTAAATTCTGTGAATGATTGACTTTCAGTTAATGCCTTGTCCTATGATTTTCATTACCTTAGTATTAAGGTATATATAGTTTAAAAAAGATGTTTATGTGAAAGAATTAATTGAGAACATTTTCGATCGATTGCATTTATAGAAAATTTAGAATTTTTTTTTGAAGGTGAATGTAATTCATTCAAAAGGAAAATTCCAATTCAGGGACCAATCTATATACACCAAATAGCTCTAAGCAAAGATGAGCATAACAAGATCTATCTTTCCTGCAACTTAAGGTTGTGTGGAAACTTGAAACTAAATAAAGTTTAATGAAATAAAATCTAAAAACAGATAGCAGACTTGCATATCCGAAACAATGTGAATGAAAGATAGCCAGATCGACTCCATTCTTGGGGAGGATATATACTTCATAACGATGATTTGCTGTAAACAGGTATCCGTGTGCAGCGTCTCTCTCGTAATACCCGACCACCAACCTCCTCCACCAAACTAGTTGCAAAAAGCAAGCTACACAAGGCATGGTCCCTGCATAAATATCTAGAAGATTATACATAACCATAGAAACAGATTCCGAGCAAGCTATCAAACACCCATGTCAGAGAGAAACCCGAGTCAATTTGAGAACACAAGTGGAAGAGGAAGACTACAAACCCCTCACCCGGTAAGAAATCACGCATCCAGGCAGGGCAGGCTACCAGTGCCCATCCTTGCTGCAACAATTTTCTGAACCTCTGCGTCATTATCACCAAATGGTCCACCCCAGCGTTCTCCACCGTCGGTGCGACCATGCCAAGGAGGGGCCCTTCATATAGCGCGGCGGCGGCCTAGAGTAGAAAGCCCTCTGACAGGATTCGTCTGATTGAGGCAAGCTCCAACTCACGACAAGAAACCATCGAACACCCGACCAACAGGAAAGCATCGTCATCCAATATACGTCGAGAAACAAGCCGGTTGTATCTTCCGCCCCGCTCCGGGATGCGGCGGCTCTCCAATATCCAAAAAAACTTAGGCATTCATAAAGCTCAACAGTTACTCCTAGCAATAAATATATCAAAACCAAAGAGAATAAAAAGAGGAAGAAGAGGGTCGGAATAAGTGATTCAATAGAAAAACATGGAAGAGAAAGAAGAAGAAAAAAATTAATGAAAAATGAGAAGAAATCGAAGGGGAATTTAGAAATTTATTATAGTAGCATATAAAACATAATTTTTAAAATAAATATTCACATACGTATGTTAGCTAATAACCATAAAAAAAGGAGAAAAAATAATCCATTTTTTCATTAAATTGGGCATCGGTTTAAAAGGCATGATGATGGACTCAACATATATTCCCTCCATCTCCAAATAATTCTATATTTTGAATTTACTGTTAACTCAAATTTTAAGCAAGATAAGAAGTTTTAAAAAATTCAGAAAAACTATATTTAGAGATCAAATACTGTAAAACAGCAAAAATAAATTGAAGAATTATTTAAGGAAAGAGGGGTACTAGCTAGGACAAAATCATTTTTAAATGTTGGAATATTCATGAAAATGATGATGAAAATTAACACTCCTCTGACAACCAAAAGTTATCTCATTTGATTTTGTTGTTTAAAGTTTAATATTTGACTCAAATTTTAACAAAGTTAAACATTGAAAAAAATTCAAAAAATATATATTCAAAAAATTTAGATTGCAAAATATTTTATTACACATATGAATTATTTAATTTTTTATGTCTAAAAATTTATGAAAAAAAATCATAGATTAATACAAGTGAGGCAACCTTTTGCGTCTGCAGGCAGAGGGAGTAATGTGTAAATGAAGAATTGTTATCGCCTAATTTCTACGATTGGTAGAAAGGTTTATGGGTCATTAATTGAATGGTTTATGACATCATTATGATGCTTTATCGTCACTAATGATGATGTTTATGGTCATCAGAAATGTAATGGACAAACACTTGATGGACAAACACTTGAAAACTTCTCACATTTAAACTTTGACATGTATTCACTTTTATTGACCTACTTAATTCTGAATCCACCAAATTAACTATGTTACATTTTAAAACTTTGATTTGACATCATAAACAGTTAATTAAGATTTGATACCAAGTCTGGTAGATTGTAGGAGCGTTTAGTACACCATGAGCTCTCATCTATTTTAAAGTTTTTATTTTATTAACTATTTTACATTTTAAAACTTTGATTTGACATTATGAACAGTTAATTAAGATTTTTATCAAGTGTGGTAGATTGTAGGAGCATTTGGTACACCAAGAGTTCTAATCTATTTTAAAGTTTTTAGGGAAAATTTACAATTTTGCCACTGATGTTTGAGTAAAGGTTCCTTTTTTGCATTTTTTTTCGGGTTACAGATTGCCACTACCGTTACTTTATGTGGTTCCTGTTTGCCATTATGTGTGATATTATCTGATGTGTCCGTGTAATTTTCACTGTGTACCATTAAGTGTTTGTGGTGAGGTTACGAGGTTAATTGAAAATAGAGTTATTTAAAGGTGGTGGGATAGACCGTTGTGTGTAATTTCTGTTTTGTTCTGAGGGTTTCACTGTTGTTGAAGAACAGAGGTGAGGGAGGGACATCTTAGTTCGTCTTCAACCTTGAATCGTTCGTGAAATTCGTCAGCCCTCATTGTTCGTGCACAAATTAATTTATGGATTGAACTGAGGTGCTTGGGTCAATTTTTTAGTTTTAAATTCGTTTGATTTAGACCCTACATTTCTTCAATACCTGCACAAAGGTCCCCCTTTCCCTCTTCTTCTGTTGTTTGAAGCGTAGTTGGTTAATGACATGGATTACTTCAATTATTGGGGGAATTTTGTAGAGTTTATGAGGAAGAGAAATATCATAAACATCTCTAAGATATACTATGCTACTTCATCGACAATAAATAGTGCAGATGATGTTAGATTGGTTGGAATGTGAGTAGTGTTGTCGATGTAGTGGATATTTTGTTTGAGAAGAGGCAGATTACTCTGTTATGTGAAATTGGATATGGTCATTCAATGTATGATCCTATAGACCAGCCAGTAGAAGAAGATGTGGATATCGTACGTAGTTGTAGGAACTTTGGTAATGCGCAGAGTAACGCCCAAGGCGTTACTGTGGGGCCGAACATCGTAGTAGCGCCCTCGTAACGCCTTATGGCGTTACCAGCCGCCTTTTTCATTAATCTGGTAACGCCCTGTCAGAGCTAGTAGCGCCCTCGTAATGCCTTATGGCGTTACCAGCCACCTTTTTCATTAATCTGGTAACGCCCTGGTAACGCATTGGGCTGAAGTAACGCCTCGATTTGTAACGCCCTGGTAACGCCCTTGTGCGTTACATTCGTAATGGATTGGTAGCGAATTTGGCGTTACTAGGCCTCCTTCAGATACGTAGTGAGACCAAGCATCAAAAAGAAGCTGGACTTTAACAGATTACTCTGTTATGTGAAATTGGATATGGTCCTTCAATGTATGATCCTATAGACCAGCCAATGGAAGAAGATGTGGATATCGTAGTAGAAAAGCCAAGCATAAAAAAGAAGCTGGACTTTGACATTCCTATTACTGGTGGGAGTAACTCAATGGAGCAGAAGAGGAAAGAAAAGTGTAAATGACGTGTTGATATACTAGAGGAGTTAGAAGAGGAAGGTGGTTATGATGATGATACCAACTTTGTTTCCAGAGAAGTAGCTGAAGATTTAAAGTTCTTCAAGACTTTAATCATGTTACATGCACGTTTAGATATAGTGATTCTAATTAACAGCGCATGATGTGTTTTATTCATAATCATGCCGTTCTTCACCATTCATCGTCAGAAGAAGAAAGGGAAGAACGAAGAAGAAGAAGAAGAAGAAGGTGGAGGAGGAGAAAGCGTACCTTGTGCTTCGAGGGATATGTTGAAGATGAAGTGTGGATTCTATCTTCTGCAATCTTCAGTTTCTTCAACTGTTCGATAAGGACGAATTGAGGATGCATCCAAAGGGCGAAATTGTGTTGAAATAAACACAATATTAATCCACCCGAAAACTCTAATATGTTTGCAATTTCGGCCAAGAAAATGAGAGGGAGAAGAAGTGTTTCGGTTTTGGTGTGTATGTGTAATGTGGTGCCTCTCCCTTTATTTATAGATAAGGGAGAGGTCCCAAGGGGTGGTTGGGACACCCCTTTGGTCGAAAATACATGTACTTTCGGCCAAGGGTGATAACCAACACCTCTTGGTCACAAAAGGAAGGAAGGTTCATGGTAACCTCTCTCCAACTTTCATTTTGGCGAATGGGTGGCTCCTTAGAGGCACCTCTTCGCCTAAATCAGCCTTCCTAGGTATAGCTACTCGTATGTAACCACCTATGAAGTTTTCCCATGTAGTAAGGTGCATACACCATGCACCTAGGATGCCCCTTTTACCAAAATACCCTTTATTTTGTCCAAAAGGTGCAAATGGAAGTAATTACTTGTGAATCAATATGAAACATCCCAAAGATGTTCCAAATGATCATATCACACACATTTGAGCTCCCACGAGCTCCTTTTAGTTCGTCGTGAGCTAAAAGTTACTTCTCCATCAAGACTAGCTCACTAGAGCTGAAGTTAGCTACCTTTAGCTAACTTGAGCTAGAGTTAGTTACCTGTGAACTAACTTGAGCTACCTTGAGCTGACTTGAGCTATGTCCAGCTGCCGTGAGCAGGAGTTAGCTACATATAGCTAATTCTGAGCTCCCACTTAGCATCATGAGCTCAAGTGTCATGTCAAATGATCTTGGTGCGTCAAATATACTAACAGGCAGTGAACATGACAATATGGATGACAATATAGATGTAGGCAGTGAAGATGATGTTGACTATGATAGTGAGGAAGAAGAGTGTGGTGATGAGGATGGATATGAAGATTTATCAGAGGAGGATGGAGAGGACGAGGATGTAGATGGAGATTCATCTGAGTATGTGAGATCAGATGAAGAGGTGGATGTTGCGAAGGAATTATTAGAAACAGAATATGGTGTAGAGAGTGAAATTAGGTACAAGAGGACTAAGCCGCCTAGGTATATCAAAGGGGTATCTCATGACTTTGTTATTGATATGAGGTTCAACTCAAAAGCTGAGGTTAAGGAGTTGGCTACGATTTATGCTGTTAAAAATCATAGGGACATATTTTTCAGAAAGAGTGACAAGATGAGGGCTGAAATAAGGTGTGTTCCAGGGTGTCCTTTTAGAGTTTGGGCATCATACACAAAGAAGATAATGTGTTGGCAGATCAAGGCATTGCAGGACTAGCACCATTGCAACAAGGTCTACAAGTTGAAGTTAGAAACTTCAAAATGGTTAACTTCAAAATGGTTAGCTTCAAAATGGTTAACTTCAAAATGGTTAGCTTCATGGTTTTATAGTGATTTGAGGGAAGATCCTAGCATGAGGAGGAAAGGGGAGGCTTGTGAAGAAACAACTTGCTCACAATGCCCAAAAAGGGGAACTCTCCAGCATTGCTCCAATTGTGGATAGCCAAGGCACAATAAGAGGAATAAGAGGAAGTGTACCTAACAGGTTTGTTTTGATTACATAATTCTGTTAAAGATCTGTTTGGTTTAGTTAATAAGGAAGTGATATGATACTCTATTTTTTATAGTGTGGTGAGGCAAGTGGAACACAATCAACTACAGAGTCGGCTGAACTACCAAACCCACAACCTAGAAGTGAGAGAAGCTATGGGATTGGAGTTAACACTGACTTATGGACTGGCAACACAGTTCACAATGTAAGTTCTAACCTATGACTATATATTGAAATTCATATAAGTTCTCACTGTTTAAAAAATATCACTTGTAGCCTTGGAGAATAGGCCAAACAACTCTTGGAGCTATTGGCAGAGGAAGGGAGATAAGGGGAGGACAATAAGATCCACCATTCACGGCACCTTGATGCAGTTCTGTATTCAGTGATTCAAACAATTAGGTTTAATTAGTATGGATCCAAGTATTTTATACTTAACTCCCTACAGATGATGATGTATATACAGGTTCAATTAATGGTACCCAGGTGGAGTTTAGGATCAAGAAGTGTGTTATCACACAATTTTGTCAAAGACATTAGGCGTTATGTGTTAGGGTAACAAACAGTTATGCGCAAGGAACCTGTAGTATGCTTTAACAGGTTATATGCAATTTATATATTTCAGTATGTAATAGGGAAATGGTACCTAGATCATTGAACACAAACATAACACAGACATCACATTACGATCATGAAAGGTTATATAACATATATAGTCAATTGTCAACTATTAATACAAACATATATCTAAGTTCACTATGCCAGTTAACTAAACAACCCATCATGCCTACACTTAACCTTCTAAGGAACTGCAGGATTGCAGCAATCAACACTACAACAGCTAAGAACAAGACAACCATGTTTTTCCGCTTCAAAGCCCTCTGAACCGCCTCATTCTCCAAATCACTTGGACACAGTTGGTCCTCAACCTTGACTTCAACATTTGAGAGCTTCGGTCCACCACCATTTGCTTCAGTTGACTGCACCTTCAACATGCTAATCTCCAATCCTTTGAGCTTCAATTCCCACTTCAGCTCACTTCTCGCACTAAGCATTTGTTTCTTTGTATTCAGCAGATCATTGATAACATTCACAGCTTGTTCAGGGAACTTTTTATCAACCCAATGCCACATTCCACAACCAACAGCCGATCCCTACAATGCAGCATAACAAAATTCAGAATGAATGTCAACTACTATCACCAACATTTGGAATAAATGTCAAATAATGTCATTACCACATCAAAGAAATGATTAAGCTTACAAATTATGATAATAACCGTCAAAGCCTAAACCCTATGCATAGCCATAACTGTTCCAGAATATCATACATCAGAACATTGCAAATCAAAATAGAGTTAAAGCGAATGCCATGCGTTTCGGGCACTGAACAAACCTCCGACCAGGATTCTTTGAGGTCCACGATGTCTACACCTGAATCAGCATCCCACAACATGTTGTCCCAAATAGGCAGCCAAGAGGGGGTGTGAATTGGTTGGCCTCAAAAACTAATTCTTTTTGCGAAAACGTTAAAACTGGAAAGGTCTCAACTCGTTGAGAAAAACGCGTCTGGGCAGATGTAAAAATGAAGAAACAGATAAAAATAAGGAGAAGAACAACACCAGAAATTTATAGAGGTCCGGTCAACGACCTACGTCATCTTCTCAAGTTCACCACTTGAGAGTTCCTTCCACAATACTTTAAAATGGTTACACCAACCAAAAGTATACAAAAGTTTTTCCTGAGGCTCAACTATAACCTAACTTTGGTTTTCCCAAAGGCTCACAAAAAATGTAACACTTCCCAAAATAGTTTTCTCAAGGCTCACTATTAACCTAACAAAAATCCCTGTTTGGTTTTCCCAAGGCTCACCAAAACAAACCTTACAAAACAGTTTTCTTGAAACAACTCAACCTGTTGAGGTTTTTCACGAAAACACTCAAAAACATTTTAAAGCACTTTTCAGTCTCCCAAAAATAATTCGAAGATACTAAGATGAAACAAAAGCTTGATCTTCGAGAATACAGCATTGGGGAACTTTAGATTGGCTTGATTGCTTGTGAGATAGAAGATATGGCACCGAGAGTGACTTAGTGAGTTCTACTCCTTGATCTGCTTGCTCTGGGTTATATAGAGAGGAGAGGAGCGTCCAAAGCATCTTCAGCAACGGCTCTTTCCATCCTTAGAGCTTCTGAGAATCTTCCAATCTGATTGCAAAAGCTTGCTACCTTTCATCAACACGTTGAGAACAGAAAGGAAAGTCTGTTGTCTTTCCTAAACAGGTTGAGAACATAAAGGAAAGATATAATGTTGAGAAAGGAAAGTAGATCTTCCCAATCTTTACAAGATGGTCGAATATCTTCTGGATATCTTTTGAATATCTTCTGTCAAATGCCTTCAAACACAAGCTAGCATGATAAGGAAAGAGATATTTAAAGGACTTGAACTTTTCTCAACTTTACAACAAGACCTCAAAGTTTTGTTATCATCAAAATCTAACTTATATGAGAATAAACCCAACAATCTCCCCCTTTTTGATGATGACAAAACCTCTTGAGAAAGAACTCAAGATTTCAAAACTTTCTCCCCCTTAGTCATACTTCCTCCCCCTTAATTACACCTTTCTTTTCTTCCCCCTTTTGAACTAACTTATACTTTCTCAAAACCATCTTTTTCTCCCCCTTTTTGTCATAATCAAAAAGTGAAATAACAAGAGTTAATATAACCAATTTAAAGTATAGGAGAAAGAATTATCCATAAGGCAACATGTTTGTGCATTCCTAGATGTTTTTGACACGCAGAAAACATAGCCAAACATAACTAAACAGTTTTCTTCACTTGACTCCTTTTTTTAACCAAAAGAAAATCTAATAACCCGAATATATATATATATATATATATATATTAAGAAAAAATAAGCTGGGAATTTTCTTTTTATGCATAAGGTTAATATAAGAAATTAAAATCATATAAATATGAAATTATTATTCATATCGCATGACTTTGTTTCTTTTGACAAACACTAAACAGGTTGAAGAATGCATACCTGAGGTTATCTTGGATTGCTCATGCCTAATTCCCTTCTTATATAGCTGAACCTTTCTTCACTGAGGGGTTTTGTGAATATGTCTGCTAGCTGATGATTTGTATCAACAAACTCAAGTAGAATATCCTCATTAGCAACATGTTATCTAATAAAATGATATCTTACCTAATGTGTTTAGCTCTAGAATGATGAACAGGATTTTTAGCTAAACAAATTGCATTTCTATTATCACACTTAATGAGAACTTTTCTAAAGTTAAAACCAAAATCCTTCAATTGTTGAACCATCCACAAAATTTGAGCTACACAAATTCCTGCAGCTATGTTCTCAACTTCTGCAGTTGATAAAGCAACTGAATTTTGTTTTCTTGAAAACCATGAAACTAGGCAACTTCCTAAGAATTGACAAGAACCACTTATGGATTTCCTATCTACTTTATTGCCAGCAAAATCAGCATCTGAAAACCCATGAAGTTCAAAAACTGTATCTTTTGAATACCACAACCCAAGACTTGCTGTGTCAACCAAGTACCTAAAAATTCTTTTGACACAATGCATGTGAGATTCTTTTGGATTAGATCTAGCACACAAACATACACTGAAAAGAATATCAGGCCAGCTTGCAATTAGATAAAGTAAAGAACCAATCATGCTTCTAAACAGCTTTTGCTCAACCTGTTTACCATTGGAATTTTCATCAAGTGTTAAATTCTTAAATCAATTCAATTTGGTGGTTTAGTTTTTTATCAGTTTTGTTTTACTCCAAAAATTGTAAAATTGATTTTCTTTTCCATACAAGTGATTGAATTGATGAGTGAGGTTGTTGTTCATGACAGGACTGTCTTCTCAGACCATTCGATTGTGAAGTTTAGGGATCATGTTACCGACACCCGGTGAGTGCTTAAGTTAATCACGCTATTAAGTACTAATACCGGAATTAGTGAATTTTGTGTGGCTCGGGGCTTATAATTAAACATGTAAATCATTATTTGTGTGTGATATGAAGTCTCGAGGATGTGGTTCAGATTTCGTTCCGGTCGGAGAAGCGGTTTGGAAGTTACAATTTTCGGGTTAGACTAAATTGCAACTTTTGAAAGTTTGGGGGCTAAAATGAAAAAAGAGAAAATTTTTGCACAATGATGGAAAAAGTACAAAGTGTTGTCAGTTAAGTGAGTGAAAATGGGACAAATGTCCCATTTCAATAAAATTAGGAAAGAAAGAAAAGAAAAAATATATATATATATAAAGGGAGAAAATGCCAAATTGGCATTATTTTCTTCCTTCTTCTTCCCTACTCTTGTTTCAGCCGAAACACTTGGCTGCCATTTTTGTGCTAGTTGAGCTCAAAACTGATCTTCTCCAGTACTTGAAGAAGCTTCGAGGAGTGTAAGCTGAATCTTTGCGAAATCTTTGCCGAAACTGCTTCTGATTTCCTGCACGGAAACTCAACTTCAGTTTTGTGATAAAGGCGTTGGCAGAAACGCAGCCGAAACTCTGCCAAAATTTGTACCGGGACGGCTGAACGAGAATTTTGATTCGAACTTGTGTGTAGGTAAGGGTTCAATGTGTCTCCGGTTACTGCATTTTGGAGTACATTATAGAATGTGTATCGGAGTATATTGAGGCTAAGTTTGGTTTGAGGGGTTGGCCCAGTGATGCCAAACTTGGTCAAATGGTATAAGTATTGGTGTGCAGGTCGCGGGATCAGCATTGAGGATGTGTATCTACACCTAAATGTTGTAAGACTGTGTGATACACCTTTAAGGTGGTTGTGATATGACGGTGGGGATCATTACCCCGAGCTGGCCATGTTTTTGTGTGTGATTTTGTGTGTGTCTCGGCTAAGGCCGAGAAGACCGTCATTGTGCCTAACTCCATCATAATCCATTGTTTGACTTGCATTGCATTTGATTGAATCTGCATTGGTTGAGCATGTGTATGCATTTATATAAATAGGTATATTCTTGTAAATTTACGTTTTTCTTTGGTTGCAGGTTTCTTGTACATCAAGAAACCATGCTTATACCTCAGCCCTTACTAAGTTCTCTGCGAGGACTTACCCCTTATTTTATCATTTCAAGAGGATCTGACAAGCAACCCGCTTAATAGAGGTCGGGGGTTCATTTTGTGTTGTGACATTTTAGGTACATTTGTGTGTGTTCCGATCAATTTCTGACTTTATTCTGTGTGTGGATAAGGGGTAAGGTCCATTGTGTGTGATTCCGTGTAATACGGGTGTGACAAGGTTTTCTGATATGTGTATTCAGTTCCGGGTTTTTGTTCCGATATGTGTGAGTGCATTCAGTTCTGAGGTTCAGTTATTATATGAGCACTATGGTTTTCTGACGGTTAAACTTTCTTGTGTGTGTAGTAGCAACAGTATCTATACGTCCAGGGCTTGGATTGGAGCTCGGAGTGTCACCCCTCGCACGTTCTGTATGTTTCAGCCGAAACACTTGGCTGCCATTTTTGTGCTAGTTGAGCTCAAAACTGATCTTCTCCAGTACTTGAAGAAGCTTCGAGGAGTGTAAGCTGAATCTTTGCAGAAGTACTGCCGAAATCCGTTTCTGATTTCCTGCACGGAAACTCAACTTCAGTTTTGTGATAAAGGCGTTGGCAGAAACGCAGCCGAAACTCTGCCAAAATTTGTACCGGGACGGCTGAACGAGAATTTTGATTCGAACTTGTGTGTAGGTAAGGGTTCAATGTGTCTCCGGGTACTGCATTTTGGAGTACATTATAGAATGTGTATCGGAGTATATTGAGGCTAAGTTTGGTTTGAGGGGTTGGCCCGGTGATGCTAAACTTGGTCAAATGGTATAAGCATTGGTGTGCAGGTCGCGGGATCAGCATTGAGGATGTGTATCTACACCTAAATGTTGTAAGACTGTGTGATACACCTTTAAGGTGGTTGTGATATGACGGTGGGGATCATTACCCCGAGCTGGCCATGTTTTGTGTGTGATTATGTGTGTGTCTCGGCTAAGGCCGAGAAGACCGTCATTGTGCCTAACTCCATCATAATCCATTGTTTGACTTGCATTGCATTTTATTGAATCTACATTGGTTGAGCATGTGTATGCATTTATATAAATAGGTATATTCTTGTAAATTTACGTTTTTCTTTGGTTGCAGGTTTCTTGTACATCAAGAAACCATGCTTATACCTCAGCCCTTACTAAGTTCTCTGCGAGGACTTACCCCTTATTTTATCATTTCAAGAGGATCTGACAAGCAACCCGCTGAATAGAGGTCGGGGGTTCATTTTGTGTTGTGACATTTTAGGTACATTTGTGTGTGTTCCGATCAATTTCTGACTTTATTCTGTGTGTGGATAAGGGGTAAGGTCCATTGTGTGTGATTCCGTGTAATACGGGTGTGACAATGTTTTCTGATATGTGTATTCAGTTCCGGGTTTTTGTTCCGATATGTGTGAGTGCATTCAGTTCTGAGGTTTAGTTATTATATGAGCACTATGGTTTTCTGACGGTTAAACTTTCTTGTGTGTGTAGTAGCAACAGTATCTATATGTCCAGGGCTTGGATTGGAGCTCGGAGTGTCACCCCTCGCACGTTCTGTATGTATTCCAAAATAGATATTTTTGTGGCTCTATATAGTGTAGATGGCATGTATACATGTAGTAGCATTATATTCTTGATTTTTCCTGGAAACCATACGTGTTCGGTGTTTGAATGTGTGTATGTGTGTGGTATCGGATGTGTGCTGAATTTTAGTTATGAGCATGAGAATGCGTTGTGAAGCGTTTTGTGCGAAAGGTGTGAAAATGCGTATGTGTGTATTATTTGTGCATTTTGTGGGATTGGTGTCCGACTCTGTGTGCAGCATGTGTGAAAAATGGAATTGTGCGTCATGTATGAGGTTTCTGTGGACAAAATTTTTAAGATGGCCTGTGGGGCCCATGTGGTTGCAATTGGTCTGTGGAGCCCACGGGGACCACCTTGCAGATATGATGTGTGTGTAATCTGTTACCACAATTGAGTATGGTTACGGTGTTAATAAATATCGTAATTACCCGTGCGCTTCCGCCGTGGGGTGACAGATCAAGTGTAATGTTGTTAAGCACAATCAGAACATGGTTAAAAGAGACGGTTCTTTACTATTGCGTATACTTTCATTAGTTAGTGTACTTTACATTTATATTTTTGGATAATAAACAAAGTAATATCAAACACAATGGTTCTTAGTTTATATTAACACGGATGATTGTTTATTGAAAAAATATTGAACCCGTGACAAAGTCGGGTATTAGGACTAGTTATTACTATTATTATATCTTTCACAATCCATCTCGGAGCTTTGTCATTACCGTTAAGGTAAATCACCAATGAGCGACGATGCCATTAATCAGCAGGGATGCGATCATCGATGAGAGCAGCAAGTGGTTATGCGATGTTCTCCATTTTCCCACACAAAACAATATGTGGATGCAACTGATGGAGTAAAGCAGAGGTGATCAATCAGATTCTGAATGTTCAGGGAAAAAATAACATCATCATACCTTTCATAACTAGAAATAACCATTAGATATGTCCACATAATTTTACAGAAGTGTCTAAATGAGCATATGAATCTGTCGGTGTGATGATTTACCTTTAAAATGTAGGTATTGCATTTTATCATTGCTTTGTTTTTAGCTAAATTAACAATGTGTACTTGCAAACTTTGTATCTGTTGCATGGTAATATGATTCATATTTTATACAACACACTGTTTTGATTTGTTTTGAATACTTTCATATCAGATAGATCAATGGAGTATATATGACACATGTTGCGTGACTGATAAACATATTATACTCCCTCCGTCTCACAATAATAGCCATGTTTTACTTTTGTACTTGTGTTTGACTCAAAATTTCATTAAGAATAATTTATCAAAAAAATTCTTGAAAAATATTTTATTTGGATATAAATTTATACAATTTATAAGTTAAAAAGCTATAATAAAAAAATATAGATCAATGGAGTATATATGACACATGTTGCGTGACTGATAAACATATTATACTCCCTCTATCTCACAATAATAGCCATGTTTTACTTTTGTACTTGTGTTTGACTCAAAATTTCATTAAGAATAATTTATCAAAAAAATTCTTGAAAAATATTTTATTTGGATATAAATTTATACAATTTATAAGTTAAAAAGCTATAATAAAAAAATATAGATTAAATATTGAAAAAAAAACGTGACTATATTTCTAGGATGGAGGTAGTATGTTTCAGGATACTTAATAACAATGTAAAACAACAGTAAATTTCTTGAGAACAACACTTCTCGAGAGTTTCATGAACTTTTCTTAAGAACTTGATAAACACTCAATTTTCACAATATATTAATAAAACAACAAATTTATGAAATGAATGAATTAGACACTGCTTGAATACTTGATAGACACTACTTGAATACTTGATAGACACGTCTTTAATATGTGAACATTTTGGTACTTTTCTCTTCCCCTTACATAAACTTGTTTCGGATGAAGTATCAATCACATCTTGAGTTTTTGACAAACACTTTATATTCTATTGAAAAGTAGAACTATTAGGATGAAACACAGAGGTTTTGTTGCATTAGTATGTAGAAGATAGAAATGTGGATGTAGCGATGAGATCATGGGCCTCAGGCGATGAGATTGAAGGCAACAAAAATGAGATCCGAGGCCGTAATGATGAGTTCATAGGTAACTACAATATGATTGGAGATGACAATGATGAGATCAAAGAGGACGACGATGATATTAGAAGCAACGATGACGAGATCTAGGGTCCTGATGATGAGATCAGAGGT
This sequence comes from Stellera chamaejasme, assembly GCA_024586325.1. Lineage (NCBI taxonomy): Eukaryota > Viridiplantae > Streptophyta > Magnoliopsida > Malvales > Thymelaeaceae > Stellera > Stellera chamaejasme. Next base: position 6,503,311 of record CM044985.1, on the reverse strand, counting down.
AATGAAAATGAATTGCAGGTGACAATGATGAGATCCGAGGCTAAAATGATGATATTGGAGGCCACGATAATGAGATTAGAGCAGTTTTTGATGAAGATATTAGAGGAGTGCGGCGACAAGTTTGTTATCATTAGAATGGAAAATAGCATCTCATGTTTTCTGTGAAAGCTAGTTGACAAGGGTAAATTAGTCCATTCCTTAATTTAATTTTATAGCGCTTAGGTCACAAGCTTAAATTGGTTTAGGCTTGAATTAAGTGTGTAAATACACATATGTGCATCATAAAAGAGAATTTAGCATGAAGAGTTGGTTATGGAGATTAAGGGTTAATTGATGTAATTAAAAGCCGCCGCCAGGCGTCTGGCCTTTCTCTCTCGTCGAAAATCTCCCATTCCGGTGGTGTCGTTCTCAACCCCTCATATCTAAGGCTCTATTGGGTTTGCGCCGATCTCATTCTCGAATTGCCTCCATGGTTTACCATCGCTTCCATTCGATGCGTCTGGCCGGTCATTTTAGTGGCCTCCCTCGGTGCAGCTCTGTCTCGTTGGCCATCCTCCGGTCTCTGCTCGCTTAATTGACAGTGGCTGGGAATCCTACCTGTCAAGCCGCGGTCAGATTTTGTTTCATCGCTTGTGGCCTCTGTGTGGGCTATCATCACCTGGTGGGTGCAGCTCTTGAGTCATTTGGGGCTCACCTGCTTCTGGATTGGTTTTTGCCTTCAGCACAATCAATGGTCCCTTCCCAGCGTTGGACTTCTGTTTTCTTGTGACCCGAAGCAAGGCTCGGTTAGAGCCACCATGATTCTATTGGGTTTATTTGTTTGTTTCTTAGTTGTGGCCTCGTCAGCTTCGGGTTTTTCTTATCCGGTAGTAAGTTTGACCATGGTTTGTGCTTGCTGGATGAAATGATGTTTCTGCGTAGGCTATTCAGGACATGGTCATTCCTAGATAGCTGAAGTCCCCTCTCTGGGGATTGAATTGAACCCAGTGCTTTTTTATATTCTTGTCTGGTGCAGGTTTTCTGGCTTCGGCATAGCTGATGCTTTTACAGGCATTGAAGGACTGCTACTCCTAGGAGAGGATATGGCATTGTGGGAGGTTGCTTTCCATCGGCTTCAATTCCCTATCACCTTTTACCGCTTCTCTAAACTCAAGGCAAGCAGATTCAACCATGGAGTTTTTAGTTTATTTATCCCACTTTGTTGGTTTTGTTTCTTTATTTGTTTTTATGTGTTAGCTCTCCTATGTGAGGCCTTTGTTTTTTCCGTTTCATTGGCGGACACTCTTGGTTGTCGTTCTATTCCTGTTAGCTAATAAATATATTCGTTCCCCGTAAAAAAAAGAGAATTTAGGATGGTGCGGAGGCTCAAGGCTGTATATGGAATAGAGCTGTAAACGAGCTGAGCCAAATTCGAACCATGTTCTGCTTGAACTCGGCTTGAAAGTTTTTGTTCGAGCACAAGTTCGGCTACATAGCTTGACGAGCCTTTATGATGCAAGCTTGAACTCGGCTCAAATTATTGCTCTAGTTCGGCTCGATTGCTCATTAGCTAGTCGAAAACCAGTTAAGAAACATTCAACTTATACTTGAGTTTGGCTCGATAGCTGATCGAAATCCAATTCAATTAACAAAATAAAGCATAATTCAAGTAGCAAGCTTAATAAAACAAACATAATCCAACAAGCAAGATCTAGTAGTTTTTATATTGTATAAGTTTAGTAAATTAGGTCTTACTTCTTTAGTTACTTGCATCTAAACTATCCTTACTCTTTTTAATGTGTTTTGCTCGATAAACAATCGAATCGAACTCAGTTATCGAGCCTGAAACTCTGCTCGATAAAGTTATCAAGCCCGAAACTATGCTCGAGTTCGAACTTGAAACTCGATAAGACAATGCTTAATAATGCACGAGCCGAATTCCAATTCTAGTAAGTTTGATAAGAGCTCGGCTCATTATTTACAACCCTAATATGGAAGTCCCTTGTCCCCGCTTGTTTTCCTCATTGCTGCTAAAACTCTTCATATAGTATTACTCTTCATATAGTATTACTATATCATGGTGAAAGAAGCGGTTGAAAAACAGATCTTCAAGGAATATAACATCAAAAAAAATCATTAGACATCCAAAAATATTAAAGTAATTGGACTAAAAAATATAGGCACAGGTTAGGATGTGCCATAATAAATGGCGCTTAGGATGTACTCCGCTTTTCACTTTATTTACATTGTTGTCATTTTATTTTTCTACACTCTCTAAAAAGTTATATATCTTTTTATTTTATAATTAAAATTTACAAAAAGTTAGTTCAAAAGAAAGATAAAAAAGACAGAAAATGTGACCCATATGTCATATGATTTTGATAATTTATTGGAATTCGTTGTCGAGTCATCAAGAACAAGTATCATTTTTTTGTATAGTGCATCACTCTCTTTTGGTACAAGTATCATTTTTTGTATAGTTCACTACTGTTTTGGTACAAGTATCATTTTTTAATGCGGTATCATTAAATTTCTAACCACAGATCACTCCACTCATGCTACTGTATCATAAATTTTATTACTGGATCACATAACATCCAGAATATTCAACGAAGATGATGGAGGTTGAACCCCATTTCCAGCGTTGATCGACACAATATCTATGTTCATTCGATCTCTGAAGTTCGAACGTGGTTATTTCTGGCTCTTTATAAGAACCGCTTGAAGCTCTGACTTGCTCGAACAGAAGAGGTATGAGTTTCGAGAGGTTCATATAGGTCCAGGCCACTGACTGCTCATTCCAATCACATGGTATCATCACCAGCTCGATGCACGAGGGTTACACCTCTTTCCATGTCTATCTGAGTAATTTTTTCAGCTTTTGTTTGTGTTCTGATTGAATTGCTACATTGGGGGTGGGGGAGCTCCGAGTGCGCAGGCTGTGGTTTGGGAGTGGTAATTTTGTAGTTTATTTTAAATCTTAAGCGCAGTAGATGCGTAGTGGTGCATCCTAAAGCAACCTAAAAATATAACATCGGTTCTACATGTTTATGTAGAGTAATTGGAACTCAAAAAGTTGGGGCCTATTTAGTTAATGAAAACAGTTTTCATTTTCATTTATTGTATCAGTTTTCAATTTCAATGTATAATTTTTTTAAATAGTTTTTGAAAACGTGTTTCCTTTCAACATGTTGAAAACAATATTTTGAAAAGAGTAAAGTGCATCAGTGGCTCATACACTTCCACCAATCGTCGGACCGTCACTGAACCTCCGCCGGACCGTCACCGGACCCCGCAAGACCACCTTCGGACCGTCGTCGGACCACCACCGGTCCAATGCCTGACCGCCACTTGACTGTCGGCGGACCAGTGGCGGCATCCGGCGACAGTCCAGCGGTGGTCAAAAGACGGTCAAACGGCGGTCTGACAGTGGTCTGGCGGTGGTCCGGTGATGGTCCGGCGGATGTTCGGTGACAGCCGGCGGTAGTCCGGCAACGGCCCGGCGGAGGTTCGGCAACGATCCGGCGGTGGTTAGTTTCGTGTTTTCAAAAGAAAATATCAAAAAGTTGTTTTCAAAATTCTTTACAAAAGTGTTTTCATAACACATTTTCATTATATTTCTTATTTTTTGAAAATTTTCACAAAATTTTCAGAAAATTCTACCAATTAAACGGACCCTTGGGATCTGGCCATTTCTTAATAAAAATCACATTTGCTAATAGAAAAAAAATTGGAACTCAAAAAATCTTTAGACGTCAAAAATTTGAACCTGCTTAGGTTTGCGTAGTTATCCCAACGCACATGTTGTTTTGTTTGTCATGTGATAGGCATGGCAGCGAGGTGGATAAGAACTGCTAACCGCGGTTAACCGACCATTTATGGTGGTTTTAACCGCAGTTAAAATCACGCGGTTATCGGTTGTGATTTTTTTCATAACCGTCAGCTTAATGGTTGTGGTTGTGGTTTAGGGGTATCCGTACCGCGGATAACCATTATCCGCGATTTGATGGATAACCACTAATCCACCTCCTAATTAAAATCACATGGGCCAAGCCCAACTTAAATATCAGATTCATCCCTCACTCATAACTCATAAGTCACTCACGGCGTCGTGGGTGAAGCCCAAGTCCCAAGCCCAGACCATCAACAATTTTTAACTCACAAAGTCAACTCAAGTCTCAGACTCTTAGCTCATGAGGATCCACTCATCATCATTCATCAGTTCATTAGTCATCACTCATCTCACTCTCAGAGTTGCATCTCTCATTAACAATTTTGCAGGAGAAGTCATGCATATCAACAAAATGAAGATGACAATCTTGCACATTTGGATGTTTTGGTTGATATATATTTAGACTACCATGAATGTTTTTTTTATGTTTATGTTGAATTTATGTATTTATGTTTGGATGTTTAAAATGTTGTTTTGATGTTTATGTTGAATTTATGGATTTATTTAGGATATTTAAATAATATTCAAGTTCTCATCTAAATAACCGTGAATGAACCGTTAACCGTGGATATCTGTGGTTAACGGTTGGATATAAACTTATAACCGAGACACGTAAAACCGTATACCGCAGATACTAAAAAAACTGTGGTTACTGGTCGTGGTTTAAGGGTTACCATGGTTTAACCAGCTCATTGCCATGCCTATGTGATATGATCACACAAAGAGGATGGTGATCAAGTTGCTTGAATGACCTATCTTGAAGGAGATGAACACCAACAATGGTCAACAAATTCGGCCAAATGAACCTCTTCACTACAAGATGAGGCAATGCACTTGAAATGCCTTGGGAAGAAATGGGATCTAGCACCTCTTGATTACAAGATCAAGCAATACTAGATATTATGATTGAATCCTCTTGCATGGATCACAAGGGAGGTGGAAATGCAAAATATGAGAACACAAAAGACTTCTTCCTCTAGAGAGAAATTCGGCCAAAGGGAGGATTTTAATTCCAATATGTTCTAGCTTACAAAATGGCTTACAAGTTTGCATAAATGGGTGAGGGAATGGTGAGAGATGGGACTAGGGACAAAGACCCTTGAATTAAGGGGGAGAGGCTCAAGGCAAGGTGATGGATGAGAAGGGTTGGAATTTCCTAACCTTTTCTTTTCCATAAATCATATAAATGGTTTATAAATATCATTATATGGTTTATGGAAATTAAAAGGTAATTACAAAATATGGAAATAATATGTAAGTGTTTGGAAAGTCAACAAGGCTAGGGTTTCAAAAGATGGAGGGAAAGGTTTGGCCGAGGCCCGGGCGACCGCCTGGCTTCAGTCTTGGGTCTCCTGGATTCTCACCCAGCTGGCTGTACCTTATTGTAGATGAGGCTCGGGCAACCGCCTGACTTAAGAACTAGGTCGCCTGATTCCTTCGCCTGGTCGGGCGACCGCCTGGTTGAAGGAATAGGCCGCTTGGAATCTCGCCCAGCTGGCTGTATCTTACTGTAGATGAGGCTCGGGCGATCACCTGATTGAAGGCTTGGGTCGCCTGGATCCCTTGCCTGAACGGGCGACCGCCTGGTTAAAGGATTGGCCGCCTAGATCCCTTCGCCTGAACGGGCGACCGCCTGATTCAGGGGGCGGGGTCGCCTGGCCTTCCGCCTGCAAGGATGGTGAGGGTGATGCTTTCCATGGTGTTGGGATGCTTCTCCAAATGAATGCCCATGTCTTGAAGTTTGTTGGTTCGTTCTTGGTTCTCCTCCCGCTCCTCTCCTTGTGCCATGAATCTCATAAATGTTTGAAACCTTCTTGCATTCGCCAACCGGCAATCGAGTCCGTTGAGGCGCAGAAAGGGCCAGGAGCTTGTGGTGGAGTTGGGTCGATGTCCACATCACTATGCGACATAATGATATTTAGCCATCATATTTTCAGAATTCATTGAAAAATCTTTGATATTTAGCATAATAATCACTTTCCTCTTTGACCATTAAAATCGAGCATTGACCATTATTTTTTCAGGATTAATGTACCAGATTCACCTTAAAATTTGTAATTCTAACATTTTATAGCTTAAATTTCAGATTTTACAATTTCACCAATTAATTCCTCCCACCCAATGAACAAGAACATCTCATCCACGTTCACAAGATCTAAAAATTTCATGATTCTATATATTCCCCACCACTATAGCAATATTATTCAAGGAGTAATAATTATTGGATGGATATGCTGTTAGGTTTCAGATCTATAATTAATCCGGCAACGGGTTTTGTTTTCAAGTGTTTAACGATAATATCCTATACCTAGCAGCATGCATCCAAATGCATGTAACATGTGCAGCGTTAGTGGATATCAATAAAAAATTTGGAGCCCATCTCAACAAAAAGTTTTCGAGGACCACAAGTAAAAAATTCCAAAGAAATTTATACATTTTTAAATAAATGTAAATAAAATATTAGGTCTAATAATGCTAATCTTTGAGAAGAAACGTAGAACGTACAATTAGTTAGTATTAATTAATGTGAGATCGCATTCTACTATGGTAATTAAGAGAATTTCAAAAAAGCTAAAGTAAAACAATATGCTAATTATAAAATAAAGAAAAATTCATTAAGAAGAAAATGTAAATTAATTAGAAATGTTCTAAGAAAGCAAATGTACGGATAGTACGGATGAAACATATGACCGTTCCTTGATCCTTACATGAATAGTGTGGTTGGTGCAACTAGAGGTGAAAACGAGCCGAGCCGAGTACTATATTGTTGATGTTAGGCTTTATATCAAGCTTGAAATTATGTTCAAGTTTGGATTTAACATAATATAAACGAATTCGAACGACATTTAAATCGAACCGAGCTTGAGTCAAGCTCGAGCTGTTCACGAATATCAATGAAAAAAGTTAATTATGATAAAATCGAGCCGAATCGAGCACTAAGTTGTTCATGTTAGGTTTGATAAATGTATCGAGTTTAGAATTTTGTTCAACATTGATTTGAAAATGATATGAACAAACTCGAACGAACTTTTAATCGAGCCGAACTCGAGCTGTTCTTTCAAATTTCACCCCTTGGTGCAACATTGACCCTCTGATCTTCTTCAGCTCATCACAATCAAGATCGTCGGCCACACGATTTGATATACGTAGTACTATTCTATTAGGTCTATTTTCAGAAATAGAGTATCTCGTAATTTAAAAAACAAAAAATGGAGAAGAAGAAGAGAGAAAATAGGAGGGAATTGATAGGTTGATCACTAGTATAGAAAATTCATTCTGCTTTTTTTGATGATCCATAGCACCTATTTGATGATTCATTATGCTTTTTTGATGATTACCTTGTAATTGATAATCCATTGTATAGAAAATTCATGATGCATTTCAGATAAACGATGAAAAAATATGTCAAAACCTAAAAGACTAAAAAAAATCAAAATATATAACATATGAGTCTTTTTTTCTATGCCAACTATAGTTGGACAAAACTTGTACAACCCACAAACATATCTAGTGCATGGTGATTGAAAATCAAAATATTAATCCTGATAATTAATAATGAAAATATCATAATTAACAATGATCCAATAACCCTATATCAAGTTTGACACATTAACTCGTTCATTGAAAAACCACAAGAGGGTGCTTCAAAATGATATGGTTGTGTTCTTCTCCACAAATTTTCAACAACAAAACATCAAATCAATATATTTCCCTCTCATTTTTTCTCTCACACATTTCCTTTCAAAATTTAAATAGTTATTACTTTTTTGTTTTGTGTTCATAATAACACAAAGTGCTTCCCTTGATTGAAAGATACCTATGAGCGGAGGTGGGTTTTTGTATGGGTTGACGGAGTGGATGGAGACGAGACAATCCATAATTCATCGAAAATGAATCTAATTCATTAGTGAATTAGATATCTAATTTGTCTTCTACAAGGTTTGAGACACCCATGAAAAATGATAAGAATTGATGATGAATTTAGCATTTCATCTTCCCTGTAAATCTGTGTTGCCAGAGAAACAAAAGGGATGTGAGATGGATGATTGTCGAAGAGAAAAAAGATGACGATGGTGAGAAGAGAATTAATTATTGAAATTCACACCTCCTCAAAATCACCTTAAGTCCTAATTAGATGAGGTGACTTATGGACTAATTCACTAGTAAATTATAGGAGGTGAATTATTCACTAAATCACTTAAAAAATTCTAAGTTTGAAACTCCCTAATGTTAGAAGTTGCAAAAATTGAACTTCGTCCCTGAAAACATGTATAAATTAACTCCCATTTATGTTTGACTCAAATTTTTATTACCAAGATGTTGCTAAAAAAATTCTTAAAAAATAAACTTCTTCCGTCCCTGAAAAATTGAAAATATTTCATTTTCAGGTTATCTCAAAAAAATTAATCACTTTCCTTAAAATGAAACTTCTCATTCTCATGATTACTAAACTATCATCACTTTATCTATATTGTTTTTCTGATTTTTTATGCACTTTCAACCATTGGGCAGTTAAGTAAACTTATACTTCATCCTTCCCTGAATAATTGAAGGTTTGTTTTACTATTTTCAGTGTATTTAATCTGTGTTTATTTTCATGAATATTTTGACATTTAAAATTAAATAATTCACATCTATATCATAATTTGAGTTATAAATTTTCAATATATTTTTTTAAAAAAAAATTTCACTATTTTTCTTGGAAAACATTTGAATCAAACTGTGCTACAGAGAACATGAAAGTCAAACATTTCAATTATTCAAGGATGAATGGAGTACAAAATCTTACATTCACCCTAATCTTTGTGCTCAATCAAATTTTTTAATCTTTTGGGGACGAAGGAGTTTTTAGAAAGTACAGATGTTTATTTATCATTTACATGTAAATTATTAAACTTTATATATTAAAACATTGGATAAAAAAAATTATAGATTAAATGTTCAATTTGTATCATATTTTTAAATACAGAGGGAGTATTTTTTTTTTTTCCTTTTTGTTACATTGAGTCCGGAACTGAATTATGTTTTTTATTTTTTTGTTACGTTGTCCGAAACTGAATTAATTGGAAAGAAAGGATGAAAATACCCATAATCAAATATCAATTTATCCCCTATTTTATACAAAATCTTTCATTCATGTCCTCCAATTTTAAAATTGAAAGAAGGAAAGGGTATGCTCTCTTTGATCCATCATCAACATCATATACAAGAGCCTGCCACTCCAGAAATTTGGGAACCCAAACACATTTCTTCTCATCATTGAATTGGCTTCAAAACTTTTCTTTACAGGAAGAGTGAATGGAGAGATGCAGTCTGGTGAATTGAGATGACATTGGAGAAGACAGTTAAGAGGTTGAGAGTTATGGGAGTACAGGGTGCTAATGCAAATTCTACAAAACTTTTTACAAGCAAACAAAGATGATTCTTGGAAATGATCTCCAAAACCATTGATGATACTATCTTGAAAAGGCAACTATATATTCCAAGAGGTGGCATCATGGAATTACTGGTGCAATCATAAAAGTCATTATACCATTTTTTTTTTCAAAAAATAAAAATTGTAAAATATTCAGAAATCATAACTTCTAAAATGAAATTTTGGAATACAAAAACTTAAAATAAAATTCAAATAAAACAATAATTAAAGTACCCAAAAATGTATCCACTCGAAAGGGAAAGGGGGAGCATGGATCTTGGTTATCTTTTCATGTCCCATAAAGTTTCCATTTATTTTTTCATCAGAGTACACATGTTCTGTCCAACAACCCAAATAAAGTTCATTTAATTAAGTACTATTTTTATGAAAAAACTTAAAAGTCAGACAAATAAAAATGGTAAAAATGTGTAGACAAGGAAGAGTTAAGTGAGTAACAATGACATTTTAAATAAATAAATAAAAAGAAAATTTTGATATTGTGAGTTGTGACAATTCTTTAAGATAGAAAAAGTTTAAAACAGTAGAGAAAACAGAAAGTTCACGGAAGTGCACTAATTGAAAATTCGCGGTTGTAGTAATTGGAATTGAAAATTCAGAGCCGCCAGTGTACCATCAAATTAAATGATGCAGCAACTTAAAATGACCATTCCAATTTTGCAAAAAACATTTTGATAAAGCAAAGATATTTGTTTATCCACTACTTGCACCGTCAAGTTTTGGATTTGTTCGGCTATTGCCAGTCGAAGCTGTCGCCAACCGATACCAACTTGCATCACATATTACTGTACGGTTAACATTTTAACTTTGTTCGGTTAGCCGTTAAAAATTTTTAGGTGTAATTACATTAACTATATTTTAAAATAGTCAAGGGACAGTTTAGGTGCATTTGTATCAAGACGACATAGTCTCTTCTGCGTCACTGACCTGAGGTCATCCATGTTATTGCGGTGGTCAGACGACCAAGACACATGGCAGTGGTGGCCGGTTGGAAAGGAAAAAAAAAAGAGAAATTAAATGTTGGAGCTGAAGCATTAGAAATATTAGTGATAAGCAGTAGTTACACTTAAAATTATTAAAATTATTGACGGTCAACTAACATCAAAAACGATTAAATGAAGTAACCGAATGTTTCACTAAACCTCATCACATATTTCCAATTTGCCCTTATTGAAATGTTTGATACCTTCTTTGTTCATGTTTTTTTAAATTTCAAATGTGAAATTCATTTAGGAATCAATCTATTAGAAAGTATAGAACAAACGGTATAACAAGATTAAATGGCATTATATGAGAAATACTAGTTAAGTGATAGCGAGGTGGAGGAGAATGTAAGTAGAACCCACTCCATGCATGATAGCAAAGAGCGAGGCTCCAAGAAACTCAGTTATATTAATTACATCTACATTCTAGAAATTCCAAGCTAATTACTTGACTTTTAAAGGATTTTTTAATTACATTCATGGATAAGAAACAATAGGGGCGAAGGTACAAAGAGTTCAGTTGATGCAATTGTAACCACTCAAATTTGGGTAAATTAAGGGAATAATATATATATATATATATATATATATATATATATATACCCACTCATAAAAATGTCTACTTAAGTTACTAGTTATGATTGACTAAATTGAAAAATTTATAAATAGATGTTTTTTGATGAATTAAAAATTATAATAAATGAGGAGTATAGCTACATGCCTATACACATTTGTAGTTTATACTCCCTCCGTTCCAATTTGTTTTAGACATTTGAATCAACATGGAAATTAAGGAGTATTGAAAACTTGAGGATAATAAAGTAAAACAGTCATATAAGATAAAAATAATTTTTTTGGTGGAGAAGTAAAGTGGAGTAACGATTGAATCTTTATGGGAAATAACAAATGTATTTTTGTAAGAAATATTATTTGTTGCAACTACTAGATGAATTTTCTGGCTTCGCCTCTTAGAAACACAGTGACATTTAAAAAAAATCCCATTAACTGCTAAATAGAAACAAATCAATATAATTTGAAATTATTGGGAATATTACTTTTCGTTTATTGTCGAGGTCATTGTGGCAAGTGGCATAGCTCTAGAGGAACAAATAATTCATAATCCTATAAAATTATCACATGCTAATAAATAATTTACTCCCTCTCACATTAATTAATAGTAGTATGTTCTGGCTCTCAAGTTTGTTTTTTGACTCATGTTTTCATAAGGAAAAGTTCGGTACATTTTTTTTAAAATAAATAAATATTTATAAATTTAAAAATATCCATTTCACATTTATATGTCCAATGTTGAAATTTAAAAAAATACTCATAAATTAAATACTTTAAAACAAATGGATTAATTAATGTGAGACAAATGAAGTATTAAAGTATGGTCTGAGTTAAAATGTGCATTGTGCAGTACTCCTGTGCATAAGCGTTTCACTTATTTACAAGTTTGTCACGTGGATTTTTTTATCAACAATGTTGTCGTGTTTGATCAACATTAATTATTAATCAGCACCATAGCTTATCTTGATTAGTATCTCCAGAATAAATGATATATATGACGATCGACATCTCCTTTCACTTGGTCAACATTGTTGTTATGTTTGATCAACATTAATTCATGATCAACATGACGACTTGTCTTGATCAACATCGTCAGAATAAATGTTGATCTACATAGTGATCAACATCTCCTTATACGCGATCAACAACAGAGATCTACATGGTGATCAACATCTTACACGTGATTAGCATCATTGTCGTGTTTGATCGAAATTAAATGTTGATCAACACAATGACTTGTCTTGATCAACATCGTCATAATAAATGTTGATCCGCATGGTGATCAACATCTCCTTAGACCTGATCAGCATTGATATGCATGGTGATCAACATCTCCTTACACTTGTTCAACATCATTGTCGTGCTCGATCAACATTAAATGTTGATAAACATGATGACTCGTCTTGATCAACATCGTCGGAATAGATGTTGATTTACAAGGCGATCCACATCTTCTTACACCTGATCAGCATTGATCTGCATGGTGACCAACATGTCCTTACACTTGATCAGTATCAAAATCAGATCAACATGACTACCTACTTTGATCATCGATCATCGTTTTCCTCATATTTCTTTAAGTTATAAAAAATTTCAATTTTTCATTGTTTGCAAGTTTGGTGGTTCTAGAGTTTGATCGCGGCTAGATTCTTGTGGAGTTTGTGTTGCTGAGTTGTGCTGGTTTGGTGATAAAAGCATATTTGAAATCGTGTCAAAATAATCACGACGAAAAGGTTCGTCGGAAGAGACGGCGACATGTGTGTGACGGTGATTTTGTTGAGTTGCATTTGGTGTTGGGTTCAAAGCTGGAATCAAGAGTATATGCTTCAACAGAAGAGTACGGTATCATAACGCGGTGTTGAAGTTGCCAATGAAAAGCAGGCGCGACGTTGAAATCGGCGACGGATAAAACGGTGATGTAATAAGTATTACATCTTATGCACACCCTATAGTCACCCTTAAAGAATTGTGGTATTAGGTAAAAATCATATAGCACCTTCAAAAACTAGCACTCAGTCTCAGTCATAATACTAAATGCAGGAACATCATGTACCATCACGATAATACGATTATACATAAACCACCGACCTTTGTCGATCACCAATTTTGCATGATCCGAGGAGTCGAATTCCAGAAGGAAAACATTGGAGGTCACCTGAGTGGTTGTCGGTCGAACTCAGAAGGTGACGTGCGTCGGCCAAACACGTCTCATTGCGGATTCAAGGTGTTGCCGGAGCATGACGTTCTCCTTCGCTGAGAGCTGGAGGTTCACAATGCTTGAGCCGAGGGAGTCCATGAAGCCATCACCAAAGCAAAACAAGCAGGGAGGGAAGAGAAACGCCGCAGCGCTAGCCGCGACGGTACCGAGGTTGAGGAGAAAAGAGACGCCGCCGTCGACGGGAGGGATCGCCGGTGGTGACGTGACGAATTTTGCTGCCGGCAATCGAGAGAAGCCCAAAGCTCTCCTAGGATTTTCACGCGTTGTTGCTTTCTTTGTTCATTTTTTAAAAAATTTCAAATGTGAAATTCATTTAGTAATCAACCTCTGAGAAAGAGATAGAACAAACGGTATAACAAGTTTAAATGGGTCAGTGAGAGCGAGGTGTTGGAGAGAATGTCAGTAGAAGCCACTACATGCATGATAGCAAAGAGCGAGGCTTCAAGTACCTCAGTTATACTACCTCTATCAACCAATAATTAAACTATTTGTTTCATCATAAATAATTTTTTAACGGTTCTATTAAATATCAATTAATGGGTAAAATCACTAATTGATTCTAATACTATTTAATTAATTTAACTAATAATTAACAATTTTTAAAAGACCAAAATACACTTCCTAATTGAATCTTTAGACTCTCTACACAACTAATGTTTTTAGTGGTTTTATTAACTAGTTGGTAAATAGAATCCGTTATTTTCAAATTAGTAAGAAACTATGACATTTATAAAAATATCCCTATAACTGCTAAATAGAATAAATAAATATGATTTTTTCATATATATATATATATATATATATTATCGAGGTCATTGTAGCAAGTGGCATAGCTCTAGAGGAGGGGGGCGGCTGAATGAGAGAAGCGTAGGGTAGGTATGGAACAAATATTTCATATACTCCTATAAATTTATCACATGCTAATAAATATTTTACTCCCTTCTATCTCACATTAATTAATAGTATGTTCTGACTGTCAAATTTTTTTTTTTGTTTTTTTTTTGTTTTTGAACAGCTATGAATTATTATTGATAATTTTAGACAGGCAACAAAAGTTTTTTTTATTTCTTTTAGAAATTTAAAACATCCATTTCACATTTATTTGTCCAATGTTGAAATTAAAAAAAAAAAGTAATACTCGCAAATTAAATGCTGTAAACGTATTACATATGTGAAGTACTAAAGAATTGTTTTAGGTAAACACTAAACATCATATAGGAGCTTTAAAAACTAGCGCACTCAGTCTCTCAGACATAATATTAAACGCAGGGTCATCATGTCGTATTGCTAAGAGGAAAAAGGAAGATGCTAGGAACATGTACCCAAACCTGCCATGAATCTGCTATAAATATGACCAATCCTCACCATCTACTAACCAGACAGGACTTGTCAAAAAAAAAATGCATCTAATTCCCTCTCCAATTTAGACAGGCAACAAATGTTTTTTTATTTCTTTTAGAAATTTAAAACATCCATTTCACATTTATTTGTCCAATGTTGAAATTAAAAAAAAAAAGAAATACTCGCAAATTAAATGCTGTAAACGTATTACATATGTGAAGTACTAAAGAATTGCTTTAGGTAAACACTAAACATCATATAGGAGCTTTAAAAACTAGCGCACTCAGTCTCTCAGACATAATATTAAACGCAGGGTCATCATGTCGTATTGCTAAGAGGAAAAAGGAAGTTGCTAGGAGCATGTACCCAAACCTGCCATGAATCTGCTATAAATATGACCAATCCTCACCATCTACTAACCAGACAGGACTTGTCAAAAAAAAAATGCATCTAATTCCCTCTCCAAAACTTCACCTTCTTTTTCTGTTTCTCTTTGCCTTGTCATGGAGGCAAAATGCAGCAGCAGCAGCCATAAACTTACATGACAACTTCCTCAACTGTGCCTCTCTTTACTCCACATCCATCTCTTCTGTGGTTTACACCCCAGAGAACTCTTCTTATTCAGCAGTTCTGGGTTTCACTGCCCATAATCTGAGGTACAATTTGCCAACATCACCAAAGCCTCTGCTCATCGTCACACCAACCCGGATTTCTCATGTTCAAACCGCAGTCCTGTGTGCAAAGCAAAATGGCATCCAGATCAGGACAAGAAGTGGAGGCCATGATTACGAGGGGCTCTCTTACGTCTCACTCTACGCGCCTTTCATCCTCGTCGACATGATAAGGCTCAACTCGATCGATGTCGATGCGGATAAGAAGGTTGCATCGGTTCAAGTTGGCGCCACTCTTGGTAGCCTCTACTATGCAATCTCTGCAAAGAGCAGAACTCTTGCATTCCCTGCGGGCATCACACCAAATGTTGGCGTTGGTGGGCACGTCAGTGGTGGAGGTTACGGAATATTGCAGAGGAAATACGGCCTTGCAGGTGATAACACAATCGATGCGCAGATAGTCGATGTCAATGGGAGACTTCTGGATAGAAAATCCATGGGAGAAGATCTATTCTGGGCTATTCGAGGAGCCGGTGGAGCTAGCTTCGGTGTCATCGTCTCATTCAAGGTGCAGCTAGTTGCCGTTCCGGCGAACATGACGATATGTACAGTTACAGAAAGATCAAGATCCGTTGCGACCAAGATCATGTATGATTGGCAGTTCGTCACACCTTACATGCCGAATGAGTTATCAAGCTACCTTGTAGTGACTCGTGATGATTCAACTGCACAAGTCCCCAACACTGTGGAACTTTCCCTCATATTCCATTACCTTGGTGGGCTCGATGAGGTTGTCACATTGTTCGATAAGCGGTTCCCTCAGCTCGGATTAAACGAATCAGAATGCCAGGAGATGAGTTGGATTCAAGCGGTTGTGCTCATGGCTGGACTCCCCATCGAAACACCTCTCACCCAGCTGCTCAACAGAACCCTCTCCGCAGGACCCTTGAGAGCATACAGGTACTATGGCAAGATGAAATCAGACTATGTTGAAACACCAATGCCATTAGCAGCAATGGAAGGAATATGGGACAGGATGACTGAACCAGAGGCAAGGATTGCTAGCTCATACTTCGTTGCTGGTTTAGGTAAAATGGGTGAGATCTCAGAATCTGCAACTCCTTACCCACACAGAGGTCAGAGTATATACTTTGCAGCATACATAAACTTCTGGGATGAAGAAGGTGTTAAAGAATCAAAACGTTACATAAGCTGGAACAGGAGGCTGTACAGGTTTTTGAAGCCTTATGTCTCAAAATCTCCAAGAAGAGCATACATGAACTACAGAGATCTTGATGTTGGAACCAACCTGCAACTGAGAAGCAAAACAGGGTTCTCAAAATCAACCTACTGGGGGTTCAAGTACTATGCCAACAACTTGTACAGGCTAATAAGCATAAAGGCTAAGGTTGATCCAACAAATTTCTTTCAGACTGAACAAAGTGTCCCTCCATTTCCTGTAACCAGTGTTGCTAGTTACTAAGTAGTAAATTGGATGAAGGTGGATGGTGAGGTGGTAGCTGGGAAATAATTATATGTGATCCTGCTTTCAATGTGTTTTTTATATTTTTCTTCTTGCAATCTTGAGTTGAATGTTAATCATCCTGAGAATAAATCCATCTTTTCCTTTCATTTCTGCTTCTTCTTCTTCTTCTTCTTCTTCTTCTTCTTCTTCTTCTTCTTCTTCTTACACAAAATACCTGTCCCAGAAAGTTTCACATACTTATACTATTTTTATTTCAAGTCTATTACACTCTTCAGTGAATTGTAGATTTTTTTAAAAGATCTCTATCAGAATGTCAAGCAAGTTTTTGTTTCTTTCAAACAAAATATCCAAGAAAAATCTGTTTTTAATGTAGTGTTAAAAATGTCATCGTGGCAAACTGACGAGAGACACAAGTACCTGATCTTATCTTTGATGCTCCTGAATATTTTCCATTGTAATCCTGAAATTATGTTTGGTATTGTCACTATATATATAATTGAAAACCCAGGCAATCAATAACACATCTCTTTCATATTACTGTGGTAAAGTTGAAAAAATAGGTTGTTAGGTAATCTACTCTTAGCTCTTTTGAATGCAATCTAATAATCTCTCCAAATTGGATCTCAATCCTTATCTTAATTATTATCCTACTGTGTGGTGTCAGGAAATAGAACAAAAAAAAAAGAAAAGAAAAACATAATCATGATTTGGACATTTGCAATGAAGACCTTGAAATGTGTAGAAAGTGATAAATTAGGTTTTATCTAAAGTCAAATTGGATTGAAAAAAAAAAAAAAACTCTTACTTTCAAGTCGTTACTTATTAATGCATGTGTGTACCATAAGTAACCCACGTTAGTTCTTTGATGATACTGGTTGCAAATGCAAACAAACAAACCCCAAAACTTGAATGCTTGATGACCGCTAATTTCAAGTTCCAAGTAAACCGTTTCATGTCTTTGCATTCATCACTCAATAATAGTCTTACATGGTATGCTAATTTCAAAGTGTTTGACTTTAATGTTTCAAGTTGCAATATTTAACTCAAAATTTTCTTAAGATAAATAAGGAAAAAAAATCAAAAAAGAAATATAACTTGAAAGTTTAGATTATGATAAATATACGGATTATTTCATAAAAATAAATTGTAGATTAATCATTATAAAAACAATTAAAAAAATTACAATTTTATGGAAAGACATGAATACAATATAAGAGCATCTCCAACAGGTTCTCCATTTTATGGGAATGCTCAATTTTGGAGAAATTTGGGCTGTTTTTGGGTCCAATAGATTCTCCATCCCATTCTCCAAAATGGGGAAGGAAATGGGTAGTCTTCCCCAAATTTGGAGTATTCTCCAAAATTTAAAGCCTTCTCCAAATTTGTTTTTCCAACATAAATAGTCACTCTCTCTCTCTCCTCTCATTGGTGTAAACTCAACATTTAATTGGATACAAAAATCAGTTTCAAATAAAAAATATTAATTCATTAATTATTAGTCAACTATGTAGAATATTTTATTGTTGTAATAAATGCAGGCTTCTCCAAAATGGAGAAGCTGTTGGAGTTAGAGCAAAATTAATTTAGAGAATATGGCTCTTGCTTCTTTATTTTGAAAATTTTTTGGGGAAGCTGTTGAAGATGGCCTAACAAGAAGCAAAAGTCAAAGCTAACACAAATTATTGGAGCCATGATAATGAATAATTGAATTGAATACTTCCTCCGTAAGGTGGACCCACGAAATTTAATTACAAACTAGTAGACAATTTTGGGAGTGGAAGAATAACGAAAAATCCACTGACCGCTTGAATTCTACTCCCTCCTTCTAAATTATTTCGTACGTTCCACGGTACACGGAGATTAAGAATTATTAAGGATTTCAGGGTAATAAAATAAAACTTATATAAAATAAAAATAATTTTTTGGATATAGTAGTAAAGTTGATGGTTAAAAGGTAATAATTAAGTGAAACAAATTTCTTAAAAAAATGATCAAATTTTTTTGGGATAATCCAAAAAATATATGATTTGATCTTTTTGGGAGTATAAGATTATATATACTACTATATTAGTATTTTTTTTCTCCCCATATTTTATGTACATGCCCCTATTCCTCCGCCCTTTATAAAATGCTACAATTTCCTTTTTAAGAAACTGTTTAGTCCCTTTTTAGGAAACTGTTTCAGACTTATGCTCTTATTATTCTCACTTTTTAGCATCCGCTTATTTACCAATTCATCTTATTTTATCGCATTCATTTTCTTTTTTTACCTAAATCTTCGAAATATCCATTCTTTTGAGCAATGATTAAGTAATTAGAACCAAATCATCAGAAGATTGGAGCGCCTGCCACATTAATTTCTTGCTCCAGCATAAGTGCACAACCTTAAAACAAAGTTACAAACCACACTCCATTGCATAAGGGCTTCTTGACTTGTAGGCTTGTTTAATCAGAGATATTGGATGTTGATCAGATCAGAATGTACTGTTGGTCTCTTAATTGGGCCAAGACGGGCTTTAATAAGGCTCATCATTGGGCTCCTTCACTTGCAAAGGCGGATCTATGTAGTGTGAAGGAGTATCCATCTTTTTTTTTTAATAATGTGTATATACAGTATATAATTTATGGACTAATCATTTAAAAATTGCAATGGATATCCTATATTTTGTGATATGTGTTTATATATTTTATAATTCATATGTTTTAAATGTTTTGCAACACTAAGTGACGTCAAAAAAATATGCAAAATATATTTTTCTCTTCATTTCATTAAAAAAAAAATCTTAAACCGTTCGTTTTTATAGTTGATTTTAATGTACATTTCTTGACTTATTTGTCTAGTTACATCTTACATTATGAAAAGGGTAAAATAAGAATGTGAAAATTTAAAATTTTGTCACTTTAATCTTTGTATCATGTCAAAATGTTGCTAGAATTTTGAAATGAGTGTAACATTTATTGAAATATTTAAATAACTCAATTTTGTACGAGATAGTAATTTAGATTGTGTATAAAGTCTTGGTCATCTTACCGATTTTTGTTATTTTCTGTGTTTTTATTATGTGACTTTATTTATGTCAACCAGATTTCATATGAGCGAAGATTTGAACATCCGAAATAATCTTCAACAAGCACCAATTACTTTCTTCCATAACCACCCTATTTCTAACCTTCCACACCACACATGTAGCAGTAATCTCCCACCTAAACAAGACCTAAAGGCAGCAGGTGTAAAATATGCTCAGATGATAAATCAGTTACCTCAAATAATCTATGAAGATCCATGCCACACCATTTAGCGATCGCACTCCAAACTTTCCAAATCACTGGGAAAGTGATAATCGCATGATCTGAGTCTTCTACTGCATGTGAACACAGAAATGGACGGAACTGGAATCCACCCCTTTCATTGCCAATTGAAGCAGGCAAGGAAGGAATTGTCTTCGACCTCTCCATAAAAACTGTCACCCCACGGCGGAAGCACACAAGCGATTACGATGCTTATTAACACCGTAGCCACACTCAGTTGGGGTAACAGATCACACACATATCAAAATTAACAAGTGGACCCTGTGGGTCCCACAGGGTATGTGGGCCCCGCAGTTCATTTTAAGCTTCCTGCTCAGAATTCTTTCACACAAATCATGTATTACGCACATATGCTTACACATAAACACATATAGGTTATTTCTGACAAAAATCTCGAAACCTGGGGCGTAGGCCCCACGGGGCGGTTTACACCTTTTCGGACGTACAAGTCCCAAAACTGATAAAAACAAGTATTCCACACTCAGAATCACAAACATATACATAATCTGCCCGGAGCGCTTGTGAAAATCCAAAGACAAATCGACTTTTGACGAAAACCCGGATTTTACTAATTCTACATGCATACATGTCATCTACAATATACAGAGCCACAAAAATGTTATTGGAATACATACATAAGCGTGCGAGGTGGTGACACTGGGTCCAACCAACGTCCTCGACGTGCAAAATACTGCTGCTACTACACATGTAAGAAAGTTTAACCGTTAGAAAACCACAGTGCTCAATAACATAATTTGAACTCCAGAACTGAATACCACCCAACACATCCCGAAAAAGTTGATCACACAGATACCGGAAATCCCGGAACGATATACATACACATCAGACATTACCACTTATTTTCTCAATACAAAACAAAGTAGACCGGAACACCCTAAATGGTACCTGAAATATCACACACAAAAGCAACCCCCGACTCTACTCATCGGGTTGAGGGTCAGATCCTCCTGAAATGAAGAAATAAGGGGTAAGTTCTCGAAAGAACTTAGTAAGGGCTGAGGTATAAGCAAAGATTTTCTTGGAGTACAAGAAACCTGCAACCAAAGGAAAACACATATATACAAGAATACACATGCTCAACCAATGCAGAATTCAGCCAAATGCAATGCAAGTCAAACAATGGATTATGATGTAGTTAGGCACAGTGACGGTCTTCCCGGCCTTAGCCGAGGCACACATATAATTACACACAAGAGCATGGCCAGCTCGGGGTCATGATCCCCACCGTCATATCACAAACACCTTAAAGGTGTATCACACAGACTTACACCATTTAGGTGTAGATACACATCCTCAATGCTGATCCCGCGACCTGCACACCATTGCTTATACCATTTGACTAAGTTTGGTATCACCGAACCAACCCCTCAAACCAAACATAGCCTCAATATACTCCGATACGCATTTCATAAAATACTCCAAAATGCAGTACCCAGAGACACACTGAACCCTTACCTTTCACAGAAGTCAGAATGGAATTTCCCGATCAGCGGTCCCGGTACGGATTTTGGCAAAGTTTCGGCCACACTTCCGACTACCCCCTGTCCACATATGATCCACAGATACAGAATACACATTCAGAATTCACAAAATTGACCCACAACAAAAGCGCCAAAAATGGGGCTCGGACAGAGAAAAACGGCTTTTCACATACGGCTTTTTCAATGAAATCTGAACCGTACAAAATGTATAACTCTCAGCTCTGATCAATAATATATCCTTACTTTCCGTCAAATCAGGCCTGGAGTTGAGTTTCTATTCAAATTTCAGAACAATATTGGCAACACTTCTACAAAGATTCAGCTCACACTCCTGACACAAAAGACGTAATAGAATGTGCAAGGAACGCTTAGGAACCATAAAATCAACAATAGGAGAATTTCCATAAATGTGGAGCAATTTTCAGAAGCTCACGGTTTCCAACCGGAGCCACAATCACAAAAACCGATTTATAAGGAGTTAATTATTTCTCCTAAGGATCGATTTACCCAACTGACCTTCAAGATTTTGGTGAGAAATTGGGAGATCACAAATTGCTCCTTAAGCTCGACGAGGTGCAGAGAAGAAGAAAGAAGAAATGAAGCTTTGCTTGCTTCCTGTATGTTTCTTTTTACTTTCCTAATACTATATATATATATATATATATATATACATAGATACATACATGATACATACATATATATATATATAATATTACTTACACACACCCCACTACCACACACCTCACTTCACTTTTAATTATTTCACCGCCTCTCCTGCCGTCTTCTTTTTCTTTTTTTTCTTTTCCACTTTAACCCCCAAACTTTCAAAAGTTGCAATTTAGTCCAGCCCGAAAATTGTAACTTTCAAACCGTAACCCCAAACGGCACGAAATTTGAAACACATTCTCGGGACCTCATAACACGCACAAAACATGCTTCACATAACTAATTATGAGTCCCGAGCCCCACAAAAATCACTAATCCCGGTAAATACGCTTAATCGCGTAATTAGCTGGAATTCGCACGGGGTGGCAATAACAGTAACGAAAACTGTACCACATCCTCGGGACTTCATATCTCACACCAAATATACTTCATATACTTAATTATAAGTCCCGAGGCACAGAAAATTCACTAATCCCAATATTGATACTTAATTGCGTAATTAGCGTAATCACTTACCGGGTGTCGGTAACAAAAACATATTCACATTCTTAGGCCGAGATAACGAATGGAAAAATACATGCCGTACAATGTAACCTTTGGGCAAGGAGAGACACTTCACCTGGCGATATACCCACACCGAACAATCGACTTTTCTGAAGATTAATTTGCAGCCCCGACGCCTGCTCGAAACACTTTAACAGCAACAGTAAGTTTGACACATTTCTAGCAGACCACTCACCCAAAAACAACGTGTCATCGGCAAACTGCAAGTGTGATGCCACCTCCCGTCCGTTGCCAACAGCACAGCCTTTAAAGTTGCCCTCTATCCAAACAAATCATCGAGGAAGTCAGGTAGGTTCCGGGTAGCACTTCAATGCGAAGCGCACCCTCTATTTGCAGAAGCTTCAACCATCATCACATTCAAACTTCAATTGCTATAATGAATAAAAACGGTGATAGTGGATCACCTTGGCGGACGCCATGCCCCATTGAAAACTCCTAAGTTGGGCTCCTGTTAATGAGAATTGAAATCCTAGCCGAATATAAACACCCCATGATCCATTTCCTCCAATTCAGCCCAAACCGCATCTACTCCATGATCGAATCCAGGAAGTTCCAATTAAGGCAGTCATAGGCCTTCGCAAAATCAACTTTGAACAACATCAATTTTTTATTAGCAACCCTGGCCCAGTTAACAATTTCATTCGCAATGAGGAATTTGTCGCCCACCCACAAAAGCAGATTGACACTCAAAAATCAGATTCGGTAACACTCCCTTCAACCTCTCTGCCAAAAGTTTAGCAAGAATCTTGTATTGCACGCCCACCAAAGTAATGGGTCGGTAATCCGATAAGGTAAGAGGATCATAGACCTTCGGGATAAGTGTGATGAAGGTAGAATTGCTCCCTTTGACTAATCTCCCCGAATTTTCGAACTCTTTAACAAAAGCAAATACTCCTATTTTATCGTATCCCAATGGGTTTTAATAAATGAAAAGGTAAACCCATCGGGCCCGGGGGCTTTGGAACCGTCACACATCCATAGTGCTCTCTTGATTTCATCCTCCTCCAAGAAAGGAGCTTCAAGAGCGATGAAAGCTGTAACATTTTGAATTCACTTTTTACTGAATTCTTGCACATCACTTGTATATGCCTTTGAAAAAACAAAAATATTGAGCTTATATAAGCTTACATGCATGTGCAGTAACTTTTTGCTTACTTGATGAAGTCAATTCCCAGTATTAGTTGGTTGATGCTCAAAGTATTATACATTGATGAAGAAATTAATGGGTAGTTTCTGATTAAATCTCATTGATGAAACCCTGTTCTGGCACAGGTGCTGGAAGGCCTTCAAGGAACCTTGTAATGTAAGCCAGTACTCAAATACTCCCTATTTTAAATGCCTTTGAACAATGTTTGATCTGGATTTTATTGATGATGTGTATTATGTTGAGAAAGAGGTTACTTGGTTTGCTTGAAAAAGAGGTTCTTTGAGCATTGTGGTGTACTCTTCAAAATTCCTAAACTATATACTTTCTCTCCGTTCCCAAATAAATAGTGCGTATTCCTTTTTGGAATGTCACAAAAAAATTAATGCATTTCCCTTTTTAGAAACTTTAACACAGTTGTTTGATTTAATTACCCCTAACATTGATCCTCTAATTTTTAACATGCATTCACCAAGTTAGAACATGAGAGATACTTTTGACCAAATTTTTTCATTTCCATCATTTCTTAGTTTTAGTGCCAAAAGAAATACACCATTTATTTTGGGACGGATGGAGTATTTAATTAAATTGATATGTAATTAGCTTAATCATTTTTCTATTACCGTTAATAAAGTAGATCTTAGAGCTGGACACATGGTAACCCGTTAAGGAAGAGAGGAGCAAAAATCTCCATTTCATGGTTGTTCAAGGCGACGGCAACCTCAACGACCGCCACTATTCCCATCTTGTCACGGCGTTTTTCCACCATGGAAATAGCTCCATCTCTGTCAATGTGCACAAGATCCACCATCACAGGTCTCCTCCACCCGTAATCCAACCCGTAGAGTCAACCCGACCCGACCCAGCCACGGTCACCATGTGTGACACCTCTTTCTCTGGACCGAACATCTCCTTCAAGCTCAAACTTGACACTTTGGTCACGCCTTCATCATCACAAACCCCTCGTTCCTTCAACTCTTGAACCAACTGTGTTACCGCCGGGGCGGAAGCACACAGACGATTATGATGTTCATTAACACCGTAACCACACTCAATTGGGATAATAGATCACACATGACACATCAGTCAGGTGGGCCCCATGGGTCCCACAGGCCATTTTAAATTTTTTGTTCACAGAAATCTCATACGCGATACACAATTCCATTTTACACGCACGATAACATACTTGCATATAATCGAACACAAATCTTACAAAGTGCAAAAGTAATGCACACATGCAGATTTTCACACATCCTGCACAAAATACGGCACAAACACATCAATATGCTCACAACTGAAATCCAGCACATGTTCGATACCACAAACACATACACACATTTGATTTTCAGTAGAAACCCTGAATATGATACTACTACATGTATGCATGTCATCTACAATATACAAAGCTACCAAAATGTCTACTGGAATACATACGAAACGTGTGAGGTGGTGACACTCCAAGGTCCAACCAAAATCCTCGACGTGCAGATACTGCTGCTGCTACACACATAAAAAAGTTTAACCGTAAGAAAAACCATAATGCGCAGTTATAACTGAAGCTCAGAACTGAATACCACACACAACAAAATTCTCGGTCACACTTGATCACACACAACGGACGTTGCCCCTTAATCCACACATACTGAATCATAACTGATCAGAACACACATAGATGTACCTGAAATGTCAAAACACAAAAACCAACCCCCGAACTCTATTCAGTGGGCTGCTTGTCAGGTACTCCTGAAAATGATAATATAAGGGACATCAGTCCTCGATGAGAACTTAGTAAGGGCTGAGGTATAAACATTGGTTATCTTGATGCACAAGAAACATGCAACCAAAGCTAAAAGCAGATAAACAAAAATATACATACATACACATGCTCAACCAATGCAAAATCCAATCAAATGCAATGCAAATCAAACAACAGATTATAATAAGGTTAGACGGAACACAGTGACGGTCTTCCCGACCGTAGCCGAGGCACACACAAGAGCATGGTCGGCTCGGGGTCGCGATCCCCACCGTCAAATCACACACAAAACACCTTATAGGTGTATCACATCACCACACCATTTAGCTGTTGTATCACATCCAGAGTGTTGATCCAGAAAACCTGCACACCAATGCATATACCATATGACTAAGTTTGGCATCACTGGGGTCACCCCTCAAACCAAACCTAGCCTCAATATACTATGATACGCATTTCATAAACTACTCTAGAATGCAGTACTGAGAGACACACTGAACCCTTACCTTATACACAAAGTCCGAAATTAGCTCACGTTCAGATTTTCAGAACCCGATTTCGACAGAGCTTCAGCTTAATTTTTGCCCTACCCTCTGTTCACAATTCATCAATAGAACACATAATGCATACTGGTGCCTCCACACACCAAAAATTCAGACGTCAACGGTTTTTCACACAGAATCTCATTTATAAAATCTGATCAGTAAAAAGTATATAGCTCTGCACCGTGAATAACATATATGATTACCTCTTCACACAACTGAACTTTGATTGTCGTATAGGAAATCAGAAACTGATTTCAGCAGCATTTCAGAAGCGTTTAAGCTCAAATCCCTTTTCACAACTAATCACATAGCACGTAAACAACACTTAGAAACCATAAAATCAAAGATACATGAGGCGCTATCCTTATCTCAAAATTCAGAAATTAACGGCTTCCAAACAAAGCACTACTTGTAAAAACTGATCCGTAGAAAGTGTATAGTTCTTCGCCATGATCAATTATATATAATTATCTTCAAGCTTTCTTCAAGAAATCACCAAGAAATGGAGAGGTGCATGTTTGCTTGCTTATTCATGCATATGGCCGAAGAAGAAGAAGAAAAAGAAGAAATGAAATTGTTCTTTCTTTTCTTCTTTTTATCCTTTCTTTTCTTTTTCTAATTTTTTTACACCTCAAGCTTTCTAACTTGCTTAATCTTCTCTTTCTTCCTTCTATTGCCGCCAACTTTACCTTCTTCAAAGGGTAAACCTTTCATTTTTTTGAATTTGCAATTTGGCCCCCAAATTTTACAAGGTTGCAATTTAGTTCAACCGCAACTTGCATAACTTTCAAACCGCTCCACCAAACGAAGTATCATCTTAACACCATCCCGGAGACTCCATAATACACACAAAAAATGATTAATATGTTTAAAGAAAATCAAGCCTCGATCTTCACAAAAATCTGCAAATCCTGGTTTTGCACAAAATTACCCGATAATTACCCAAGTACACACACATACACGTCGGGAATAGGTAACTTTTCCTATCTTCACCAAAAATCCGCAAATCCCGATTTTTACAGAAAATTACCGGAGCACACACACATACACGTCGCGAATAGATAACATTTGTGATCTTCACCAAAAATCCGCAAATCCCGATTTTAACGCTTAATCACACCAATTAATCACGCACTTACCGGACGTCGGTAACAACCTAGCTTAACCTTTCGGCGGCGAACCCAAGCCCCTGGTCGCCGCCGTTGAACTTCTCCTTCTCCACGGTCCCACGCCACCCCACGCATCTTCTAAAATAGTTTTCGGGCAACGGAGGATCCAAAAGTGGCTTGAAGTTGACATTAGAGCCCCAACGAACTGTTCTCTTTTTTGTGCACTTTTGCTTACAGTTGATCCAGCAAGTCCCCGTGTAAGCAAGAAACGCCACAAACGTTGACAGGTGAAGCTCCGGCTTGTTGTGGAGTAGATCGATCTTGTGGATGTTTTCCCTCAACGCCGTTATGTTCTGAGGAGTGAGCTCAAACGTTGCACGAACCATGTCTGGTTGAACCATGTGACGCATCCTCTCCAGGCTCATCCTCTGTTCCGGCGGCTGCTGGTTAGTAATTAGCTCTCTCCATTGATTCAGGTGGAGCAAGTCGAGCCCTGTTTAGTCCTTTATGGATTCCTGTCGAAGCTCTGAGGACTGTCAAGTACTGCCGTTATTTCGTTACGAGCTAGTTATTTTTTTATAAACGCTAAACATTATCACTTTGGTAATGTAAAAATAAAACATAAATATTTGCAGTAAAAGTAAAACATTAATGTGTATTTCTTTGTTCAAATATATGCATTTATAATTTTTTTATATATATATAAATATTCTTTTTTTCTTACTCAATTCTTTTCCCATTGTTCGAACATAAATGTGTATTTCTTAATTTGTTCAAATATTTAGGGCCCGTTTAGTTGATGAAAATAATTTTCATTTTCACTTCTTGTATCAGTTTTCATTTTCAATGTATAATTTTCGAAAATAATTTTTGAAAATGCGTTTCATTACAACACGTTGAAAACAATATTTTGAAAAGAGTAAAGTGCTGGTGGTCTCTACACTTCCACCAACCACCTCCAAACCACCGCCGCAACACCAACCGTTATCGGACCATCGTCGGACCGCCGCCGGGCCATCGCCAAACCACCACCGGACCGCCGCTCCAGTGGCGAGCGGCCGTCGAAGGTCCGACGATGGTCTGGTGGTGGTCCGGCGAAGGTCCGGCAATGTCTGGGGGTGGTCCGGCGAAGGTCCAAGGGTGGTCAGGCGAAGGTCCGACGGTGGTCCGGTGACGGTCCAACTGTGGTCCGGCTCCGTATTTTATTTTCAAATGAAAACATCAAAAAGTTGTTTTCAAAATCATGTACAAAAGTATTTTCATTTTCATATAAAAATGAAAATGAAAATGAATAACTAAACACATTCTCGTTTTATTTCTTATTTTTGCAGAATTTTCACAAAATTTTTACAAAATTCTACCAACTAAACGGGCCCTTAACTTTCTACGATTTCATTAAATTAAATGGAAAAAATGTCCATATTCACTCAAAACTTTAGGAGAAATTTCAAATTTTTTTGTGTGACAGAGTAATTAATATGTAAATTAAAAATGAACAGTTAGGTTTCCAAATATATTTATTTAAATTTGTTTACATCTAACAGTAATGAAACCAAATAGACAAATAAAGTGGAATACACTCTTTTTTCTAGGATGGATCTTAATTTAAATGAACAGTTATGTTTCCAAATATATAAACCTCGTTTAGTCCAAACGAAGTTTGATGGATCTTAATTTTACCTACAATTAAGATGCCTTAATTATAATCCAATTTGAAGTTTAACTGGAAATCCTTTGCGGTGGATAAATATTTGCTCCTCTCCCAATCCCAAATGGCATTATGGCAATACCATCTTTGCAGGCTTTCAAGATATTTGGGCTTGTACGGCTTGTTTAATCTTAGATATTGATGTTTGATCAAGATCAGAATGTACTGTTGGTCTCTTAATTGGGCCAAGACGGGCTTTAATAAGGCTCATCATTGGGCTTGTTCATTGCCGCAGTAACTATTTTAAATAATTTTAAAAAAATGAATGAATGATGATGAATATTCATCCGAATTCATCCACAAAACCCAGAAAAACTCAGAAATTCATCTGAAGAATAAGAACAGAGAAAGATAGAAGAAGAAGAAGAAAGAAAGAAAGAAAGAACAGAAGAAGAAGAAGAAGAAGAAGAAGAAGAAGAAGAAGAAGAAGAGAAGGAAAAGAGAAAAAAAAACAGGAGAAGAAGAAGAGAGAGAGAGAGAGAGAGAGAGAGAGAGAGAGAGAGAGAGAGAGAGAGAGAGAGAGAGAGAGAGAGAGAGAGAGAGAGAGAGAGAGAGAGAGAGAGAGAGAGAGAGAGAAGAAAGAAGGAAAAGATGAAAAAAACGGGAGAAGAAGAAGAAATAAAGAAAGAAAGAAGGAAAAGATGGAAAAAAAAAAGCGGAAGAAGAAGAAAGAAAGAAGAAAGAAGAAGAAGATGAAAATGAAAACAAGAGAGGAAGAAGAAGTAGATGAAGGATGAAGATGAAGATGAAGGAATATGAAGAGAGAGAAAAAAGGGAGAAGAAATGAAAGAAAAAGCTTACCGCGGCCTTACCGCGCGAAGGACCGCGGTAAGATAATTCTTACCGCGCCGTTGGCCGCAGTAAACGTGGCCCGCTGCCACTTTACCGCGTCCAACGTTTTACCGCGGTAAAGGTCGCAGTAAAACACGCACGTAGTGAGTTGATGAAACCTTTAGGACTTTATCGTTAAATAATCGTAACTTGTAGAACTGAAATGTTAAGTCGAAAAGATTTAGAACTTGAACATCAATTTTGGAACATATAAGACTTAGTCGTTAGAACATTTAAAGTTATATGTGCACAATAAGGTAAAAAAAATAACTGTGGTGAAAAATAGTAATTCCTCTGTCCCACCAAATATAATGCATTTGACTTTACACGGAGATTAAGAAAAAGTGGTTGACTAGACGGTGATAAGGTAAAGTAGGTATATAAGACAAAAATATTTTTTTGGAATGAGAAGGGAAATGGAGGGTAATAAGGTAAGTTGATATATAAAAGTTTTTTTAAGGAAACGTTGGAGTTTTTTTTAAGGAAACGTTGATATAGAAAAGTTTTTTTAAAAGATGAATATGTTGGATATTTGCTGAGACGGAGAGAGTACTGTATAATGAGAGAAATGTTGATAAATAGAGTTTTTTATTTGTATAACAATTACCTCAAATTTTGTTATAGATTAATTATAATATTTCGTATATATGAGAAAAAAACATGTAATAGTGATGTACTTAATTATCATTTCGTCTACTCTCACGTCCCGTATGAGGGTTACGAGTTAGTTATTTTTGATAAACGCTAAACATTATCATTTTGGTAATGTAAAAATAAAACATAAATATTTGCAGTAAAACATTAATGTGTATTTCTCTGTTCAAATATATGCATTAATGTGTATTTCCTAGTTCATCAAGATGTTTCCTGGTATCAGAGCCATTCTTTTTTGGCCTGGTAGGGAGATAGTGTAATACAGCAAAAGGTCTAAGAATAGAAGAAGAGGTTAATCAATCTGTTACAATAGAAAAAATTCAAAAATTAAAGGAAAAATTATAAAAGGAAGTATGTGCTTCCATTCCAAATGCTTTCTGGAACAGGAAAAAGCATATTGTTAATCTTCCGTATATTAGCTCGTTCAGTGAAAAGGATATTCCTACCAGATCCAGATCTATTCACATGAATGAAGAATTAGAAAAGGTTTGCAAAAAAGAAATTAGTGAATTGTTAGAAAAGAAATTAATAAGAAGTTCCAAATCTCCTTGGTCTTGTTCAGCTTTTTATGTTATGAACGCTGCTGAATTAGAAAGAGGAGCCCCAAGATTAGTTATTAATTATAAACCTCTTAACAAAGTTCTTGGATGGATTAGATATCCAATCCCTAACAAAAGAGACTTATTAAAAAAATTACATAGTGCAAAAATCTTCTCAAAATTCGATATGAAATCTGGGTTTTGGCAAATTCAAATTAATGAAAAGGATAAATATAAAACTGGTTTCAATGTTCCTTTTGGACATTTTGAATAGAATGTTATGTCATTCGGTCTTAAAAATGCTCCTTCTGAATTTCAAAATATTATGAATGATATCACTCAGCCAATTCAAAATTTTGCTATCGTTTATATTGATGACGTCTTAATTTATTCAGAATCTGTTAATCAACATTTTTTGCACTTAGAAAAGTTCTATAATACAATAAAACAAAACGGAATGGTCGTTTCCCTTCCCAAAATGAAATTATTTCAAACAGCAATTAGATTTTTAGGTCATGATATTAATAATGGTCTTATCAACCCAATACAAATGTTCAAGATAAAGAAATTATAAGAAGTAGAGAGAATATGACAAGTGAAGTTTACAGTGCTAAGTGAAGCGTGCTCTCAACAGACGAGAGTTGCCTCTACTTATACTAATTTTGAGCCTTATTGAAGTCTAGACAGATGTCATCCATGATGTCATCTGAGATGTTTTGCTCCATTATCATCTGAGATATTTTGCTCCATTATTAATTTGCTTGACGACAAACCTTGCTTGAAGATATATCACCTTTTGACTTTTGTGACCCACCTTTTGACTTTGGTGACAAAGTTGTCTTCAAAATACTGTGTCTTTTTGAAATTTTGTCTTCACTCTTTTGTCTTGGCATTTCCACAGAGATACTCACATATCTAAAGTGAGATCCTCGTATGGGTCTTGGCGTATTGGATGATTATTAATTTTAGCTGGCCTTCACTATCTGTGGGCGTGGGCGCTGTGTATCGGGCTTTTGAGAAGTTTTGGTCGAGAATTCAGGGTTAAGATGTGGGAGAAACTTAATCCAGAAAATGGATCTTTTCCCATTGTTCGAACATTAATGTGTATTTCTTAATTTTTTTCAAATATTTAACTTTCTACCATTTCATTAAATTAAATGGAAAAAGTGTCCATATTCACACAAAACTTTAGGAGAAATTTCAAATTTTTGTGTGACGGCGAGAGTAATTAATATGTAAATTAAAAATGAACAGTTATATTTCAAAATATATTTATTTAAATTTGTTTACATCTAACAGTAATCAAACCAAAGAGACAAATAAAGTGGAATACACTCTTTTTTCTAGGATGATCTTAATTTAAATGAACAGTTATGTTTCCAAATATATAAACCTCGTTTAGTCCAAACGAAGTTTGATGGATCTTAATTTTACCTGCAATTAAGATGCCTTAATTATAATCCAATTTGAAGTTTAACTGGAAATCCTTTGCAGTGGATAAATATTTGCTCCTCTCCCAATCCCAAATGGCATTATGGCAATACCATCTTTGCAGGCTTTCAAGATATTTGGGCTTGTACGGCTTGTTTAATCTTAGATATTGATGTTTGATCAAGATCAGAATGTACTGTTGGTCTCTTAATTGGGCCAAGACGGGCTTTAATAAAGCTCATCATTGGGCATATAAAATCATAATGCAAATAATAAATATTAATGTTAGCTTAGCTTTTTAGAAAAAAATTAATAAATATTTTATCATAAAATTTGGATTAGATAAAATTTTAAAATTAAATTTAGCGGAAGGGATGGAGTATTTTCTTTTTCTTTTTTTGATAGGACAAATTGTAAGTAATTTGTTGTCGGCAAGGGTTAAGTTAATAGTGGGTTCGCTTGTTGGGACCGAAGTCCGTCAGCCTCTCTAGTCTCCAGTCCACCAATACAGCTTGCCGCTGATGATGCTTTCCACCTTCTTCTGCGGCCAAGTGAAGCAGGAATTGAACAACCGCGGCTTTACTGCGACCTTAGCCGCGGTAAGGCCCAAGCCCATGGGCCTTCCCGCCGGTTTGTGCCTTACCGCGGCTAAGCCCGCGGTAAGATTTATTAAGCCCCCTTCCCTGCCTCTTCTTCCTCCTTTAATCATCGGACCCTCCCACACTTACTCTCCAAACCGCCGCACCCTCACCCTTCCTTTCCAAACCACCGCACTGTTAACCACTATTCCTCTCCTCACCGGACGGCCGCGCAACCACCGAGGAGCCTCTCCGACCGCTTTCAGGTATGCTTTCTTTTTTTTATTTTTTGATTTTCAATTCAAAATCGAACAAACCGGTGACTTTTCTTTTTTTATTTTTATTTTTAAGGTTTGGGACAACAGCACCGCCGCAGCCTTACACCCCACCGCCGCCGAACTTTTATCTCTTGAAGGTAACGAATTTTCAATTAATTTATTTTTTCAATTAATCTGGGTTGGAATTAATTAGATCTATGTAGGATCTTGTAAATTTTGAGTTTTATTTTAAAGTTCTATTAATTTTTTCATTTCGGGTTAATTAAATATTTTGGTAATTATTATTTAATTCTGTTTTCTAATGTTTTATATATTTTTGTTGGTTTTTTACTTAGTATATATTTATTTTGTGTATTTTTCTGTATGTTTGTGTATTTTTTAGTTTGTGTATTATTTAATTCTGTTTTTTAGATCTGTGTATTTTGTGTTTATATATATATATATATATATTGTGTATTTTGAGGGTTAGAATTGCATATTTTGCGAAAAATTAGGGTATATTTTTAAAAAAAACATTTAAAAACTATAGTAGTTATTGCAATTTTGTTATAACATTTAAAATTTTAAAAACTATAGGTCTAAATTGTAAGTTTTTAAAACATTTAGGGTCAAATTTCAAAATTTTAAAAACTATAGGGCTAAATTGTAAAATTTTAAAATTGTAGTAATTATTGCACTATTTCAAAACATTTAGGGTCAAATTTTCAAAATTTAAAAACTATTGTACTTATTGAAAATTTTTAAAACAGTTAGGGTCAAATTGTCAAAGTTTAAAAACTATAGTACTTATTGCAATTTTTGAAAACATTTAGGGTCAAATTGCAAGTTTTTAAAACATGTAGGGTAACATTGTAAAATTTTTAAAACAATAGTCCTAAATTGTAAATTTTTAAAAACTGTAGTAATTATTGACTTTCTGAAAACATTTACGGTCAAATTCCAAGTTTTTAAAACATTCAGGGTAAAATTGTAAACTTTTAAAAACTTTATTCCTAAATTGTATTATTTAAAAAAACTACAGTAATTATTGCCCTTTTTTAAACATTTAGGGTCAAATTGTCAAAATTTAAAAACTATAGTACTTATTGCAATTTTTGAAAACATTCAGGGTTAAATTGTCAAATTTAACAACTTTAGGCCTAAATTGTAAGTTTTAAAAACATATAGTTATTATTGCACTTTTTAAAAACATTTAGGGTTAATTTGTCAAATTTTAAAAACTATAGTACTTATTGCAATTTCTTAAAACATTTACGGTTAGATTGTCAAATTTAGGCCTAAATTGTAAGTTTTAAAAAACGTTAGTACTTATGTTCATTTTTTAATGTTTCGAGTAATGGCGGCTACTCCCGATCGTAGAGATGATTCAAGTCAGGATGAGTCGATCTCGGGTATCCAGGGGCGGTCATTCTCCCGCAGTTCCCGTGGTCGCTCACAGAGGTCATCTCGACCACGTACGGAGGAGTCTCCCGCGAGGTCGAGCGAGTCGGTGCATCGGGATGGCCCTGTTGATACACCTCGTGATGACGCTCCACCGCCACCGCAACGTCCACGCTTAGTACGACCGCCCCCGCCTCCACTTCCACCGCCGGTCAGTGGCTCTGATGGACGCCTCATAGTTCGCATCGTACAGTAAGTCGCTAACATAAATAATTTTACTATTTTTTATTTAAATGTTTGATAGTGATTTACCGTAAGTGTACGGTGGTCGCAAGTAATAAATTTTGGTGAGTACCGGGTGAAACCACAAGGACTTGGATTTTCGTGTGTGAATTATGAATAAACTACGCTAAGAAATTGATTGAGTGATGGTGAAAATTAATCTAGCATGCAAGTATGAAAATTAAATTGATTAAACAACTAGAGTAACTAAACTAGAGCAAGAACTTGAGTGATTAAAACATGCGATGAAATTAAATTACCTCCTAGGAATTTTATTCCACTTGGATCATGGATACATGGATAAGAACTAACTCCCGAATATTGTTTGAGTCTATAGAAAAATATATCGAGTGTAAATCCTTCTCTCAAGGGTATTTATAGATAAACTATCAAAAATGTCTTGTTTCCTAGCTTATTGTGAATTATTCAATTTTCCTCCTAGGTTAATTATGTACTCCCATCCTATAATTAAGCTAACATGCATTTCTCTACGATCTAACGTAATTAGCTTATGTCTAAGTTTAATCATGCCAAGATTAATCCTCTTTCAATGTATTTAATCAATAAATTCAAAGAAATAAAAACATAAATCATCAAACAATATTCATTCATCAAGAAAATCACATATCCATAATCCAAGTTTCACTAATTCCTAAGAGATTAGAAAATAGGAAACTAACTGCTCAACATCATAAAAAGCATAAATAGAGAGAAATGGAGAAAATCCATGTTCATGTTGGAAATGACCTCAAGTTGAACAAATCTTTAGATGAGAGAGTAAATGAGAGAACTAGCTAAATTTGAGTTTAGAAATGAAACCTACCCATAAAACTAAGAGGGACCCGTAGGATTAATCTAAAATTTATGGAGAAATCAAGCCTAGAAGAGAAGAAGATGATGCTCCCTCATTTGTGCGTGCTCTTCCTCTAAAACTGCTCCTGATGCGTCCTCTGCCCCTCAAAGTCTTGCATCCTCGCTCCCTTTTTTATTTATTTAGGTTTTAAAGCCTCTCCAAATAGATGAACGGTTGAGATTTTTAGAAATCTCAGCGCCTAGCCATGGCTGAAAATGTTGTATGGCTTTCTCAGCTATGGCTAGGAAATGGCTCGGATCGTCTCTATTGATTCCGATCATTGCTAGGCCATGGCTGGGGTGTTCTTTGTCTATTCCGACCATGGTTTGGCCATGGTTGTAGCAGCAAACTTTCTTATTTAAGCTTGATTTGACCTCCAAGTTTTTTTCTTTTGACAATTAGGCCCAGATTTGTCACAACCTGTAAAAATATGATTATTTGTGAGGAAACCTTACCCAAATACTCTTCAAAACTCCTACAAATGCATGCTATGTAAAGACATATCATGCTCTCATCAATGTTTATATATTGATTTAGGTTTGTATTTATGTGCAGTTTGCAAACACCGGAGATTTCAAAAAAGATATCCACAATCTGCGTGAACCGCTTCTCCGGATTTCCCCCCAAGTACTTTGAGCAGACAGCAGACGAGCTAGCTATCTGGATAGATAAGTTCGCAGTACGTTTACAATTATTAATATTTAATATGTTACAATTACTTGTTATAAATATCTAATTTCTAGCAAGGTATTCTTAATTAACAGGAAGAGCATACTTGGAATGAGTCGGGCTTCACAGAGAAGTTGCACTCCCGGTTCGCGGAGTTTTATCAGAACACGATGAACAACATCCGGAAGAAGTGCAGACGGGATCGTCCTTTGGATCCGGACAATCCTAACTACCTGGATTGGCTACCGATCGCCCCAAATAGAATCAACCGGGAGAAGTGGAAGATGCTACTCGAGTATTACAACAGCGTCAAGTTCAAGGAGGAATCCGAGAAGAACAAGAAGAATGCGAAGAGCGAGAATCGCCCGAAGATCAAGTCGTTTGGCAACAAGTCCAAACATAGAGTTTATGAAGACTTGGTAATATCTTTTAACTACATCAGCATTTAAATATTTAAGTTTATCAGTTTACTCAATTTATAAAAAATAAATAACTTCAAAATACTATTGGACAGTGCAAAGAAGCAGGGCATCGACTGCGTCAGGAAGAGTTCGGGGAAGCCTGGCTCGGGAAGGAATCTGCCGTCATTGTATTATTCATTTATTTTCCTAAATTCAAATTATTATTTCTTTTAATATTATTTAACGTAAGTTCCTTTGTATTATTACTTAGGAGGAGTACAAGACGCGTCTCGTTAAGAAGTATGGAGAGGAGGGGTTGTTCCCGTTGATCGATGATGAGATCTACAGATCCGTCGTGGGCCACCCCACCCGAGGGCGTTGGATCGGTGTCCCGCCCCAGATTAGCCACCCGGAGCACATCGAGCCACCTCAGCGGTCTCAGGTAATTAAAGTGCCGATTATTAAATTCTATAATTTAACTTGTACTTTTTTATTTCAAATGTAACATTTTTTTATTTTAACTTTCAGTGCGAGATTGAGTTGCAGGACCAACATCGGAGGGACATGGATGAGATCCGTGATCTCAGATGTCGGGTTGCGGCGCTCGAGGATCGTTATGGTCGGGACGTTGCTGCTCTCGAGGACCGGATGGAGGCTTGGAAGGCGGACACATTGCGATCCTTCGATGCGGCCGTCAGCAACATTTGGTCGGCGATACGTTCCGGGGGGTACATGCGGCTTAGCACGACGCCGCCACACTTGTCAGCTGGACCGTCGTCCCAGCCTCCTCCCTTCCCGCAATCGACGCCACGATACGAGCATCCTCAGACGCAACCTAACGTGGACTTAGGACTGAGCTTCACGCATCCCCATAGGGATTATCGGTCTGAAATGTCGGTCCAGCAGACCCCGCAATCCCAGCCAGTCCAGCAACCAGTCCTCAGCTGCTCTAGTGGGGATTCCTCGACAGGTTAGTGGGGCTTCAGGACGACTTTGTTGATTTCCTCAACGCTGAAAATCCTAACCTGAACAATGAATTACCATTTTTAGGAGTTTTGAAAACATTATTAGATTTATGTATTAATTGACAATTGTTATATATATATATATATATTTGCGTTGGAAATTTAATTTCTTAATTACATATTTTATTTAAATTATTAATTTAAATGAAATCTATTAATGTGAATGCACTTACATAATTAATTTTATAATCAATATTTATAAAAAATGTAGTTTACTGTGGCCCCTCGTGCTGCCAGGGCACAATAAGTTCATATAAGTTCTACGACTTGATGCGCTGTAAAGCCCTCCACCGCAAATTGTTTTGCCACAACCTCTTCATCGGTAATTATTGCACTGCTACCACGGAGGAGGTCACGGTAAATGTTATTATCTCCACGTAGTGCGGACAAAAATGACTTGATCGGGTCATGAGCAAAGGAAGGATAGGATTGCAGCGATTAGGTATGGACTTGGAATAATTGGTGTTTTAGGATTAAGGGTAAAATTGAAATTACACGGTGGCTTGAAATGAGTCGCAAATTGGTTCAAGCTAAACTTATAAGGTTATAACTCAACTCGTTTTAATATTCGAATCAAAATTTGGGCATTTGGGCTTGAGCCTGATTCGTAGCTCATGAAGTTCAGCTCATTTAACATGATTCTAGCTAGAGATGGCTCACGAGCCCTTCGGTTTGTTTTACAGCCCTTACTTTTACAAATTGTGATCATGTTTGTCTTAAATGAAAAACCCAATAACCTGAGGACTAACGTGGCGAAAACCTACAACGATTGAGGCCTTAAAATTCATTATCCCGCAGATTAAGGAAGGAGAGATGAACAAAGCGAGCAGAGAGTTCTCACATGGATTCTTTTCTTTCAGCAGACCAAAGCCCTAAGCCGAAACCTCCACCTGCCGGTCGACAAGACATGAACCTTGTCGGTTACTCGGTTGTCCCACGCAGCCGGTAAACCTTAGCCACGTGCCCTTCCAATATTTTTCGCCAAACCGCTGAAATAAAAGACCTCTGCACTCTAATAAAAAAAAAAAGAAGACCTCTGCACTTCTCATCAGTCTCGTTCCTCACCACACAACACTCACACCGTCATCCACCATTTTTCCCGGTGATCCCGCCGCTGCGACCCAATTAAATGCTTCCGATCTCCGATCTGCAAGTACCAGTTACGTCTAGAAAATCCAAATCCCCAGAACCGAAGCCGTTGGAGCGCAAATTCTCCTTCAGCTCACTCCACTCTGTTCTCCAGCCTTACTTCGCTCTCAACAACCCTCGCTCATGGCTTCTCCTCTCCATCGTCGTGCTCCAGATGGTTCTGATTTTCTTGGCCCGAACCCTCCCCGCAGGAACCCGGCATACCCATTTCACGTCTCCTAAAGCCTCCAATCAGAGCCTCAACAGCAACGTCTCTGTAATTCCGGCGAACATTCAACACGCCGAACAATGCCAGTCGGGTCGGATATTCGTCTACGAATTGCCCGCCGCTTTCAACTACGATTTGATCACGGATTGCGATCAACTGAATCCTTGGAGTTCGCGGTGCGATGCGTTGTTGAACGACGGATTCGGAAATCCAGCGACGACTCTGTCCGGGTTAATCCCGGATGATCTGATTCCGGCGTGGTTCTGGACGGACCAATTCGTCTCTGAGATCATCTTCCACAACCGGCTTCTCAACCACCAGTGTCGCACCACCACGGCGGACGAAGCGGCGGCGTTCTACGTCCCATTTTATGCCGGCCTCGCCGTTGGGAAGTACCTGTGGAAGAATTACACGTCGAGTGACAGAGATAGCCACTGCGAGAGGATTTTGAGCTGGCTTCAGAATCAGCCGTATTGGACCCGATCCGGCGGGTGGGACCATTTCATCACGATGGGTCGGATCAGCTGGGACTTCCGGCGATCGAAGGATCACGGCTGGGGGTCAAGCTGCATCTACATGCCGGGAATGCGTAACATCACGCGCCTCCTCATCGAGCGCAATCCCTGGGACTATTTCGACGTCGGCGTCCCGTACCCGACCGGGTTCCACCCGAGATCTGACTCCGACGTTCTCCGATGGCAGGACTACGTACGCAACAAGAACCGGTCCAAGCTGTTCTGCTTTGCCGGCGCGGCCCGCCGGACGTTCAAGAACGATTTCAGAGGGTTGTTGCTTAGCCAGTGCATGGACGACCCGGGTTCATGTCGGGTCGTGAACTGCGCCGGGTCACGGTGCTCCAACGGCACGTCGGCGATCATAGAGACATTTCTCGATTCCGATTTCTGCTTGCAGCCGAGAGGGGACAGCTTCACAAGGCGGTCGATCTTCGACTGCATGATCGCCGGTTCAATCCCCGTGTTCTTCTGGCACAGAACGGCTTATTACCAGTACGAGTGGTTTCTTCCGGGTGACCCGAAGAGCTATTCGGTTTTCATCCACCGTGATGAAGTAAGAAACGGGACTTCCATTAAAGCAGTGCTACAGAAGCTGAGCAGTGAAGAGGTGAAAAAAATGAGAGACACAGTGATTGATTACATCCCCAGATTGGTGTATGCAAAACCAGACAAGGGTTTGGAGAGTATGAAAGATGCAGTTGATGTTGCCATTGATGGGGTTCTAAGGAGATTTAAGCAGCACCAAGAGCCAGGATTCAAATGGTGATGAAAGGTGAAAGACAGATAAAAGAGAGTGTGTGGAATCTCATGTAAGATGATGGCTTTTGCAGAAGAAGCAGAGCAGCTTTTTGGCAGAGGGAGGTGGATTCTTCTCAACTTTGAGGTGCCAATGCATGCATGTTGTATAATACATATATTTAATTCTTTTTTCATACAGCAAAAAATAATTAGTGTTGAAGTTGTATTTTTTAGATAATGAGAATTTCAAGATTGTTGAGATGTAGTAGGGGATGGTGCAAGGAGTTAGGTTATTAAAGGAGTAGACTTTTGGCTTGGGAGGATTGATGATGGTTCAAAATAAAACTATACTTATTGTGATTCTATTGATATCAACAATCATATGCTCTATTCAGCACAAGAACATGATCAAACATAGTATGTGATTTTTGGGTTCATCTAGTGTCTTAATAATGTTAGAACCTGGATTAAGCAAAAGTCTGGTACATGTTATCTAATTTCAAAATTTAAAAACCATGCATCCTCTTCCCTAATTATTGAGTTGGAATGGTGACTTGGGCTGATTTCCTCCTGTAGAAAAATTCTAGTTGTCCATGACCTCATCATGAATGGTGAGCCAAATTAGCTGCTGCTGACAGGTAAAAACAAAAAAGGTCAGGGAAATGACCAGTTTACAATTTGGAACTTTGTAATTGTTTATTGCTGAACTTGATGTCTTGGGGCCGACTGAGTTTGTAAGTAATTTTAAAAGA
The DNA here is from genome assembly GCA_024586325.1 of Stellera chamaejasme. NCBI lineage: Eukaryota > Viridiplantae > Streptophyta > Magnoliopsida > Malvales > Thymelaeaceae > Stellera > Stellera chamaejasme. The sequence continues at coordinate 6,462,151 of CM044985.1, read as the reverse complement.
TAGAGTTCCAAAAACGGTTGTTGAGTTGAGGGGCTTTTGATGATCAGAACAGTTTTGAGGATAAAGGAATATGAGGAATCTGAAAGAGAATAAAGGCAAGATTGTGTTGTGGTGGGGTCTTATAAAGGAAAAGGTAAATAAAGACAGTAGAATTAAAAAAAATATTTCATTGAAAAAAAATGAGGGCCTGAAATATTTGGGAATATATAATTAGAGTTTGTTTCTTCCTGTCTACTTATTTTTCCATGTGTTTGAGAAGCAAGTGTTGTAAGCACTTTGTTGTGCATGAATGGATTGTGGTTTCTTGTGCATGAACAATCTTTGTTGATCAAGGAGCAAAAGGAGATCATTGTTTTTCCAACTCATTTCTAATCTTAACACTCATTGTAGTTAGTGTCAGTGTTAGTAAGTTGTTTGTGATAGTAGACTAGACTAGCTTTAATTCTTGTTCCATCTTTGTTTAATTAGTTCCTTGAATCATGGTCATCTTTCATTTCTCATTCATGTTTTTATTTATAAAAGCACAAAAAAAATAAAAATAAAAATCCTCGGGTTAGGCCTAATCTTCCTTGACTGTCGGCTGGACCTCCGCTGCAAGGAAGGGTACCGCCGGAGCTCGGTGGTGCTGGAGCTTGGTGTCGCCAAAGCTTGTCGGTGCCACTGGAGCTCACAATCTCACCCACCCACACCGCCCAGCTGCCAAATTATGAGCCATGTGATTAGGGCGCATTGATCGAGCTGCAGGACGGCATCAACTGCTAGATTACCACCGAGTATAACTAAAAGAATAATAATAATAATAATAATAATAATAATAATAATAAAATAATAATAATGGGAGAGAATCCTCTCCTCGATTTAATTAAAGCCAACCTGCTTATTAATTTTACACAAAGAACATGTGAAATTAATGTCTAGGGCTATGAGCAGAGACAAAAAGCAAGTGTTGGATTAGTTTTTAATCGCAAGGCGTTCATAACGCATAATTATCCATTAGCTCAAGCCTTTTAATTTATTTACCCCAAGTGACTGATGAACCGGAATTGCTTCAACTCAATTATAGTGTGTTCAGTCCAGTCCGTTTTCGTCTCATCTGAATTGGGCTTAATGGCCCAAAACATTTTTAAGTAATACTGGGCTTAGCCTGAACCCGAATATCGGTAAAAATCCGGCCAATACCGAAATGAAAATGATCGTGGAGTTTAGTATAAGGTATTAAATATCGTCTGGGTGATCGTCGTTTCTTGCGATACGAGGCAGTGTCAGTGCATCGAGATATCTTGGTTGTCTGGAAAAACTGTACCGGTGTGTGTGTATATATATACCTGTAAAAGTATCTGAGATTCTAAATTTTTTACCTGAAGTACTTGGGTGATCACCTATTTGACTAAGAGAAAAAGAATGTAATAAACAAGTATTTACTAGCTACATACAAGAAATATACTAATTAAAAGAATTAAAAAAATGAATGAGGTAAATTAATATTTTAAATTACAACCGGGAGTACGAAGAAATATAAACATGATAATTCTAACTGATCTCATTAGTCAACATCAGAAACTAATTTAAGTATGGAAAACAAATTTAAATAGCATGGATCTCAAATAGATTAATATATTATTTCTTTCTTTAACGTAATTAACATATTCCAAAACAATCGGTGAGAAGTTTTTATGAATCTTGTGATTTTGTATTTTAATTTCTTTAATTTAGTAGATATTTTTCATTCGTGTTCATCCTCAAACTTTTAAAAAAATGTTCATTTAAACCCTTGTACTGCCGTTTTCTTCATTTGGCCGCTTAATGGCCCAAAACATTTTTAAGTAATACTGGGCTTAGCCTGAACCCGAATATCGGTAAAAATCCGGCCAATACCGAAATGAAAATGATCGTGGAGTTTAGTATGAGGAGCTGGAGTAACACTTACTTATTCGAGTTCATTATATGAATTTATGATTGCAATTTATTTAGGGGGAAGAAAACGTAAATAAAACATACTTTAAGAGAAATAAAATGAAAATATAGAGATTAAATGATGGAGGGAAGTACAAAAATTGCAAATGTTTTGTATTTCAAAGCAGTTATCTCACCGTTCGAATCTTCAACTTCAATTCGTCCATTCTTCGTCATTTGCAAAACAGTTATCTCACCGTTTTTTTGCTTTCTTTTTATTTTGTAATTTTTAAATTCTTTTTTGCTAATGATGTTTAATTAAAAATCAAGTTAGGTTTTATTTCTTTTTTTAGATATGTTGAGGTATTTCAAAAAGAAAGATGAGATAAAACCTTTAACAAATATTAATGAGAAGCCCAACTCAAGTACTACACAAGCACCAAATCAAGGTCAAGAAGGTACTTGTGATATTTCTAATGTTAGAGATAAATAGCAAAATTCTTCAAAATATAGAAAAATCAATTTGGACGCACTTCCAGCTGATCCAAAAGAACGACAAAAAAATAAAAAAAAAATTCATTCAAGTGAAAGGGATGAAATTAGGAGGGCATACCTACAGAAATGCCTATGTATATAATTTTACCTTTTTAAAGTTATTATATAATTTTAAAGTTTACCTTATATATATATACATATATATATATATATATAGACAGTGGCCCCTTTCTAAAAATTCTGAATCCGCCACTGATTGGCAGCTGCAATTTTTCTTTCTCCTCCCTTCCTTCTTCCACACGAATTCATCTCTCCCTCTCGATTTCTCTTTCAGATCCCTCATCGTTTCATCCCCTCCTTTTCCTTCCATGGTTAGATTTTCCTTTCTCCACAACCTCTTCTTTTTATGTTTCCGGTTTGTTGCGATATCGTCGGTGGTGATGTCGATTTCGACATTTGAAGGGCAGATGGGTTCGGTCACAATCGTTTCCCAACCTACTGCTCTTCCGGTGAGATACCTCACCTCATTCATACGGGCTGGAAGATTGGTGTATTGTTAGTTTTTTGGTCTGTTGCGTCTATTTTGGTTGATTTCGTGGTATGGGTAGGTGGACAAGAGATTTTCCGATTGTTGGCAGTTTGGGTGTTTTATGTTCTGCGGGAAGAGACGCGTGAACCACAGGGAGCGACAGTACCTCTCCCTGCCTGGCTCCATGAGGATGTTGGTTTATGATGGTTGGGATGCAAAGTCCGAGCCTAATCATCTGTAGTTTGTTCAGGACTTGGGATATTTAGTGGATAGTGTCATTTAGTTGGGTTTGGATATGATTCATGCATGTGTGGCTTGATATTTTCTGGTGCTCTCCGGGTAACCTTGCAAGGAATAAGATTCTTCGGGCACGCGTTGCGTTGCTTCAGTGGAAGGGGACGGTAGCCTCGATCTCTATATAGATGTTGTTGATGGATCCTTGAATCAAGCTTTATGGCAGTTTGAGAGCAATTGCGAAGATCAGCTTCACTTGAGGATTTTTATCCTTGTCGACTTTGTGTCTCTATCATCCTGATTGTTCTTCCATCTTTTATTTCTTTAAACTCATTCTGATTATTTCTTGAATTTATTAGTTGTCGGTCTAGTAGTTTGGTTCTATGATCCATTATAGCTTTAAGCTACTGGATCTTTAGGATTGTCTATGCTCATTATAGGTTGAGAGCTTATTCACTCTCAAGGGCTTTGTCCATTCTTAGGTTATCGTTATTAGCCGCTTGAAATTGAATGAATTTATTCCCCTAAAAGAAAGAAAGAAATAATTAATAAAGATGATACAGTTCCTCGTTAGATAAATATTTTCTGCACAGTTATGAAAAAGTTTTTTTCCACCATTATTTCTTTATGAATAGAAAGTTCTACAAATTTTATTATAAAAAATTATTAATATGTAAATGTATGACTTTTGTAAATATTTTCTTAATTATCAATTGGTTAAAAGTGCAGGAAAAATAAAATGAACAAAATAAAGATAAATTCGGAATAATGAAAAACGTAATTACTTTTAATGGAAGCAATCAACTTTTGAAAATAAATATAAAAAAATGTATTCAATAATTTTTTAGAGAATGTGGAAGCTTCCATGTTTCGCAAAATATAGTGGACACATACATAAGGTTTTTACTCTTTTACTACTGCTACTTTTGTGGAGAACTGATGAGTCACGCACGGCACGGGGTAAGTAAGTAAGTAGTACTCATTTAACAGCGAGTAGGTAGCACCAACTCACAATGGTAAATGACATATAGTATCCCGCCATGTTTGCCTTTGGCAGAGTAGGTAGCATATAAAAGTTCTTGACATATTACTATAAATTGAAATTACTATTATTAATTATAAATTATCATCTATAATAAATAATGATAATCTTGTAATAAATATCACATACACAAGAAAAGAAAAAAGGACTTTCATCCTACCTAAATTGAATTGAAGCCAAATTTGTTTTCTTTTTTCTTTCTTTCAGTTTTCAGTTGGGTCAATATAAACCCCTCTTTTCCTTCTTTCCACTTTACTATCTCCAAAAAGAAACCACCATGGGAACTCATCTCAATCTGATCCTCCTCCTCCTAGCTGCCCTCGCCTCCATCTCCGCCGCTGCCGCCACCGCTCTCCCTGGCAACCCCCAAACTGTCGCCTCCCTCAGCCTCCCTTACATCCAGGTACCTACGCTTATTTCTCGATCAGTTGCATGCCTTTATTTCTTCTTCTCATGATCTTTTACGTTTTGCGGTGTAATTTGGATCTTGAATTCGTCGGAATCGATGGAGCAGTTTAAGGATGTTAAGAACTGTTCGTACACGGTGGCCGTCGCGACCAGCTGCTCCTCCCCTAACTTCACCAGGGACCAGATAAGTATCGCTTTCGGCGACGCTTATGGAAACTCGGTACGTATACATACTGCTTAATTAATTAATATATGTATTTATTCATCTCCTCTAGGATTGTGACATTATTTTGCTATATAACTATATATGGGTCTTATTTGAGAATGAGAGCATGTCGACAAAATGGTAATTTTAATAATTGTTATACGTTTATGAGATGAGTGAAATAATTGATTTAGAAGAAAGAAAAAGAAACTGGGCAAAAGAACACACCAAAAGTGATGGAGTTTTCAAGTATAATATGGAGTAGGGAAAATTACATATTAATTAAGGAATTTAGTGAAATTTTCAGTTTATTTTTATATTTATTTATTCTTTTATTTATTGAAAATCTTCAATGTTCCCTTGAGTTTTACTGAATTCTTCAAATATTCTCTTTACCTTTTGTATTTTTTGAAATATAATTAGTGTAATTGGTATCTTCTATTTTCTCGTTAATCTTGGTAACAGGGGAAATGATATCTCCTTGTTTTCTAGTTCAACATTAATTTTCATGTTTGGAGAAATAGAAAAAAGGGAAAGATTTTTGCAGCTTACCTTTTCCTTTTCAATAAATGCTTATTTCACCCTAATTTTTGAGAAACTCGATACAAGTTACAACACCGCCCTTCCAAGTCGTATTGTCATAATATTAAAAAAGTTTAATTCTTAATAAAATAATATATTCTCACTATTATTTTATTTTAATCAAATTTTATCCTTACAATTACAAATGCGTTCATTCAGAATTCATTAAGAGAGATTAAGAAGTTAGTTGGGATATGTGAAAATGAATTTGATGAGAGCGGTAATAGAATTTTTTTTAAATGAATTAATGTTAAAAAACAATCTTAATTTATTAAAAAAAAGTTAAAATTAAAAACACACTTGTATGGAGGGAATATATGAGGTAACTTCTGCAACGCGCATGTGTTTTTTAGCAGATTTATGCCAAGAGGCTGGACGACTTGTACTCAGGAAAGTTCACCAAATGCTCAACGGACACCTTCAACTTGGAGGGTCCTTGCACCCAGAAGATCTGCTACGCCTACCTGTACCGAACCGGACCGGACGGCTGGAAACCAGAGACGGTCCAAATCTGGTCCGACGTTACCGGCGCCAACGCCACCTTCTTCTTCAACGCCTACGTCCCGGACGACACATGGTACGGCTACAACCTTTGCCAGCAGCCGTCCACTCCTCCGCCAGCCCACCCACCGTCCTATAACTTTCCTCCACCTCCGCCACCAGATTTCCACATCCCTCCTCCGCCACCAGATTTCCACATCCCTCCTCCGCCTTCACATCCATCGGCAGCACCGCGCGGCCAGGCTGCAGCTTGGTGGGTGGCCACGTTGTTCTTGGGTTTTGTTGGCGCAACGCTGTAGGGGGTAGTTTAGTAATTAAAAATGTTATGGTATTCCTAATAAAGTCTTTTCGGTAATTGTGTTGGTAATTAATTAATGGTTGCAGACATTTTTTGTTGCAACAGTACGTACGTGTGGTTTTTGTATTGTAGGGGACAGGAACGAAGACTGGTTTTGTTGTCCTGGACGGTCCTGGTCTTGCCTCGTGGCTGATTAGAATTTAATCAAAACGTTTATGTACTTGCAATATTTATTATTGATGCTTATTTATTATATTTTTTTGTTATTAATTCATTTTATATAAATTTTTATTAGTATTATTTTCTAAACTCATTCTTACATCTTTTAATCTATTTTCTAAATTCTTTGAGTGAGTGCAGGGGTGGCGGAGCCATTTGGGGACAGCCGGACATAGGATGACAGTTGCCACCCCATTTTTTTAAAATGTAGGAATATATAGTGTATATTTAGGTTAGTTTTATGATTAATTATATATCCCTTTATGTTAATTCAAATTTAAATATTTATTCCTTACATATTTGAAACTAATTTAAAAAATAAAAAAAATCAACCCAATCCAATATCTGAATACTAATTCTTAACGTAATAATATATTAACTCATTCTATGGTTCAATATTTATGATGGGTGCGAGATTCATTTCAATAAAAAGATATCGATATGGAAAAAAAGTTACACTATTAATGCATATAATTATGAGGAGTAAATCACTACGTGCTTGAAGGGAGCTTTGTAGCACAAGATCCGTTACAGTTCCGCTACAATTGTAGCGCATGTGGCCGTTATTACAGCCGCTACGTTATGAGCCGCTTTTTAGAAACTGGGCGCTACAAATGCGCTACAATTGTAGCGGATTTGTAACAGCCACTGCGCTTCAACAATTTTATTTTTGTTTTTCATTTGCATGCAAATACATTTATTTATAATTAGTAATAATTATTAATAATACAAAAATAATACTTACACATATTTAAAAAAACTAATTACCATTCACATAAATATTTAATAAATGTATTTTTACATCAAAATATGATATTTTACATCAAAATGTTGTAAACATCGAAACCCTAAGGATCATCTAAAGAAGTGTCGGTCCGGCGTGGTGGTGGATTCGCAGCAATGACACCGGCCAACCATGCGTCCATATCTTCTCGTAGGTGGATTGTGGCGGGTCCGGCTACCTCGGGGGCTCAGGCCTGTAACCGTCCTCAAAGTCATCGGCATGGATGTACGGGTCCTGTCGATCGCTGGGATCCTCACTTGCCATGACCCTAAGAGACGTAATAGTAAGTTCATAGCAAAATTCACAACAAAAAGACAGCACAGCAAAATTTTATTGGTTGCTTGCTTTTGTTTAAAAGACAGAAAACTAGCTAGCTTGCTTTTGCTTTCCCTTGGACAAAAACATTTCCTCCGATTTGTCGACAAGTTTTTCTTCACGAGTCGTTGGTAAATACAAGGTGGACTTGGTTTAATTATCATAAGTTTATAATTACCCAAAATAGAATTTTGTATCTTCTTCTCTACCATGAAGAAGAAATAATTTCTTCAGATGTAACAATGTAAATATTTAATTTCAGATGTAAGTATGGATAAAAATATATAGTTGCTCTCCTACAAGAATGGATGAAAACATTGACTTAGTTCTATCATCATTCATCAGTAGGTCTTAGTTCTATCATCATTAGGGGCTTCAAAGTTTAATTGAGATGCTATTTATATTCACCTCATGGGTGAGTGTTGATGGGGTGAGTTAGTGAATTGGCCAAAACTGAAAAAGAGGGTGTTATGTTTGAGGGACCGTGAAAAACGATGGCTATACGCGTGAATATGGTTGAGAGGAAAACGTTGACGCCAAAAAAAAAGAGGCAGAGCGAACGAGGCTGGCGAGGCGAAAATCAGAAGAGAACCGAAATCGGTTGAAGGTTGTTTGTCGAAGCCAAGACTTTCGGAGTAGAAGCTGGAAGTTCGATCGAGTGGGACGGAGGGAGGCTTGGAGACGATCCCAAGAGGAATTAGGGTTTGATGATGTAAACCCAGGATGATATGCAATTCAAATGGGACTTCGACGCTTTGGATTCAAATCGGACCACAAGCTTGAATCACAGGTATGGTTGTTTTTGTCTTCAAATCTTATGGAAACGAAGAGTATCTTATATATTTTCGGACAACCAGAGATGTTGCTTCCATGATAACTTGCTTCTGTAAACTTTCGGACGTGCCTGAGTTGCTGCCTTCATGCTTAACCTTCGCCCTTCAATTCTTAAGTTAACCCACAACGTATTCTCCGTAATATGCATCTGTAATTGATGGTTAAACTTATGTTTCTTCTAATTTGAATTCATGATTAGTTTAGATAGTAGTAGCTGCTCCCTTTTTGCAGTGAATTCACTAGGATATTCCTGAGGCCTTTGTAGATGTTCACCATAGCCTGCAAAAGAGGATGGAAATGGTGAGTTGAGTTAGTAGGTACTTACTCAAATGGTCGCCGGTGATGGCTGAGTTTGAATTACTGGTAAATAGGAGTTTGAAGGTGGAGGCTGCACTTATATTTACGAACTAAGGTGTGGTGGATGTGTCTTTAACACTTGACCTTGTTTTAGCGTGATATGAAACTCTGCCCCTTGAGGAACTAGGTTGTTTCCCACTTTCTATGACAAAAGAGAGGTAGAATAATTGTTTGCATAAACTATCTTGGACAGAATTTGCACCATAGGAGAAAACAAATAGAAATGCAATTAAGTGGAAACGGATCAGAACTGCGCACCCAGAAGCTCATTTCTAGGTGTAATATGAATGGTTCGTTAGATATTTATAGTTGAAGCAAGTTGAATAAGTTTGAGAGTGTTGGTTGGTAAACCTTTGAACTGAGAAATAGGAAAATTTTGGTATAAGTTACAACCCAAGTATGTCTTGTTATTTTTCCAGTCACCTGTTCCTTGTCCAAAAGTATCATTTGTTTTTCCTGTTAATTTATTTTTTCATATTCAATGCGGCCATGGGATTTCTGTTGTAATATGGCATGCTTCCGGGACCATGGTACATATTTGTGCCTAAGTAACCTTGTATATACTTCAAATTATTTTGTTAATTGAAAATGTTCTGTTACTCAGGGAAGATCATATATGCATTGCTCTCAACTGAAGCTGTGAGCTAGCTGCCTCAGTCTGTAGATTGTAAATAGTTTTCTTGGAGAGTAGAGAAGACGCAAGTGATTCCAATGGAGCTGGCTTTTGCCCCATGTTCTTTCTCAGTTAGAATCACAAAGTCTAATTATGTAACTAGCAACCCCTTTAAAAGAAGTTCTTGCCCTTGCTCAGGAAGATTACCTTCATTTCAGGCCAACTCCAGCCCATATTTTCCAAGTTAGTTTATCTCTTCCCTATTGTTGTTTCTCTTCCATTATTTTCTGTTCTCATTGTCAGCGTCTCATTTCTGTTTTCTCCTCCAAACTAGTGCTCTTTACTAATTTGTGCACATAAGATAGACCATGAACCTCTTAATTTGTGTAACCGGCTAATTAGGTGGTATGATGTGGCCAATATCAGCCTTTGTTACATAGTTGTGCACATAAGATAGACCATGAACCTCTTAATTTGTGTAACTGTCAGCTGTAACAGCTGAAAACTGTTACATAGTTGTCTCGCACTTCACGTTTAACTCTTCCCAATCAGTTAAAGAGTTCAAAAATAGATTGCTTACAATGTTTGAGCACTTGCAAGTTCCATAATTCAGGTGACATCTTGTTTTTATGGAAGAAATTCCTATCTAGCTTTCTTATGTGTGTGTGTGTGAGTGTATTTTTCAAAAATTGTCTCAACTTTTCAGATTTAGCATCAACATTGCCTTACGACATGCATGCGCAGGCTGCTGGTCTTGTGTGTTTTTTGTCTCCATTTAGCTAGCTTCATCCTCATTTTAGTTGTCTCACTATTCAATGTTGGTTGATGCATTTGCCTTGGTTTTTTGGGGAAATACCAGTGGCAGAGTAGGTGTCAAGTGTCCTAAGGGGGAAAAGTTCATGATAGTATTCGGGCCCTCTGTTTTGTGCGTGATCATCATGCTACCTGTCTTTTTGGAAAGTTTGAGGTAATATTTTCTGAATTGTCATGTTTTTCATTTCATTTTTATTCCATGAGTTACCACATATATCATATTGTCTTCTCAGACAGTCGATACATACTACAGGCGCTGTGGCAGCTCTACATATGTGGGAAATGTATCAGTTGACGTGCGGCAGGTCAGATGTTCTTGGGAACTTGCACCTTCTTTCTTTGATGCTTGATGCATATTTCCGCAACATGCGTGATGCTGAAGTTCACACTCGGGAGGAGCCACACAAGAGCGAGCCCGCGTCAAAGCCAACAGCAAAAGCAGTTCACACTCGGGAGTGAACCACACCCAGTTCGCAGGCTCCTCTCCAGAAGCTTGGTTCACATCCACAAGCTGGACAACTAGTAGATGTTCTATAGTTTAGGGTTAGGGTCAATGTAGCAGCAGTTTATATGACATGTTTGCACCAGATTTCGGAGCAACCTATCCTGATTAATTGAACTAGTGTTACGTGTGTTATTCCGTACCTCAATTTATATGATGTGCTCTGCCTTTAACAAGAAGAATGCAACTCCAACCACTCACTTGACACTAAAACACCACACAATTCGAGAAATAGAAGTGGCAGGTCATATGGACCATTACATTGATTGGGGCTTATGACTGCAACCAGACTTTTATATACTTGTGATCTGATACCATGTTAGAGCATTTAACTGAGAACCATGGTGCAGAGTTCTCACCAGAATGTGAAGCCTTGCTACCCCTTAACAATTTAGGATTCATAAATTAAAAGAAGCCAAAGATGATATCTATTACTAAGGGGAGATGCCATCTTTGCATTCATCTTGGTTACCAAATAGTTACACTTCTGAAATTTAGTGTATACTTATCTAAAACATGTACCACATGATAAAGTCAGTTGATGGAATACCTTGCATCGAGCTACAGCTCATCATGATCGATTTCTTGTCCCAGACTATAAAGCAGACTTGGTTGTGTCAAGTTGTGAGCCTCTCTTGTAGCCATGTACCCACCCAATGCCACTAACGACTTAGTAATGAAAACAACCACAAAGAGTCCCTTAAATGAGGTAAGGGCATACACTAACTAGCACGACTTAAAACCAACTGAAATCAGTTCAATAATAAACTTGTGTCATCACATCCATGTCAATGCTAATTCAGAAACAACAAGTGGCAGCCATAATTAATTGGTAGCTCTAGTTTTACAATAGCAACTTCACGTGCAGGAGACTAATCAATTAACTACTCTACATCTTAATCTCAACTAGTAGAAAGCACATTGCTTTTCTGCATTACCAGCATGAATAGGGTCCGGTATGAAGTCATGGCCGAGTGTATGCATCTTCATCAAGGCTCGACTGCTCTTATAACAGGATCCATCTTCCCACTCAGCTTCTCTCTGATAAACGGGAAACAAAGTCCACCAAAATTGGATCCACCACCGGTACACCCTATGATCAAATCCGGGGTTTCACCAATCGCCTCCATCTGTTGCAGACATTCCTCCCCTATAACTGTCTGGTGAAGCAAGACATGGTTGAGGACACTCCCAAGACAGTACTTGGTATCATGGTTTGCAGCAGCCACCTCCACAGCTTCTGATATAGCTATCCCTAAGCTTCCTGGACTAGAAGGGTCCTGTTCAAGGATTTTCCTCCCAGCCTCAGTGATGGTAGATGAAGATGGGTGGACTTTGGCTCCCCATGTCTGCATCATCAATCTTCGATATGGCTTCTGATCATATGAGGCACGCACCTGCCACACATTGAACCTACAAGGAAAAACATTTTCTTTAGCTATGATGCGTACAAAACAACGGCTAACTTAGCAGCGGAACAAGATAACTGAACAAGGAAATTAGAGATGAGTCTAGATGAATTGCCGAATCGATTAGGAGAAAATCGAACCTGCTATGCTACTGTTCCTGGCCAGCTTTGACGAGATCGCGCGACCGCCTCTCTCCAAGATATCGATTGATCGTGCCCGGCGGAGGAGATACGAGGTCAGAGAGACGGTTGCGAATCAGAGTCGGCGGTGGGTCGAAGTCTCTCTGACACGAAACGCTCGATCTTCTCTCGCGAGCGAAGACTCAGAGTGACTAGCATCCAAGGTGACCGTGAGTTTGGCTAACTCACTTCTGCCAAACTCACGTTAGGTCCGAATATGGGAGGTGATTATCCCACATGAGCCACTGTGAAAATTGTGAGGTGAAAATCAAGTTACACACTTTCAAAACTCTAAGTTTGAAGCACCCTATTCATCATTCATCATTCATCAGTAGAATCAATCACAACCAACAATAATCAAGATTTTCTAAAAATTCCACAACAATAATCAAGATTTTCTAAAAATTCCACAACAAAATGTAAATTAAATTCCAGCAACTCTCACCTGCTGGAAATGGAGCTACTGCCGCTAAAGGTGGGAGATGCGCCCGAACCAAGTTCGCCGGAGAAGATGGCGGCCGAAAAAGTAAGAGAAAAGAATTTAAAAAAACTACAAAAATTTAATCCGGAAAACTGAAACGAATGCTAAACTGAAAAAAATACCTTACCGAGAGAAACGGAGAAAATGCTAAAATCTCGCCGGAAAATGCTAAACTCTCTCCGGAAAGAAAGGAGGTGAATGGATGGCGGCGGTTAAGGTTTTTGAGGAAAACGGCGACAATGGTTAGGGAGAAAAAAGGAGTAGAGAAGAAAGTGGGAGAGGGAAAAACTGACGTAGAGAGAAAAACGAGAGTGAGGGCGCCGGTTAGAGTGAGGGTGCCGGTGAGAGTGAGGGTGCCGGTGAGAGAAGGTTCCAGGATACATGTATCTGTACATGTAGTCTGTAGGAGGAGACAGCCAGGTAGCGTGATATAAACGCTTGGCTCTTCAATTTTGGTAAATTGATATTGACCAATCAATCTTTAAAAGTTGAAAAATTGAGATTGACCAAAAACTTTTAAAATTTTATAAATTGTAGCAGAATTGTTTTACTTTATTGGTCATGTTGTGTATTGTAATGAAATTTGGTTCTTGTAAGAGAATGGATAGAAATATACTTCATTCATAAATATTTTTTGATATAGAAATGAGAATAATTTATATGAGAATTATAATTTGTAATATGAATATTTTTATTCTAAATATAATTTTTTGATTTTTTTAACATTTATCTTCCATATATTTTGAGTAAAACATTCAAAATCAAAATATCAAATCAAAGCCTCTGACGTTTGTGGGATGGAAATAGTATTTGAAAAGAAGTAAAATTACTTAAATCGAACATGAATTTTTAAAACTTACATCGCATAAATGACTTGATCTGGATTATTCCACTCAAGTCATTTACAACTTAATAGAGTGAATTAAGTCCTGTGTGAATAGAAATTTAAAATTTATTTCAAAATAAAGTAAAACAATTGTTTTTTTAACTTTATCGAATTTTTGGTAAATTTACAAACTTTAGTCCTTTTCCCTTTACAAACTTTATTTGTTCTTAGTTTCGTTTAAGCCACCCTCTTAAGTCTAAAACTTGACAATTTGGTAAATTAGTTGTTGTAGCTCAAACGGCCGCTCTGAGCCGCTATAAAGGCAAAAAGGTTGTGGGCCCAAGTGGGTGGGTTTTGTCGCGGCCGTTTGCGTTTCATAGCCATTACAAAACCTGCCAACTACGTAGTAAATTGCACCACATATATTGAACTATACCTTTCGTTGCAAATCGTTACATGAACAAAAGTTTGTTGCAAATATGACTCTAAAGTATAAATACGTTGCAAATCTATACCCGTGACTTAACATCCGTTAAAATTTAAGGGATTTATGGTAATAATGCTCAAATAGGCCCTAATTGTTTATAAAATGTATTGAACAGTCCTTTAACTTTATTATTTCATTTTTGAGTCATAATTCTTGTTCACGTGTATTTCCATGTATTGCTTACAAATTATTAATATTAATTATAGATTGAGTCTAAAATATTAAATATGAAACAAAAGTATAAAATAGATAATATTTGAACTTAAATTTACTTTTTATAAAAAAACTAACTATCAAGATAAAATTGAAGAATTAATAATGATTTAAAAAAATCTCCAATAGTATATTAAATTATTTAGGTAATGTAAAAGATCTTCAACAATGACATTAAATTTATTCAAAATTATACATTTTGTTTAAAATATAATTTATAAATTTTTTATTCAACATTTTGATATAAATTCTCATGTAATTTACATGCATAAGTTAATTCATCTTTGAAGTTTCTGAAAATATGTTTTTTCAAGAGTCCATAACATAATTAGGGGTGAAACGAGTCGAGCAGAACCCAGTACTAGGTTGTTCATGTTAGACTTGAAAATTATATCGAGTTTGAAATTGTGTTCAAGTTTGACTTGAAAATAATATAAACGAGCTCGAACACACTTTAAATCGAGCCGAGGTCGAGTCGAGCTCGAACTATTAATGAATATCAATGGAAAAAGTTATGATAAATGAACCAATCTTAGAATTTTGTTCAAGTTTGGTTTGAAAATAATATGAACAAGCTCGAATGAACTTTTAATTTAGCCGAGCCCGAACCGTGTTTGAGCTGTTTGTTCAACTTTCACCCCTGAACATAATATTCATAAAACTAATTTAATTTAAACAAATAATTGAAAGTTGAAGTAATTACAAATCAAAGTGAGACAAATAGAGTACTAAAACGCAATATACAAAAGAGTAGAATGATAACATGGCAGAGAAAACATCGATCGACATGTTACTTACATAGAATCACACATCATTAGTCCTAATAAATCTTATTTATTTGTTGTGTACTATGTTTTTTGAACCGTATCAAATGAAGAGAACGGAAAATTTCCAATAAATTTATAATTAAATTTGGAAATTTTTAAAAAAAATTAAAAATTTGGAAATAAAAGAAAAAAATGAATATTAGCCGTTTCAAAATTAATCAAAAATAAAATAGGAAAATGTTTCGATTTGAAATTTTTTAATTTAAGTTGTAAGCTGTTAAAATATACTTAAATTGATCATTATTTGAAAATTTGTATTGGTTTGGTGTTTTAATATCTTTATTTGAAGATTTTGTACATTATCTAAATATTTTAATAAAAGTGTTGGAGATTTCTAGAAAGTTATTGTTCATTTTCTTGCATTTTACTTTGATAATTACTATTTTTTCATAATAAAAGGCAGCTTTTTGTTATTATTGATATTATTTTGAAACATTTCTTTTTCATATTTGATAATTTTTTAGATATTATAGACTCAATTTAAAATTAATATGAATAATTTGTGAATATTATTTGAAAAACACACGTGATAAAAAGTAATTATTCAAAAATGAATTTATTAAAGTTAGAGGGGGTGTTTAACACATTTTAGAAACCATAAGGATCAATTTGAACATTTTTCTCGCAATTCTGTTAAGTTTTAACGGATGTGAAGTCGCGGGTATAGATTTGCAACGTACTCATACTTTAAAACCACATTTGCAACAAACTTTTGTTTAGGTATAGATTTACAATGAATGGTATATTTCAGGTATATCTGATGCATTTTACTCTAATTATGAGTAAATATTCTATCCAATGATTAAACTTTGTTTTTATTATCGACATTTTATTAAAACAAATTTGTGAGTCAATTATACTTTTATTGTACTAAATTTATAGGTTGTCACTATTCATAAAAAATATGATGGAAACAAATATTCCACCTCGGTGGATTAGATGTATATATCTTAGAATCATGCGTCCCATATAGATGAATATCAAATCTATTAATGATAATTTTAATCATTATTCATTAATTCATCCAGAAAATAGAATAATATTGCTTTAATTTAATAAATAGTGTTTAAATTCCGCTTTGGTTAGTAAATTTTTTTATTACCACCACCTCATGGTTCAAATCCTGACTTCGTTACTGAGTGAGTGTATTTATAAGGATAAAAATTTAATAAAATAACATAAAAATGAAGAAAGATTATTTCATTTGGGATAAATTAAGTATTTATTTTTCATTAGATTGATTACTTATCTATGTTTACAGCCTAAAGTTAATGAGGTAGGAGCAGGTTTTGTACACAGATTTCACATTGAATGTTTTATATGTGGGGGAGGTATTAACTGCCTGGTTGTGACTTGTGACATGTTTATGTGAAGTGGATGCTTCACATTCATATATATATATATATATATATATATATATATATATATATATATATATATATATATATATAGATATATATATATATATATATATATATATATATATATATATATATAGTGCATTCTAGATCGAATTTGTTGGTAGTCAAATTACTGGGACCAAAGCCCCCTCCACGTGTTCGCTTTCACTTTAGACTTCAGTAGAGTTTTTATCACTTTTGTTTGCTTTAACTGCGATGGCTGAAGAGCTGAGAGGGGGTGGAGTTTTTAGTTGGGGTAAAGTGAAACTATATTAATGTAATTTTAATTATTGTATCATTACAGTCCTGTTTTATTTTTTTGTACCAATAAAATCATGTTTTTAAATTTTTTCTTCATCCATAGTCTTTTTCCGTCCATTGACCGTTAACTTTAACAGATTTGTTGGGAAAATGATAAAATTAGCAATTCAATTGTTTTAGAAAAATTTATTTACACCCCAAGTTTTAAACTTAACCATTTAGGCACTCCCCAACAGTTTTAAACTTAACACTTTAACCCAAATGTTTTAATTAATCCCAACAACACCGTCGGGCTGTCGCCATCACCACCGGACAGCCGCCGCCACAGCCGGATACCGCTGGAAAATGCCGGAAACTAAAAAAATACACGAGAACGTAGATCGAGACCTAGGATCGCCGGATCTTGGCCCAGGGCTGCTGGATCACGGTCCACGGCAGGCGAATCGCTAGCCTAGGCCGCGAATCAACGACACAGGGCCGTGATTCGCAGTCTTGGGGCCGCGATTCGGAGGCCCTGGGCTGGGATCCGCGGTCCTAGGCCTCGATTTACGTTCTCGTGTATTTTTTTAGTTTCCGGCATTTTTCGGCGGTGTCCGGCGATGGCGGCGGCTGTCCAGTGGTGATGGCGACGACCCGATGGTGGCTGGGTGTTGTTGGGCTTAATTAAAACATTTGGTTTAAAGTGTTAAGTTTAAAACTGTTGGGGAGTGTCTAAATGGTTAAGTTTTTAAAACTTGGGGTGTAAATAAATTTTTTTAAAACAATTGAGTTGTTGATTTTATCATTTTCCCCACAAATCCGTTAAAGTTAACGGTTAATGGACGGAAAAAGACCATAGATGAAGAAAAAACTTAAAAATAAGATCGTAGTGGTACAATAATTAAAATTACAGGACTATTGGTGTACTTTACTCTTTTTAGTTCACTAGAAAGATGTGCGCGCTAGGCGCGAATTGCGAAGATGTTGCTTACTTTTGTGTGGCCCGAGAAGGTAGTTAGATTTGGGAGTTTGATGGGTTAGTAGTGCTCACTAAATGTGTGTTTCGCGAAATTGTTGTAACTATAGTTTATTGAAGTGAATAATGCGGAAATATATCGAAATGTGGATAGTAGGTGGAGATATTTTGCTTAGAGTATACAAAATAGACATCGGTTATTCGTAACTGTCCATAGAATAAAAAAGAACAAAAACTAATGTTCATATAAGTAACAATAAATGGAAGTGATCTATTGACATCAAATTTTATCCGGGCTATTAATTTAGGTTGTATTAAAAGTTCAGATAATATTTAATTCTCATTGAAATTGTTGGTATTTCTTGTGTCCTTATTTGGTAACTTATTTCATGTTATTTTGTTATATTTTTATTTTTATTGTCATACTTATCAGTTCATGTTTTTTCTTCTTCTAATTTTCATGTATTTTTTTGTTATTATTATAGTCATTTATTGTTATTGTTAAAAAAAGATTTAAAAAAAAAAACAAAAGAGGAGAGGAGACTTGAGATAGCAACCAAGCGTTGTTGGTGCTGCTGCATGGAGCAGAAATTATGGATGAATGGTCAAGATAACTTGCAACGAGGCTCTTTCACCATAAAACAAAAGCTTGAAATTTCCTTGGGTAATTGATACTTGAATCTTGAAATTTGGCTATAAATTGACTTGAACTTGGAGTGAAAAAGGGGAACCTACAACAAAAATCACAGAACTGAAGAAACCAACCATTATTCTTCTCCAACTACCGGGCATCTCTCTTTCTTCATCAAAACTGCCTTCCACAGCCCGGAATCTTCATCCTAGTCGCCGCCATCTTGTTCACACATAGCCGGCACATCGTTTTCGGCAATATCCGTCGCCCACAGCCTCCAATTTCTCGTCGACGCAATTCACCTTGACCTGCTGAAATCCGGCATCCCCATCTGATGTGTTTTCTTATGGATTAAGAAAGACACTTGAATGATCTTTTTCTTGTCTAGAAAAGAATGATAAAATTGGCCAACACCCCCTCTTGAATCCAAGAAATGGTTCAAGCAAAAGTAAAGTTTTGCCAAGGGAAGGAAGATGGATCCAACACCTCTTTCTTCAAGAGAAAGCAACCTTGGATTTAGCAAACTTGATCAAAACTTTTGAACAAGAGTTGAGTGGAAAAGTGTAGTAAAAATGAAGAGAATTTTCTCTCAAATTTGCAAAGTGAATTTCATATATGATGTGTCCTCAAAATGTAGAAACAATCCCTATTTATAAGTAGGGAATTAACCTAGGGTAGAAAGAAAAGAAAATAAAATTTCAAATAAAATTAATGGAAAATTAATTTCTATACTAATTGACCAATTTATTTGTAGCATTAGTTATCATATTCAAGTGCCCATTTGATGCTTGTAACCTTTGGAGATGAAAGGTGTAACTTGTGAAATTATCCTTTATCCTCAAACTTCTTTCATCTTGTCACTTGAGTCCTCTAGTTTCCCAAAGTGATTTGCTCTTCTTGGGCCACAATTATGATAGAGAATATTTGGGTCACTCCTTTGGCTTGCTCCTTGGGTTTGGTGGGAAAAATATCCACTTTTCCCTCTTCTTCTTCAATCTTTTCATTTTGCTCCTCCAAGCTTGCAAAATCCTTCATGAATAGGGAAAGAGCTTGGTTGGTCTTCTTTGCTCTTGCTCTTGTGATTGGGCCTCCAATTCCTTGTAAAGGATCTTGGGCTTTGGGCCTTGGTGGGTTCACATCATCCTCTCCCTCTTGAAAAGATTCCGACCACGGAATCGAGTCGTCATCTTCACCTACAAAAGGAGACAAATCTTTCACGTTGAAAGTAGCATGTACATTATATTTATCTTGAGGTAAAGCAAGAGTGTAAGAATTCTCCCCAGTTTTCTTGACAACTTGAAATGGACCATCTCCTCTTGGAGCAAGTTTGTTCTTTCTTTCTTGAGGAAATCTTTCTTTCCTCAAATGGAGCCAAACCCAATCTCCGGGTTCAAATGACACATGCCTCCTTCCTTTGTTGGCTCTTTTAGCATAAACTTCATTTTGTTTTGCAATTTGCTCCTTTACCTTCAAATGAAGATCTTTCATTTGCTTAGCTTTCTCCTCGGCACTTTTATGAACTGTATCACTCAAAGGAAGAGGAATCAAATCTAATGGAGTCAAAGGGTTAAATCCATAAACAACTTCAAATGGACTAAAAGTTGTAGTAGTGTGATATGAACGATTATAAGCAAATTCAACATGAGCCAAACATTCTTCCCATTGTTTTAGATTTTTCTTAAGAAGTGTTCTCAAAAGAGTGATCATGGTCCTATTTGTAACTTCTGTTTGTCCATCCGTTTGGGGATGAATAGAAGTAGAAAATAGCAACCTAGTACCCAATTTACCCCACAAAGTCCTCCAAAATGACTAAGGAACTTTGTATCTCTATCACTCACAATTGTTTTAGGTAAACCATGGTACTTGACAACTTCTTTGAAAAACAAATTGGCGACATGTGTGGCATCATCGTTTATGACAAGGGATAAAATGAGCCATTTTAGAAAATCTATCCACGACAACAAATATTGCATCATGTCCATGAGATGTTCTTGGCAAACCAATCACAAAATCCATAGAAATATCAACCCAAGGTAAAGGAGTAGGGAGAGGAATGTATAACCCATGAGGCTCAAGTTTGGATTTAGCCTTTAGCAAACAAAACATTGTGAACAAATTTTGTCAACATCCTTTGTCATGTTTGGCCAATAAAAATGCTCTTTTAAGGCCTCCAATGTCTTCACTTGGCCAAAATGACCCATCATACCTCCACCATGGGCTTCCTTCACAAGTAGTTCCCGGATTGATCCCCTAGGTACACAAAGTTTCTTAGTTTTGAACAAATAACCATCAAACAAATAATAGTTGTTAAAATCTTGTTTTTCACATGCTTGGTATATTTGTCCAAAATCTTCATCACTAGCATACAAAGTTTTCATGTTTTCAAAGCCTAAAATCTTTGAGTCCAAAACATTCAACAATGTATATCTCCTACTTAAGGCATCCGCAACAATATTGTCTTTTCCTTTCTTAAATTTAATTAAGTATGGAAATGACTCAATAAACTCAACCCATTTAGCATGCCTTTTGTTCAACTTCCCTTGATCTTGCAAATATTTAAGTGAGTAATGATCAGTATGAATGATGAATTCTTTAGGAAGAAGATAGTGTTACCAAACTTCCAAACTTCTTACTAAGGCAAATAATTCTTTGTCATAAGAAGAAAAGTTAAGGGATGCACCACTAAGTTTTTCACTAAAGTAGGCAATAGGTTTACCTTCTTGTTTAAGAACAGCTCCTATTCCTATTCCACTTGCATCACACTCAATTTCAAAAGTCTTACCAAAATCAGGAAGAGACAAAACAGGAGATGTGCTTAGCCTTTCTTTGAGTGTGTTGAAGGCTTTTTGGTGAGATGAAGTCCACTTGAATGGAACATCCTTCTTGACCAATTCATTGAGAGGAGCAGCAATTGTAGAAAAATCTTTTAAAAACCTTCGATAAAAGCTTGCTAGTCCATGAAATGATCGAACCTCAGTGTCACTTTTGGGAACTGGCCATTCCACTATCGCCTTCACTTTTGATTCATCTACACTTAATCCATGTTCACTTACAACATAACCAAGAAAGACAACTCGGTTAGTAGCAAAAACACATTTCTTCAAATTGGCATACAACTTCTCACATCTAAGTGTAGAAAATAACAACCTCAAGTGTTCAACATGTTCTTCTTTTGTTTTGCTATATACTAAGATATCATCGAAGTATACAACAACAAATTTTCCAATGAAAGATTTTAGAACATGATTCATCAACCTCATGAAAGTACTCGGTGCATTAGATAAGCCAAATGGAAGAACAAACCATTCATATAAACCAAGTTTAGTTTTGAAAGCTGTTTTCCATTCATCACTTTGTTTCATTCTTATTTGGTGATACCCGCTTTTAAGATCAACTTTTGAAAATATTTTTGAACCACATAATTCATCAAGCATATCATCCAAACGAGGAATAGGATGTCGATACTTTACAGTGATCTTATTGATAGGGCGGCAATCCATACACATTCTCCATGTTCCATCACTCTTAGGAACTAAGAGGACCGGCACAAAGATACATGGAGATAGACTTTCTTTGATGTACCCTTTTTCTAACAATTCCTCAACTTGTTTTTGGATCTCTTTTGCTTCTTCCGGATTGGTTCTATAATGAGAGCGGTTGGGCAATGAAGCTCCAGGCACCAAGTCAATTTGATGTTCAATTCCTCTAAATGGAGGTAGTCCATTTGGCTCCTCAAAGAGTTCCTGAAAATCATTCATCAAAGAAGATAAAAATTTGGGAATTTCTTCCTCTTTTCCAATGGTCAGAAGACAAGTGTTAGGAATAAACAAATAACATGGCTTGTTACTCAACAAAGCCTTTTTCACATGTATAACTTTGGCCATGGAGATTAGACACTCTTGTTTTCTCTCCAACTTACCTTTTCCACTCAAATCACTCTTGCACTCTTTAGTTTCTTGCAAAACCACTTGGATTTTCTTTTTCTTTTCATTTTTTTCCTCACATTTACCTTCCTTCCTCTCGGCCTCACGCTGAAGGTGGAGTTGATCTTGGTTGGCTTCTTGTGGGGATAAAGGGAGGAGAGTGTGCTTTCGACTTTTGTGGGAAATGATGTACTTGTTGGAGTCACCGAGATGAGTAGCTTGCTGTCAAACTGCCAAGGCCTTCCAAGAAGAATGTGGGCTGCATTCATCTTGGTCACAACGTCACATAAAACTTCATCTTCATATTTACCAATCTTAATTGGCACAATGACTTGAGATAACACTTTAACAGCCGAATTTTCATCCATCCATTGAAGGACATATGGAGATGGATGTTTGTGAGTAGTAAGACCTAACTTGTTCACCATGTAAGAACTAGCCACGTTAGTACAAGAACCACTATCAATGATAAGAGAACAAAGTTTACCAAAGAACTAGCGCTCTTGTTTGGAACAAGTTCTCTGTTTGACTTTGTTGTGATGGATGGACATGTAAAACTCTCCTTGAGACAAGTAGTTCACCTTGAAGTGGCGGTTCTTCAAATTATTCATACTCACTTTCCTCTTGAACATTTAGCTCTTCTTCCTCCTCATTTTCATCATCACTAAACCACTCATCGTCTCTGCAAATCATCACTTTAGGATTTGGGCATTGATAAGAATAATGTCCCTTACCCTTACATTTGAAACATTCAAGGACTTTTTGTGGAGTTTGGTTAGAAGGGGATTTATTTTGAGTGGGTGGTTTATTTTGAGGTGGAGCTTGGTTGGAATAAGTGTTTCGAGGCTGGTTACCTTTTGGAGGTGGAGCTCGAGGTTGGCTTCTCCATTGGTTCCTTTGTGGTTGATTGTATGACATGAAGATCTGATTTTTGTAGTGCCTTTCAACCTTGATGGCCTTGTGAACCATCTGTTCAAAATCTTGGTACTCACATAATTCAAGAGATTTGGCAATTTCCGGTTTGAGGCCATATAAGAATCTAGCCATCTTTGCTTCCTCGGTATCATTGACTTGGGCTTTCATGAGAGCGGCTTCTAACTCCTTGTGGTAATCTTCCACTGATTTGCTGCCTTGTACCAATTGTTGGAGTTGTTGGTGGCACTCTCTTTCATAATATGGTGGCACCAAACGAGCTTTCATCGCATACTTGAGAACATCCCAATGTTGTGGTTGGCGGTTGTTTTGCCCAAGTTGATCCCACCGGGTGAGGGCATAGCTACAAAATTCAACTACAACCACCTTCACTTTCAAGTTGTTAGGATAATCATAAATATCAAAAACCATTTCAACTTTCTTTACCCAGTCAAAGAACTCTTGAGGATCGCTTTTGCCATAGAAAGGAGGAATTTTAATTTTCAGATTGTTAAGCACTCGTTGCTCCTCTGATGATCTCCTTCTTGCTCGATTCTCAAAGTACTCATCTTCTTCTTGATGGGTATGAGCCTTTGGTTGCTCGGGTTCCAGTCTCGGCATTTCTTTCATTGTATATTTCTTTTTTGGATGGAATAGATATATGATTAGAACCTTCACCTTCCTTGTGTTTACCTTTTCTGTTCTTTTTTCATTGATGAAAATATCTTCAAGGGTAGTTATCCGAGCCGTAAGAAGCTTCATCATTTCTTGCATGTTTTCCATGTACTTTTCGATTCGTGATCTTGGTGAAGTAGGATCTGACATTATAACAACTGTTTAAACTCAAACTCACCAAAATTCTCTTCAAGTCCTCAAACACTTTTTTTTGCTCAAAAACTCTTAGTTTCTAACAAAGTTTTAGATCAAGAGAATCAAATACAAAAGTCACTTTAAACCTTTCAGAAAAGATTTCGCTTACTTTTTGCAAGGGTTTTGTATAAGTGTAGAAAGGAGCTTTCTGCAATTTGTGAGAAGTTGGTCGTCTTTCGGAAAGCTTTCCAAAATACGAGGAGTTTTTTTCAAGAAATTCTTGAACTCTTGTCTCCTTTGTTTTGCCAAACCTTCACTTTGTAAAAACTTGCACCAAATGATTCTTCTTCTTTTTTCCAAACTTTCAACTTCTCTTTCTTTTTTTTCTTTTTTTAATTTTTTTTTACACAAGGTGCAATAATAGAAATACCAAAAAAAGAAGGTTAGGCACAATAGGAGATAGAGGTAACAAATATTAAAACTGGTTAGATGACAAATAATATGACAAATAACACAATTATAATAATTGAAGAGCAAGGGATAAGGAAGGGGATTGCAAAAAAGATAAATTGCAAGAAATTAAATTGCAAGAAATAAATTGCAAAATAATAAATTGCAAAAATCTAAATTGTGAGAACGTAAAAGTTAGGTGCGGAAATGTAAATTGCAGAAAGTAGAAGTTAGGTGCGGTAATGTAAATTGCAAGAAAGTAAAGAGTTAGATGGTTAATGAAAAAGATTAGATGATGGTGAAATCATTTTCCATCAAGAACACAAAAACTCTTTATCTTTAAAAAAATGGTTGTGCTAGAACAAGAAGATGGCTCTGACACCAATTGATGTGTTTTCTTATGGATTAAGAAAGACACTTGAATGATCTTTTTCTTGTCTAGAAAAGAATGATAAAATTGGCCAACACCCGCTCTTGAATCCAAGAAATGGTTCAAGCAAAAGTGAAGTTTTGCCAAGGGAAGGAAGATGGATCCAATACCTCTTTCTTCAAGAGAAAGCAACCTTGGATTTAGCAAACTTGATCAAAACTTTTGAACAAGAGTTGAGTGGAAAAGTGTAGTAAAAATGAAGAGAATTTTCTCTCAAATTTGCAAAGTGAATTTCATATATGACGTGTCCTCAAAATGTAGAAACAACCCCTATTTATAAGTAGGGAATTAACCTAGGGTAGAAAGAAAAATAAAATAAAATTACAAATAAAATTAATGGAAAATTAATTTCTATACTAATTGACCAATTTATTTGTAGCATTAGTTATCATATTCAAGTGCCCATTTGATGCTTGTAACCTTTGGAGATGAAAGGTGTAACTTGTGAAATTATCCTTTATCCTCAAACTTCTTTCATCTTGTCACTTGAGTCCTCTAGTTTCCCAAAGTGATTTGCTCTTCTTGGGCCACAATTATGATAGAGAATATTTGGGTCACTCCTTTGGCTTGCTCCTTGGGTTTGGTGGGAAAAATATCCACTTTTCCCTCTTCTTCTTCAATCTTTTCATTTTGCTCCTCCAAGCTTGCAAAATCCTTCATGAATAGGGAAAGAGCTTGGTTGGTCTTCTTTGCTCTTGCTCTTGTGATTGGGCCTCCAATTCCTTGTAAAGGATCTTGGGCTTTGGGCCTTGGTGGGTTCACATCACCATCACTTCCCGGTCACTGCCAACAGCACAAATCGACCAGTAGGCCGCCAGAGTATCGCTCCTGATATGCTCCGCCGCTGAATGGACCACCGAGAGGAATCCATTGCTGCCGATCAATTTTCTCGTCGAGAAAGCTTTCGACAAAAAGTTCCAGCATCAACGGCGTCGTATCCTTCGAGCTCTCATCCTGTTTTGCGTACACCCTGTTTACCACCACGATGATCATCGTCCGGTTCTCCGTCGTAGTCTCCGCCAGCACCGCGTCCACGTTGAGTTCCACCCTCGTCTGTCAAAAGAACACACCAAGCCATCAACAGATCAGGAATAAGATGAACAATACGAAATTGGAAACTAATTCACCGATGAACAGTACAAAAACGGAGAAACAAAGCGAGGCCCAACGTACTCCAAAATACAACTAAAACACTTCAAATAAAGAGCAAACAAAAAAATATATAAAAAAGGAATAAAGATAACAAAACAAAAAAATAGAAAAATAACTCTCTCATCTGAAGAAATACTCCCTCTGTCCCATTTTTATTGCAACACTTTCCTTTTTGGAACGTCCCTAAATGTTTGCAACGTTTCATTTTTTAGTAAACTTTTACAAATAAATTTACAAATTTAACCTTTCATCTATTTTTCTTCTTATTTCTTTATTATCTGATTTGACACCATTAACTCCACCCACTCATCTCTTCTTTTATTTTTTATTATATGATTTGACTCCATTCATACCACTCACTCAACTCTTTTTTCTCTAAAGGGTAATTTTGTTAAAATTCTACTTCTTTCTACTCACCTTAATCCTTGTGTCATATTCATATGTTGCAATAATTAAGGGACGAGAAAGTAGTAAACAAGCAAACAAATAGAATAAAATAAATCCAGAATTCATAGGGAAAAGGTTAACAAAACACAAATAGAAAATTTGCTCCCTCACCTAAAGAAATACACAGAACTAAAAAGTTAACAAAACAACAAATAGAAAATTAACTCCCTTACCTAAAGAAATAGTAGAGAACCAAACAAATAGAAAAAAATTAATCTGGAATAGATAGGAAAAAAGTTAACAAAATAAAAATAGAAAATTAACTCCCTCACCTCATCTCACCTCACCTAAAGAAATATAGAAAACGCAACAAATAGGACTGAGACATTGTACAAAATACTTTAAATAGAGGGGGAAATTGCCACCTCATTGACTTAGGTGGCAAACATGCACCCTCATAAACATCACGACATCTGCACCTTGCATCTTCAACAATAAATAAATGACAATGAAAGAAAAATACCCAAAAAAAAAGCGGAAGGAAGAGCTGGCCCATGGAGATAAGTGGGTGTCTATTTATCACTGATGAGTGTGTGAAAATATACTCTCATTATCCTATTTTTGGGCTTATATTTGAATAATAATAAGTAAAAAATCATTAAGATTAATATATATTTTACATTGGATTATTATTTGTTATTGGACTTTTCTAAGTATATTTTTCCTTAATTGGCAATTCGTGAGACAGAAATCGGACAGTGAGAGGCAACAACAATTCGCCAAATCGGTAGAAAAAGGAGTACGCTTTTGTGGAGAGGACACAACACAGATGCAACATTCATCATGTCCGCCGATTCAGCTTTCATTCTTTGTGGATTTTTTTCTTGTCATATTTATAGTTAACTAATTTTCTTGTAAAACTAGGGATGAATTGTACATGAATAATATTTTATTTATTCTAAACTTTTAACATATTAGAAAAACTATAATTCTTTGATTTATTATTCTCAAATTTTTTTTGAGTTTTGTTCTCTAAATAATTATAGGTTTATATTATTTATGAGTTCAATTATGCTTTTCTCATAGAGTGGTTGATTCTATAATTATGTTTGGATTGATTATTTATCTATATTGATTCATAGAGTGGTTGATTCTATAATTATGTTTGGATTGATTATTTATCTCGATTCTCTATTGCGGTATTGCCTCTAGATATATTGTAAATCACCTGGATTTTCTCAATAGTAATATAATTTCTGTGCTTTAAAGGTTGAGGATAATTTATCAAAGAGTTGTAGTAAATCCACCTTGGTTTATAATATTTATCTTTTTGTGGAATTTGGACTTTATTGAAATTGGAATAATTAAAATATCAGACTTGTGCAAGGGAATCCCGACGTTTTACTGTTTGTCAAATTTGAGTACTTTCTCCAGTTAATTGTTTGGTTGTTTTTATTTTCTCCAAATTCAATTCTTATTTCAAAAAAACACTAAATATTTTCGTTCAGTTTAATTGTTCTTTCTAGTATTTTCTTTACCTTGTCTCTCTGTGGAATCGACACCCCAAAGTTGTGCGACAACTATCGCGTTATTCTTTGGGCGTATTCAACCACATATGTAGAAAAACACATATCATGAAAATGTCAAATTATCCTTTTAATAAATCTCTATGGGTGTTTTAATCTTTTAATTTATTAGATTAATTAGTTAAATTAATTAATTAATAATATATTTAGATAGATATTTTTCTTCATATGTGATAAGTAAAGGACTGGGGAGCATAGACGATGGATGGTCAGTCAAAATTTTGTGGGAGACAACATAAGGGCGAGTGTCCATCACGCATCATTGACCAAGCAAGAATTGTGAACACTTTTAATGTACTTTTACAATTTGTTTTACTTACCTCCTTTTATTTCTCTATTTACCGTGTTAGTTTTCTTGTGTTGAATTGTCGTTATTTCTTTTATGAATTCCTTTCATTACGTCTACGTCCTTGGAACATGTAATATTGTAGTCAAATCGCAATACAACCGCATAAAAATAGTGCAGTATTGGTCGCAATACAATCCGCAATATTTAAGCATGCACCTTACTTGAGATGATGGCGACGGTGAAAATTGTGGCTAGAGCTGTAGATCTGGAGAAGTCGAAGGTTAGTTAAATTTTTGGAATGTGAGGGTTGGGCTCGAAAATGAATCTATAATAGAAAAATGATTTTCAACATGGACCTAAGCCTTTATTGCGGCCGTATTGTGTTATTAGCCGCAATAATCTCTTACCGCGTGAGTTATTTCACCTTTTATTGTGGAGCAACTTTAATACATCCATAATACTGACCGCAATATATCTAATCTCAACGAGATAGCGTATAGTATAGTTAGCTAATAAATTAAATCTTTTCCCGTAAAAAAAACAGAGAGAGTTGAGATCCTATTTGGCATTGCCATGTGAGAAGTTAAATTATGATAATACCCATATTAGTTAAGACTCAGACATGAATCCATGATGAATTAAATTGGTAGAAATGGAGTAATTGTTTTTAAGGTTTTATCTTTTATTGGTAGTTGGTTCTACAGGAAGTCACCAAGTTGCTTAAGCCCTTAGCTTATCTGGTGCCAAATAGACCCTAAATCTTAGGGTCGCTTTGAAGAGCAGAATTTGGTGTAAATTTGAATTGATTCGACAATATTTAATTCATAATTGATGTAAAATTGATAAATGTAGGTGGTTTTGGTTTTAGTTTTATAAGAACCCTTAATGATAAAGAGTTGTAAGAAAGTACACAATTTAATGTTTTTTTAATGTTTTTTTTTTGTCTTACATTACTTTCAATCAAACTCATTGAACCCCTTTAGTATTGCTCTGTTAACACCTTGCCCCCTCATTCGTTGCATGCTGAATTTCACCCTTATTTTGGTGATAGGAAAGAAAATTAGATAACTATTTATTTTTTTGATGAAGAAAAATTTACTTGCTCAGTACTTTAAAGATTGCAACATTTATTTTAGCTATTTTACAGTATTTAATTCATGATTTTTTTCATGCATGTTTAGACAGCTAAAGTTAAATATTTTTACATGCATCATAATTTACAATATATCTTTTCTAAATATATTTTTTAAGATTTTTTTTGCATTATTTGTCTTTGTAAATATTTGAATCAATTAATGACTTTGAAATATGAAAGTCAAATAGTGCAATCTTTAAAATATAGAGGCAGTAGATAACTATAATGACCAAAAAATGCAATGATGAATAAATAAGAGACAATAAATGTACAGATTGAGATATAAATATCCCGCTTTACGAAATAAATTATTACGCCAATGTAAAGTCTCATATACTCTCATGGAACGACAATTCACACTTGCGTTAGAAAAAAAATCAGTATTAAATTTGCATTTAAATTATTTATCTTTATATATTAAAATATTCACGAAATAAAATTATAAATTAAATGCATAAAAAACACATTATTTATTTATAGATAAATTTAGTACTTCATCGGTCCTTAAATAATTGATTCATTTGAATTTTATATTTTAAGGTTTAATATTTAACTCAAACATTTAAAAAGATAAATATATAGTACTAAAAAATTCATAAAAAATATATTTAGAAAGAATATATTGTACAATATGATATACATATGTATTATTTGATATTTAAATGTTTAAACATTCATGAAAAAATTATAAAATAAATATTATAAAATAGAAAAAAAATAAATAGATTAATTATTTGAGTATGGAAGAAGTAGTATTTCGGGTGCTGCTTCAAATATAATACTAGTGCTATGAACTGCATGCTTATATACTGAAATCCTATAATATAAAGAAAAGAAGGGATCATTTAGATTGAGGTTTAATAATAAGTGGATTTAAAAATTATTTTGAATTGAGTGGATGGACTAGTGGTTAAATTATTACATTAATTTACATAATTTCTACCATATACCCTATACCCATCAACTTTGGGGGGTTAAGTCTTTAATAATAAGCTTAATCTCTCTTTTTTGAATTTTGGATTGCTTTTGAGGCTTTTATCTCATTTCCTAAAATAACTATGATGAATCTAAATTTCCTAAATTTTTTTAAACAACTCATCAGCTTAGCACTCTGACCTCCTTCTATCTAGTCCGCCACATGATGATTTCTTCACTGTCCTCGCCATTTGATCACGACACATGGTGCGAGAGAAGAAGGCACGACAACTCACACGGGTCCTCCCCCTCAAGGCCCACCGTGCGTCGACTGCCTCAGCTTATCGAGGCGATGATTCATCGATGGCAAGACGTACACGAACCTGACGGTGAGAGCAACGTTGAAAGCTTCGACCTTGAAATCGTAAAGCCAACTCTTCCTTTTCTAGAGCTTAGATTGTTTCTGGGCAATGGAAATCAAACATATATTTCTTCATCAATTAACTATAGGTATGAGCAATTTTGTTTTCCCAGCAAGGCTTTGTTAATGTCTGAAGTGTGGTGGAAATGAACCAGCAGTGATCGGTAATCAATGGGCAGAGACTTGCTTTATATGATGGTTCACTACGTGGAGAGTGTCACTTTTATCGCGACGGTTACTGTGGCAGAGGCCGCGGTAAATGGCCCAGCATAGTAAACATCGCGGTTCGCGTCACGGTAAGTATTTACTGTGGCTATCGCCTGATAGAGCCACCGTAAACGCTCATTTTAGGGTTCCTCTCCTCCTCCTTCACCATCCGTCGCACTTCATCTTCTTCTCCATCTTCTCCTTCATTCACCTTCTCCACCATCTTCTTCTTCATCATCTTTTCTCTCCCTGTACTTCTCTTCTTCCTCTTCTTCTTCTTCTTCTTCTTCTTCTTCTTCTTCTTCTTCTTCTTCTAACCGATCGTTGCCACCGCCGCTCCACCGGTCAAACGACAAAGTTTTTTGGGTTTTTGTTGTAGGATTTGGATGAATGTATGGACGAAAATTTCTGGTGGTAGATGAATATTTCTGGGATTGTGGATGAATATGGATGAATTTCATCCAAATTCATCCACTTATTTTTTAATTAAAAAAACGTTTACTGTGACCACGTTCGTGGTAAACTTCCTTACCGCGAGCTTATTTACCGCGGCCCTCCCCGTGGTTGTTACCACAGTGCTACTGCGGAGGAGACCACGGTAAGCCTTGTTTGCTTGGCGTCGTGGTTGAAGGCTGATTAATTAGGTGTATGGGATCAAGTATCTACTTTATCATTTTCCACTCCAATGTATACCAATCTCATTAATCTTCTATGCCTATGTATCTCAGTCCCCTTAAAAAGATTCCAGCCAATCTTTCCAAACTTACACCAAACGCCCCTTAAATGGTTTGCTGCGAACTGAAATTAAATCTCATCAGTTGTGCATTCGTTGCACTTCTTGTCGTTCTTATCTTGTGATAACTAACTCACCCAATCACCTTTGTTTGGTGAGGTGTGGCGAGGTGGGTGGGCTAGAGCCTGAAGGGTTTGAGAATTTGTGAAAGGTGATGGTGTTAGCGGTCAAAGGGTAATGTAACTGTAGATTTCAATGATACCTCGTTTGAGCAAGGTATTGTATAGGTTTTCAAAAATATGGGAGAAACTGTAGATTTCCCATAAACTTAATTAGGGGAGTGTTGACACCTGATTTTTGCCCGGATTACTAAAATCTAGTTCGTAATTATGATTTTTGGTATTTTTCATTTTTTCACGTGATTTTTGTCATTTATTTTATGTGATTTTTGTTGCTTTCATCATTTTCGTCATTTTTCATTATTTTTCGTAGTTTTGTATCATTGTCATGTGCTTTTGTCAATTTCGTTATTTTCATGAACTTTTTTTATTATTTCGTGTGTTTTTGTTAATTTCGTCAACTTTTGTCATTTTTATTATTTCGTGTGCTTTTGTTATTTTCATGATTTTTATGTGCCTTTATCATTTT
Source organism: Stellera chamaejasme (assembly GCA_024586325.1). NCBI lineage: Eukaryota > Viridiplantae > Streptophyta > Magnoliopsida > Malvales > Thymelaeaceae > Stellera > Stellera chamaejasme. The sequence continues at coordinate 6,429,860 of CM044985.1, read as the reverse complement.
ATTCGGTTTAATGTAGAATTAAAATGTGTTTATTTTACTAATTAATTAAAAAAAAAAAGAAAAGAAAAGAAAAACGTTTTAAAAAAAAGGAAAGGAAGGAAGAAAAGAAAAGAAAGGTTACCTGCCTTGGGAAACATCAGCCCGCCGGCAGCATCTGCTGAAGGAGCCTCCACCCTTGTCCCTGCTGCCATGAAGTGTCAAGCTTGTTGGAGACAAGCTTCCCATTTTCACCATTGAACAAAAGCTTGATCTTACGGACAAAACACGGAAATTGGGCTATAAATTGCATCAATGGGAGAGAGATCAAAGGGGAAGGAGAGGGCTGCAATAAAAAAAATAACAACAGAAGCAAAGAAACGCATCAAGCTAGCCAATCTCCTTCCTTCACTTCCCCCTTCCATCCGCTTCCTCCCATCACCAAACTCCGACCTCATCAGAACCGCCAACTTACACTGACATCAGCCAGCCCATCCAAGTCGCCGGAGACGCTGAAAGGAGGAGAAATCGCCGCCGACCCGCCGGAGCTCCTCCCCCATCTCTCCCGATTTGCTACGTTTCATCACTCCTATCGATCACCATTAGCTCCGACTCGACGAGACGAAGCCAACCCACCCTTTTAAGCTTCCGGATACGGCCTGAGCACGGAGAAAACGCTCACACTCCAATCCGACGCCGGCCGCCCATTTTCTCTCCAACCGGAACTCCATTCACAGCGCCACCGCCGCCACCACCCTCTCCGGCGGCCGCCGGGACGACCTGCCTCTTCTCCGCCGTCTAAAAGTCGACTCCGGTGCCGGCCGCCGTCCGCTCCGCCGCAGGATCACGCAACGTGAAGAAGAACGAAGTTCCCACTTGTCTACTTAAATCCCTTTATTTGTCAATAGTTTCACTTAAGTCACTGTTTCAAGTCAAAAATCCAACTTTGGGCACTGCGCCTAAACCTTTTTGTGTTTTAGTTAATACTTTTGTTATTGTGCCCCATTCTAAATTATTTTTAATTTTTATTTTTAAGATATTTTGAGTTTTCTTATCTATGTAAATTACTAAGAATCATTTTCTTTTTATTTTCAGTGTTATTCTTTATTTTTTTATTTATGTCTTAAAATCAAGCAAAAATCTAAAAATACCCATGGTACCAATTTTGGGCCCTCGAAAATTTATGATTTTTTTAGCGTAATCGACAAACGATTTCAGATCTCTCGTAGACCATTTTCGAGTTTCCAATCGACCTAGGAAAAAGATTGGTGACGACTCTGTACAAATAATCTTCGGGATATTACCGCTAGGTATTTCCCACGTCGCTACAGGAGTAAATGTAAATTTCCCTACATCTTACAACATCTTGCAGCAGAGGAGATCAAGATGACTCATATTAATTAAAGTTGGATGACCAGGATTAAGGTCGAAGGAGATCATGAAGATGGAGGGCTGGTGCATTGTTATTTAAGGTGTGTCAGGGCTATGGCGGAATAAGAACCAAATTGTGCATGTAACACTACGTAGATGACTAGACCACGGTAGTGGGCCTGGTAACGCCAAGCCCATTACTAGGGTGGTCGACGACCTTTGACCTTGGTAGCGAGTCGGGCATTATCGGTTTGCTACCGAATGACCCGATAAGTGGTTGGGCGCTACCAGATCGGTAATGGCCTGGCCCCCTTCCAGCCCGCTACCCTTGAAATATACATCCACCTAGGGGTGAGCATTATTTGATCGAAACCGAAACCGGAAAACCGAATTAATTCGGTTTATTCGATTCGGTTTTTCGGTCAAAACCAAAATTACACTAAACAGTTCGGTTCGATTTTGGTTTTATGAGCCGGTTTATTCGGTTAACCAGAAACCAAATTTTATGTTTTTTTTCTTTGGCCTATTTATGTTTTATATAACTGTTTTTATGGTAGTTTAAGACTTTATTTAGCTATTTAAGACTTGATTCGATTACATGAATGAATTGTTGTAATTGAAATTCAATTTGTTCGACTTTGTCAGTGAAACCGAAACAAAATAGAATTAAAGGAAAAATTCGACGATTCGGTTTAAAACCGAACGAACCGTAGAAATTTGGTTTCAGCTTTTTTCGGTTCCAACATCTAATTCGACCAATTCGGTTTGTTACGGTCGAAAACCGTAAACCGATCAAACCGACCTATTCGGTTCGGTTTTAACCGAATAAACCGAATGCTCACCCCTACATCCACCTCACCTTCCTCCTCCTTCCTCTAGCTATTTACAGATCAAACTCGGGAGCAAACGAAATTTTTGCTCCTACTCATTTTCCTCAACTCATTCATATTTGTCTCCATATTTGAAGTACTTGGTTTAGTTGTGTACTAGATCAAGTTATTGGTTGTTATTTTTGAGATTCGGACAATGTTTTGGAAATTCTCTAGCTTCTCCTGAATCTCCTAGTGAATCGAAAGCATACCGTGCAACACAATTTGAGTCCGGTATGTATTTTATTGTCTAGTATGAATTTTTTTGTTATAAATGTATTAATAATGTCCATTTTTATATAATTTAGTTATATTATAGTATATTACCAAAAAATACATAAATTTGATGTTGGATATAGATTTTGAGCCATAGTTTATGTCTGTGGATATTACGTAGAATATTATATACATAACATTATCCTTCCATTTGTTAACAACAACTGCCTCCGTCGCATCCGAAACTGAAATCTTCAAAATCGTGAAGCTGTCCGATCATGTTCGATCCAAGTCTCCCTTTCCCCATCGTCAGAGCTCTCCTTCGCTGGCTTCGTTGATCACAATCTTCGCATTGCTCTCCACCGAACCATGAACCCTTTCCCTCTTCACCCGTGTCCTGTATCGTGTCAACTTAGAAATAGGATTAGTATAAGTTTTAGGAATTTACAACTTTAGTCCTTAGGTTTAATTAAGTTTTACAAACTTACCCCACTTAGTTACTAAGTTTCAATTAAGTCATTTTCTAAATTAATCTAATTTTATTCTTTTCAATTTAACTCCTTGTTTCCTATTTCTTTCATTTTAGATCAATTTTTATCAATTTTAATCCTCAACTTCTCTATTTCTTCTAAATCAGTCCTTATTCTTTTGATTCCTTCCAGTTATGACACGTCCGGGAGGACAGGTCATAACATGGTTTTCGCCACTCAGTACTTAGCAGCAAGTCACGGACCGAGGAAAGGGAGCTGGGAACGGTTACCTCCACGACCTACCCACGTTCTCCATCACCCCTCCGGTCTTCCACTACCCAGAACGTGGGGGAAACACCCCACTACTCTGGATCATGGGACAACTGCCATCTCAATGCCTCCTATAAAAGGACGACTTGGAAAAGGTACACTCTATCTACACACCCACAATCCTCTTTCTGCTGCTGAGTATTCCGTTTTACCTCTTCGAGATTACTCCGGAGCTACTGATCATCGTTCTCAACATCACATCAACTCTTCAAGCACCTGGAAGCATGTCTTTGTCAAGGAACAGGCTATCATCGTCGTAACGCTGAGCAAACTCGAGAAGATCTTCCCTCCTTCATTCTTTGACTCCATTGAACACCTGACTATGCATCTACCATGGAAACTTTAAACTTGTCATCCTGTTCAATTTTGTTGGATGTATGAGTTCGTAAGGTGTATGAAGACTCTGAAACAAAAATGTATGAACAAACAATTTAAGGAATGGTCGATTATTGAGAAGTACTTGGTGCAAGAGGTAACATTTTTCTCCGAGCATTAAATGGAAGACAACCTTGGTACAAGTGTCAACCCTCAAATACGCAATGAAGTGTATAACACAACATTTGATGAAACCGTCTATCAGTTTTCAACCACCGAGTGAAGAACTTTGAGGAACTAAGGAATATAGAACTTATGGATAAGGAATTGCATCATGTGTGGTGGTGGATCTGTTTGTGTTGCCGCCACGTGTCCACGAAGTTGACGATCGTTGACATTACAAGATGCCATGAGGATTTGTGCGACTTGTGTTTCTCGGAATTCGAGGAGGATTTCGGTATGTCTTGTCTTGTTTTTGTTATTTTCTAAGAAAGTGTTTTCAGCATCAAGTCCCATCAAGTCCCGCCATAAATGCCTTATATAGCCCATATAAATGGTGGCAAAGTCGTAATATGTCAATATAGCGTTGATGGAAAAATGTCTTTGTATCTCTGGGAATGCTTTGTCCTATGTCCGGGTGAATTTTATTTAGGTTCGGGAATCTTACTCGTTAAGGTTTTACCATTACTTGGACTTTTTTAATGAGGCCTTTATCTTGGGCCACTAACTGAGCCTTTTGCTAGACTTTTTTGCTTTATTAGGCACAGCGGTCATCAATGTGTAAACATATATTCTCATGAACTGTCCAAAAATTGTAGTTGTTTTTCTATAATTTCAATTTTTATATTAATGATCTGTCATGTGCAGCAGACAATTCAATGAAGTTGCATGCTCTCATTACCCGACTACGGCTAATAACGGATTGGATAAGTACAGACTTGCTAATTTTGCGGCGTGGTCTAAGAACATCGCTCATAAAAACCGGTCACTGTTTCTTCCATTACTTTATGACTTGGCGTGTTGGCCACATACGACAGTGAAATCGTGGGCGGGTCATTTGTTAACGGGTTCAGAGTTTCATAAAAAAGAATATGGTCGGGACAAGATAACTACTAATTGGGACGTTTGTGTCTTTGGGGATACAAACGCGGAGGATTGTGTTGATTTTTATGGATGGATTGATGAAATTCTCCAATTTCGCTACAACAAATCTAAGCTGGCGGTGTTTAAGGGGACGTGGTTGACCCATATAACAGTGTAAGTACGGATAAGGACTTCGGGATCACCGATGTCGAACACACATCTCGATGGGTGGTTTACGACCCTTTCATATCGGGCAAGTCGACACAACAAGTTGTTTACATCGAGTACCCATCAAAACATCGCGATTTGAAAAAGCGTTGGAGCGTTTTCAAGATGAAACCAGACATTTCAAAGGTGAATGCCGACAACGATCCGCATCAAGTTCAACAATCGATAACACGGACCATACCAAAGATGTCGATGCTCTACGGGAGCAACGAGTTGAGGAAACTATTGTCGTGGTAGATAATGACATGAGTATTTCACTAGTTGATAATCACGCAGAGCCGGAAAGGCTCGAATAGACGCTTGCTAAAATATTGTACACAATTGAACTTGTAACATTGAAAATTTTATTTGAAATATAATGGTAAGATTATTATTGAAAATTAATCTTTTAAAAATTTATTTGAAATATATTGCTAAGATTATTGTTTTCAAATTACTTTTTTAAGTACATATTTTAAATGTTGTACTCAATCCTTCATTTTTAATCGGGATAATTATTTGAAATATATTTTAAGATTATTATTAAAATGTTTTTATATTTGAAAAATATTTGAAATTATTGCCAAGTTTATGTTTTTATTTGAAATTATGTTTTTATTAATATTCCAAATTACTTTTTTATGTGTATTTTAAATGTTTTTGTATTTGACACGACGTAGAGAAATACGCTATCGCGCCTCCGCCGCAGAAATATCATTTATCGCGACATTTACTGCGGCCTCCGCCGCATAAATCCTCAGCTTCTCTACGCAGTGTGAAAAAAATTGAAATATATTTTTAATATTATTATTACAATGTTTTTGTTATATTTGAAAAACATTTGAAATTATTTTTAAGATTATTATTACAAGCACTTTAACGACAAGCAGGAATCCAAAAGGGCGGTGGTTTCAAAATTTAAACTATGGGCTGGTAGCGGCCCGGTAATGGCTTGGCCCACTACCAACCCTTTTTTCGATGGTAGATTTTTTTACACCACAAGCCCTCCGACCTTCTCCTACCTTCTCTCAAGCATCCTTGCAACTCCCTCCAACTCGGGCCGCCGGTTCCTCCCTCACCCACCATCGATTTCCCTCCATTTTCGCCCACCACCGTCTCGGATCGACGCCTTGAAGGTAAGAATCGTGATTTTTTTGTTTGCGTTTCCTCACCCATGAAGATATTTATTGGTTTTTATTAAAGATGTTTCTTCAAGGTTACTTCCGCCATCCCCGTCATCCACCGTCGATGATTTCCTCCCTTAGCCACAGTGAAAGCAAGTTCGACGAAGGTAAAATACTCGGTTTGGTTCTTTTTCTCCGATTAAGTTGTTATGATTTGATTTTTTTGTTATGATTTGTTCATGTGTTTATGTATATGATTTGTTATTATTTTTGTTTGATTTTTTTATGTGTATCTATTAATGTGTTTGTTCATCATGTATGTATTTATTCATGTGTTTGATTTTATTCTGTGTATTTAGTATGTGTTTTTTTTTCTGGTCAAATTGCAAAATTTAAAATTTTCTCGTGTTAATCGAAAAATTGGTAACACTTTTGGTGTAATTTGAAAAATTTAAAGTTTGTGGTTTGTTTGAAAATTTCTAAAAATATTTTTATGTTAATTTGAAAAATTTATAAAACTTAATCTATAATTTGGAAAATTTATAAAGTTTAGGTCAATTTCAAACTAAACTACAGCCCTTTTTCATCATTGTTATGGCGGGTTCAAATAATACTCCTGTGTCGGGCCGTGACTCTACCACTTTTGTTGCACCCTCATATAATGTGGATTCGCATACCACGGTTGAGGGTGGGCCACACCAAAATCAAGAAGGCCCTCTCGATGATGCGCTCGCACAGTTACTCCCGCCTCCAAAGACACTTCCTGATGACAAAAGGCTCATTCTTGTCGGCCAATAAGTTTTTTAATTCGTAACTTGAAAATTTTCTTAAACCCTTCAATCATGTCTAATACTCCATTTGTCCCAAAATTATTGAAACATTTTCCTTATTGGGCTGTCCCTAAATTATTGAAACACTTTCCCTTTTTAGTAAACTTTTGTACATGAATTTACTCAATTATTCCTCATCATTCTCTTCCATCTACCAAGTCAACTCAATATCACTCCACCTAAAACAGCGCCTACCAAAACGTTTAAAAAATAATGGGACGGAGTGAGTACTTTTTTTTGTTTCGAATAAATTTAGCATTGGCTCCAAGTATCATGGCATCTACCCAGACGTGTAGGCCGTATTCAGAGAGCGCTTTTTGCGGTGTCCCGGAGACCTACAGTAAGATGGAGAAGGTGGAGAAGGATGCATGGGTATCCAATTCGCGGTACAAACTTTAAGTTAAAATATAGATTTATGTATAGTTTTCTTATTTATTTTCTTATTAAATGTACATTTACTAATCCAAAAGTTTTCTTGTCCAGGAGTGATATACTTGGCGGCCCCGGACATCCAATGCAGATGATGTGGTACGCAAGCTACATTCGATGTGGGCAAAGATGTATCGGGGGAGGAAGGGTAAGATCATCGCCGACCACAAAAGAGACTACCCCCTCACTGAGGAGAATCCCACGTTCGATCATTGGCAGGCTCACAAGCCTGCCGACATTCCCCAAGCCAATTGGGAAAAGCTTATCGACTTGCTTAACACCGAGGCCTTCAAGAAGGTGTCGAACCAGGCAAGACTTAATGCGATGAGTGTTGCAGCGAGGAGGCCGAGGTGGAGGCACGGCTCGCAGACGACGCGGAACTTCTACGAGGAGATGGTCCTTAAAGATCGTTAGATCGCCACGACATCGAGTTCCGGCGTCATTGGGACGATTCGGACAACAATTCTTTTGAGGTAATAATTTCAAAGTTGTTGTACCATTTATATTTATTCTTGACTAATTGTTGTGTTATTTTCTAATCGCCCGAGTACACGCGCCAAATTTTGGAGAAGTACCCGAACAATGACGCACCTCCTTTCAATTTGGAGATTTTCATCGAGGTGACGGCAGGCCCTGTGAAAGGGCGTTAGGTTGGCGCTCCTCGCAGCTTAGTTCGTCCGGAGGAGTTTCACCACCTTAGCCATCTCAGTGATTAAATGTACACTAATTTGAAACTTTTAAAATCTTTAACGTTAAATTGCATAGTAATATACTTTTTTCATATACTTTTTCTAGATCGAGCTTGTTGTAGAGGAGGCGTGTCGGGAGGCGGAGGAGGCCCGACGCATTGCCGAGGAGGAGGTCCGGTGCTCGGGAGCGCCAAGCGCAGCGGATGTGTGCATTAACACCCTCCGGCGGTAGTACGATGCATCTTTCGGTGTCCTTTGGCCGGCACTTGTGGAGCGGGGCATCGTGCGGCCTTACCACCGCCCTGTGGCTTGGTCATGGGGGATCGGGATCGACTTCTCGGTGATCCCGTGAGCAAGCGCCACCGCCAAATTGCCATGCTTGCCACCTTCAATTGCGGTAGCATTCGCGTATGCCCGCGTGACTCTACCCCTACGGACACCCATCATACAGGGAAACGACTACTACGAGCCTCAGCAGTAGCAGCCGCAATACCACTTTGACTTCGGGTCAAACTCATGGGAAAGATACAATTTTGATGACTTCAACCCGTTCAGCGTTGGATTTCAACAGCGTCCGTCGGGTACTTCAGAGCAGCAGCAGTAGTCGGGTCTGTCGCAGCACCTGCAGCTGCGCGATGATTACGATTTCCCTACCCCTCCCCCGTAGGACCATTAGGCCTGTTAGGACCGTATTGTAATAAACAAACTTATTTGGATGTTTTAGTTGTGTTTTAGACTTTTAATTAGTATTTATTTATTTATTTATTTATTTATTTTATACTTTTAATCACTGATCATGCTTAATAATTATTAATTTGTGCTGAAATTGAATATTTATCAAATTTTCATTATATAAAAATTAAACAAACTAAAACAAAAAAAAAGTTAGTAAGGGGCTGGTAACTGGCTGGGATGCTACCAGCCTGGGTCAACTGGGTGTGCCATCGTGGCAGTTGGTAGCTCCCTACTAGCTACCAGGCCCGTTACAAACTGGTGGCGGTCTAGTAGCGGGTTCTGAACTCCAGACGACCTTATTAGTAGCTTGCAAATCCGCTACTAGTCCTGTTACCAATGGTAACAGCCTGGTAGCCGTTAGGGCGCTACCATGCCCAGATTAGACACGTAGTGTAATAGAGGATGGTGGCTAGCTAGATGAACTAATTAAATGAAAAAGGTACCAAATTAATTAATTGTGTAGGTAGGAATGATAGTGGTGACTTATTATAGGGAGCCGATGTACGTAGGCGTTACCCATCAAGCATGACTAATTACATACAACTCTTGCTGAGACTCCCATATTATCGCTAGCTTTACCATTGTGCATATGAGAAGAAGGTGATTTTTCATCCACCTGAAAGACTTGAAAAATGGAGGATAGATATGTAATTGCCTAATTAGTTGGGTTTGAGCTTCCAAATTATCTTATAGATGAGTCGTTTCAACAGTGGGTGAAAAATCACCCGGGTGATGATTAACGGGGTTGGAAACAAAATCCCATACAGTTGTCCGTGAAATATGGAGACTGCCATAAGGATCAAATTATATCTCCATCACTCCATGGCCAATTAAAAGAAATAATAATAATAATAATAATAATAATAATAATAATAATAATGCTTCAATATCCTATCAAAAACAAAAAAGAAAAGAAAAAAAGAAAAAAGAAACGTACTACTTAATAATTACTACTAAAAATGCTTAATTAAATTAACTGAAATCGACACAAAGGGCAAGAAGTGCTCCTCCACAGCCAGCGAGCAAGGCAGCGGCCATGGAAGACATGATTGCAGGGCATTTTCCTCCCATTCATCTCCGCCGCCGTCAAATCCTCCAAACAGATGGTGCAACTTCCGGTCAAATCACCAGTACCCTCGAATTCATTCAGCGGCGGCACACGACTGATGATGATCGGCCCGCCACCACCACCCTCCATCTCATCCTCCAGCTCGTGCATTAATCCCCGACGACGCATCAACGATGGCACGATCTCATCATCCTCGTACTCGTCGATTACCCATCTGGGTGCGTTCAAAATAACCGGGTAAACTTGGGAAGCAAGAAATCCAAAGCAGCGGTCGAGGCCCACGACGATCACAACATCCTCCGCCGTGAGATCGAACTCAAAGTTGTCGGCGAGGTAATCGGATACAATAGGGGAACACTTATTCACGTTTCTGGGGTCGATGAACTGCTGGGTGCTTTCAGCAGCCTGTATGTAGAGCTCTTCCATGCTTGCTCTTGACGACAAACACTCGGGATCGAACTGGAAACTGTAAAGATCCGGAACGATTTCCTTCTCCTCCGACGACGACAGCGGCGATCGTTTGCGAATCAGAAACAGGAATTCATTCAGCGACAGATCAACATCCTCATGATTCAACTTGAACACTTGCACATCCATTAAGCCCACGTCTTCATAAACAATCGCCATATCTAGTTAACTTTCAAAACCACCTGGATCGCATGCATGAATATTGTATATATAGAGAGAGAGACTACTCCGGCGGTCAACATGTTTCTCTTAATGGATTCCTGGCCACAGTGGGTTTCCTAGTGCCGACGGGATTATGTTTCGGTAGCCCTTAATAGATCGATGTACCCTACTTCATTGTGGATTTAGGCATTTTAGTCCATCATTTATAATTTGGTTTATAATTTGGTATAACTCACTATAGATGATAATTACTTTGTGTGTGTTCGATAACAGTTTTTTCAAGTAGCTATTGCATTTTGAAAAAAGGTTATCAATGATAGTTTTTTTAGTTTAATTACTTGTTAGCTGTTTGATCTAAATTATTAAAAAAATAATCCAAAACGCTACAACTAATTGAAACAACTATCCCAAACGAAACCTTTGTCCACTTGACTACATTATCAATTGCAACTAACCGAAATGGTAAAATTGCAACTTTGTCCCTATTTTGGCTTCCTAGAAACCCTAAACCCCTCACCGGACACTGTGAGGTTTAGTTGTATAAAGTGCATTAGACTTGAGAACTTTAAATCCTCTTCACTACTCCGTTGTCGTTGTGCTAAAACATTTGTGCATTTACTTTTCGATATTATAGTAGACTCATTAAATTATTACTAGAAAGAACTCATTAAATAAATTCAAATAAAATATATTTAGAAATTACACATATTAATCTATAATTTGCATTTAAATTATTTTTCTTTGTAAATTAAAATGTTGAAAAAAATAAAATCATAAATTAAATGCCGAAAAAGACATACATCACTTTTTTAGGAATGGATGTAGTACGTATCTCGGGACTACGTACAACAAGTTCTTTGTATGTTCGAACTAATCCTAGGCTACCAGAGATTACCGTTTTCCCAACAGTACGAGATAGTACTAGTATATCGGGAATATCTTGGATCCAGCGGATCAAACGGTGGAAGATCAAAACATGTTCGGTGATCTACTTGACAAAATCCAAATCTTTAAAGACTCAAATGAAATCCAAACCAAGAAACAGGGACTAAATCATAGTTTTACCAAAAATTGGGAGTTGGACTTATTGATCGTTTTGTTTTATCTAATGAAATCACAATTCACGATTGGAGGAGCTTCTACAGACATATATCAATGGTGTCTAGAGGATTGATTTGTAGACCATCCAATAAGAATTCACATGAAGAGGTTTTGATCGACCCAGAGATTGGAACAAATTTGGGGGACTCATGGGAAGATCAGTTCATGGGAGAACACTACAGTTTGTAAGTTGTTCATGTTATAATTAATTTTTGTTTTCGAAGAGGCGACAAAAGTATTTAAAAGATAAAAGTGTGGGCCTCCAAGACGGAGACAACCATTACAGAGAGATCAAGAAGCAACACCAAGACTAGGATCCATTTCTAATGGCCCCTAACGGATTCATCATCCAATCAACCCAAGACAAATTACAATCTTTCCACCTATTTGAAATCCATAAAAAAGAAAGGTATTAGATGGCATCCAAAATAATGGAGCAAGAATTGGATCTGCCACCATGAATGAAAACATTCCTTTCTTTCCAAATTAACCAGACAAAAATGAACTTAATAGCGAGCCAAGCTTTAGCTTGGTTGGGAGAGAAACCTGGGAATTGAGATGAAACAAGCAAATCCCCGACATCAAGACCACGGAATGGACCAGTCTGGCACCAGAGATTAACAAGCCTCCAAACATCAGCAGCAAGCGGACACCAAATCAGGACGTGATCAATGTCCTCCAATGCGGCGACGCATCGAGGGCAACCTGCATCCTGGATCGGGACTCCGCGCTTCCGCAATTGATCGATTGTAGGCAACCTGTCCAATGAAGCTCTCCAGCAGCAGATTTGAACCTTTTTTGGAACCCAAGAAGGCCAAGAGAAGGGATTGGGGTTGTTTCCTTGATGATGGAGAGCAGCAGCGATAATTTCTGAAAGTTTGGAGACTGTGAAGACTCCAGTAGCATCCAAAGACCACTGCCAATGATCCGAAGAACCTACATTTAGGGAAACAAAGTTCAAGATTTTTGTTAGATCCCTAAGCTCCCCTACTTCTCTCCCGCGGGGCTCCCTTCTCCAATTCCAACACCACCTCCAAACACCATCTACCCAAACCCCCCGATCTGAGACACTACAATCACTGTTTTGTTCTAATCTCCACAACCTAGGAAAAAGAGATTCCAACTTCGAATGACGAACCCACAAATCTTTCCAAAAACGGGTGTTTGCCCCGTTTCCCACTGATTTATGAAAGGAATTTGAAAAATCTACTCCAACATGTTGTAGTTAATTATGATTTCTAATCCTCAATGGCTAGCTTGACTCATTTCCACTTCTTGTGTTTGGTGTTTTGAGAAGCAAAACCCACACATGAAATTATGGGGCTATTTGGTTGGCTTAAACAATGGCTTAAGCCATTTTTTAAGTCAACAAAATACATAAATATACGAAGGATTCAATTGTATGAAGGATTCAATTGTATTTTGCTCAAATATAAATAAATATATGTTTAAAATAATAAATATAAATAAATTTTTCATATCTAATTTATATCTAGTTTTATGAATGACAATACTAATAACAATACTACTGAATGAGATTAGAATTGGTTGCTGAATTCCTAAAAAATGCCTAATTACTTAACCGAGAGCGACATATAGGACAAGAAGTTTTGATCCATAACCAGCGAGCAATGCAGCGGCCATGGAAGATGTGATTACAGGGCATCTTCCTCATCGCATTCATCTCCGCAGCCGCCGCCTCCAAACAGATGGCGCAAATACTTCCAGCTGTCCAATCACCACCACTACCCTCGAACTCTTTCATCGCCGGCACACGACGAAGACTGATGATCGGACGCTTCAACGACGGCAGGATCACATTCTCGTACTTGTCGATCACCCAACTGCGTCCGTTCAAAATAACAAGCTGAAAAACTTTTGAAGCGAGAAATCCAGCAAAGGAGCGGTCGAGGCCCACCACGATCACAACCAGCTCCTTGGCGGTGAGTGTGAGATCGAACTCGTAGTTGTCGGCGAGGTAATTCGAGACAACAGCGGCGCAGTGTTTCACGTTTCCGGGGATGCGGAACTGCTGGGTGCTTTCAGCCGCCTGTATGTACAGCTCTTCCATGCTTGCTCTAGATGACAAACGTTGGGCTTCGAACGGGAAACTGTAAGGATCCGTAACGCTTCCATTACCCGGCTTGCGAATCAGAAACAGGAATTCATTCCGCCATGACCGATCACATGAATTCAACTTGAACACCTGCACATCCATTAAGCTAGCCAGCTAAAAAAAAAATCAGGAGAATCGAACAGTCCATTCTCCGGCCAACTGTGTTTTTATGTGTAGATATATACAGAGTCTCCTGGCCAAGGCGGGTTTCCTAGTGCCAACGGGATTATATATGTTTCGGTAACATATCCATGGAGTATTTTTTTTTTGTTGAAATAACTCAAATTTCAAATGTAAAATTGGGTTTAAAGTTTACTCATTTTACATAATTGCCATTTAAGATTAATTTTAATGGTGTCTTTTTCACTTTCTCAAATGCATGTAAAAAATGGATGCATGTAGTGATAGTATAGACAAACACTAGTTTATCATGCTAATGCTTGTGGGGAATGTAAAAAGCAGAATACCTTACACCATAGGAAATAGCTTAAGGAACTAAATTACTTGCTCCAAGTTGAGGCCGAAAACTCCTTGGAATAGGGCTGACTTGGGCGCTTCCTTAAGGGCGAGATTAAAGTTACTAAACCTTAATATAAAGCCATCTACAATGCTCTAAAGAATAGCCAACTAATTTGGCCTTGAGAGGGAGAGAATAGAGAGGGCAATGTTGCCAAGGGATGAGAGAAATGGCCAGCCCCTCACCCCTATTTATAGAGTGCGAAAAGGGGTGAGGAGAAGGGTTGTGACCCCTTTTCAAAGCCGAAAATGTGCCTTCAATGGGTCACACACATTTGGCCATTGAAGGCTTCTAACAAGCTACTTCTAGCTACTTTTAGCTGGAGTGGGCTCAAGTTGAGATGGATCTAGCTACTTTTAGCTGGAGTGAGCTGAAGTCTAACTGCACCAAGCTCCCATGAGCTGGAGTGAGCTGACTTGAGCTACCTCCAACTACTTCCAGCTGGAGCTGAGCTAAAGTGAGCTACTTTCAGCTGACCTTGAGCCGGGGTGAGCTAAGTCCACCTACTTCTAGCTGAGGTGAGCTAGGGTGAGCTACATCTAGCTACCTTTAAGCTCTGAGTTAGCTCCATGAGCTCAAGTAACACCTTAAAAGGTCTTGGTGCGCCAGGAATTCCAACAAACTCCCACTCGGACTAAGAATCTTTGAAGTTCTGACTCCCACTCTAACAAAGTTTCCCAATTCAACAACCGAAATACAAAGGCAATTCTTGTTACACCCACCCCCAACGTTCTGTAATTTTTTATGTTGAATTTCGGCTGCGAGTTCAAATTCTGTAATTATCAGATCACAAACGGCTTGTGATTAATTAATGGAATTCAGTGTTTGGGAGTTAATTTGAAGTTATTTATAAGTGTTTTACATGTTGGATAACATTTACGGAGTTCTAGACGTTTTGCCAAAAATCAGTTTCGGATGGCAAAATAGTCACCAATGGGAAAAAATTGAAAAAATCACATGTTGGATTATTTTCCCTTGGCCGGCGAAATTTCTTGAGTGGAGTGAGATATTGTTTTGCCATTTTTACCTATTTCTAATTTTATGAAGATGAGATAAGTTTTTTTTAACCGATCCCTCTTACACTCTTCCACTAACCCATAGAGTAAAGTGCACCGGAGGTCCCATAACTCTGATTATTGTCCTATTGGGGTCCCATTTTAACCTTTTGTCCTCTTTAAGTCCTCTTTTTTAACTTTTTACTCATTCGTGGTCCTTCCATTCATTTTTACCGTTAAGTTTAACGGACCATTAGGGAAAATGATAATTTTAACTACTGAACTTTTTATAAAAGCTCCATTTACACCTTAAGTTTTGAACATGATAATTTACACCTATTTGATTGATCAGCATAAATTGGTGATCATCATGATGAGGTTTTTAGATCGACATCACTACATTGTCAGATCTACATGACTACATTGTTAGATCGACATAACTACTTGATAGGTCAACATTGACAATAGATCAACATGATAAGTTGTTTAGATCATCATCGTCAGATCCACATGACTACCTTGTTAGATCAACTAACTACTTGATAGGTCAGCATTGATAATAGATCAGCATGATAAGTAGTTTAGATTATCATCGTCACATCCACATGACTACCTTATTAGATCGACATAACAACTTGATTGATCAGCATAAAATGGTGATCAACATGATGAGTTGTTTAGATCGACATCACTATCTTGTTAGATCGACATGACTACCTAGTTAGATTGACATGACTACCTAGTTAGATTGACATGACTACCTAGTTAGATCGACATCACTACCTAGATTGTTGTTTGTATATTCAAAACTGGAAAAAATATAATCATTTCCAAACAAAGAACATCATTTGTAAACACAAGATCATTCTTCATTCCAAATATAAGATCTTTAACATAAAGAGCATAGACAAAAGTGACCTTCTTGAATTCAAAGGTCAATCTACTCAACTTACATGGCCAACATAATACTCTTATAAATCCAAAATACACAAAGATACATAATGCATAATTTAAAGTGATTCACTTCTTCAACTTCTTAACTTCAGCATCCAACAATTTTGCCTTTGCTTCTGGACTTACTCTTTTAGTTATCACCAACTCTCTTGCAGCTTCAGATGTAAGTAAGTAATGAGCAGTATCAACCGATTTTTCATCTCCCTCGAGTACACTTGGAAGCCTTGAAACAACCTCCATAACATGGCCCATACTAGTTGCCTTCACAGGTGATAGAGCAATAATTGTACCATTTGGAGTAGAAGTGAATTCGGGGGAGGGGTGGTCGAATAATTTGCATTTCATAAGGAGAATGCTCGTCTGGAATCGGGAGCACCTCAATTGATTGTTGAGAACCCACTTTGCCTCCTTGGTCATTCATAGTTGAGAATTCCTTCAATATTCACCACCTAGGCGATAACCAAGCCTAGAAGTAGAGTTTGCAAAGTCACAAAATTACATCAACAGATTTACATCATTTCTAGATAAGTAATCAAGCAAAAGAGGAAAGAATGCAAACCACAAACTTTCTAAAAAATGGAAATTACAAGACGTTGCAATCAAAATTCTGAAACAGGACACACAATCATAGTGTAAGTTATAGTTTCCATAGAAATCTCACCATCACCTTCACTCTCCCCGCCACTCACCATGGACGATATCATGAGGATAAAATAAAAAAGCATGCTCAAAATCAATTTATTTGTTGAATTGGGGATTCTAAGAAACCTTAAATTGAAAAAACAAAGACCATCTAACTGAGAAAAGAACGAACTCATACCTGTTTTCACTAATTTCTCCCTCGATCGTCCGCTAGGTGCACCGTGAAAGTACCCAATTTGAAGAACTCTATAGCTGAAGTTTGAATTTTTTTTGGTGAGAGCTTCAGTGGAAGAGAAGCTTATAAAGCCACATGTACTAGAATCAAAATTTAAGTATGGGAGAAGGAGAAAAAGCTTCACGTGGTGTTGTCAGGCTAAGTTTGGGTAAAAAGAGAGTTCAAGGGTAGTTTAATAACTTTACTTCTAAAAATTTGCTTGATAGGGAAATGTTGCAAGAATTAAGGGACGTCCCGATAAGAAAAGTGTTGCAAAAATTAAGTGACGAAAGGAGTAGTATAATGTTAGCAAAATTATACAGATAAGATATAGTTAAGTGGTAAAATTGGCCATAAAACCAATAAGATGCATTGTAAATCATGGTTTTAAAAACTGAACCAGAGACAAAACTGTCTAGGCACGAGTTCATGGTCCAACCAGTTCAACCGTTTGGGATAGCGGTTCAACCGTTTACTTTTTTAAATCTAGCTACTATAATTCATTGTATAGAAGTATCATGAAATAATTTAAACATAAAACAATAATGCATATTTTTTATACTGGAAATAATTTTAAGTATGCATTAGACATTTTCTATGATGGAAAACAATATTTTATATTTAAATTTACTATGTAAGTGAAAATAATGGTTTAAAATAACTGAAAAATATTTTTTAAATATTTATATTATGCTTTACAAACTTTTTAAAAGATATTATAAGAAAATATAAAAATATAAAGGTATTAAATATTAATTTATAAACAAATGTGGAATAGACAAAAATGGATAATAATTTTTTTGAAATTTAGAATAAATTTCTTTAGAAATTATAAAATAAAAATGTGAAAAAATGATTTTTAAGTTCAGTCGGTTGTCTTACCGTTTAACGGTTCGACCGGCCGATCATGTCCGATTTTCACTTTTCATTTCAGAACACTTGTAAATTTGCAACTAGTTCTAATACCCGACTTCGTCACGAGTTCAATGAATTAATAATTATCAAAATCTTTAATGTATCAAATAAGAATATATTCAGTGTAATTAATTATGAAAAAAGTTCACTTATAAAAGTTTTGATTTTAATTTATTATTGGAATATTGACATGGATACCATGTATTCAGAATATAAACTAAAAATGATGTGTTGGTATTACTTCATTTATAATCCAAAAATTTAAATGTAAAGTACAGTAACTAATGAAAGTACATGCAATAGTAAAGATTTGCATGCATCCAACTATGTTCTTAGTGTGCTTAAGTACATTATACTTGATCACCAAGATCCACAGTTTGGTGGGGTTAAGAACATAGAATGTCTCTAAACCATTCCTCATCTTACTTATTGGTTCTGCAACTATTTAGTGTACATCCTTAATCGTGAAACAATTTCAGTAGGCCGTTATAATGGTTGCTTATCCATGAAAATTGGTTCCTTACCTATCTTGCGCTGAAGTTAGGTCGTTAAAGTGGTCGCTTACCCGTCTCGCGATTCGTTGACCGTTATAATGGTTGCTTACCCGTCTTGCGGACTAATGATGTAATACTAAATAGTCATAAGACCAATAACCAACACAAGAATAATTTATGGATTTTTTATATCATGTCAAATAGTTTAAATACCTGGTTCATTGCGGGTGCAATAATTTATCAATTAATCATATTAACCCCCACCAAACATGTTAATATATAAAAACATTATGTGCAATATGTAGCAAAAAAACACATATTTTTATGTGTGACAAAGGAACGTATGTAGAAATTTGAGAAGTGTTGATGTCTAATTTAATAAATGTTGAGTAGGAATAGCTTAAGTTTAAAAAAACTATGACGTATTGTAGCAATTAATTAAGGGCAAAATGGACATTTCCACACATCGACCTGATTAAATGGCAACATAGACCAAAAGAACTCGATCAGGACAAAAGAATTTGAAAAAATGACTAAAATAGACTGAAAACTTAAAACGAAATTGAGGTTAAAATGAAATATTCCGTTAATATAATTAAAGATAAAACCAATTAAGTTAATTTTGACACAATTAAGAAATTTGAAAAAGGAAAAGAAAAAATGTCAGACTCTTGTGTAATTAATAGTGGGATGTTCTTTGTTTGGGAATAAGAATTTGGTTTGAATTTGGATTCCTCACAAAAAAATCAACACTTCTCATTTAATTGAGATTGTACACATTCTCATTGTGTTAATTAAGATTCTCATCCATTTTTCTTTTTTTTTCTTTTTTAAAACTGTTTTTCTATCAAACATTTTTGTCTATATATTTTTATTTCATTTGTCTCATCTATTTTTTTCGTTCATCCCGTCTGAGGGGTGAAATTAGAAACGAATTCTTTAAAAAATGGTAGGCTGATTCCTTAAAAATTGGTGGGCTTATTGATGCATACATGGTGCAAAAAAAACTCTTGGCCTAGTTGGCACATACGTGGATCCTTGTTGTCATCACGAAATCACTTCATTCACTTTTTTTTACTACTGTGGTAAAGCTCCCATATTAGTATATAATAATAGATTATAGATTAATACTACCAATTAATGAATTGAATACTTTTTAGAGAATCAATCTAATTAATGAATTCAATATGGAGAGAATCAATCTAATTAATTTGAGAGCTGAAATTGGAAATTAATTCCTTAAAAATGGTAGGTTGATTCTTTAAAAAGTAGTAGGCTGATTCCTTAAAAAATGGTGGACTAATTGATGTATACATGGCGCAAAAATAGTAGGCTGATTCCTTAAAAAATGGTGGACTAATTGATGTATATATGGTAGTTCACTTTTTTTTTTGCTATAGTGACAAGGCTCTCATATTAGTGTATAATAATAGATAATAGATTTGTCGAATATGGGATAAATAAAAAACGTGAAATAAATTGTGGGTGTTGTTGCTAGCTGGGCCGTTGGCTTTTGGTCAAAGAGAGGAGCGGGGTTGTTCTAATCCAACGGCAAATGATATAACCAAATAGTTTGGGAAAAATCGGACGGTGGAAATTATTTTCACCGCCAAAACTATAAACCCCGGAACCCTAACTCCTTTCCTCCCTCTCTTCCTCGCCTGCCTCTGCACCGAAACCTCAAACTAACTTTTGGAGCAGGCAGGCGGCGGCGAGCAGTTCATCACCTCTGTTCCTCTAGATTCAGAAAATTTCCATCAGTTTTGATGCCTTCACTAGCCCTTTCCGATCAAGCAACCGCAATGAAGAAGAAAATCGCTCTCGACACCCCTGAAATCGAGAAGAAGAGTAAGAAAGTCAAGGAGCCGAAAATCAAAGCTGTGGAGGCTGATTTGGAGAGCGAGAAGAAGAGCAAAAAGAAGCGGAAAGCGCTGGAGATAGAGTCTGAGGAGGAAGCGAAGAGCGATACTAGCTCAGAGCTTGTTGAGCCGGCGACTGTGAAGGAGGAGAAAGAGAGCAAGAAGAAGAAGAAGAAGGCGAAGGTTCAAGAGGAGGAGGGAGATGAAGGGAAGAGCGAGGATTTGAATGCGGTGTCGAGGTTCCGGATTTCAGAGCCACTGAGGGAGAAGCTGAAGAGCAAAGGGATTGAATCTTTGTTCCCGATTCAGGCTATGACTTTTGATAATATTCTTGATGGTGGTGACTTGGTTGGTCGAGCTCGAACTGGACAGGTGAGTTTATTATTGAAGTGCTATTTTTTATTCGGTTGATCAAGTATGCTTTTATGAATTTGGAACTGAGTTCCGTTTAATAGGCCGTTTTTCTTAGAATGTATATAGAACTTGAGTTATTAAGAGTATCTTTTTGTTGTCTGTTCTTTGCATTTCTTAGTAACTTGTTGGTGTTGACGAAATTGTACAGGGTAAGACATTGGCCTTCGTGTTGCCTATACTGGAGTCCCTAACAAATGGACCGGCAAAAGCATCCAGGAAGACTGGATATGGCAGGCCACCGAGTGTGTTGGTGCTTCTACCAACCAGGGAATTAGCTAATCAGGTATATTAGTTGTATGTTCGGTTTTTCTGGCAACTTTTTTTTGTCACATTCTAATTCTCTGATACATGATCCTTAGGTATGCGCTGATTTTGAAGTTTATGGTGGTGCGTTGGGCTTGACATCATGCTGTTTGTATGGCGGAGCTTCATACCAGCAGCAGGGAAATAGCATGACGAGAGGTGTTGATATAGTTGTCGGAACACCTGGTCGCATCAAGGTATGCTTCTAACCTTATTGAATTTTTACTCTTTGTTTGTTTCATGAGCATTGTTTGGTCATGCTTTTAATGTTATATGTCTTGTACTTTAATTATGTAATCCTAAACATTTCACAGGATCATATTGAAAGAGGCAATTTGGACTTAAGCTCTTTGTGTTTTCGGGTCCTTGATGAGGCTGATGAGATGTTGAGGATGGGTTTTGTTGAAGATGTTGAACTGATATTAGGTATGTATATTTTGGGCTTATTGCTCTTTGAATTTTCCGCCATTAAAAATGGAAGAATGTCAAGCATTCCATATTTGTGGCTGTTTTGGTCCATGCTGTTCTATTGGACCATTTCAAATACGAATTCCATTTGTTGTAAGTGTAACTTAAGTTCCTTGTTTGTTGTATATCAGGAAAGGTGAAGGATGTGAACAAAGTCCAGACACTTCTCTTCAGTGCCACCCTGCCAGGGTGGGTGAAGGAGGTATGTACTCACTAGTCATTACCTTGGTAGTTTAGATTACCTAGTTGTCATGCATTAATATAAAAATAATTGGTGAAGTTCATGATGATAGCTTTCCATTCAACTATATGACAAAAATATGTTTTTATTTAAAATACCAGATTCAAGCCAAATTTTTGAAAGCAAACAAGAAAACAATTGATCTCGTTGGTAATGAACAAATGAAAGCCAGCACAAGTGTTAGGCATATTGTCATGCCTTGTTTCAGATCAGCAATGGCTCAGGTTATTCCGGATCTAATCCGTTGCTATGGCAGGTTGGTTGCTGTAACAGAGTTACCTTCTTTTCTCTTCCATTCTCTCCATACATATATGTTTGTGCTTAATACTCTTCTGTTTCTGATTTAGTGGTGGGCGCACAATAGTGTTCACTGAAACTAAGGATCATGCCTCTGAGCTTGCTGGAGTGTTGCCTGGAGCAAGGCCTTTACATGGAGACATTCAGCAATCACAGCGAGAGGTGACCTATTTTTCATATTACATGCTTCATTTGTTTTTACCTAGTACTATGAATTCTGATGATTCGGTTTCCTGCTTTTGGATATAGATCACACTGAAAGGGTTCCGATCTGGAAAATTTCTGATTCTAGTTGCCACCAGTGTTGCAGCACGGGGTTTGGATATTAATGATGTGCAGCTAATCATCCAGGTTTGTTTTGTCGTGCATTTTTTTTTTGTTGAAATTAATTACTCCACCTTCTGGCTTGGTTTTCATAATTCAGCCTTCATGTGTAGTGTGAGCCACCACGGGATGTTGAAGCTTATATCCATCGTTCCGGGCGAACTGGTAGAGCAGGCAAGTGAACTGGTTGATAGCTAAGTAGCTGCTTCTCTTCTCTGAATTGACTGGTCATGGCTAAAATTTCTGTTGTCCTTCTGTCAGGCAACACGGGGGTTGCTGTTATGCTTTATGATCCAAAAAAGTCAAATATATCCAGGATAGCAAAGGAATCAGGTGTCAAGTTTGAGCACATATCTGCTCCACAGCCGTCTGATATCGCCAGAACAGCTGGTGCAGAAGTAGCAGAAACCATCACTCAAGTCTCTGACAGGTATTGTTGCTGCGTTTGTATGACTTATCTGGTTTAGTATCAAATGTGACTTGGGATGTTCGCTCATAAACCTGCAGCGTCATTCCTATCTTCAAGTCTGCCGCGGAAGAGCTGCTGACTAATTCTGGCCTATCAGCTTCAGATTTACTTTCAAAAGCACTTGCCAAGATGGCTGTAAGTTTCTCATGACCCTTTGCAGATGCAAAAGGATGTTATGTACATTTATTGCTTTTGCTCCGTGTAGGATTTACATGGCTAGTTGTGGCATCATATTGCAGGGTTACACTGAACTAAGGAGTAGATCACTTCTCACCTCAATGGAGAACCATGTAACAATGCTTCTGGATGCTGGAAAACCGATTTATTCACCATCGTGAGCATTCCACCCCTTTTTCTATCTTGATTTTTTTTTTCAAATGTTAGAAACGACTAAAAGTATTGCTTGTGTTATCTGTATCAGATTTGCCTTCAGTGTTTTGAGAAGATTTCTTCCCGAGGAAAAGGTTGAATCAGTCAAGGGTCTTTGTCTCACCGCTGATGGAACAGGTGTCGTGTTTGACGTTGCGGAAGAGGACGTGGAACTATTTCTTACAGGTAAGTTTTTTCCTTTTTGTAACATCGAGTTCAGATCTTCACTCGGCAAACAAGTATAGATCCCCATACGTTTTGGTTCTAGGTTTATATGTTTGATTTCTGGTTGTAGGTGCTGAAAGTGCAGCTAACGTGAACCTAGAGGTATTGAAAAAAGAATTGCCATCCTTGCAAGAGCGAGATCAGCCGAGGGGAAGATTTGGGGGCGGTGGCCGTTTTGGTGGCGGTGGCCGATTTTCTGGCGGTAGAGGTGGTGGTAGTAGGGGTGGCTTCAGGAATGGTGGTGGTTTTTCTAACGGTTGGCGCGGTAACCGCAACAACAGTAACAAATGGTGAAGGTGAAATGGGGGGATAACTGGGAAGCTGGATGTTCTTAGAAGAGCCCCCGTATTTGTTGATGTATAATGGGGATTTTGTTATTTTGACCCCTTAACATTCGTGAGATTGTACTAATATATGCACTTTTATTTTTATTTATTGATGAATTTTTTGGAAATGCCCAGTGTTAACTGAGAGAAGAAAGCTTAAATTGATGAATTTATTAATTTCATGGAAACACCATAAATTGCCCAATGGATGAATCACTTGTTTTCTGAATAAGGCACAAAAGGGAAGTGAAAATAAGCCTCATGATCACAACCGGCAAAAGAAGACCACAATAAACTTTCAAAATTCCAAATGTTTATCGAAACAGAAAAATAAGAGAAAATAGTTCTCAATTAATCACCTTAATGCACGGGGAGACGGATTATGGAGGCCGAGTTTACAGTTGCGTTTTTGTTTTATGTTGCCCAATTTGTTGATGCGTTATTCTTTTGAATTTGTTGACAATATTTATTTTTTTCTCCCCATTTTTTTTGAGTAAAATTCGCGGACGGTGCCTGTTTTTAAATCTATGATTTAATTCGGTCTCAAATTAAGTTTCGCGTCCATTCTGATCCTATATTTAAGTTGCGCGTACTATTCTCATCCTTTCCTTCAAAAATCGCCATTTAAATGAACAGGGGACATGAATTGTCAATTTTGCCCTTACATTTGCCCTTAAATAAGTGACTTACCTGAAAGCCAAAGAAAATTTAGTGCTGAAAACGAAAAAAATTAAAAAATCAGGGGGAGATATCACGATTTTGCTCTCTGGCAAAATCGTTGGCCACCTCCACCTCCTGAAACCGCCGATACACCGCCTCTACCACAAATCTGCTCCTCAGGCTGTCTCGAGACTCTAAAGATAAATTCGCAAGAATTGAATTGAAGTCGATGCTCACAGATCTGACTCTCAACAACATTGGGAATTAGTGTTAATCGTGACGGGAAATCGATGGGTGAGATTGTAATTTACGGTGGAAGCTTGATGCTAAGTTATTTGAAAGATCCAAAAGGAACGAGGCGGCGGCAGTGGCAAGACTCGATGAGCACTAGCATTTGTGAGTCTGAAGAGCGGGTTGACTCAGTGACCCGGTGAGATAGAGATAATGAAGTTTTGCAGGGAGAAATTGTCGCGGTTTATGGTGCCAAAGACGGTGGTGCTCAAGGAGGAGCTGCCGAGGACGTCGACAGTGATCCATCACCGGCTGGCCTCCACTTCTCAATCAAAAAGCTCCAGCTACAGCAGGGAGCTTCAATTCGATGAACGCATATAAATAATTGTTTTACTGTAATTTAGGTTACAATGCATTTTGCATTTTACTGTAATTTTAGGAATTCGTCTCATATTAGTCTTTTAACTTTAAATTTGTGGTCTATTTTGGTCCTTTTTAGGAATTCGTCTCATATTAGTCCCTTAACTTTAAATTCGTCTCAAATTGGTCATTTTCTCACAGTTTCTGTTAAGTTTTCTATTATCACCATGAATTTACTTAAATGCCTTTTTTCAAATTATCATTTGACCATTCTATTTTCTTGAATCTTACAATTTAGCCCAACTTCATTATTTCCACCCTCATTCTTCTTCTCCAACCTCATCTTCCTCTGACTTATTCCTCGGCCACCACTATCGCCCTTCTCGGCCTTGTTCCGAATTGCAGCCTAGATTGCGTTTTTCCTCTTCTTTGATCTCTCAGAGCATCAAAAGTAATCTATCTCAGCTTGCTGCGAAATGAAGACCTGCAAATTTTTGATCTCGAACTCACCCCTCCGCTGCCATCAATCTCTGAGATCAACACCGAATCTCTAAGATCTGGGTCTTCGTGTTTCTACAATTATGAGTTGATGTGAGACGACAGACGATAGGAACGGAAGAACAACGAAGACGTGGTCATCAATCTTTTTCAATTGAGTCTGCCGGAAATTGGGATTTAAGGCGGCGGTGTGGCGGCTTTTGGCTGCCGGCGAGTTTCCGCCGCGGGCTTGGGTCCGGCTAGTGGTGCGACGGCCCGCGGTTCTAACGGTGGTTGTTGGAGCGGCCGAAGACGACTAGAATAGTGGATCGAAGCGGTTAAATATGGAAACGTGGTGCCGGCTTTTTGCTGAATTCTCCGTCGGAGCATCTCTAGCGATGTGAGAGGGTGGGTTAGCTTCATCTCTTCATGGCAGAGCTAAAGGTGGTGGTTGTTTGTAGCAAAAGGGTCTGGAGAGGGATGGTGGTTGGGTTAGTGGTGATGAAAGGAGGAAGAGGAAAGGTTGGGGTTGATTTTGTAACTTTTGAAATTAGTTGGGGTTTATTTGGAGATTTTTAAAAAAGAAAAGTTAAATTCATATTTAAATATAAACATTTACATAATTGCCCTTAATTAAACATCGGTTTTAACTGAAAATGTAACAGAATGACCTCTTTAGGACAAAACAATAAGTTAAGAGATTAATCTGAGATGAATTCCTAAAACAGAACCAAAATAGGACACGCATCAAAACTAAAGGACTATGTGTACTTTACCCTATATATATATTGTAGATAATTCTAGCTACTTAAATTTAGAAATAATACTAATTCTTTAATTACCACTAACGCATATTAATGATTGTTTCATGGGTGCTTGGGAAGTCAAAATCATTAACTTAATTATACAATACTTTATAAATTAATAAATTAAGTTCCATATATATGATTGATAATAGAAAAAAGTAATAAGATTTTCATATTTTCTGATGCCGCGGTGAGGCCGGTTTAAGAGGGTGGGAGGGGAGGGGTATAAGCAAGGGCGGACCCAGAAAAAAATCATTGTGGGGGCAAACTTGAACTATACAAGTGTCTTAAGTGGAGGGATTATAGGGGTTTAAATATTTAATTTCTAAGATAAGGGGGTGAAAGTAATTTCAGGTATAGTATAAGGATATGTGTGTAATAAATTGTTAGTGTTAAATGTGTGGGGGTAAATTGGAAAGGTAGGGTTCAAACTTGTTCTGAATATACATATGTACCCTAAACTTTAGAAAAGTTCAATGGGGGCAGTTGCCCCAACTGCCCCCATGCTAGGTCCGCCCCTGGGTATAAGTATCAAATTGATAAATTTAAGGGTCTAGTTGGTAGTGTAAGAATGTTTAGGTGGTGTTAAAGTATTAACCCTTAAGGTATTAAGGGCAAATTTGACATTTTACATGCTACCGTCTAATTAAATGATGATTTTGGACGAAAAGAATGAGAATAATACGAATAACTTAAATATAGGACAAAATGAATGGGAAACTTAAATTGGAACCGAATTTTAGGTGGGAGACTTAAAAACATGCACCTTCCACCTATTTTACTCTTTTCTTTCTATTCTTTCAAGTACGTGAGCTCCTCTCCTGACTTGCAACACAAGGCAGCAGCTTCGGGAGTACTATCTCAACATTCACCACTCATGACGACTCCAATGGCGGTCATCCCCGCTAATCTCTCGATTCCTCACCTGCTTCCTTCGGTCGGCGCCATGGGATGCTACAGAAGAACGAAGCTCGTGTTCGATGCCTTCTGCCGTGGCTTCACTTCCAGGGTTTTTACCGGAGTTCCGGTTCAGCTGGGTTCGTCATCCAGATCAGTGATTCAGCGTATTGGCCCTTCGATCCCGGCTTCAACTACAAACAAGTCTTCCGGGTTAGCGTCAAGTTCTTTGATTTCTCACAGATTGTTGTTTTACTCCAACGCCAGTAGATTAATTCAGTGCAATTCGTTTATCAATTGTTGGAAACGGTACTATTCTAAGCCTCGAGGATGGCCACGAAGGTGGTTTCAGAATCCTAGGGATGTGTTCATCAATGTTGCGCGAAGGTGTTTTCAGAGCCCTGTGTTCATTGCTGTAACTGTGGGTTCTGGGGTTTTTCTCACTGTTTACTTCGGGAACTTGGAGACGATACCTTACAGTAAAAGAAGCCATTTTGTGATTTTGTCGAAAGCTAAGGAAAGACAGATAGGAGAGACAGGGGTTTGAGAAGAAGAAAGATTCTTTCAAGGGTAGAGTTCTGCCTGCGAATCACCCTGCAAGCATTAGAGTGAGGTTGATTGCAAAAAATATTCTCGATGCACTGCAGAAAGAGGTGAAACATGAACAAGCATCGAGTGATTTGGACTATGCATCTCCTGATCATGGATCATTTGGCCATGATGCTAATCCTGTTAGGTTATTGCTAATGTTAAGTTGTTACTTGTCAGTCAAGTCATGACAGCAAGTTAGTACTTGTCTGTCAAGTTAAGACAGCAAGATAGTCACAAGTTAGATAGGAGTTAAATAGCTTGTTCGCCAAGTCTCAGCTTATGCAGACATCTAGGCTTAGTTAAACTCTACTGTTAGTAGTGTTAGTCTTTCATTAGGATTACTACTTCTATTAGGGTTATGTTACTTGTACTATTTAAGCAGCAGGTCTGCTCAATAACAATTATCGTGTTGTTAGTGCAATTTGAGCTTCTTCATTGTGTTAAAACACTTTCAACAATTGGTATCAGAGCTTGATTTCCACCAATGGCAGAATCAAACTTCGCACAGGCTGGAATCCCTAAGTTTGAAGGGGATTATGAACACTGGAGCCTACTTATGGAGAATCTGTTAAGATCAAAAGAATACTGGACAGTGGTTCCAGGAAGGATTTGTGGAACCAAATCCTGACGCAACAGACATGCAAAAGAAGAGCGCAGAAGAACTGAGGCTTAAAGACTTGAAGGCAAAAAACTACCTCTTTCAAGCAATAGATAAGAACACCTTGATGACAATTGCTCAAAAGGGGACAGCCAAACAATTATGGGATGCAATGAAACTGAAACATCAAGGCAATGCAAGGGTAAAGAAGGTTCAACTCAATGGGTTAAGAAGGGAATTTGAAGTTCTAGAGATGAAAACAGGTGAGTCTGTGGCAAGCTATTTTGGAAGAGTTATGATGGTGAGTAACAGCATGAGAAATCTTGGTGAAGAGATGCCTGACAAACAAATAGTGGAAAAGATTCTCAGAACCATGCCTGAAAAATTCAACTTCATTGTCTGCTCCATCGAAGAATCCAAAGACACGGATACTCTTTCTGTGGAAGAACTTCAAAGCACACTCCTTGTGCATGAACAGAAGTTTAAAAGAAAGGAAGTTGAAACACAAGTCTTGAAAGTCTCAGAAGAAGGAACAAGTGGTAGAAGCAGAGGCAGAGGTGGATTTAGAAGTAGCTTTAGAGGAGGCTACGAGAGGTAGAGGAAGAGGGCAATACTTCAACTACCGCACCTATGTTGAATGTTATAATCGCCACAAACCGGGACACTACCAATCGAATGTCCACATAACCAAGAAGCACACTACACCGAGGAGAGTACGAAAAGAAGCGGGGAAGATGACATGGTACTCATGGCTCAAGAAGATCTGAAAACAGCAGCAACATGAGTGAATGGTATTTGGATTCAGCTGTTCCAACCACATGTGTGGTCATGAAAACCTTTTTGAAACCTTAGATAAGAGCTTTCAACATTCAGTTATACTTGGCAACAACTGCAGGCTCCAAGTTAAAGGGAAAGGCAATGTCAAGATCAGATCTGGAAGCTTTGGTTTCACCTTAACAAAAGTGTATTATGTACCCGAACTCAAAAACAACCTATTGAGTTTAGGACAGCTACAAGAAAAGGAACTCACCATTGTTATTTGCAAAGGGAACTGCACTGTCTACCATCAACAGAGGGGATAATCATGAAAACATCAATGAGCAACAACAGGATGTTC
Source organism: Stellera chamaejasme (assembly GCA_024586325.1). Lineage (NCBI taxonomy): Eukaryota > Viridiplantae > Streptophyta > Magnoliopsida > Malvales > Thymelaeaceae > Stellera > Stellera chamaejasme. The sequence goes on along the minus strand of CM044985.1, from coordinate 6,400,537 downwards.
ATCTTGAACACCGAATTCAAGGTCCCCGCAACATGTCTCCAAACCGGTGCTCAAGACCCAACACATCTCGTGGCATAGGAGATATGCACATCTAAGCTATGCAGTCTTGAAACTCTAAAAAGGGAAGATATGGTGCTTGGCTTACCTAACATTACTGGTGAAACTAAAATATGTGGAGAATGTATGAAAGGCAAGCAACACAGAAGGCACCTTCCTAGAAAGAGCACTTGGAGAGCAACTCTGAAGCTGGAGCTGGTTCATTCAGACATATGTGGACCAATATCTCCAGAGTCCAGTGGAGGCAAGAGATATATATTATGCTTTATTGATGACTTTAGCAGAAAGCTTGGGGGTACTTTCTGTGTGAGAAGTCTGAGGCTTTTGATCACTTCAAAAGGTTCAAGGTGACTGTGGAAAAGGAATCAAATTGTGCTCTGAAGTGTCTAAGGACTGATAGAGGAGGTGAGTTCACCTCAGGAGAATTCAATGAATATTGTGCTCAAACAGCCATCAAACGACAACTAACAACAGCATTCACACCACAACACAATGGTGTTCTTTGAGAGGAAAAATAGATCTGTAATGAACTGGTAAGATCGGTATTGGCGAGATAAAACTATGCCTAAGGTATTTTGGGCTGAAGCTGCAAATTGGGTTTATTATGTCCTAAACAGGTCCCCAACATCTGCAATAAGGGGCAAGACACCACAAGAAGTGTGGACTGGTCATAAACCATCAATCCACCACTTTAGGGTGTTCGGTTGTCTGGCATACACGCATGTACCTGATGCAAAACGTACCAAACTTGATGACAAAAGCACTGTCAATATTCTGGTAGGTGTGAGTGAGGAATCCAAAGGTTATAGACTCTATGACCCCAGAACTAAGAAGATTGTTGTTAGCAAGGATGTTGTTTTTGAAGAAGAAGAAAAATGGGACTGGGACAACACATCTGAGAAGCATATTCATACTAGTTTGGGTGGGGTGAAAATACCGTGATGAACAAAGTGAAGATGAAGCGGCACCACCCGATCGAGAAAATGCTCCGTAAATCATTGATGAACATCAAATAGCAGCTTCTCCAAGTTCGCATCGGGGAAGGAAGGATAAGAAGGCAACTGCATGGATGGAAGACTATATCACTGAAATGAATCTTCATCTGATGGGGAGGTTAATATGGCTATGATTATCTCAGATGAATTATCAGAAGAATCTAAAGAGTCCATTGGAAACTATTTTGAAGATATGGTGCTGGCTGCCTTCTCTGGAGATCCAGAGAACTTTGAAGAAGCAGTAAAGCACCCTGAATGGCGAGAAGCAATGCTCAAAGAGATTGACTCCATTAATAAAAATCATACCTGGACTCTCTGTAACTTACCACAAGGTGCCAAGAAGATAAGGGTCAAATGGATTTTCAAAACCAAGTTCAATGAGCAAGGGAAGGTGGATAAGTTGAAAGCCAGGTTAGTGGCAAAAGGGTATACACAGAAATATGGGATTGATTACACGAAGTCTTCGCCCCGGTGGCGGGCTTGACATCGTTAGGATGATCATTCTTTGTTGCAGCCAAGAATGGATGGAGCATACAACAATTTGATGTCAAGTCTACATTCCTTCATGGAGAAATTACAGAAGATGTCTATGTGGCTCAACCACAAGGTTTTGAAGCTCAAGGCAAAGAACAGATGGTATACAAGTTACATAAGGCCCTCTATGGACTGAAACAGGCACCTAGAGCCTGGTTTAGCAGAATTGAGGCTCATTTCATGAAAGATGGCTTTACAAGGTGTGACAGTGAGCAAACTTTATTCACTAAGCAAGGTGAGAATGGTGAACGTCTGATAGTGAGCATCTATGTTGATGATCTTATCTACACAGGGAATAATGCTGAAATGATGGAAGATTTCAAGAGAAGGATGGAGAATGAATTCGACATGACAGACTTGGGACAAATGAGGTATTTTCTGGGAATGGAAATATCACAGCACTCAAAAGGGATTAGCTTGTGTCAAAGAAAGTATACTCTGGATGTTTTGAAAAGATTTGGCATGAGTGATAGCAAACCGGTGAGGACTCCAATTGTCTCGAGCACAAAAGTAGACAAAGATGAAGGTGGTGAGCTTACGGATGAGGCGCCTTTAAGCAAATAGTAGGAAGCATCATGTATCTTACTGCCACCAGACCTGACCTCATGTTTCTGTATGTCCAGTAAGTAGATACATGGCTAGACCTACTCAAACGCATCTGCTGACTAGCTAAGAGGATCCTTAGATATCTATGTGGCACAACAGATTTGGGTCTACACTACAAGAGAGGCACAAATGAAGAGCTGCTAGTATATTCAGACAGTGACTATGCAGGAGATGTTAATGATAGGAAAAGCACAAGTGGCTATGTATTTGTGATGAGTGGAGCTGCGGTTGCTTGGAGTTCCAGAAAACAACCAATTGTGACCCTCTCCACAACCGAGGCGGAATTTATAGCGGAGCCATGACGACTTGTCAAGTTATTTGGGTGAAGAGGATTTTGCATCGATTGGACATGTCCTAACAGATAAGGTTTTCATTAGATGCGACAACACTCTACATTAAAGCTCTCTAAGAATCCGGTGATGCATGGGAGGAGCAAACACATAGATGTGAGGTACCATTGTCTGAGGAACTTATCTAAAGTTTGAGTCATAGAGTTGATTTTCTGCAGAAAAGAAGACCAGGTGGAAGACATTATGACTAAGCCTCTCAAACTTGAAGCCTTCCAGAAGATGAAGACATTGATGGGAGTTGGCTCGGTTAATGAGTAAACTAGATGCAACATACATCTAGTTTAAGGGAAGGAATGTTAGGTTACCAATGTTAAGTTGTTACTTGTCTGTCAAGTTAAGACAGCAAGATAGTCACAAGTTAGATAGGAGTTAAGTTAGCTTGTTCGCCAAGTCTCAGCTTATGCAGACATCTAGGCTTAGTTAAACTCTACTGTTAGTAGTGTTAGTCTTTCATTAGGATTACTACTTCTATTAGGGTTATGTTACTTGTACTATTTAAGCAGCAGGTCTGCTCAATAACAATGATCGTGTTGTTAGTGCAATTTGAGCTTCTTCATTGTGTTAAAACACTTTCAACAAATCCAGTGCAGATATGAAGTTTGATGAGGAAGCTCTACCACTGCTACAATTGTTGTTAGAAATTCTGGTTTGCCCATCAAAATGGGAGACACCATCAGAATGTTCATTCTGTGTGTTCTAGCTAGTTTGCATTGAGAGAGGATCACATGTCCCCTTTCTTGGTGTCCCCTTTCTGTCCTCCACTATAAATGATTAACGGTGTTAACTGATCTATTAAATTTTTAACGTAAGATGTAACACCATTAATTAGTCGTAGAGGACATGGAGGGGATACCAAAAATGGAATCTGGACTCAGTTTGCAATTAACATGCCATGATCATTTCATTCATTATATATGTAGCTACTGTTGTTGTTGATGCATATACATATAGGATGGAAATGGAAGCAGCAGATTATGTAGGGCTGCTGTTGATGGCATCGGCGGGGTATGATCCTGGTGTAGCTCCGCGAGTATACGAGGAGATCATAGGGAAGGATGGAGAGGAAGAATCGGGGAACTGAGACGCTATCTCTCCTCCACCCACCCATCTGGGAAGAAGAGAGCTCAGCGGCTTGCTCAACCTCAAGTAATGGAACAAGCTCTCATTTTGCCCACAGACTACTCATCAATCAGGCCACGGCGGGATTGAAGCTGGTCAATAATTTGAGGGTTTTGATTCTTTAGTTGGACAAATAAATAGAGCATTTCTATTAGTTTCCTGCAATAAAGCTTGCTGCTTTGCTTGTGTGTGTTGTCGCTGAATCTTCTTCTCCTAGCTAGTTTCACAGTATTACTCATTAATGTTCAGGTAGCGTAGTCCCAGCTTTCAGGAGCTGCTTTGCTCCACTGAAAGCTGCTCTCTTTTCTTCTTCTTTTGCTGGGATTGAGGAGGAGGAGGAGGAGGAGGAGGAGGGTATTTATTTATTTGTTTATCCAAAAAAGAAAACAAGACTTTGTTTTTTTTTTGTTGAAAAGAACACAAGACTTCTGTTTTGAACCCCATCCATAGAAAACACACCTAACAGACGTGTAACACCGTCAGTTGGTCACGACACAAATCGGACCGGCCGTCTGATATTCGCACAGTGAAAAAGCACACGTGATGTTTCTGGACGCCAACTTCCAGACACATCGCCATCTTCTACTTCTCCACCGCATCAAATCCTTCACTTCTTCGTCGATCGTTTGCTTGACGACAAGACCGACGCCGATGCCATGGGATGCTACAGAAGAGCGAAGCTCGCGTTCGATGCCTTCCGCCGTGGGTACAGTTTCAGGGTTTTTCCCGGAGCTCCGGTTCAGGGTTCGTCATCCAGAGTGATTCAGCGTATTGGTCCTTCAATCCCGGTTTCTAATGCAAACAAGTCTTCCGGGTTAGCGTCAAGTTCTTTGATTTCTCAAAGATTGTTGTTTTACTCCAACGCCAATAGATTGATTCACTGCAATTCGTTTAACAATTGTGGGAAACGGTTCTATTATGTGGATCGGTATCAGGTTCGGCATTTTAAGCCTCGAGGGCCACAAAGGTGGTTTCAGAATCCTAGGAATGTGCTCATCGTTGTAGCACTGGGTTCTGGGGTTTTTATCACTGTTTACTTCGGGAACTTGGAGACGATACCTTACACTAAAAGAACCCATTTCGTGCTTTTGTCCAAAGCTATGGAAAGACAGCTAGGAGAGAGACAGTTTGAGCAGATGAAAGGTTCTTTTAAGGGTAAAGTTTTGCCTGCAATTCATCCTGAAAGCATTAGAGTGAGGTTGATTGCGAAAGATATTGTGGATGCACTTCAGAGAGGGTTGAAACATGAACAAGTATGGAGTGATTTGGACTATGCATCTCCTGATGGATCATTTGGCCATGATGCCTCTAATCCTGAGGCTTTAGTAGCAGTTTTGACTGAAGGCAAAGGAGAAGAGCGTAGTTGGCATCGTGAGGATGAGGTTCTTGATGATAAGTGGATTCAACAGAGTAGGAAGAAGGGGCAAGAGAAAGGAAAGCAACCATCAACAACTCACTTGGAAGGGCTGAATTGGGAAGTTTTAGTGGTCAATGAGCCGGTTGTTAATGCCTTTTGCTTGCCTGGTGGGAAAATTGTGGTCTTTACAGGATTACTTGAGCATTTTAGAAGTGATGCAGAGATAGCAACTATTATTGGTCATGAGGTGCGTCTTCTTTGCTACTTGATTTTGTAATCTTGTTTGGCATTTCTTTGAACGACACTGAAAAGTCTTTTCCCTCATTTCTGAAGGTCAATAATGTTCTGTTTTGTCTTGTTAGGTTGGACATGCTATAGCGCGACATTCAGCAGAAGGCGTGACAAAGAATTTATGGTTTGCGATACTTCAGTTGATACTGTACCAGTTTGTCATGCCTGATGTTGTTAACACGATGTCAGCCCTTTTCTTGAAACTCCCTTTTTCCCGAAAGTAAGTTTTGGCTGTCATGTTTGGAATACCTTATTCTTCTTCCTCCATTTCTTTTTGTTCTGTTTCTTTGCTTGCAAATTTCTTGTCTTGCATTATACTGTAAGCCCTCTTTCTTGGACACTGTAGTTATTGTGTTTTAGTTAGAATGCCTTAAGGAACAATGGATAGGTTTTAACGGGGAGTAAGCCAAATATGGTGCAGATACGAAGTTTCATGAGGAAGCTCCACTACTGCTACTATTGTTGTCAGAAATTCTAGCTTGCCCAAGAAAGATCAAAATGGGAACAACCATCAGAATGTTCATTCTGTGTATTCTCATTCCGCTTGGGGTGGATCAGACAAGTTCTTTCATTTATGGGTTCTGGTTTGGATCATAATTTTGTGGGGTTCTTATCATGCTTTACCACCTTCAACTTTATTGGAACTTTTTTATTTGGATTTTCGGATTCGGTGCCACATTGCACTAGCTTTTATGGTATCTACAAGGCAGCGGATTCAATGAAACTAGTTTTATGGTGTTCATGAGTGAAAGATCTGTTCTTAAGCAAAGTGGACCAAACATGTCAAAAGTTCCTCCAAACTTCTGTATAGATCAACGTAGATTTTTTCAGGAGAAATTAGTGTTTATCATCCTGTCGTGTTTACATATTTGAAGTAATATGAATATCCATAGCCTTGTTGCCACAATGATGCAGTTTGCTTTACCGGATTGTTTAGACCAGGAATTGTAAGGTGTTCAGTCTCATTTCCTGTAAAAACATGTAAATTACAAAACTGATTGAAACTGTATGATTTGTGGATGGTTAAATGAACTGTTTATAATCTATGCGTTTATATATCAACTATTTAGCATGCATGCCTCAGAACATGCCTTGATCATTATGCAGCAGTTGGATGGAACTGATGGTTCTTATCTTGTTTGTTGTTGTGATGCTCTATGTATATATAGGATGGAAATGGAAGCAGATTATATAGGGCTGCTGTTGATGGCATCTGCGGGGTATGATCCTCGTGTAGCTCCCCGAGTATACGAAAAGCTAGGGAAGGTTACAGGGGAATCGGCACTGAGAGACTATCTCTCCACCCATCCATCTGGGAAGAAGAGAGCTCAGCTGCTTGCTCAAGCTCAAGTAATGGAAGAAGCTCTCATGATTTACAGGGAAACCCAATCAGGCCGCGGCCGCGGCATTGAGGGTTTTCTTTAGTTGGGGAAAGAATTACTATTTTGTGTCTTCCGTTTCTCTTGCTTTTCTTCCGAGAAGTTGTATCATAGTAACTTTGATCAATTTAATTGTATTTCTCTTTAGCCAAGTAGTGCAATGCTGGAGCTTGCAATGCTTTGCTCCACTTTGAGAAGCACAATCGAGTCTCTGCTTAAAAACTGCAACAACATGAGAGAGCTTAAACAAATCCACGCCCGGATCATAACTTCAAATCTCCCGCCAATCCAAAGCGAGTTCCTTGTTTCGCGTCTCCTCTTCGTTTGCGCTCTCTCGGACTTTGGTTCTCTTACGTACGCCAATGATGTCTTCAAGCTCGTAAGTTCCCCAAGTGTCTCCCTTTACAACATCTTGATCAGAGCCCATGCTTCACAACCTGTCGATTCGAGCCACTCCGCTTTCCCTCGGTCTCTAATTCTATACAAGCAGATGCTTTCTGCTGGGGTTCTTCCCGATTGCCTTACGTTTCCTTTCCTAGTGAAGGATTGCGCCAGCAGGCTTGACGGTGGTTCTGGGAGAGCGGTTCACGGACAGGTTGTCAAGACTGGGTTTTGCAGCGATTTGTTTGTTCAGAACTCGATGGTCAGTTTCTACTCGGCCTGTGGGTTTTTGAGCAGCGCGCACAAGGTGTTCGACGAAATGACAGATAGGGATGTTGTTTCTTATAATGCGATGATCATGGGGTTTTTGAGAAGTGGAGATCTTGAAGCAGCATTGGAGTTGTTCAAGAGGATGGAGCATAGGAATGTAATCACTTGGAATTCGATGATAACGGGGTTTGTACAAGGTGGCAGGGCAAAGCAGGCCTTGGAGCTCTTCCATGAAATGCAGAGCTCCAAGTTGTTTAATGATAAAGTTAAACCAGATAAAGTTACAGTTGCTAGTGTTCTAGCTGCCTGTTCTTCTCTTGGAACACTTGATTATGGAAAATGGGTACATATATATTTGAAAAGAACCGGTCTTGAATCTGATATGGTAATTGAAACAGCTCTGATAGACATGTATGGGAAATGTGGTTGTATAAAAAGAGCCTACTCTGTTTTCAAAGATATGAAGGTGAGGGATACATCTGCCTGGACTGCTATGATTTCAGCATGTGCAATAAATGGCTATGGTGAAGAAGCTATCACAATTTTTGAGCAGATGGAAGATGAGAGAGTAAGGCCAAACGACATAACTTTTGCTGCATTATTATCTGCTTGTGCTTATTCGGGCTTGGTAGAGAAAGGGCGCTGGTTTTTTAATAGGATGTGTCACCTTTACTTGATGAAACCACAAGTGCATCATTATGCTCGAATGATCGACATTCTCAGTAGAGCTGCATTATTCAAAGAGGCTGAAGAGTTGATCACAAGCATGCCTATGGATCCAGACGTGTTTGTCTGGGGAGCATTGCTCGGAGGCTGCCAGATGCATGGAAATGCAGAGCTAGGGTCGAGGGTTGCGCAGCATTTGATCGATTTGGACCCTACAAGCTATGCGTTTTATATGAATCTGTGTGATGTATATGCTAAAGCTGGTATATTTGAAGAAGTAAACAGAACTAGAGCCCTGATGAAGGAGCGAGGGATCAAGAAGGAAATCCCTGGCTGTAGCTTGATTGAAGTTGATGGAGTAGTCCTTGAATTTACGGTCAAAGGATCGCCTGATGTTGCAACGCGGGATCTAATTCTGGTACTGGATAGACTAAACAATGAGATGAAGCTGGGAAGCTGCACCAACCTCCAGTCATTTGCCAATTTTCGGTAGAATCAGCACAATTATGTGTTCTTGCTGTATGGTTGGTCTGACTTCAGACAACATACGAAAAGTTGCTAACATTTAGTTGCTTCAGTTCTTCGAGTAAATAAACGGTTTATTGTCTTATTTTTAGAATTTAAACTTGAGTTGTAACATATAAATGGACACACTTGACAAAATGCAGCCTCTCCATGCAGCCTTAACTGATACTCAGACTTTACCCTGCAGTTCCTTTGGTAATTTTTTTAAACTAATTTACACTAAAGCTAGCTGGTTTTCAAATGTGATTGCTATGTACATTATTGGGCATTTTTCAGGATGGGAAGTTGTGCTTTTCAGCCAATTCTCCCCTGATGACTTTCGAGTAAAGAAAGGCGATACAGTTTCATTCAAGCCCTATGCAATGGGAAGGATGGAATGCTTATGGGGAGATTCTGCAAAGGAATTTCAACCAGAGAGATGGTTGAATGCAAATGGACAGTTTCAACCAGAGTGCTCCTTCAAGTTTATTGCCTTCCAGGTAAAAACAGACCTTATAATGCAACAATTTACTTGGGTAGTTCCAAATTTATAACTTGTGTAACAAGTTTCAGCTTGTTTCTTCCATTGGGTTTATCTTTATTTGGTATATGGAGAAGAGATCAGACGGAATGGTGGAAAACAAGAAGACAAGAAAATCAAGAAGCAATCGGCTGATAGCTGGGTCTACATCAACGTTTTTGGGTGCCAATAGGGATCAAGATGCAATCCAACAGAAGATATCAGAGGTAAGTCCCTTGACTCCTTGATGTATATCCTCACAACACGGCCATGAACAACACCATTTTCAAGCCTGTAGAGCCTTTTGTGTCCAACTGTCGTCCCTTTCACCAATCTCTTCCCATCTAGATAAATCTCATGCTTCTTGACCCTCTGGCCAAGCCCTATAGCCTCCTGAATTCTGATCACATTAAATCTCAACCCTTCTTCACTTGGAGCTCTAAGCTCAATCCATGGCTTCTCTTTATCATCATCCCTTGGTGCCCAATATGTCCACAAGTCATTCTCCAGCAAGTTCCGTGGTCCGAAACCTCCGTCCTTCCCACCCCGTTGGCTGCTAACTTCAATGCAACATTTTTCTGCTAGATTAACAGAGAAGATTGTGTCAATGGCCTTCCTGAATTCCTTCAGTCTATGAGCATCAGTTCTGGAAATGAGCCCTGTTGCAGTTGGTGGCACGTTAAGCAACAGCATACAGTTCCTTCCAACTGAATTATAGTAAATCTCAAGAAGCTTGCTTGGCGGTTTTGGTGACTCTGATTTGTGCCAAAACCATCCTGGTCTAATCGAAACATCACACTCTGCAGGTAGCCAGTCTGTTCCTCTAGGGTCCCCTGTACTTAGATACCTGCAAGTTTGAAAGAGATGGAATTGAGCATTAGTTAGAAAAAGCTTTCATTTCTTTAAGTTGGGGAACTAAAGGTGAGGTCTTGATGAGCACACGGCTACCAATAGTATTTATATAACCTGTTTGGTTGCAGACAACCAAAAAAAGAAAAAAGGAATCACAATCAAGCATAATGGGCAAATAGCTAGACTGAAGACACATGATGGTCCAAACGTTAAGGTAGCTTTGCAATAAATTAAGGGTAAGTTGTATATTAAAAAAACCCTGACGTTTATTGAAATTTTCAGTTTATCCCCTCTATTTTCAATGACCGAAAATAGACCTTCAGTTACCTTCTGAAATGTAGTGAAACCCACAGTTACTTCTCTTAACCATTTGTGATGTTAGTTGACCGTCAAGAATTTTGGGATTAAATACTTATTATCACTAATATTTATAATACTTCGACCCAACATTTGATTTCTCTTCTTTTTCCCTCCCCAACTGACCACCCCTATCGGCCGTTGTTGTCGCATGACTGCCACAGTAATACGGATTAGGTCAGGTCGCAGCGACGTAAACTAGATCATGCTGCCACGACGGAGGTGTGCCAAGACCGCCCCCTTCACTGTTTTGGAGTGTAGTTGGTGCAATTACACCTAAAATCTTTAACAGTCAACTAAAATCATAAATGATCAAAGGAGGTAACTGGAGATTTTACTATACCTCAGGGGGTAACTGAAATTTTTTGAAAATAGATGGGTCAAATTAAAGATTTCACTAAACCTCGGGGGAGAGGGGTATTTGTAATTTACCCATAAATTAATTAAATTCAGAAAAACGTGGGAGTGAATATGATGTTACACCAAAGAGCTTCTTATTTTCTCCAAATACTCTTACAAACGGGTTATAGAAGTAATCTTTTATTGAAAGAAAACAAAACAGTATACTATATCACGTTTTAAACCACTAAATATTAGTGAAAATGTCCTCCATGAATCTTCATTTTTGAAACTTTTAAACGCTGACCCTGATATTATTACCAAACTTGAGACTTAAACTTTCTATTACTCCATTGTTGCTGAGCATCCAATATATCTCTAGTCATACACTTTTTTTCTTTGTATTGCATTTATAAGATATAGATGTTATCCAAAATATCAAATAAATCAATAAGAGGATATTCGTGATGATGATAAGTCAATATAAACATAAGTACATAATCGAATAAGTTTCAATCTACTTTTTATTGCCGTGGTGAAATTCTAAGAATTAATAAACAATAAAATAATTCAAAGAATTAGGTAAAAATTAATTCAACTTTATAATTCTTAGACAAAATCATAGAGTAAACCATAATAATAATTCCAACAATATAGAATTACAAGAAGAATTTTGTAAGAAGAGATGAAAAGAGTTTTTGCAAGAAGAAGTGTGCAAAGTTATGGAGAATATGGATGGAGGAGTTGCCCATTTATAGTGTTAGCGAGAGACCTAGTCATAATGGACCATTATGCTAGCCATAAACTTTCATCTTAAAGGTTATAAACCACCATATTTATTGTGGTAAAACTTCCCTACTAATAATGGCCATAATCATTGTCATAATATCACCACTAATGACACATAAACCTCCTAGTAATTGTAAAAATTAAAAATGTGAAAAAATGACAATTTATCATCATTCATATAATTTTCACAATATTTCCAACAACAGATAGAGGTTATAAAGAAGAAATGGAAAACAAAACGAATTACCCAACCATGCTTCCATTTCCAATGGACAAGGAGGTCTTATTAATGGTGGACCAACAAGTGGTTCCAGCAAATCCGTTTTCATTTCCGACCCATCTCACATCAGGACCCGCATCAGAGAATATGTTGATCGAGCTCTGCAACTCCTTCACCATCGCAAACCAATCCGTAAAGTAGTAGGACATGTTCGGGGCATTCGAACCTTTGGCTCCGTCGAACCATATCTCCCTCACACTCCCATAGCTATACCCAGAAACAGAAAACAGAACAGAGCCATTGAAGACACCAGCTTTACCAAAAAGATGGAATCTTTTCATTTAAAAAAGCTTACTTTTTTAGAAGCTCTTGCAGTTGAGCCAAGTAATATTGGTTGTACTCCAAGTCATGGCTATATCTCCTGTCATGGCGATCCCAGGGAGACAGGTAAAGGCCAACATCAACGCCGCCGTGGGCATTTGCGGCGTCGACGAGCTCACCCACCACGTCACCGTCGCCATCTCTCCAGGGGCTTCTGATGACGGAATGGTCGGTGTATTTAGAAGGCCAGAGACAGAAGCCGTCGTGATGTTTGGCGGTCAGGATGACGAGGGAAATGCCGGCGGCGGCGGCGGTTTCGACCCACTGGGTGGCGTTGAGACGGGTCGGGTTGAATAAGTCGGGGTCTTCATGGCCAGTGCCCCATTCGGAATCGGTGAATGTGTTGACTCCGAAATGGAGGAACATGATGACCTCTCTCTGCTGCCATTTCAGCTGTGAGAATGCTGGGAGGGGCAAGAGTGGAAGTGGCGGCGTTGGGACTTGTTGGCGCCATGAAACGGCGGCGTTTGGGAGGTGAAAGAGAAAGGTAACGAGGCAGAAAAACGTCCATTGCAAAAACATAACTTCGCTCCTATAGCATGAAGATCACTGTTGTGTTCGATTGTTCAGAATATTTTCATGGTGGGTTTTTCTGTAGAGTTTCTTCATGGTTCTGAAGCCTAGTCTAGAGGCGGACATGTCCAGAGTCCAGACTCACCTGATAGTTGATGGGTGATTTACCCAATGCTTCTCATGTTGGAAGCAGCATGAGCAATTAACCTACTTCCTTAACTTTTGAGTTGTTTTGCCGATCAGTTAGTTGTTCAAGACCTATGATCTCTACTCAAAGTCAATGAAGAAAATACTTACAGCCCTCCCCGTTAGTATATATAAGCCCCTTGGTATTTGTAAATAATCATATTTCCAAGAAAATACTTTTTATTCATATACACTACTTAAACTTATATTCACGCATTTAAATTCATTCAACATCAGAATTACTTCTGAAACATCCAATGATAGAATAATTGCTTCTAAAATATCCAACAGACCTCCACAGACGCTTCCTGATGACAGAAAGCTTATTCTTGCCGGTCAATAAGTGTTTCAATTTATAAATTCAATATTTTTGTTCTTTTAGTTCAATTCATCCTTAGTAGTATTTTAATCCTTTTCCTTTTAATTTATGCAACATTGGCTCCAAGTATCACGAGGTCTACCCAAACGTGCAAAGCATTGGTTCCAAGTAATACGAGCCGCAAATGCAGCTGGAGCAGCCGGTGTACAATTATGACTTGGACCTGAACACGTACTTGAGACAAAATGTCAAAGACTTTGAGGCATTCGACTTTGGGTTTCAGAGATAGTCGGGTACATCGGAACAACGATTGCTAGCGCGTCAGAACCCGCGTGACGATTTCGATTTCCCGTCCCCATAGGATTGTGTTGTATAAATAAACTATATGTTGGATGTTTTGCTTTTTATTGTATAATAACAATGAATTAAAATACATTTATTTTCATTTACGCTTTTAATTCCAAATTATAAATATTAATAATTAATTTCTTTTATAATTCAGTAGTTATTAAATTTATAAAATAAACAAACTGATTATAAAAAAGAAATATCTATTTTAATTTTTGTACTTATGTTTGATTTAAATTTTTTTCATCCCAATTTCTTATTTCTTCACATTTCTTAATCCAGTAATTAAGTTTTACATCAGAGAAAAGAACCGGAGTTAAATTATTGCTATTAATAATTTGTATATATATACAAAAAGTTTTTTAAAAAACTCACTTTCAAACTCTCATGCTTTCCTATTGAAATTTAAAAGTATATACTCCTATTTCTTATAATTATTGGTTATCCATAACTTAATAATAACAATTCGTCCTGAGCACTTGGCCTAGTAGTCCATGCTCCTAAGGATATTTGTAAAGGTCTCGAGTTCGAACCTCCGGTATCCCCAACCCCCTACCCCTTTGTATCAAAAAATAATAATAACAATTCATTAAATTATGAGGTCCAGAGCATCTAGCCTTGTGGCTATGCTCCTAGAACATTAAGGGTCCGTTTAGTTGTAGAGAAGTTTCCAAATTTTCATTTCCAAAACTCCTTTGTAAATATTTGATCATATACCTATATTTGAAGAGATGGAAAACCTTGTTTTCCAATCTTTGGAAAACTCTAGTATTAAATTAGGGAACCTTGTTTGGAAGGTTTTCATTTTAATACTAGAGTTTTCTAATCATTGGAAACAAGGTTTTCCATCTCTTAAAAATTAGGTGTGTGATCAAATATTTACAAATGAATTTTAGAAATGAAAACTGTAAAACTTCTCCATAACTAAACGGACCCTAAGTAACTTTCATTGGGATAATCTTTTTTTGGTATATATGAAGAAGAGATTAGACAGGAAGCTGGAAACAATGAGCCCTGCATCAACTAATAGCGTGTGTCTACATCAATGTCTTTGCATTTGGGTGCCAATAGGGATCAAGATGCAATCCAACAGAAGATATCAGAGGTAAGTCCCTTGACTCCTTGATGTATATCCTCACAACACGGCCATGAACAACACCATTTTCAAGCCTGTAGAGCCTTTTGTGTCCAACTGTCGTCCCTTTCACCAGTCTCTTCCCATCTAGATAAATCTCATGCCTCTTGACCCTCTGGCCAAGCCCTATAGCCTCCTGAATTCTGATCACATTAAATCTCAACCCTTCTTCACTTGGAGCTCTAAGCTCAATCCATGGCTTCTCTTTATCATCATCCCTCGGTGCCCAATATGTCCACAAGTCATTCTCCAGCAAGTTCTGTGGTCCGAAACCTCCGTCCTTCCCACCCCGCTGGCTGCTAACTTTAATCCCACATTTTTCTGCTAGATTAACAGAGAAGATTGTGTCAATGGCCTTCCTGAATTCCTTCAGTCTCTGAACATCGGTTTCGGAAATGAGCCCTGTTGTGTTTGGTGGGACATTAAGCAACATCACACAGTTCCTTCCAACTGAATTATAGTAAATCTCAAGGAGCTTGCTTAGAGGTTTTGGTGACTCTGATTTGTGCCAAAACCATCCTGGTCTAATGGAGACATCACACTCTGCTGGTAGCCAATCTGTCCCTTTAGGGTCCCCTGTACTCAGATACCTGCAATTATGCAAGTGAGCTTTAGTTAGACAAGAAGAAGCTCTCATTTGTTAAAAGTTGGGGAACTAAATGTGGGATCTTGATGGGCACAGGGCTACCAATAGCACTAATATATAACCTGACAAAACCAGACAAGAAAAAGGAATCTCAATCTAGCATAATGGGCAAATAATTAGTTTGAAAGACAGATGCTTGTCCATACGTCAAGGTAGTTTTGCAAAAAGCATGGGTGTGAATATGATGTTACACCAAACAGCTTGCTTTCTCCATATTTTCTTAAAATTGGGATTACATAAGTTTAAACCACTAAATATGTAGTAATAAAATATCCATGAATTTTCTTTTTTTTGGAAATTTTAACTATGACCCTGAAGATGTTATTGCCAAACCAAGACTTAAACTTGCTATTAATATTGCTCCATTATTGAGCATGCAATAGATCTCAAGCCCTTTACTTTCTCTGTTTGTATAGCAGTTCTAAGATACAGGTAGAAGCTTTAAAGAGAATCGAAAGAGAAAAGGACTTACCCAACAATGCTACCATTTCCAATGGACAGAGAGGTCTTATTAATGGTGGACCAGCAAGTGGTTCCAGCAAATCCGTTCTCATTTCCGACCCATCTCACATCAGGACCCGCATCAGAGAATATGTTGATCGAGCTCTGCAACTCCTTCACCATCGCAAACCAATCCGTAAAGTAGTAGGACATGTTCGGGGCATTCGAACCTTTGGCTCCATCGAACCATATCTCCCTCACACTCCCATAGCTATACCCAGAAACAGAAAACAGAACAGAGCCATTGAAGACACCAGCTTTACCAAAAAGATGGAATCTTTTCATTTAAAAAGCTTACTTTTTTAGAAGCTCTTGCAGTTGAGCCAAGTAATATTGGTTGTACTCCAAGTCATGGCTATATCTCCTGTCATGGCGATCCCAGGGAGACAGGTAAAGGCCAACATCAACGCCGCCGTGGGCATTTGCGGCGTCGACGAGCTCACCCACCACGTCACCGCCGCCGTCCCTCCAGGGGCTTCTGATGACGGAATGGTCGGTGTATTTAGAAGGCCAGAGACAGAAGCCGTCGTGATGTTTGGCGGTCAGGATGACGAGGGAAATGCCGGCGGCGGCGGCGGTTTCGACCCACTGGGTGGCGTTGAGACGGGTCGGGTTGAATATGGCGGGGTCTTCATGGCCAGTGCCCCATTCGGAATCGGTGAATGTGTTGACTCCGAAATGGAGGAACATGATCAGCTCTCTCTGCTGCCATTTCAGCTGTGAGAATGCTGGGAGGGGCAAGAGTGGAAGTGGTGGCGTTGGGACTTGTTGGCGCCATGAAACGACGGCGTTTGGGAAGTGAAGGAGAAAGGTAACGAGGCAGAAAAACGTCCATTGCAAAAACATAACTTTGCTCCTGTTCCTATAGGACCCCATTTTCCTGCTATCGATGTGTGTTTGATTGGAAGATAGAGAGATAAAAAGGATAAGCAAAAAGAGATGAAAAGGCCAAAAAGAAAAAGAAAAAGAAAGGTAATTTGTTTAGAATATTTTATCGGGAATTTTATTGGGAATTTTTATCGGGAATTTTTGTTTGATTGTTTAGAATATTTGTTTTGATGTTTGTTTGTTTGTTTGTAGTGTAGTGTTGCTTCATCGTTGTGACTTGTGTGGTTAAAAAATAAAATCGGTCTACCGTAAAGTTAGTGATTCGAGGTTTAATCGGTCGAATCGGTTGAACCAGTAGTTGGGTCTTTACTTTTATATTATTATAAATTATTAATAAAATATCCATCTTATAGAACTGCAATAAAATAATTCATATAATAATGTATATTTTTAAGAATCAATAAGAACTATTATTATTTACTTAAAAAGATGAAAGATGAAAGTAATAATTCTAAAGAATATAAGAGTTTATTTGTACAAAAAATAAAACTTTGTGGATGATTTGGAGTTAAGCATGGTTTTAAAAACCGGACCGGCAATAGAACCGTTCGAGCACCGGTTCATGGTCTGACCGGTTCAATCGTTTGGACCACCGGTCCAACCGGTTATTTTTTTAAAGTTAGTTATCATCCATCATTGTTTAGAATTATCATGAAATAATCTAAATATGAAATAATAATGCACATTTTTTATATTAAAATAATAATTTAAAATACAAATTAGTCATTTTATAATAAGGAAAACAATATTCTATATTTTAATTAATTATGTCATTGAAAATAATAATTTTAAATAACTGAAAATTATTTTGTATATTTATATTATAGTTTAAAAAAAATTTAAAATATATTATGAGAAAATATTAAAAAAATTAATGTGTTAAATATGAATTTATAAGTAAATGTGGAATAAATTAAAATTAGTGATAAAAATTTGGGAGTTTTTGACAAAATTTTTCAAAAAAATGCAAAAAAAGAGAAAGAATCACCGGTTTCCGGTTCACCGGTTCTTCCGGTTCTCACCGGTTTAACCGGTTTTTTCCGGTTTTGACCGGTTCTTGACCAAGTGCCTAAAAACCGAAAACCGGGCCGGCTATCTAACCGGTTCGACCGGCCGGTCCGGTTCGGTTTTCAGAACCATGGAGTTAAGTAGATAAAACCATAATATTGACTCTCACTCCTCAATTAAATTTAAGTTTTTTTCCTTATTTGAGTTTTTTTTAAAAAAAAATTAAATTTGAATTTTTTCACCTCATTTTGGTTGAACCGCAGGTTTATTGGTTTTCTGTTTAAATGGTTTTGACCGGTTTTTCCCGGTTTTTGACCAATGTGGTGCAAAGTCAATAATCGGACCGGGCAGGCAACCGGTTCACGGTCCGACCAACCGGTCCGGTTCTTTTAATTATGCTTGTGAGTATGGATTTGAAAATCGGATTGATCCGGTTTTCTGTTTTGAGGAACATTGGTCAAGAATTGGTTAAAATCAGAAAAAATCTATTGAATTGGTAAAAATTGGAAGAATCGGTGAACCGAAAAACCGGTGATCCCCTTTTTTATTTCTATTTTTTTAAAAAAATTTGTCCAAAATTTTCAAATTTTTATACTAATTTTAATTTATTCTACAATTATTTATAAATTCATATTTAACACCTTCATTTTTTAATATTTTCTCATATTATCTTTTAAAAAATTTGTAAATTATAATATATATACAAAAATTATTTTCAATTACATAATTAATTAAAATATAGAATATTGTTTTCCTTCTTATAAAATCACTAATTTATATTTTAAATTATTAGTTTAGTATAAAAAATGTGCATACCACCAGTCCACTCACTAATTGTTTCCCTTCTTATAAAATTAAATTAAATAGTTGAACCCATTGAACCATGAATTAGGACAATAGTTCTGCCTCTCAGGGTTTTTAAAACCATGATGATTGTGAGAGCTTATTCGTAAAGGCCTACCACCAGTCCACTCACGGGTTGCTCTCTGCCTTCTCCACTTGCTTTTGGTGGCTGTGCATATACTTCTATTAGTACGTTGACCAAAATAAATAATGGTACCTTCAAGTTTGTAGACTCGGACATTTAAGGGCCCAAATTATAAATTGGACCAACTCATGACCTGAACTATCTAAACTATAGAGGCATTTCATTAGCCGTTTCCACTTTCCATTATAATTTGTAGGGAAAAGGTCCAAATTTGCAACTCAGTTTTGCATATTGACACCTTTTTACCACTACTCCAAAAAAGGTTCAATTTTATTATTATTTTATATTTGAGTGGTTGTTTTGTGCAACCGAAAAAAGTGTTGAGGTTTTTATAACTATGATAACTTGGATAAGAATTCGCCCAATCAACCGAGAAGCGGATAAGAATTGGAGTATCCCTCGAATGGAGTAGTAGAATTTTGAGTTTAATAACATGGAGTTGCCAAATAGATGTGCCGATGATAGTGTTGCTAGCATAGACAAGGAGGAAGATGAAGGACAAGACAAGAAATTGAAGAGAAGAAAGGACATGATTGTGAATCTAATGAAAAGAGCAAAGATGGTGTAGTTAGTGTGTGGCCTTTATTTTCTATTGAGAATCATGAGAGCCAAGTTGATTGAAGGGATAAACTTTCTTTACTGTGACCTAATATTCTGTGAAATTGCTGAAAAATTGAAGATTGTTGAAGAATTTTTACAATAATCTGTTATTGATTATATGATCGTGTGGAGTGATAGAAACTACAAGGCTGATTCTGTAAATAAAACCATCAATGTAGAAGGGGCACTGGTCTTGGAATGAAGAAGAAGAAGAAGAAGAAGAAAACTTAGCAATACAACATCTTCTGTCAACTTCTATGTCATGCGCCACATACTAATACTGACTGAAGGGTCCAAACTGTCCAACTTTTGATAGTTTAGGTCCTGAGTTGGTCCAATATATAGTCTGAGTTTAGATATAATACTCCCGGTTCATTGCACCCACTCACACCGTTTACATTTCCATCTTCCTTTTAAAAAAATTGACGGTTTTTGAAAAGAATATGTAGCTTAATTGTAGGGATGTAGTGGTGGAGTCATGAGTGTGGGTCATTATTTCCAAAACACATAAACAAAAGAAAACCTCACCTCTTCTGGTGATTGTGTGCATGTGGCGAGGGACAGTGCTGAGGTTTCTCCCAGCGGACGACGAATTGGCGGTGAAGAATCCTCACCTTCTAGGATGACGAATCGGCGACAAACAACATGTTTGTGAGAGCGGTTTACGGTGAGTGAGCGGCGATTTGGCGAGGCTTTGGAGGACCGGCGGTGACATCTACCCATTTCAGCCGGTAGTAAAGCTTGTTTCGGAGAGAGAGCCTTCCTTCGGTGAAAGCGCTTTAATTTTTTTTAAAATAAATTATTTGCTGTCGAATCATACAGGAAAGTTTACATATGAAATAGGGTAGTTAATTTTTTTTGTTTCATCACAGATCTGGTGGTGAAGAATATCTGATTTCTCTCGTCAGTGAAGCGTTCTTCGGTGAAGGCATTTTTCTAGGTTTACGTGTTCGAGTGAGAAATGTGTGTTTCTGGGTAAAATATGTATGTTTTTTGGTACGACACGTATTTATGTTAGGCCAGGAAAAATACATATTGTATCCAGAAACATACAAAGAATACCTAGAAACGTACATTTCACACCCGATCTTGTAAGTTCGGATGGCCAATTTTGTGTTCGATAATGTTTTTCAAATAAATGCAGTTGGGTTAATATTGTATGTATTTCAGTAGGGTATGTATGTTTTATTACACTAATTGAAGGATTGATCCGACATAGATTGTCGTAAAATTGTATGCATATGTAGAAATTAGTTATGTGTTTATAATACATTTTAATTTAGTAATTTTTGTATGTAGCTGAATATATTTGGTATGCAACTGGATGTATTATGTACTTAAGTAGATCAATTGTTCATTATACACTATACCATATGTCAAGGTTATGAATAGTGCTTTCTCAAGAGAAAACGACATCATTTTCCTTCCCACTTGATGGCCTTAAATGAAAACAACATTTTCTTTCAACTTTCACACCGATCTTCGTCATCCTAGCCTTCTTCATCAACAATTCTTCGGATTCCAGCGGAAATTCACTGTTCCCCTTCAATCAATTGCTAAATTTAACCAACTTCTTCCGTCTTTCATTTTACACTGCATAAAATCGCATTCGGCCGCCATAGCCAGCGTGATTAACCTTCGCCCATCCAACCTAGACCCTAAATCAATTTCACATTCACCCTTCGTTGTATCCACTGTTTAGTTGGAGTTTCTTCCACTTGCTCTTTAGTCCTGTATCAGTTTAAGGTACGAACTGCATGAATCTCATTGTATTAAATTGAAGTTGTGTACATAGACACAAATCAAAACTAAAATTTGATCTATAGGTGCCAATAAATGAAGTATGAAATAGAGTAATTAAATGTTCTTTATGTTTGGTTGATGTTTTACATTGATAAGATTATCGTAAGGGAAGTAGAACTTGGAAGGTCTGGGTGTGGTGCACTTGAGGAGCAGTACGAGAAGCGGAAGTTGAAAAGAGATGTATGTTGTTCTCCGGGAAATGACCGTTTTTGTCACCGAGGTTTGCTCAATTGACCATTTTTACCAAACTTTCAAAAGTTGGACTTTTTTGCCACTTATTTGCTTTTTGGTGTCCTAGTTTATCACGAGTTGTGTTTTTTGGACCCCTATTGTCACTACTTGGGGTGACAGAGTGAATATTCTGTTAGTCTCATGCCACGTGTGCCGTTAACGGCCACGTGGAATTAAAATTTTGATTCTTTTTTGGGAAAAGGACCAATTGTTAATAACAAAAGTATGATAGGAGAGCAAAACCGTAGGTTTAGAAAACAATTGGGTGAAATTTTTAGGGAAACAAAAGTATCATGGTTAAGTTAAAACTTTTCCCTTCTAACGTTAGAAGGGCAAAACGGTCATTTCGTATAGATCCGTCAACGGTAACAGCTTAAATGGACGAAAAAGATCAAAATAGGACAGAGCATCATAGGATTGGACCAAAACAGGACATATTTTTAATAGGACAAAAACAGGATAATAATTATTTTTACGGGACTGCCAACGGAATTTACTCATAAAAATATCATTAAAAAGTTCCTTAGAGACACTCGTTAGTTAACAAGACCGATAAATTTATACATTTGTAAAAGGAAATATTAACTTTGAATAAGAAATTTAAGTATATACCCTGTATGTATCAAAACAAATGCATTTATTTCATGACCAGTAGAATTTTTTACCACGTTTGTTTGTATCTATTCAATTGTTGTTTTCACTTGTAGTTCGTGAAGTCCCTTTTCTTGCAGGCCACTTTGTCTCTTCTTAAACCCCACTACTACAATTCAATCAAATCCATCACGTGAAATCAGATCATCCTCTCGATGCCCTATTAATTTGACCAATCATCCCTTAACCAACCACTCAATCAAAAGTTAGAAATTAAATGGGTCATCGGTATTGTTGGTCCTCGTTGTGGCTAAGCGTGTTAACAATCACGGTATTATTCCACCATCGAAACGGCGTCGTTTCTCAACAACAACAACAGCGACAGCACGACGTCTCAACTCCACCACCTCTTCCAGTACCACCAATTCCCACCTTCTCCCAGCTGAAATGGCAGCAGAGAGAGATGGTGATGTTCCTCCACTTCGGCGTCAATACATTCAACGACGTCGAGTGGGGGAACGGCACCGAGAACCCGGCTGTCTTCGATCCCACTGGCCTCAATGCGGCTCAGTGGGTCGAAACCGCCGCAAATGCTGGGTTTTCGCAGTTGATACTCACCGCCAAGCACCACGACGGATTTTGCCTGTGGCCATCCAAGTACACCGACCACTCTGTGATCGGAAGTCCTTGGAGGAATGGCCATGGCGACGTTATCAGAGAGTTTGTCGATGCGGCTACCGCTCATGGTGGCGTCGATGTTGGGCTTTATTTGTCCCCCTGGGATCGTCATGACAAGAGATATGGAGATTATGTGCAGTACAATGAGTACTACTTGGGTCAACTACAAGAACTTCTCAATAAGTAAGCTACAAGATCAAAAATCAACTTCTCAATAACGTTTTCTAATTATGTATAACTGGGAATATGAATTAAGCAAGATTAATCCGTCAATTAATCCTGAATTATATATAAAGAACCAGATCATGACCACTTAAAGAAAACATTTTTTTGTTGTTTGGTCTATATGTGGGTGAAGCTATGGAAATGTAAGAGAAGTATGGTTTGACGGAGCCAAGGGGTCGCCGACGCCGAACATGACATATGACTTAGGAAGCTGGTACTCAATGGTGAAAGCATTACAGAGTTGGACCAACATATTTTCAGACGCCGGTCCCGATCTCCGATGGGTTGGGAACGAGGACGGGTTCGCCAACACCACTTCCTGGTCCACCATCAACCGAACGTCCTTGATCTTTGGAGAAACATCTAATGATCGCGGGTAAGAACAAGATGCACCTAACGCATTCACATATACTCCCTCCTGAAGGATTTGACTTTCATGTTATGTGTAACACAGTTTGACTGTAGGTATCTGTGGACGGGTGACCCAGATGGGACCGATTGGCTGCCTCCAGAGTGTGATGTATCCATAAGGGAGGGTTGGTTTTGGCATGAGTCCCAAGCTCCCAAGAATCTCACCCAGCTTCTGGACATTTACTACACCTCAGTTGGGAGAAACTGTGTGCTTTTGCTCAATGTCCCACCAAACACAACAGGCCTCATTTCACAAACTGATGTTCAGGTGTTGACAGAATTCAGGACTGCACTTGACACAATCTTCTCCACAAATCTGGCACAGAAATGCTCCATAACTGTGAGCACCCAAAGAGGTGGGTCAAACTCTGCATTTGGGCCTGTGAATCTTCTGGATGATGATTTGTGGGCATATTGGGCACCTGAAAATGATGCTGGAAATGGTCAGGCCCATTGGATTGAACTGAGAGGCCCAAGTGGAGGGCTGGATTTCAATGTGGTGAGAATCCAAGAGGCTATTGGGCTGGGCCAGAGGATCAAGTTGCATGAGATTTATGTAGATGGGAAGTTGCTGAGGATTAATGGGACTACTGTGGGATACAAGAGGCTTCACAGGCTTCAACAAGGTGTGGTTCATGGTACTGTTGTGAGGATAATCATAAAGGAGTATAAGGGATTGCCTTTGGTGTCTTCACTTGGTTTGCATTTTGACCCCTATTGGAAACAAGTACAGAGTATTTGAAGTGGGCCTTTGGGTGCTCACTCTGTTCTCTAGCTTCTTTCTTTCTTTCCTTCAAGTCCTCCATAAGTGAGCTGTAGTCTCATTTATTTCAATAAATTAATCGATCACCATTTTAGTCCAAAAGTAGTCAAAACAACAAGTACACATTTATTTTCTCATAAATAAAAAAGAAACCGCAATTCAGCTCTAGTACTAATCTCCAAATAATGTAAATTCCATAAATAGAAATCGTATAAATTGAAGCGAGCAAAACAATATTTGGAACGAGTATTAAGTACAATATCACATTATTATGTGGATGCAGTTGCACAAAATCTGTACTTGTGGGTCAAACATATCATGTCTTGGATTATTATGTGGTCAATATGTAATAAATTTCAAATATCCAACGCGGCAATCCACATGCACAACGCCAGCAGCACAAATCTAATGCAGCTCAAACCGTCACTTCCCGCGCTCTTCTGATCGGCCGGTGCGTCGGTCGTCGACGGAGCATCAGCCTCAGCCGCCGGACCATCCGCCGCCTTAGCACCCTTAAACAGCTCCATCGGCTGCAAGACCTTATCCACCTTGTACACCACCAATGGCTCCTCGTCCTTCAAAGTCCCCGTTACCTTGGCCGTCACGACATTGGTCTTCAACGTCACCTGCTCGCCGTCATTCTTCACCGTAAAGTCGAACTTGTTAGCTCCATCGGAGGCGAGAGTGTCGGTGATGCCGTTGTTGGATTTAAGCATCTGCATGGATTGGTAGACGGGGATGCTGTGGTACAGAAGCAAGGCCAGTTTCTGGGCCGCGGTGAGGAGTTTGTATTTGGGCATGAAGGAGGTGATGGCGGAGTCGGTGGGGCAGAAGACGGTGAGGCCGGTGTCCATGTTTTGTCTGTAGGTGGCGTCGGCGCCGGTGGATTTCAACAGGTCGGAGAAGGTTTTGCAGCCTTGGGACAGTATATCTGTTAGGTTCAGTTGGCTTGGTGTTGGTGTTGGTGCTTCAGCTTCTACTGACTTAATCACCTGACCATTTATTAAAACAATCAATTAATTACAATAATCAATTTTTCTCCGACAAAATCTAAATTACTATTATGGGGAGCATAGAGATTTATTGAGTAGTTAAAAATTAATCTATCCTTTGACAATTCTATTTCTATGCTCACTTGAAAAGAAAGAAAGAGAAAATTTGGTGAAATAACTTTAAAATGAGTGTAAAGAGAGAAAGTATTGTACGTGAACCTAACTTTTAAATAGCAAGAAAAAGCGATCATAAAATTAGTACTAGAAAGTTTCATTTTATGGATAAAGACAACCCAGAATAGAAATTAAATAGATGCAATTTTCATGTAAGGAATAGAGTAATTTTTTAGTAAAATTGGTGGAGAATATCAAATAGTTTATTTTAATCTGACACCAAACACAATTACTTAAGACCAGGTATCCTCTCGTATTTAGTAATTTTTTATAGGTGAATTTCCTCATTACTAATGTACTTCCTGCATCTCCAAAAGATTGAAGGATTTGATTGGACGCGAAGATTTAAAGTGAATTTAAGATTTTTGTATATATTTACTTAATTACTCATTGGTTATTGGTTGAAAGTGCACAAAAGATGAGATATAAAAAATAAAGATAAAATGAGGATAGTAGTTTAGTAACTTTAAAAGTGAGAATTTTTCTTTTAAGGAAAATGATCAATTTTTCTGGGACAACTCAAAAAAGAAATATGTTCAATTTTTAAGGTATGAAGAGACTATTACTTAATAAATTGATTGTAAACAAGTTAAGTAATTAAGGGTGGTGATTTTGATCGGTCAAAAAAAAGTTAACTGACGGTGATGATTGACCTGACTAATCTGTAGAACGGAGATGTTGTAAGGAATCTCTTTGATGGACTTAACGTAGACGGAGTTAAACTTCCCTTCGTTATCTTCGGCTCCGAAGGCAACCTTCCCGCCTTTCAGATCGGTAATGTTAACGTAACCCGATGACCCGGGAGCCGACCCGGTAGCCTGGAACATGGTGGCGGTGAGGGTACTGCCGTCGGTGACTTTGCGGAGCTTCTTCTCCCCGAAGTAGTCGACGAGGACGAGCAGGGAGAGGACATTCTTGAGAGTGTAGACTGGTAGCTGCTTAGCGAGGAGGTCGGACATGGCGGCGTTGTCGAGAGCGAGGACAGTGATGGTCTCCCGGCGGTTGATCTCGGCGGCCAGGTGGGTGAGTGTTAGGTAGTGGTTGAATACGGAGAACTCCGGGTGTTTTGCGAGGATGAGGGTGATGTTGTGGGCGGTCGAGGGAACAAGGAATGAGAGGAGGAGGGGGAGGAGGAGGAGGAGGAGAAGGAAGGGGGTGAGCGGAGGCATCGCGGCGGAGGAGGCGGCGGGGTATGAGAGAGAGTAATGAGAGGTTTGGGTTTTAAAGTGGTGAAGAAGAGTGAGCGTTTCAACTTTGAGGTTGGAGATGAACTGTTTGATTGGAATATTGTAGCCAACTTTTACAAATATAACGGCTATGGTGGTTGTACTTGTAGTGGTTGCGTCAATTTTATTTTATTAAGGCTTTTTCATTTTCCTTTTCCCTCGTCTATCCTTGAAATTCAGTAAAAAAAATAAATAAGGGTCTAGACTAGAGTTTTATATATGTTTTTCTATTTCTTTCTTTTAAAAAATATAATTAAAAAATGTAAATGTCATGGTCCTTTGATTATTCTCAAACAATTAATTTATTTGACTTTCATATTTCAAGATTCAATATTTAATTAAAATATTTACAAACATAAATAGTGGAACAACATTTCAAAAATATATATTTAGAAAAGGTACGTATGTTGCATTATGATACGTAAATGAATTATTCAACTTTAAATTTCTAAAAATTTATGAATATAATAGATTAAATACTGTAAAATAAAAAAATAGAAGGATTATTAATTATTTAATTATGTGGAAGTATATATTAAGAGTTACTAAAAGTTTGTAGAGGTAATGCAGAAAGAATTGGAATAATGGTAATTATATGGTAAATTAATATGTTAAATATTCCTTGAAAGAAAAGTGTTAGAAAAAAATGTATGGACGCGAGTGTGAGATTTGAAACTGTCCATGACAATTATTAAAATTTTTGTTTTGAAATCCTTAAATTTTACAATATTTATATAACCTTAATACTTCAATTGTGTTTAATTACATCAATTCACATGACACCTAAACTTTACGTAATATATACAGAATCTTTCGATGAACGTTACTGTATAATCATTGGCGGATCTAGAAAAAATGTTGCTAGGGATACATAAATATAAATAATATAAATATAAATACTTAATATAGGTAGGCTGAATTATCATTTGGTACCCCGAACTTTGACGAGTTGGACAACTCAAGACCCCAACGAAAACTTGGGCATAGTGAACCTCGAAATATTTGTTGTGGGCGGATAAGGACCCCGAAACGGTGAGCTCGGCACGTGAATGCACGTGAGCGGACGGACGTTGGGCTTTCGACGAGATTTTAAAACGGAGAAGAGATGAGACGGTGGATGATTTTGTCGAGGGTGATTCTATAAGTTTGTAAAGTTTTGGCTTAACCCCCAATTTTTATAAAACTCTAAACCCTCTCTTATTTTCGAAATCCCTATCAGTCAAAGTATCGCCATTTTTAGCTAGTTGTAGCGAATGCTCCTCACTTCTTTCTTCGACACGATGGGTTCTTCTTCAACAGAAGTATTTGTCGATTTCGTTTAGTTTAGGTTATCTGGTGTCGGTATCTTCGTTGTCTTCACGTTAATTGCTTTTTCGAGGCAAGTGGTTGCTTTTTCGAAACTAATCTGTGTATAGGGTCAAGATTTACATTCGACAGCGTTGTGCTGGGAAATGGTCGTCTGTTTCGAGGAAAGGTTAGTTTAATGTTGGCTTTTTTTGTTCTGAAAGTATCGACATGTGTAGGGCCAAATAAGCACTTACGTTTTTTTATCCACTTGTCTGTATATTTATGAGTACTTTAATATTGATGTGTTTTATATTGGTTTGGTGAAGATGAAGAAATCCTATGTTACGTATAACATACATTGGGGTGGTGTATTGATCAAAAAATCATATTTGCACTTCACAGATTTCAGTCGTCACTGTACAAACGTTGAAACAGGTTATCTTAATTACCATGTTTTGCGTAGGGTCTGTAATGAGTGATTTAGGGATGGAAGATGGTGATGTGAAAAACGTGTACTTTAAGATTGTCTTGGTGCTTTAAGTAACACATTGAAGGTGTTACAGACGGAAGCTGATTTTTGGGAAATGTTTGGATATGCTCAAATGCACGGTTCAGTTAATTTGTATGTGGAACATAGTGATGATTGGTTATCTAGGCATAACAAATTAAAGACTATTAATGAAGTAGTGGGTCCACTTATGAAAATGAGTTAGATGTGGTTGGTGAGGGTGTGAAGGAAGTAAATAGAGAGGGTGATAAGCTTGTATCTAGTGGGACAATTGATGACCCTAACCTCCCAGAGTCACAACCCTTATTTAGTGGTCCTGATTGCATTGAACCTGATATAGAGAGTGACGATGAAGATGAGTATGAAGATTTTGAAGATGAATGTGAGGGTGAACTGGGTGGATAGGTGAAACTCTGCCACCAAAAGCTGATGATGAGATCTAGGAAGGAATTCAACTAGTGAAGGTTCACTATAATTACACTAACATCAAGAATGTGAGTGTTAAGGCAGAAGGGGCTAGTGTTGTAGGTGAAGGTGTTGAACAACTTGACGATGGAGTAGATGGGGTACAGGAGAGTGGAAGTGAGGATGATGGTGACTATCTAGGTCTAGATAATTCAGATATTGGTAGTTTTGATGAAGAGGAAGTAGAAGATGTGACAATTGAATTGAGGAGAAGACCCAATAGATTTGAGAGGTATGTTGATGGAAAGGAAGTTCATTTCAGCATAGGCATGCATGGTTTTTGAAGATCATTTTTAATTCAAGATAGCTTTGATTAGGTATGCAATCCAGGAGAAAAGGGATTATAGGTTTAAGAAAAATGGGAAAAGGAGAGTTAGGGTGATATGCGTGGATGATAATTGCAACTGGCTAGTATATGCTTCACTTGAAAGACATAAAGGGAAGGGGTACTTTATGCTCAAAACCTTGGTACCAAAGCACAGTTGCTGCCAGATATTCTCAGTTAAGGCATTAACATCAAGATGGATTGCGGGGCAATATGAGAATTACATATTTGCTCACCATGGTATAAGCCCAACCTTCCTAGCTAGTTGGCAGTAGAGGTATCATATGATCAATGCAAGAGGGCTAAGAGGATGGTAATCACTAAATTGCAATGTGATGTAGATCATGAGTATTCTCGGATTTTTTTATTATGGTAAGGAAATTGAGAACACAAATCCAGGATCTAGTGTGGATGTTCAACTTGAGAATTTTGGTCCTGATGTTGCTCCATATTTCAAGAGAATGTGCATCTGCTTAGATGTTGTAAGAAAATGATTTCTTGATGGATGTAGGCATTTTTTAGGGTTAGATGGATGTTTTCTCAAAGGGGTTATTAAAGGCCAAGTGCTCTAACTGCTGTTGGTAAGGATGCTAACAACCAAATGTATCTAGTGGCTTGGGCACAAGTTGAGGTGGAGAGCACAGATTCGTGGACATGGTTCTGTGAGCACCTAGCAAGGGACATTGGCACTCAAGATGGTTATGGATGGACATTCATGTCTGACCAGTCAAAGGTATGAGTAAGCAAACTCCTTTAAAT